>LR990165.1:4410000-5880000 GCA_905147325.1 Notodonta dromedarius | reverse complement strand
TGCGACAGCTAAAAATTTACAGCGACACAACATTTTTGGATGTAGCTATCGTGATATTGATTTCGTTCGTATATTATGTTACGTATATCCGGATCATAATGACGAATCAATTGAAACCTTATTCATCAAAATCGGATGGGTAGTTTAGGCGCTACGATGGAACATAACAATTATAGCAACATACATACCTACTTACATGCATAGACTGCCAAAAACAGTCCCTTCCTTTTGGCTTTGTTTTAGTCGGCTAAAAAAGTAAATTGTGTATTTCTAGTCTCCACATTGATATAAGAACTTCGATGTAACAATGAGTTCAATTAAAAAAAATCATATAGTAGGAAATTTGTTTGTACAGATTTGTTATTCAATACTATGAGAAAATCTGTTCATAATCAGATTCAATATGGAAGATAATTAGTAGAATAATGAAAATGCTTAAATGATTCTGGAAAGAGTAGTAACAAGTCTCATTCTTTGTTTTCAAAGGAATATTCAGATGCTAGGAAAGTTTGTGTTTCTGTAGAAAAACAAAAGATACACATAGAGCGTATATTTTATGGACCTATGTAAATACATTGTCACAAAAGCAACAAAACATCAATTTATGTTTTTTCTACGTAATAGTCTCACTGTTATTGAGTTAAATGTTTACTTTTGAATGGAAAGAGGATCAGAGGGACGTTAAAACTTTTTTATCCCCGCGAAAGTTTAAGTTAGTGCTGTGTACCGAGCGACTGCGGTTTCCTCGACCTGAATAGTTTAGTGAAATTCAACGAACACCACGCTGGCCTCGTGCCGAATGTAGCTGTTAAATAATTTGTGATAACCGCTTTCATTTATTCAACTTTCGCCCGAGATTTCCATGAGTAATTTGACATTTTCGTCGCTAAGCATCTGTGTTATTACATTTAAGCTGCGATTTTGGTACTGCACAGCTTAAAATAGTCTAAAGTTGGACCTCGATGTTCATCCGAAAGCGTAGGATTCGATTTATCTCGTGAATAGAAATAGATTCAAATGATGACTCTTTTTATATTGATTGACGCATATTCCTCGTTTAGACTTTATACTACAAACTCGAAATATTTAATTCAATATTTAAACAAAAGACGCTACGCTCTACGCTGCGCTGCATTGGAACCACGGCCTAAAATTATAACCGTGTAGATGCGAATGAATGTTTTAATTGTGTTCAGACAGCGAAGTGGAGGAAGACGATTTACTGTGCGAACTTTTTATAGCTCACAGCTGTTTCCCCAGTAATTTGTTGGAGGCCGCAGCAAAAAACATAACAAACTTTACGAGTGTTAACCGTTCCCCGCTAGTTGACATTTTGATAACATCAGACAAAAAACTATTTTGGTCTTTATTGTTTTAACAATAAGTGGAGAACATTGTTGGGTATATTTGATATTAATATAAAGCCACTAAGCCACTGACGTAAACAAAAAGGAGATAAAAATAGAACGAATTGTTTAATTTTGTTTTTAGGCACTCTAAATCTAGTTTCAAATGCAAGCTACATCGAAACCTAATCTCTGTGTCACTTGGCATGGATAAGTTTACCGCAGACATCTTTACAACCCGTAAAACCCGAGTGTCGAAAAAAATACTATTTCCAGCGCTAGATAAATGTAGGTTCTATTAGATTTAACACCGGTTTAGACCGCAGGTAGGTATTTCGGCCAGGTTCGTCTGCGCGTGGCTGTGCACACTAATCTATCACGACTGGGTGTCGGTAGACGTGTATTAATGGAGTGTGAATAAATTTGTAGACAACCTAGGCATCGCCAATACTGGTCGACAGCTGGAGGATTTTTATCTGATAGGAATTACATTGTGTAGTTCGATTTCTCAAGGCTCCAAGCTGTGTTCATTCATTCTGTAAGAGCTCAGAATTTATTGGAAATAAATTGAGACAGGTTAATTTTAACACAAAATTTTTCGTTTACCGACTGAAATTTTAAATTTTATAAAGCTACTCTTATGTTATATAAATATGTTTACTGGATAAATAAAAAAATGATTTTCATTTGAGTTTCAAAACTCGCGTATCACCTTGGTGTTACCTGATATAATTGCAATTAGATTATCATTTTAATCTGTTTTATTAATAAATAAAAATATCTACTGAAGTAGATAGAATTTAAAAGTTTTAAAAAAAGTCTAGTCAAGTGAAATGTACATTTTGGAGACATGCAATTAGAATAATATGATAATCTTTGATCTCAGTTGCAATTACAAGAACATGGGTGTCTGACTAAGTTCTGTTACAATTATGGGACTTTCAGCATTCTGGGATAAGGCTGGAAAATTCATTACTTACGTAGAGAGCCTACGCTTTTATCTCCAAAGATGTGCTTTTGTAATCACATTACGCAAATGAGAGTCGGAGGATTCACGGCCGGTTCGGGCGGGGTCGTGATCCCGACAAATGTCTCCTGTCGACAACTAAATCTCTATGGAAATACGTCAGCAACGATTAAGCACTGATACTGAATGCTTAAAAGTAATTGTTGCTTTATTTTTTAATTATTACGGGATCCAATAAAGTTTTAAATTTACTATCAATAGAGAAATACGAGTGGTACACTTATTCGTAGCAGCCAATATTGCAGTAGGTAAAGGCTATCTCATTAGTTTAAACTTATCTTGAAAATGAAATAAAATTGCAATAATTACCATTACCGAGTTTGGCAGAAGCCCTGCGCACAAAAGAGTAACTCCTTTTCCTGCTACGTGCTACAGTTGCTACGGCGTAGCCCGTAGTCCGCAGCCGTAGTCACTATCGTAGCTATCGTAGTTTCAAAAAGAGTTTTAAGTCCTGCCATTGTGAATAATTGTTCATTTGTTTTTTTAGTTCTTTCATTCTTGCTTGAATATTTTGTTGAGCAATATTACTTTTTGGAACAATAAAACGGGTAAGTAGTATGTCGTTTTATATCTTTCATGTACCAACATTTATATTCCATAATGTATTCAGGATTGTAAATAGGTACTTAAAAATACAATATTTTGCATTCACAATAAAATGATATTTTTTACAAAAAAAAATGTTTACTGTGTTACCTTTTTATCCGTACGTGATTACGTATGGGATATTATCGAAAATTCATATTTTCTTATTCCTATAACGTCGAAATTGCCTCAACAACACATTTACCTTTATTCAATTCGTGCGGGTCGCATGTGGATTGAAATATCAAACAAATTACCTCAATCAATGATAATAGACACGCTCAGTCCAGAAATAGAGTGTGCTCCTTAAAAGATATATAATTTCTCATCGTAATAAAAGATAAATGATCTGAGGCATTCGTTGCTATTACGTAATGAAACTGGTGACTAATGTTGCAAGCTTAGATATGATAAAAAAATGTGGCTAACATAAAATCGGGTTCAGATTGCTATCTTGGTTTAAAAGATAAGGAAACATGTTTTCGATCATTTTCTGTACTGGATCGATTAACCATCGCCATTGACTAAATAAATATCACCAGACTCACTCACCAACTGTATGGTCCCAAACTAAGCAATGCTTGTACTATGGGCATCGTGCAATGGACTGGGGGCGATCCCAGTGACAGCCAGACCAGGGCAAATTACGAAAAGGCCATTTCCGAAATTGGCCGGCGGGAAACGAACCCGCAACCACCATGTGCACTGAGCCGAGAGGCCTACGCTCGAACCACTGCGCCAAGTGGTCGTCAAAAGCGTACTCATGATCGCTCTCAGACTAGAGATAGATTTATTAATACGGCCTTAAAGTTTTAAAGACTGTTTTAAGTGTATAGTAAATATAAAGAAGTTTTTTCATAAAGGTTTCCTATCACTAGGAACACTATGTTAAAAATAATATTATCTCTCAAACGTGATATAACGTTGATTTTCCCAGAGCGAAGATGGGGGGAGGATACTAGTGTGATGGTGGCCGAGGGAGTTTCCCTTTCAGACCCGCCACACTGGCCGGTACAAAAATGACGGTATCAATTAAAAGCAGGCTGCGAAACGACCGCGGCGCTCCGCTGTCATCCATCACGCCGGCCCGCGCGGCTGACACCGACAAATGAAGTGCGATTTGATCCGACAACCGCGGCACCCCTGATCCTACATTCATCCACAACTTATGCAGTCACTAAGAAAAACAAAGAGATCCACCTCATTAGGTCCGCTAAGTCTTATGTTTTATTCAGTCAATGGACGGGGGAGCGGCTAACTCGACTAATTTAACTTTTAAAACAAGTGACAATTGTTCAATTCGAACGTTTTTAATGGCAGTCGAGTTTGGAAGCAATTAGATTCGGTATTAAAGTTATTAAATTATTTAATAACAGCGTGCGGTCATTGTACCTAATAGTTTTCTAACTTACTTAATTTTCTCAGTTTTAAGACTTGTTTTACAATAATAAGCAATTAATTTGGTAAAAATATCTACTTATCATTTTATGTAGTAGATAGTATTTTTTATTCAAGAGTAATTAAGTCGTGACTTTCGTTAGATACCAGTGAGATAGTGACGCCATCCCTCCATTAATTTCGTTTCAGTGAGCTCATCTTTTTGCGAATACTACTCGTCAAATACGATCATTTCCAGCACATCATTGGGGCCGCGGCTTTCACTTTGTCTAGTGACGATTGTGAAGGTTTTAGAGCTTTCTGAGCTTTCAAAGCGTCGTTCACTGCGGGGTTTGTAAGGATTGCGGTATATCGAAAATGTCTCTAGACTCGATGTTTTCGTCGGAACAATTCGAATGACTGTGAGCGATAACGATTATACTGAACGACAGTATTTTCCTTTTCGGCTTGTTTATTTTCAGTTTCGAACCAGATATCGTGGAAAAAATCGTAGTAAATATGGTATAAAGCACCCAGCGCCTCGCACAAGTTGCCGTGAAAAATAGCAACGGAAATACTGCGTTCATTATCATCTCGCTTTAATATGATGAGAGTTGGCAGAGTTCCCGAACCACTACAGCGGATAATTCTGTTTTCAGCTACGTGCCGTGAATTATTAGTGGGCACTTTGGGCCGTGGACTAATCTCAGTGGTTTTTTATACGGCGGCAAAGAGCAACGGTTTGTTTTGGCGCATTATGCATAGAAAATTAGGTTACCAGTGAATACTGTCTTACGTAATAGTTTTCCTTTTATTACAATTGAAGTTTATTTTTTGTTACTTACGTAATAAGCACTAAAACTTTGTTCTGTTATAATATAGTTAATTGCTGCAATTATCATGAAAATTCTGATGAGTAGGTAGGTATTTATTCCACTAAAAGTTCTTTAGTTTCTTATAAATAAGACAATTTTTATTACTGATCGGGATTTGAAATTGTAATTTTTTACGTAACAATATAAGTAGGTATCCCAGAAATAGTTTTAATGTAAGCAGTTACTCTTACAATACTGAGCCCTCTTTACGGCGATTCGATCTTCTAGACAAGTTAAAAGATTTTATTCAAAACATTTTTACCTTTGAACAATAACTGCACTTTAAGTTCGGGATCGTTGATCTAAGATCTGAACACTGACTCTGGTTCGCTTGCGAAATTGTCTCAGTACTACTTCACCGAGAATTATTACAGTAATATCAAAAGTTTAGTCTGAAATTCTTTTTCATGAAATGTAGCTGCAAATCAGAATTTTTAAATTTAATCAAAGTTATACTACTAGTAAAAATTGATTAAATCTTCTTTAATTCTATGTGCATCTATCTATTCGTAAACATTTATATGTAACTAGCTGAGCCCGCGACTTCGTCCGCGTGGAATTTAATTTAACAAAAAAGGCCGCTCCCGCGTTCTGAGCCCGCGCGACAGAACCCTTTTTTTTAATTTTGTTTTTCTAAAATATAAGTAGCCTAAGTTACTGCTTATAACATCAGCTATCTACCAGTGAAAGTCCCGTCAAAATCGGTCCAGCCGTTTTGGAAATACTCTTTGATTTCATGTGTTTTTATTTTTTTACGCGGAACCCTAATTGTTTTTCAAAAATTAAAGTAGCCTAAGTTACTCCCTATTACATCAGCTATCTGCCAGTGAAAGTCCCGTCAAAATCGGTCCAGCCGTTTCGGAGATTACCCGGAACAAACACACAGACAGACAGACAGACAAAATTTTTTAAATCGCGTTTTTGCTATAGGTGTCGTATGTACTTTCATATGCATTTAGTGAAAAGGTGTTATTTTGATATTACAAACAGACACTCCAATTGTATTTATTTGCATAGATGTAATCAATAAATATGTCTACACCCGTTGCTTTTAAACTTGTAGGTTAGTAAATTTATTCCCTTCGGCTTAATGGCTGTGTGCCCTAATTTATTTAACGTCAGGAGGATCGGTTGACGTTCTATTTAATTTTAAATGAATGAAGGCCACCTTAGAGTGTGTGACCATGTTTCCTGACAGAACAAGCAATAAATACATCATGTGATGTGTACGTCAGTGCCGCAAACGTTACATATAATATATTACCCAGAAGGAGAGTGAAATACTTAGCACACAATGATATTTATGTGCCGCTCGACTGAATTATAAATACAGTGTTATAAATGAATGTGTACTTACTGTTTTTGTATCAAATGCTACAATTTGGGATGGTCGTTTATTAATTAAATTTTATGTTAAGTATCTGTGAAATCTGTGTTAATTATTAGTTTATTTTAATGAGGTTCATATTAGTTAGTAAACTTTGTTTTAACAGTAAGAATAAGAATAAATTTATTATAAAACAACAGTTACACGTACAACATTTTAAATAGTAGGTACAAGAGGTATATTGCTAGTACAGTGTAACAAAATTGACCATTGGGATCGAATGATAAACATAGGCCCGTATTAATAAATATTTTTCAAGTCTGAAAGTGATCTTCAGTGCACTTTTGACATGTGATTTTGTATTAGTATGGCATAATAATGACATTCTCAAGCTCACTCTCAGGCTTGAGATAAATTTATTAATACGGTCCCTATTCTCTTAGATACTTTTGTCTACAAGAATCTATACATAAGTACTATTAAAGCTACTATCGTTTCTTTATTTAAAAGCAATTTAACTAAACCATCAATAGCTTGAACTACAGCGCATGTTGCTTTAACAACGAAGTTATTAGCAAAATAAAACGTCAAACAAAATATTCAACTGTGCAAGTCAACGTGAACGAGCTCGTTCGCCCGAAGGTCACGAACTTGCCGATTTCGAACACAAATGGATTGCAATACTTTTAGTTAGATGAATAGCTTTCGTGTTTCGTAGAACCAATGTGTATGCCTTATCAGGTATAAAGACTGAGTTATGTTTGGAAAGACAACGGTTTTGCATTTGTTTTTCAGATATTGCATTTTGTGGTATTGTTATAGAAAAGTCTTTAATTTATTATTTTCTGAATATTTATAGTAGGTTCTGCACTGAATAGAAGTTTCAATTTGTTTTGAGATATTGATAAAATATTATTTCTAAATAAACATTTTTACTTTCAAAAAATGTTGAGTTTTAATACCAACATCCTTTTTGACATAGATTAACTACTTTATAATGTATATTATTCACATTCTATTATTATTATTTTTAGATAGCTACCTATTTTTACTTTTTTTGTAAGTATTTACTTCTCTTCATATAACGCCATATTGCACTTACCCATCTATTTTCAATTTTAACAAAATATTTATAAAAGTTCACATGACAACTTCCGTATCCGTGTCTTGATCAACTGGGAAACGATCACCGAATATCAAACCACTCAATATTATTAGTGGTCGGTCTAGCGTTCAATACCGTATCCGCATTTCGTTCACAACATAATGCATATTAATCACACTGGAATACACCAGAATAGTAGTACACATAATTGGCAATCAAATGTATTCAAATCCGCATTATTGCATAAACATGGATCACATAGTACAGACAGGGATTCATAAATGATTACTTCATTATCAGCCTATTTAAATTCATTGGAATGAAGTACGTATGAGGAAATTGGCTAATATAATTGATTTAATTTCACATCATTTTCATATTACGTCATAATCAAGCGATCTCATTGGCTGAATGGGCATAAAGATATAGGTTCAAAGCCTTTGGCACGTTTGTCGTAGTGTGTGGGTGCTTTGCGCATTTCGTTTTTGAAAGTCACTTTGTTTATTGAAGCAACATAGCTAGCGAGGGACGTGACTCGTTGCCTACACTCAGAATTCGCTAGAATACATTGACCTAAATATATTTTTAATAAACATAGTATCAACTTTATTTTAGGATACGAAGACTTCTTAATTCAAATGGAGTAATAAATTGAGTAACATTATTTTATTGTAGACTAGGTTAAAGCTAATAATTCATACCAGGTGATCTATTACTTTTATACGGACACGCAGGCGACATGTGGCCATGTAATATGTTGATTTAGTAAGCCGCATACCCGGCAGTTGTCCCACCGCCTCGATGTCGAGGTAACATAACACAAAAAAACCGTACTTCGGTACTCAGCCGAGCAACTTTTTAGTGGTCTTGTAATATTTGAATGTGGTCCGTCTGGCTAGATGTTTACCCTTTTCAAACCAGTGGGCGGCTTGTCGGCGAAAGCCTGAATTATTTAGTATCTACGCGCCACCGACCTTCGCGTGTCACGTTTATCACCCGCCCCACCAATTATTATCAGCATCCAGGTTCTAATTTAATAATAAGAGTTATTGTTTCCGAAATGAAGCTTAATAATGGATGAAAGGATGAAGCTTAATATACGTGCGTATAGATTTCTGGCGTGATTGCGGTGCGTAGCACTGTCCATAGTTTGTCTCAATCTATACTGTGCAATCGTTGTCTACAACGGTTGCGCTACGCGTAGCGCGTACCTGATTGCTACGCCGTAGTACCATGATCGCTGGTTAGCGTATCTCACATATCATCGCCGGAGTTACGGACGCGCGTCACGCATTGTGCAGCTATTTCGTAGAACCACGTACGAGCCAATCGAACTATCATATACGTCTATCATATATTGTGGTAACTTATGTTGGCATTTGATACATGTTATAGAATGTTACTATGAGCCTATTGTGTGTCATTTATATGAAAATACGATATTATCCTACTTGAGTAAAACATTTATGTCTTAACCAGGTATAAAAAAATCTCACCTATTAGAACAACTTTCCATTAGTATAAATGGCCAATTTCATTGATATAAATATATAACATAATAATAGTAGAGACCGTATTATTTGAAGACAGATCTCACAATTTATCATCCAGTTTAATATAATAATTTTCTATTGGGAAATACCCCGTCACGGTTTTATACGTGAAATACACATTCGTGTATTTGGGTACTCTCACCCAGACACAATAAATTCTACGTTATCTACCAAACGTAGGCTGTCTATCAAAAAAACAAATTGATGGTTCTACATGAATGTCATAAAGACAGAATACGAAGTCGAATTTTCAATTCTAATGTTACCTACTATTAAACATATTTTTCTTTGACTTTATTATTTCAATACATTTTCATATAACAATTAATTATGGATACCGTCATATTTCCGTGAAATAACCAAAAACAAAATTTATTGATCACCTATAACAAGTGTTTAAATCGTTCAAGCCAATTTACAGCGACTTCCGCTTAATCCAAATATTGAAATTTGTCCACACAGGACGCTATGACAATAAATTAATCAGATAACCTTGGCCTATTTTCACATAACGAGGCGTTCGGGCGTCATAAAGAATGATGACATAAATAAAACAATAGGATGAGCTCCACAGATAAAAGGCGGTATATCTCTAGTCCTTTATAGAGAAGTTATTTATATGGATCCATTTAAGATTAGACTTATTCAAAATAGGATTAGGTTATATTAAAGGCAGGGCGATACGAGGTTATAATAGCAAACATATTGATCCATTAAATACCAACAAATAAATGTTTTGCATTGGTCACATGCCATTTTTGTTAATTAAATTAGAAAAAAATATTTATATAAACGGTAAAAGATTTACATACTTTATATTTTAAATTCTATGTTAAAAACAGTTTCTTATTATTTTTTAACGTTCAAGTTAAAGATTACCAGACCGCAAAAAGGCAGCGAGCTAGGTAACATGCAAAGCTTTATCTTCAAAGGTGTGCCGTTACAATGGCGGTGTTACGCAAATGAGAGCTCAAGATTTAACAGTAGAAGGTGCACGGTACTCTCTGCGATATAATGAATGCGAAAACTCACAGACATTTTGTAACTAAGACGTGCTCCGAGCGTTATTAAGAGTGGAAAACACTCCAGCTTATACAGTTTAGTGAAATGTGGTTAAATTTTACCATGTACACATGCATGAAGTCATCCTATTAATTATTCTAGACAATAAATTTATAAATAAATAAATATCGCCAGACAGACACACCAACTGTACGGTCCCAAACTAAGCATAGCTTGTACTATGGGTACCGTACAATGGACTGGGGGCAATCCCAGTGACACCCAGACCTGGGCAAATTACGAAAAGGCCATTTCCGAAATTTGCCCTGGCGGGAATCGAACCCGCAACCACCATGAGCAGTGAGCCGAGCGGCCTACGCTCGAACCACTGCGCCAAGCGGTCGTCGACTCAAGGCTTTTGCCAATTCATGCTAGAACTCACATGCCATTTGAAAAATGGTACGCTTACTACTTGAATTAAAGCAAGTAGGTACACGAAATAAATAATATTTATAATGCCGCGTTCACAAAAACGTGACCCGTTAAGAAATCCCTAACTACTTAAATATTTTTGTGGAATAGTATTTTTAGTAAGCTTCAGTCTCACCAAATTTTTATCCAACTTGTAATTAATCACAGGTTGGTTGAAGGTTATAGATAATAATCAATTTACTGTTGTAAGTGTAAGTAACAAAAAACTTACCAAGTTTCGGAAACTTCAAGAGCTATTAAAATTCAATTTCGTCCTTAATTACAATAAGAAAATTTGTAGTAACATGGTCAAATTCGGTTTGAGTATTCGAGCGGAGTTCTATATTTGCAAGTTTGAATTACCCGGACGTTAATTGCGGTTATTCCGCGAAATCTGACATCAATTTCGGAAATAACAATTTGAGTAATTTGCATCGAACAACCAGAGGCATTTACGGGTGGCCGGAATCATTCAGCGTTCCGTATCTTTCGGTCACTTCGGAAATTTTGAACGTTGCCAGACTAATTGACTTGCTTCTGCCGAGCGGATCAATGTTGGACAATTTCGTGCACTTTACTCTAGAACGATTTAACCAATTTGCTGCATGGAAATGTATACTAGCGTACGATTCATTCGGGTTTTGAGATCGTAGTTCCCAAATCAGGCACGTTTTATATTGAAAATATACTTATACGGCGAGTAGTTACAATCGGTTCCGCCTTTTTTCTGCTGTACCAGCTATTTTTGGAACATAAAAAATACTCAATAAGCACATTTATACCACAAAAATAGAATTACATTAGTAACGATAAGGAAAATGTTACGTTCACCTATCGAACTTAACTAACAAAGCAGAAAAAAATAACAACTAAGTGAATTGTAGCGTTGAGGGTGATAAGTTTTCTTCATCTTAAAGGTACCTATAGTGGGCAGAGTGCTTACTTCCGAAAACAACACATTAAATAAATTACTTGGTAAAAATATGAGAAATATTATTTCTTAGTATTTATTTAGAGACGAATGTCTCATATAAATCTATACTAATATTATAAAAGTTTGTGAGTGTGGATGTTTGTTACTCGTTCAGGTAAAAACTACTGAACAGATTTGGATGAAATTTGGAACATATATAGTTTATAACCGGGATTAACACATAGGATACTTTTTATTCCGATAATCCCGAAGTTTTGTTAAGTTAAATACTACGCGGACGAGTCTCGGGCACAGCTAGTACAATAATAAATACAATACGGTGTCTGAATTCCTAAAAAGCGCCTGAGAACTATTTAAAAAATATTAAAGGAAATGGATTTTGTTGTGGACGAAAATATAAGTATATTTTTTATATCTACAGCTCTGCTTAATATTTTAAAATATTGCCAATCGAATAAGTTGTAGTAGACATATTAGCATTGAATTCTAATTGCAAGGGGGATCTTGTTTGGAATCATGCTAATTTATTAAATTTGAAGCCTTCATGACAGCTAATGACAAAAGTTTTTGTTCCTGACAGCATTCGCTATAGTTTTCTATAAAACTGTCAAAGAAAATGATATTTCAGTGACAAGGTTAAAGTAAACATTTACAAGGTTATTTATTTCTTCATGATGAGGATCGTGACTGCGTTAATAACTAAGATAACTTACCGGCAAAGTTTATTTGATAGAGAACTTAAACTCGATGGTTTTAAATTTTTAATCATAATATTTCTCTTGAAATTAACAAACAAATATAGCGTAAGTTTTTAGTTGTTTGAAGCGATAAATAACAATGAAGAAAACGGGTCATAAGTTCTGTCCTCGGCCCCGGGACAGAAAATATATGGCTTTATCTAAAACTGAAAGGATTTTTGTTTTCATATTTGCGTGCAAGCAAGGTACTTGTCGGTACTAAACTCGGTCACCGCAAAAAGGACAGGTTTTTTCCAACATAAATACGCGGTCTCTTGTAAGTGCTCTAAGGTGCGATACGTAGGTAGTGTGAGATTGTGGGGGGTTCGGGGAGGTCGTAGTGTCTCAGTAATTCAGCTACAGCGGGCACAATGACACTCGTGCCGGCTTTCAGTGTTCGTGCTCGGGATACAGTTGCGTACAGTAGGGGCGGCGCGCTGCGGAGCTGTGGGGAAACATTGTTTCTTTTATCTGTTAAATGTTCTTTGATAAGATTTTACCTCTAAACCACTCCTTTTTATATTATGATAAAAATATGGAATATTCTGTAAATAAAAGCGAAGAAGTGGGATACACTACCCCATTTATGATAAATTTAAATTATGAGACATATGAACCTTGTTGGCTAACCCGTTTTATACATTCTTGAACTTAAATCACTCAGAAATTATTCCACTTCGAAATTTCAGTTACTTACTCCTTGTTGTGAATTGACACTTCTTCCACTACTGGCCACCAAAACTAGTTGTATTTTTTTAAATTGCGGATCGGAAATGTATGCCATGTTGTACAAAAATATTAGAGCCATTTAAGCATATATATTCCAATAGCTGTGCCCCGCGACTTCATCCGCGTAGTATTGGATTATTGGGTTAAAAAGTATCCTATATGTTAATCCCGGTTATAATCTATCTGTATTCCAAATTTCATCCAAATCCGTTCAGTAGTTTTTGCGTGAAGGAGTAACAAACATACATACATACATACATACATACATACATACATACATACATACATACATACATACATACATCCACACTCACAAACTTTCGCATTTATAATATTAGTAGGATTATACAAGTGCTAGTTTAAAACTACGCGTATACGCAGTCGCGGGGAATGGATGATATTCTACTTCCGGGTTAAATTCCAACTATATGCTATGTTTATTACAAGCAGTTTACTGTTATGTACCTAAGATTAATGCCAGAATAATTTTCTCATATTTAAGTACATCTAATAGGTAAGATCTAATTAACATGATTAAGTATAAGAGGTTATGAAATGGCCTAATGGGTGAGTCCTTCTAATTTTCCAATATCGCATTCCATAATATTTTATGAGATACCCTCATTTGCTTGCGGTCCACATAACATTAATGTGACCCGATCGCAACGATTCATAACATAAATTTCCAGAACTTTTCCTGTGTATTCGTGAAACAATCTATCCATTCTTCAACTTTGTAATACTTCCAAGAAACTACTTGCAATAATATTTTCAGAAAATGTTTTCACAATGTCAAACATTACTGTCTTATAAGTATAAGTTAAACATACAAGATTCAGACGTTATCTACAGTTGGAAACACAAATTAAATGAAACTTAGCAGGAAGCGGGTGTCGCACAACGTGGCTCCCGCACAGTCGCAACTGGCGTCACAAATCACAACCAGAAGGCACAAGTTATTCATAAGAACGAGTTGATGCACGATTCACCCTGTATACCCACTGTGTAGGCACTATTTAGGTTGTTTTGTGGCCGTCCGAGCGCCCTCCTCCCTGGAACTCTCACAAACTCTAAATAACAAAGTGGGGTTCCCATCTTTCGCTCAAAACAAATAGCCGACCTTTTGCCTTCTTTATGAGACCCTTGTTAACTTGTCCTTAATAAATTATTTATTTTGCACCCCGCCACGGTGTTACTGCTACATTTTTGTTAATTTTATTTATTATTTTCGAATAACTTTTTACGGCGGGGCTCGATTAATGGCTGGAATTTATTATGCTCGCCAACTTTTTGGGAATGGAACGAAAAGATTTTATAGCAATTTATTATATCTATTCTGTTTGTTCTGACATTGTCCTTGTATAATACTTGTAGTCTGTAATGTTGGAAAACTGATTGGTTGGGTTTCATTATAAAGTATTAAGTTCAGTGCTACATTTTACACAATGTAGACCTATTGTTCTCTAAGCGTACTATTTAAATTAAATTGGATATTATGCATAGTATATACACTGTTGTGTTCACTTACAAGCGTCATAATGAGCGTTTTGCTGTTAGAAAAAAACTTGACTTAAACAAAAGGAGTGAATTAACAAACTAATTAAAATTCATTGTCATCGTCTTTGTTCTCATATTGGGTTAGCATCAATATGCTTCAGTTGATCTGCGAAAATCGGTAACATAACGGCGGGGATTCGTAAATTAAATAAGGAGCTAAAGAGCCAGTTATTGCGAGACAAAGGAAAACATAAGCACCAATTGATGATGATTAATGAGCACTTCTCTGCAGGATAGACGGGGCCTTCAAACGGACATGGCACAATTAATGACGGATTCAAATCTTTTTGTTATGCATAAAATTCGTTGATGTTGGTGTCGTTGGTTTAAGAACCTTACATACCATTTATAAAACAACATGTCTAAAAGGTATCAAGCTTGTTTAACCTACAATTTGTGGAAATAGACGCTGTATTCAAATAAGTTATGAGGTAAAGTTTATTGCCTATTAAATCATAAGTCTTCCTCAGTGGGATAAAAGGAGCGTATAATATAATTCTTCATGACATTTTCTTTTATATATTTCTCTAAGTAGGTGTACATGGGAGAAAAGAAGGCAAATAATGGCGTCATCGCTGCTATATTTGCCGGAAAGATTTTCCGTTTCAGTCACACGAAGAAAATGTGTTTGATTTATCAGCACTTGAGGCCGGACCTTCCGCTCGCTATAAATTTTATTGTGTTATGATTTAGGGACGTGTATGCTATTTTATGGTAAACACTTCACTTTGTGTGTTGTCTGATTTATTGTGAGCTTAGGGCCGATGCGAGATGCTGTCGATGTGCGCCCATCTGAATAACAAAACCTTGTTTATGGGGATGCGTAGCGGTGGCGTGAAGGGTAAAGGGGTGTATTTTATTTCACGAAGACGCGTGGGTTATTGCAAATCGACCTATATGCCAGTGTCATAAGAGTCAAAGCACACGTCTTCGTGAAATGAACTAACTATATCTTCTCTAACTCTCTCTCTCTCTAATATTTGTTTGTATTGCGGTGAAATTACACATCACATTTGACCCGTAAAAATGTCAAATTCATGATCCATTCAGTTTAAAAACAACTGCAATGTTTGTCATGTAAAACTGGTTACTCTTTTATCTTTTCACATTAAATTCATAGCATTGTTTGGAAATTCAGTAAAACGCTTTCATTTGCTGAAACAGGAACTTGTCTATTCATAATTTTAATATAATTTCTACTTGAAATTGTATAAGAGAATTTCAGACCTATTTTTAGAATACGTTATAGATAAAACAGACAGCTCATTATTTCAAGCTTTCTGTAATATTTGACTGCACACTGCTATAAATAAGTCGTGTATCTGATGGAAATGGATACTAACTTTACACTTAGGAATAAAGTAAATAAAAGTGGGCATAAGTAGGTATCTTATTTGAAATGATTAAGTAATAGTTATTACTCATTAGTTTTATTTTCTTTTCTTTGATTACCTATGCAGTAGGTATGTTGTACCTCCACGACATGGAGTTATTTCTCTTTTAGAAAGTAAATAATAATACTTATATATATAAGTCGACCCATATATAAAATAACCACGCCCGAACATAAATAATTAAAAAAAACTATTTATGCCAATTTCAGCAAACATTTTGTAAGTTAAATAATACCATTATTAGTCGCAACATACAATAATAAAAGGCACAATTTAATACAATCAATCTCTTCCAGCAAAATAATAAAGTGCCTACGCTGCACATTTCTGCAGTGTTTGCAATCAGTTTAATTCAGTGGAAGCGATACAAGAGTGCAGCCGTCCAAGTACCGGCGCGGACGGTAATCCGATCGACGGTAATGCTCTTATTTACACTACTTGATGCGATTCCATATTTTTCACCAATCATATCACTGATGTTGACTGTTTTGAAATGGCTTCGGATTCCAAATTCAAAATATTATATACTAGCTGTGCCCCGCGACTTCATCCGCGTAGTATTGGATTATTGGGTTAAAAAGTATCCTATATGTTAATCCCGGTTATAATCTATCTGTGTTCCAAATTTCATCCAAATCCGTTCAGTAGTTTTTGCGTGAAGGAGTAACAAACATACATACATTCATCCACACTCACAAACTTTCGCATTTATAATATTAGTAAGATATATTCCTTACTACCTACTCTTATAATAATAACTAGTTTATGCCCGCGACTTCGTCAGCGTAGTATTTAACTTAACAAAAATTTCTTCATTATCGGGATAAAAAGTATTCTATGTATTAATCCCGGCTATAAACTATCTGTGTTCCAAATTTCATTCAAATCTGTTCAGTAGTTTTTGCCTAAAATAGTAACAAACATCCACACTCACAAACTTTCGAATTTATAATATTAGTAGGATTTAGCCCTTTTGACATTCCACTCCTGGGCACGGGCCTCCTCTAGACACGAGGGGGACTCTTAACAAGTGTAAATCATGTCATTTTGATTGAGATTGAGGCTAGATTGAGGCTTGCAATTTTGAGGCTAGATTGTCTCAAGCGCAATTCGACTCTATGTAATATTTTGGCTGCAGTTTACCTAAAAGTGGTATATGTATCTGATTCCTATCCAATATTAAAGATCTTTAAATAAACTTCAATAAATAAATCCCCGCTCTGCACTAATGCAGTTCTGAAACAGCTCAGCAGGTGGCGTCGGAGGGCATCAAATATCTTAGTACGCGGCCCTGTTATTTTCGTTAGTAGCAGCTAGTAATTACCTGCTTGTCTGTTTGCCGCTGACAGATCCAATTACATTAAAGGGATCGAACCCCATTCCATTAGACGGCACACTTTGTTACTTCAACAAACGTATTGTTTTCAATTCACGATTGTATTACGATTACGCGTATTATCCCATATGTTTTGGGGGAAGCGAAGTTCTGTGGCACATAATATATTTTGCTTTTGCATTCAGGGAAAGGATTTCTTTACCTTTTGTGTTTGGGACAAATAACAAAATTGTGTGGAGCGGTGGCTGGATGAAAAAAATAAAGGAAATCATTGGAGGGAAAGAGGTATAATGAGTTTTCTTTTTGTTACCTAACTATTTATGGAGATGACACCCGTTGAACTAATGGAAGGAAGTAGGTAGTAGTAGAGCTGTTTAAGCGTAATAAGGGTCCATACAGGGTCTTTCAAAGGTCCGAAATAATAATTTAAGTGCATAAGTATATAGTGGCTGATATCTAGATTCCTTGTAAAGTCAGACTGTACCTACGCAACTATCATATTTTCTGAGTTATGGACCTTTGAATATTTGTCACAACTTTCGTGTTTTGGTCTTTAAACACATAAGTATCTACACTGGCTTCGGGAACAGTGTAAACTACATTAAGGTTACAATATTCAAGAAATAGTTTAAACATTTTCAGTAATTGAGACATTACTTTTTTAAATGGCGGAGTAAAATGTTTGCAATAAATTATTAGAATTTATAGTTATATAAATATATCGTTTTATATTTCAAATTTATTAATACTTAATTGTTGTTTCTTTGTATTGTATTATTAGTGTAATTGGTTAATTAGACCGTTCTAATAAAATAAATAAATAGTTCTTAGGATACAGAACTAAACCCCCAAGTTTATTTCGGACTTTTGGAACGCTCTATATAGATAATAATATTGGTCAAGTCAAGGCAAGCAAAGGCAAGTGGCCAACATGTGAACGTTCACTCGTGCCGTATCATGCGCTAAAGCATTCAAAAAATATCGATTTATGAGAAATTTACCACGTTACATGACATATTATGCAATGAATATTAACCGTCGAAGCAACGTGAAGCGAATCTTTCTCCTTGATGGAGGACGTTCCAAAGTCTGCACAACTCGGTAATATGGCCCATCGATCACTAGTTCCGCACATCCTCGCGCCCAACTCATCTTCCGGACCTAGTTACATTGATCGAGTTCTTTTCATAAGAGGCAAAAACTGATCAGTTTAATCAGGCCCCGCACTGGGCGTCAATCAGCGGTGGTCGTTACCTAAACGAGCTGTGATTTCCTTGGCTGACCGAGCGCGCTTTCAAAATATCCTTTGATCTTGAGCACTATTGATTAGCGACTTCTACAGTTACGTGTTATTTGCTTTGGGTTGGTTTTAAGGTTTCTTAGGCTCGTTAAATTCAAACGTATGTGGGTTGACTTTGATATTATTGGTTTACCTTAGACCCGGGTTCATTTTATAAGTACCTAAATGATAACCCACTTACTAATTTACCATTATATATTAAATATATTGAATGCTATTATCACTGGAATATTAATCAAATATATTTTTGTGACTTAAAACAGTTACTTATGTAGATACTTGTTAAAATATTTGTAAGTGTTACAGCTGTTTTATTTGTGGGTCACCTACACCAAAGAAAATAAATGACCCTAAACCAACCTAGGCTTCACTTAGAAATATAATATTCCTAATCAAATTATAGTACCAACTATTTCAATTTGTAGTTAGGCATGCTCGTATTCGGCACCCATTTTGTTTTAACGACTTATGCCAATTCAAGTAAGTAAGGGTAGGTAGGTACTCTAAGTAGTTGTCCTAACGTAGCGTAAAGATAGTGGCTCCAACTCCAATTGAAATAAATTATAAGGTCCCTAGTTATTTCTAGCTTTTTAGTGCATCCAGGTTTATTGAAGTCGGTTAATTTTTTTTATTTAAATATTTTTAGCTTGTAATTTGAGTATTAATATTAACATAAGATGTCGTAAGTATCAAATTTTTGTGAGGTAATTATATCAGGAACAAAGGCTACCCATTCACCTACCCTGAGGAATCAAAGGTGGCGTTGAGAGCGCAATAATTTTAGTTTAGTTCTCTACACATAAATTATTCCATGAATACGCTACCTATTGTGTGCCACCTGCGTAATTTTGTAATAATTGATAACAGAAACCATTGGGGGTAATATTTTCCAACGGAAACGTACTTTGAGCGTCAAACTTTTTATTTCCAACAAAGGAAAATTCACGGAAAACGACATAGGTGACCCGAGTCTCTGTTTTTTTCAAGGACGTTTAAATGTATCTACTATTTTTTATATGTGGGATTTTTTATATGTGTGATTCTATGTCATCTTTGGATGGTAGTCTATGTACTCGTATGTGTCTGTAGGTGTCTGTGTGTATGTATGTGTGTGTGTGTTGTAGTAAACATTGGGCGACTTTCATTACTATGTCTCTCGACACGTGATTTAATTGAGTATTGCGATGTTTTTTATCCGCCAGTGAATTACTATTTGATTGATACAAGGATTTGCATCTATTATTACTAAAATCCACACCTACATAGCTACCACGGCTTACACAATGACATTTACCGTAAATATCTGAATTTAACGGAAGTCCTTTTAAAATCTAGCTTCAAAATTGTAAGGACGAGCACTGTCATTAACCATTCTAAAGTCGTCCGCGTACATAGATCGTATGTGAGGGTAAATAAGATGCAATATGGCAGTGCGACATCGGTCGTGATTACCCCGTATCGCACAGAAGTACCGGCCGTAATGATAGCCATAATTTGACCGTAATCGGCCGCATGCCGCTTTGTAGTCGCCTTGGGAACTAAGTACGATTTTAAACCCGTTCTATTTTGCGCATCAGTGGACGACTATCTGAATCAACGAGGTCATTTGCCGCCGTTAGTTATAGAGAGCCTGCATTAAAGTTTCCGCTTCTGCGTGTTTTATTTCAAATCGAACTTTAAAATGCGAATTTAGGTAAACCACGTTTGTAATCCTCATACCTACCAGATATCTGTTTTACTCCGTTTCGTTAGCACCGTGATAAACTTGTAACGGTAATTAAAATAATTTGCCGAGACAAGCAAGCGAACTTAGTAGTGACGCGAATGATTTAGTGACCTCGTTAATGGGTTAACTTCGTCAAACTTAGACCCGACGCTTTGGGACTGGCTGTGAGCTCGCCGACGCTGTTTTGATATAACTTATTTGTTAAGATTACGTGTAACATACGTGGAAACAGTACTTAAAGCAAACATTAAGCATTACTTTTACTAATGTTAGGGTAAGTACTGTCAGAAATAAATTAGGCCGCACCGAATGTTGCGCCTCTTTAATAAAAGAACATTTTATCGAAATGAACTTTTATAATTTCCATTTGGACTTTATCGTTATCTCTCTTCCGCGGTTCAGAGAAAATATTTTATTGAAACCAAAGCGGTTTCGCGCACACAGGAACATTTATTTGTAGTGAAACGGGACATGTTGGAAAAGATTTCTTATATAAAACCCATTGACCCAGTGCGGACGTAACTCACCGCGGCGCGAGCGGGACAAGCGGACAATAATGGCAGCCATAATTTGCCTGTAATGGGCCTTACACTATCGCACTGTCAGCCCTACCAAAAATAAGCTTCTTTGCCCTAAATCTTTCAGTGAGACAGCGAGATGAAACTCTTTAGCACTCTTTTAGCGCGCACCAGCGTGTGAACTTACATGTGGGTCGCAAGATTTATTTAGTGCGTTTCTTCATGTTAGTTTAATACGTTTATATCTGTATCTACGGACGCACCTACCATCTCTTTTTTCTCAGACTTTCTAGTATTGAAAATTTGGTTTCAAAATGCCATTTTGACGTGCGGTATCTATGATACAAACGTCCCTTCGTCGTATCGTTTGCAACTGTATACAACGATGAAAGCCATATTTAAAAAAAAAAGGTAAGTGACGTATACAGTTGTTGTGTTTGTCTGTCAATATTAGGTATACGTACCTTTCAGAATAGAATATCAACACTGTATCAGATCTGAATACGAAAATTACGGATTTTCTCTGTTAAATAACTACCTTTGTCTCATAGTGAAAAATATGGAAAGGCTTTGACATCACCCGGGCAGACTCTCGGCATCTGAACTTGTATATAATTATATTAATATTTAATACTGTAATATTAATAATCTGAAAATTATGGTTTTGTGACTTGAAATAATTCGAATATCAATTTATCATTTCTACTTCAGGTCAGGATCGTGCGAGAATACCTTATGTATTGCAAGCACCTATAGGCTACGGGAACTGCTTGACATCAGGGAAATCGTACGAATATTTGCTAACTTGTTATTAAAAAAAGGAATATTTGACTGTCAGCTCAAAAATTTAACAAACAACCACTCCTTCACATACATAAAGAGTAATAGGTAAAGATTTCATCAACAAATTACCCGTTTAACAAAACTAAGCTCTACATTTACATGCAATCAGTCCACAGTATTAGCAAACGAAGCACAAGGCGTGGTCAGTGGGATGTAGGTACTTGAAGGCTCTATCTTAATTAATCTGCAGCCGGGCCGCGGGTTTTATTACAGCCTTCACGGTTGGATTCACGGCTTTTGGAAACCAGTCAATTTGAAACATCTGTCCGAACCTTGAACATATATATACTAGCTGTACCCCGCGACTTCATCCGCGTAGTATTGGAATATTGGGTTCAAAAGTATCCTATATGTTCATCCCGGTTATAATCTATCTGTGTTCCAAATTTCATCCAAATCCATTCAGTAGTTTTTGCGTGAAGGAGTAACAAACATACATACATCCACACTCACAAACTTTCGCATTTATAATATTAGTAGGATTTATTCAATACCACCTTATCAGGCTTATAGCAGGGCACAATATAGGGTCTTATTTTAATTATGTACGATATTTTGCAAGGTGTCTCAGTAAATGTTAAATAAATAATAATAAATATCGCCATACTGGCACACCAACTGTATGGTCCCAAACTAAGCAACGCTTGTACCACAAAATAAATTTGATGGTTTTCTTTCCAACAGCTAAAGCATTCGTACCTACTAGCTGTTAGTTCCAGGTTTGTTACATAACCTATCTATACAAATAAATAAAATTTGAGTGTCTGTTTGTAATATCAAAATAACACCTTTTCACTAAATGCATATGAAAGTACATAAGACACCTATAACAAAAACGCGATTTTTATTTTTTTTGTCTTTCTGTCTGTCTGTCTGTGTGTTTGTTCCGGGTAATCTCCGAAACGGCTGGACCGATTTTGACGGGACTTTCACGAGCAGATAGCTGATGTTTTAAGTAACTTATGCTACTTTTATTTTAGAGTAAAAAAATGGGTCCTGTCGCGCGGGCTCAGAACGCGGGAGCGGGCTTTTTTGTTAAGTTAAATTCCACGCGGACGAAGTCGCGGGCTCATCTATACCTAATAAAACTATATGTTAATGATAATATTATTATGCACTAGGTATTTTTTGTAATGTATTAACCTACTAGAAAGGTATATAGGTGATTTATATATAAAAAGTCGGAAACATAAAGTTGATGTTTGGAAGATTATTAGGCATATAATTAAATGATAACATAAAAGAGGCTTTATATCATAATCTTAACACCTATAAAAGAACAGTAGATAATACATATATTTTTCTTGTGCTTGTAGAAAAGTATTTTTTTATTTAAGTACGTTCCTGTATTTTTATCTTGGTGGGGAATATGTAAATAAAAGAGTGCTAGTATATCTCTGTTTATGGTGTTAAATACTAACGTAGGCAGTAATCAAAATTAAGCGTTCCACCTTTTTCCACTGCCCGTAGCGACTTTTCACTTTTCCTTTGCGAAAGCTTTGCAAGCAAGCTTCGTACGCACGTTCTCTAGAGGGCGTTGTAGTTCATTGAGATTTTGGTAGATGGCGTTCATAAAAAGCTGTTTGCTGTAAAGTTTCATGCAAGCTTCGGCAGATGGCGCTTCATGTGAAAATGTTTCTTATCGTGCACGGCTGAAATTTATTTTGAAACAATATACCTACTCGGCATACAGAGCCTATTTTTTTTAAGTCGGTTATTAGGGTTTAAAGGTGGATGGTAAATATATTGGTAGAATATACAAACAGCCTAAAGTAATGAAGTCAGTAGCACCTACTTATGACACATTAATAATTTCGAGATTTATTCAGTTTCAAAATGCTTAGTCAATTTAATTCTGAACTTGATCTACATAGGAGAAATTATTTATACTAAATTATTTAAATTGATATAATAAATAATAGGATAGATAGAGATGTAGGTAGAGCATGAGTAGTGTACCGGTTGTAGGTATATTGAACTGTGTGAAGTTGTTTTTAAGATCGTGGCCGGCTTCGGCGAGTGGCCCTTTGACACTCGCTGTCAATACCCAGCCCTTGTTGGAAAAGTTTTCAAAATTGGAATTCCAAAGTTCAGGGAGACGTGTCGGTACGCGGCGCTGGATCGTCTCTCAAAGGAAATTCGGTAGCGGCCCATGTATTTAGGACAGAATTGAATTATTTGTTTCGCGGATTATTGCATTTACTGAGCGTGAAATTGCTAAACACTTAAAACGTAAAGCATTCGATTATTGCACGTTCTATTTATTTTTACGTGGGTAAGTATACCTAGGTCGTTGTAAATATAGATGACGTCTTAAACTAGGCATTTCTTTTATTTGTAGCTATCGAAATTTTGTTAAAACTTTTTAATAAATACTTTTTTCTGTGTAGTGCGTAGTGCCTTCTTTTCATTTGCCTACGTGGCTGTTTATTATTATTATTATTATTAGGAGCCTGTAGGGTCCCACTGCTGGGCAAAGGCCTCCCCTCCCTTCTTTCATTTGTCTCGGTCTGTTGCGGTCTGAGACCAATGTGCTTCGTATGAGTCGAGCTCATCACACATCGCCTTTTGGGTCTGCCGCGTGGTCTGGTATTGTGTGGGACCCACACTGTGGTCACTTTCGCCCATAGGTCGTCGGGCATACGGCAGAGGTGTCCGGCCCAGTTCCATTTTAATTTGGCATCTGAGTGGCCTACTACTGCAATTTTCGTTTTGGAGCGCGGAATCGAGTTTCTCACTCTATCTGTGAGCTCAATCCTAGAATACTGCGCTCCATTGCTAGCTGGCATACCCCAAGGGCGGACTTTTGACGATTAGTTAATGACCAAGTCTGCGCTCCGTAGGTGAGGATGGGTGGCTGTTTAGTTAGGTAAATTAAGAAACGACTATAAGTACCTATTTTCATATCATAACGAGAATCTTCTAAACACAAAGTACTTACCTATATGTAGAGTCATCTATCTAATAAGCAAAGCATTTATATATGTGGATGAGTGCACTTATTGCGTACATTATAAAGTACTCAAAGTCTTTTAAAGCAGCGGGTTGCCTAATGAAATGGCAGTATCCGAGTCCAAACACGCATTTGTAATTAAAACTTGCGTTTCAGTTTTGTACGGTTGCAGTCAGCGCAGAATTTGAAAACTTCCTACGTTAGTAATAAGATAAGCATTCCCGACGTACATAACTTTGGCCGCTGTAAAACGCTGAACAAACTCTCTGATGCCTCTGAGAACTGTATGGTAGAGCCTAAAATTGCACTCTACTAATGTGAAGTCGCTATTGTTTTATTTTCAACTAGTTGGCGTTCTCTAAATGGCGTTTTACAAGTCATTTAAAAGTTTTGTTTTCATATTTAAAATGTTTCTCTCCTTTCAGTTAGACGATGTTTATTGAAGAAGAACCAATTAACTTCGCGAAATTCAACATGTGAATTTGCATCCATTTTAAAGGTCCTCCAGTTGACGTAAATTTTATATAAACATTTTCCATACGCTTTTTTTGAAGATACTTACCTCGCCTTAGCCATCTCAGATAAAGTTTGTCATTTACAGATAATCCAGGCTAGTCTCCTGCTGGTTTAAAGTTAACTCATATTAAGATGCGCAAACCTACTCTACCTAAATTACTGTACAAGCAAAATTACATTCACAACAATGCAGTTATTTAAAAGTTTAGTTTGTATAGGCACACACAATAGATAAACTATTGTTCTATTGTCACTGGGGTTAAGGTATATACGATGCGTCATGGCTTAAGGATGATATAATGCGTCTGCAACTTTATTGGCCAGAGGATATGAGTCTAAAGTTGCATCGTGGGGATTAAACGCAACCCAATTAAACTGGCGCCGAGTCCGTGCCTGTCCCGCTCGATATCAGATTAGCTCCTACTGGATTACATTAGAGACGTCATACTGCACCTTATATACCCACCATGTATACCTATGCAATTACACCGACGCACCATTCAATAGTCATAGAGATAAGATTCGCCACGCTTTGAACCTATCTGTTTATCTTAATACTAATAATGCTGTGCTACGCGTAGAGTTTTGTGCATTAGACTGAACTAAATTTTAATGAGCGTCCATAAAATAAATGAGTACCCATTCTGTTGTATAAAGAGCAAGCATTTTAGGATCATTATCCTTTGTATTTTAATTATTATTTTTCTCGAGTCTTATTCGCCTGAAACGTTCATTACGAAGACTAATGTCCAATATAAAATTTAACGATTTTTTTCGAGTATCAAATTACGTAATAAATTGCAATTTTCCATTCGCGTAACTTTTAAATAGTGGATTCGAGGCTGTCTACTTGATACCCACTACCGAGTGTTGTTCGTTATAAAGTTGTCCTCCTAATGGGTAGTAGAGCTGTGAATAAGTAGTAATAAATATATTTTATTACTATTTAATACCAAATAACAGGTACTGATAATTAGTACCTGTTACTTGGTACTCAATAAATCAGTGTCGGTTCGAACCTATCGAACCCAAATATTTACTATGTTCCTGACTCCAAGGACTTTTATCCGTAGAAAAACTGGTTAAATAAGAGGTTAATAAACTACCTACTTACTATAGACACACTAACATAATGCAAACCTAGGGATTATTATATCTAAATATATATAACTAAAAGGTCACTGACTGACTGACTGACATAGTGATCTATCAACGCACAGCCCAAACCACTGGACGTATAGGGCTGAAATTTGGCATGCAGGTAGATGTTATGACGTAGGCATCCGCTAAGAAAGGATTTTGATTAATTCTACCCCCAAGGGGATAAAATAGGGGATGAAAGTTTGTATGAAACTTTGCTTTGTCAATTAAATTCCACGCGGACGAAGTCGCGGGCACAGTTAGTTATAGATAATTTTGTATAACTTTAAGTAAGTACACACACCATTTTATTTAATTAATTTAGGCAATAATACCTTTTTAGCTGTTCAAATCAGCAATCATATAATTTTGAAAATACGTATTCGGTACCGACCAGTTAGTGTAACCGTTACCAAGAACCTAACGTACACCATACGTTTGTACAGCCCTAGCGGCTAGTTAATATGTGAACGGCTCGGAGTGTTCAGCTTTGTTAATCTAATGATTTTCAGTGTCCTGCGAGGGGACTATGTGCGACGTTCATTGGATTGTGTTAATCTGCGCTAAGTCAGTAGAGTTGACGGTTATTGAATTATTGGACTCGTAGATATGCATGTGGTGTTGGCTGACTGTGAACGAGATAATTCAGTGAGTGGAAACACGCCTCTATTATAGGTTCTAAGGAGTTGACATATTTACATTTCTCAATACACAAAACGCTTCACAAAATATACTACTGGTCCGTTTTTCACTGCAAATAATCACTAATTTGTAAACGCCTGCGTCCCTCACAACCTCACTAGCATTTATACAAGCTTGCTCCGCGCGCCTATTTCAAGACCACTGATAACTAAGTATATTGTCCGATTATCTTGAAATATTTTTTAATGTCCTTGTTACGGTGAAGGAAAACATCGTGAGGAAACCTGCATGTCTTAGAAGATCTAACCAATTTTCGAAAGACATGTGAAATCCGCCAACCCAGTGGCCAGTGGGCCAGGGCCAGTGGTGGATTATGGCCTGAATACCCCTCGTGTTGAGGAGAGGCCCGTGCCCAGGAGTGGTACGTCAAAAGAAGTAAATTATTATATTATATTACATTTTCTATATGGAATATCACTTAAGTATGAAAACTGTAAAATACTACATATCTACACACCTATGAGTAGAAATGATTGGTAATATTGTCATAATAATTTCGTCTACGTACGTATCATTAACTATAAATTACAGTAGACGTAAAGCCACGTTAATACAGGCTTTGTCATTGGTCATCTAATTATAGGTGCGTCATATATTAATTAACACCTAATTCGGTATTGGACCATCTGTCTCTGCTGATACACAACACGTGACGCGCCTGCAGTCTAGTTAATTCGAGTATGCATTCGACCGTGGGCCCTGCATTATTAACATATCTCCGCGAAACACCGAATATAGAATTCATATCAATGTGTAGAAATTTATAATTCGTATTAGATATAGGTTTTTAAATTATACCTTCAATATAATTTATTTCATTTCAAACTCAAACTCAAAATTGTTTTTATTCATGTAAGCATTTATGAATAGTCAGAATCTACCACCATTTCGGAATGCTGTTTCCTCTGAGAAGATCCGCCAAGAAACTCAATGGTTACTCTTTTCAATGAATAAAAGATGGTGTACATTCTCAAGAACAGTAGCGGAATTTGAGCAGGAAACACAATTGTCACTAAATAAGTAAATAGTAATCAAATCTTACTCAAATTTAGGTATTTAAACTAAAGAGCTGGTTTAGTGAGGTGTGCATATACTTAATATAATTTACGTAATGAGTATTTCACGTCCTTATCAAGAAACATCCAAGAATTCCCTGCCATTCTCGAGTGGCAGTACTATAGGTACCCAGGACGCTGACAACATTTAATATTTAAAATTTTACCTTTTAAATTGTTATGTTACCTATTATTGCCGTTAGAAAATGTAAGCTATTAAAGATTTTACAATGAAAAAGTTTTGCTCAATATCCAAAATTTCTGCTTGATATTGAGGATTAGAATATTTTTTTTATTCAGTCTACATCCTCCGTTCATCTCTTATCCACCATTTACCTAATTACATTTTGCTGGTGTAAGTTAAAGAGTGCAGTGCCTGCAGCTTATTCGGGACACGCAAGGGCCTCTGATGCCTGTCCGACCTATTCCATACGTGATTGGACTCCAAGATTTAACACCGGTGCTCTGAACGGATGTAGGTTTTTGATCACGTTCCGCCACAAATTGTGTTTTCTCTTCAAAATCAGATCCCGCTATTGTTTCTATCAAAAGTTTTACAACACGTTCGTTTGAACACTTTTTGTTCGTATGCACGGCATTTGCAAAAGCGGAGGATAGGTTTACAAATTCAATTGTAGTTTCAATTTATTCAAATAAAATTGCACTCACAAAACTCACAAAACTCAATTGCGTTATCAAAAAGCACGTAAGGGCGGGAAAAAAGTGTTAGATCGGTTATTTATTTGTGCGTGTCCCAATATCCTCATTATTAGTATATTAGAACTACTAACGTGAAGAAAATAAAGTTTAATGTTGTACAAACACTTAACTAATTGAACAGCCAAAAGGATGTTTGAAGTTGTAGTACTTCAAACATCCTTTTGGCTGTGTGTTAACCTCTGCGATGTGGTTAACTTCGCAAGTTAGTACACTAAGTATGCAAAGTGCCACTAAAGAGGTCCAGCACGAGTGTAAGATGCAGTTTTAATACAGCCGGAGGTTGCGTTGCGACCATAATTCAAGCGCTTGTCTCGCTCACAATTAGGGTGAGGGTTACCCAATGACCGTTCTCTTAGTTGTGCTATGAAGCGGGTCCGCCTGCTTCGACCAATGCCAATGTCAACATGCGAGCAATGCCTTTGGTATTGCAAGCATCTATAGGTGTCGGTAACTGCTTAACATCAGACGAGCCGTACAGCTGTTTGATGAGTCTGTTGCTTAATAAAAAATATCCTCGAGATCAAGCCTAGTAATAGGGGGACATACATAGTATTTTTAAAAAACATATTACTAGCAATGTGAGTTTATCACATTACTAGTATTCCCTCCAGCTAAGTTAATGCTTGTGTTAGGGTGGGCCCATGTCAATAGTTTGATGGCCAGGATGGGGATCGAACCCGGAACCTGTCGGCTACGAGGTCGGCCCCTCTAACCACTAGGCTATTGACGCCTTAATACACTGGATACCTACATTTAACTAACCCTCAGCTCTGTGTCAGTCCTATCATCAAAATAATAAAATTACTTACAATATTTCGAATATATGCATATATTATAACTAAATATTCGAAGTATTCATTAAATTTCGGTCGCAATATTACATGTGCCGCGAAATTAAACAATGGATTAAAATCAAACAAGACCCGAAAGCAACAGTTATGTTAGTTTAGACCAGCGCAAATATTAACTAGTTATGGTATGTGCCTATTTATTCAATATGTTCTATATAATGTAGTTTTGTGTTCATAATATTTAATGCATAAATGCCGAAATACAGAAAATGTGAAAAAATAAACAAAATCCTGCACCTAACAATATAACGAGGTATAGAGTCGTTTAGATAAGCAGTTACATATCAGCTGCCTTTAATTAATGCAATGTATTTTCAGACTTCTGAGACACCCTGTAGGTGTATTTTTTAATAAACTTGATTCTGTTCCTCCAACCATAAAGAGGATAAATATTGAATACAAACTGCAGCGTTGTCAGTAAAGTGTACGAGCGTTTATTAACGTTGCGACACAGCCGGGCAAACAGACAGCCTACTTTATATTAAACCGGGCGGGCTGATGAGCTATTAGCCGGCTTTGAACACTCAACAGTTCCGTAGACATGACACTCATGAGTTTTATTGTCATTAAGATTAAGTAATAAGTTTTGGGAGACAATGATCTTGTAGAATGACACGTTGATGGCCGGCCCTTTTGTACTCGGTTCTCTACCCGAGAGAAACTTAGTTAATTTTTTGTTATATAGTGAGTTAAAAAATTAGTATTTAATTACTTTATTTTTACTTTGAAATGAAGATCAATGACAATAATCAATTACGTATTTAACGTTTTCAATAACTTTTCACGAAGTAAGTAGGTACTTGAATATCTAATTAATGTATTTACTTAAAGATACTTAAACTGAAATACTCATTTTAAATAGAGCCTCGTTTAATTGAAGTATTTTCAGTAAAACTTTTAAATTAAGATTATTTAATAAAACTTTACTTCTAAACAATTTGCATCTCTATGGAATGTCGGCGAAACTCTAATGAAACCGCCTGTGTTTATTCTGCCGATGCGAAATGAGAGTGCAGCACACCTTAACGATTGTGAATAAAACATACATATCCACCTTCTCTTTAGTAAGGTCAGGATTTCAAAATGAGAAATCAACATCCTGTCAATAAATATTTGTAGAAAACCATTTGGAAGGAATTGAAAATGGTAATAATTTCAGTTGTAGAATAGGCACAGAAGCCTTGAATCTTCTACAAATTAAGTCAATATCAGAAATATTGCTGTTAGGGTTGGCAAACCGCGAGACGCAGGCGGCACCGCGGCGCAATCCAATGGATTAGGCCTCCAACACGCGCGCCCTCTCGCGGCAACTTCCTATTTATGTTGGGTCGCTAACCAAACGACTTGTAGGCTCTTTATTACAGTTGTTCTTTTGCGCTCACAATGTTGTTCCCGTTTGATAAAATATCGCGCCGATTTCTTTTATTTGAACTCGGGATTATGTGGTGGCCGAGCTTTAGAATTAACGAGCGGAAAATAAAATCGTAACATTTTTACGATGTGATTATTTCCAATTGTGCTTTCATAAGCTACTTTCATTTATGTACCTACATAGGTATTCAATATACTGTTTTGCTTTTGTTTATGATTACTTCAAATTGAAACAAAATTTATGTAATGTACATGTACGAAACAAATGATAATGTTATTAGAATACTTGCTTAATATGAACCAAAGAACATCTACATTGAAGATGAATTTCATAAAGCTAATTTATGTTATAAAATTGTTCCCAGATGTGGTGACAAAATGTTTTGAGCGCGTCAAGGATGGAGCGACCCGGTCGGCGCGCGAAGGCTGGTTCGCTCAGCGGCCTGTCGGGCGGGCTGCCCAGCGGGGTGCCCAACGCCAGCGGAGTCCGACGCCAGCGCTCGCTGGAGTGGGGTGGCGATAGGTACAGCAGCAGCGATGATGACCGCCCCCCTAAGCCTCCACCACTCGCTGATAGGGTGTTCGCCTCGCTTCTCGCTCAGGCTACGCAGCAATTTGACAGTAAGTTATTTTCAAGGTCTTTCCATTAATACCTACAACATTAATCAGCTTCTTTTGTTTGATATATGATACGTTCATAAATGGAATAACAACAAACCGTTACAGATTTTTTTATAATGTGAGATAGTTTGATGTAAATATCATTGTTTTATAATTAAACGGGCGATTACTCAAACGCTACTGAAATCGTTATAATGCATTTTTGATAAACATATAACACATTCTTCTCAAACTTGAGCTGCAATTATTTTATATTTTTCGTTGCTCTTGGTTCGTAAGTATCTATAGGAAATTACGCAATTAATTTGGTAATATTTAGTTTAAATTTGAATAGATTCTATTACTACCTACGTGAGATATTTACAAATGTTTCTACAGTAAAACCCCTTAAACAAAAACAAACAAAAACACTATTAGCAAGCAGAGCGCTTTTAATATGACTTGTAATATTTGAGGGCTACGCCGCTACGAGCTACGGCGTAGCGGGATCAGCTCAGAATTTGTTATTCATCGAGTGACACGACCGAAGGTCCGCGCTGAGCCCTAACAAGTGGGATCATTAGTGGGGCTCGGAGGGGGTGAAGTGGTGAGCGGGGAGGGGAGGACATAGCAATTGATAGGGGAGCACCCTGCGGTGAGCTTATGAGGAAAAGTTTACACGTAAACCCGAGCAGCCTTTGCTCTGCCCGCCTATGACGTCAACTCAACTGATGTCATCAAATGCATATTTGATCGCGATGAATTTATAATGGACTTGCAATTTTCTTTTGCACGCCCTAGCCCTGCAGTTATATTAGCTCTTTTGGATAAATACCTTAAAACAAAGTGATGAAATTTTGGTTACCTCCACCATTTCAGCAACACCTTCCCAGTGTAGTTTAATCACAAAACACGTCTCAAGTAAATTTCAAAAGTAGTCAAGAACATAGAGAAAAAAATACCGGAAATAACTTAAAAAATACACATAATTTTTTATCCTTGTTACATGTTACATGAATCCGACATATCGATCGCTATAGAAGTATTAACAAAGCTTCAGTCATGATAATAACCCTTCTGAACCGCTGTACTCTCGTAATAGCACTTCCGACTCTCGCAGCTAGTACATGAAGTTGTTTTTAGAGTGAACATATCTGTCGACAAAGGTTTAGATGGAGCTTATGACGGAAATTCATGTGTCGTACCGATGAGAACAAATGCTAGTCATTGGTCCACGTATTGATTTGAATGTTATGTAACCTTTAGTTAGGATAGACTTTTGTTGGTAAAACCATGTTAAACCTAGTAAATTTTTGTTTTAACATATTAGTAAGTTTTTCGTGATAGTATGAGCTACTTTATATAGGAGGATCGACACCATTTCAAGTATTAAAATTTCTTCAAAAAAATACGATTAAAAATATGATATAAATAGTTACTTTAGAATACATATGTATATCATCATGTCCATGTTTATGCATAGTTTGTAAAGTAACATTATCATCCTAACTCTGTAGAGCTACCATGAATTATACTGTCGCCTCTGTAGTCCAATTTGATATGGAAAATTGTACAGCTCCACTATTGGTCACCCGAGGAATTAACAACCTGTCATACAAATATTTCACGCAGACAATTAGCGACAAACGACTTTAAACTTTAAACTCATGGTAGAGCAACTGTACATTCATTTTATAAATTATCAGCATCTCACTCTCTGCAAATAGAGTCCCAAGTTGCCACTTGCCGCACACTGGTCGTTGCATAAAATAAGCATAAAATAGGAGCCACTTCAACAGCACGCTTGCTAAGCAAGACCTGCTTCCATAATATGATGCTGAAGCAACTCCTGTGTACAAATAGGTTACCTATTTGTACACCAGATACTTACTGAATCTTGTGTTACTTCAGCGCTGTTTCATATTTACCTACAGTATAACATTATCATAAAGGAATATCGTAACGTTTCATGGTATTGCGGCTTTGATATTGCTTAGTCTCTCCTACATAAAAACAACAATAGCATTATCTTTTGGCCTCTGTGTTAGCGTTATCATGTTTTATTCATCAGTTTTGTATCTTGTTAGTAAGATGATATTTATTGTAGTGGTAGCCATCGAATAGCTAAGTTTACAAGATCTATGATCATGATGTAATCAACCGTACCAGTCTCAGTATGTTTATGGTAATCAATTCCTTAAAGACAAGGTTACCAAATGTTTTGTGTGGGTGATAGGGAGCTGTACCCATTGACTACAGCTTATATAGGGCTAATTTGGCCGTTTTATAGAGCATCGTAAAGTAGCTATTATAACTGCGTTATGTACAATGACTGAGAGAGTCGGAAACCCAAATCCTTTTCCTGCTGTTCCACTTCCCTTCAGGACGGCAACTTTCGAGCTGTAACAAGCATCTATTAGCATGGTAAAAGCTTAACATCAAGCGGGTCGTACGGTTATTTGTCGACTTTGTTATATACCTTAAAAAAAATGAAATGTACATTAATAATTATAACAGTCTGAACAGGATGCGATGTCAATTTTCTATTTAAATTTGAATTGTATAACGTGACTCCAAATGGGGGAAACTCAACGAAACGAGCGTGAAGTTATGGTGACAGTCTACTTGCCTATGCTATGAAGGGCCCGCTTCGACCAATAGGGTCGCTTCATTTGCTGTCAACTTGAGCTAATTCTAGTGAAGCTGCGGAAATGAAGCGGTCCTATTGGTCGAAACAAACGTTCTCGCTTCATATCCCAGCTACTAAGCGCCCAAGTCTAAGGGTCACTCTTACATTTGGGCGCTTCTCAAGTGTCTAAAGTACCTATAATTAATTTGTTTTTGCTCTGATTGCCATCTCAAACTGTCGCGAACTGTGTATGATTACGGCGATGTTCTGCGATGCTATGCTCGTCACTTCTCAAAAAGTGACTAGAAAAGAGTATACTCCTAGTTCTGTTCAAATTCACTTTGAAATGTTTCGTAACACTCCGGGAAATATGGTCGTGAGTTTCTCTTCTATTGATTTGTGTTAATGAGACCAATATAATGTTCTAAAAATAAATCATAATTACCATCGTTTGCGTAATGTCCGTACCGTTTCTGAAAATAAACTCATTATTTCAGAGATCGTTTGAAAGGTTACAATTTTGTATGGAAGCGCAAATTATGTTATGTTCACCAATTATTATTGGCGCGTAGGTGGTGATTTCCGCCAACGTCTACTTATTTGATACGTATCTGTAGGTTACCACTAAAGAAAATGTAACATTATTACCCCTCTATCCATAGATACTCACGCATCGTAAGGAAATGATTTTATAATAGTTAATTATCCTTGTAAACTTTCAGTCACAATGCCTACAACGTTATTAACAAGTGGGTTTCACAGTATTATATTGAGGGATATGATATAATAAATTATTAAAATAAAATAAAATATCGCCAAACTGCCACACCAACTGTATGGTTTCAAACTAAGTAACGTTACAGTACCTACCTTATTGTATGCTATGGACTGGGGGCGATCTCAGTGACACCCAGACCTGGGCAAATTATGAGAAGGCCATTTCCGAAATTTGACCCGATGTGAATAGAACCCGCAATCACTCAGTGCAGTGAGCCGAGCAGCCTACGTTCAAACCACTGCGCCAAGCAGTCGTCAAAAATAAATAGTAATATAGCAGGTGTAAAAACTGTTGAACGGCGCCGCGAGCGAGAGCCTCTAGCAACCCATTCAATAAACAGCCTTCAACGCTTCAAGTGGGCAACCATTATCCAATAAAAGATTTTATTAAATTCCCGACGCCAAGCGATTTATCCGATAAATAATGATATCCGAGATTTGAGCTTAGATATGTCAGTGTGATTCGTTTATTGCAATGTAAAACGACACTCGGGAGGAATATGAAAATGTGTTAACGTTAGGGGAAAAATATAATTCCATTTTCAACGAACTTTCACACGAATTTCAAATTAACTTTAATACTATATCCTTCATGTTATTGAAAATGGTATGGTATACCTACTTGTGGTTCTTCTTCTCATAGTGCTTCTCCAACTAGTGAAGTTAGCAGTCAGCTCCGCATATATCTCTCGGTCTTTGGCGAGGTTGAAAAGCTCCGCTGCACTTGAGACTCCCGTCCATTCTCGGATATTTCGCAGCCACGATTTCCTCCTGCGCCCAACAGCTCTTCTACCAGCCACTTTTCCCATCAAAATAACCCTTAAAAGTGCGTATCTTGAGGTTTCTGAAATATTAAATATTCGCTAGCTACCAAAGCTCATCCATGAAAGTCTAATCCAAATAAAAACATCAGTTAATGAACATTAGAAAATGAAGCCATTCTATTGGTCGAAGCAGACGGACTAGCTAGCCCAGTCAACCCGTCTGGCTCAATTAGACGGGCATGCTAAGACAGGTTGTAAAGCGCGAACTTTTGAATCGAATTAATTAAAACTGCAAATAATTTTCAATAATGAATTAGATGTAGAGTATATAGGTACCATTACCCTGAATTTATATAAAGTCACAATAGCATTTACAAAACACTTTTCTCCTGTAAAAGGCTTTGTAAACCAATTGTAAATGGCTATAAATATCTTTAAATTTGAGTAAGGATTCTCTATAATTAAAAATTTGGTGAGACAGACTCACGGACTCAGAACGGAACAGTCTGCTCGCAGTATTTCATCGTATGTTCGCTCTTAATGATTGGTACATTATCGTGTGTGCATGCAGTTAATTGCACGATACCATAAAGGGAACCGCATATTGAACATCGTTCATTTTAGTTACGACTACCGCGGTATGTTGATAAACCTTGTGTCAGACCAGCCTGCGGGCTCAGTGCCTACCCTTGGTTGAGAACTCACGGATTTATCGTTATTGTGAAATTTGACGACCGCTTGGCGCAGTGGTTCGAGCGTAGGCCGCTCGGCTCACTGCACATGGTGGTTGCGGGTTCGATTCACGCCGGGGTAAATTACGGAAATGGCCTTTTCGTAATTTGCCCTGGTCTGGGTGTCACTGGGATCGCCCCCAGTTCATTGTACGGTACCCATAGTACAAGCGTTGCTTAGTTTGGGACCATACAGTTGGTGTGTTCGTCTGGCGATATTTACTTATATTTATATGTTGGTGACCGCTTGACGCAGTGATTCGATGCCGCTCGGATTATGGCACTGGGTGGTTGCGGGTTCGATTCCCACCGGACCAAATTTTGGAAATGATTATTTGGAATATATACTGGAGGGGTGTCAGCAACTGCATATAACCAACTACATAATTATGGTGAAACCAAAATTAATAAACTCTACATTGAATCACTTCACGAATAAACATTCTAGAAGTCTATGAACTACAAATCTTTTTAAAATTATTCCAATAAATTTAAACAGAATAAATAATATTTCGCTGAACAAAATTTCACCTTAGGATAAGGCTCTACAATATGTCTGGACATTAAGGTAATTGCTGAAGGTTCGAGGCACTAACAGTTGACCTTTACTCAATCCCCGGGATGATTAGAGGCAAGCCATGACAACGATCGGAGACATCTGTTTGCAAACATTGATTACCATTCAGGATGGATTTCTGGCAGCCCTACCGTCCAGATTTCCCAATAATCTCAATGTTTGTAAGTTGTTAATATTTTGTTATGTGAGCATTGAGGTCGCTCCTCTCTTCGAAGAGTAGTAAAATAGGTTATTTGTATTTACTCGTGAAATACTATAATAACTCTAAATTGAAAATTTAAAAACCCCCGATGTGACGACCTTTTCATCAAATGTATACTTTACCTAGTACGTCCAAATAACGCTAAAATTATATTAAATTAGTTTCTTTTCTGTATTTTTTCTCAATGGCGGAGCAGCGCCCTCTAGAATTATTGTTGCGTAATATTGCACGACAATTAGCAAAATTTAACGCGTGCGCGTATCCATCATTTGACACGTGACTTATGGAACGTCTTTAGTTCATACACAAATCTCATATAAAAATTGATAAAATATCATTTATTTCCAGAATCCGGGAAGCTTTTCAAATTTATAATATTGTAAAAAGCCAGTTCAGACTATTACGATCATTTAAAAATATAATAAAGCGAAATCGTTTCAGCCGTTCTCAAGTGATGCAAAGATATTATTCCAATGAGCCCAAATTTCGATCGGATTCGAGCCGTGGAAGTTGGTTTTGGCCGTGAATGTGGCTTTTTCAACCTACAAAAGAGCTGATGATCTTCAAACGGCTGAACCGATTTTCATGAAACATAGCTAAGAACACTCTCGATCAGAATACCTATCTAACAAAAGAAACAAAATTGAAATCGGTTCATCAGCCTGGGCGCTACGTTGCCACAGACAGACACACAGATACACAGATACACAGATACACAGATACACAGATACACAGATACACAGATACACAGATACACAGATACACAGATACACAGATACACATGTTAAACTTATAACACCCGTCGTTTTTCGTCGGGGGTTAAAAATAATAATAAACAGTACATACGTAGGTCAACGGTACAATAAATTAAAGATAAGATCTTTTTGCTAATTTTAGGGATAAGGTCCGAAAGTATTTGAAACACTTTTTGACTCAGCATAAGTGATAAAATGGTGAGTTTGCGAACGTTGTTAGTGGTTAATATGATTGTTCATTCAATCATACAACTGTACCTACCTACATGTTCATTTGATCCTTTTGTTCAACATGAGAATTTCGTGCCATTGTTCTGCTGGCTACAGAGTACATTTTTATTATTTTAATTAAAAAAGTACTTATTTTTATACAAAATACTAACTGGTACGAATATAATACATGTTTGATGTTTTAGGGGAAAATCTTAGTTGAGATTTGATATTTGTAGTGTTCAAAGTAATATAACCCTATTTGTTTCTTTATAGCTATTAAATGAATCCTCATTGTAGGTACTGGACATGTAAAAATAAGAATAAATTTATTATAAAAAAAACAACAGTTACACGTACATAAATTGTAATAAGAACAAGAGGTATATTGCTAATAAGTAACTAAATCACAGTAACATGGACGTATTACTGTGGATCCCAAACTAACCAAATGCTTGTATCTTGGGAACCAGACTAGTGGCATAATTATGCTTCTTCTTCTTCTTCGTCGTTCCCTCACTGCTGAGGATCGTGACCATATATGATCTGTCCCCATTTGCTCCTGTCCTGCGACATATCAATAGATCGTTGTAGAGTTTCTCCTGTTGCCTCTACAATACTCTTAACCCATCGCGTTGGAATTCGACCTCTGGAGCGCTTCCCCTGCATCTGTCCCACGATCAGCTGCTTCTCCAGCTCATGCCTATGCGACCGCATTATATGTCCAAAGAAGCTTAGTTGACGTTCTCGGCATACAGAGGTAAGTCGTTTTTTAATTTGGAGCTCTTGTAAGATGGGTTCATTTGTTCTCCTGGCAGTCCATGGTATCCTTAGCATAATTATGCTACACAATTTAAATTTATGGAAGATGATAGCAATTACACCATATGCCTTATTCCTAAAATAATGTACCTATCCTTTTGTCAAGTTTATAAACCAATCATACATAGCTACATGGTAGTCTAGTATATTGACTGCAGATCATATACGGGCTAGCTCGACCGGGGTACCCGGTAGTACCACCCTCTGACAGGAGATCTACGTTTTGTGCGATGAATGAGAGAGCCGGAATGCCCCATGACGCCTCCCGTCTATTCCTCTTCTTATGTCCCACTCCCCTTCAGGTGGGCAACGTGCGAGCATTACCTTAGGTATTGCGAGCATCTAGCTATAAGCTAAAATAACTGCTTAACATCCGGCGGATTGTACGCTTGTTTGCCTACTTTGTAATACAAAAAATAGTATATTGTCCACAAGTAGTGAACCCTTCATTTATTACTTAAAACATTTGAAACATGAGATGAATAATTTAGTTCGTACTGTATCCGTTCCCGGGGTCCGCTCTGTCATGCAAATGGCGGCTTTTTAGGCTGTTACCAGCATTACCTTTGGCAGAGGCTCTAATGTGATTAGTCTCGCCGCATGATGCCATTTGCAGAGGTTTAATGCACGACTACGTTGATCATAAATACGTTTTGAGTACTCCGAAATCGGTCTGTCTGTCTGGCAGTAGCTTGATTAGTGTTCACAATTGAAGTTGATTATTTTGAGAACTACAATGTTTAGTTGAAATGCATCTATAGAATGCAATGTCGCAAAAGTTGCTAAACAATGAAGGTGATAGGTCGTTTCCAATTATCTTCTGTGTGCCTAACACAGAAGATACTCTATATATATAAAAATGAATTGCTGTTCGTTAGTCTCACTAAAACTCGAGAACAGCTGCACCGATTTGGCTAATTTTGGTCTTGAATTATTTGTGGTATATTGTGGTTAAGTCCAGAAAAGGTTTAAAAGGTGAATAAATATGAAAGTCCACGCGGATGAAGTCGCGGGCACAGCCAGTAATTTATAAAACCTCAGCCTGTGCTAGAATATTTTTTTATTTATAGTCCCGCTCAAACTCGTATTTTTATCTTCCAACCACAAAGGCCCGCGTTCACAAGCTTAATTGAATAAACCTAACTGCTTGTGATTCAGGGAAGGTAATATCAGGTGCCTCCCTCGCTTTTGAAAAACAATAACCGTGGAACATTGCGCGGAAACCTTTATACAAAAGAGAGTCGCTCAATGAAGTTGCACGCCGAAGAATTTCCATGCAATAACGGAGCGTGGCTTCGCCGAGGATTCTTGCGGAGAGCCCACGGAGATATTGCGTACTTACTACACTCGCTTCTAATAACACCGATACGGGTTGTGTAAGGAAAAATACAAAATGAAATGGAAACTACCAGACGCATTATGGTTTCCAATCTCGGATAAATAGATGTAGGTATGTCCGCACAGCTCATTTTGCATTTTAATATTCCAATATCGCGGGTAATCACACAGATAAGATACGGTGTGAAGAGCGAATTTTATGGTGATTTTATGAAAATTAGGGTGTTGAATTATGTGTTACTGATATAATTGTTGGCTTATTAATGAAGAGTAATTTAATATTTCAACTGAGGTTTTGAAAACGGAACCTTGGTCTTGTAGTTGAATTGTGTTTCATGTTTCAATTTTGGCTACTATTGCTTATAAATCGAGTATCTAATTAAACTAATGTTAGTTAGAATGTCAGAATGCTTCTACTATATACGAAAGGTTTACGACCCATTTTAGAATTTATCATTTTGGTAATATTATAAAAAATAAAGGAAAAAAACAGTGCCGTCTAGGGACGCCCGAAAGAAGCGAAGCTTTATAGTATAAAGCGCAGGGTGCTGCAGCTGCCACTCTGTATACCTATACATATCGCGTAACGCTACTGACGCTTAGGACGGACAGAGTGGCTGCGCGGCGAGCGCCCCGAACATCCGTAAGGAAGCTTCGCTTCAAAAATGTTAACTTTTAGCGACGTTAGTTTTTTGAAAAGGCCTCATTACAGTTAGTTAACTAAAAATATGAAGAGTATTTTATCTGAATATGGTTAAAATATGTATGTTCCCAAACATCTTCATACGTGCAGGTTTATAGGAAATTATGATAAATGTCCTCCACGTGACAGGTAGCTTTGTGTGCATTCAGAGCGAGCGACTGCCGCCGTTATTGACACGTCGCGCCTGCACGGAAGCCGACCATACATATAGTGAGGACAACAGAATAAACCTAACCAATTGATTGATTACTTTAAAAGCCTTTTTGGTATGTTGATTCCTTCCATTACTAATCGACACACCAAATGGGTATACTAGTTATTTATATGGATTTTGTACATATAGTAGAAGTGTATTGTAGAATCCAATTAAAGGAAATAATATATGACCTAGTAGCCTTTTTAAAAGTACATTTTTCAAAAGTGCGTGGGTGGATGGCTAAATCTGAAACTATAGGGAGTAGCGAAAAATGCTCAAAGGAGTTAAGGGGCCACTTTTGATGAAAAACTTAACGGCATCATTCAATTTATAAATAATACATTTTGTTAGTTGGAAATAGATCCAGCAGATAAAAAAATAACATTTGGATTATTGCACCAGCCAATAGAGTCGCTTATAAGGAGAAAATTCTAGTAAGTAATGCCAAACGATAAACTAAATGAAAGGGCCGTAAAAATTATACAATTGATAGTATCTTACTGTATATTAACTATCAGTTATCTACTTGGCGGACGGTATCTATCTAAATCGTATATCAAAGAACAGACATAACTAAAATATGGTAAATAATCATACTTTAACAAGAGGCAATCAATGTATATCATATGTATACCATATCTAATGAAACCGTGCACCACCCTCATCAGCGGGGGATTAATGTGGCTTCTCAAATTAAACTACCAGTTTAGTTGCATGCTTGCGACAGACCGTGCGTTTTGTCGCGCGCCACGCGAACATGCGGGCTCTTATCGTCGTCAAACCGGGAGATAAGGGCACGACCTTACCACTAATACAATTGAGTAGAGATGTAAGCTAGGTATTAATTAGCAGTTTTACCCGCTTTGATGTGACCTTTCGCCTAGATTTACTTCGGAGATTACTTACACAGTCTCTACATTCTAATTGAGTCCCATTATCGTTTGAGCACAATATACTTCTAAGTTAACTCAAATGCATTCACTGAATTTGCAAATAAAATTAGATGAAAAGGTACCTTCACTCCTCAGAAATAATAGTTTTTTGTGAGACCAATATTTGCTCAGCTGAAGTACCAAAGTAAATACTCGAAAAATAAGAAATTAAAAGAAAAGAGCTCTCGAGAATATGCGTCGAGAGGAATCCTATAAATCTCGTAGAGTTCAATTGCAGGGTAAATACTTTCTCGATAGTCCACGTTAAATGCAATTTGCTGTTAAGAGGGAGCAGCTTAAGCTCACTGCGATACTGGTTTATAATTTATAGTGAAATAATATCTTTCAACAATCTTTGAAGGATAACATCGTGAGGAAATGCAGTGTCTTAGAAAATCTAACCAATTTTTGAAAGACATTTGTAATCCGCCAACTCGCTCAGGGCCAGCGTAGTGGAGTATGTCTTGAATCCCCCTCATATTTAGGGGAGGCTTCTGCCAAGGAGTGGGACGTTAAAATAAAGCTCAAATAATTTATTATCTTTTAGAACAATAAATACATCTTTTATCATGATTCTAATAAAATAAGGGTTTCTTTACTATCATACTACTATAGTCAAAACGATCAAAAAGGAACCTTGAGAATAACTAAACACCTAAGTGTATAAATATCTAAAATTATTCCCTTTATCATTCAAAAATAATTCATCTACTTAACTTTTTCTTTTATGCTAAAATTCTTTGAAGTCGTGGAAAGCTCCCAAAAAGTAATTTTATTAATTACGAGTCAGGAATTCCACAAAGTTCCAAGCGGGAGAGGTCCTTTTCTTTCGCGGAGCGATCCATTATCTTATGAAGATTTAGAAATTCCTGCGGTGTACGTCGCGCTCGTTGTGCCGCGCTGTGTCGGCGTCGCATCGCGGCCCCGCGCCCCCCGCCGCCATTGTATGTGCTCGTTTCCACCACAAGAACGAGCATTCTTTCAAAACTTTTATTAAATTACACATTATGGACGCGTGTAATGCTCTTCCGAACATCACTAAACATAAACAATAAAGTTAACGCAGCAATGTACGTCGTTAACTTTAATATTTTGGTGCGTAGCAGAAAGTTAATAAATATGTTTTGGAATTCGCATTAATATGCTAGGAACAAAGGCCGCAAATGGCGATGTTCATATATCGTCCGAAGGTTCGGCAAGTAGTCGGTCTTGTGCGGCGGCGGCGGCGCTGTGAGGAAACAAAGGGTCGGCTCGGGTGCCCTAAGGCCATTTTCTCTGTAAATGTTGCTTTCTCTTTGTCGTTTTGTTCGGCTGGAGGTCACGAGAGGGCGCCATAGACAACCTCATTTACCCTCTTTACCAGAGAGCTCGCAGTTGACTCCGCAAGACCGCAAGCTCGGCGGTAACAGGTAAGTAACTTTCACGGGTCATTAACATTGCATTGAGTTTTATTTCCAAACTCGATCGTTATAATGAGATTTTCACGTGTTTTGGAAGTTTGAAAGTACTTAATTAATTAGTTCGGCTCTCAATATCACATATGATTTTTTAAAGTAGATCTAAGTATGGTTTAGTTACATACGTATCTTACTTATACCACAGATTAGTATATTTTAGGGTGACCGAACACTTAGCAGCAGTGAGCCCCCTTCATAGAACAGCCGGCCGGTGACTCTGAGTCATACCAAGTCGTTATATTTACAGCCATATAAGTAGACATCCTTGAGTTCGTCCAGATAGGCTAATTACTATTAGTTATTCTGTTTAGTTAGCCAACAAGCTTGATTGAATATTTTACAAGATCTTGTCACGGTTGGACGGGCGGATTAACCGGCGTAGGTACCTACATATTTTATTACTAGATGTGCTTTCACTCAGTCGCTTGGGCTCAGGATATTAAAATATTACGAGTAAAACTGACCCTAGTGTAAGTAAGTACTCTATTTAACAGAAAAGGGATCGTCTTGATATACGAGTACTTAACCAGTTTGGAGATACAACTTTTTGATCATCATGTAAAATCCCTTTCTTGTAAAAAAAGTTTCAGCCAGATAAAAGATATAAAAAATATTAGAATTATGATTTTAGACTACGACAAAGTGTCAAAATTCCCATAATTGGATACACGCTTGCAAAGTTGTTTCGTACACAAACTACGTTCACATTACTGGGACAATGTAGATAAGGTAGTAATTTAAATAAACCTTATTACATTCACAGCAGATTAATTTGAATCTCAATAAGTACCTATTTTTTTTTTATGTTCCAATCACCAATAAATCTCCATGCAATCTTATCTCTTTCATTCTCTACCCCCATTCAGAGTCTGCGTATAAATCCATACCTACGTAACAATTTATCGGTGTGGGTGTGTATGGAAAATTTCAATAATCCCCATAGGTTTGCGACGTGATGAGCGCACGCACGTGGCTCGGATTACACGTAATTGATGGGCCCGCTGTCTAATCTCTGCACTGTGCTCCTGCCCTGGTACCTACGTACATACTGCATAAAAAATATAAATAGGTCTGTTTATTTTATCCTACTAATATTATAAATGCGAAAGTTTGTGAGTGTGGATGTATGTATGTATGTATGTATGTTTGTTACTCCTTCACGCAAAAACTACTAAACGGATTTGGATGAAATTTGGAACACAGATTGATTATAACCGGGAATAACATATATGATACTTTTTAACCCAATAATCCAATACTACGCGGATGAAGTCGCGGGGCACAGCTAGTACTGCATAAAAAATATAAATAGGTCTTTTTATTTTATAAAAATATAAAATGGTTATTTTGTTTGAGATAAGCCCAACTATAAACTGGGGTTAGTGTATTCGTGATTTTGTGCTTTTATTACATGCTAGAGTAACTAATGTGGTTTCAGATTGAAAAAAAAAATAATATACCTATAACCTATTATTAATAAACGGGTGGTTTAGCGGGTGAAAGTTATCTCTTTCTGTCTCTAATAATTTGACATTGGAAGGAAGATAACAAAGCATGGTGTAACTTTACAACCGCTAAGTGGATAGTGTTTAGTTACGGATTTTGTTTTAATGTAATCCATGGAGTGGCCAGGAAGTAGTTAAAATTATCCCTTGGAATGTTACTACCGCAAAAACTTAACTTACTTCTCCTAGGTACTCTAAGAAACCGGAAACAGATTTGCTTCGCAAACTTTGTTGATTATGTATTACGTATTTGTTCAGGTATAAACACCAATTCGTTTTGTGCACAAAGGGTGAAAGTATTTTCCCGTGGAAAAATCCCCAAAGTATCCTCCTTTAATTTATTTGTTAAGAACGTAATTCAGCCTGCGCGCTCAGCCGGCGCGGCGCGCGGCGCGCGTTCGCGTGAGCTCCTTATCTGCAGATATTTAAATTCCCCGCTGAGCCTCAAAATAGTTCAAATTAAATGGAGCTTGTGAATTAAGTGTTGCTATCACGCAATCCTGGGAAATAGCTCTAAGTGGTTACGCTGCGATCTAATATTTTATCTGACTCGGGTTAATGAGTAAGTTAGATTGTGCAGACAACATTCCACAAACGTGTAATAAACTGCGCTTATCTTGATTTGTATCTTGCTTAATTGAATGAACCGTAAGGGTCATTCTAAACATGGTCATTCGAACAGAACTCGGATCAATAATAGCATATTTTTGGAACCAATAGAATGTAGTGAAGTAAAAAACATAATAATGGATTTAAAAAATACGAATTCTGTAGGATATGACGAAATTGCTACAAATATTTTAAAAAAGTGTGCTGAAGTTATTGCAAATATCTTAACATATCTGATAAACTTATCATTTGTACAGGGAGTCTTTCCAGAACGGCTAAAAACGTCTATAGTGAAACCTATATTTAAGAAAGGTGATAAAATGGACGTAAATAACTATAGACCTATCACGCTAATCCCTATTTTATCAAAAATATTTGAAAAGGCCATGCATAAAAGACTAGTTAATTTCTTCAATAAGTTTAATATAATCAAAGCAGAACAAAACGGGTTCCAAAGGGGGAAATCAACAACACTTGCATCATTTCATCTAGTACACAACGTCCTGCTTAATGTTGATAAGAAACAACCAACAATGGCTATATTCTTTGACATGTCGAAGGCCTTTGACTTTGTTTCTCATAAATTATTGTTAGATAAATTTGAAAATTATGGCATAAGAGGACCAGCACTTAAATGGGCAGAAAGTTATCTACACGATCGTAAACAATGCGTCGAAATATCGTACATGAAGGAAAACTCAGTCGTTGGTAGCGAAAGATCAACGTATATGGTAAACACCCATGGAGTTCCACAAGGCAGCGTTCTTGGACCGTTATTTTTTCTAATTTACATTAATGACCTACCTGACATAACCTCCTACAAATGCACATTACTCGTATTTGCTGATGACATTTCTATTATCTTGACGAGTACAAACTTAAGTAATTATGACCATGAAATTAATAAAACAATTGACTCTGTATTAAAATGGTTAAATATAAATAACCTCCATGCAAATATTGATAAAACAAATTTCATACAGTTCAAAACGTATGGATCAAAAGTTACCCCAAGAAAAGTAACATATAATGGAATTAAAATAAATGAATCCAACACGGTAAAATTTCTAGGTCTGGCGTTAGATGCACACTGTAATTGGAAGTCACATATTAATAATAACGTCTGTAAAAAAGTAAACAGTTTTGTGTATGCACTTGGCATGTTAAGAAGGACATCATCATCACAAACTGTGTTATTGGCATATCATGGTTACGGTAGCTCAGTGCTGCGATATGGGTTGCTACTGTGGGGTAATTCAACAGACTATCCCAGAGCCTTTTTAGCACAAAAAAATGCATTAGAGCTATGGTGGGTATTCGTCCTTATGAATCGTGCAAGCCTCATTTTAAGAAACTAGGAATTCTAACGCTTCCTTGCATGTACATTTTTGAAATTTGTATGTTTGTAAAAACCCACCAGAGCTTATTCAAGAAGGCTAAAGACATATTTCCTCGAAATACGAGACGAGGCGAGCGACTGGTCCTAGACATAATACCCAGAACCACATTGTACCAAAAAAATTGTTACTCAATGTGTAAAAAAATATTCAATAAACTACCAGAAACACTAAAGGTGCTTCCACTAATAGGTTTTAAAAGACAGCTCAGGACTTGGTTGCTTGATAAATCATTTTATACCATCAATGACATGTTAAATTGATAAGTGTTTTTTAATTGATATTATGACGAGGTATTTTATTGACATATTATTATTTTCTTATTTTAATTGACATTTAAATTATTATTATTATTATTTCCCTGAACTTTAATATTCACATGCCCTGTGGTGGGCTAAATAGATGTAAGGTTAAACACGATAAATAACAACAAATGTACTCTATTTACGTGAATAAATTTCATTTAATTTCATTTCTACATTTGATGGAAAAAAATAACAATATAAACTTCTAGTTAGATATTTACTTCAGTTGTATTATGTGTACCTACATAAGTTTTATTTTTATTTTAGTAGCAGCATCTACCGAAATCGTACGTAAAATGTAAAAGCCAATATTAGGCTTTATATATGCTTCCAGAGAGCAATATTCCATTTTATAATAGAAAAAAATCACGTGCGTTATAACCTGTGGCTTCAAGTCACATCGCTGTATAACGGCGCGGTACTTTTTCTCTCCTGGGTGATGGAGGCTTGAGCGCTTCATTCGCAAGTAATATTTTGTCTGCGATTATATCGCTCAAAACAAAAATAGATATGATGAGAAACAGCAGACGGTGGTGCGGGGGTGAGGGCGGCGCGCGATGGGGGGGGCGGCCGCCCGCCCACGATCGCTCTCAGGGGCAAACAACCGACGATTGAATGTGAAAATTTAATTCAGGTCATTTTCATCGCAGGAGCAAAAGGAATCCATTATTTTTCCCCAAAGTAGACTATTACCGTGACCAAGAAGCTTACAGCCCTTCTTTAGACCGGCTCAGAAAGCTGCCTTTGGATAATACAGATGGCGCTGGCGTGATCGTGAATAAACGATGTAAAAAAAATAGGTAGTAGGTATAAATAACGAAATACATTAATTAGTTCAAAAGTGGAATAATATTTTATACAAACGTTTTGACAACTTTCGTATTTAAATAAATAAATAAAAATGTCGAATGTGTCAGAAAAACCACAGATTTTTATATTCTTGCCATTCTTGCCGACAAAGTATCCTGAAATATGAATTTCATAGCCGCTTAAATTACTAGAGTAGTCTTGTAAATTGCAACACTAGTTGGTTAGTAGTTATTATACCTATAATAATCGTCTTTGTACGTAGAGAGACCAACAGAATTACTCAACCTTGGAGCACAGAAGACGGAAAAATGCAAATTTCACAAAGGCGCCGGCGACATGCGCGCTCCCCCTTGCAGTCGGCATTTAAATGCAACCTCACTTGTCAAAGTTTGGAGCTTTGCAAATGAATGCCAGTTCTCCGCTTGAATTATTCTGTGATTTGAATTAAATATCACATTTTATAGGAAATAGTAACTTTATTATTATGTAGGCGACGCTTAGCATTACAACTATACGAATATGTATTTAAAATTATTTTTTCTCTGTGTGCAATGATATACCTCCCTCTGACCCACTCCCCCCATCAAGTCGGCGATGTGCGAGCAATACCTTGGGCATTGAAAGCGCGGGTACGGCAAGGTTAGCTAGTTTGCCGCCTTTTTAACCGACTTCAAAAAGGAGGAGGTTCTCAATTCGTGTGTATTTGTTTGTATTAAAAATACTAAATTACCCGTCGACCAATCAGTAATGGATAGTAATTATGATGGAGCAAGGGTGATATTTCCCACATGTATCCAAATTACAGGCCGTCAGTATTAAATAAATATAGTGAAATAGGCAGAAATCATAAAATATCTTATCTCAATCCTACTAATATTATAAATGCGAAAGTTTGTGAGTGTGGATGTATGTATGTTTGTTTGTTACTCCTTCACGCAAAAACTACTGAATGGATTTGGATGAAATTTGGAACACAGATAGATTATAACCGGGATTAACATATAGGATACTTTTTAACCCAATAATCCAATACTACGCGGATGAAGTCGCGGGGCACAGCTAGTAAGTATATAATACGAGTACGCAATAAATATTATTAGAAATTCATATTTACAGTCTCAATACCTGACTACCCAGAGACGTTTAATAACTCAACCGATGGAGCTATATAGTCTCTTCGATAAAATTAGTCTATTAAATTTTCATATTCAATCTTGACTTGTTTACTAAAGGGAAGCACCGCACAGGTGGACTAGATAACTTGCTATTCCATTCTCAACCCTAAACCATGGAAATCAAGGTTGAAAAGGGAAATGTTAAAATGCTTGTTAGTCATAAAATATTCATGCGGTCTATGATAAGAAAAAAACAGTTGAACTATCCAAATATTACTTACAATTTGAGACACGTAGCTATGTTAGTGAACCTTATGTACATTGAGAATTAAACATTTTGGTTTTATCTTTAATAGAAAGAGTAGAATCAACACAAATGATTACGTCTACCTAAAATATTGCCCACTTCTTTATTCTACGAATGTCTAAATAATAAATAATGTTGACATTTCTTTAATAAACTTTTTGTCAAGCGCTTTGGAAAGTTTCAGAGTAAAACTGTGAAATTCACAAACCGAAAGCGGTTTTGAACTGTTCACAACGCGTTAATTTCGTACATTATTCCATTTCGCCCAAAGTGACTTTCAGAGGTTGTAATGCTAATTGAGTTTGCAGAATCGCTGGGTAAACTAAAACAAGGTGTTTAGTTTCATACAGCCGCTGGCTACATACCAGACTGCCGACTTAACTTCCATTTAACGGCACATTCAAACCCTTTAATATTGTTACAGTTGGGAATTTAGAATTTCTATGTAAATATGAGGGACAATATAAACCAAGCTTTGTACTAATCTACTATTTTTCTATTAAAGCTAGAGTAGTAGGTAGTACTCTACAATACATTAATTTATTAGTATTCCTTACGACGAAATACTATATTATTTTATTATTCTACTAGCTGAGCCCGCGACTTCGTCCGCGTTGAATTTAACTTAAAAAAAAAGCCCGCTCCCGCGTCCTGAGCCCGCGCGAAAGGACCCATTTTTTTAAACTTTGTTTTTCGAAAATATAAGTAGCCTAAGTTACTACTTTTAACCCGGAACAAACACACAGACAGCCAGACAGCCAGACAGACAGCCAGACAGACAGCCAGACAGACAGACAGATAGACAGACAGACATTTTTTTTTAAATCGCATTTTTGCTATAGGTGTCGTATGTACTTTCATATGCATTTAGTGAAAAGGTCTTATTTTGATATTACAAACAGACACTCCAATTTTATTTATTTGTATAGATATGTTTTTTTATTTCATAACGAAGTCTGCAAACAAGCTAACCACCCATTTTATGTTAAGCGGTTACCGTAGCTTATACATGCTTCCAATACCCGAGGGTAGAGGGAAAAGGAGGTCAGTTGGACTTCCGGCTCTCTTACACAACGTACGAAACGCAGCTACAATATTTACGCCACCGGTCTTCTGTGGGAGGGAGGAAATAACCCGGTTGAGCCACTTCGTATATGAATTGTAGTATTTTGGCTATTGTATTCTATTTTTTTTTTTCTTTATAGTTTCCCGAGGATTATTTTCTTGGTTTAAAAATAGAACTAAAAACAAGTTTAAAATATAATATACCTAGCTAGAGACACAACTGTGATAGCAATTTAAAAACAAAAAGTGGAGAAATGACAAGTTCCGTCCGTGTTCTCTCGTCTTATATGGTAACGTTACAAAGAATTTGATCACGATTTTATCGTCAAGTCCTAAAAATATTAAAATACTTTCCGTGAAGTTACGGATGGCTGCGTCTCCCTCCTTATTTTCAATTTATTCACGTTTCGTTACCGAGAGCTGTGTTAACGTTGCCAACAAATTTGCAAAGTATTGCGAAACTTACCAATCTGAACGAGCATTTTTTTAATTCATTTTCTTTCTCAGAAAATTTCCTTTCATATTTATTTGTAGTCAGGTAGGCGCGGCTTAGTTACAGACTTACTTTGAGTTGTATTTCAGAATCACTTATTTAATTTGTAATTTGCCACACACAACAAGTTATCTTCATCCGTACCTACTAGACTACTTGAATGTATAGATAATGTAAAATTTTCTAGAAGCGTGCGTCAAATATCCTGAATAAAATAAAGTTAATTTTAAAATGTGGGTATATAGAGTTGGTATACTTAAGCTGTTAGTATCTACATATCGCTCAAGACGTTGAACTCAAATTATTACCACTTATGCTCAAGAGGAAAATGTTTGAGTGTGCCGCTGCCGCTTGCGTTTGTTTAGTGAACTAGCGGCCGAACCCCGGAGTCGCCCGCGGCCACAACTCCGCGCTGCCTTCGCTCCGGGCTCCGTACATTTTGTTTGTTATTGTTTAGAATTACGTACCCAAACAAACCGCCTCATAAATTCCAAACTTTCCGCCCTCAACTTTTATACTGACCTATTTGTATAAAGTGTTGAAAATTATTACGCGGCCATAACGTAACTAGGTACCTACGTTGTTTCCGAGAATTTTTTTATGAAAAAACATCGTGTTAATAATGTCCATACTGCGGCTTTAATTTTGTTCTCAAACTTTGTTAACGTTCGCACTCACTTTGTAGACTATAAAGAATGATGTTAAAAATTAACTTCATGGAAAGTATTCCACTGTGGTATTAGGTTAGGTAGGTAAATAGGTATACCTATCCGTCGTGTGCTGTGTTATTCTTTTAGGAAAATTGAGAGAATTCTTCTTTAAAGAAGTAAATTACAATGTTTTAGAAAGTTATTCATCGTTTTGTATGAAGCTAACCAACTTATTAGTCTTGCCTTCTTATCAGTATGTCCTTGCTGCAGATGAACAACGTCGTATGTACGGATCAGAGGGCGGTGATGAGCCGCCGCTCCGCTACGCCATCAGCCCGCAACGGCAGGCTTCACCCTTTCCTCTTGAGAGCACCAACCGAAGATATTATAGACGGAATAGGAACTCAAAAGGTAACTATATACTTAGGTATATTGTCTTGTATAATGCACCATATTCTCCATAGTGTCCTAGTAAAAGGTAAGCCCATAATATAAAAAAGATGGTATATAAATATTTTCTATTGCTTGGTATAGCTGGTAGTTAGCACGGGGTTGAAAAGGTCGGTTGTTAGAAAGAAACCCACCAGATATTTTTTCAATGTACGTCATAAAGTGATAAAATGGCGATCGTGCTACGACGCCACCGCGACTCCGCCGCGACGCCGCCTTCGCTCTAGTCTGAGTCTAGTTGATGAGCGCATTGCCATATATTCCTAGAAAACCTAGATGCGGCGCGCCGTTTGGCCGCCCGCGTCTTGAAGGTTGAAATAATAGATGGGTTGGTATGGTTCATACCACAGATATAGATTTACATAGATAATGCAAATGCATGTACTTCGCATGTACGAAACCCCGATCAAGCGTCAAGGTTGGTCGCCGCTAACATACAGTTCGCGCGCCTACAGATATAAAAAATATGAGTATGAGCGAGATAATCACTCGAGAGAATCGTAGCGGGCGGAGGGGCATCGTCGGCATCGGTGGCTTTGAATCGGTTTGGTTTTAGGTGTTAAAAAATCGGCACGCTTGGTTTCAATACAAATCGTGATACTTGCGTTATCTATGTAAATCTATATCTATGGTTCATACCAAAAAAAATCGTCAACTTCCGACGAAAACTGTATAATTTATGGTACTGCGACAGACTGGGACGGACGGACGGACGGACGGACAGGATGATTTTATGAGGGTTCCTGGTAGGGATTACGAAACCCTAAAAAATAAGCAAATATGGTCATTGGCTACCAAAGATTAAGGACTAGTTAATATTTAAATTTTAAATATATGACGCGATGAATTAATAGTTAACTCTACTTTCAGGTGAGGAGATGTTTAGTAACGATACCGGCGGGACTATCTCACGGCGCCGACGCGGCGACAACTTTGTGCACGAGAACAACGTAAGAAACGCGCGCCACTGCCATAACAGCAACGGTAGGACTTGTTCAGTATTTAAATTCATACAACAAAGAAGCAGCATACTATGAATGATGAGTTTCATCTTTACAATTAACCATAATAGTAGTACCTACACAATTATATTATGTAGTTGTACAAAGTCCGACAGGTGCCGAGCAAGAATATGGACAATATTCAGACGTTAAATTAATTTTCTTAAAGTTACTCAAGTAAGTGAGCCATTGCAATTTTAACCAAGAAGTTAAAAATAGTACTCGCATCTGTTATCTGTACTCCGGTTATCTGTGTATAGACATAGGTACCTAATACACCGATAACCCTAAACCTTATTTAATTTCCAGATTGTAATATTAACTCAATGACATACCACGGCAGGTATGAAGGCATTACTCACATTCAGCTTCGGATTCCAGTTAAGTTATTGTAGTAGCATTCTGCAGTGCCTATTATAGGCTCAATAGGAGGGTGCATGCCTTTGATAAGCATGCCTGGCATAGTTGCCGTGACGCGCGTCACGTCGTAGGTGTGGATGATATGGTGTATTATATATTTATAAGAGTATTATATACGGAGGATGCACAATGGAATTCTTAGTGAGAATTGTTATGGAACTGCGGAAAAATATTTTCCGCAGTTCCATAACAATTAATACGAAGGGAAAAAATGCTCGCTTTATATTGTTTTCTTATATTTACATGGTCACGGGGGATGGTTGGCTGTAAAGCAGCCGAAACGTCGGGAACATAAAAAAGTTAATAAATGCGATAAAATCCGTAAAATAGTTTTATTTCAATATGCTCGCTTTATCTTATCATAGTAGACTCTAAATCGTAGGAACTGTATGACTTTTTTTTTACAAAATCATACTTAATACTTAGGTACCTAATGGTATGCAGTATTTTATGCTATCAATTACTTATATAGGTATTCATATTTCTCAAATAGACTCTCGAGTTTAGTACAAATTATTATTTCATATTCATAAGAAAGTTTTCATTTATTTTTAGGGTTCCGTAATTCAAAAGGAAAAACAGAACCCTTATATAATCACTTTATTTGTCCCTCCGTCTGTCAATAACTTTTTTTCAATTAATTATCCAATGTCTGGCGATATTTATTTATTTATTTAATTTCGACGTGAGGATCTCATAAAAAATACCATACGTAATACTGCTAGTTTATATATAGTTTAAATCTCCTCACCCAGGAACTGCAGGCAATGTTGGTCAAGCCAGCGAGCGCGAGTGCGAGTCGCCCCCGGAACCGGCGCCGCCCGAAGTGCCCCCCCGGGGACCTTCCCTGCACGTAACCCTCCGCCATCGCCCTTGCGAACAGCCTGCAGAACCCGATCGACTTTACCTCTCTGAAGGTAAGTGCACTTATTGCTAAAACTGTGTTTTGAACATGAATCGTCAACATACGTTCTTACCTGAGAAAAAAATCTTCAGCAAATAATTTTGACGTTCCGTTTTGACTAAATGTTTTGGTATTACAGCCAGGATTTAGGGAATGCCTCGTATTTATGAATTTATTGTCTTTCTATTTTCTAGTAACAAAACGTTTACTAAAAAATACTAAAAGAGAAACTAGGAACTACAAAATTTATTTCTTATCGTTATATTTCGTTTCAAAGTGCTGATACGTAATATAATGATAACAAGTATTATGGGTATGTAGTAAACAGCAAGTGAAACCGACTGATAAAAAATAAGTGATCACACTATATACGTACCTACGTTAAAGAAAAAAAATGTCACACGTTGAGTCATTAGTTTTTGATACCTATCCAAGTAGCCCGTGCTTCATCGCAAAATTAATTGACAACATATATTTTAAAACTTTTATGACTTTGATATAGATACCAAAAAAAATTTGACGACCGCTTGGTGCAGTGGTTCGAGCGTAGGCCGCTCGGCTCACAGCACCGGGTGGTTGCGGGTTCGATTCCCGTCAGGGTAAATTTCGGAAATGGCCTTTTCGTAATTGTTCCTGGTCTGGGTGTCACTGGGATCGCCCCCAGTCCATTGTACGGTACCCATAGTACAAGCTTTGCTTAGTTTGGGACCATACAGTTGGTGTGTTTGTCTGGCGATATTTATTATTATTTATTTATTTAAAGGACTTGAATCTTTAACAATACAAACATACCTACAATGTGTATGCCAAATTCGTTTTTGTTATTGAATATAAAAGTATGATGGATTGAATAAAAGTTAAAATGGTATATGAATCGATTTCTTAAATTATATCAGGCAGGTACAATACCAAAAAAAGTTCATACAAAGTGTTTCGATGTAAACTTGCAAAGATTTTCATTGTCATTTTTATATCATAAATAGTTTTAAAGAGGTGACAGAAGGGCAGACGGCTGTTATAAGGTGGCACCAAAACTGTATTTTATTACACCACTTTCGATAACTGTGTGCTAGGGATTCACCTTTGTTGCGTTTAAAATGTAGTTACTTTCTTCAAATATTTCTAATTGCGGGCTAAATAAAGTTTTATTTTATGCTTAGGTACTTTTTAATTTGGTTTTATTTTAGAGTTAAACGCACCTACGTTTTTATACAAGTTAATTAAAAGATGGCTACGTTTAATTTCTATTTCGTCTCCTACGTAGAGAAAAGGACCGCTCTCCATTGTATTTCTAAGGAGCATTTGTTGATGGTAATAATAATTAGTGGCTTTTAGGTAACTCATCTAGGTACCTACCTCACATGAAAATAAGTAAGTACTTACCTACCTATTCAAGTCTTTAGGAAAAGCTTCCAAAACAAAACAAAATGAAACGAAAATTAACTTTGCATATTAAAAATGTTTCATTTTATTTTAAAATACAAAACTACGTAGTCAAACTGTTATGCAAAACTAAGCTTGATTCCCAACTTAGATACCTATGTCGGAACATAGTTGGGAGGCAAACAAACTTGCCGTTGAAACTTTCGTTTAATCTAAGTTTGAAGATAAGGGTTCTATAAAATGTGGTAAAATTTAATAGTGGAACTATTTTGTGCGTGCACGTTAGAAAGACTCGTTTATATAAACAGAGCATAAACGAGTTTGCCTTTCTTTGACGTTCTAATATTCAAAACTGAGTACCTACCTAGGTATTGTCATTACAATGCTCAATTTTGTAAAGAACCACCGTTAATACCTGTTATTAGAGGCCTCCATTTTGGTTTTCCAGAGTGGACGGTCACATTTTTGTATTGTATTGTTATTAATTGTTTGTTATTGCTATTTGTTACTTGACACTGGCGAAATACCTATTAACTTGGGTGGACCATATTTTTAAAGAAAGAAGAAGAATACCTGTTATACACTGTTATTACACAATTACCTGATACCTCAACATGTCCTTCCAATAAGTTAAACTAAATCCAATTAAATAAACATCATTTTTTTAAAGATTACTTATCTCATTTTATGATCACATCATTCTTGGAAGATAATCTTTGAGTAATGGTAGAGGATACATTGGTGCAGGCTCCCACTCCCCTGATGAGTTAACTAATTAAGTTTCCGCAGTAAATGTACACTCGAATTAAGTAGGCCTTGTTCTGTGTGTGTACTTCGGCTAAGTTTAATCGAATCGCACCGTCCGTACAAGGCGGCGGCGTCGGCGACGCCAACTTTACCTACTCTCAGTGACAAATTAGCCACTTGATCTCGCTATGCCCGAGGCGTGTATAAGTAAAGAACTCAGACTTTAATTTCTTTAGCTTCTTTCTTTGACATTTTTTTCTGTATTTGTTTACCTACACTTGACGTGTTTATTAACTACGAAAAAAAATATCACAGGTAAGCACCTTAATAATTATGCAAAATATTAGAAAAATACCTAGATGGTTTTTAAACACCTCGTAGAGACAGGTACGTCAAACCGCAGGTCAAATACTCGGTCGCGTTTCAGTGCCGTAACGAAAGAAGAAAGCTTCTAAATTTGATTTGGACGAGAGCCCGATCGCAGGATGAGGCGCTTTGATGTGGCCGCCCTTCACCGCTCGCGCCTAGTCTCCACCCCGCTGGAATGGCGCGCACTTACACAGAAACTCTCACCGTAATTTAATTTTTATGATAGCGCATTGTAAGCGTCCCGGGGAGTACTTGGATTTTGTTCTTTCACATAAGAAACCAAGAAATTTACATATGGGATGGACTGCAGTTTTCTACAAAATCGAGTCTCTACACGATCGATTACTCGTATACAAGATGGAAATTGTTGTGTCAGAATAGTTTGAAGTTGGCAGACACCGAAATGAATTAGGCAAATCTTGTTTCAAACAAGAAAATAGCTTCAAAAGGTCTTGAAAGTTTAATGGAATCGAACAGGCCCCGGTCGGGGTAGTCGGAAGTTTGCGCGGGTGACAAATTGGGCACTTGACCCGCGCGCCGGCCGAGCCTCCCAGTGCTTGTTCCTCGAGGACCGTAATAAGTTTAACTTAAAGTAAACTATATTCCATTCCCTCTAATTTGCCGCCGTGCTACGCTCCGGCGGCACTTTTTCCGCTCACAAATTAACATTTCTATTAATTCAACTAATTTCAAGGGTTCTAATTCAACGTCGCATCAAATCTAAAATCTCGATATATATAATTTCATTAGGTAATTAGTATAATATCTAGCTGTGTCTCCTGCCTTTGTAGGAGACGCAGTAAAAGAGTAGCACTTGCAGATGCAATATTATTTCGTAAGAGGACTCGGCATCTCGAGTCGAGGCTCCTGCTTGAAAATTGAAACCTCCCCAGAGATTCGCTGTAATTTAATTTTTACGATGTCGTATTGTTGGAGCTTCCAAGGAGCGGTGTTTGCAGTTAAAACTCAAAACGCAGTCTTCTTAGACTATTATTATAATGCTCCTATTCGAATTAAACAAACGGATTATTCGTGCCATACCTACCTGAGTTGTAAGATGTTGATACGGTACAATACGTTGTTTTGAGGCTAATTGGGCGATATGCCGTTGTTATGAGGGGATGTTAGGGTACATTTGTATTTTTCCCCGAAATAACATGGTTTTGATTGCCTTTTCTATTATTTTTGTTCTTTTTTTTGTTTAGCTAAGATTATTTAGATATATATTAAGGGCCACATTCTATTGAGCTAAACTTAATTAAACTCCGTCCTTCTCGTGGTTATAATGCTTGAGCAAGTGAGCAATATTTTTAGTTCTGTCAAATAAGGTAAGTCGTAATTTGTTGCCAACAGAATTAGCACATTAACTGAACATCATTTAATCAGGTGTGTATTTGTTACTTTTTCAACACCGTGCTATCCTTTTATATCCGTCCTATCTATACATATAAATTAAATTAAAGCGTCTGTTTGTATACCAAAAGATTAACTTTTTAGTAAATGCATTATGAAAGTATATACTGTATGTATACATATAACAATTATTAAAAAAAAAAAAATTTTACTGTCTGCTACTTAGGCTATTTTATTTTATCGAAGTACCACGCAGGTGGAATCGCGGGCTACAGCTAGTACATAATAAAAGTATGAATCCATGTTCCTATATACTTACGCATAATGAATTTTTATGCACTCTTATTATATTCCGGCCTCTGTGTACTTCGGTCCATGTTTATTTCTTTCTCTTGATGGCGAAATAAAAACGTTATTACTTCGTTTAACATCGCGGTAAAATTTATGTAACTCGGTGTGTTCATTGTTGTGTGTGCCGTGTTCATTCTCCTAGTCCACTTGACGAAATGTTCGAGATAATATTGCGAAATTAAGTAAGTATAATGTGCGAGGTGCGGAGTCGTGTGGCAGTCTTCACAGTTTGAAAGCACAGACTTTAATGTACCTACAACATTACGCCTGTATTTCTAGTAAAGGGTGAGCAGAGGTTCATGATTGCAGCACACACAAATTTGCCAGCGGTATTTTTGGTCTCTACGTAATGTTCGGTTTGAAGAGCACATTTTACGGAAAGTATCTGACAACGTTAACATACTGTGTGCTTATCCTGATAAAAAAACACGACATCAAATATTTTTTGTAGTTTCCAGTATTATAATTTTTTGTAGGTATTTTTTAGTAGTAATAACAGCAAAGATTGCAAATGTTTGCTATGATTGCAAAATGTTTAGTCAAAAAATACTAAAAGGTACCTACTTACTAGGAACTACAAATATCATTTGTTTTCTGAGTGTACCGTTGGTGTAGTCTGGCGATATTTTGAATTATTTATTTATTAACCAAATAAAACACGCGAAGTATCAAAGTGCTACATTAACCACTTTTGAATCTTTGTTCTGTTAAGATCAAATGTAACTTTGTCATATTTTAAGTGGGACCTACTCGATCCGAAGCTTACGAGGGGAGTTTTAAACATCCCCGGTCCGGAAGGCACTTAAGTGTTCATAAAACACTCGTTCCAGTATTCGCGCAGATACGATTCTGTTCGTGTTATTTGCGTTTTCAGGTGATTTAATGTGAAATTTAAAAGGCACAAATGATTAGCATTATATTCTTAATCGCATAAAGCGTTAACAAGTCAAAACGTCAAAAGCCAAAAGTCATAGAGGAATCATTTTCAAGTCATTCCGGGTTCAATATCTGGCCGTGGCATTACACTATTGACATGAGGCCACTCCCAGCACAAGCGTTTATAGTTGGAGGTTTGGAGCCTTAGGTGGATAGGAAATTGGAAAACATCATGCATATTGCTAATTAGTAATTTTGAAAAATACTGAAGAAAGTTAAAATGTCAGTCTCAACAGCCATTACTTTTTCTATTCGCTTATAAGGTACGTATTATCTACAGTTACGTGATAAGAAATTACTTACCTAATTTACTTGTTACCAGTTTACATCCCTACGCTAGGTTTAAAAATAATTGGCAGGAGTCATTCAGGATGTTTCAAAACTCGACCTTATACTCCTTACCTTAACATAAATAGCATAACATTCCCAACTTTTTGAATCGGTAATAGGTATTATTTATTTTACAAACGCTGGTCATTGTCAAACCAAATATTAGCAACAAATTTTAACATTATTTGAATCAAGAAAAACAACGGATTTCATACAAAACAAAAGTGTTCAAGTGATTTGAAAAACTGAGAATGTCGCTGACCGTATCAAGGTGACGTAGGTTTTTTACTTATATTGATTATAAATTTATCCAGATTATGAAGATAATGGTCTTTTGAAATAAACCTCCAGAAATAATTTTTAAGTATTTTAATAGGAGTTTAAAAAAGGAAAAGCCTGAAATTACTTTCAGTATAAGTACTTCTATTGGTAAATGTATAGTTTGATGGTTAATATTCAGTAGGTACTTACTCTATGTTAATAAAACTTTAAGAGATTGTTAAACTAACAAGCTCGTACGATACGTCATATCAAGTTGGAACAGTTTAAAGTATTTTCGCGTCGCACGGGCGGGCGCGGGCGGCGGCGCGGGCGGGCGGCCCGATATATCCCGCGGATAAATGATTGATGGCCGCCCTCCAAGTATAAACTCGATTATCCGCGGAGACGCGAACAACTTACAAGTTTTATGTAACGATGGATCAGGATTATTCGAAACTTTCCCTTCTCGTGAAAAAAAACGACTCGTGACAATCATATTTGAGTTGAATATCAATGACAGTACAGTGGCGATTTCACTGGGAAAAATATAAGGGTAATGTCTAGTTTGTATCTGCAGATGTTTTGTATTTGATTAACCTGTTTTAGTATTCGAGGGATTTAATTAATTCGAGTTCACATTCACATCAACATTTTCTAAACTGCACTAATGATGAGTAGGCGTACAAGAATTCGCTCGAACTCGCCCAAATGAGTAAATTTTTCATTCTGGAGAACGAGATATATTTATTGTTTTGTACAATCTGTGTAAGATTGTACAAAACAATAAATATATCTCCTTGTATACATCATTAATTGATTTATTCATATGTGTTGTAGGTACCTACAGACTGATGATTTAAAAACACTGCAATGGTAATGCTAATTAAACCTTAATTACTATTCATTGCCCGGTTTCACACCGGTATGTAACAACTTAGTTGACGTGTAAAACTTTTCTGTGATACATACCTACTGCATTATTAGGAAATGTCCAAGTTTTTATTTCACGACTGCCTTGACAAAAAGCGTAAAATATCATAATTATTTGTTTTTGCCTTTACAATAACAATTATAGTTATTTCGTAAATAAAATATATAAAATTAATTTGGAATAATGAAAATTTATCAATTTAGGGTTACCAGTCTCATTTGAAATCTTAAAATCACCCTATGCGACGTCACTTTAATATTAGTTTGCACTGTCGGGACGGTCTGGGGCGCGCTGCGAGGCAAAATTGTTTCTGCGTTTATTATTCTTAGTTTTAATCAAGAAAGAAACCCGTCTCGTCGACGTCTGGGAAATATCCGCGATGTCGCTACCGATCCGACGTCCACATTAATTGTGTAAAATATCTAACGAAAAGCTCATTACCAGCTGTTCTCTTTCCTCCGTCTGCGCTGGCCTGTGTTACATTGACTTTAATTTTTTTTAGATTCATCTCATAGTTTAATATCTCTTATTTCTATCCTTTTTTAAAGTATGTTTGTCAACAACTATTTGCCCACGCGGCACTTCGCTATAAAATGTCACCGTTGCAAAAATAAAGTAGAAAAATGTTTTACATTTTCATCGCCGAGAAGGTTTTACGAAAAAAAAACACATAGAGCGCAGTGAAACCTGTTCACTATCACCCAATTTATTTAAAGTTGTCCATTTAGCAGTCCAAGTATCGGTTGAGTCTTTTAAAAATAACAAGTAATACCAAGAGTAAATTGCTTATTTTGATGGAGCGTGCGAACGCCATTCGGCTGGAAAGTAGAAATCTTTGCGCACATGTAGAGACGGAGACGAGAGGCGTCTCGCGGCCCTGTGCGCCTGACTGTCGCTGGCAAATGCGATTTATTCAGACTACTTTACAGGCACACTCAATTTTGTTATGTTTTTCGTATTCGCTAAACTAATTCGGCGTGAAGTGCAAAGGGGTTGCCGCTCCATTTTGTTGCTCGATGTTTATACGTTTGAAATGTATACTTTCTTCGAATTTTCATTACAGCTATCGTAGGTCAATGTCGTCATATATAATAACTAGCTGTGCCCGCGACTTCTTCCGCGTGGAATTTAATTGACAAAGTTTCATACAAACTTTCATCCCCTATTTTATCCCCTTGGGGGTAGAATTAATCAAAATCGTTTCTTAGCGGATGCCTACGTCATAACATCTACCTGCATGCCAAATTCCAGCCCGATCCGTCCAGTGGTTTGGGCTGTGCGTTGATAGATCACTATGTCAGTCAGTCAGTCAGTCAGTCACCTTTGAGTTATATATATTTAGATGTACGTAGATAATAAATACAACGACTGTCTTCTTTCGAACATGCTAAGATTTGAAGTTGTTTAGGATCCTAGTTTTAGGTCCCGATCGGTTCAATTCCTTCTCGAACATTTAGGTAGGATCAGTATTATTCGAATGATAAAAATCGATCCGCTCTTATCTATTCGAGTCATGTCGCACAACAAAGTATCAGCCGTTTGCGCTACTCTCATTTACACTTAATCCTATTTGATATATTGGCCCATTACGGGCGCTGTCCCAGTCCGCTACTCGCTCAGATTGTAAGAAAATGGCAAGTAACGACGGTCATATAGCCCGTATACCTTTATAGACGGACAATCGTGCTGATATGGAAGCGGGCGCGGGTGTGGGCGGTGTTAACAAAAACCGCTATTTCTGGCTTCAATGATCAGGAACAACGTCGCCTGTTTATGCGGGGACGTAAATTTCCACATAAATTCGAGATAGGAAAGTAATATTGATTGATAACCCAATTTGTGGTGTTCACTGAGTGGAATGTTGTCGCCTTTGCGGCCTTGAGTGCCGCGTATGAATAGTTCGTCATAGTTCGTACACGCCTCCTGTTGCGAATTTCACGGATTTTTGACAAATTTATCGCACGTACCTACCGGGCAAATAATACGCATCGCAATGCAGGGTACACGTAAAGGATACGCAATGCAGTTCTACGGTATCAGCTTTTCACTATCAGTTAAAAGTATTTGCTTCCAGTGAAGATTTTAATTCTTCCGTAGAGGTTTTATTATAAAAAATAAAAAAAGTTTCAGCAATATTTCGAATGTATTTTGTGGGCTTGCCAAATTCAATAAAATCGTTCTCAAACCTCATTTAGAGCAGATAAAATTTCAACAAAATAGAACTCAATACGCGCTTATCGCGATTCGGTATCAATCTATTTTGTTTGCACGGTTCCTTTCGTCTAATAAAGGCTGGGAAGGGGAGCCTTTAAAGTCGGTTTTAAACGTGATACATTATCAAAGTGGCGTTTTTTAGGATATGTTCACACCGAGGGTGAAAATCGAAAGAACTTTAAAAGTCACTACTTAATTCTGCCAGTATAGTAGGCGATAATTAATGTGTTTCATTTTGAAACAACCAAATTCAACACCTCGTCACATCACATTCTGTCTGTTTGTTTTTTTGCTACTATCAATATATATATTTGATTTAAATGAATTGTGCAAGTCCATGATATTCAATGTTAAACTGTCAACAAACAGCTAAGCGAAATTCGACCTTGTGATATAAAAATTGCTGCGCCAAATTAGCTAGGTCGGTCATGATGACAATTAGTTGATTGTACCGAAATCCCGATTTATCTTTCTAGGAATTGATGTACCTAAGTCATAGTCTCCTCGATTTTATGGGTCTTTAAAGTTCACACAGAAAACTACTTAGCATGCCACAAACGTGGTGTGAACGTTGCCTTAGATCTTTCTTTGGTATCGCTGAAGCGACTGGCGGATGAATGATTGATGACCTGGTGACGTCAATGTGCTATCACGCGAGACTTTCACTTAGGTACAACGAAAATATTTTACACATTCCGCGGCGAATGGCGGGTGAACCGAGGAAAGCAATCCGAGCGACAATGTCGCGCCACACTCATCAACCATCGTGTATTGATGCCACAGATGTGAATTTTATAAGATAAGATAAGATAAGATTTATTTGTTCAAACATGAGTGTACATACAAATGCATGCAAGATGTTATAAATGAAATGTTCTATTCATGTTTGCCATGAAAATGGCGTACAAATATTGTAAGTATTAAAAGCTAATTAAAATATATTATAAAAATAATAACAATGAAATTAAAAATACAGGAAAATAAAAACATTAAAACAATTATTAAATAGATATTAGTGCGTAACAATATGGATCAATTCACAATTATTTAAAATGTATCACTTAAAAAATCTGAAATATTATAATATGCTTTGTCTAATAAGATTCTTTTAAGATTTTTTTTAAATGCGTCATTGCTGATCTCTTTCCAGCTCTTGGGCAATTTGTTAAATATAATTGGAGCCATGCAAAAGACACTCTTACGCATAAGTGCAGTTTTTGAAGTGTGAAGACAAAGCTTACTGTCGTCGCGCCTGTTTCGCGGAGCTACGTCTGATAGACGAGGAAATAGATTTTTATTAGTCTTAACGAACATAGCAATTTTCAGGATGTAGATAGATGGTAGCGTCAATATTTTATAATTTATAAAGTAGGGGTGGCAGCTATCAGTCATTTTTAGATTAAAAATAGATCTGAGGCACCTTTTTTGAGATTTAATAGTACATTGTTACACGAGTGGTGAAAGTGACTTATTTTTCCCGAGACGGGGTTTGGCGCCCGAGCGTAGCGAGGGCGCTAATAGTTCGAGGGACAAAATAAGTCTTTCACCCGAGGTAAACACTGTGCTTTTCATTACGAATACAAGGAAAGTAAAAATAAAAACAGGAATTGGCTAAAGAAATAATACAAGGAAGCATGAACAATACTCTACAACTCGAAAAAAAAAAAGATTGGATTGCCGCCTATTTTGTTTTTTTTTCGTTGGCCGGCCAACTTCATTATTTAGCCAGTATTTTTAATTTTCATTTTTAAATATTTTGACCAAATCTATGTTATTTTAAAGAAATTGTTGAAACTAAATTATAATTAAGTCATTTGAAAATATATATTCTTTAATTAATACTTAACTTTATGTTATTTCAATTTTACATCGTGCTGTCATTGAGTGACTGTAGAAAAAGTTTGAACATGGTTCCATAGAAATGGAACTAGTTTTTTTTTTATAATTTGACAGCTGTCAGTTGAAAGTGATTCTCCCGGGCCGGAAAAGTATTACTTTCAACCCGCTCCTCAGGCAACTTCAGACCTACTTTCAGTGTATGAGTAATGAAAAAGCACTTTCCTTATCTGTTGAATTTCCCCAGAAAATAATGCCGTATCTTAATATAGATTCCGCTATGCCATAGTAGGCAGCGAGAAGCGCATCCATATCTAGAACTCGCGAAAGTGAGAATAAGGCATAAGCAGCTTTACTTGTTATTTTACAAACTGTCTCAATATGAGATTTCCAGTTTAATTGGCTGTCAATATTTAAACCTAGAAATTTTGTAGTTGGAACTGTGTCAATAGTGGTATTATTATATATAATTAATATAATATATAATATGTAATGTCAAAATTATTAAATGTCTGTCCACGTTGGCTGAAATGCATTATTTTAGTCTTCTTAATATTTATTTTTAAATTGTTTCTATCTAGCCATTCTATAATATTTTTTAGTGTATTATTTATGTCATTTTTATATAGGTATTTGTTTTTACATTTTATCGTTACTGTACAGTCATCTGCAAAGAGCGTCATCGGGTGTTCGGTCGAGCTCGGTATGTCATTAATGTAAAGAGTGAAGAGTAAAGGTCCCAAGACACTACCTTGTGGGACACCGTAGATGACATATCGTTCTTCCGATCTAAAAGTCTCTTCGCGTTTTGTAGTAGCGTTTATTCTCTTTATTTCTGTTATTCTGTGTTTTCTTGTTTTCTGTTTTCAAGGTAAGATTGTAGAAGTTTTATTACATTACATATGGGTACGAGAAATCATGAAATGGATTTCTTTTAAATTTTTTCGAGTTCGCTTGCAAGGGAAATATTTCACGACTTAGGCGATACAGTGTACACCATAATTTTAATTGATTTTCGATTTGTTCTTCGAAATGCATTTTAAAGATTAAATAAAACAATTTTTCAAATTTGACCGACGACGGTGATTTATGAAAAAAATATTTACTTCCCTAGAAGTACTTATAATCTCAGTTCAGAACCTTTTAAAAGTTATATAATATGTCATCAACGATAAGTTGAGTTCCCTAGATTTTGATAAAGTAAGTAGTTTGATAAAGGTAATGAAGTTGATTTATTACACCAATTACCTTTTAGGTACGTGTAAAAAAGACATAGCTACATTCGCGTTGTTTAGTTCTAAGTTTCTTACAATTTTACCTGCGTTAAAAAGTGAAAATAGTACTAAAGAAAATAGCAATAGTACATTGTTACACGAGTGGTGAAAGTGACTTATTTTTCCCGAGACGGGGTTTGGCGCCCGAGCGTAGCGAGGGCGCTAATAGTTCGAGGGACAAAATAAGTCTTTCACCCGAGGTAAACACTGTGCTTTTCATTACGAATACAAGGAAAGTAAAAACAAAAACAGGAATTGGCTAAAGAAATAATACAAGGAAGCATGAACAATACTCTACAACTCGAAAAAAAAAGATCGGATTGCCGCCTATTTTGTTTTTTTTTCGTTGGCCGGCCAACTTCATTATTTAGCCAGTATTTTTAATTTTCATTTTTAAATATTTTGACCAAATCTATGTTATTTTAAAGAAATTGTTGAAACTAAATTATAATTAAGTCATTTAAAAGTATATATTCTTTAATTAATACTCAACTTTATGTTATTTCAATTTTACATCGTGCTGTAATTGAGTGACTGTAGAAAAAGTTTGAACATGGTTCCAAGAAATGGAACTAGTTTTTTTTTTATAATTTGACAGCTGTCAGTTGAAAGTGATTCTCCCGGGCCAGAAAAGTATTACTTTCAACCCGCTCCTCAGGCAACTTCAGACCTACTTTCAGTGTATGAGTAATGAAAAACTATATTACAAACTTTGAATTCAAAATAACTCGCTACTTCCTGCACCAACGCGAAGGGAGGAAGTTGTGCTCTGCGAATCAATGTAGATATTATTGCTTTTTATTATACTCCATAATGTTACCTACCTACGTCCTCCCTATATTGGCTGCGACGGTCCGCGTCGTCTGATGCTGCAAACTCATAATAAATAGGATTGCACGAGAAAGTTTTCCCGACATGAATCCGAGTCTGTTTGTACATCATTTCCTTATTTCAAAATATTCAAATGTAGGGTGGGGATCTCTATATATGTGTAAATATACCTATCGCATTAGATTTAGCTTTGGGAAAACTTTAAAGAGCCGCAAAGGTTCATTTGAATAGAACTTGGTGTATAGGTAATTTGCATACTTATTTACATTATCTCTGCAGCACACAAGTGGGGCCCTTTCATTATCAAATTCGCAACACGGGGGAGAAGCGGCGCTCCGTCTGAATACAAAGTTGAAGTTGAAAGCGATTATCACCAAATTCCATGCAAAAAATATAGTACAATTAGTGAGCCAATAAAACTACCGAGGACTGCTGTGCGAATGTATGGAGACGCGGTGGAATTTAAAAGTTTTGAAATTCACATTTTTGTTTCAGTACTGAACTAAATTGAACAAATACATTATATGATATAGAGCTCAAAGATACATCAAGTTCAAAAATAGTTTTTACCTTTCATTAGTAAGCATATTTTTAAAATTTGCTCTCTACCCAGCGCCGCGCATTTATTTTGACAGACGCTTTATGTTATTTATAACACTAGATAATTTTAAATAAGTGAAACAGCATTTATTTTTATGATATCAAATAGCAATTTGGTATAACGAATCAAGGGTCTACGACCTCGCAGAGCCACGAGCTGTCTACCACGGTGTTATCGAGTCAGAATAATGAGAGCTTGAATGTTAACGAAGCTTTTTCTCAAATTGAGATGCAATTTCATCCGTTTTTTGTGTGTTTTAGTTGAGGGCTGTCGACGGAGAGATAATTAAATTCAACCCTTTGCCGTGAAGTGCAAACGAAAGTCTCGTAAATTGGAAAACTAAACTGTGGATCTCACCCGAGATTCAATTAGGCGCTAATCATATCTGGAGGGTGTGAGGATCGATCCGTGGCACCCTTCTGAGCATCTCGACTTGTACATGCCGGACGAAATAACTGGGGACCAAGTCTGTTAACCGTACCAATAGCGCTCGACTTGCACTCGACTCGGAATATGTCGGTTTTGGCATTTACGATTGAGACAAAATTTTCGAATGCCGCTAACGACTGCTTCTCGAGTCTAGCAAGTCGAGTCGGGTCGAAAATCGGTCGGCACGGGTGGGCGAGTGGTTAGTGGACTGTCAAACTGATGGAAACTGGTGGAAAACTGTCAAAATAGGCGTATAGTCCAGTGCAAGTCGAGTGTTATTGGAACGGTTAACAGACTTTGCCCCCTGGTTGCTTTTTTCCGGCTGTTAATAATCCTTATAGTCTACCCCATACGTTAAGCGACCTGTGGCATATCTATACAAATAAATAAAATTGGAGTGTCTGTTTGTAATATCAAAATAACAAAACCTTTAAAAAAATTGAGTCCTGTCGCGCGGGCTCAGAACGCGGGAGCGGGCTTTTTTGTTAAGTTAAATTCCACGCGGACGAAGTCGCGGGCTCAGTTAGTTACATAATAAACAAGTTACGTCAAAATAATTTAATTGTATTTAAAGTTAATAAAAATATTTTGTATTTCATCTATTTTTAAGTGTAGCTGTGCGATTGTTGATAATGAAGCTTAGTTGGCATTATAGTTAGGTACACAGAGGTAGGTAGGTGACACAGGTGACATTACTCAATGTACGGTTATAGTTATGGTTATATCATAGTACTAGTACGGATCAAAAAAAAATACTCAGTTCTCTTTATTTCATAACCTATTTTTAATAATTTTATCCAATAAGTTCATAAGCAACGCAAAAGTATAAGGAAAATACAGCATCCACCGCACCGTAGCTATCAAAATAGACGTATTGGGTTCATAAAATGTATCTTTGTCGCGTTCAGTACATCCGGAAACGACACCAATAGTGAGTGCACTTTGCCAGGCTCACATTTCCGATCCCTTCCCGCCGTTCAGACGAGCAGGGCTTTTACACCTATCTCGTCGTTTCGCTGAAAATTTTTGCCAACTCATTCAAGTGTGAACTCCTGCAATACACTGATACTGCTTCGGAGTGCATACGTATCTCGCAAATGTGAAGGAGTCTTACAAATGCTCGGGGAGATGTGTTTTTATGAAGCTTAGAAATACTCACACTTTTCACTGTTTATGGTGATAAAGATACATATTGACAACTTTTTGCATTATATTTCTTTTTGTTTTGAACATTGTATAAAAATGTTTCATTAATTTAATACATTTAAGAGATTTTAATCTATTTGATTGATGCTAGTCTATAAACCAAAATTCTACTAAGTCCTTTTTATTATGATTAACTAAACGAGTTTTCTCAACTTGCTGAAATTATTTTTACTCAACACCAGACGAATATTAGCAAAAGTCAAGTGAATGTCTAATCGTTTTTTAATCAGAATAGTTGAATCTAGTCGTAGTTTAGCGAGCGCGACAAAGTGATGAAGTGTTGGCTTCCGACTATTTAGTTACGGTAAATAGTTGAAAAGGAACGTACTGTTATCGCACGTCGTCGCCCAAGAATGTGGACGACAGAAAGTTCGCCGGCGATTATACCACGCAAACTACGGTGGAACACCGAACTATTGACCTGAGTTCCGACATAGACAGCTTTTAATATCATGAAATTGCCTCAACATCATTTAGTCGCTGCAAATATAACTTTAATCCCAGAGCAATAAAGTTTAAGCGTCTGAGCTTGCGGGGAATGCAATAAAACCTTTAGAAATTAAAGGCGTGCCGGTGAAATCTCTGTCGTTTCTTTCTAACCAAGGTCAGGAGCCGTATGAGTGTCGTGTCGTCTCTGTTGCGTGAGCATCGCGTTTAAATTGCTCGCTGGAAGACGACGCCGATGAAAATTCTTGGTACCTCAGTGTTATCTTATGAGGCAGGTTTACGTTTAATAATAATGCTATCATGTCAGATACAAAATGATAACTGAGGGTGGATTAATTTGTAGTTTATGAACAACGTCTAATAGAGCGTTTGTTTACCTAGCGACATTGACTCGAAACGTGTGCATTTTATTTATGACGAGTTACTTGTTTTTTGTTTTATTTTATTTCTAGTTAGGTGTTTCTTTGTCAAATAACTAATTCTAGAATCATTTTAAATTTATTTTCGTATGCAGAAAGTAGTAATAATAAAACTCTAGTACTAGGAAGTTCTATGTAAAATCTTTTACAATCAACTTAATGATATATTTTCTAGCATCGTACTTAGAAAAGCCGGTATAGTAAGAAGTCCTTAACAGTCCGTTTTTTACGAGACACTATCCCCCATGTCCCCAGCTATGTAGGGCGGGGTTGGCGTCCCTGTAAAAGCAGGTTTACGACTAACACGTGCCGACCCGAAAGACGAGTGAGCCTAATATTGATCACACTAAAAACGACTTCGAGACTTCTATCTTGAAAAAATCTAAACTAAATAATCTGGAATGAGGTATTCTATGTCTTTGTTTAAAAAAACTAAATTAAGGTAAAAAGTAAATTTTATAAAAAAAAACTAAACTGGATTCTAGTTACCTATCAGCAAAATATGGCGTCTGTTTTGCAATTTAGGTGTGAAAGCTTTACAAAAGATTGCAAATTCGTGAAACTACGCTGAAAATAAACAGTTTGGTTATAGAGACTGTTTCAGATGATTATACACTCAAATGTTATATCTAAGGAGAATTTATCTGGAAATTGGCTATTAAATTCAAATAACTTTGTATTCATAAAGTCATATTTCCTACCATGAATCTCACATGTTGAATTATGAAATTGTTTGCACTATATGAGTATTATAGGTACCACTTGTAGCTCTACCATTAGCTCTACCAGCTATTCGCTAGAGTCCACGTAAAATATCTATATGGCCAACTGTATCAGACTAACAAGGACCGGCAATTTGCCATATATTAGATACTAGCTGAGCCCGCGAATTCGTCCGCGTGGAATTTAAATTAACAAAAAAGCCCGCTCCCGCGTTCTGAGCCCGCATTTTTTTATTATTTTTCATTTTTTTTAATTTTGTTTTTCTAAAATAAAAGTAGTCTAAGTTACTGCTTATAACATCAGCTATCTACCAGTGAAAGTCCCGTCAAAATCGGTCCAGCCGTTTCGGAAATACTCTTTGATTTCATGTGTTTTTATTTTTTTACGCGGAACCCTAATTGTTTTTCAAAAACTAAAGTAGCCTAAGTTACTCCCTATTACATCAGCTATCTGCCAGTGAAAGTCCCGTCAAAATCGGTCCAGCCGTTTCGGAGATTACCCGGAACAAACACACAGACAGACAGACAGACAGACAAAAAAAAATTTAATCGCGTTTTTGGTATAAGTGTCGTATGTACTTTCATATGTATTTAGTGAAAAGGTGTTATTTTGATATTACAAACAGACACTCCAATTTTATTTATTTGTATAGATGTATTTTTACGTGGACCTGTAGTGTGACTTGAACCAGCCTTTATAAACTCATGGTAGAGCTGTTGGATTACATATTTTCAACATCATAATGAAGTCTGCATTATTTTTATTATTATGTTGTTCAAAATAATTCCAACATTTTAATGCATGGATATAGAATCAAAGTACTTTGAAAGGTGTCCACCTTGAGTAACTTTAGGGTTTAAATTTCTAAGACAAACTAATCCCTAACCCAATGTCTTTTGAGAATTACGAAGCGAACTCGAACTTTTTGTTGAGACTACTTTTTTGTGCATCTGAATATCAGATCAGTTTGTAGTAGAGTAATTGGGTACGGACGGTAGACGAACAACCGTCTTTGAGTTTCAAGTCTAAATAATCCAGATTAATATTGAAATTGTGTACTATATAAGGGCCTGTCTGTAATCTTTTCCTGTTATGATATTAAACGCGCTACGCTATATTTGTCAACAGGGAAAGTGATGGATCGTTCATAATTTATTTCTTGGTTTGGGAACCGCCCGATTTACAAGCAGCGTCAGCGAAATTGGCTCCTCGGGGAGTTTTTCTCCAATTATCGGTGAACGCTGGGGTCGGCATTGTTGATCGGTATAAAATACGATACGAAAACCTGTCTTTGTGCGCCATAGGTATATTAAAGCGATAAGGGTAAACAAATTGCAATACTTGTGGCCCTTATTACCCGTCACATCAATCATACAACCCCTAAGTGTACGATTACGGAGTGCAACCGTTCCGAGTGGCTCAATCCCAAAATGCTTTTTGATTTTTTTAAGAAGAATTAGCGAAGAATTTATAAGATGTTTATAAGTAGGTAAATAGCTCAAGGTATTCTTATAAAAAATATATTATTAAAATCTTACTTGAGTAAAATATGATCTTACTTTGTTACTTATATAATTACTTATATAAGATTGTAATCGATCTTCGTATACTTACGTATATGAAGATATTTTGTAGTAGGTAGAGTTGCCTGAGCTTTACTTATAATAATAATGATATTTTTCTGCCACAGCTACCTATTTGTATCTGATTAACGTTTTTTGTAATAATCAGTGCACAAATTAAAAGAAAAACCACAGCAGCTAGTCAATAAGCGCCCGATAGAGGCTTTATAAAAGTCCATCACAGGGTTATTAGAATATAAAACGGCTCAAAAGAAAACTCTATTAATATCCTGTTTAACTTGAACAGCACCACAAAAAGAATGAAGTAGACTTTATGAGCGGCTGTTTACGGTAGCAAATAAAAAAAAAATGTAATCGACAGTGTGACGTCACAGGCCAGTGAGCCGAAGCGAATGGGCGGGCGGGCGCGGCGCCCACAACGCTTCGCAAATACGAAAGATAGCCTCGTCCGGAAATTCAATCAAGCTCGTACCGAGATTCAATCAAGATTGGGGTAATTAAAATGCCTAACTTTTTACCTAAACACACCTGTAGGTGTGAATGAATATATAGTGTACCTACTTATTTGATGTTCGCATGCCAAAGAATACTGTCAATGTAACTTGAAGTTGTTTTATAGGTGCCTACAATTTTCAATTTGAAATTGGTATGCTTAATGAATGATTTACATTTTATCATAGGCTACTTCAATCAGGAAGACAATGTATGCACGAATACCAATATCGTTCATAAATTAAATCTCATATCCACGGCAATAATTGTAAATGACTTCAGCACGACTTTTCATATGCAAACAGAAGAATAGACCGACATGATTTTTAATTACAGCCGCGTACGGGGATAGTGGACCGGGAACGTGAGATGACTATCTCACGTTCAGAGCGACTGCTCTCGACTTATTTATTGTCCACTATAGACATTCAATATGGAAGCATTGGACGCCAGCCGACGACGCGGTAGAAGGTAATTAAAAATACGTCACTTGCAGCCGACCTTTCAGTTTGTGCATATGCCGAAATACGGAATGAATCATTTGCCCGTTATAATCAACGGTACGTTCCGAACTACGAACGGTAGGTATTGGTTGTCAGCTGATGGCAATACACCGCGGGCTTTCGGTCAACTGCGGTTTACGAAAATAAATCAAATATATCGGCGTTACATGTTGTTTGACTGGTACACGTGCTCGGTTATTATTTGGAAGGCTGCGTGGTTTTTTTTATATTTATTTCCTGCGGTATCCGGCTTCGGTTGGAAAAGCGAGATATACATTTCCGAGAAAAATGTTCAATTTTGTTTTTATGCGTGATTATTATCCTTTGATATATTCTCGCTAGGTATTTTGATGGAAAAGAAATGATGTAAAAAATACTAAAGAAAAAAATATAATTCTCAGCAGGTATTCCTGTTTAGTCCAACAGCTAGGCTTATTTTATAGGCATCCTCATCGAATACATACCTAAACATATCTTAAACTAATTTCATACTCACTATCCTCACTGTTGTTGACCTATCAAGATGTGAGAAACAGTCGAAGTGAATATAATATGTATAATAACTATCCCATTGATATCACACTGTGAGTAAAGGTATTATTCGACGCGTTATTCCGTCGAGGGAGATGTCTTATTATTCACCGAACTGTGTACATCTCTGGCTCACGAAATTAACTTCGGTACCCTAAAGGGTTCCCCTGAAGGGAGACATGCAGAGTTATGGTATTAATAAAACACATCCGTTAATTGTTGACAGTAATTTTATGATTTAATATTTCACTGCTGAAATAGTGAACGGAGGAAGTGTAAACTTGTTATTGTAGTTTTTAATACTTTGACAGTAACCAGTTTATTTCGAAAAAGTGTCTTCAAATTAAGTGCTCCGTTGACATATCTATTAACAAATTATTGAGAATTATTTTAAACTAGCTGTGCCCCGCGACTTCATCCGCGTAGTATTAGATTATTGGGTTAAAAAGTATCCTATATGTTAATCCCGGTTATAATCTATCTGTGTTCCAAATTTCATCCAAATCCGTTCTGTAGGTTTTGCGTGAAGGAGTAACAAACATACATACATACATACATCCACACTCACAAACTTTCGCATTTATAAAATTAGTAGGAAGTGCCCTAACTAAAAAAAAAAAATATAAAATGCCTTTTTTGTTCCTTTTAAAACTTATAACTTTTAATTCAGTAACCCAATCCAAATAAGTAATCTAACCAGGCAGATACTTATATAATATATAGCATCCCGGCTAGCTTGAAATAAGGTAAAAGTATTGAAGGACCTGAGTGATACATTAGTCAAACATCGCTATGCAATAACAGGGAAACAATCTAGGACATGCTTTTAGAAAATTCAACTTTATTAATGTACTGTAGAGTGTAATTTGGACTGTAGAGTGGGATTGCTTAACACATTTTTGCGTGCCAGTGTTCAGCCGGGGAGCGGCTCAGCTGGTCATCGCAGACGAGAGCTGAGTCCTGATTTATTTTCCGTATCCATCACTCGGCCGCTCTCAGCTGAGACGTCTTGTCCTTCCCCTCTTTCACTCTAATCGTTCTGCACTTTTAGAATGACCGATTATATTACACCTATTTATTCATGTCTGCAGTTGTGGGGGCAATTTATTTTCGTAGCGTTGTTTTCTTTTGAAGGCATTCAGGTATAAAGACAGTCCTTGGTTATATACCTATATTTGTCATTCATTCAATATCTAGGAACTTCTATCTAGGAACTTGTCGAACGCTTGATGACCGCTAGGTGCAGTGGTTCGAGTGCGGCGTGTTGGCCGCTCAACTCGCTGCACCGCGTAGTTGCGGGTTCGATTCCCTGCGGAGAATTTTTTTGGAATGGCCTTTTGGTAATTTGCCCGACCTCAGTCAATTGTATAGTATTGTTAATACCAGCGCTGCTTAGTATAGGACCGTATAGTTAATGTGTTAGACTTGCGATATTAATTTATGTATGTTGTGTAAAATTACGCTACATTGCGAAATCACGTGAAAATAAACGATAAATTGCCCTTCTAATACACTCAGCGGTATTCAAAACAGACGCAATAGCCGAATGAATAAATGCATGTGCTTCGCAGATTCACCTGTCCGATTAAATTGCCGGCGGGCTGCGGCTCGCTCTAATTCAGCGCAAATTCGTTTAACATTTAAATTATAATTCTAGCCTCCGATTTAAACAACTGTGTCCTGCATGAATTATTTCGAAAATATTTAGTGGCACCCGATTCGCTCGATTTTGAGATTGCAATTTGCATGTTAAACGTCAGTGCGGGGCGATGCGTCGGCTCCTGACGCTGAATATTAATGCCACCTAGAGATTTTGTTTTACTTTGTGAAGATTCGATTATGATGCAAAGTAAGTGACAGTGCAGGAGAAGATCGATGATATGATCACACGGTGCGTCGGCTTTTTACAAGACTTAACTCAAACAGAACTAATGTTTTGCAGAAATCTATCGCATCATTTCCCTAACTATACATTAATAAGTATTACAGATAAAAATTGCAGCACCCTATAAAAACTAGAACTAGTGAATTACTGTTACTAGTTTATTGGGTTGTGCAGTTTTTTAAATGATAACGCTCTAATAATGACGATGAAAATCACAATTCTCCCGTATTGTAGCTTTGAAATATCCAAAATCAATTCAAATTCAAATTCAAAATTCAATTTCAAAGCGTTTATTTTGTTTAGGCCTACGGGGGCACTTACAAATTGTCAATATTACAAATTTTTTTTCTTATATCTACAACCGGATCGGAACGCGACCTCGACTGAGAAGATCCGGCAATACAAATAAACTTTAAATAAGTCGTGGTAATCGTTTCAGTGTGAAATGTGGTTGTTTAGATTTTAGCATATCATCATAATTATATTTGCAAAAAACAAAAAAATCCAACATTACATAAATGTTAAGTTTATCAACACATTATTATCTGGAATAAATTTTATGGTAAATTATTTTATTAATTTGGGTACGGAATCCATTATGAGAAAGTTTTAATCCACTTCAGGGACGTGATTAGTAAGTGTATACTTAGTTTGGGTCACGCCTAAACTGTCACGTAATTTATCGTGAAATCCTGTGATACTTAAATTGTGTAGTTGGTCTATTTTAGGAGGAATATTGGGAATTTGATTGAGATGGGATGCTGAAAAGGTATCAGAAATGTATGTACCAATTTTATGGTTTTACTTACTCATTGGTGAAACTACGACTTAACCTTTTGTTAAAAGTGTTAAGTTATCAAGGAAAATATGTTAATATATTTTACAAATTATGTACGTATACATAAACCCGTTTATTTATTAAATTAAAAAGGATTTGATAGTCGTACGTCCGGTTTAGTCAACTAACTCGGGGTTTCATTTTAATGGATAAGATAACACTGATAATCCGCATATTCTGATAAGCGTGCGAACGTCTACAAAACCTTGAGAATGTTGATGTAAACTTATTACCATAATTCTAATATAAAGGCTGTTCTTACTTCTGACGGGTGGTTGACTGACACTGCATTATCAGGGTTGTAAAGCCATGTATTCACTAGGGAACAAAATCGAGCGACGTGTCTCGACGTTTCGGTAATGTTTGTGAACAGTGTGAACTGGCATTATCTTTACCTGAATCAAACTATCGATGATAAAATACGGCGTAGACGAGTCCTCAACGGGCTACCTTGTAAATATATTTTCTACAAATACTGGGAACATTACCTATCTATTAGCTAAAATCAATGAGAGATAAAAAAGTCGCGAGCGATGTCGGGCGATGGTTCACGCAACGTCGTGGGATACTTACAAATCGGGCGAGTCTCTATTCAATTGCCAATAAACGGGTAGGTACTTATCTACCTGCTTATCCAAAGACCGAATTTGGATTCGCCAATTAATAATCGTTATTTTATGAATGGACGAATCTATAAAATTATTTGCTTACCTATCTATCATTACATACATTCTACAGAGTAGTTTTGAAAATAAAATAGAGCGTATTCTATGAAATAATGGTTTGTACTTTGGTGCAGTATTAAAAATATGATCGCCTTATATATGAAGGCTTTACACAAATAATATTCATGTGTACTACCAACAATAGTAGCTTAAATAAGAAAATTAATAACATAAAATTCCAAAAGAAATGGTACCTACCTAGGTGTTTAAGAACCTAAGATCAGTAATAGATTACCTACTTTGTAATTCAGCGCCAAATCAGTACCTTCAACTGAGTCAGATTTTTTCTCTTGAACGCCCCTAAACTAGTCGTAATGGTGTTTGCTCCTCGAAGGGAGAGGTCAACTACTATTTAATCTAGCGTGAATGATTTATTGATGTTTTGAAATAGGCCCGGTGAGTAAAAACACCCACGGGGCACGGCCGTTAAAAAGTTATTGAAGTCACATCAACCCTATTCAAAGGCGACCCAAGAATCATAAAAAGACACCGTCCTTTAATGTGTCCATTAAAAAAATAATTTAGTATAATTAAAATTAATCACGGGTGTAATCCGGCTAGAACGCGGGTGCTTGTAAAAAGTAGACGTTTTGCGTGTTGATCAAAATATACGCCTCTCTTAATGAAATTACGCAAAAGTTTAACCACCTGTTCCGAGAGGGATGAACAGGGCTCGCGGGGGGAGGGAGATAGGGGGGGGGGGAGAGCGGGGACACCGACGGGCTCTTGCCGGAATTTACCTACTTGCTTTAATTAGCCTTGTGTAGGCTTACGCGCGGTCATTTTTCTTGTTTAGTCGTAATTGATAAAGGGCGCGCTAGCCCGCGTCGGCCCCATCAAACGCTGCACCCAAAATTCCCATGTTTATTCTACACCCACAATTTATGGCTTTACACTAATCCACTCCCGGATCTTTCCACTTGCCACAGTTAAAATATGTTTGTATTGATTGCAAATACACATTTTCATGTACACTTTTTTATTTCAATCACTCTAAAACTTACACGTATAGACGTGTGTTATCGTATCCGTGTATAAAATTTACATACAAGCAGCCTTTTAAGTGGATTGAATGAAAATATTAACAAATTGGCCTGCAGCTGGATTAAACAGTAAATTCTCATATCCTGGTATTAATGTTTCCCCTTCGTTGAAGGGTGACCGGCCCTGCGGCCCTGCGAAGGGGATGCAACCTCGGCGATTGCGTTAAATCAGCATCACTATTGGATTAATCTGTATCATATCCACATATACACACGGGGTGACTTTAAAATTGTCTGCATTATTAAAAAATCCCCTGCGAGATTATTTACAAAGCATTAATAAAAAAATAAATATAATACTCGTATCACAGAATTAACATTAATGACCTCTCAGGTAAGCAATTATCTTTTCTTTCTTAAAAAAACAAAATACATGATTTATCATTACTTAGTATGAAATCAAATTAATTATTCTAGGATTAGGTAAAAACACCCAGACGAGATGTAAACTCCGTGGTGTCCTCAGATTTATTTCAAATTTATTTGTTACTATTAACCTGGTCAAACTTTGCACGGCCTTTCTCTACTATTTATAAATTTAATAGGACTTAAACTATATATAAACTTTTCGGAAGAAATATCTAAATCATACCTAGTAAACACCGCACCTAGATTAAAAAGAAATAATAGAAGAAACAGACGGACAGAGAGACACGGATAGCGACTTTGTTACAGGTATACTGTTTAGAGATCAATCAATTCGTTGAATTATATTATGTTCCTAAACAATCCGAATCATATGTAGAGTCATAGTCTAACTAAAATATTGCCAGAAATTTAAAGTTGCTCTGTAGATTGCGCAGAAAAGTAATCTAGGAATACCTCAACATGTCTACAGATACGCAAATAAATTTAGTTGTAAGTTTCTCGGAGTGATCGATCAGGTCGAGTGATTTGATTTGGTCGTCGTAGACCCGGCTCGAGGAGTTTCTTTTTGAGGGAGGCGCCCGTGCCTACAGAACTGTCGCAAGACCAATATTGCCAAGGAAATTAGTTTATGTAAAATGTAGAACAGGAACGAAAAAATATCTGAAGGGAAAGTGTAGACGGAATATTGAAATCAATTCAGTTTGCCTGTTACTCCCGCGCTGTAAGAAGTCATCTTTCTGAAATAAAATTACACTGAAAGAAATACGTGTACTTACTTTTATTTTTAACTGTAGAAAGGTATCGAAAGCTCATAAATGTAGAGAGCAAGTGCTTTGTGTTTTAAAGAATGTACTGTATTTGCATATCCTACTAATATTATAAATGCGAGAGTTTGTGAGTGAGTTGTATGTTTGTTACTCCTTCACGCAAAAACTACTGAACGGATTTGGATGAAATTTGGAACACAGATAGATTATAACCGGGATTAATATATAGGATACTTTTAACCCGATAATCCCGAAATTTTTGCTAAGTTGAAATACTACGCGGATGAAGTCGCGGGGCACAGCTAGTACGATTAAAATATCAATTAATGAGTAATGGTTTCAGTGAACCAACAAATTTCAATTAAACCTGGCTGTGAACGTGGGAAATTCATGCCACATTCGGGTTTAATTAAAATTTTCATATATGTCAGTAACCCCGGCTTATGTTTTCTGAACAGAAGACAGCTGTGTCACCTTTCCAATTTTGGTATAATACTATATAATATAGCTGTTGGTTATGCTAGCACGCGCGCCGTAACAAGACTTTTGCCACGGATTATATCGCATTGGGTTGCCTTCTCTCTTCTTAATGCATACGAGTAAATGAGACGACATCGATATTTCCCACATTTTGTCATGTAGCTAGTACCCGGCTGTGCTAGGCTTGCTACGTAGGACATAAGCGACGACTTATCCACTGACAGCCACAATACCGGTCATCGGTTCGTAGTTTTTCTATTGTTTTATACACTGTGGGTTTATTATGTTTGGTCGCTATTTAATAGGCTCTCCAAGAATAGTTTATAAAAGAAAAATTACTAAGGTATAAGAATGGTATTTCTTTTTGTATCTGGCAATGAACACATGTACACTATATTAGGTTGATTCATGCAGTAAGTATGTTTAAGCTTAGTATGTGTTATATTTTATGGCAAGATAATGTCTCTTTACATAAACGATCATTGTTGGATGTAACAATTAACTAAAATGAGATGTTATTTCAACTTGCATATTAATACGCATTTGCAAATAATCCAACGTTCTATTTGATCTGTTAATTTCATGGACATGACTATGAATAATTTAGAGAATTTAATATGTATAACATAATTATCATATTATGAAACAATATGAGATGAAATTATGCAATAAATATAATTATAGGTGGTTGGTGTGGTTTATTTATTGTTTATAAATAGATGATGGCGTGATAAGTTTTGTTTTTTAAGGCCACCATTATGCTCCTAGCTTGTCATGCAGAGTGGTACCTCAGGATATATATATTTTGATTGAATTACAATCTTACATAAGTACATACAAAGTATATTTTTAAATGGTGGTGATGGTTTTAAAATAAGTTACAAACGTCGATAGTTCGAAATAAATCAACATTATAATTTTCCAGATTTATATAAATACAGCAATGTTAGGCTCTTTGAAGATATCTCGCAAAAACGCTGGCATTCCGCCGTGTGTCGGTATCAGTCGAACATTAAGTTATGCAGCGTCATGGCTTCCCGCCAAGACCCAAGGCTACATTCAGACGCAGCCGTTCTGCATCCAATTACGTTTCAACCCTAAAATATTGAACTATGTATAGCGAATACAAATTAGCTATATAAACCAATAGGAGTCAGGGACAGAAAAAAAACTGGAACGACACAATTCTATTTCAAATTAATTTGTATCTGACGCGATTCAAATTACGAATGTTAGCCAGCCTACTTACATAAAATTGGATTTAATTAATTAATGGAATGTATGGTCTAGTGAGTCATAAATTCATTATTTTGTGACTTAAGATATTTATTTAATTATTTTGTGACTACTACATTCAACATATAGGCATAGGTGAAGAAAATAAAACATTCAGAAAAATCGGATTTACTAAAATAGTAGCGCATATGTTTAAGAGTAGAAATATAATACTAGACTGCATTTAGTTTCCTACAAAATTTGTATATACTGAAAAACTACTTATGTATTGTGTCATTAATTTTATTAGGAGCCTGTTGTGTCCCACTGCTTGGCAAAGGCCTCCCCTCCCTTCTTCCATTTGTCTCGGTCTGTTGCGGTCTGAGACCAATGTGCTTCGTATGAGTCGAGCTCATCCCGCCATCGCCTTTTATGTCATCAAACATCACAAATATCCTTTTACAGGATTTTTAGAAACTCTGAAAGAATACTTGGGGGTAAGAGTATCAGGCATTACATGGTATATAGTATAGGTAGGTATTATTTTTTAAACTTGTTTCAGGACTATGAATGTTTACAGCTACCATAACAGCTAAAGTATATGCACCGAAATAATTGTTTCGGACTTTTGAAACCCTTCATTGTACTTAATTGATGAATATTAATTTCGCAGCTACCGGAGATCGCAGCCGGTTAGTTCGGTGAACTTCGAGCAAGTCACACACTAATTTTCCGTGGTTCATGGGCAGCATGGGTCCGTTAGTGCTGAATCGCTCGCAAGCGCTATTAGACGGCGGTCGCAAACTTCGATGAGGAAACTTCACTGGTGTCCATTACACGTCTTATTATAGCTCCATCGGTGTTTGTCATATGTCCCATACACTTGCTTGTCTTACGGTATTATATCGCATACATTCTGGAGAATGTACACAGAAATTACTCGAGTTAGTTCCGCCACCTCCTGTCCACCAATGAACAGTGAGGCGCAAAGAGCAATATCATATTTATGTTGTCGACCAATAAAATTGTAAGAATAACTATATATTTTTTTTTGTCAATATTGCACTTATTCCATGAGACGATTTGTTTCTTCATTCTTAATGCGCACCGCTAAGGAGTGGAATTCGCTCCGACAGTACTCAGCTACTTTATACCGATCTTTCGTGCAATGGTAGTACTACCCTGGTCGAACTATCCCGTTTATGAGCCGTAGTCAACTGGTTACAACTGGGCTCTACCACCGTAATGTATTAACACAGCCAAATAGCAAGGTTTATAAAAGACCCTTAACATGAAACATTAGGAAATCAAGGCGCCCCATGAGAAATGCTCCGACATTACATTACCCATGCGACGGAACTCGTAATTGGTTTTTTGTTTCTATGTAAATTCCCATTTCAGGTTGGCAGATTAAAAACCTTATACTTATCTAAGAAAACGTTTGGTTTATAAAGTAATTTGCAAAGCTGAGTTTGTGTTATATTTCACAAAAGATTTTAGCTCCATACCTGCCTACTATAGATTTCACAGATGCTATAGATAGGTATATGAAAGCTTACTTAACCAGGGCCCTAACCATACTAGCTACTCAAATCGTAATAGAAAAGCAAACGCTCGCGATTACGTTTCAAACGCTCCGCTTTTGACGTTTTGCTGACACGAGCTTCACGATGTCTACTGACATTGATATGTAAGTTATATTTGGTATGTAAGTTATAAGACCTAGTGGTAGATATATCTACATAAATAACTTTTTTTTTTTTTTAATTGACTATATGTTGTTGGCCAGAGTGGCCATAACAACTTCACCCGGACAGAGGGCGAGCGCAAGTGCGCTCCAGCCAGAGGGGCAGGGGGGCAGCTAGCTCAAGGGCGCCACAAGGGACACGACCTCGGCTTGGGCCGACATAAATATCTATTATATAAATATGTTACAGCACAAATTAGCGTCAATCCCACTCAGATATAGGTGTCAATAAATTAATCACTACTCGTGTGGTAAACAGATTAATTCGCGCTTATATCGAATTTGGATAACATAGCGATAATTGCAGTAATTTGGTAATTATCTCATCAAGTAATTTGTAACTAATAAGTACGTCTTCTTAACCATATTAATGTGGTTAAATGAAATGGAATATTATAAAATACGTAGTTCTAGTTTGTTGTTTCTTTGCACCTATTGCTAAGCTAAGCGTTGGACCAACTCCTATATGTTGTATACCTCCTTGAATATCCAAACAATTGTATGGTTACTATAGTAACTAGGCACCGGATGATTTTGGTCAACAGTCTACTGTAGTGTTGCAAACGCTAGCCATTGATTTTGTATGCTCCGTCCCCAAGTCAGGGCACACAATGCACCCCCAATAGCCCGAATGTCTCGCCAGAGCGATGCCCACTCAATGGGCTCAACATGTGAATATCCAGCGACATTCGTTTGTTAGCCGGCTTTGACATGAAGAAATATCTTAGTGGAGACATTAAATTGTTGGAACTAAGTTATATACTCGTCTTGCACAAAATTCTAACAAACATAGATCGACAGACATTTATGATAACATAAATTTTTATGACGATACCTGTACCTACTTCAATTTTGAAAACGTATTTAAACCTTAATTAATCATTTATTTATAATGTAATACGTCACAGATTATACGTTAAGCAGTGGTCAATATCATCTGATCTGTATTAAGGGCATCAAGTTGTGTAATTAGTGTAAAAAATGATGTAATAAATAAAGGAAACGCCACCTCTACGCAATATACCTACACATTGTAAAAGGTATGGCCAAGCCTCGCCCATTCACATGTCGTTGGTAGTGGTATTTACAAAATAGAGGTCCAACTTTACAGGCCCTCGCTTGTCTAATGGAGCACTGGCCTTCCGGCGGGGACTCCGAGAGGCATTTAATCTTGCTCTGAATTATGTGTTGATGTCGGAAGGCCGGAAAACGCTCCCCGTCCGCGCCCGAGCAATTTCACTTTTTATTATACGCCTCTTTTGGTAGGTTTATGCATTTATTTAGTGGCTTTATCCTACTTCTTTTAATTAATTTCGTTACTCGACCCGGTATTATAATTCAAATTTTTATTGTGGCTTGTAATCTAGGAGACGTGTCCTCTTTGTAGTTATAAAGATTATGTATACAATCGTTCGAAGGTGAGGTAACTATGCAAACTGCGAATAAGCTGCAGTATCAGGCGAGGCGTATATTTACCTTGAAACGGTTACCTCGTTCGTCGACACGGGTAAAAACAGGGAGCTTCGGTTGCCGTAGAGCCGTATTCCCTGATGTAATTACTGCGAGCTCGCCTAGCGGATCCACTAACACAATGACCGATGGCCGATAGACGCGATTCCGCTCGTGCATTAGCGTCCTCAGTACACTTCGTACTTGTCTGTACCACACTCGACGTGTTCTAAACTAGCCGATTAGTGACGGTATAATTTTTATCCTTTTGCACAGTCGCATACAAAAGTTTCTGCATTTCATGGAGCAGCTCAGGGCTGCGGTCTTTATGTCAAAATTTGTTTGAATATCTAAGTTGAAATATGTAGCTTACTAGCGAAACGAGACTGTCTAGACTAGATATTTTCTTGTATTTTATGGGTATATCGCATCAACGTTGCTGTAGGTATGTATTATATTAAGAGTCGGAACATTTTGATGAAAACTATTTGTTATACTTATTCTACGTATAAATGAGACATCACATCCGTACACTATCAATTATAGGTATTTTACTCTTAAACGGTTATAGGAATCTTAGACAATTATCCACTGTAATCAATCGCCTATAACACTGTCTGTATGTTGATTCTCAACGCAATTAGTCTGCCCATGCGCGCTTGGCAGCCCTAAGCAAGTTGTTCCGCCCGACTCCGCCAGTTATAAACAACGTTCCCTCTCGTACGCCGTAACAAGCTTATCTCGACGACTCAAAAATGTGCTCAGCTTGCACTAGCTACATTGTGGACCGGACTATGCACTCGCGCTATCAACTCGGAAAAACAATGCACGAGATCTAAGTAGAATTAAATCTTCAAAATAAGTTACAATCCTATTATTATAAGTAATATTGTAGATATGGAATAATAGATGTTACCTGCAACCTACGTATATGCCATCAAATTATGATTAATTACTGGCAATATTGCCAGTCTTGCAACCCAGTAGAGTCATTTATTGCAATAAAAAAGAAGTGAATTAAGCATCTACTTGTTGTAGTTTGTTCATTTTTTTGATTTGGTGCCACTATATTTAGGCAACCTTAGGACTACTTCTTAGATAGACCCTTACTTACTGGAATTGGTACTGCCTTCAACTGAAATAAATTATAAGGTATCTAGTAATCACTAGTTTTTATTGTTTTTTCTTAAGTCGATTTTAAATTATCTATTTTCTCACGATTTTTAGTGGTAAACTACTTACCTATAGAATAGTTACTCTTTTCATTACCATAATAAACGTAAATATTCCATATCTCTGAAACTATTGAACCAATCTGAAGGTATAGGTACCCTTTCAAACAAAGTCAGTCCACAATTGACGGAGAAATCGGTGAACATACATAAAAAAGTACATCCAGCGGAATATAGAAAAGCAAAAGTAGAACAATAAAGGAGTGTGCGTATCCTGAGAGCATCAGCAACATTATTACGTAACTTCATAGCCCCGAGCGCTGTTCTAGAGGTAATTCAATAACGCTTGCAGCCAAACGCAGTTACGGCCAATTAAAAGTATGCCACTCACTCACCGGCGCTGGCGAATCCAGTTACCGGCCCTACGGGACTAGAGCCTGAGACGATCACAAACAACCCAAGAGCGTTAGGTAATTAAAGTACTCTTTCGAACTATTCTCATTCAAACGCAGCCAACCGTACTATCATTGTACGGTTAAAACAAAATCATTAACATTAACTCTCGCTTTAACCTTAATTTTGATCCTAAAAAATGTAATTTAAGTTACAAATGAAATTTTAATTTACACGTCTTCGCATCGGTGCTCGTGAATATTGTAATATCTGAAGTTGAGTCTCGCTGAGTACTTTTTAGTAAGCGATTCTGATATCGGTTCGCCGAGTTTTATGCGATGCGTGAAATATATTAAAATAGAACGCTATTGATTCAGATTATATTTTAGTTCATAATTTAGATTATCTTTAGAGGACCTTTATTAAATGACCTTAGATAACATGTTGTAATTTGGGGGTAGATAGCCAATCTTTTTTATTTAAAACATAAATATTTTTAATATTGATATGGTCACTATAAGATGTTGTTAGGTTAGCTAATTACGTAATAACTTAAGACAGAAGTTCCCTTAAGTAGGGACTTAATAAAGTAACCGACTTGGTATTACATGGATCTCAACTTTTTACGGTTGAAGAAATGAGTTGCGAGACATGTTTTTTTATACATTTTTTTTTATGGCTTGATTAGACATGACACAAAAAGTTATTGAAACGACAATTTTCGACGGAATATGTGTAGAATTTGAATAATATTGCATTTTTTATAGCTTTTGTTTCCGAGCACTGACGATTCAGTGCTCGCATGGGAGTGCTAAGTTTCGTCCAGCGAATGTGAGGAGATTTTCCAAACTTGTTTGCTTTTCCAGCCATTTATTTTCACTAGATTTACTTACCTCCTGTTGGAGTTAAAATAAATATAGATTATTTTTTATGGGTCTGGTCCCGCCACACACTCACACTACTGTTACTCCTGGAAACCAGGATCGACAATGGTGACCAATAATGACGTCGAGGTTTGACCCTCGACGAGTCCCAGGGAAAAGATAAATATAGATATCGATTTAATCAAATGTGGATTTATATAAGTCATCGATTATTTTAATTACTAACAGAGGTACTACCTAATGACATTTATACTGAGATGCGAGGAATAAAATCTTGAGCTGGCGATTTATCATAACAAGAATTTTGACTTTGAACTTTTAATTACATTTAAGTTATTACATTATCAAATTTTAGATGTGATCTGTAAAGATAGCTACAGTATGTGAATAAGTCAACCTAATAATACCTAATTTAAAGTTAGATGAGGTTGTTGTGCGCGAGCACAGGTCTCCCGTGCGTCTGAATGAGACAGTTTCATTAAATTAAAGTTTCATTTGTCTTCATTTGCTAAACAATAGCAATTATACAAAGCCCCACAGCGGGCGAGTAATCAAGCGTCCCTTTAATTAAGTACAGAAACAGTGCCAAGTAATTGGATCTGAACAACTGAGTAAACAAATCGAAATGGTTGGTAATAAATCTAACAAACACCTCTTTTGGCGTCTGCGAGCGTCGCAACAAGAACAAGTGGGAGCCAGTAATCGCAGCGAAAATATCATTTGTTATTCCGCTTCCTACGACCGAGATTTTCCACATCGCACACCTAACAGTTGACCTTGAGAATACATTAGCATTTGCTCATTGTAACGTGACGAAATTGCTTGTTTGTGAGTAACTTACAAATATACTGTAATAATCTCTGCCTGTCTTGTAGGTACCTTTCTACTGACCCATAGATCCTTAAAACTAATTGATAATGAGTATAAAGATGTCCAGAATTTGTTTGCGATATACCTAGTCTAAATGGCACGATATAACCAAACAAAACCGTTGGAAGTGAAGAAGCATTGTTTACAATTTTCGATTCCGTAATAATAATCAACAATTAATTGTTATATTGTTTATTTTTTATAAATAAGATATTATATAATAACTTGAACGAAAACCTGAACAATGTTACCTGTTTATATTTATAAATTATTAACTATGTTTTAAAAAATGTAGACACGAAATAAGGCCAATTGTTCTAAATAAAAGTAGGCGTTAATAAATAAGAATTGAAAAAATATTTCAAGTAAAGAAACAGAAATAGTTTTATTTAATTATCTAATTTCAGTCAGCCTTGAGACGGTCTCCAAAGTTCTACTATCTTAAAATGCTTTGTTGCTTCATTATTCTGGTTTAAAATTAAGCTTACTTAGTTTTTACGTCGTAAAAATCATATTCTGAATGATTTGTGATTAAAATAGTACTAAACTTTAAAAAAATGAAACCTAATATTCAGTTATGCCCAATTTGTGTTAAATACCTAGTAGGTGGATTTGCTTTACTTTTGATGAGATTCCGTGTCCCCACGTCCCCACGAGCGTAGCATGCACGGTAGACAGTGTAGGTAACTACTACATTGCGCGGGGCGTATTCATTTCCTGCTCCTTGCATTTTTATAACCTTTATACAGTTGCTATTTGCCCCGTAGGCTTGTAGGGTTGTGGTCTCGCATAAGTCTCAGAAATACTTTGCATTCAGGTAACTTTGCATAAAAAATTCCGTATAATAATACAATAAGTCGTTTTTTTTTCAGCAAACGTACGAATGTAGGTTTACCTACATCTTGCTTTAATTAAAACTCATTAAAATAATACGTGTTTGATTGTGAATTCAAAGTTGTTGGTTTTATTTGCACCACTTAGTTAATAACGAGGGTCTGGCCGATAACTTTTGAAGGTATTTTGTTATGAAATGATCTGGAATAGTGAGTGATAGAGCGGCCAATGCGCTTCAGCCCTATAGAGCACAGTAAGCGACACAGACCACCCGTAGGTACATATTTATATTCATGGTCTGAGAACCTTTTTCATCCGGCTGCGAAACAGTTCCTCAGCTATTTTCATGTATGTTCCCAGAGATAGCGACAAACAACCTTACTCTTTTCGCTGTTCGCGATTTGATTGCATGGATTTACTTTTATGGTCAGATTTATAGACAGTTTCAGCAAGATTTGCCGCTCGGCACAATTTTATACAGGCCGGGGCGTTTATTTAAAACGACCTGAATAAAACATATATCTTTTGAACTCGTATATTTTAGGCCGACGTTAGTATTATTGCTGAAACAATTTTGCTAGCTTATTTATTTGATCTATTCATCTAAAATACCATTTAAGCATAGGTATACATTAAATTTGTGTATTAACAAATTCGATTGTCGTAAGGAAAGTGGATCTAAGCGCGTATCCTATTTCTCCCCTTCCTGGCCGCGTTACGTAAAATCCAAATTACTTTTAGTTTTCAAGATGGGTGCGGGAGATCTTCTTACCCGTTGACCTTTACCCCCGCTTTCGCTTATACGGTACTGAATAAACTTATTGTTGAGCAACTTTAAGGTTTTAGGTTCAATCTTCGGTTCGTACACGTGTCTGGATTTCTAAAATAAAATATTATTCGAAAACAGCTAGTGTGTCACGTGTTGGGGGATTTTATACAGTACCCGCCTATAAATAGGGTACGTCGTGACTGAAAGGGTCAATCGACTATTTTCGTTCGTCCTTCTCACGAGTTTTTGTTTTTTATTTGAAAACAATTTAGGATAAGGACCCACCACTCATCCTTGGCTTGTTAACCTCCAAAATTATAAATCAAATAGGTTGATCGATAATGGAAGGGGTTAACAAAACCTAACTCCGTCCGTCGAGTTTGTCAGTCATGAGTGTCAGGGACCCTAATAATGTGCAATTTTCCGCGGAACAAAGCGAATTAAAAATAAAATTCGACACGTGTTTCGCCTCTGAACGAGACATCCTCAGGAAAGTTGAGCTACGAATGAGCTATTTTTTATTTTATTCTCAGTAATGTTGGCAATAGCAATTTTCACGTAGCTTTCGATATAGTGCAATAATTTGTGAAATTATTATGTATCTGCGTATTTTATCTAGCCTGAAATGTCCTGCAGCTGGATAAAGGGCACTCCCTGACTCTTTTTCACCCTCGAGAGTTATTACTGAGTATGTATTACCTATTACTTACCTAGTAGATACATTAGTTTTCGCTCTATCGGGATCCGACACACAAGTTAAACACTCTTGGCCAAATCTTCATACATAAATATACAGTTCCGAAGTGAGTGTATTCGTAAATCTTCTCCTAAACAGCTTGACCGACTATGATGATTTTCTTGCACTTATGGGGTCACTCGGATGGGTCTTAGCTATAGTTAGAATTGGTAGGTGGTACTGTAGTCGACATTAAGACAATAACGGGTAACGGGTAAAAACTAGTATTTTATGAAATATAAACCATGTATGTGTTTATGTATATTTATGTGTCGACCGCTTGGCGCAGTGGTTAGAGCGTAGGCCGCTCAGCTCACTGCACATGGTGGTTGCGGGTTCGATTCCCGGCGGGGCAAGTTTCGGAAATAGCCTTTTCGTAATTTGCCCTGGTCTGGGTGTCACTGGGATCGCCCCCAGTCCATTGTACGGTACCCCTAGTACAAGCGTTGCTTAGTTTGGGACCATACAGTTGGTGTGTCAGTCTGGCGATATTTATTTATTCTATTCAATAAACGCATTATTACCGCAATATTCTATTTCTTCTGATAAATGAACAGCTCTATGACCGGTTTCGCGGTATTCGTCCCTCTTTTAACAAATGATAGTAATTTCCAAGCGGAAATGCATCGAAATGGCAAAATGGCCTGCTAAGCGGCGTCCATTTGCCGAGATTGCTTCTCGTGTTCAAATTTTATATCTATCAGTATATTTAATAGTGTTTTCGGAAAGCCATTTCAGCGAAATATTATTCCGGTATTTCATAAAATGTTGTGATATTTTTATTCGGTATCAAACGGAGTTTTGATATTTTTTTGAAGTCCAGGCTTAATTTTTCACTGCCTATTTCCATTGGTGTAGGTATCTTTTTTTCATTTTTAAAAATGTATTTTATGAAAGTCATTAAATCGAATTATTATACTACATTACATATACTCGTATACCTATGTAAAAAACCGATGCAAAAGATTACTTTGCATAAGCTAAATAAATGTTATCTAAATGCACATTAGCCGAGATAGGTACCTAGATTTATTAATGATATGAATTACGGACGACATAATAAAACTAGTTTAGTATAATATATATACACGTCCGAAGACAGCCATTAGAGTTCGCTGGCTACGGCCGTAATCCCCTAATCTCTATCCCGCACTATGCGTTGCAACGCCCTAATACTGACCACCGAGCGATGTTCCACCTGCGATGCGTATACCATTGCTATAGCATTAATCTCTTGAATGTTGAACACGAGGTATTAATACATATCAGAGCTATGCTCTACCTGCTGAAATAACATAGGTAGTTATCTAAAAGACTGAGGTTATAAAAAAATTCTAATACATTTCTCGGGTAAATCCTACTAATATTATAAATGCGAAAGTTTGTGAGTGTGGATGTATGTATGTATGTATGTTTGTTTGTTACTCCTTCACGCAAAAACTACTGAACGGATTTGGATGAAATTTGGAACACAGATAGATTATAACCGGGATTAACATATAGGATACTTTTTAACCCGATAATCCCGAAATTTTTGCTAAGTTAAAATACTACGCGGATGAAGTCGCGGGGCACAGCTAGTTAAAAATAAAACATGAGTTTATAGAAAAACTTTAAATAAATAGTACATGGTGGAAGGTGTAACCTGTCACAATTCCAATACAAATCTTTTTAACATAGGTTTGCTCTGTACTTACCTATTCATTCCTGTTCGCAAAAGAATTCCACATAAATTAATTTCTAAATAAAAGCGCCAACTTTATTTCCAGTAAAGACAGTAAGTAAACCTCGGAAAAGTCAATTTGATGAAATTATGTTCTTAAGTTAAGCGTTTCGAGAGGCAATATTTCAATTTGTCGGCGTATAGACGCGACCGCCCGCCGACTGCGGAGGCGAGGAACGAACGTACAAATACAGGCAATTTACAGACTTGATGCAATATCAATTGAGGGACTGGCCAACCTGGATCCAGAGTTCAGCATTAATTGAATAGATACGTCCGTTGCCCGCCTCAATCCGACCTTAATCACACTTGAAAAGGCCCGGATGGAAACCAGCGTCTTACAACTAGCTGCTAATATCCTACAGCGGATCGCACTTTGGCGCCGTCTTGTTAGCCAACTATGAACTTAGCGCACGCCCATCCTCGTGAGCTGCCTTCAATCGAATAGATAATTTTATCTATATACTGGTTTTGTTTATACCATGGCCAACGAGAAACGATATGATAATAAATAGACTATCTTATAAAATTATTCGTTTTTAGCATTACGGTTTCCGACCCAGAATATACCACACATTTATAAAATAGCCACCCGAATGTTGGCGACGCCTGCGGTGATAGACTGAACTCTATCATTATTATTGTTTCGTGTCGTTTCTCGTCGGCCATAGTATAATATAAGACCGCAATAATGTTCAATATTGTAAAGACAAACATTGCTGATACAACTATTTTGAAGTAATAATCAAAATTCCTGGCTGAAAGTTCGTTAACGGTTGATGTTAGAACAATATCAGCATCGCACATGTCATGCAGACAACAAAATGGATTCAGAGAACAATCGCCCACTGGTCACCCGATGAAAGGAAATTAGTTTTCACTTATCACCGCCCAACAAAGCAGAATCTGCAAACACAGCATACCTATCTGGTATCAGTGAAAGCAATTACATTCGCCGCAAATGTTCGTTCACATTTGCAATTAGTGAGTGGTCCAAAAACGTGCGAATCGTTAACCGCCGACGCCGAGCGCCGTGTCTTTGCATATTCATAGCCTGCTTAAAATATTTTAATACGGACCTCCCACACCCACATCTCCGCTTTCTACCAATGTTGATTCCTCTATGAAGCGAATAAAGACGAAATGGCTCGACGCTTGACGAGACTTTATAAATCTTAGACCACATAATTCTCTACAAATCACGGTTCTGAAAGATAAAGTGTGAGTACATCATGTATTCTTGGTGAGTTCTAGGTTTAGTTTAGCTTAGTTAGGTTGTAATTTCAAGAAACTAGCAATTGAATCGCAAAGGTTATTCATCAGAATCCTACTAATATTATAAATGCGAAAGTTTGTGAGTGTGGATGTATGTATGTACGTATGTATGTATGTATGTATGTATGTATGTATGTATGTATGTTTGTTACGCCTTCACGCAAAAACTACTGAACGGATTTGGATGAAATTTGGAATACAGATAGACTATAACCGGGATTAACATATAGGATACTTTTTAACCCAATAATCCAATACTACGCGGATGAAGTCGCGGGGCACAGCTAGTAATTGATATGTAGATATCTGTTGTTACTGGTAATAATAACATACATGGATGGAGTAATACTTATTACAAGTAATGTAGAGAATTACTTTATGATGAAATGTTAATTCGTAGGTATTATTTCAGAGTCGAACGATCATAATCGTAATGTTATCCTCTGAGGGCGGTGTCTGGTCTCTAACGTTTTATAATTCTCCTCTCTTCACTCCCCTGTTATCGAGAATTCCTTCCGCTCTCGCCCTCTTCCTTCCGCGGAACCACTTGAAAGGGTATTTAGGTATAAGGGATCCTTAATTGGTACAAGAAATTTATTTTACTACGCATTTCCAACTTAATAACTGTTCAATAAAATTTGATAAGTATACAATTTCGGAGTAATTTGCTATGATTTATATGTTTCAAGATAATTTGGAATCTACCATAATGTACGTTAACTTGATAGAAGATTGTATTATTTTAATTGTGTGAACCAATTGAGGACAAGAATTACTGTTTGATAGATGCAAAGATGTACCTAATAAGAACCCCGTGATGCGGCGTTTGAATAACAATACATATAGGCTACGTCGTCAAATTGGTGGGTATAAGTTAGTAACTAGATTCAAGTTCCAAATTACTTTAACACATCCAATATTACTTTTGGCCGGTTTGTAGCGAATTTACATAATAGTACCTACGTGTGGGTGTATGTACTACATCAGTATTGATCAGTATTGTATAAATCAGTCACGCAGTGTCCCGGGCCGATCGCCAACCCGATCGCAGATAAAGGTGGATCACAATTAAATTATAGTTCCTAATTTCGCACGGAGGCGGTATCTCTTGTCGATGGAGATTTAAATGAAGCCGACGAGAATTTTCAATTAGCGTGGACACTGAGCGATGGTTGACAATTGTCTCTGGCGTCGCCGGCGACGACCTCATCCATCTACATTTGAGTAACCAAGTGAAAAAGCAATGAGCCGCGCTATTACCTCTCTTTACGCATAAATTCTGAAACAGATACTCGGTTTTGTATTAAAGGAGTTTCGCGAAGACACTGTAAATGTTGGTTAAAGATTTAGGTGAATGAATACTGGTTGTGGTTAGACTTAAGAGAAGAGGTAGATTTTGTACATTTAGTAGTTAGATTAGCGTTTTAATACGTGCTTAAAAAAGATACGAAACAATATTTCAAACTAACCGCACACCACCCCCAACCTACTCACCTACTGTTTTAAGGACCTAATTTTGTCCCCTCATACGCATAACTGCCTTCTACGACCCTATATACGGAATATTATGGCCCTAATGCGAGTGAATTGCCCTTATTGTAAATTATATTACCCTCTTGCTATTAACTGGCAAAAAGCTTTTATTATTCAAAGTAAAAATCACAGACATCTTATTATATCTATCTAGGACTAGTTGTTGGCTTTAGTTACTACAGTGAACTTTCAAGACTTTATTAATTTGAAGATATGCTTGAATATTTTAAGTCACAATACGACAACAAATGACTTTCGTAGTTCCTCGTACCTAATACTTATAATTTCTAATGCTTATTCTTTCGTATTTACTATTAGACGTTTTGTAATTATGTATGCCACTTCCGCATAAATTATTTTCTGAAAGTACGAATCTTTTGGTAATTAGGCAATACTAAAAGGGATATAAGGAACTACAAAAATAATTTGTCGTTATTTCACGCAGCTAAAATGCGTCAGTTCTGCGCCGTTATTGGGGTACACGTGCAAACATTCGCCCCAGCGTTTGGACTTCATTTTCCGAGGCGGACACATGTCAGGGCGCGTCACACCATATCCACGCCATTACCATACGCCCGCACAAAGTGAACTGCGGAAGGATCCCCTTTATAACTCATAAATAGGCGACATGACACGGTCGGGCGTGGTCACTGTTTGATTAAAATGTAACTTTGAACTGCGCTGAGCGCCCTCTTTTACTGAAAAGGCTTTAACACTGTTTGTTCGTCGTGACGGTGACGTCGGTTTAATTACTTTTGCTCGGTTGTGCATGTGTGGCGATATTAAATGGGTCTGCGGCTGCATCACAAGCGATCAGGCGGCATGCGGCACGGTGGCGCGGCGCTGCATGTATTAAGCAACTCGAGAGCTGTAGACTAAATAACATTTTATTTATTTGTATATATGTGATGAGCTGTCTCTCGTGCTCTGGAAAATGCTCCGTAACGAGATTTCCACATTTTGTTTGTGTGATAAAATTGAAATTTATGACAGGCAATTTTGTTCATTCAAATAATAAATCAAATTACTAAAATATATTTTTTATTGAGATATTTTTGTTTTTTTTTGTTAGAAACAGATGACTTACACTTGGCCGGTTTTTCTACCTTTAGGTGCTTTACCATTTTATCTAGCACCCACTACAATTTTCCATACACGAACAAAATGATATAAATTAACGTGTTCCAGACATTTTAAAACACTCCACTTCAAAGCGATTTCACCGTTTGAAACGTAATTCTTTTGACTTCTTTTGAGGGGTACGTTACAGACATACATAAAAGATCATAAATAAAAAGCTTTGGAACAGAACAGACCTGTTGCTAACGCAACGGCCAAGATAGACTCGGGGAAAATTGCCCACGATGCCGCCGTATTCGGCGTATTATATGGCGCGGTATTATTAACCATGGTAACCGACGCGACGGTCTCTTCCCTCGCCCCCAGCAACTTGTTCAAAACATCACGAGTTTGACGTCTGATCACCTATAGAACCCAGTTTATAATCTTTCTGCAGTTTGTACCCTTGGTACCTACGTTCTCCCCAAATTTGCAAGTTGCGACAGCCAGGGGTGCGCCACACGCCAAATAGATGACGGGATTATTTTTGTGTTTGACATAATCATAGTGACAAATGTACGCTTAGGGTTGTCACATTGGCGCGTTCGTTTTGATGTAAATGCTTTGTGATTATGTCGCGAGCATGATTTTTGGATTAACATTTTTATTTATTTCGACAACTACAAATTAAGTTTATATAAATAATCAAAATATCAGTGTGTGATTTTAATCGATACTTACTTACCCACTATTTTGCATAATAAATGTTGTTGTATTACTTAATTTCCATTGATAATTACTTTATTATATTAATTTTTATATTCGTATGCATATTTTTCGGAACAGATGTTACAACCATTATGTAGATACTTATTGCATCACAATATATTATAAAAAGTGTGATGAATGTTGGCACGGACTTAGCTCATTGAACGGCGAATGAATGGCGTGGGGGCGCGTGACCGCAGCTCCCTGTAGCTGGGGTCGACAGAGATTATAAACAAAAAGCTTTTTCTCTCGACTGTACCTACACGATGGGACTTTTGTAGGTACTCGTACAACCTTTGGTCTAAGTAGCGATGAAAAAAGTGATTTTAAGTTATTGTAATAAGAACAAGAATTTTATGTCAGTACATATTAGTAGGAGGACAGGTGGACACATTAATTATAAGTTATTTTTGGTTCAGCAAAGTTACAATTGGAGATAGTATTTTACATAGAAACATAATCAAAGCGCCAGCTCTTCCGAGTACGAAAACACAAATTTATGTAATCTGACACCGATCAAAGTTCGAAATTGGAAATTGTGCGCCAACCAAACCAATCCCCTTGAACGTCTACAGAAATTGGTCGCCACAAACGCGAAAGTTGCTCTGCTTGCTTGCCATCAAAAGTTAATTTGAGACATGACAGGCAGGTACATATCGCGAGGCTCTCGACACGAAGATTGCAAAATTATCTCTCATCTTTATCTTCAAAGAGATGTCATCCCCATCTGCCTCTGCGTGGCGAGGCCAGTTTCAAAGTTGTTTGCGGCACCGCCGGAGATCGTTCTTATTATAAACACGCTGATATTTATCCAGATCCACCTGTCTACGTATAATTGAATGAGAAATATGAGTTTTAATTGGATGGATACAGAAATCCGCTTTCGCGATACTCGACCCCATTTCAGCGGGCGTAGATACCTACGCATCGAGTATTTGCCTACTGCTTAAAACATTTATCGTGGAAGGCGAAACAAAGACATTCTAATTAAAACTTAGACAAGCGAGAGCACTTACAGGCATATTGTGGAGAATGGCATGATGTTTGCTGTAATGCTGGCTGTACGATTAACGGAGATGTTAATAACATGTGTTCTACGTCTGCTGGATGCGGGGAGAGAAGACGCTTAAATGCGTAAACTCTAAATTTATCACGTTGTTTGACTATTGAAAGTATCAAAATATGTTTAATATTTTTAAGAAAAAATGACAAAAATTCAGGAAAATATTTAATAATGTTGTCTTAAGAAATGCCCTACGATTTTATGGTTTGCCTTTATTTTATTCTCTAATATTTTTGGCTTGAACATTGTCCAACTGCTAGCTAATGCTTGGACAATTTTGGATTACCAACGGGCAAAAGTGTTGACCTGTCGCTGTCACCTTGATGGACATTTATAAAGATTTAAGTACAAAACTAATTGGTAACACTCCGTTATTTTTGTAATGTTATCTACACATTTATATCACATCAAAAATTTTAATACACAAGATAAATTAGGGAAGAAACAAAAACGCTTAGCTTACAAAGCGTACTAATAAATTCAATTAGGTACTACAACAATGACGTAGCATTTTGCTCACTGTATCCAACTAACAAAGAAACAAATACCTGTAATGTTTCATTATAATAATCCCCCTAGGAAACACAAATCCGAGAAACATTTATTCAGAAACTAACCCACTTATTCGGGGTTACGGTATAGCGGGCGAGCAAACTCTTGGCATCAAAAACTATTTTGTTCGAGACAGGTCAGAGTTTTGTAAATTAATTCGTTGGTTCCGAGCTATTACGCAAACTGTCAGCACAGGTGGCGAGCTCCAACTCCAGGCTGCACGGGATTTGCATTCGGAAATACCCCCACTAATTTAACTTCTGTCCGGCAAGTCACAATACACGGAGTTTGGCTCCACTCGAACAATCGCATGCGCCGGTTACTTTTGACATTCTCATATTGTTAGTTACAGTGTGTTATAGTAGGTGGCGCTGGTGGGCAATGACTCTTAAAAAAGCATGTTAATAAATGAACCAAAACTAATTAAAAACTTATCAATTCCATATAAAAGTACGTGGTAATTATCATTGCTAAAATACTAACTGCCAATTAATTAAGAACAGACAACGTAAATAGAAGCTTCGGTGTCTGAAATGTCCAAAATAATGACATTCTTAAGCATGTCAAAAAAGGTTGACACCAGAAGACAATCGTACAATATTTTGTACCTATAGTAATCATAATACTTTAGAACCCTTCTGGGGTCTTACTAATATGACGTATTTTACAATGTGATTGTTTTAAGACATTTTAAATGCCAAGCTACTTTTGATATTGACTGTACCTACTATAAAAGTTAAATTCAAATAAACCACAGAAAATACACAAGGTCGCGTTAAAAATTCGTCTCCCTGCTAACCAGACGACAGGCTGCACTTATTTTCAGGCCCGAGTTGCGGTTTCCCTTAATGCGATGCAGCGGACGCGACGTACCTACCTTCGCACCAATTTCAGGTTTAATTTGCCTACGCACACATCCAGGGGAGCAAATTAAAGCCATTGTGTTAGATGGATTATGGAGCGACGTCCATTTATATGTAAAATAGTGACGCGTACGATCGGAGGCAGTGAAGCGCGCGCGCGGCTGCCTCGTGCCTCGTGCCGCGCGCCGCCCGCCCGCCTACATACTCATCATTTTGTGCATCTATCTATGAATTTTATACATAGAACCGTTGAATATTTATATCGTGTTGAATTTAGCATGTCTTCTTTTGTAAATGAATCGCTTTTGGGACGAAAATGTGCAAGAACTGGATATTAGAAAACACGGAGGAAGTGTGTTTCATTATTCGTCTTTCATGGCCTGTTTGTTACTGTCTCTTGTGTATCAGAAATTACCTAATTAACATAATTGTAAGCTACAATATATAAATGAATGAAATAGGATTAGTAGGTAAGTACACATCGCTGTTGTAAACCTTATTGTGTGTGAGTTTTTAACGGAAAACCTAGCGGAAAACGTATCGTTTCTGTGTGTAATAATGGCGTGTTTTCGTGTAGTTGACAGACAGCGTTGTGTTGACGTGAATAAAGTTTTCACAAACAGGGCTGGGTGCGCTGAAATATCGCCACTTGCAGGCGGCGCGGATGCCGCGGCCCGGAGTTACTAACGAATGCACCGCATTCCTAATAAAGGAAAGAGTTTATCGTACATTCGTTCTACGGTTATGAATGTATGCATGTGACTGTGGCTTCGGGACACATGTTTCTTCGGCGCTGCATCCGCACATATTTTCAAAGGTTTTGAATTAATGGGTGAATTTTCTTCAACGATTTTTATGTGCTGCACACGCTCGGTTTCTCGAATTTAACGAATGTTGTGTACCTATACGAGAGCACACTACACTCTCTACAATGTTAAGGTGCTGGTAAAAATGTTTAAGAAATATTTTAGAAATCTAGGTGAAATACTAAGTTTCACAATATATTCATAATTCTTAAAACTATTAGGTACTTGGTTTTAGATTAAAAAAAATCTATGGATTTTGCGGTTAATCATTGATCTAGGAAATTTTGTATTATTAGGATTTGAGCACCTAATATAAAATACACCTACTTAGAACTGAGAGTTTTATAACAATATCCCATAGCAATTTCCCACCACGTGAGCCACTAGGTATCGTCAGTTCATTTCACTTAGACGTCTGAATTATTGCAAATTGACCCATATGCCGATGTCATAAGGGTCACATCACGCGTCTTCATGAAATAAACGAACTATAAACCGCCTCCATTCAATTCGTAGTATCGGACTACGCAGCGCTAGACAAATCGTACCGGCTCTTGCTCCGCGTTCGTTAGCCGTTTGTTCCTGAATTGCCTCACAGGAAGGAAGGTGGGTGTTTACATTGCAACCAGTATACAGCCACTGAGTCATATTGTTGAGAATATTATGCCACATTGTGACAACTTTACACATTCATAAGAGGCTGTGTTTGGTGAGACAGTCTCGTATATGTGTATGTGTCGTAGATGGAATGTAAAATTCGGTGTTTTACAAAACCGCTTAAAGTGTTCAGCTGGATTGCTCAACCTAGACTGTGTAGCGCTGGATTTCTGGGTAGTTATAAAACAATAACCCTAACCCAAACCAAATATATAATAATAATGTAATGACAATTTAGTTGAATGCGATGTTCAGTTGTTTTACATAACAGAGCTGTTTTGTAAAACAGGTACCGTCCTCCTATATGTCGAAGATGGATGTTATAGTTAATTATAACAATCATCTTCGACATATACCTAGGTACATGTAACTAGTAAACTGCACTTATTGTACCTTATGTACATTTCAAGTAGGTTATCACCGCACCAGTCACTTTCGATCCACACGCCGCTTACAACAGTAATTTCCTCCGTGATAGTTAGTTCACATTGTGGATATAGCTCCTCTTTCTAGCCATTTTAACATCTCAATCCTGGGCACGGGTCTCCCCTCAACACGAGGTGGATGGTTATTATTATTATATATCCACCATAAGGTAAGTATAGGTAGGTGTGTAAAAAAAAAATACCTACTTAAATTAACAGTTCTTCCATTGTTTCAGCGTATTTACTAGGGCTTCATTTCGGTTATGCGAGGTGTCACGCATCGTCAACGCGAATAGTGATTTTATTTGAATCATTCCGTAGAGTGCGCCATCGGATATGCATTATCAGCATGATCAATTTGTTCGTTCGTACGGCACGCGACAAATTACCGCCGTCGTGTACGATGGATTATGTAAAACGACACCCATTTGTATGTAAACTAATGGCGAGTGTCGCTGTATGGGGCTAGTGGTACCAGGTTTGTTGGTTTTTGTGGGACAGTCTAATTTTTGCATCAAACAGCAAATTAATTCACACAAGTATTATCAAATGTTAGGTATATCGGTATATGGACCAATATAATAAGGGGCGATACCACTGTCATTTAATTCTAGGTATATTCAAGACTAGAATTTGTAAGGAAACATAGGTTTTCTACTCCACCCCAAACAAGGAAGGGTATTTTTAATAAACGGAAATTTAATATTATTGGCTTTTATTATAAATACATAAGGAGTTGTCTACCGCCTTATCTATTTATAATGCATGTGTAGGCATATTTCCGATTATTAATTTAGAAAATATTAGATTCCATTAAGTATATTGTTACCAAATATATATATTTTAAAAGCTTATGGTCCCACTATAATGGGACTGGGTATCGACATAGCGCGACGCCAGTGATCCTGTGGCATTACTGTTTTATTTCAATGGTCGTGTTCTTTTATGTTTGTAGCTGTCTGTGTTACGTCTGGTCTGGATCTGAATACTTTCATATTAAATCGTGGAAACAATATCCCCTCTATTGTAGCTTATGCCATCTTTCATAAACTATTGACTCGTGTTGAAAAGAATGTTGGTGTTGACCAACATTCTTTTTACCGTCACACAGCTAATAAAAACATCTAAAAGTTATCAGTAGAGTAGATATTGTTATGTAAATGACCTCCCACTATATCTGTAAGCAGGTAGTCAGGTATCGATTGTCATTTATGTTGATACCTAATATTTAATTAAACTAATTTTAGGTAAAATTATATAAATGCCTGTCGATACCATCAGTACATACTTGTTCAATTCTTCAATTAAATTTGCTCTGTCTAGACGATGTGTACATAATATTATTTTTTGGTAAATAATATCATTTTCTACATCTTAGATATCTCCCTTAAGTGGACACATTTATGGATACCTACCTCATTAATGTTGTGAGTTACATTCAATAATAAATGTTTATATAAATAAATAAAAATATCCCCAGACTAATACACCAACTGTATGGTCTTAAAGTAAGCAACAGTTGTACTATGTTTACCAAAGACCTTATAGCCATTTTCGCTTCGATGTGTACCATAGGAAGTGGGGACAATCCCAGTGAGTCCCAGACCAGCGTAAAATTTTACCGTTTCACTTAGGTTATATACTTTGTTTCTGAGAACGATGGCAAAATACTTATTAAATTTTGACAAAACCGTGTACCAAAAAAATTATGGCCATTGTCCGCGAAACTTGAACACAAACCATGAACGTATTCACAAACTATAAAATTGATAAGCGCGTTCATAATATTCACGTGAACGGTATACGTATCTTCTACGCGAGACAGAGGAGGCCGGATGTGAGGTCATGTTGGGCGATAGAGCTTATCGCGCCGCAAACTGCGACTTAAATGTTTTGTGCTTAAGCATTATTATGCTTTAGAGATAAACGTTATACCGGCACCGCCATCGGAACACTTGGAATTGTAGTACAAATATAGTACTTAAATGAAATGTAAACTGGCTGAGACTTGGCGATAAGGTGTTATACATAGAAGGTCTTAGTTTCAAAATGCACGTTTTTTTATATACGCTTTTTTTATTTTTTTTGGGACTAGTCCCACCACTCCTCCTACTGTTTATTCCTGTAAGGCAGGATCGACAATAGAGTGCAATGATGACGCCGAGGTTTGACCCTCGACGAGTTACGGAGAACGCTAAATTGTCCTGAAACCCGCACGAGTTTAATTGAACGAAATAATAGGAGGAGTTGGAAGAAAATTATCCACAAGCACCTTAGTATATACTGATGATGTACGTACCGCAATGAATTGATGCCACGGGTTTCTTTAACAACTGACCTTTGATTAAATCACTCGCTATCAACCAGCGGAACCAATCAACGCAAAATATTAATACCATCGGATTTTTTTTTGTTAAATAGGTACCTTTTTTTTTGTTTTCGCTGGGAAATGCGGTTACGCATTCCGTCTGGGCTCGGGGGAACTCAGACGGATATGTGGGACTCCTGGACGACTGTCCAGCCTACCCACTAAAACCCAGCGGTCTGACCTCGCCGCTGAAATACGAAGCGTCACAGTATCTTCGTCAACTGTGACGCCCCAGCGGCTGGCCTGGTAATGAGCACCAGGCCGCAGACATCAAGACGGGTGGTTAAATAGGTACCTACCTTATCTTTAGCATTTACTATGCTGACATGGAAATTATCGTTCATTATTAGAATAAGACTTTATATAGTAATAGGTAGGTAGCTTCATTTAAATTGTATCTATTATTTTGAATAAGCTTTTAGCCCACCGTTGGTTGCTACTTAAATTTTCTGAATTGGTGGCTAGGGTGGCTTTAAATTACCAGATACTATCGTAAAGAAAATACGACCTTAAGCCAGCTACTTTATGACAATCGTCGTATTTTAATTAACCGGTGGAATACAGCGACGGAGTAATACAAATGTGAAATTAATCTACAATACTGCTGTGAGTGAACTGTGATACTTATCTGGGTTTAAAGCTCGGTCTGCACGGCGGAGCCACTGGCTTTTCTGAATGGATTCAGCAATCTGTCCTTACATTGCGAATTCACTCACTGTCCGCCCAAAAACTATTATTTTGAACTTTAATCAACGCTGTCTAGGATGTCATATTCATAGTAATATGAAAATTCATTGTACTGCGATAGTAGCTAATTATAAGTGACTGACATTACTGTGAAACATACTGTCAAACATATTGCAACATGAAATCTATATAGCTGGTTGTTTATTGCGAAATATGCTAGAGAACAAAATACCTATATTCCACGTAAATATTGAAATTTATTGGCTTCAATATAATCTCGATCCTAATAAATTTTACTTTAGCTACGACAGTTGTGTCTCACCCTACATAGTGTACTACGTCCAAGGTGCTTTTTTAATATTCTGAATCGAATTCAATTTAATGTTCAGAAAGTTTCTAGCCCTAACTTAAACGTATTTTTCTATTAGACTCTAACTTTATTCCTCGCGCTAATAAAATATTCCAGATGATCTTGGAAGGTAAATAATAACTTACGACTTAATTTTGTTTTCCAAGTTAATTTACAGACGTGGAGGACTGATTTGGAAATTTTATATTTAAGATTTTAGATCCTAGAGGTAAGGTCTAAATATGTAAAAATCAATACAATGATACAAGGTGGGCCAAAAGAAATCACCCTATTGGAAGATGCTCTTATTTTTGCAAATGGCGGCCAATGTCAAATCTGTTTTGACATTTGTGAACTAGACAGATGTAGAATACAAGTGAACAAGCCATGGAGCGATACACTCCCAAAGAACGCGGGATAATCGTGTCTATTTTTTTGCGTAACAATTCGTCTGTGGTGTTGGCGCAGCGCGAATTCCGCCGATTCCCCGGTCGTCCGGAACCGACTGCGCTAACACTGCGCCGTTTGGCCACCAACCTTGAAGAGTATGGGACCACACGAGCCGTTGCCAAGAGTGGCCGGCCCCGGAGTGCCCGTTCTGCCGAGAATATCGCCGCTGTCGCCAGAATCATCGACCAGACGCCGTGCCTCGCAATTAGCCATCAGCCGGATGTTAACCGAGTTTTTTCTGCCGCAATTGAACGAATTAGGACTGGAGAACATGTGGTTCCAACAGGACGGAGCAACGGCATACACTGCGCGAGCCGCAACCGATATTCTGAAGGCGGCGTACCCGGTCGCCTCATATCTTGTTTTGGCGATTTACACTGGCCCGCAAGATCGCCCGATTTAACCGTTCCAGACTTTTTTGAAGTCCCGTGTTTACGTGAACAAGCCCGATACCCTGGAAGCGATCAAGGACAACATTCGACACGAGTGCGAGAATCTGTCGCCCGAAGTTCTCGCCGAAGTGATGAAAAATGCCATAAAACGAGCCCGTATAACAATCAATTGTGACGGCGCCTATTTGGCCGATATTATCTTCTCGACTTGACCAATAAAATTCTAAAGGTTCAAATAAACCTAATCAAAAAACAGAGTCGAAGTTTTTCATTTCGAAAAAAAATGAGAGCCAAACAACATCGGATGACTTCTTTTGGCCCACCTTGTACAATCTCTTAACACTACAAAGGCTTCACAAACATGGATAATGTGACAATAAATATAACCCTAAAAGAGGCGCCGTTATCAGGTCCATTTTCTCCCGTAGGGCCTAGCCGAATGTCAAATATATAGGGTTACATGGTATCAGCCTCGGCTCTCTAATGGACACTTATGAAAGCGAGTGGGCCCTTACAGTGGCGTGTTTTGGCGCTCCGTAATATTAGCACGAAAATCTTTACTGGGTATATTAAAAATATCTAGTAAAATTAGGGTATTTTAGGGACTATATAGTTTATTTATTTTGTTATTTCTTTTCTTTTTATTTAATTGTTAAATTGTTTTGAAATTTTGGAGAACTTGAAGAAGCATGATGAATAAGTACTTATTGAGAAAACTAAGCACGCCGTTACGATTGCCAATAAATAATTAAAATGGTTACAAATAATAACTAACTAATAAATGAATAGGTAGTCACAAAATAAAATGTAATCAAAATCATGGCAGGCGATACAGAACATACAACATGGAAAGGCACTATTTCTTTTTCTTCTTTCCTTCCTTGGCTGGCGGTGGCGGTGGCGGCGGCGGCGGTGGCGGTGGAGGTGGTGGTGGTTCTTCTTCCACTACAGGCTCCGGGGGTACGGATGGATCTTCATCAGGGTCCTCGTATAGATAATTAGTCTGAAATAATTTTAGTTGTACCTAACGTGAGCAGGGCTCGAAAAGAATTACACGAACGGAGCAAGAGTAGATGTCAAAACCCCTATGATCTGATACAGAACGAATAGGGACGGATATATACCTACAAATAGGACACCGACCAACTATATTTTCTATCGTATACCTACTTGCTGTCACTCGTATCAATTCTTCCTTGTCAGCCGTGTCAGTCAGATTTTTTTAAAGCCTTAATTTTTTTATAAGTTGTATTATAAGTCGGCAAATAAGCGTACAATCTACCTGATGTGAAGCAGATTCTGTAGCCTATAGTTTATTGCACACAGTGGGTGGAAGGTAGGGGGGGCTGGTCTTCTGGCTCTCTCTCTCTCTTATCGTACGAAACGCAGCTATAATCACTACTTTACGCCCTGTTCTGTCGTGTAGGTTTTCGCTGTCTCTTCTGTGATGAGCTGGTACTATCACGGTGTAGCCATTCCCTATATAAGCTACTAGCGGCCCACCCCGGCTTCGCACGGGTACATTGCGGTTACATTATTCGAGTTTTAGTAAGGATCCCTAATTTTTTTGAAAATATATTATAGCCTATGTCACTCGGGGATAGTGTAGCTTCCCAACAGTGAAATAATTTTTCAAATCGGTTCAGTAGTTTCGGAGCCTATTCATTACAATCAAACAAACAAAGTTATCCTCTTTATAATATTAGTATGATAGTCGATAGTCAGCACCTTTATATCGTACAACTCGGGGGCGACACTGAACAAGCTCTCAATGAAATTCTCATAGAAGACGTTCCCATCGCCCCTCACGTTGGCGTCTCGCAACAGCTCCCGGGTCTCTGCCGCGTCGAACACATCACCGTATGTTGTTACTATGTCACGGATTTCGTCTATTTCTAGGAAGTCCCTCTTCTCTGTGTCGAAAATCTGCAAAAATATCACCTCATTACTAATTATTGGGGGTGGGCATTTGTTTATAAACTTTTGTAACCACTCTTAGATAGGTTTCCCTTGAGGAAATTATTATAAGTAGACCAATCTCGATGGATTTCACGGCATTGCTGCACTAGACTTACGACTTAGATTACCTCTTCCACAATTTTGTTAGGTTATCCGTTAAATACGGAGCGTTATATATATAAAACTGAAATATTATTAAGTACTACATAAGTACCTTAAATGCCAGCAATAATTCATGTCTTATTTCTGGTTCCACCACCCATTTGTCCAAAATATAAATGAATTGTTCCTTTGTCAGCACTCTTGTGATACCAGCTTTTAGTTTTTCGGCTTCTGCCATAATTTCACCATATCCGGGATATTTAAAGTTTCTTCTATGAAATCTGTAATTTTTTTAATGTAACTTTTACAATCCAAGGAACCTATTTGAATCGTAAATACTTTCAGTAGTGAATTAACTTGTGTCTATCCGACACTTCGAACATATTTAAATGTATCTGACTAAGAAAATGGCTTATAGAAACCCTACAGGCAGTGCTTATAGGTCTGAGATCAAAGTTACAGGTAGGGTACAACTCGATATAGTATTGCTGATCAAAACCACGTGCCGTAAGAAACCTTTTATGCGACCGGGGCGAGCTAATACAACTGCGTCCTTGAAAACTTGAAAATTTGGTCCTTATCTGCGCCCCTACAGGGCCTGCGCCCTGTTCCTTGGCACTACTGGCACCACTCTAGTTACGGCACTGACCAAAACCAACCCTAGTGCAAGTGGTTGCAGGTTGATTTTAGTATGCAGAAGTATGTGTGAATTGGTTCCGTTCTGCCAAACTATATCCTATTTGAGAAATGTCAGTGGCATTGTTTCAACTCTAGAAATTACGAGGAATGTAATAAGCAGGTACTATTAAATACTAAGGGGCTAGGCCATAGGATACTCTACTTCTTTAAATCCAAAAATTCTCTGAATTGTTCAATGGATATTACATTGGTCGGTTCTCCATCGTTTATTATCAGCAATGGCTTTGCCTTCTCGTCGAACCATTGTATCATGTCTTCGAGTTGTTCTTCCGTAAATCTCGGGGTGATGCCAGCTAGCGGATTGAATATATCGAACACTGCCATTTTATGAAATTTAGATGTAAAAATATAACAAAAATTATTAAAATATTGTGAATTGTGAATCCACAGGCCTGCCAATTTGACATAAAATGTCGATTTAGTTTTTTTGTCTTAAGAATTTACTCAATATTAAGGTTTTTATACAGATAGATAAACTTACGATGAAAAAAAAACAAACAACTTTCTTCTTACTGCTAAACAAGAAGGCAAGAACTAACCCAGGAAGTCTAAGAAGAGTTTACAAATATAACAACATTGATTTTACTTTTAAGTTATATAAAACTTGTTATAACTTATCGACGTATTCATAAGACAATAGCTGCCCTGATATCTTTTATGAAACTTTACCATTTGCTGTTGGAATTTGTTGAATGGCCTATTATTTTTACAGTCTTGTTTCATGAACCGTGAATCCTAGACGGAGAGAACCGCCACTGGATGCAATTAGAGAAATGAATCGCGTGATCTTAGCCTTTATCTTCCATCCCAGTAACCGCCTGTAATAACCGACCGGGGGTATAATAGACAAGAAAACATTACCTCAGCACATGGACGTCCTCGGTATAAAGTTTTCACCTTTGTATTCCTTTGAGGTGATTTCTAAAAGATCGTATAATTATTTTATCTATATATTAATACGTGAAGGAAAAACTTTCAAACGCTAAATACGAAAATTGCGCGGACGGAGGAGTAATGAAATTTGGCACACTTATAGTTTATATAGAGAAGGAGTGCAGAATGGTAATATTTTTATATTATAATGCTTAGAAATACATTAAAATCAATAAATAAAACATTACACACACTACCATGAATTGACACACCCACATTTGTAACCTCCACACCGACTGACAAACGGCGACAGTTTTTGGAGGGCGGGACTTCCATAGTGCAATCTGCGTCCAGTATCAAATAGTATTTGACAATAAAACTTTAATGACGTTTAAAATTATAATTTAAATTAATTATGGTCGAATTTCGATCATTACAACGGGAATAGGTACTAGTTATTTTAATTCATTCAGTCCATTCAAGCAGCTTCAATTTTTTTTTTGCTGTGTATATTTTCGTCTAAAAGCAGAATCTCGCAACAAAATTGTTAGGTACCGCTATGAAGCGAGCATGGCTGGCGTGGTACTTTCGCTTCTGTAAACTAGTTTGGCTTGAGCTTTCACGATTTTGTCACCGCCTGTAGTACATTTCCGTGTACCGTTCCCGAAGGAAACAGCCTTTCAGTGTTCACCTGTAAGAGCAAAGAAAAATTCTATCCAAGTGACTTAAAGAGCCCGAACGTAGCTCACAGTAATATTATTCTACATTTTATTCAACTTAAGCGCCGCTTCCCAAACGATTTCGGAACTGTAATAACGCATTTCGGAAACATGATTTAAATGTATATTAACTGCCCTATTTCACGCCTTCCTGTGAAAGTAGGCACCCATGGATAGCGTAGAAAGCTATTGAATGTAAACACATGACGATTAGAACATATAAAAAAACAATGATTTTGCATGGATCCATGGTAATTTAATACGTTGAATTGGGTTGTGTGAAATTTTACTAGACTTTTACTGTTCAGTATTAATTTTCCATAATATATAAAATGCCTTTATATTTTTTTAGTTTTATCTTCATTATGTACCTACTAACACAGTTTTTTTAAAGCTATACTAAAATAATATATGGATGTTAAATCTAAAATAAATTATGGGTGTAAAATTCAAAATTGTTTTTATTCATGTAAGCCAACAAAGCATTTATGAATAGTCAGAATCTACCACCGGTTCGGAATGCTGCTTCCACTGAGAAGAGCCGGCAAGAAACTCAATGGTTACTCTTTTCAATGAATGAAAGATGGTGTACATTCTCAGGAACAGCATACAAAAATAAAATGAGCAGGCTGTTGCCTATTGCTATTATTGCCATTAAATAGCTAATAGTAAATAATAATCATATATGTAATAATGTAAATAAAATGAGAATGCTAGTTAAGTGTGATGTGCATACCTACTCATTACTCATACTTACATCAAATTAAACGTCTACGAACCAAAATAATAATTGATAAAACAGGGGTGGATAATATGATAATTGCTTTGGTGTGATGCCTTCCATGCTAAGTAAATAAATAGTATTTAACGACAATGTTGTTAAGAGGAAAGTGAGTGGACCAATCCCCGCAAGCAGCACCCGTGCACGAGCATGACTTGAAAAGCGGCATCACTCTCCTCAACCATAATAGAGAGAAGAGGGTGACCCGCTCCACAAAGCCACCGCAAACAAGGACATTGAAGTGAGCATGACCAACAATTACAAGACTATAAATTTTAATAATATTGTCGATAACTACTAAAACTAATTGTTTTATTGTCTACCCACGTGGCCATTATGAGTCTTGTCACTCACACTCTGTGCTTTATTGTATAACAAAATCGCATAATAATCCTTCAATAGAACGCAATAAGGAGGCGCAACATCGAATCTTGGAATGGTAACTTTCAAAACGGCTTAGCAAGGTGCTCGGCGACGCGTGATCGCGTCTCTCACGACGTTCCCGACAATATCTCCAATATCTCCAAAGCATTCGACAAAATTAGTCATAATATACTATTAAACAAGCTCTGGGGAGCCGGAATACATGGCGATCTTTTGCGCTGGATTAAATCCTACATTACAAACAGGTCTCAGGCAGTTTCCGTGAGAGGTTTCATCTCCGACTTCCTAACCGTACCTTCAGGCGTGCCACAAGGCTCACATTTAGGTCCTCTACTTTTTAGTCTTTATATAAATAGTATAGAAAGCTCTGTCAGCAGCAGTAACATTATTTTATATGCTGATGATACCAAATTATTTAGAGAAATTCGAGATGCAAGTGATTGTATGCTTCTTCAGCGTGATATAGATGCCCTAGCAAAGTTTTGCTCGGAAAATCAATTGCTCCTTAACCTCGATAAATGCTTTATTATCACCTACTCTCGTAAACGTCATCAAATTCACCAGTCTTACACCTTATATAACCAAGCGCCCTCCAGAGTCAACTCCGTTCGGGATCTCGGGATTGTATTAGACAATAAACTATCTTTCAGAGAACATTACGACTGTATAATTCACAAGTCACTTCGACAGCTCGGGTTTTTGCTTAGGACATGTAAGCCTTTTAATAAGACTTATACTTACAAAATACTGTACTACACACTAGTGAGATCTGTGCTGGATTTCGGCTCTGTGATCTGGAATCCTTACTACTCATGCCATATAAACCGAATCGAAAGGATCCAAAAAACTTTTCTTAGGATTCTAGAGCATAGGGTCGGTTTCCGGCACGTATCTTACATTGACTCTTTAAAAAAACATAAAATGTTACCTCTGAGTCTCAGACGTCAACAGCACGATTTCATGTTTTTGCACAAACTGTTAAACAACCGCATCGATTCCCCTAACTTGTTACAGAATGTAAACCTTAGGATACCTCTCAAAACTGTTCGCAGAACCAACTGTTTGTTCGCTGTTCCTCGCTATAGCACTATCTACACATCTCACGCATTCTTTCCTCGCTGTTTAACTGCTTATAATAAAAATATTTCTCATATGGATTTATTTCGTGATACCACATCCAAATTCAAAAAGAACTTAATAATCTATTTCTCTGAGCAACTATGACTTATGTGAATTGTTTGTTATGTATATACTAAATTGTATTCTCTCTCATGATTCTCGTTATTTTGTTCTCACTTTATCTACCACTCAGCTCTGATTAATTACTACATAATGTTTTATATTATTATATAATATATCAATGTTGGCACTCTAGGTCTGTAAGGTGTACTCAACTTGTTTTGTATCTTTAGTCGATGTACATGACTGTCTGTTGTCCAAAAAAAAAAAAAATATCGGATCTTCTCATATTGATGCATGATTTATATCTGCAAGGAAAATTATCCGACGCGTGTACCAGTTGTGATACAATGTGATCGCCTTATTTTCCTCCTCTTTCGGTCTTTACATGTTATTATAGTATCGACATCCGACTTGCAGAGGTTATCCGTATTTATTGTCCCCTCTTTTGCTCGACATAGTTATTATACTGTTATGTTTATGCCTCGAGTCGTTGGGTTTAGTATTCGCATTCATAATCTGGTTTGTGTTGTTAGACCAATTTTTGGATGGCCGCATCATGCTATGCCGTGTGTTTTATAACTTTAAAACTGTTTAATTTTTTTCACGAGTGTATTTAATGAGTAGATAAGTTTGTTTTAATGTATTTATTTTAGCTTCAAATATTTTCTAACTTTAATAATCAATATTTGTAATTAATTTCTGCAAAAGATGACTTAGTAATACAAATCTAAATAAAGATAATATTTACGTATTCACGTTAAATTACATCGTTTCAGACTGAGGTTTGTTCAGACTATGCAATGAGCTCTTGTGCGGTCAGCCGCAAGTCACAATTTACAATATGTTGGCACAATATCGTAAGATACAGCCGCGAATATTTAGCATTCAACTTATAATTTAATAGCTTTTCTGTAAGGCGTTCAACTGAAAGGTTTATAAACGTCCTTAATGCATGTAAAGGTCATAGGTACGTAAGTAGGACCGATTAGTTGTTTGGAGTTCCCTTGAATTTCAACTTTATTATTATAACTAGCTGTGCCCGCGACTTCATCCGCGTGAAATTTAACTTAACACAAATTGAATTTAACAACAAATGTTCGTAATTTTTCTATTTTGCGAGTCGATGTTTCGTGTTTTATATATCTATCGCAAAAGCCCGCCCGCGCGTTCAGAGCCCGCGCGACAGGCAGCATTTGTGATTTCTTTTTGTTGTTGTTTTTCTAAAATAAAAGTTGCGTAATTTACTGCTTATAAGATCAGCTATCTGCCAGTGAAAGTCCCGTCGAAATCGGTCCAGCCGTTTCGGAGATTACCCGGAACAAACACACACACAGACAGACGGACAGACAGACAGACAGACAGACAGACGGAGAGACAGACAGACAGACAAAAAAAAATTAAATCGCGGTTTTGTTATAAGTCATGTTTGTACTTTCATATGCATTTAGTGAATAGGTGTTATTTTGATGTTACAAACAGACACTCCAATTTTATTTATTTGTATAGATGTATAGATACAAATATGTTAGTTCTATAGGTACTAAAACATTTAGCTCGTTCTCTCGCAGACTTAGCCCGTTCTCGGCTGCGGCCCGATTTGCTGACGGGTTATAAAATTTAATTTTAATCCAAGGGCGCAAATAAGATAGGATTTCACCCTTGCTTATCTGGGTTACGTAACGAGCGTTGCGCAACCGTATGGAGATATCGGATGCCAACAACTCGTGTGAGCCTCTAATAATTAAATATTTTTGATATGCTTTTTGCTAGCCTTTAATAAAATGAAAGATTTAATGATGTTTTTTTAAATACTTTCGATTTACTTGTTCTGTAGCAAACTTAAAACTGGGACGAAATAAACAGAATCTATTATTAATGTGATTGGAAACGATTGACATGCACACTTGTGTAAAATAGATTAATTTTTATTCTTGTCACCTATACAATTTGTGGCGTACTTTAATGTTCCACCGTTATTTAGTGAATTACATCTACAAAAATATATTTTACAGTTTTAATTTTTAGCCATTCTTATACACTAATTTACACAATGAATTTTTAACTATTCTATCATACAATATTTACACTATACACTAAACATAATTATTTATAATATTTTATTATTTCTCAAACATATCGATAGTCGAAGGACTATCGATAACGACAAAGTTATTTTATCGACTCGCGCCTCATCACTTCGCCGCGCACGGTACATAACCCTTATGTGCTGCGCGCGCCCGGTGCATCGTGCACCACGGGCGAATGAATGTCAAGCCAGTCACAGATCGATACCGCGCCGAGCGCACGCCGCTTGACTGCTGACTGCCATATCCAAACTTACCGCGAGCTATGTTATCTTAGTGTTTTTAGTGCCTAGACTATACCTACTGTGCTTACTTCATCTGTGCCGCTTATTGCTATATTTTTACCCTACTCTGTGCCTTCAATCTTTCGCCCTATATACTTTTTATCCTTCTGATTTTCTTAGTGTGTGTGGAGTGTAATAAAACTTATATACTGTGAGTTGTTGTACCTTATTTACTACCGTGACAACCAAGCAGTACACCTCCATAGTACCTACATTGGTAACCCACTATACTGGTGACGCCCTTACGAACATGATGGGCAAAGATTTCGAGGACGCGCAAGAACATGCGGCAGGTACTAGTGGTGGGCAAGTGTCGATAAGCGGGTCCGATATTTTTAAAGTGGGATTGCGGTTGCCACCGTTTTGGGCAGAAGAGCCCGAAATATGGTTCGCACAAGTTGAAGGACAATTCGCCGTGTCGGGAATTACTGCCGATTCCACGAAGTTCAACTACGTTATCGGGCAACTTGAACACCAATACACTAAAGAAATAAAAGACCTGATCATCAACCCCCCTGCCACCAACAAGTACGACAAGCTGAAGACCGAGTTAATTAAGAGGCTCAGCGCATCTAATGAGAAGAAGCTGAAGCAACTGCTCATGCACGAAGAGCTTGGAGACCGCAAGCCTTCTCAATTTCTTCGCCACCTCAAAGGCCTCGCGGGAGATGGCGTCCCGGATGATTTCCTCAGGACCATCTGGACCAGTCGCCTTCCACATAGCCTCCAGACGGTGCTTGCGGGTCAACCAGCTGCTGCCAACCTCGACGACCTGGCAGATCTTGCCGACAGGGTGAACGACGTTGCCCCATCGACGCCGAGAGTCGCTGCTGCAACAGCTGCTGTAAACGATGCAGTTCCTGGTTCCGTCCTGGCTGAGCTCCGCAACGAGATCGCCGAACTCCGGAAGCAGTTCCAGAAGCTGTCATCAGACAGACCCGGCAGATCCCGAAACCGTGCCACGTCAGGGAACCGCAACAGGTCACGCCAGAGGTCACAATCCAACTATAGGAAGTTCCCAGTCTGTTGGTACCACAACAAGTTTGGTGAGAAGGCCAGCAGATGCGTACGGCCCTGTGACTACAACTCGGGAAACCAAAGGGGCGGTCTGTAATGGCGGCTGAAGATTGCCCTTCAACTTCAACGGGTCGCCTGTTCGTAACCGACCGTTCATCGAAGACGCAGTTCCTGGTCGACACCGGCAGCGACCTCTGTGTCTTCCCCCGGTCGGCGCTACGTGATCGTCGTTCTCGGACGGACTATAATTTAAGTGCTGCAAACGGTTCCAATATTGCTACATATGGTTATGTAAACTTAAATTTAGATTTTGGCCTACGTAGAAATTTTGTATGGCGTTTTGTTGTTGCCGATGTAACTAAGCCAATCATTGGCGTAGATTTTTTAAATTTTTACAGTATCATTGTTGATTGTCGCAATAAACGCCTAATTGATAATGTAACAACTTTATCAGCTATAGCTTCGTTAGCTAATTGTAACCATGTATCTTCGGTAAAGGTTGTGACTGGCGTGACGCGTTACCACAAAATTCTCGACGAGTTCATCGAAATTACACGACCAGCCGGTACACAACACACCACATCTCATAACACCGTCCACCATATACGCACCACATCAGGCCCCCCTGTTTCTTCCCCCCCTCGTCGCTTAGCTCCGGACAAGCTCAAAATAGCCCGTAAGGAGTTTGAGTCTATGCTGGCCTGTGGTACAGCTAGACCCTCCGAGAGTCCATGGTCATCGCCGTTACACTTAGCGCCGAAGAAAAATAACGGCTGGCGCCCCTGTGGCGACTACCGCAAACTCAACGCACGTACGGTCCCTGACAGGTATCCGATTAAGCACATACATGACTTCGCTCACAATATTTCTGGTTGTACCATCTTCAGTACACTTGACTTGGAGAAAGCTTACAATCAGATACCTGTCAGCCCCGAGGACATTCCGAAGACCGCCATCACGACACCCTTCGGATTATTTGAATTTCCTTATATGACGTTCGGTCTTCGGAATGCGGGCCAAACCTTTCAGAGATTTGTGGACGAAATGACCAGAGGACTTGATTTTGTCTATTCCTATTTGGACGATTTTTTAATCTATTCCCAGAGCGAAGCAGAGCACGAAGAACATCTTCGTGAGGTTTTTAGACGGCTGAAGCAGTACGGCATGTTGGTGAACACTTCTAAGTGTGTCTTCGGAGTACAGGAGGTAAATTTCCTTGGGTACCTAATTTCAGAGAGCGGATGCAAGCCCCTGGAATCTAAGGTCCAAGCTGTGAGGGATTTTCCTCCCCCTACGAACGTGCGCCAACTTAGAGGCTTCCTGGGCATGCTAAATTTTTATAGGAGATTCCTCCCCCGAGCAGCCCAAATCCAAGCCCCGTTACACGCCTTACTGACCGGTTCGGTGAAAGGAACGCAGCCCATCCACCTCGCAGGAGATACCCTCGCAGCCTTTCAAGATTGTAAGGATAGCCTTTCCAACGCTGCCTTGTTGGCCCACCCCGATTGCGCCGCTAAACTTGCTGTGGTCACAGACGCGTCCGACAAAGCCCTCGGCGCAGTTCTCCAGCAGCATAAGGACGGTGCATGGCAACCACTAGCATTTTTCTCGAGAAAGCTAAGCCCTTCTCAAGCTAAGTACTCGCCATACGACCGGGAGCTGTTGGCCATCTATGAGGCCATTAAATACTTTAGGCACATGCTCGAGGCCAGACATTTTGTTGTCTATACTGACCATAAGCCAATCAGTTTTGCATTCCATGAGCGGAAGAACAACTGTTCGCCTAGGCAGTATAGACACCTTGACTTTATCTCCCAGTTCACAACAGACATCCGGCACATATCCGGAAAAGATAATGTTGTTGCCGACGCCTTATCCCGCATTGAAGAACTGGCAGCACCTGTCAGCCTCGAGACATTAGCACAAAGTCAAGCCTCCGACCCAGAGCTAGAGAAGCTCTTAAGTGAAGGCTCATCTTTGCAATTGCGAAAGCTGCATGTCCCTGGAAGTCGAGTCCCCATGTACTGTGACGTCAGTACTTCGAATTCCAGGCCATATGTTCCCAAATTCTTCCGGAAGCAGGTGTTCGATAGCCTGCATTCCCTTAGTCACCCTGGCGCTAACGCATCGGTGAAGTTAGTAGCTGAGCGATTTGTTTGGCCAGGCGTTAGGGCAGACTGCAGAACGTGGGCGCGTGCTTGCCTACCGTGCCAACGGGCTAAGGTCAACCGTCATGTGACTGCTCCCCTTGGTACCTTCTATTTACCACGCGCCCGCTTCAAGCAGCTTCATATCGATCTCGTTGGACCCCTTCCTCTTTCGCATGGTTACCGATACTGCTTAACAGCCGTTGATCGATTTACTCGATGGCCAGAAGCAGTACCGATAGAGGACATAACAGCGGAAACTGTGGCAAAAGCCTTACTGTCGACCTGGATTGCTCGATTCGGCTGTCCCCTAGACATTATTACCGACCGTGGCCGGCAATTCGAGTCGGCCCTATTCCAGTGTCTGTCTAGGATGATCGGGTTTGAGCATAAAAGGACGACAGCTTATCATCCGGCTTGCAACGGCCTTGTCGAACGGTTTCACCGACAACTTAAAGCTGCAATCGTTTGCCATGTGAATGATAGGTGGACAGAGTCATTACCATGGGTCTTGCTAGGTGTAAGGACTTCTTTCAAAGAAGACTTACAATCTTCTTCCGCCGAATTGGTCTACGGGGAGCCTCTGAGATTACCCGGAGAATTCTTTGAGCCTACCACTAGCGGTACCACTGACGTGTCAGAGTTCTCTGCCAGACTAAGAAGTTTCGCCGAGAAACTACGTCCAGTACCAGCTTCGCGTCATTGTAGGCCAAAAGTATTTATTTATAAGGAACTAGGAACCTGCGATCACGTATTCCTCCGAGAAGACGCATTGCGGGGTTCTCTCCAGCCTGCCTACTCCGGGCCTCACAAGGTACTTGTCAGAGGGGACAAAGTTTTTAAGATCCTCTTGAATAACAAAGAAGTGACAGTATCCATTGATCGGCTAAAACCGGCTTTTATACTGTCAGTTCAAAACGAAGACCCCTCACCAGAAGTCCCACAGGACTACGTGACCCGGTCTGGTCGTCGCGTGAGACTTCCTGATTTTTACCGCCCTTGACGGTCTCTGGAGGGGGGTGGTGTGGCGTACTTTAATGTTCCACCGTTATTTAGTGAATTACATCTACAAAAATATATTTTACAGTTTTAATTTTTAGCCATTCTTATACACTAATTTACACAATGAATTTTTAACTATTCTATCATACAATATTTACACTATACACTAAACATAATTATTTATAATATTTTATTATTTCTCAAACATATCGATAGTCGAAGGACTATCGATAACGACAAAGTTATTTTATCGACTCGCGCCTCATCACTTCGCCGCGCACGGTACATAACCCTTATGTGCTGCGCGCGCCCGGTGCATCGTGCACCACGGGCGAATGAATGTCAAGCCAGTCACAGATCGATACCGCGCCGAGCGCACGCCGCTTGACTGCTGACTGCCATATCCAAACTTACCGCGAGCTATGTTATCTTAGTGTTTTTAGTGCCTAGACTATACCTACTGTGCTTACTTCATCTGTGCCGCTTATTGCTATATTTTTACCCTACTCTGTGCCTTCAATCTTTCGCCCTATATACTTTTTATCCTTCTGATTTTCTTAGTGTGTGTGGAGTGTAATAAAACTTATATACTGTGAGTTGTTGTACCTTATTTACTACCGTGACAACCAAGCAGTACACCTCCATAGTACCTACATTGGTAACCCACTATAAATTCATTGGTATTGGTTTTAGGATTTATTTACAAGATCACACATTCAATCGTTCCTCGTACGTGTAAAGACAATATATTAATTATAAAGACACCAGCGAATGCATATAAGTAAGTATGATGTAGTCGTCACCCCACACAAATTATTCATAAACACAGTCTTATGCCTAAGAACATAAAGCGTCTGTCTTACGAAGCACATGCAGTGCTTCTAACCACACCGGATTCTCTAGCGCGTCGTAAGACTAGTGTGGCCAAGTGTCTCAATTTTTCCAGGATTACATTTTTAGGTATCCTAAAAATATTAGTATTGTTAAAATGACTTGTCTATTCTTAAGAGAGGAGAATGAACGACTGAGATATGAAATTGAAATATATATTTTTATGGGGCTAGGGGAGGCCCTAACATACCTACTCTAACAGTTATGAACTGTTACTCCTATAAGCCAGGATCGACATTAGTATTCAACAATGAAGCCGCGGGTTGAACCGAGACGAATCTCCCGGTAATATTACACCGAAAGTGAAATAGGCGTACGTAAATGAAAATTCGAAGGCAAACCCTAGGTTCTAAAGTTTGAACTTTTCATTTGATTTCGAACCTAATATCTAGACGATTCGAATAATAGAGACTAGAACCTAGATATAGTATTTGGTCAAGACAAACCAATCACAAGACAAGACAATCCTCAAAGTATTATTTCGTTGAAAACGCTAAGGGTATAAAAATCAATGCCAAACGTCATAATTCATATTAAAATATGGATCAGCCAAATAGTCGATAGATTACTAGTATCATTTTCAATATTATGTCGAAATATTTTTAGTCCTCATTTTTCACTTTTACATGGAAACCCTAGGCATGCTTGCTGGCGTCGGTTTGTGGCCGATTCCAGGGATTATACCTGTCTGTGACGAATATTAAATATCACTGTGTAGCTAAGAATCGACTCGTATAATGTAACATTGTGAGCTAAGCGAGCTGTAACTAATATATTTCAATAAGGGTGATTGAAAAAAAATCTGATGCTACTAGAAATTTACCTCAAGGTCGTAAAATTTTTCAATTTTGAGGTAAAGTGAGCAACACTTACAATTTACTTGCTGATATTACAAAATTAAACTGCGCGCTGCCAGAAAATGGAATCTAGGATCACAACAATAACTTTTATTCAAACTTTACAACTTACCTATTTATTACTTTTACTAGCCATAATAATATACTATCACAGGTAAAACTAACACTATCACCCAACATTCATTACCTTATCATCCCAACATCGAACGTGCAAACATCCGATCCAATAACTATAGAACAAAGTCAATAACGTTGTTATTATTCAGTGTGTACCTCTTCTTAATAAGAAAACGTGTATCTAACGCGGTGTTTGATATTCGCATCATCTGTGTATGCGGTGTCGTAATGGCGGGGAATCACAATATCTCGTTATACGTCGAAACAAAGAAAAGAGGCGCGTGTCTCGAATGCCGAAGCGCCTTGCCGCTCACAAAATTGCTGAAAATCTATCGAAAGGTGCACCGTTGTGTTATATTTGCGTTGTTTATTTGCAAAGGAGTTTATGTGCGACAGGTGGGCTTGATGCGGATAGTACCTAACCCTTACGAATAAATCTTATATCTAAAATTCTCGTGTCACAATGTTAGTAACCATACTCCTCCGAAACGCCTTGACCGATTTTTATGAAATTTTATATGTATATTCAGTAGGTCTGAGAATCGGCTACTATCTATTTTTCATACCCCTGGGTGGTCCACATTCCACGCGGACGGAGTCGCGGGGCACAGCTAGTCCTACTAATATTATAAATGCGAAATTTTGTGAGTGTGGATGTATGTAAGTATGTATGTATGTTTGTTACTCCTTGACGCAAAAGCTACTGAACGGATTTGGATGAAATTTGGAACACAGATAGATTATAACCGGGATTAACATATAGGATACTTTTTAACCCAATAATCCAATACTACGCGGATGAAGTCGCGGGGCACAGCTAGTCATTTATATAAATCACATATCATACCATTCTTCAGTGGTAGAGCCAAGCTGTAAGTGTGTAGCCAATGGACTATGGTTCTTATACGGGCTTATTAACTGGGTAGTACCACCTTCTCACATAATCGACGTAAATTAAGTAGTTATTATAGCTGCGTTACATATGATGAGTGAGAGAGCCGAAAGACCAACAGCCTCCCTTACCCTTCCTCTGTCCCACTCCCATTGGGGTCTGCAACGTGCGACCAATGCCGTCGGTATTGCAGGCAGCTATAGGCTACGGTAACTACTTAACATCTGGCATCCGTATCCAATAGCGGATGCCACCATATCTTCTCACTCACAACTCAAACAAAACACTGATCCAAAATCAAATTCACTTTGAAACAACTAAAATTAATAATAATAAAAAAACTACTTAACATCAGGCGGGTTGTGCACTTATTTGCCGATTTGTTATATAAATAACTTCTCTAAAAAATCTATTATTTAATTAAGATAAACGGCACCTACTATTCTTGCGAGCATAATTTTCATTTAAAATAATCCCCATGAAAAATATGTTCCGCTTAACACCGACTCGTTTCAGATTTCAGCGAGCTCAGAATTTACTAGGAGCAAGCAAAACAATCAATTCTTGTCAAAGTAATAAACTGAAACTTCATTTAACTAACACTCTTCGGAATGAGTTGTCCTCTCATGAATCAGAACATGAAGTTCAGAAGTTAAGGTGACAGTAATTGTATCGAGTTTAGCTTCAACACCTAAGTATACAATGTGTTATTGATATAAATCGAAACCTGAAACTAATTTGTTCAGGATCGAGCTAGAGTAGAATTGTTTTTTTTTTTTAATATTGGTTTTTTATTTATTAAAATATAATAAATTTGTATATCATGCTGAGTGTGACTTTGTGAGTGACCGACCGATACCTAGGTGAACAGAACACGTCATATTATATATACTAAGCGGGGCGCGTGCCTATACATCGAAGTCCACCATTAATAACTTTTAAAATAGCTGGTATATTTATTTCACCACTTTATTGAAGCATGTTTTATTTTACAGTACTTATCTACTAATGAACCAAATCAAAACAAACTTACAAAACTAAATCATTATTTAAAAAATGTACAAAATAATAAAATAATAATTTTAAAATAATTTATGAAAATAGTAAATAAATTGCCACATTGTCAATTTATTACAATAAAAAATACCTACTGGAGTGGAGTGAGTGAAATTTTGGAGTGCCTGCATTGTCTCCGATTACATAATACGTATCTGCTTTAATATCATGGTGTGGTGTCGTTACAATCAATGCAAGGTAATTAGTAGACAATTACTTATTTGAATATTTAATCCTATTTATTATGCTTATGCATAATATTAATTTAAACAACGGAGTGCATAAGGTCTATAAATGTCGCAAAGTAATTATTAAATTCAATTACAACTTGATCTTTACCGCCCTCTACACAGACATTGAAATGGAGATGTTTTAGTGCCAAAGTTTAATATGCAGATGTCTATCACGTATGTAGACATTATGTTAATTGTTTGTTATGTTAATTCCAAATTATTTGATGTTTCTCATCGAACTAGAAAATAATATTGTTGGCTTCTTTGTACTGTTTTGATAAAAATATCTTGGATATCCCGGTTAGGTTCTCATTTCCGCATCATAAAGCCAAAATTCATTATTTGAGAAATACAAAATTTACACAGTGGTCAATGCAGCCCTAAGCAATGCTACAGGGAATTTTGACGAAAAAAAAATCTTGATAATTTAGGTTCGTGCAACTTATACCTAATTACCTATCATATTATTATTTACTAGCGGCCCGCCCCGGCTTCGCACGGGTACATTGCGGTTACATTATTCGAGTTTTAGTAAGGATCCCTAATTTTTTTGAAAATATATTTTAGCCTATGTCACCCGGGGATAGTGTAGCTTCCTAACAGTGAAAGAATTTTTCAAATCGGTTCAGTAGTTTCGGAGCCTATTCATTACAATCAAACAAACAAGGTTTTCCTCTTTATAATATTAGTATGATAACCCACATTCCATTCATTCCGAGGAAAAAATATTTGTGTTTTTACTATTAAATTAGCATTGAATAGGGCGTGCTATACCTATACACGCGAGCCGAGCCCACGATAGGTACTCCTTAACCTAATTCTGGCATTTATTCGCCAGCTCACTCGTAAAATTTTAATAGCCATAAATGCTCGTATAAGATGGAGCGGAGGACTCGCCACTGAATACCTTTGCCACAGATGCGGAAAATAATGATCACTTGTCTAGAAATATTTCAAATCAGAACTTTTCTTATACACGCTCGTATCCCCGAATTCAAGAACATTCTAAAATTAAATAAAAAAGTAGAATATTCGCTTTTCACAAAAAAATTGATGTAAATAGTCGTGAATGAGCCCATAGCGGCTGAGGTTTCCACCTTTCTTTTGCACTGAAGAAACATTCATATTAAAAAAAAAATATTCTGCAAATTATTTTTGTAGTTCCTAGTATTCCTATGCATCCTTTTTTCAATGCAAATCCGCATTAAGGGAAAATTTCAGTATACCTGATATCAATAGACTCACCCCCTAATGTGTGTACAATTTCAAGCAATACAAACGTGATAGTGCATTTGGCGTGTCAACCTCAGATATACTACATGCTAATCTCTCCCACGACCACACAGGGATATCATCCCTGGAAAGAACCGTTCCCTTCAAGGAAAGCCACATTTTCCTAAGCAGACAACTCGTGACCAACTATTTTTGATAGGACAGTAACAGTTTTATTTTAATTGCACACAAACACGCATCAACTACACAAAGTCTGAGTATCCCGTTTTATTGTCATGTGCGTTAATAAAGCGAGACTGGAATAAATCCGTTCCCCGCTCATTTCTTAATTGGATTCTCAAGTTTATTTTATAGACCGATCTACTTTAAATAGGAGCCTTCGTTTTACGACATTGAATCTGTTTTCACGGGGAACCATTCTAATCTAAATATATATAACTCAAAGGAGACTGACTGACTGACTGACTGACATAGTGATCTATCAACGCACAGCCCAAACCACTGGACGGGTCGGGCTGAAATTTGGCATGCAGGTAGATGTTATGACGTAGGCATCCGCTAAGAAAGGATTTTGATTAATTCTACCCCCAAGGGGAAAAAATAGGGGATGAAAGTTTGTATGAAACTTTGTCAATTAAATTCCACGCGGACGAAGTCGCGGGCATAGCTAGTTATACAATAAACTTTACGATGGTAGAGCCAAGCTTTAGCCAATTGACCACAGCCCATATACGGGCTAACTAGACCAGGGTAGTACCATCCTCTCACGGAAAGTCAGTGTAAAATAGTTATTATAGCCGCGTTTCGTGCGATGAGTTAGATAGCCGGACGCCTAAACCTCTCCCTTTCCCTTTCATTCCCTCCGTCCCACTCCTGTTTAGGTAAACAACGTGCAAGCAAGCCATTGGTATTGCAAGCATCTATTGGACTAGGTACGGTTACTGCTTAACATCAGGCGAGTCGTATGCATGTTTTCCGACTATGTCAGATAAAAAAAAAGTTTTTTACTCTGCACTTTTACTTTTTAGAAGCGATGATAAAATTGCCGTGAAACAAGTTTATGGAACGGTGTGAAGCACTTTTATGCCGTTCGAGAGATCGGATGGCGACAAAAGCGCGAGCGATAGACGAAGAAGTTTAACAGCCACCATATATCTGGTCACATCCTGGACCTCCATACGAACCTCCGGAAGTGTCCATAAAGTGGACGTTAAAACGGCGAGTCTTTTTACACTTTATTATCATTGGATGTGAACGCCGGCTCAGATTCCTTAGCAATTTACCGCCCCGCGAAGAAGACACTCTTGTCGGACGCGTTTTATCGTAAAATCGATATAACTGATTATGGACGCGGGGTCTGAAACGCCATGGCTTATGAACTCCGGTTTACGATGGACACCGAATCGCCATTTCGGTGCTATACGCAGCTTATACAACAATGGCCTTTATGTTGACGTAACACGGCTTATTTGCCTCGTGAATGATGCTTGTTTAGATCGAAATGATTAAATGCGTGAAATTGGTTTATTTTGCTGACGTCACCAATCATCTCGGTCAAGCAATTATGATTATTATGCTAATAACGTATTGTGAGTTATCGTCGCATTGATGCCCGGCGCCGGATCGTGAAGATCGAGTTACGCAAGTTTCGGCCAAGTTTTAAGACCCAGCCGAAGGCCTCTCACTAACTATCTTCCTTAACGCCTTAGTTAAGAAGCGCCTTATGAGAACTTTGACGCCGAGATTGAGGAAGCTATTACGGGTTCCGTTCAGATAGATATAAGCAGGATGTCACTTCCACGCTCGACTTTGTGAAGTTGTTTACTTTGATGGTTCAAACTTTCTCCTAATTTATCTGAAGGGGGCTGTATTAGTAACGCGGCTTTATTTTATTTTCACTTCGCAATATAAATATTTATCCGATACGCAATTATGACTCGCATCGCGAAAGGAAGCAAACAGAGAGCGAGCCCGAGACTATTATATCGGTGAGCGTACTTTAAAAAGACTTTATCGAGAATCGCATTAGGAATGAAATGGAAAATTAAATATTATCTTGGACAAACATTTGTGTAGTGCACTACAGTTACTAGGTAGAGTTAGCCATCGGATCGGGCAGTGGTTGCATCCTGCTCTATCATTACTTCCGCCCCGCTCTCAACTGGGGCAATCGATAACGGGGGTATGTACGCGGGGTGCGGTGGGGTCCCTCCGACCGCGCGCTACCTCCCCGTATAGCTTGGCGCGCATCACTTCTGTGACAATCGCTCACGCTTCGCTCGTCCATCGCTCATCGCTCGCTATGCGGGCGCTTCGCGTAGCCGTTATAAATGCTTAGACATGACCCATCACTATCAGTCGTCATTGTATCTCTCGGACCCCATTTATTAGTTAACACGTAGATAGATGCAAAGCGCTTACAATAGAAATTTAGGTTTACAAACATGTATCGGAATAGCCTTTGGACTTACTTAGAAACGCAAGTTATACGTATTTGCTATTGTGTAATGGCATTGTATTAATGAATAACAGTTACTCAGGTACCAACTTTATTATTATTTACTAAAGCACAAAAAATATTCATAAACATAATAATCCCCGAAATAAGATATTTTGGAGACCAAATAAGAACCCGGGCGGGTAATAAAACGTTACCCCTGAGTGCACAGTAAAAAACCTGCGAAGTCGGCAAATTTTCCAAAATGGCCGTCTGAATAAAAAGCTGGGGGCCAGTTTATGTCCGCTGCTCCTCCGTACCGACACCTGTTCTCGCAATCACTGCACCTCTTCTAATATTTATTGCGTGTGAATATCATATGCCACTTCTTTCGTCGGATCCTCAACGCAGGCTCGCGACGACTCACGTGCGGGGGTCGTAAGGATGTTAAGGCATCATAAATGTTTATGATATTTTTCTCCTTGCATATTTAATATTTCTGACTCACCTTTCGACACTTGCTTTTTAAAAATGAACTCGAATTTATCTCACATTATTTATTTATGATTACCGAGCGGCTGTTTAAAATTATGGACACTAATCTTATTAATGTTCGTAATCATCATTTCCTTGAAATTTAAAAAAGGGATAGGCAAATTAATTTTACTCCCAATTCTACAGACTTCCATCGATCCTTCAATACAGGTTATTCAGTACAAACAATTAAAATGGAAAATTAATCTGCTACTGTAATTTAATCCCAGGAATGGACATTTAAGTAAAACTAAAGTTAACGAAGCGGTTTGATTCTTAGGGGACCGCAAGCTCATTACATTATTGTTATCTAAGCTACGTTCTCCCCAATAGTATATGGAAGGGTATGGAAAGTAAAGTGCGGCTGGCGGCCGCGGGCGGGCGGCTGCAAGAACAAAAGCCTCCCGTAATTAGACCGACCGCGGCAATACATAAATAATTTGCCTCACGTACGGCTTTGTTCGGAGAACAGCTTTTTATTTAACCTTGTTATATCAAGAACAACACTTGGTGTGCTTTTGATGGCGGTAATCCTCTATCCTTTTATCCTTACGCACAGGTATCCATTGTCCTCGGAAACTGCCTTTGTTTAATTACACTATTAAAAATTTTATTACCACTCGCGTTGGTCATTTTATTTTATCATGTAATTCTGTTATAATTGTATCAAAATCTTTACGTACATATATACTGCGAAAAATAGAATACAAGCAGGTTTTATTCGTGGAAGATTAAAAGTCTATACCTACTAAATAAAACCGGTCGGCCTGTTCAAACGAAAACCTTTCATAAAAATAACCTGGTGTTCCCATTCGATACCTTACAATTTCACCCTTTGTTATTTCTTTATAAAAAAAATATCTTTAGTAGACGGATAGCTATGAAATATTTGACGTTAAATCCAGTTACCGGGATCCGGGACAGTGTAAAAGGAAAAGAAAATTTTAGGCTGGCCCGCTTAATGAAACAAATTTTGAGGGCGGCGACATTTAAACCGTAAGTAAGCCCTTTGTAGTGCGTTCGGCGCAGCTCGCCGACCGCTTTTGTTTTAAAGCCGACCGACCCGGGCCGACACTCCTTTGTGTCGGCTTACAAAATATTGCTAATTACGATTACAAGAAACTTCGACGCAATGTTTGGGAAAAGACTTGAGTCTTCGATTTTGATACAAATGATAGAATTCGAAGCTCTTACTTTTTATATTACGGTTTTATATTGTAAGTGTCTGCCCGCGACTTCGTCCGCGTAGACTTAAGTAAAGTATTCTATGTGTTAATCCAGGTTATAAACTATTTGTGTTCCAAATTTCATCCAAATCCATTCAGTAGTTTTTGGGTGAAGGAGTAACAAACGTACATCTACACTCACAAACTTTCGCATTTATAATATTAGTAGGATTGTCATACAATTCAAACCAGTACTTAGATAACTCCAGAACGTACCATCTATTCTCCCCCAAATATTTTACCCTCAACAGAAGTTATGTCGTCAACGTGACCTAGACTCTACAGCTTAACAGTATTAGAGGAAAAAATCGCTACAAAATTTTACGTCCACCGTGTGCCTCCCCCCTAATAATGTCTGCTTAAGGGTGGCGGCAACATGGAGTACACATTTACGCTCCGTTAAACGGGAAAGCTTTTTTCGTGTTTAGTGTCACAAAAACTGTTATTAGCCTAAATTGTGTCAGTAAAAGCCGGTCAGATTTCGGTAGTCATAAGAGAAGCATAACAGTATTGTTTTGTGATACCTATTGGATTTTGTGGGAGAAAATTAAGGAAAATAAAATTAAACAAGTTAGTTTGCTGGGGTTAATACCCTCATTTCGTAATGTTACAACAGGTTTTTTTATAGGGACTTAATCCCGTCACATACTTTCAAATCGAAAAATGGTGTCAAACGAAGCCGCCGCTGTTTGACTCTGGTTGAGTCCTGGGGGAAAATATTGTCGCAGAATTAGTACGAATTCAATCAAAATAATTTATAAGAGGAGTGAAAAGAATATGATTGAACAGGTTTACGTTATAGGTCTTCATCATACTAATATTATAAAGAGGAAAACTTTGTTTGTTTGATTGTAATGAATAGGCTCCGAAACTACTGAACCGATTTGAAAAATTCTTTCACTGTTGGGAAGCTACACTATCCCCGGGTGACATAGGCTATAATATATTTTCAAAAAAATTAGGAATCTTAATAAAACTCGAATAATGTAACCGCAATGTACCCGTGCGAAGCCGGGGCGGGCAGCTAGTCTTTAATATAAAATACTATAGCTACCATGGAGATGATGCCTAAATAGAATTTAGTATATTTTATCCCTCTGTCCCACTCTCTTTAGGTTGGCAACGTACGAGCAATGCCTTTATATCGCAAGCACCTATATAAGCTACGGTAACTGCTTAACATCAGGCAGGTAGAAAGCTAGTTTGCCGACTTAGTTATATGAAAAAAAAAAAAAAATTAACCTTATGATTACCTAGTACTATTTTATATTCAGCCTCCAAGCAAACAATAGACCATAAGGTCAAAGCCACAAAAAACATATACCTAACCTACCCTACCTATCAGCACACGTCAGAAACTGCTTAACATCGGACGCGTCATATGCTTCTTTAAGGCTAAAGCGCCCATCTAGCCCGCGAAGTTCAAATTTTTTGAGTTCTTTTAGAAATTTTTCAAAATCTGACAATAATAAAAGACAAATTTTGTAATTCGCGAAAAAGACCGTGTGCAGTGCATTTATTAATATATACAACTTACTCTAAAACATTTCAAGAACGACAGCTATCCAGATAATCTGGCAATTTTTGTATATTTAGTGATTTACTTATATCATATCCACCGTGATAATATTTAGAGTAAAATAAATGTATTAATAAATGCACTGCACACGGTCTTTTTCGCGAATTACAAAATTTGTCTTTTATTATTGTCAGATTTTGAAAAATTTCTAAAAGAACTCAAAAAATTTGAACTTCGCGGGCTAGACAGGCGCCTTCACCTTAACAACTAACTTTACAAAGTAACACATAAAACCGCTAGTAATCGAAGTACGACGTCCTCTACTTATTGACCGGCTTTGACAAACTCCCTTAATGCGAGGATCGCGTGGGCGGAAATGGACGCTTGTACCAGCAACCGCGTACATCAAGACATTTTAAGTGTCTCGCCGTCATTAATAAAATAACAAGTAAATGATTCAGGTTCTAATACACTTTCTTTATCTCCGATGAATAATGAATTTGTGACGAGCTACTCTTTATCAATAGATATTATCGTTTGAATTATTTTATAGAAGATTTTGAGAGATCACCGCAATTTCTGTACTCCATTTCAAATACGTCTTAATTCGTTATAGTTTGAACCCCCGACGCCATGTAAATATTTTGTCAGTTTTGTCTGTCTTGGTCGTGATTGCTATAAAACGGATATAAATTTATAATATTTTGTCAAGATCTTATTATTGTCATTTTTGTTAGGTAAGTAGGTATAACCCCTAACTTCATAACAGTTCTACAGAGAAAACTGCCTGGCAATAACAAAACCAGCGCATGACTCATTTAAAACATAAAACGAAAATATCCAAAAATAATGTAAAAAGTTTATAAATGACAAGGTAACGTAATCTGAATATTTCAATCCTATTCGCCATTCCGTCCGGCCGATACCCGCACGCAAATTGAATGTTATTTGCTGTATTAATTCCGACAACGTTTCGATACTACTTTTTTACGGATTCATATCGAAAGCGTTTTATGGTAATTGAATTTGAAATTATTCAAATTCATAAAGCAGTATTCTTGGGTAAATTACTCAATATCTTTCATTCAGATGATTGGGTCTAGAGGGCTATTATCTAAGCTACCTGCTCCTAGGTAACTCCTAGACAGATTACCTGCACCTATTTCCTTGGCAAGAAACCTACATGTTCTTCACATTGTATTACTCGTACTGATCTGTAAATATTACCCACCCTATTTGCTAATAAAAATAAGTAATCATGAATAAAAATTTCAAACGTTCCCGCGGCTTATTATGCGTTAATGTAATAGGTAATAACTAATACGATTCGATATACGACTGTGGTAGTGAATGACCGCGCCCTGTCACTGCCGCGCCCACCGCAGCCCCAAGTAATGTCCTGACATTTCATGCCTCGAATCTGTGTGACGAATGACACGTGGTGTGAACACCCATTGACTATTCAAGGAATATTTGGAAGTGAAGGCCGGGCCCACATGTTCGATTTCCGTAATCGTTTATGAAAACTCACCTACACATGTCACACGAATTCATCTAAAAGTGTAGATACCGTCAGACAAAAACAACCACTGTATGGTCCCAAACTAAAGGATGCTTGTACTATGTGTAATGCCTACCGTACAATGGACTGTGGGTGTACAATTCTTTAATTTTGTTTAAAGTTAAATTCATAAAATAAGCATTTTTGTCGCTAATAGTATAAAATGAACTTACACGTTGTTACTATAGAGTTCAGTTGCGGGTAATTGTACCTATTGTTGGTAGCGTACTATAGCGGCACCTAATTGTAATTTATTACCCAGTTCACGGAAACTAACAGCACAATTACAAACTGCAATGAAACGATACCTTAAATAGGTAGTAGGTACGAGTTACGCAATTATGTAATCAGCATGACTCATTTGTAACAATTGTACCGATTCACGAAAGGGAAATTTACCCTCATGTTAATATAAAGGTTTCTTTTCTAAATTCAATACATCAGGGTCGAATTTTGTAAGGAACTAAACAAAATATAATAGAGTGGAGGCTCTAAATGCTTGGCCGGGCACACACAGGAGTGACGGGCGCGGCCGAGATGGGCGGTATTAGCCCTCGCCACATTGAACACGTTGTTGGATCCAACTTATTAGGAAATTTGATCATGCGAATAATACTCGCTTCATACGTTTTATTGCGTTGGGGTATTGGTTTCTCGCGATACTGCTCGTTATATTTCAAAATTAATATCTTTCGGACGTCGACGGGAAAAAAATCTATTTCGATTTTCCTCTCAAGCGAGTTTACTCGATCCGTAAAAACGAAAAACGCTTACAGGCGACGCCAGTAAAGGAGCTGAAGGCCGATGTGTATGAAAAGATTTTTGGGGCTATAAAGAGTTGTAACACGTCATCGATATTATGTCACGATTTTTTTGCTTGTCGCACGCAAAGAACATCTAAATACGACCTACTACACAACAGATGGTTGCGTATTTCGACAGCGTCTCGCTGATTCTGATTATGTAGATTCCTTTACAGTGAAGATTTTACGCAAACATACGAATGTAGATCGAATCAGATATGCATGGGATCAGTTTCTTATCCTTGGCGACAATATTATGGAAAAATATTCTGTAAATAATCTTAAAAGGAGCATATTTTTGGCGTGTCAATTTTATTTATCGTCTTTTTGTCGACAATCACACCACTAGATATCCAAGCATATATATTGTCTGACATCGAACTTTCTCGAAGCATTATATTGCAAAAAAAATAAAATTCAGCTTAGACATTTTTAACTCAGAGAAGGAAAATATTAAATGAGTACTTTCTCTTTCAATAGTACTGCTAACACCTGTTGAAAATCCACGTAGCGCTTTCAAAAAAATCATTAGTCCTCATTCGTTAGAGCACATGTGAATGTGAGGTCAAGAGAGTCCACCTCAAATCCAATCGAGTAAAGTGCGCGGTCTCTTGGCGTCGCCGTGGGGTTATTTAGCTGAAACGTTTCGGCTGTTGACAAGCGTACCTAGCGGTATCGGCTATTGCAATATTGAGCGGCACCACTTGCTCATATTGACAGTGGCAACACCTCATGCATTAAAGAGAGTCTTTTAAAACACTTATTTCAAACTAGCTGTGCCCGCGACTTCGTCCGCGTGGAATTTATTTGACAAAGTTTCATAAAAACTTACATCCCCTATTTTATCCCCTTGGGGGTAGAACTAATCAAAATCCTTTCTTAGCCTACGTCATAACATCTACCTGCATGCCAAATCTCAGCCCAATCCGTCCAGTCAGTCAGTCAGTCACCTTTGAGTTGTATATATATAGATAATTGGCCTACGTAAAAGGTGGTAGAGCCGAGCTGTAGTCAATTGTCTACAGCTCATATAAGGGCTGGTTTGATCGGGGTAGTACCACCCTCTCACAGAAGATCGGCGTAAAGTAGCTATTATAGATGCGTTTCGTACAATGAGTGAGAGAACCCGAAGCCCAACCCCTTGTCACTTCCACACCTTCTGTCCCACTCCCCTTGAGGTCGGCATCGTGCGAGCAATGTCTTTAGTAGGTATAGCATAAGCATATATAGGCTACGGTAACTGCTTAACTTTAGGCGGATCGCACGCTTGTTTGCTGTCTTTGTTATAAAAAAATACATGTAAGTCGTAATTCTCTGAGAACTAGGTAAGACAAATGATATTCGGAAAGCATTGGGCTTGAAACTTTCATGCCTCAAAATTGTACCGTATAGTCAGAGATCATAACTATGATCATCATCCAACTTGCTACATATCTATTCACAATACAACTATATTTTCTGGTATAAGCACGACGTCTACTGAATACAAAATAAGCAGTTAGTTTGCTAAACAAAATTGTTAGCCTACCTTACTGCTATGTCGCTACTCGTTGCCAGTAAGTACGGGAAAACAAAAGTTAAACTATAATGTGTTCTTGCGAGTAACTAATGGATAGTAAGTTTCTGTAGGTACTTAAGCGGCCAATTCCTGAGGCGAGTCTACTTTCTGAGTACACATTAGTGGGTGCCGGCGGGAGCTTTCTTGGCTAAATCTTAACTATCTACTTAAGTCAGTGTCAGGTTGTACTCGCGAACGAATTGAATAAGCCCCTCGCGTCTCCCCGCTTCCCTTTATCTGCTTTCATTACATGAGCTTCTCTCTGAAATTCGGTTCAATTACTCCGTAATTTGGTGAATTGACGTGACATTTTGTCAGCTTCCCCGCTTGTTTGGTTTTAGATCCAGTCACTTTCCTTCTTTCTATTTCATCAGTTTTAATTACCTATTTATTAGGCACCCAGTTTACGAAGTGTCTCAAAAGTAATGGTAAAGTGTTGTAAGCATAATAAGAGTAAATAAAGTGTTGATAAAAAACATGAAAAGTTACAATTTATGTCTTAGCTTCAATTAACATTCAATATTGAAGTATAAGGCCCGTATTAATAAACCTATCTCAAGTTTGAGAGCCATCTTGAGCTACGCTTTTGGCATAATCTTGTACTGCCATGACATAAGAATGACATTTCCAAGATCGCTCTCAGAACTGAGATCGATTTATTAAAAAGGACCTCAGATTTAATCTTTTAAAAAACAATCTAGCATTGAAAACTATATAATTTAAATATTGACGATGGAATTAAGACTAAGTTGTTTACGTCTAACATTAGGTTCATTATTGGCACACTTACTTAGACCGATGTTTCTTCTATTACGAGAACAAAATTTATTCAGGATTATTTGAAAGCCTTTCAAGAGCGTACTTACAAGAATTTTGCCAAAAGCCTTGAAAGCTTACTTAATTAAGTAAATAACAGCAAGGACTAAAATATTGAGGTTAGGGGGCTTGTAGGATGTTGGCCACAAAATGTAAAACTTAGCCTATTTTCAAGACAAAACTTATAATTACTAAGAATTAGTGCTTAATAATTCGATGTTACATAAGTAAGCCACTATCTTTTTACGTCAGACGCTTCACAAGCATTATTAGGGCTGACGGATCTATTACTTAAGAGATCTATTTATGTTTCTACGAATCGCGAGATCAGCCATGGACACAAGAAAGAAGCTACTATATCTTCGTTTCGTATGGTGAGTAAGAGAGACAGAAACCCAAACCCCCCTACTTTTCTCTCGCTCTGTTCCACTCCCCTTCAGATCGGCAACATACGAGCAATACCGTTGGCATTTCCCAGCATCTAGTGCTACGGTAACTGCTTAACATCAGGGCCGTACGCTTGTTCGCTGACTTTATCCCACTAATATTATAAATGCGAAAGTTTGTGAGTGTGGATGTATGTATGTATGTATGTATGTATGTTTGTTACTCCTTCACGCAAAAACTACTGAACGGATTTGGATGAAATTTGGAACACAGATAGATTATAACCGGGATTAACATATAGGATTATTATTATTTTTTAACCCAATAATCCAATACTACGCGGATGAAGTCGCGGGGCACAGCTAGTTATCTAATAAAAAATAAGGTTTGGGTAGTCTAGCAATAGACAAAAGTACATGAAGAGAGTAAGACTCAGAAATCTTCATAATACCGTTTTGTGTTCCTTCCGGGGGCAGACTGCAATATCGCAACATAAATGGTTTATTGCGCGAGCGTTGTCAATTTCGCTGGAGGTTCACTTCCTCGGATTACTGACCAATGAAATGTCAGTGTGACGCTTCTCTCCCTTGCCGTCGTAATATACGAACACGGCGGTGTCCTCGTAAAAATATGTTTAATGACGTCATAAAGATTCGATATTTTCGCGCGGCGGTGCGCTGAAAGCCTTCGCACTCAGAAAGTATACATTATATGTATCTATAAATCTGTGAGTGTTCCATTTATTGCCCGACGTGCCTCTATCGATACTAACGTTACTGTCACATTAAATATTTATCGTGTAAAAACGTACCCCTATTGTGTTTCATAATTTTAGTAACTCACAGAGGTTACACTAGAACCACTAAAACTTTGAGAATATGCTTAATGTAGTTATATAAGTTTTGACAACACTGTCTGTCAAGATTTGTCCAGCCTATTATGGCCACTTCATTATGTTCGTAAATAGGAATTGTTAGAACTACTTTATTGTAATATGAAGTTAGAATATAATAACTACAATGGAAGTTTCACAAAGGCAGATTTTCCCATTGAATTGTCTCGAAATTTCCCGAAGCCCGCTGTTTCCCCCGTTGCCCCTCCCGCCTTGTTCGTCTCCTCGACGCTATTAACCGCAAGTTTCGTTATTAGCGACTGTGTTGGAAAGTTATAAGGGAATCACCTCCATTTAAGTTGAGATTAAATTCTTACTGGGATTGAATAAGCGCGCTTCATTTGTTTAGTTCAAGATTCCTGTGTGTAGTTTGTAAGATCGTAAAAGAAATTAAGTTTGTGTTTACTCATTACATGTTACAGACGTTTATGAAGGAACTGCAGTGTAGACAAGTATCTATCATCTAAATGTATGTAAAATTCTAGCGTGAAACACGAGTCATTCGCGTCAACTGAATTTTTCTTAAAGTAGGTATTTTTGTCAAAACATATTATTTACCCTAAAGTCTTTACAAAACATCTCAAAACTTCATCTGTTACAGTCTAGGTTACTTTCAATACATCCAAATTGACATATATAATAATTTAATTTTGTGGATTATTAATTTTCTATAAAAAGAATTGAATTACAATACATATTTAACGAACTCCACATAATTGTGTACGAAGTCGAATATCGTGTTTAATTACTGAAGTTTCAGATAAAACTTGCAATCAAAACAAAATAGATCATCAGCTAATTAATTTTAGGTCGAGTTTCTAATTAGAGTAATTCAAAAATGTTTTACACAGTTAACTTACGTTAAATAAATACAAGAAAGTGACGGTAAACAATAAATTAGACAGAAACTTTGTGAAAACTTGGTACAATCTTCAAAGGCCGTAAACGAGATCAAGTAATTTAAGCCGAAATAAGCTAAATTACTCTGGCATTGTCGGCTTCTCAACAACGTTACGGAAAAGCGTTTCCACAAGCGTTTCTTACAAATTAAATTTAATATTTCAACATCATTAAGTGGGTAATGTATAAAGGAAGTTATGTTATGACGTAAGCAGAAGCAGTGTTTGTGTAATTTGTATGGAAATCCCGTAGTGGTTTGGAAAAGCTATGTCCACCCCTGTCTTTGGTATTCAGGGCGCGGGCTGTGTACGAAAATTAAGGTAGGCCGCAGCGGACATGTGGACTTTGATTCCGTGCCGATGTTTGTATGTAAAAATATCGAGTTGCTCATATGATATTCATAAGGGCTCGCCTACAAGACACTTTACCTGCGGCCGTTTTGTAAGTTCCACTATTGCCGTTTGCATCGAACAATACCTATTCAGTACACGCCTTTTTTTAATAAAATAAAATCGTTACTAACAAAAACAATATCTAAATTCTTTGGGATGAAACTAGAAAACCTTTTTACTGAACCAAATTATGCACATAAATTCTTGAACTGTATAATTTGACCAAACGTTGAAACTCTGTTATTTACGACAATCGTGTGAGCGAGTTTCTAATTCCAAGATTTTCCCACAATATCGAAAAATATATCGTCTGGTCTCTTATATAAAGTTCTCTTCCAATCAGATACACCCTTAATCTAAACAACATACCTACCGACATGGTGTCAATGACCGGCTACTGACGTCACTCACGACCATCCCACACACCCGCATTTTCAGAGCGCACAGGAAAAGCTCCGATGTCCTAACGCGCAACGTCAATCAGTGACCAAGCGGGACCCATTTAAGATCCGATAAACAGGGTATCGACACCAAGTATTTATAAGCGAACCGAATTGCTCCAAGCAACTATGGCTTGATCTTTATTTTTCTAGCCTATTTCTGTGTCCTATTCCCGAGCAAAGCGTTATCTCCACAACTCCCGTGTTGTGCTATTTCACTCCACCAGCATTTTCTTGGTCTGTGCCAGTTTCGGCGACGATCGCTCAATTTGTGATGGAGTTTGCCCACCTTTGCGGGTCTATCTGTAAACAAGTCTATCTAAACACTCCCACTTCAGCTTTCAAATGATCGCTTATACGTCAGCGATGGAGCGCATGGCATGAACTTATCAAATGAATTAATTTACTCTTCTAAATATAATACTTTCTTAAGTCCTTTGAAATCAAATTAACAAAATTGTATGTTTTAAACATCGAATCTACCTTTACCATTTAGTTAGGTAAGTACTAGTAGGTACATTAGGCAGCAACGCTGAGACACTAATATACTATGATTTATGAGTTGACTCGTTAGGTGTCTTGTTTGAACAATAATTACTTACTGTGGAACTAAATCAGTGTTGAAGGAACATTTTTGCCCAGCACGCTCGCGTCCCCCAGAAGCACTTTCCTTCCATCATAACTTTCCAAACTTATCTTAGTTAGAGACGATCAATTTTCATTTTCCGCCGATTACGAAATTTCTTTAAGAGATGGAACACTAATGATATTAACGGCTAAGATTTTGTCTTATCCGATGGTGGTGATAGTTCAAACCTTTATGATAGTATAGAATATCATGGCAGGACAAACTTTAGGACTATGAAATATACAATAAATAACTTACTTGCGGCGTGAATGTTCAAAATTACCAAATAGGCAAGTGTAAAAGGAACAAAGACAAATTAAGTTTAAGTTAAAAAGTACGTTGAAAACCAATTAGAAAAGCGTAGTTGTAACATAAGGATCTAAGAAAATAACAGACGAACATAATATCCCGAATAATACAGAACTATTTTAGTCATATCACAAGGAGGTGGGTTTAATCCAACAAGTGATACATGTAGTTCGTTAACAAGCACCCAAACCTTAAAAGCTTAACCTTCGCTAACGCTAAGAATATTACGACCTACTTACTTCAAAGGGGAATGATCCTACGTCCAAGGGTACGGCATAAATTAATAATGAAACATCGCATCTTATGTAATGAATAACGGCCCTCCGACAGATTTGTTTTCATTTCTTCCGCCCAAGACACGTATTTACATAGAATACAAACGGAAGTGTACATTTGCGACATGATAAACAGAACGGGATAGGAAGTTATAATTTTGAGAGTTTAAAACGTGGGCAACACACTGCAAGCTCCCCAAAATTGTATCTCAAAACGGTATGAGTTAGACGATACCGTTCTGTCTATGCATATTATATTTGGCACATAATTTCACATCTAGATAAAGTAAAATGAAATTATTGAAGTCAAAGTCAAATCGCTTTTATTTTCGTTTAGGCCTACGGGGGGCACTTACGGATTGTAATTTTTACATATTTTTCTTAGATCATCAGTGCTGGGTTAACAGTATCAATAACCGCTAAGAGTTTTATCAAGCTTACCACCATATCGTCATCATCATAGCCTGTATCAGTCTACTGCTGGACATAGACCGCTCCCAATGCGCGCTGCAAAGCCCGATCTTCAGCTTTTCTCAGGCAATCGGTTCCAACAATCCTCATATAGTTGCACCTTCTAGTCATAGAGCGCCTCAGCTCCTGGGGCATCTAAAATCCTAGTCAATAATATAATTATAAGAGTCTTACATACATTCAACGAAGCAATATCACTAGTCGCATCACTCACATTCAGTAACATCTCTAACAATATATATTTTATTTGATCTAATCGCTTTCCTTTTCCTTCCTTTCGTCCAATAAGTCTCTATTCAGGTTTTGAAAATGTTTCTGAAAAAATAGTGAAGATGAAAGAATATATTTAAATCTCTATAGATAGGTATATTTTTGTTATACTTACCCACAGCATTAGTTCTTCAGTTACAAAGAAATCCTAACAAAGGCAGAAACAAACACGAAGGTTTTATCTTCACAAATCTGTGATCAATTTTTATCAGCACAAACAACGTACGGGGGCTGAGATAACAATGTAAATAATTCATCAGATCGCCGATCGTTGCGACAACCGGTATAATGAAGGAGCTGGTAAAAACGGTTACCAATGAATTGTATGGTGTGAAGGCGAGGCGTCGGGGCGAGGCTGGTCTTCGATCTGCCATCCATCATGCTCAAAGCTCTCGGCAGATTGATCGCCGGCGCCGGCCGCAAGCCTTGTATGTACTAGCACGAACAAATATAACCTCGAAGACAGAGATGGACTGCAACACGTAGACCCTAAGGTAGATGCAAGTGATAGTGAAAAAAGCAAAAGCGATCAAGTATCGTCAAGCAGTTCTCAGTATAATAATACATTAGGGATTCCTCATATCGACAATTTCGGGATGGTTTCGAACCCATTGAGATTGAAGATGTTAGATAGGAACTTAATTTTCACGTGCTGCTTGAGATTTGTTAGTTTTTGTTTCGTATTGGACTAGTCCCACCACACAGTCCCACCAATGTTTACTCCTCTAAACCAGGATCAACAGTGGTATCCAATGATGACGTCGAGATTTGACTCTCGACAAATCCTGGGGAATTTTAATCGAAAGAATGAATTGGAAAAAAAATGTTAGAAAATACTTATTACTTCTAAACTATACAAAACCAGTAAAGTATTTCAAGTCATATAAAATGCCGTACTGCCGTTACCTATGTGGTGTCCACGTCATTCATCACTGATGCCGACGCTTTAAGAGTATACGAGGAAACCCTGAGACAAAAATGGTGAGAGCAAACAAATGCGCCGTCGATATCGTGACAGAAGGATTGATGGTCCAGCGGAGGCCGCGGCCAGCGGCTCTCACGTTTTGCACTCGTTTGTTCCGCAAAAAGACAAGTCTTTGAACAATTGACAAATAAAACAGGGTATAATGGTAAATTCAACCATCTCGTCTAAGCCAAAACAGATTCAAACAAGACTAAGTACTTAATTTTGGAAATATGAATTTAATGGTCTTTCCAAAATTTGGTTTTGGGGTAGCCCTCATTTCCACAATTAAGTATGGTTTAGTACGGACCATACGATTTTTGTGTTCGTTGTTAGTAATTGCCAACTCTTTCGATTGAAATACTTCTGTTACATTTCATATATTATCTTTATATTTTTCCAACTTTTGTAGATGTTCATAGAAAAGGACTTTGTCTGAAATCTTTTGCGGTTTTACATGATTGCTCTGCAACAGACAAAACAAATGTGACGGATTTCTAAAATTGTATTTACCACTCACCCTCTCACTACGTGGGCTTAGACTATCTAAGACGAGATTATTTTCTTTGATGTTTGAACAATGTAATGTTTAAGAAAAATGTGATTGTTACAGAATTCGTGTTGTCTGAAGGTGGCGGCGCTGGGTCCTACCCCGCCAGATCACCTCTCTCCAGCTCCACCACGGGACACTCGAGCTCAAGTCATCACAGGTATGATACCTGTGATATTATGTGTTAAAGAAAATTAATACATAGATAATAATTATGTGTTACAGTGATATTACGGAGTTAGGATCCATAATAAAATAATAATAATAATAAATATCGCCAGACGGCCACACCAACTGTATGGTCCTAAACTAAGCAACGCTTGTACTATGAACTGGGGGCGTTCCCACAGTGAAAGTACAATTCATAATTAGATTACGACCGCTTGGCGCAGTGGTTTTAGCGTAGGCTGCTCGGTTCACAGCACCGGTTGCGGGTTCGATTCCTGGGAGGGTAAATTTCTGAAATGGTCTTTTCGTTATATGTCTGGGTATCACCGGCATCGCCCCTAGTCCATTGTACGTTACCCTTAGTACAAGCCTTGCTTAGTTTGGGACTAAACGGTTGGTGTTGATATATACGGAATAAACTAAGCCTAATTAAATGCACCAAACGCTACATATGCTTCTAAAAATAAACACACTTAGTGATCACTCTTCCCAAAAATAATTCACTTATTCCTACAAAGTTAAAACAGTTCATAAAAAGGCCCAATACTCTAACAAAAGCTTTTACGTAATAAAGTCGCCGAACATGCACATAAAAGCCCGCAAATTTAATAAAGGCATTTTTGTATAGAGTGCCCTATCTGGAAAACCTTTTATTAATGCACTTATATTCTAAAATTTTCCTTTGAGCCGCCCTCCAAAATTAATCTTAGCCCTCATCAAAAGGATCGAAAATACTCAGCATTCCAACCGCGCGCCGAATTGACAAGCATTTGACTACCGCAACGCAACGACACAAACTTTGACGTGTCGAATTCAATAAAGGACAGTTGTGTGGCCTCTAATTAAAAAATAATAGCCAGATACCCTTATTCTTTGAAAAGAGAATCTCGAAGCTAATAAAAAATTGATGGAGGCTCCGGTCGCTGCGCCAGTAAAAGTGCCAGTGAAGTCCACATTAATTTAAACTTATCCACGAGAAAATACTTTCAACTTTAGAATTGAGAATGCACACTAATTTACATTTTTAATCGTCATTTTGTTTACTTTGTTTTATATGGCCACGAGCAAAAAGATTTTTGTTGCTATTTTTAAAGATGTTAACTTACAGCAATAATTTTAAAAGTGACTTTCTCAATATTATTTTTACGTGGACAAGATATTCTGAATAGAAGGGAATATTTTAAGATGGTAGCAGACGAAGTTAGAGAACTGTAATTAACGGAATGTCATCAGCAAACGGAGGACGGACATCGCGAATCTAGTCGCGAATGCATTGCCCGAAGAAGGGAATGAAACATTGCTTCAGCAGGTTCAACAAACCCGCTTCGCTGCACGTAACGACATTACGTAGGTACTGCGCTTTTCACGTGACCTAAAAGTTCCCACAAAAGTTATATTTATATGCGTTTGTCAATGTAGGGATAGCGCTTAGAATCTATATTGTATGCATTTAATAAGTCAATGCTGATAATTCTTTTTATTTGGTTGAACTAAACTTGGACAAAGTAGCACGATTCACTTATTTGTCATAACCCAGTTATTTCTCCTTCTACCTAGATACAACCTTTTCTCTCAAAGCATACCAAAACATACTGACAATATATTAAATGAAATAGGTTACTTTGCTTTCAAAGGTTTAGCTGTCAATTTCTAAGCTACATGTGTTGCAAAAGCCAGGTAGGCAGCTGTCCAAACGTATTTGATCTAGAAATTTCGCCTTTTTCGTAAACAATCTGTCGCCTAAGCTATTTTGCCGAACTCATTTCAATTCAATATCGAAAGTTGTCGACTTATTCCTAGACTTTTTTCATCTTATCAACAAATGCTTAAGGCAATCAGTGGCGTCAAACAAGTGGGTACACCTTTGAACTCTGATTATATTCAAGAATGTTACGTTCACCTCAAGCAATGAAAAAAAGGAACCTTCTCATAAATTTACTATGAGAATAGTCAAAAACTGCAACCCGAAGACGTAGCCTCATTGACATAACTGCAGAGAGCAGCGATATAGGGACGCTCTCAAGGGATCGAACTTAACGAACAAATATTCGCTGAGTCAGAGCACGTAGATCGTACCTAATATATTCGGATAACGGCCGGAAGCGGTGTGTGGCGACGTACCACGTCCGGTTAGCTATGTTCCTAGGTGCGCCGTACGTTAATTACATAAAATTGTGACGTCACGGGGGAGGATCCCGCTCGCTGCGCGCAGGTGAAGTTATAACATATGCAGTTTCCGAATTTACCGCTGTTTAGTCAACAATTTGATTTTAAGTGGATGCACAATTTAACGAGGTTTATAATTTCTGTGCTCTCTGTTCCGCTTGAGTAAATAGATATTATGGTAAGTACCTATTATTTTTTTTCTAATTAGCTAGCAATATTTTTTAAATTCAATCCATTTCTGAAGCTTGCATCATACATAATTAATCTTAGCCTATTATTTGCAACAGTGATGGCCGATTGCTTAAGCACGCGTCTTGCGGGCAGCAGGTCCTGGGTATAAACCCTGGCTCGCACCTCTGAGTTTTTCGAAATCTATGGGCGAATCATAATTTCTATATGATTATACTTGCTTACGGTGAAGGAAAACATCGTGAGGAAACCTGAATGTCTTAGAAAACCTGCTAACCCGCACTGGGCCAGCGTTATGGATTACGGCCTGAATCCCCCTCGTAGTGAGGGGAGGCCCGTGCCCCGGAGTGGGACGTCAAAAAGGGCTAAATTATTATTTTATATAGCCTATAATTTATATAGATAGACCGTATAAAATTAAAGTAGACTAGAAAATGTCTCCAGGTCTATTCTTTCCCCATGGTCAAGCATAAACCGTTTGCAGCAGAAGCAGCTCCCGCCGCGCTCGCCACCGAGACACGGAAAATGCTTTAGTGGATCTATTTACCACCAAAACCACTCCACTTTTTGTTGGACGAAATAGGGAGACGCAATTTTATCATTTAAAATTAGCATTTTTAGTGACACATTTATTTTTGTGCTGGAATTTCGCGGCTTCTTTTTAATATCATTGCGAATGGACTTTGTCACGGTTTTGCACTTAATGTGATAAAGATAAAGTTAAATTTAAAGTGACATTATATTTAAATAAACTGTAAGTGCATATTTATTTTTTCCTACCCAGTTAAAATTTAATATCCTTCGTAAATGTAAAGGATTTGACATTATTTATTTTATGATTAGTACCTACTTACTTACCTACTTTTTTTAAACGAGTAGGTACCTAAGGTAGTTGTACTAATACTTTATATTTAATGATAAATTAATAATGATGAAACACAACAAATGAATACATAATTGATTCAGTACTTACCTTATATTTCGTCACTAAGCGTGCGCTCCGATCATTAATATGTTATAGGGGCACAACCCTGTCCGCGCACAATTTTGCTTATTCACGATACAAGCCGGCCATTTCCGAACGCGTTAGCTTTTAGATTGAACCTTAAATAATATATCACCTATCCTTAAAGACTCGATATGTTGACGGCTCGCTTGTTGCTAGGTTGAAAATGGCACATTCCACGATATGAATATTTTTTAAATTATAAAATTTTAATTCGAAAAAAAAAATATTTTTTTTTTTATGATAAGTTCATAGCTGGTCCATTACCATTTTTATCCCTTTGTCTATGTTATGTAGGTACCACTGGTAGTTAATGCCTTCTCTACCTATCTGTAGGTTCTCTTCAATGCTCTGATATATTATAGGTCGCGTCCATTTTGTGGTGAGCCCAGTTCATCTGGCCCACTATTTCTTGACCTTCCTCGCTACTGGCAGGTAGAACTTGATGTAATTTTTATTAAGTGCGCTATTTTCTCTTGAAATGCGGCAGATGTGTCTAGCTTATCTAGAAAAACAGAACATTTTATGCAAGCTATCAATTATTTGTACACCTGGTTTCATTAATATGGACACCTAACTTGGTTGGCAGGCCCGTGAACCCTTTTAAGAATTGTAAACAAAAACCTTATCAATGGTACATACTATGCTCTCATAAAACAAACTATGTAGTTTAAAACAGCTGAGTCACATCGTTCATTAGTCAATGACCTCACAGGAACAACGCGGCAATAAAATAACCCCTTTTACAATGTGTTAAGTGGAAACGAATCATATCCTATCATCAATCATAATTCCTCCCTCTTGGAAACAACCTCGATCTAATGGATTCCCACTGCTACTAATTTAATTTATTTATTAATGAGCTTTTTATCGGATGCTACATGCGAACGGTGATAAAAAAATATTTGTTTTGTAGATAGATAATGATATTATCATCTTAAATATTAAAATTACGAACCCAAAATCAGCTCTCATACTGAAAGAAGAAAGAACTGGAAATAGGAAAACTTGTTTTTGTAAAATAAATATTTTTATAAAATTGGTGATGACCCCACATTATTCAGTCTACTTATTTGCTGATACATTATTATTTAAAGGTAAGCAAAGAAACTCTTGTCACGGTGACTTTATCATGAAGAATAGTTAATGAAAATCGTAAGAAACTAATTGTGGAAAACCCACTACTTAAATAGAACATAGATGTAAGCACGTTGTTCTAACACGCAGCACAATCTAGCCAGAAACGTTGCCACTAATAAACACTTTATCTTCACTTCATTTTCTCGTTTTCCTCGAGGGGACCAAGTGAAGTGTATTTGCAAGACACGTCGGAGTTGTTCATTCGTTTCGCATCAGCCCGTCACTTACTGGAAGGAAGCAAAAAATACGTCGGGTTCGGGCGCGCGCTGGCGGCTGACCACATGCAGACATTCCCTTCACCTCACCGACTCCCCGCGTGGAATGAGTGACGCACCGGCCTCAAAGAAGCTCCATTAGCCACCAACTTTAAGGGCTCAACTGAGATGCGAACGCGTCGTAATAAATAAAGCGGTTGAGACAGATAAATTATCTTTGACTTGCGCACAGCTACCCTTGACAAATTATCTGTCATAAAAGCTAAAAACAAATTTGTCTCGAAATGGAAAACTTCGTAAATAACAACTCAAATTGTTTTGCAAATCTTTTTATAAATATGAATTTGTCGTGTTTTTCCTGTAAAAAGTTAGTTAAAAGTATTTATTAGTTTCCCAACTCGTTTATCGATTCATTATCGTGACGCTGCGTCGTGGAAGTCGTGGACGATGAGGAGAAATTATATGTATTTTCATGGCGATATCGGAAAGAGCGCGGGAGTCGATGTTGTTAAAGTTTTAATTGCTTTTATCACGGGCCTCCGCTTTTAGAGAGGAATATGCGTGAGTACCATGTCGAGTTATCAAATTGAATCTTTTAACAGGCAATAAATTTATTACAGTGTGCCATTTAAACTTAAATTTCAACCGAGCGCGGCATCGTATCCTGTGATAGTTAACGAACATTTCCCGTGGTGAATTTCCAGTATAATGATATTAAGCTTGATTAAATTTATTATCACTACATGACGTCGGTTGATGTTCCATCATTTTAACATAAAGGGATTTCCGTGGCGGTATTATATGGCTGAATTCCTGTCGATTTTCCTGGCTCTAGTTTATCTTTTGACATAATGGTGAGAATTAATTGCCTACTATTTTTGATATAGTAACTAATTATTAGGAAAAGGGTATGTTTAGAAGGATTTGCTTTCAATACAATCTCTATTGCAGATAATAGATACCTATTCGTAATTAAAATTTAAAAAAATCTCAATGCTACTATTTATTGTTAAAAGATAATTGTACCTATTGGATATTTCATTATCATAAGTATTGTACTCTCAGCAATGTATCCCTCCCTTCAAACTCCATGCTACCATTTATGTCCAAGCTGTTCTGTATTTAAACTGGCAATTTTCCTATTATAATCAATCTGGCTTCAAAGGGTATATGAAGAACACACAGATGCTAATAAAGTCCAGATAAAATCGCTGAATCGTCACAATCGACAACAATACGTCATAATAATTGCACCAGGCCCCGTCGCCCCGCCCCCCCCCCGTGGCCCGCCATTGTCCATCGGTATCCAATTATCATGGAACATGTCAACCGTTGATGCAGACTGATGTTTCGCTGTGTCACTAATTATCTACCTTTTGTATAATAAATAACAAGTGACAGTAAAGCTTGATGTGAGAACTATAGGTTCTATGACGATTCAAAGGAAATTAATCTTGAAAAGTTATGTAAAAATTTACTGGTTTTGTATACATGGTGGGTGTGAAAACGATCATTGGAAGCTGTACAAAGGTCAAACAAAGTTATTAAAATATCAAAATTACCATTTTCATTGTTCCTAGTCGTTAAAACTCATTTTAAAATCAACAATTTGATGGAAAAATAATTTCAAAACTATTTATTGTGTTATAAAAAATACATAACTATTTTCGAATAAATATTTTTCAGAAGCACCCCAAGATAGCGAACAGATAATAAAATAATAATAATTAAGTATATAAAACGAATATAACTAATCGTTCATTAAGTACATCCGGAGCAAATCATGCTTCGCCCCAATCCTCTTACGCTAAGCCCTCCAGCGGAACTCATAAGCCAGGCAATAGAGATATGATAGACGTTATTAATTATGTGTCGTTACGTCTTATGCTGTCTCATTGTGTGAATCTGGAAAAACTCGCTGCCCTAAGTAAAGTTCCCCTGGCAACAAGGCCAAGGATACTACATAAGGGCGCTTTTATATTGAGATTATTTTTTTTGTTGAGCCGAGTAAGTTATCTACAAAGATGTAGGTACGTAGGCAAAAATATTCATTATTGATCTTCCCATTAATGTAATTCAAACAAAATCAAAAGAAAAATACAGTTCCTTTTCACCCTTAGGTAGGTACTAATGTAGTAAGAAAAACTAACTTATTGCGTTTTTATGACGTCCATTTTATTACACCAGCGGTCATTCCGCAAAGAAAATAGATTGTAAATAATATCGTAATGAAAATGTGGTGATAAAAACGTCTCCATGGCCGGCCCCCAGACGAGGCGGCCTTCCCATGGCAACACCCTGTGGCCACGTGCGGGATGCCAAAATGGCGCACTCTTAGCGCATCATAAAATCTGTACGGAACCCTCCTGCTGCGAAACGTAATAGATACACTTTCACTGTCAAAATACGAAGGCATTGTTAGGAGAGGATCGGAAAATTACCTGCAGACTCATTACTTCCTTCCTGCTGCATATAAAAGTTGTAATTACAAGTGATTTTAGTTAGTAGATAAGTACATTTTAATGTATAACCAAGAGGCAATGATGTATCATTATGATACCAATTGTGCATATTGAACAAGTTCTGATTATATTGACATAGGGATAGGTGTAATAAGTCACAATGCACACAACAACCTCCGTTAATTGGCAGTGAATTTTATCTACAGTGTTGTATTCAATTATTCCTTCCCACTAAATTTACTTGCCAATTAGTTGTCAGCGAACGGCGAACAATTACCTGTGTTATTGCAACCGTACTGTGAATTAAATTTTGTTTTAAAGCCCCGCCATCGAAGCTGGGTCTACTGTTACTCGCCATTTCATCCCTAATTTGATATTCGGATGACAAATTAGTGCAAACGCATGGTGCACAGCGCTCGCTGAAATTACAGGGAGCGGTGCGTCAATGAAGGGTCGCATCGGCGTCCAAAGCCCTCGCCGCCCCCGCCCCCGCCCACAGACGCTTGCAATTTCACCAGCCACCGGACGGAGCTTGGCTACTTTAATCATGGTCTCCTTTTAACAACCCACTGTGATTCTAGAACTTGGTTTAGAAAAACATTGTTAATTTACAGCTGTAAAGTTATTTTAGATGTTAATTACAATGCTGAGTAAACATGTGAAATAAAAATTAAGTGTGTGAACATGGTATCTTTTAAGGAGTTGAGATACCTTTGATGTTCACCTCAAGGATTGAGAAGCCTGTTCTAAAAATATTTATCATTAGGAGAGTTGTTGTCTAGAACAATTTAACCATCCTAGGTTGTAGTTAGTAGGTTTGTCTATTACGTGATATTATAATTGCTACTCTTGAAGTGAAATTTGTTTTTGGGTACAGAAATGAATAGAAGTGAACCTAAGGTAATTGTAAAAACCTTATTACGAGTACATTTTCCAGTAACTGTGGCAAGTTGTGAACAGCAAAAATATTAAAAGTGAAAACAACAGTGTTCGACAATGACTGGCTTCCCCGGGCGGCTTCGTCGCACCGTAATTGGACGTCCGTAATTACTGCTTGCTTGTAAAGCCATCATCTTATCATCTCGGAAAGGGTATTAGCGAAAAACACGACCTAGGGGGAGGGGGGCGCTACACCACCGAGATGGAAGACAGCACCGACTTAGATGGTTATTAATATCTTTAGAGGACTCGGGAAATAAGCGACGGCCTCTCAAAGGGTAGACGTCAAAACAAGGCAATTATGAGATAGGGTAATTAGGTTTGTACATAATCTTTATGTTTTAGGGATAATACTCGTTGAAAATTTGTTGAAAGCGCCGCGCCGAGGAGTAATGTTAGGGTGAAATTTTTATGTAATTTATTTTGTGTCATCACGTTAGATTAAATCTTCGAAATTATAAACCAAATAAGTTTTTAGTAATACAGGCACTTATATTTACTACATAAAATACGTTTCAAAACAATTAAATTCGAAATAGGTACGAGTATCTATACGTAACTTTATGGTTACGTATGGTTTTAACTTTATAAAAAACAAAAGCATAAGCAGAACAACTAGCAATCCTAAAAAAAAATTACCTCGACTTGAAACCAAAATTGAAATTTGATAAGAATGAAAATATTTTGCTTAAGGAATAATGTCAAATTTTGTTGTTACTTTTAAAAAATAGCACTATAGCAGAGTGTTGAAAGTCAACATAAACTGTTTATCGGGTCATGGAAATCACCCGGTGAAGGGGTGAGATATCCCCAGCGACAGTTGCCTGATGACTTGTCGCCTTGACAGATTCCACTGTAATCAGTTTTTTGACAAATCGTTCCGCTGTTTTGCCCTTTTCCTGCTTCGCTAAGCGTGAGAACTGAGGAAGATAATTTTCGCACAAAATTTTAATTGGACGTTGATTTTGAATAGATATCAGTTGCGACATTATTTGTGATGTTATTTTTGAAAGATTTCGCTAACGGTGATATTTGCGAATTCCGCTTTTTTATAGGTATAGCTTTTCTATACCAAATTGAAATTCGATGAGATGTGGACGCAAACCTTTACTTATACTACTTATTTATTCTCATAACAATTTATGTAGTTATTTTAAAATGATAATTTAAAAGAGCCCCAAAATACCGTCCCCAATTTGCAACGAAACGTGTTGTTGAAATTCAACTTGTACCTAGTCTCTTTGTCACGCTTTGACTCCCTTTCGTACTATAAAAAAACTTGGGTCAAAAGCACGCTTACATTTATGAAGGAAGGCTAAAAGAACAATTTTGTTAGGTGCCCGGTGGAAATTCGTCGACTTCAAAGGGCGTTTTAACAACGCTCTCTCTTTCCCTTTATTGCCTTTTAAAAAATGTATTACAAAAAATCTTTCTGACTCCACATTAACAGAAATATTTTGATGGAAACTTTAGTGTTTGATTATTCTTCAATTGGTTTGTAGAACAAAGTAAGTAACTACCTACTTGAATTATTCAGGTTTCTGGAATGTCTAATGCTTCGGTATTTTTAGGGAAGATACTTTTCCGAATAGATACAGAAACAACTTAATTTTTATCTATTAGTTGATTTATACATAATATACATTTGTATGATCTAAAACGTTCCCCTTCTTCGCCGTATATAGTTTCGAGATATACGTAATTTTCTTTCAATAGTATTTGCTTTTATAGTTCTAAAATTACTACTGTAATAGCACCAGAATAATGTGACTTCATTAAATAATATTAACTCCAATAATGTTTCCCCGTTACCATAACTCCTCGAAGAAATCGATCACAAATCGGTAAAGCGTTAGAAAGATCAAGTTTTGACAAACCAGACCCGATCCAATTTGTTGTTTGTTTGTAGTGCTGCGTCGACGGCGCTACAGCTATTATATTCTACGTAGAATTACGTAATATTTAGACGTGCCACAATGATTTATTACTGCGGTGATGTACTTTGGTGTCGTATTGGCATGCCATGCTATCTACATTTCTATGTATTACGTTGATAAATGACAGTACAGTACGAAAACTTTTTTCTATCAGTACAAATAATCGGTCACTGATTTAAGTGGGTAGGTGGTATTTTTAACCCCCGACAAAAAAGAGGGGTGTTATAAGATTTACATGTGTATTTGTGTGTCTGTCTGTGGCATCGTAGGGCCCAAGCGGATGAACCGATTTCAATTTTGTTTTTTTTTGTTAGATAGGTATTCTAATCGAGAGTGTTCTTAGCTATGTTTCATGAAAATCGGTCCAGTCGTTTGAAAATTATCAGTTATTTGGTAGTTTAAAAAGTCGTCGCATCGGGGGTTTTCTAAATTTTAAATTTTAGTTATTGCAAAAGTGGTGAACATAAAAATACTGGCAGCAAATAAATGTACCAGTAGGTATATTTACAAACTCACGTAAGCGATAACTGGAGTCCATTTTGCAATTTGGGTTAGGTGCTAATGTCATAAAACCGAGAGAAAACACTCCGAAAGAGATTTAGCACGTGCGCAATAAAACCGAAGACACCGATTGTACAGGACGAGTACTTCAGAAAATTGAGCGAATTCCCGTCTTTTAGTTACACAATCCTTGAATTGAAGCCAACCTAATTAGGTTTGTTGTTGAACAGTGTTCCTAATTTATGCTTTGTTCTAATAATTTCGCTCCACTTTATTTCAATATGTACAGTCTAGTAGAGCAGCGGATGGTGGAATTTTGACTTGGCGGACTTATTTATTCGGTAAAAACTTTAAATTGCTTCCGACCTAGTTTGGAGGGCTATTGAACCAATTCGCCAATAGTCTGCGTCCGAAGCTAACTCTCTCCTGTTCATTTACTTGTAACACTGGCACACAGCTACTTTACATTTTATAGTCTTGTATATGATAGTGAAACATAAATGGCGTTTATAATGTTAACAAGTCCACCAGCATATATCTAGGTTAACATTTTTACAAACGTAGACTGAGAAGATTCTATGATTGCAATGCAACCTAATCAACATTTGTTATGTGTACCTATAAGGTACTTTTCTACAAAAGGTACTTTTTAACTACTTAAATGCCTACCTTTTCTAGCTCAATGACGCCTGATACTAATATTTCTAGTTTCAATTTTCAAAGGCAAAAAGTTTTCGAAATTTCAATCGCAAACCTACATACCTACCTAGTTATAAATAAAATATTAGTCCCCTTTTTAATAATCGTGGTATAGCGGGTGAATAATTACACACAGAATTATCTCTTTCTGTCATCAGTGATTTGAAATTCGAAAGAAGACAGAGCATGGTGTAACTATACAACCATGGTCTAAGGTTAAAACATAACGAGGCGATACAAACGCCTGCTAAGGTTTTACGAGCAATGTAGCCGCGATATGAGCGTATGGCTCGAAGGGAACGAGTCTCCTCTGACACTTGACATCATAAAATCGGTACCTGACTAGGGATACGTAAAGATATATCTACCATTGATATGCCGCTATGAATACACTGATACATAAGTAAGGACTGCTCGATATCTTATACACCAATAACATAAATTCTGTCTGAAAATATAATTTTGTTTCGTTAAATAAATTGGTGGGTAGGTACCTAGTATAATACTGAAAGGCTTACTCATTCTAAGTCACTTATATTATCTACCTATTCGTGATGGAACTGATGGCTGTTGAGGCAGGATGATTCTAAATTGACGGCTACGAGCCTGAAAACCTGAAGGTATATAGAGTAGGTACCTATAGTACCTGTAGTAGAGTGTCCATTATAAGATGAGCCGATGACATTACACGCTTCCCTGGGAGCCCTTGGGATTCAAAAGTCAGAGGACCGTGGAATTCATTAACGAATGACTTTCACAAATTGAAGTCCGATCCATCAGTGGACATCTTCCTGCAGAAGGATAGCATACTAAATGTACAGAATAAACAATCCATTAACGGTGATAAAGCCAAGCTCAAACAAGTGACTATAGCTTGTATGTACTTACGGACTGGCTAGGCAGGAGCTAGATAGGCATAGAGATGTTGCGTTTCGTACGCTGTGTGAAAGAGCCGGAAGTGTAACCCTAACTTCCCCTCCCTCAGTCCAACAAACCTTCAGGGCCCTAACCACGCTAGCTACTCAAATGGTACCTAATAGAAAGGCAAACGCTCGCGATTACGTTTCAAACGCTCCGCTTTTGACGTTTTGCTACTGACATTGGTATGGTATGGTGTCAGCAAAACGTCAAAAGCGGAGCGTTTGAAACGTAATCGCTAGCTTTTGCCTTTCTATTACGATTTGAGTAGCTAGCGTGGTTAGGGCCCAGGTCGATAACGTGCGAGTAAGCAACTACGGTAACTGCCTAACATAGTCGGGTCGGCCGCTTGTTTACATTGATAGATAGGTACATATAAAAATAAGTAAACAGAGACTAGTTCACTGAAAAGTAGGTGAGATTGCTGCCAAATCCAAAAGCCATATCTATTATTCCCTTTTAAAACCCCAAGCCTCTGATATATATATATATATACCTACGTTAAAAAAATAGAAGCGTATCAATCAAACCAGGCATCTTTTGCGTAGTAGGTACTAATGAAATATGTATTATTCAACGCTCATACATAGTAAATATCAATCTTCGCACTTTCAGTCACACGCCACTGAAACTAGTGCCGTCGGTACATGTTTCAATAAGTATATCGTAAGGCGTCTCGAGGTCGCTGTTACTTCGACTTCGACTGAATTAGTTTCTTGTTTCATTTGAGAGACTTGAAAACATAGTATAGGTACCTACACTATTTATATCTTACGTTACAATTCCATAAGTAGGTAGATATGTGTTAAACGTTTGGCTAATCAAAATCATGGTCACTAACCCTCTTAACATACCGTCTGGGGCCTGGCGTTAATAAATTAATTCTGGCATTACCTACATAGGTATCTTATCTACCTACTTGTATTCTTTTCATTAACAATGCTTTTAATTACAGCAAAGTTTATTTAACTTTGTATGAAGTAAAACTTATTAGAGAACAACGACTGTCTGAGTCTGCACGGTACTACTTACTGGGTTTTTTCTATTTCATTAATTTTTATTAAGTAGGTACTTAACGTTACTTTAAATTAAAACTATGTTTAACATAAAATAAATAAATATATCCTACTAATATTATAAATGCGAAAGTTTGTGAGTGTGGATGTATGTATGTATGTATGTTTGTTACTCCTTCACGCAAAAACTACTGAACGGATTTGGATGAAATTTGGAACACAGATAGATTATAACCGGGATTAACATATAGGATACTTTTTAACCCAATAATCCAATACTACGCGGATGAAGTCGCGGGGCACAGCTAGTATGTTTATAATTGAAAACTTCTAAAGTACCTACATGTAAGTGAGTGGTACTTTCCACTCATGAGTGTACGTCGTTCGGTAAGTACTATGCTTCAAGTGGTTCCATACTCTTAATACCACTTAGTTCTTATCTCGTAATGAAAAAGCATGAGCGATTATTTATTTTTATAGAAGTATAGGATGCATGTGCGGTACACTTTATAACAATTAATGACATTATATTTATTTTACCACACCTTCACAGTGTCAAGTCAGTTTGCTAGTTCTTACTTACAAGATACACACTTTTCGTTATTTTCTCCCTAATTACAATTGAAAGTAATGTCAAGTCACGCAAGTTATTAGCGATGATAAAACCAGACATAAGATTACCGAAACGAAACTACTGATGAGATATGTACCTACTGTAGGAACCGTTTCACAATCCTCCGGAAAATTTTATTCTCCAAATAAATTTGACGTATTGACAGGTTTTTCCATATAGCGCGCGCGCTCATTCACTGACATACCTACAAGATCAGGGCCCTAAGCACGCTAGCTACTCAAATCGTAATAGAAAAGCAAACGCTCGCGATTACGTTTCAAACGCTCCGCTTTTGACGTTTTGCTGTCACGAGCTTCACGATTTCTACTGACATTGATATGGTATGGTGTCAGCAAAACGTCAAAAGCGGAGCGTTTGAAACGTAATCGCGAGCTTTTGCTTTTCTATTACGTTTTGAGTAGCTAGCGTGGTTAGGGCCCTGGAGGAATGCTAACGACATCCATCTTATCATTCCAAATGTACAAAGAAGTCCATAGTCACAACCAACTACTCAGTTCAATCCTATGGCAGGACACCCAAAATAAATAATCAATTTGAAATCCGATGCAACGTCCCGCTATAAAATTCCTTTGACTTGTCAGTCACCGACCCATCCCTACATCTGCATCGCATGTCGCCCGAACGCAATTAACGAGTGAACAAAAATCCGTAATTAAAACGCGGCCATATGTGCTATGTTTATAATATCCGACATATTGACGGTGATCAATAGCGTCGGCGAGGGGCTGGTAATGAGATCGGTGCGAGGCGTTCGCGCGTGGCGGGTAGCCAGCCGTGTGAATTTCGTGGGCTTAAACGTGCGCACCGACATATATTTGTGGTAAATACAGCACACCTGAGAATGGTGGTAGGTAAGTACTTGTATAAGGTTTTATTTTTATATTGCATAGCGCCTTATCAAATGCTAAAGATGATGTAAGTAAACCTACCACAAAATAAGCTACCCGATGGCATCACAAAATTTGTAATAATAACCCATACAAATTCTTTGGTTGCGATTGATTTAACCAAAAGTTAGCTGGTAGAAAGAAGTCAATAAAACTATTTTTTGTGAAAGGTACATTATCTTTAACATTTACGCAATGCATAATGTCGAACATTATTAAAATAAATGCCTTTATATACTGTCCTGCTTGTGTAGGTACAATCTACGCCAAGTCGATATTGGATCCAAGGAGAGTCAGTGCAGATTCGCTTTTTACTACTAAATTTTTCCTAATATCTTTGAGACCAGACGTTAATATAATTGCTAAACTGATACTCTTGAATCCCATTCTGACTATAAATTTACTCAGGCTAATGACTCTATCTGGGCTAGAGAGAGTAGAGGCTTTGTAAGATCCATTACTGTACATAATAATCGGAGATGAGTACGATATTTGAACAAATATGAATATAATCTAAAGGGAAATGCTTCCTCACGACTTCATCTATTTCAGCAAACAATATTTGATGAGCGACTACTCATAACGAGTACCTAGCTCATGTAAATCGTGTTCTGTATGTAAGTAATTTCAGGATTTGTCACCATTTTATAACTTGAACTTGCTTTTTATAAAAGGCATATTTACATTGAAAAATATATCTTTAAGTAATCTTTTGGTTGAAATTAAATTAAACGAACACCGCTAAAAGATGTGATTAAGTTCCTTGGCTTTTTCTCGTCTAAAATATTTATATAAGGACCACCCTATTAAATTATCCCTTGCCTCAGAGGAGAATAAATAAATAATAATACATATCACCAGATGAACACACCAACTGTATGGTCCCAAACTAAGCAACGCTTGTACTATGGGTACCGTACAATGGACTGGGCGCGGTCCCAGTGACACCCAGACCAGAGAAAATTACGGAAAGGTCATTTCCGAAATTTACCCTATCGGGAATCGAACCCGCAAGCACGCGGTGAATCGAGCGGCCTACGCTCGAATCACTAAGCTAAGTTGCCGTAAATTTTTCCTCGTTGCTTGTAGTTGACATGATTGCAATCAATATCTGTTTATGATGATGATTCTGTAGGTAGTAGGTATGTATTGTATAAAAAAGGTATTTCCGATCTACTGCAATTATCCTTTAAAGTATGCTTACTGCCGGAGTCCCGTTTTGAGACGTATCCGAAGAATTTTATAATGCATTTACTACACGGCGGATTTACCTTTTTCATCATCCTACCACAAATCAGTTTCATAAATACATACTTAGCCTATGTCTCAAAGTATGAGACAACAGGATGTTGCAACGACCGTATCACTCTTCCATTAAAAATAAAACAATAATCATAAGAAATATATGAAAGCCGTCATACCGAGGTATCTCACCGGTGCGTTCGGAGCTCTTGAATAATGCCTGATTCAATTCAGCCAGACTGTCTGCAGCCAGTTATAAGTGCGCTCACCTATTTAAATTTAGTTTAGAGGATTAATTAAGTCGGGACCGGTCGCGCGACCGTGCGGCGTGTCACAACCCGTCAATGGCATCCGCCGCTGTTTTATTCTCTCGCGCTTTCAATGGGAGACGCAATCGAATTTGCCAAATGACGCTCACACTAAATTGCTGAAGAGTGATTGATTGAAACGCCCCGCAGTTAAAGTATTTTACACGGAATATAATTGATTCTGAATATATTTGGAGCGCGGATGCACTGGACGATTCGACAGTTTTGAATTGAATATCAAATACTTAGATTCGTAATCGTAAATTGCAGGCGGTATAATAAATGTCCTGCCATCTTCATATGTCATTCGTGATATAACTTGATAATGTGCTTCTGTTAGGCACAGGCTTCCCTTATTTATTTATTACTCCATCACTCACAGTTTCCCAAACCGTGCTGAGAGTCATGTTACAACAAGTAAGATAAAATTATATAATATAAAATTATTAATTTCATTTTAAAATCTATTCAGTATAAATAAAAATTAAATCTAATAAATTAATTATAATTGGCTAAAACATAATAATTATAAAATTTACACGAAATTATTTAAATTTGCATAGAATTGTTTAAAACAACGTATGAATTCCCCTAGTCTAGTATGAAATATATCGACACTAGGCTGCTGGGCAATCAGAGTGTTGAGCAAAGAGATGGCTTGACTTGTAGGAGCATATTGTGCGGTACATGTTCTGACTGTAGGTGCCGCCAACAGACGTCGCCTTAAATTAGTTCAAGATCATAACCCGTAAATTCACAAGATTGAACACATAGCTACCTACCTATAACCTACCCACCATAGTTTTGACGTCAGAACGGCTATCACACGCATCTCGTTTACTCAATACCATGTTTTTCATCTAAATTACTTGTTTAGTGCGTTTTGTAGAATATGGTAAAAGTAGTGGGTACACAAACCCACACACGACAATTGTTGCTTTCAAAGCTGCCTAATTGTGGAAATGTTTGATGTTATCAGTTTTAATAGTAGTATAACAATGGTTACTTTGTAAGTTAAACGGCCATATAGAAAATATTTAAGTGATTATTATAACGTAAAAAATGATGTGTTAGGTACATTATTTTGAACAATATAAAAAAGCTTGTTTGAATGACTGTTTTTAGACAACCGCTTGGCGCAGTGGTTCTAGCTTAGGCTACTCGGCTAACTACGTCTGGATGTTGTTGTTATCGCATCAATTCCATTTAACTTTTTTTTTTTTTTTTTGATATGACTATACGTTGTTGGCCAGAGTGGCCATAACAACTTCACCCGGACAGAGGGCGAGCGCGAGTGCGCTCCAGCCAGAGGGGCAGGGGGGCAGCTAGCTCAAGGGCGCCACAAGGGACACGACCTCGGCTTGGGCCGCTGCCAGAAGAGGTGGCGAGGGTAAATCTACCACCGGATCGGAACGCGACCTCGACTGAGAAGATCCGGCAAGAAACTCAGCGGGCTTGTCGGGTGCCAAGGTGCGTCTAGGTAAGTAGACGCACCTTCTAGCGGAAGCAGGGGTACGTCGACCTCGCCGGCGAGGTCGGTGTCTGGTGGGGAGTGTGCGTGTGTCGTTCTCTTCGACATCTGAGTCTAGGAGAACGGTGAGTGGGTCGGGTGGGTCCAGCAACACATGCCGCGGCCTGCGGCGGCATGTATCTGGCGCGGGTGTAGGTGCATAATCGGCGGCGGCGACGATTAAGGGATTGGTGTGCTCAGAAGCCCTCAAGAAATAGCGTTCGGACGCTATTTTGAAGTGCTTCTGGATCGAATCGAGGCGTAAGTCAGAATGAAGGTCTACGTTCCTTACGAACCACGGGGCTCCGACGGCTTTGCGAAGGAAGCGGGACTGAATGGCCTGGAGGCTATTAATGTGCGAGTTGGCCGCGTGGGCGAACACAACGCTCGCATAGGACATGATGGGACGTATGCAAGCTTTGTATAGTGTCACCTTATTTCTAAGGGACATTTTACTCCGCTTGCATAAGAGATAATGAAGGCGACCGAGCACAAAGGCGGCTCGATTGCGGACGTTTCTAATGTGAGGACCGAAGGTCATGGAGCCATCGAGAGTGACCCCGAGATATTTAACTGACTTGGACCAGGGGATAGGTTGCTTGTACAGAGAGACAGTACCTAAGTTGGAGCGAGTGTGGCGTTTGGAGGGGCGTCGAGAGGTGGACCTGGCAAAAAGCACGGCAGCGCTTTTGTCCGGGTTCACCTCTATTCGCCATTTCCTAAACCACTCTCCGAGAGAAGTGACAGCGCGTTGGAGAACGCGTGTGATTTGGGCCTTGTTTCGGTGGGAGAAATAAAGCGCGGTATCGTCCGCGTAAAGAGCGAGTTGCACGTTATTCGTGCGGGGAATGTCGTTTGTGAACAGACTGTACAGGAGGGGGGAGAGCACGGAGCCCTGAGGGACTCCTGCCCTAATGGGGTGGGGTGGGGAAAGCGTGCCCTCGACTCGATATCGAAAGGTACGGTTTGACAAGAAGTCTCGCAAGATGAGCACGAGACTGTCCGGCACGCCTAAGAGATACAGCTTGTAAATCAAGCCGTTGTGCCAGACTTTGTCAAACGCCTTAGCGACGTCAAAGAAGAGAGCTCCCGTGGAAACGGGGCGACCGGGGAAGTGGAGACCTTTGAGAACGTACTCCGTGATGCGGTGTACTTGGTGGACACAAGAGTGGCCGGCCCGAAAGCCGAACTGCTCGTCTATAAGGAGATGATTAGAATAGATATACTCTTTGAGTCTTGCTAATAGCAGGCGCTCATAGAGTTTGGCAATGGACTTGAGGAGGCTAATGGGACGGTAGCTCGCAGGAACATTGCGGGGCTTACCGGGCTTATGAATGCCGATGACTATTGCCTCCTTCCACGCATTGGGAAAGATGCAGTTCGTCATAGCGGCATTGAAGATAGTTACTAAGAGACAGATAAGTTGGGCGGGCAAGAGTTTGAGAACTCTGTTGCTAATGCCGTCGGATCCCGGGGCCTTCTTGGGGTTGAGACCCTTAATCAAATCCTTCACCTCGGATTCGGTTACCGGAGTGATAGTGGTAGTGAGGGGAAGGGAAACCCTGCGCTCGACTTCCCTATCAACGAGTTCCAGGTGGTCGGGATCAGAGGATAGGGTGCTAGGGGAGCACTGGTTCTCGAGAGCGGAGGCTAGAAGCTCGGCCTTTTCGTCGTCATCGAAAGCAGGGGGGTCGCCTGAAGGGCGTAATAGGGGGGGCATTGTGGCAGTGGAATCGGACTTTAAGGCTCTCGCCAGCTTCCAGAAAGCTAGATGCGAAGGCGAGATTCCTTCGAGAAGGTCACCCCACCGCGCATCCCTAAGCTCGGCGATGCGACACTTTACATCACGCTGTAAAGCGCGCATGCGAACACGGTTAGCTTCGGTGGGGTAAGAATCATAGGCTCTGATGGAGGCATTCTTAGCTCGGACCAGTGCTTTGATATCGTCCGGCAGGACGAGGCGATGGGAATCACCTACCTCTACCTGCTTAGACGAGTGGCTGATGGCCGACTGGAGATGGTTGGAGAAGGCATCTACAGCCTGAGACGTGTCCTGAGGGGACATGAGGGGTTCAGGGATGTTGGCGAGGTGTGGAGAAGAGACATCCGCTAAGGAAGTACTTAGCTTTTGCCAATCCATCACAGAACGCGTGGTCGGTTGAGATAGAGGGGAAGGTCCGAGCTGCATGAGGACGGGACGATGGTCGGAGTCGAGCTCTTGGAGAACTTCCAAGGAGCGCAACCGTAGGGTAATACCCTTGAGGAGGGCAATGTCTAGGACATCAGGGCGATGTGCTAGGTTGGTCGGGAAGTGAGTGGGGTGCATGGGGGCGATGACGTCAAAGTCGAGCTGATCGACTAGGGCGTCAAGGCGCCTCCCATTTGGGGTGGTAAGGAGACTATTCCACCTGACATGCTTAATTCCATTTAACTTATTTTACACTTACACTTATACAATTTTTAGTTTGGGTTCATACAATTGGCGTGTTAGTCTGGGCCATATTTGACGATATTTATTTTTATTGTAAAAATATGTCAAAGTAATCAACAGCCTATAATTGTCCACCGCTGGACATAGGCCTCCCCTAATGAGCGCCATAGCGCCCTGTCCTCAGCTTGCCGCATCCAGCATCTGCCTGCAGTCTTTCGCAGATCGTCATCCCACCTGGTCGGAGGGCGTCCTACACTACGCTTGCCGAGTCGAGGTCTCCACTCAAGAACACGTTTACCCCAGCGGTTGTCGGTTCTTCGCGAAATATGGCCAGCCCACTGCCACTTCAGCTTGCTAATTCTTTGAGCTATGTCGATAACTTTGGTTCTCTGTCGGATGTATTCATTGCGAATCCTATCCTTCAGAGAAACTCCGAGCATAGCTCTCTCCATAGCACACTGAGCGACCTTAAACTGGTGGACCAGCCCTACCGTGAGTGTCCACGTCTCGGCTCCGTAGGTCATGACGGGTAGGACGCACTGATTGAAAACTTTCGTTTTCAAGCATTGCGGTATGGACGACGAGAAGACTCGACGTAGTTTCCCAAACGCTGCCCAGACCAGCTGGATCCTCCTCTTGGCCTCCTTCTCAAAATTATGTAACAAAAGTTAAATGCATAGGGAAAAAACCTAAAATACTTTAAAGTCACAGTCACTCACTCAATATCACATAACAAGACTAACTCAATAATGCGGACAAATTTCCGAGGGTCACCAGAGGGCTCTCTGTGACATGCAGTATTACTCTGATAAGTCCTGAAACGGGCGCGCGCTCAGCAAAAAGCTTTAAAAACCGTCGCCAGTAATTCAGTTAGCACGGCGCGGTATGGCCACCCAACTATGATTCACTACTCTCGACTCGAAGCTAAACTTATTGTTTATCACTATCATTCTAGAGTATGCCGGTGGTCTAAGTTATTTTGAGAAAGATAGAGTCATTGAGTAGAGATATATAACAGAGATAGAGTATGATATCCGTGGATCTAGATAACTTTGTTACGCTTTAGAACGCTATAAAGTCGAGTTTTATAAATGTGTTGTGTTTTAGGATTAGATTAAACAGACCTTTTTCAATCAATGTTTAATACTTACGTACTTACTTACTTACCTACGTATTTTAAGTAGATGTACTCCATATCCAGTTGTCTTTGTCAGCTTATTGTCTCGCTATATCATCTATATTTCAAAAAAAATACCTTTATTCTGATTGTTCAATGGATATGAAATATAACTCTAAATTGAAAATTTAAAAACCCCCGATGCGACGACTTTTTCATCAAATGTATACAATAATCAACAGAAACTCGGCGTAAAAGTAGTCATTATTTTGTTATGACATTTTAATAATTGACATTAGAATAGACAACGAATATAAATATTGATGCCACGGAGGTTTAATTCCTAGTAAAATATTATCAATTATGATTCAATTTCATGTAATAACTCTGGTTGAGGTGGATGGGAGCAGCCCAGGGGAAGAATTTTCAATAACGCTAAAATTATTTTAAATTAGATTTGTATTTTTATATTTTTTCTCAATAGCGGAGCAGCGCCCTCTATAATTATTATAACGTAATATTCCATGACCATTAACAAAACAAACTAAGTTTAACGCATGCGCGTATCCCTCATTTGACACGTGACTTATGGAACGTCTTTAGTTCATACACAAATCTACTATATAAAAATAAGTCGGGTTTTCCTTCCTGACGCTATAACTCCAGAACGCACGAACCGATTTCCACGGTTTTGCATTCGTTGGAAAGGTCTCGGGCTCCGTGAGGTTTATAGCAAAGAAAATTCAGGAAAAATTTCAACAGAACGCGGACGGAGTCGCGGGGCACAGCTAGTCTCATATAAAAATTGATAAATTATATTTTTTTTCCAGAATCAGGGAAACTTTTCATATTTATAATATTGTAAAAAGCCAGTTCAGACTATTACGATCATTTAAAAATATAATAAATCTAAATCCAATAATCTCAAATTTCGATTGGATTCGAGCCGTGGAACTTGGTTTTGGCCGTGAATGTGGCTTTTTTAACCTACAAAAGAGCTGATGATCTTCAAACGGCTGAACCGATTTTCATGAAACATGGCTAAGAACACTCTCGATCAGAATACCTATCTAACAAAAGAAACACAATTGAAATCGGTTCGGAAACAGATACACAGACACACAGATACACAGATACACATGTTAAACTTATAACACCCCTCGTTTTTCGTCGGGGGTTAAAAAATAGAAATGTAGACGTTCTAAATAAGTGACGTGTCTTCTATTGTGTCAATTACGTTTGAAAAGGGGTTTTTAGTTGGAACTTACCAACGTCAGAAGCGTGTGATGTTTTGAGATGGGTGGATTCCTTCATTGCAACACTGAAATAATAAAATATGTAAAAAGTAGAACAAAACACGGACAGACGATGTGAGGTCAAATAACGACCTTCCAAGAAAGTAAGATATAGTTTTTGTACATTATATTTTAATCAAAGTAGGATAATACAATTCATGTTTGTTTTATCAATTATACAAAGCGAAGATGGAAGGATACGGCCAACAATTCAGTGCTTTCAGACTGATTAACTCAAATTAAAAGAACTGAATTTATTTAATTAGTAAAATGGAAACCAAAGTTATTAAAGATAAGGCTAGAATTCTGTTTTAGCTATCTTACTAAGACTTTACTACTACATTATGAAATAAAACGAATTCGTCCATCCAATATTTCTATAGCTCTATGTTATCCAATATTTCTTCCTATGGGGATTTTGTAACGTAATCATAATCAAGTACAAAGACATTATTAATTTGCTAACGTATGTAAGCATTTCGTTCATTTATTAAAGTGATATACTTAATCGAAAATACATATCGTTGAAAGCTGCGTGGTGCCGTAACTCACGAATGAGCACAGATCCGAGATTACGAGTGATTACGAAATATTGTACAATTTATACGTTTCAGCTAAAATATTTTGTATAATGGTAACAAGATTTATCTGTCGAGATGAAATATGAGCGAGTTCCATAGTAGCGCGAGTGTAACCCGACGATAATTAGATACGGCGAGCTTTTACAGAGGCGCAGTTCTGAATACCGACCAAATTGCGCCCTTTCCAATCCTGTTTATTCCGCAACGGAATGGCGTGGCGCTTCGTTTGGTCACCATTTTTCATTTTCACACTTTATGAAGATTTTGTTTATTGAAATATTATATCGAAAAGTCCATTTCGTGCTATTCGGGGGACGATTGTAAGTACTTATCTCGCGGTCTCTATATAAAATTGTATGTAACTACAAACCGTTGTTTATTGTATGAACAAAACAGAAGCAAGCGCTTAAAGCGGTAAACACCAGGATGGGTGACCGCTGGTGGCAATTACAACTGAGCGCTCCTTTTCGAGCTTAGGATGGTACTGGTCCCGGCTATCACTTCGCCTTCGGGCGACCTAAAATCTCCGTCACCAGAGTTGGCCACTATCCCATATGATAAGAAGAAGGAATCTTTGTTTGAAAGTTAATCACTAACCTTACTTATAAGAAAAATACAATAATACAGAAAGAAATCTCCATTAAGTAGGAACCTATTTATTTAACAACATATCACAGAAGAATTGCGCCCGTCCATCGCGGTCATTTAGTAGCGCAGTAGCACCCTAATTACGTGTGGTCCGCTCGGAGTTTAATACTTAGCTATTTAAAGCCTGCATTCCTTGTCTGTACGGCAGCGAGTGCACTTCACATCGCTGGTTGATTAGCCGCCCCCGGATACCGGACTCCCCTCCGAATGTGCGCCGCGCTCCCCGAGCACCTGCAGTATTTGGCATCGCGCTCCAGGACTGGCGGATATGAAATAATCTATGCACATGTGCGGACGATACTTTATTGCAAAATTTCGACTTTGTTCGGACAATGCCAGTTTATTTTGAGTTCTTTAAAGTGATAGCATCCAACATGTTTTCAAAACGAAAATAACTACGTTACTTTAGATAAAAAGTTATCACCTAATTTCTTAATTCTTAATAGGCATAGGTAACATCATATATCAAGAATATCTTCCACGCTTGTAACTCAGTATGAAACCCTGTAATCAATCTTGGTTTTCTTACAGATTCCAACAACTATAAATCATGAATCTTCTGATGTAGGTATACAAGTAAAAATGTATATTTATGCTACGTCAAAGGGTTACTCCTCAAACATAAACTCATTTTAGGCTAAAATTTGTTTGCATAGGTTCCAACGTCAAAATATTGAAAGCCCGAATTCAAAGTTAGTCACGTAGTCAGGACCCTAAAGTGATATTGCTTTTTGTTCATTTTCATTTCCCGCATATCATTTTATTTCTGGATTTCAACGTAAGTTGTCTTATGGTAAAGATAAGCAGCTATCCTATTTCAATAGTATTTTTCCGTCTATCTTTTTAAGTTGTTTCTATTATGCAGATATGCATTGCCTGGCTCCGGTTAATAGTAGTGCTCTAGTCTTATCCGTGCCCTCCCTTACGTTCTAATTCATGCAAAACGAGAGGCACTCTTAAAAAACTACCATAATGTACCTACCACAAACTATTTTAATATTTTAATAATAATATCATTTCTAATTATTTCTACTGACCAAGTTCTTGGCTCCAATTATTTGCTCACCTTGATAAAGTAAAAAAAATAACGGAACGTTTTATAATATTATTGAGTCTTTTTCCAATTTCGGTTAGAGTAACCTTTCAGTTAATCCGTATCTGGCTCATTACTGACATACCAATTTATATTTTATAATGAAACCATTCCAAGATATAAAGTGGACCTGTTGGCAACCTAAGTTAGACCACTTGTAAAGGCTGTCACAGGTTGTATCTACCATACAAAAACTACAACCTTTAAACTTGACTTTACAAGGTTCGTCTGCTTACCTAAGCTACGTCGAGTCGAAGTGAATCACCGAAGAAGTCTTGTCACGAAGTGGCTGTATCAGATAACCCTGGTAGTTTGTTGTGGGAACGCCGATGTCATTTGTCTTCGGGGTACGTCGTGAGATTCGATGAAAAATCTTTACACAGGGTATATACCTATGTATGTAATGTTAATTTATTTGGAAGATGAAGATGAAGCGTAATCGGCTTATCTTCTGAATGTCGTTTATGATTATACCTATTCCTTATTATTGTAGACGAATATGGTTTAATCAATAATGTTATGAAACATTCACATCCCAATTTAGATTGTTCGGAACTAAACTCATCATCGAATTTTGTGTAGGTTGACATTGGAGAGATATGAAGGAAAAACTAAAACACCTATATCAAAATATGGGAATATTTAAGCAATGCAGACTGGTATTTTAGGGTGTACATTTGAAAATAATAATTAAATAATCATAATTTTATTTGAAAAATGATAGCGACACGTAAACATATAAATAAATTAACATCTTTTGTTATTTTCAGAATATATTAATCACATTTTCACTTTGGATCCCAAACTAAGTAAGATCGTAATAAGGTACCTATTATATTAAAATGGCATACTTAAATAAATTAATATAGTCGCCAGACCGACACACCAACTGTATGGTCCCAAACTAAGCAACGCTTGTACTAATGGGTACACGGGCAATCCCAGTGACACCCAGACCTGGGCAAATTACGAAAAGGCCATTTCCGAAATTTTCCCTCGAGGGAATTAAACCCTCAACTAGCCGGTGCAGTTCAGTATTTATTATATGTTAAAAATTGTGTATATAAAGTTCCTTTGCATATTGTTTTCTTATATTTACGCGAATACTACACATTGAAATAAAACTATTTTTACGGATTATATCGCGTTTATTTACTTTTTATGTTCCCGACGTTTCGGTGCTTTACAGCAACCGTGGTCACGGGGGGACTGAGGTGTTAGACGTCCTGATGTCATAGTTAAAAACTGAGTACCCTCAAAATTTAGTTGGTGTTTGCGGTCCGATCCACGCAGAAAGTGCTCACTGTGTCTTGAGGTCTTGCAATGGTACGCTTGGTTTTGGATTTAATTATATTAATTACTGGATCCCAAGTTGGTGGTAGCACCCAGCCGTCTTCCCTATTGAAATTAGGATGTTTTTTAATTTCAATGGCCTCACGTATCATCCGTAAAAGTAAATAAACGCGATATAATCCGTAAAAATAGTTTTATTTCAAAGTTCCTTTGCCTTTAAAGCCGTACCTTACATGTGAGTGGAAGGCTCAAAGTATGCTCGTCACGAAGTGGGTGTATCTGATAACTCCGGTAGTTTGCTGGGAACCTCCATGTCATTTGTCGTATAGCCGCCGGGAGGCGTCGTGACCGCGTAGGCGGCGACGTTCAAGAGCTAAAGTCAACTTATGCCAGACGAAGCATTACTGAGTATAGAATTACAATATTCTTGTAATATTTTAATCAGTTTTAGCACAGCGGGATAAGAATGGTCTCGAGTTAACCACGATACAATACAAGAGAGTGTGAGACAGTCCCCTGTGTTACAAAAAAATACCGCGTGCCACAAATGTATCTTGATGGTTATAAATTTAACGCATTCACACATTATATTATTCAAATAGGTACATTGATATATGTGAATGAATGCCACTGCAACATTCGGACGGTAGAGTGACTTCACGGGGTGGACAAATATTGATTTTTTTTTCTTAAAAGAGATCCCCGTCTACTATACCTACTTTCTCGTCGAGGGTCAAACCTCAACGTCATTATTGGTCACCATTGTCGATCCTGGTTCACAGGAGTAACAGCTGTGGGAGTGTGTGGTGAGACCAGACTTCTATACCTATAATGTTTTTATCCAAACGAATTCATTGATTTTCAATAGATGCAAATCCTTATTGCATATTTTATACCAAAATGTATTTGTTGGTCAGTCAGATTAACACAGAAAAGTACTTACTTTATGTGTAAATTACACTGCATAGGTTAAATATCGTATCCAATTGGTAAGGTGGAATGGATCCTTGGGCTTCGTCTGCCCACGCGCCGCTCAGGAATAAACATTGCGTCCGCGCATACATTTCGTGCATTATGCTCTCACTAATATATTACTTAGGTATGCCACAAGTACTTTTCCTTAAATTATGTGGCTTTTAACATTTGCATTTGCATTTATCTTGTAATTTAACGAGAGTTATGGACTTCGGACTGTAAGATGCAATACCTGCTTATTCTATAACTTACAGTACAGGCAAGATAGGAGCATTATGCAAACTGTTATTCCTTATTGGGTATTTTCTATACGATAAAGGACTATATTGATATCACAAATTAATCGTAAAAAACATTAAACTAATGTAGTTTTATATTACATAATAATATTTTTCACAATACGACGACCGCTTGGCGCAGTGGTTCGAGCGTATACCGCCCGATGCGCATGGTGGAAGCAGGTTCGATTCCCACCGTGGAAAATTTAGGAAATGGCGTTTTCGTAATTTGCCCTGGTCTGGGTGTCACTGGGATCGCCCCCGGTCCATTGTACCCATAGTACAAGCACTGCTTAGTTTCGGACCATACAGTTGACGTGACAGTCTGGCGATATTTATTTATTTATTTACAGTCTAATCCCACTTGTTTAATATTTTTGTGCAAATTTTGCTTTGATGCTTATAAAACTGCTATCTTGTGAAAAACACAACACCTTTACTAATTGTTAACTTATTTTTATACTAAATATATATTTATTTTCATGAATGGATTTGATTATTAGACTATTGTTTTAATGCACTGATTTTGGTATAGTTACTACAACAAAGGTAATGAAAACACCAAGCACTATGGTATGAAAACCATCCCCGATCCTCCAGGTTGCATTGAAATGGTCGCAAATATTTGTTGTCGGAGCGCTGCAGATAACTGGGGCATGATCCTTAATTAGGCATCCGAAAACACGCTGATAGCCTTACGGGTGGGGCTTTACTTAAATAACCATAGCAATTGGTAACTGCAGCGAATGGTGTTTGGATGTACCTACAAATGAAAATGGGTGCTATTGTTTTTATTTTTGGTACTAAAATCATAAAATCTATGTTACTCTACACAAACAAATTCAAATTATTTTTATTAATGTAGTCCATCAAAGGGCTTATAAATAGTCAGAATCTATCACCGGTTTGGAATACTGCTTACACTGATTGAGAACATCCAGCAAGAAACTGTGTTGTGGCGATTATATGTGGTGTATTAAGGATGCGTTGTATTATTTACTACGTTAAAATATCTAAGGAATAACATTTAGCCCAGAAACGACGGTGAAATAGTAATACTTCCACATCCTTAAAAAAAAGATATTACGCGAACGTTTGAATGAATAAAAAGAGAATTCTAATCAACCCTCGCGTAACTTTAAATGAAGGTGAGCATTTTTGAAACCTTTATCCGCAGGTTGAAAATTCAACCTTTATTTGGGACCGGAGGGGACTTATCAGGGCGTTTTTCAAATAACGGCATCAATTCCGCGCCGGCATCCTCACCTGTTATCTCTTTCTCTTCCTGCACCGCACAAAGAGGGCTCGCGGCCGTCGTTTTAACGTTACACGCTCATTTTGTTACACTCGGAATACGATTACCCCCTCTGCACACGGCAGGGTCAGACACACCTACTACGCACAAATTATGGTAATGATCATATGAAATAACCGTAAGCACCGGCGTCGTTAAATTTAAAAACCTTTTTTCATTTGTAACATTAAGTATGTTTTGTTTCAGGTATTGTATATTTTCAAACGACTTTTCATCGCACAAGGCACAAGTAAGTGTTCCAAGTAAGAGCTTTTCCAAGTTTTTTCCTAATCTGTAGGTATTGATGGCAGTATCCATTCTGCCGTGATAAGACTGTTGAAGAATATTTACACGTACTTAGTGTCTGTCATTCGTCCTTTAAACTAGGATTATCAGTAACCTAAGGATCAGATCAGTTATTGACATTTTCAAGCACCGTCACGGATATCATAATAGCCAACTTAATGCGACCACCGTCGTATTTAAGTTCAAACCAGATATAATGCTTACTTGATTTGGTTGCAACACCTCAATCTTAATATCCGTGTAAAACATATTTTTGATGGTAGGATTTCGACGGGCTTAGGTATTCCAAAAGTTAACTAACAAGCCTGCGTGTACAATGTAGAGTGGTATGATTTTAACGAACGTGGATTTGTCGAATGAAAAATATCTCACATCCGCAGCCTACCTCCGTACGTTCATATTTGGCTGGCGTGTGGAGAGAATGCCCCGATATTCTATTCGATTCTATGGAACTGATGCATATTTTGACTGTAGAAGGTAAATGTGAAAGCTTTGCAGAATCTCTATGATCGATTTTGTTTTCATTTGAGTGTTGGAAGGAGTACTTTTCTGAGTAGATTTTTAATCACAGTATTAATGAATGCACAAGTAAAATATAACTCTAATACCGCTAATTTTGCATTAAGTCCCGGTTCGTAATCTGAAATGAAAACTCAGAAACGATTCCTTCATCCTTGTACTGCCTATCCTGAGCTCCTTATTCAGCAGAATGGAGTTGGAGTTAATCGCAGAATAGCGTCAGAAACTTCGTGACATTCAGAGAGACGGCTCTGCTGAAAGTTGAACATTCCTCGTAATAGCTTGTTAAGCCGCTTTGTATAGTATATATATGTATATATATATATCGCCAGACGAACACACCAACTGTATGGTCCCAAACTAAGCAACGCTTGTAGTATGGGTACCGTACAATGGACTGGGGGCGATCCCAGTGACACCCAGACCAGGAAAAATTACGTAAATGCCATTTCCAAAATTTACCCTAACGGGAATCGAACCCGCAACCACCCGATGCAGTGAGCCAAGCGGCCTACGCTCGAACCACTGCGCCAAGCGGTCGTCCATATGTGTAGATTTATTTACCTTTTCGCTGCTGGCGCCTGTAGCCCGCCTATTGTGCGCCACTAGGCAGGATGTCAAATGCCCTGGAGTGCCTAGCCATTGTAGGCGTGGGTTTTTGCTCAGTTTTGTTGGTATACGAGAGTGGGCCTTATTTCTGATAGACAGTGGAGGTAACCAATACGAAATTAATTACATTTTCCTTTATTCTTACTATTGCCTAGTTCTATGTAATGATGTAATGATATATAGCAGTCTAGGACACGGAATTGTGGCCGATAGCTGGCAATTATTAGTCTTGTGCACTTTGAAATAGGATTGGGAGCCAATAAGCCTACTTTCGTCGAAATCGAAGTAGTAAATACTTTGCATACTGTTGAGCTAAACTACTACTGTTTTGATAGATAATAGGATCAGAGTTTTTGAAAGTTTGAAAATCTAGTTTTACTTATATTCATAAAGATGAATAAAAGTAAAAGTAGATTTTCAAACTGCATATTACCTATATATAATGCTTTGAAAAGATAAAGAAAAGGGGAGGCCTTTACCCAGGACAGTCTTACAGGCCAATAAAAAAATTAAATAAAAAAAATGCTTTGAACTTTCGTCTTCAACGGTATTCTTTATTTCTATCGGGAATGTGAATTAATCAACTTAGGGTTAACAATTTCAACGTACAATTAGATTTTTTTAATCCAAAATATATTCAACAGAATAACTTGTGAACTTTTGTTACCTACTACTTAATTGTGTTGGCATCACAAACAAGAACACATGGAAGCGCGAATATTTTCGCAGGAGCCACCCCTTTGCCTTCGTCAAACTTTCATTACGAACTTTTTTAATCGTCCTTTGTCTCACGGAAAAAAAGTAATCCGTTGTGATGCCGAGTCCGACGTGTCGGCAGTGGCCGTAATTAAACTGACACTGGAAGTCCCGCGGGACGAGTTTTGAATGTTATTAGAATCTCTTTCGCGTCGTCGACTCTGATTGGGAATCTGTTTTGTTGTCACTTAGGGTGTCAACATACCAGTATATCGATTGATCTAACGATCGATTGTAGAAAGAGACAAGCGAACGGAGATGGACAGTTTATACAAGGAGAAACGTTCGATCGATTTTATCGATTCATGATTGAAAGACGGTTGATCAGTTTGTCAGCACCCTTAAGATCTATGGACACTAGGTACCAGTGATGAGTATCCATGCTGTCTACTCACATGTGGGTAAGAAATTATAAGGTCCCTAGTTATTTCTAGTCCTTTAGTGCACATAAGTATTTTTGAAGTGTGTTTAATTTTAGTGGTTAATTATAATTATTCGTGGTAAACTACGTATTAAATTGCTGGCGGATATTTTTGAAACTACTGAACCAATTTTGACAAATTTTTCACAGTTTCCTAACTTGAAACATACCTATAGAAGACAATGCAAAATAATTATCGCATCAAACTTACTAATTTATGAGAAATTTACCTCCTTATTATGAAGTCGGTTAAAAATAAATAGATAGGTTCTGGATGTAATGTTTTTCGTACCTTGGCCTCTGTGCAGCTGACTGTAATAAATTGAGAGAATATTCGAGTAATTTTAATTTCAAATTAAGTAAACCAGACCCTTCTTCGTCCTTCAAATAGGTATCGGAGCTTTCGAAAACTTACCTTTTGAAATTGTTTGTAATGTTAAGTTTGTTCATCCTATTTGGCGAATTTCATTATCAATTTGTTGATGAAATTCCAAACAGACTAGAAGATCAAACACCTATTGTTTTGAAAATAACACAGATGCAATCAATTGTATAAACTTTTAGAGACGTTTCAAGACCGTATCATGTTTTTAAGTTTCAAGATTACATTGAATATTTGCGCACAAAGACGTCTCGAGGCGTACCTACAATAAATAATATAATAATAATTTGGCCCTTTTGACGTCCCACTCCTGGGCACGGGCCTCCCCTCACCACGAGGGGGATTCAGGCCATAATCCACCACGTTGGCCCAGCGCGGGTTGGCGGATTTCACATGTCTTTCGAAAATTGGTTAGATCTTCTAAGACTTGCAGGTTTCCTCACGATGTTTTTCCTTCACCGTAAGCAAGTGATAATCATATAAACACTATGATTCGCACATAGATTTTGAAAAATCCAGAGTTGTGAGCCGGAGTTTGAACCCAAGACCTGGTGCCCGCAGGACGCGTGCTTTAAGCAATCGGCTATTAAATCAGCTACCTACAATAGGTACTGTAATTTTAAAAGAGTTTTATGACGCGCGCTATACTATGTATTTCACAAACAAAAAGCTGTCCAGTTCGAAATGCGAGTTAGCACGAGTGGACCTGAGCACAGCACATGGGACGTCGGCAGCTTCGTGTTGACAGTCCACGCCACGGCCTCGACAAACAAACATGTTCTGTTGACTCAGCGACACATCGCTGTACGCTTTGAATTTAAATTAAAGCACCGATGAAAATCGAAATTCAGAAACGTGCTTGCAAATTTTCTAAACCTAATTAATAGGATTTGCTATGACATAGCCAAAATTATGATCTATGCCATTAGTCTGTTAGCTTACATACCTACACCAAATGCTGGTGGTTAACTAATCAGTCATCTCTAAAAAAAAACGATGCGATTTATACCCTCGTTCCTTACCTGAGAGCATATATACATTCAGCTGCTAAAACTCTTCCACAAACCCACAACTACCGAAGAAACTATTAAAAATTCATCACCCTATTCACCATCTTGATTCTAGAAATATCGTCATAAATAAAAACTGTGTCGTACAATTTAACGTGTGGTAAACATTAAATATTTACATATTTAGAACGTCTCAGATAAATATGTCCACCTATTCCACGAATTAATTGGTTATCCTTAATACATTCGATGACAAAAATGTTAATTATCTTTCCATGCTCTATATTTATTTCACAAATTAGGTGGTGTTCATAAATTTAGGATCATTTTGACGGGCGTCTCGGGCGCTGGCGGCGCGCCAACTATTTCCACTTTCCCTTACGCTCGGAAGCTCACTCTTGTAGTGTATAGAATGACCGGACAGAGCACATTGCCTCGATTTCCGAGAAGCTGACGATTTCCAGCAACGGTCTTGGGCTGCCATCGGAAATATATTATTAGTGATAAATTGAGGTGTATAGGCAGAATTGATGGTACGTAAAAGATCTTTCCCAGTTACAATATCGGTAGTCTGAATAGATTCAACCTTATTGCAGAAGAGTTTAGTGTACAATTTAAGTATTTGACATATAAAAAGATAAGTTAATAGATACCAAAATAGCATTACAGTTTCAGCACCTATGATTATTTTATCAATATACTTGTACGGACTAACGAAACATGGTTGCATATTACAACACTCATTTGCTGCCGCAAAATGAGAATGTAGAAGAGTAAATACATCAAGGTAGACGCAATTTCTGTTCGTGTAACAAAGTCATAACACATGCATTCTTCCGATATTGTAATATCAGTAACGAGCTCCATGCATGCAATAAAGTTCACTAAGATGCATACCTACCTGATATATCTTAGTATGGTTTCACAAAATTGACTATGATATCGTCTACCTTTGTGTTTTGTAAAGCTTAGGTATGTCCATATTTTCACTGGATTGAAATTGCTTTCGGTATTGCGTTTCCTCGATCTTAAATGTTAGCGCCTTGGATTCACATTTTAAACAGGTTTACTTTTCGAAAAGTTTTGTGTTATAAAGCGTAACCTTTACGTATTCCTTTCCATATACACATTAAAGCTCGTTATTACATCAACAAATTAGGAAAGCGACGAAAGAAGCCACGGTTTGCACTGCTATTTAATTGCATACCTCAATTTTCACAATGTGTCTTTCTTTGTACCTACTCGTATTACAAATCAATATTTGGACGATGTTAAACCTCTTTTTGTGTCTGAGGTCTGTCGGCTAATAAGACAAAAACACAACACAAATAACTTTACTTACATGGTAGCAACAAACTTGCGGTAAGAGGGGCCCCTGGTTTTGACATGTGGTGGGAGTGAGCAGGTATCTATAGCATATAGTATTGTTTACATGCACTTGTGTGCACCTGCTATATAATACACTGGCTTGCTACTTTGTAAAAGCTCCAATTTGCCGCCGAGATAAATACCCTCCTGAAAACATTGTCCATATCAAATTGAATGTATATTGAATGATGTATGATCTCAATTTGTGAAATGGCGTGCATTTACGCGAACGTTTCGGCTCGCCAGATGCCAAACAATGACAGACGCACGCCGCGTTTATATATTTTAAATGAAAAATTAATAATTAATTTGTTAATCAATTGTTGTAAAGCAATGTTCCGGGCACGTGTGTGATTGGTGATGATTACGAATTCAATACAACGACGAAACGAAATCATTATGAATTGAATATTAAAAATGCTATTTCTCTACATAAAAGAGTTGGTTATTTTATAGGAACTAGAACAAAAACCAATATTATTAGGGAAATCAAGATGATCATTAATACGTAGGTTCACACATCTTGACGGTTATTAATTCCGACTACACTATCATTGATTTTGAATAATCTTACCAACTTAAGAAACCTTGTCCACAGTAATAATCATCATCTTATAGTTAAGTTCGGTCGGGTAGGTATCTGTTTGTTTAAATGATAAGAAGTTTAAACATTGCAATAAAAGGTAAAAGGCAACATGGGCGGTGGATGGGGCGCAAACGAATCGGAAGCGCGGCGCCAACCGGAAAGTGCGTAGCTCCAGATTCAATTTCCGCTACCGGTCGCGTAATAACTCCACTATTCACCCAGTGTGTTCGCGTAGAAAAAAATAAATTAAAAAAGTTAGACCATGCAAAGTTATTCGATATTTTATTTAAAAAGTTCTCTAAGTTGAATATCATAAATCGGTTTGCATAAATCGTAACGCAAAGCAATATCGATGCATAAAACTTTGTTCGTGTTTAAAATTACAAGCAATAATGTGTAAAATTTGTAGCACAAGCCACGGTTTTATATTACCTATCATTTCAATTGGTTTGTCCCAAAAATAACTTATATCAAAAATGTAATAAAACGTCCTGTATGAAATCACTTAGTTAATTGAAACAAGTGTGCAGTTAAGCTAAAACTGAAGTCAAAAGTCATCTAGGGAAAATATGAAACTCGAAGCAATGTTAAAATCTTTACGAGACTATGAGTAAGTAATTAGTGCAAATATACTGTACTGTCTCTTCTTGAGCTCTGCTTACAATATAGAGAGAGATAGCTTATCATTGGCAGATAGCATTTCAACGTGGCAGTGTCTGGGTCATAACTCGCGAAACAATAGCGGGGAGAATGCACGTCACGACTCTTATAAAAGGAAATATCACGTGCAAGTAACCAACAAAGCGCCCAGTGCGCGCGTAATTCGATATTCCCGGGTTGAATGATCCCATATCAACGGCGAGAACCTTAATTCAGCTCTCCACGAGACAGAGGCGGAGTGCACTTGCGCGTAAATAAAAAGTTGAACGTCGCTGTAACGAGAGAGCCGCGGCAGACAATGACGCTAGACAATGTGTTAGCGGAATGACACTCCAGGGCCACTAGGCGCGCCCTCACAACCTTACGAGTGTCATATTCGAGCCACGCACTCCTTTGAAGAAAACCATGAGATTATATTGCTATCAATATTAGAAAATGTGATGTTATCTGAATATTAAACCAAATTTGACTCTAAACTTGCGTTAAAAAAGTTTATAATATTCAATTATTTTATTACACAATACAATCTATTTAAAATTGAAGTTGTTGCCACTTCCAAATAGGTATGCTCTCATCTCTTTATACATATTACCAAAATACTGATAGACACTCCTGCCAAGGGATGCGGAATAAACCGCGAATAAATTACGCGTAAACAATTTTTCGGGGAAATTTGCGTTGAATAGTGTACTTTGGAGGCACACGAGCCAGCTACCTTTTGCCCGAACATTACCTCAGCGGCCGAGTTCAATGGATAGAGCACCCTCCGACATGCGGCGCGCTCCCGACGCACCGCGATGCCAGTCATCAACGGCCTGCCACTGTCAACCGCGCATTTTCTAAAAGACATGAAAAGGCTTTAAAAAGCTCCTCCCTTTCTAATATTTCACACTGTGTAAACGTCTTTGCGTGTAAAGTGAAAGCTGCGCATAGATATATGAAAGCCTAGTGTATCTTCACGTGAATGTCCGTGGATTTTTTTCTGATCCACCCGAATGCTTATATTCCGTTTTGTATATGGCTACTGAAAGAATTTAATTGTTAAAATTGAATAAAATAATGTGAAACCTCTCCACTACCCATAACAGATCTTCCGAGAAAAATGTCTTATGATATTTCATAAGACATTCCCGATACTTATGAAAATAACATTTTTCGAATAAAAATGTTCAACGAGTGCTCGATATTTATCGATATAGAAATAAAACGACGTTCTTTCTTATAAAACTAAGACGGCAGACAAGCTTAAGCACCAGACTGAAGTTAGGCAGTTAACGTACACTATAGATGCTTGCAATACCAATGGCATTGATCGCACGTTGCCTATGTAGAGGAGTGGGATTGAGGGTGGGGAAGGGCGGGCCTAGTTCTTAAACACGTCGTACGACACGCAGCTATAAAAGCTACTTAATGCCGATCGTATGTGAGAGGGTGGTACTACCCCGGTCGAACCAGCACGCATATGAGCTGTAGTCATCAATTAAATAAATAAATCTATATCTTCTATACAAATAAATAAAATTGGAGTGTCTGTTTGTAATATCAAAATAACACCTTTTCACTAAATGCATATGAAAGTACATACGACACCTATAACAAAAACGCGATTTAAAAAAAATTGTCTGTCTGTCTGTCTGTCTGTTTGTGTGTTTGTTCCGGGTAATCTCCGAAACGGCTGAACCGATTTTGACGGGATTTTCACTGGTAGATAGCTGATCTTAAAAGCAGTAACTTAGGCTACTTTTATTTTAGAAAAACAAAATTTTTAAAAATTGGTCCTGTCGCGCGGGCTCAGAACGCGGGAGCGGGCTTTTTTGTTAAGTTTAATTCCACGCGGACGAAGTCGCTGGCTCAGCTAGTAATAAATAAATATCGCCAGACGAACATACCGACTGTATGGGCCCAAACTAAGCAACGCTTGTACAATGGGTACCGTACAATGGACTGGGGGCGATCTCAGTGACACCCAGACCAGGGAAAATTACAAAAAGGCCATTTCCGAAATTTACCCTGACGGGAATCGAACCCGCAACCACCCGACGCGGTGAGCGTTCGAGCCACTGCACCAAGCGGTCGTCAGTTTGCTACAGCTTTGGCTCTACCATCCCGGTTCGCGTTTTCGTTCTATTAAATTTTAATGTAATCCATCGACTACGGGCATTGTTATAAACACCGCCGCCGTAATTTACACGGCGGCTATCGCATTAACGATGACTGAGCGGTTTCTCTTAATTATCATTTTGCACGGCTCGTCAGGCACGCCGGCCCCGGGAGTGCCACGTGAGGATGGTGTTTTTGATATCCTGTATACATTGCGTCTAAGGCAACACCATATGTATCAAGCAATTAATTTACTTTTATATTGTTATCGATAGAATGAGATTAACTTTTGTTTAGTTATAATATGACGTGATCTATTAATATGCGTATCCGATTCTAGAATCTATTATCTATTGAAATATCTATTGAATAAATATAAAATATCATACATTTTGAAATTAAATGAATAACTAACTTCTTCACGGAGCTTCGCTAGCGTATTTCTTGACTTTGTCAAGAGCCCCACTTACCGGGTCTAACTATAGGTAGATAAAACCATCCAAAGGACTCCATAAGTACATAAAAAACAACAAAATCGGTCAAGCCGTTCAGGAGAAGAACACACGTACACGTATTATAACATTGATTGTCATAAAGTCATGTTATTTATAAATTATTTATCTTAATTCAAGCACTTATAACATTTACATTTCGACTGAAGTCTGGCCGAGATCATTAGTTAGTTATAGGTACCTACCTAGGCAAGACATAACTGTTCGGCTGATAAGAACACCAATCCAATAATCATTGCAACGATTGTCACAGTATGCCTTTTATTAATATTAATGAAGCCTATAATTATATGAGTGTTTGGGCCGGCACCCGCCTCGACACTTCCACTAGTTTAATTGTTTATTCAGATACGGGAAACTTCTCGAATTAGGTAAGACGGAATCGCCGCCGTAATTAATATTTGTGTTTGAACTGTCTCCGTGCCCTTGAGTGATTAAGCGACCTTTCAAATAATAGTTAGTTGGAGACAATTTATGTTATTTGCGTTCCAATTACAGCACCACCTCCTACTATTGTTTCAGGATTATTTGATTTAATTGGGTGGAAAATATTAAAAGCGGTAATGGCGTGGCTGGTGGGACGGCGGTCTGCCAACCTCCCGCCCAAGGATTATCCCAGAGCAGAGCGATTTGATTTTTGGAAATTCAAATACGAATTGGAATTTAAATACCTATCAATTGTTTAGTGATTTAATAATTATGTGTAATGATGTGCGGTCGGCTAGTAAGCTCATAAATATAGAGTACAGAATCCTTGATTAAATTTATATTTTGTGAATACCTATTACATTTATAGTAACACGAGTTTAGTACAAAAACTAGTCTTTTTATTTTATAAACTAGTTGTACGTGCGAATATTTTTATTAAAACTTTTCATTCCAATACACCTCAGGATTGCAATTGCTCCTGTGTGAGGCTAGCACGGGGAGTACAGATAACAGATAGAAAAATATATCAAAAATTGAATAGATACCACTATTGAATGATTTATGTAAGCACAGACACGCCATGCACCGTTGCTCCAGAGATAAGATATCAAAAATCCAATAATATCACATTTGCGTTCAGAATGGGCACATCTATAAATCCGCTCACATAGCATATCGAACATTTATCCTCTCAACAATAGAAATATGAGACAATATTGGCTGTATCGTAATTCGATCTTATCATCTTTCGCTAAAGAGGTGCAGCGAATCGTAAATAATACACGTGAATTAACGAGACAAATCCTTTTGTGTTTTGCTCGGCGTGTACCTCCATAGAGGCGAACAGCTGTGCTATTATGCCGCTGTTATTCGTATGTTCCCGTGCGTACCCCGAAGGCTACACGTAATAGTTATCCGCTGCAAGCGCGGTGACATCTGTGAGCAAGCCGGAGTTGAACTAATAACACGGCCGTAACTTTGAGCCTCCGGCAACCTGTAATGAAACTGAAACGAAATCAAGGGTATGGTATATCTACATCATATTATGTTATGCTTGCCGTATCCGGAGCATCAATATTATTGAAAACGTGGAACTTTGTAACGGTTAAACTCCTGGGCCGATATTAGGTACTTGCATTGTATACTCTCTGTCTGTGCCTTATATTATTTAAAAATCGAGCGAGTAGCACGTTCCATATGGTTACCAGATCTTAAATTGGTATTCCACAAAAAGTAAACATATACCAATTGTATGCTAAAATCCTATATCTATGAAGCATCAACAAATAAAACTGATCACAATGTTTTGTAAGGAGTCCTTCCGTCCGACCGAAACGAATGTTAATAGTTCGTGAAAGCCCGATAAGGATGTGTCCTAATCAAATATTCCGGAATCCTTCTTAAGAAAGAAGCTGGACTGGGGACCGGCCGTGCATAAGCAACAATATCGGCTCCTTTTAAGGATAAATACGACTGAAAGACGATTCGTAATCCGCTCCCAAATGTATAGCATCCTGTTGTTAGATAAGTAACAAAAGCACCAAAATCATTGTACAAATTTTTGTGACATCGCAAATTAAGAATCCAAATACGAATTTAACATTATCACGAAAGTGATATTCGCGAGTTTTGGTAAAATATCAATTACCTAATTTAGTTTCAAGTTCCTAAATCTCTAGTCAATTTAAAATTATCTACCTAGACAAGATTGCATAGTATTAATTACGTGGTATCAAATTGCGTGCGAACCAGTTGCCTAAGGTGCACAAACAGCTTCTAAGACCGTCCATCAATTTTATAATAAAGTGGAACTTTACGCATCACCGACATTAAAGAACCATATTGTTAATCCCCCGTGAAAAAAAATACAACATGAGGTTAGGAAGTTTTGTCTGAAGCGAGCGCGTGGTCCCGGATTCCACTCTCAATGCGTCATTGTTGTCACGGCATAATACGCGGTATTAACATTTCGTACAGCGATTCACGTCAATAATGACGATTTATTGTCGCACACCGCTACATGCGCTCTATGTGGTATAATTAATCCCACATTTTTTACCTCGCGATGATTTAGGTTTGTTGTGAAGTTTGCTTTGCGGAGACATCTGCCGACGTGGCCATTGTTGCGCGGAGCTGTCTTCAGGTAAACCAGATAATGGGTATTATCTCAGAAAGAGTTGACATTTCTTCGTTTCAACTTTTGTGGAGTCGAGTGTTTTGACAATGCTTGTTTATTTAGGGATATACTCACAAAACAGTTCTCTTTAAGATAGGGATCTTGAATGAACGAATATCATTTTTAAAAAGAACTAGCTGATAACAATGAATCTGTAATATCACAGATTCTTTTTTAATTTTTATTCTTAGATACATTCCTGGCCTCATTCTTTTTTACGTTTTTACTTTTTACATATCCTCTAGTCACGCAGAGTCGATCGCTCTCCCATAAGAACGAACACGGACACGTTCATTTATCGGGTAAACAAAGAATTTATTGGTGTCGTATAATTTTATGTCCTAAACAAAGGCTCGTCAGACGCTCCCCTCACCGCCCCCCGCACCCCACTCCCACGGCGCCCGCTGCGCGTGCACTTGTTCACTAACATATGTCTACAAATGCGTGTGTTTATATTTTCACTGTTTACATTAACCACGCTCGTGTAAATAAATCTTTACGAAGACGTGAACATTTGACATGCAGTTTACAGTTACGAAATGTTGAAATTAAAGATATACTAAAATACTTTCACATGTCTCACGCTCATTACCGCAGAGACGTTGATTAAAGACGCCCCGGGTCGAATGCGTCGGCTCTTGTTAAACGTTATAGGTAAACACAAAAGGTACGACACCACATTGCACTCCGTTAGAGCACAATGCGGTGTTAAAATCAATTGGTCAAAGTCATTTATACATTCATCGAGTCGGTCCGCGCGTGGAAACGTCTTTTGAATCCTATTGTCGGAGCGAACTCCCACTGTGACGTCGCCGGCTTCGTTCCGCCCGCCAATCTCGTCAGTCAGTCACTTCCCAGAACTAATACAATGATATAAGTAGAGTTAGAATGGTCAAAACATTGCTGAAAAACATCGATAAGAAACACGGAGCCGTTAAACAACGCGCAAGTCATGATCAGCGCTAAGTCAGCGAGTTAACATATTTTAAAGTCATAAAACTAGAGTGTGAGTGTCCTGTGGAAAGTGGTGCGCGAGATCCAATCCGAGTTTGCAAACAAGGGAAGTTAGGGCGGTGCGGGCGCGCTGCGGCTCGGCAAATAGGTGCGGGCCGATAAGACGCCGCCGTCTCCTGTGACTTCTATTTAAACAGACAGGGAAACGCTCACAGATTAAATCCTTCGCCTGTTTATTTTTCTACCCGACGGACTTTTGGTCTAAAATACAGGGTTATTGGTAAAACACTAACAACCTTGCAGGACTTTTTCTAACATCATTAACAACAACTTTTGTTCCATGACTTTTTACAAAACATAGTACCAAAAACGTCCGCACTAATGAATATTGTTACAAGGACACGCATGGGGTGACGTAGAGTTCGTAACATCTAGAGCGTTGAATTTAAATACTTTTATTTTTGTATGAAAGTCTGGTGAATTATTAAAAGTTATAAAACAAAAGTTCTTGTTTATGATGTTATCAATAAAGTCCTGGGAGGTCGTTAGTGTTTTACCAACAACCCTGTATATCTTATACCGAGATGACAAGCAGACTTATCTCCATCGGCGCTAATCTAAAGGTGGAACGAGTTTTAAAACGCTTCAGTCTCGAACTGCGGCGGATTTTGAGAGCTTTCCGAATACAGTTGCGCCGCGACGCGGTTATTAAGGTAGCTTTGTTTGCGCATTCGGCGATTCAGCGCAAAGCTTCCGGTAAAATATTAAAACATGAGCGCCCCGCTCCGCTCCCAGCGGCGAAACTCGTTTCTTTTGATTCTGACATAGGTGCTTCCTACATTACCCTTTTGCGGCTGTTTTTTGATGTCAAATAATGAAAGTTATATTTTTTGCACGGCTAGCCTTTTTTAGGGAACGTAATTCCCTTTTCTCATTTAATGGAACGCTTGTATTCCGACGGCGAGCTGATTCGTAATAGCTGAATAATTAACACTGAGAGGTAGTCGATCAAAATTAAAAATATTAAAGGAGCGAGGGCTCTCCCACATCTAGGCGCAGGTATTATTTCATAATGTAATCAGTAATTATTGCTTTAACGAGTCCGCCTTTAATTTGTTAGGCGTTTTAAACGGCTTTGCGTATTTGAATCGCAAATTTCTTAGAATATTCCAAGAGGGTCGCTGGCGTTTCGAGGACATTATCTCTTCATAAAATTCAAGATCCCGCTGAGTATTTCATTGTATTTCTAATTAAACTTTAATGTGGCTAGGTGATGCTAACCTCTATGTAGGGTCAGTCAGTACTTAATTTCAACCGTTAACGTTAATTATCAAGGATTACTTAAACTAAGCAATTTATTTTTATATAGGTATCTATTATTTATATAAAGGTGTGAGAGTTTTAAGTAACATCTAAAAATAATAATCACCTATATACCTATAGGTACCTACTTATTCTGTTTAACAAAGAACTGGGCCCTAACCACGCTAGCTACTCAAATCGTAATAGAAAGGCAAAAGCTAGCGATTGCGTTTCAAACGCTCCGCTTTTGACGTTTTTCTGACACCATACCATATCAATGGTGTCAGCAAAACGTCAAAAGCGGAGCGTTTGAAACGCAATCGCTAGCTTTTCAAACGCTTTCGACGTTTTGCTGACACTATTACGTTTCAAACGCTCCGCTTTTGACGTTTTGCTGACACCATACCATATCAATGGTGTCAGCAAAACGTCAAAAGCGGAGCGTTTGAAAAGTAATCGCTAGCTTTTCCTTTCTATTACGATTTGAGTAGCTGGCGTGGTTAGGGCCCTGTAGGGCTGGATGCTCAACGCTGAATAGGGCTTCTTATAATATCTGGGACAATTATTTTATGATACGTATGTACAAGTAGGTAATCGTATTTATGATATAGAACTGGTTTGAAAGTTTTTATGATTGACTAGCTGAGCCCGCGACTTCGTCCGCGTGGAATTGAACTAAACAAAAAAGCCTGCTCCCGCGTTCTGAGACCGCGCGACAGGACCCATTTTTTAAAATTTTGTTTTTCTAAAATAAAAGTAGCCTAAGTTACTGTTTATAACATCAGCTATCTACCAGTGAAAGTCCCGTCAAAATCGGTCCAGCCGTTTCGGAGATACTCTTTGATTTCAAGTGTTTTTATTTGTTTACGCGGAACCCTAATTGCTTTTCTAAAATTAAAGTAGCCTAAGTTACTCCCTGTTATATCAGCTATCTGCCAGTGAAAGTCCCGTCAAAATCGGTCCAGCCGTTTCGGAGATTACCCGGAACAAACACACAGACAGACAGACAGACAGACAAAAAATTTTTTAATCGCGTTTTTGCTATAGGTGTCGTATGTACTTTCATATGCATTTAGTGAAAAGGTGTTATTTTGATATTACAAACAGACACTCCAATTTTATTTATTTGTATAGATTTATTTTTGATGGAGTGAGTGAAAGAAATCGTGTAAACAATGCATCGACTCTTTAGATAAAGGACTGCAGAATAACATATTATTTCCTGATTCGAAATGTTTATAAGTTCGAATGAAAACGTGTTTGAAAATCCTCAACTTAAGGGCTACATATGTATACCTATGCCCGTATACATACGGCTTAGTGTGGGAAAAATATTCTGTAATTTAGAGATTAGTTTTGCCAAGCAAATGGTTAAATACTGTATTATTTGGCTCTACCTCCGCTTAATCCGCTCAGATCGCTAATCTCCTCAGGAGAGGGCAAAGTGCACGCCGTCGGCAGACCAGAAAGAGCGCATTAAGTTCAAACATACCTACATATTATACACTAGTGTTTCATATCTACATATACTTTTGTGTTGTTTTGTGCGCATTAGTTAATTTCGGCTGGCTCTACCCAGTAAACATACCTTGATATTCCAGCCTTTTTCCATTAGGATGAAATTTATGTTACTTCTAACTGCCCGTAGCAACTATCATAGATATTATAATAGCTGCCCCATTTGAAAGTCCTGACAAAGCACGGATGCGTTCAGTGGTTATAATTCAGTCACCCATCCAAGGACTGGCCCAGACGGATTAGGAACATATGCTCACCGGAATATTAAATATAAAAATAATGAATTCCACTACTATTTTCATTAGTTCCGGTGTACTTATATCTATGTCTCAAAAATATGATAGGGTACCTGAGGAACCAGTCAAACAAATCTAGAGGCTAATTTGGATATCGTTTTGCGGAATTGAATTTTTGCAGAACCCAAATGCACTACTGTAGACCAAAACCAACCTTGTGTTATTGGTTCTAATTTGGTTTCAGTTAGCAGAAGTGTGTGTGGGTTGGTTCCATTTTGTAAAACCTCGTCCATTTATGATAAGTATGTAGTGTTTCATATTATGAGATATTTTACATACCTACCTACAGTATTTCAGCTGTTGTGCGATTGGTTGGTTTTTCTTATTTCCCTTATACTCTACTCTCGTGGGAGTTTATCAACATGATATAGGTACCCACATAATGACTACATTATTATTTATTTTTTGTATCTCTACATAAACATCTTTTCCTAAACGCCTATACCCATTAACTCTTCACAATACCTAGGCACCTACCTAGGTATTAAAACAACTTCAGCACTCACGTACAATATGATACAACCAGACAGATTCATTACAAGAAGAACCTACAAATATAACTGTGTAAAATACAGTAACGAGCGAGGTAATAGAGAAACGTATACTGTTAGTTCCCGAGACACAGGAAGCAAGATCCTGTCGACATCATGCTGGCAATCGGTCGTACATCCGCCCGATATTCCACGGCCTTTGTCGCACTACCCGCCTATTGTTTTGCTACAATCCCTTCTAGAAATTAACTGCACATCGATAGAACGCCGCCACTAACCTTCATTAAGGATGTTACCTTAATGTATTTGTGATTTAGCCAATGTTTGGCGACACACCCCGTTACGCGGCAACCCTTTACACTCGCCCCCCGAAGGCGTGGCAACATTGGAACAAACAAACGGAAGTGAAATTGAGAGGAGCGCCCGGAACCGGCGGTATACCTTTTCATTACAGAATCCCTTTTTAATTACCACGGGCCAAATAAAAATTGTATTTTTATTTCAAGTAGGCGTAATTGAAAAGGAAATTGCCGGCCGGGGCCGCGCGCGCCGTCGAATAAAACTTTAATATAATGCATAAGGCCCTTTGATCTCAGCACTCCGGCTCGCATTAAATCGCAGAGATGCGCGCTACTTATAGCAATGCTATCGCAGTGGTCACTTTTGATATCAAATAGTGTGATTCAAATAAAAATTTCAATCCTGAAACAGTGCCGTCATTTTTTTAATTACGCGGTTACCAGGCAGCCAAAAGATACTTTATCTCGTTAAATCGAACGAACCTGAAGTGTCATAAATTACATGTGAAAAAATAAAAGGAGGAAAATCTATCATCCACAAACGTTTTACAAAGACCTTCTTTACGCGGAAGATAAATGTCAGCTGTAGCACGATCCACTGTCGGTGAAACGTGTCTTCAATAAAAATCCATCGCGATGCCATCTCCCTGTAAAACGCATACTTTTCGACATACAAGATCGAGTTCCATTTTCAGTAATATCCACGCCCAAACGATTGCCCACGCGTACTTAACGCAAACGGAAACCGTATTTACATTTCAGATAGGCAATCTTCTCGGAACAAAGATAATTGAATACAAAGAAGGGCAGATTACAAAAAATCAACAATTCACTCACCTTTGGCGGACAGGCGGGGAAAGTAAACAGTGGATCCGCGAAGGTAAGACATACGGTCAAAGGAAAGATAATAAAGCGTTGTATTTTCATTCTAATCCGCGGCGAAGTCGGGATGAGCCGAGGGACCGGGGGGAAAGCGGGCGGGGGGAGGCTCGATATCTAAAATTACAAGCCTGCTCAGAGTGCCTATCTCGAGGTACACCGTTCTCCATTCCTTTATGTTCAGCTGCCACTTTCAGACATACCTCTATTCTAACTATACCCCAGACGCTTACTTGTATAACCGTAGATTCCGATGAGTATTCGCGCTTTGAAGTTGCAGATGTCATCTTGGAATAATTACAGACAGCTCAATGCTTGGCTGTGATATACGATACCGCATTAGCATAATTTCCTCTATGAGATATTTTAAGGCGATTCACTACCAATGTAGTTTCGTCTAAACTGGTAGAGCAAGCATGAGCTGCCTTTTGCTTGCTCTACCTCAGTGAACAACGTTTTTTGTATGGACTGTCCTAAGCTGAAGTATTTTTGTGTCTGAAGTCTCTACTAAAATACCGCATGACATCATGACAGACTGAAGCCATATGCCTGATTGTCATGAAAGAGGATGCGGTCGCGTGCCTACGCACCTTATGGCTATATACTATATCGTACAGGACACAGTTTAGGAAACCTTATTAGGCTGACCAGTGTACTGCTGGCATGTATTTGCCACACGTGCAATCACACCTGCCTTAATATCGCAGCATCAAAAAAACTCTACCTTTTGACCGCTCATAATCCTGTTGTCACATATAGGTCATCGCCTTTTTTAATAATAATATTTTTTTTCTGCAAGCAAAGAAATCTATACAAATAAATAAAATTGGAGTGTCTGTTTGTAATGTAAACCTTTTCACTAAATGCATATAAAACTACATACGACACCTCGAGCAAAAACGCGATTTAATTTTTTTTTGTCTGTCCGTCTGTCTGTCTGTCTGTCTGTCTGTCTGTCTGCCTGTGTGTTTGTTCCGGGTAATCTCCGACACGGCTGGACCGATTTTGACGGGACTTTCACTGGCAGATAGCTGATGTTATAAGGAGTAACTTAGTCTACTATTATTTTAGAAAAACAAAAAAAATGGGTCCTGTCGCTCGGGCTCAGAACGCGGGAGCGGGCTCTTTTGTTAAGTTAAATTCCACGCGGAAGTCGCGGGCTCAGCTAGTTTTAATAATAAGCAAGGTTCGAGAAATGAAAACCAGTCGTAAAGTGCAAGATTCTAACCTATACTTCATACTCCTATTATTATAAACGTACCTTATAATAAGTATATGAAATTAAGAATTGTATGTCTATATATGATGTATTAAATTCATTACATTCTATGTGTATCCAATATTAAAAAAATAATTTCGCAACCTAATAACTGTGTCACATATCCAATTTTGGTAAGAAATGTACGAAAATCTGATACTATTTTCCACGCTGATGCTCCCAGAGAGTTATCGTCACAAGGGTTTGGAATATGAACAAAGCAACCGAATCGAATGTAATAAAAATCACTTTAGCATTGCGTTAGGACGGGAACTGATGTCTATCGCCATTGTGACACATGATGCGGCCTCGATAGATGTCACGGGGGGAAGCCTGCGTCGAACCGACTATTATTTTTGTACGACAAAACAAAATTGATTGTTCGCCGTCGCGTCTCCATTTTGTTCGGCCGGTTTAATTTAAATATAGTGAATAAAAAGCGTTAAACAATAGCATAGTAGATGCCTCTTTGTAATCAGTTTTTGTGTCGTTCGACGATCTATTCTGCGGTGTAATTAAAATTGTATCTTGAATAGAAAAGTTTTATAAGAACGTAGATTAAAATACTGAACATTAAAATATTAAAAGCGTACCGACAAGAAAATGAATCTTATGTATAATAATTATGGCTACATACAAATTTTGTGGATACATTATATGCATGTATTCGAGAATTACCTGCATTAAAAATAACAAACTTTGCAATTATAAAAAACTACACTACATACCTGGCTTTAAAATCACCAATCACCAAATTCAAAGGATTGATTTTAGTCAAAAATAAAGAATTCAATTATAGTTACTTATAACCAGACCACGAATGTTTTAAAACAAACATTTTCATGTAGGTACGTAGAAATTCACTGTTTATCTTACACCTGCACTATTTAAAAACGTGTTATTTCTAGTGAAGTGGCCACAAATTTGCTTCTAACTTTATAAAAACGCTAATTGGTGACTGTGAAATAAGAAATGGAATCTGAATTATTTAACTTACATCTATAAGGGATGAGTTTTAACTGTCTCTTATCGATTTCTCCGTTAATTGTGGACCGACTTTGATAATTCTAATAGATTTTGATGATTCCAAATGAAATAAATTATAAGGTACCTAGTTATTTCTAGCTTTTTAGTGCAACCAGTTTTTGTTCTTGAACTCGGTGAATTTTTTTTTTCATTATTTGACAATTCCTAACGTGATTCCTAGTAAGCGTGATTGCATAAACTGTTTTAAATGAAAGCAATATTAGATTTCGATAACTTTAATTAACCAACGGAAACGTGTATGTAACCCATAAATATAATTAAATAGGTCACTCCAGTGTCGCAATACCGTCTCGGTTCGATGCTCGGTTCGTCACATGTTCTTACCCATGACTACTGTGAGGCGGCGACTATAAATTAATCAATTTCAATGCACAAACATAAAACTCGTGGTTAACGACGGCTCTAGGGGGACACTAAACGACGCTTGTGCCTGTGTACAAACACTGGTGTAATTATTCGATGAAATCATTGGATAGAAAATAATTAGTGGCTTCAGAGTTTCTCCGCCAAACAATGGTTCCTTGTTATTTATTTATGTCTGTGTATAAAACATTTTTTTAATCACTAGCAATGTTACCAATAATGTACTACCAATGGTTGTTCCCTCTGTTTGAACTAGATGCTTGTGCTTCGGGAGGGGGGATCGAACTTGGAACCACTCTGTAACCCCCCTGGTTACATGGCTACTTGGTTTAAATTACTCTTCCAACGACTAGGCTATTCACGACAATGATGGACACTGTGTTATACATTTAGGCCAAATACTAATAAATTGATCTCAAGTCTGAGAGCGGTCTTGAGTAAGCTTTTGACGTGTCATTTTGTACTGGAATGACATAACAATGACATTCCCTATATCGATTCCAGATCAATTTATTAATACGGGTCTCAAAGTCATTATAGAATAATGACTTATTCCTAATTTATAGTTTAATTGGAATGTGGTAGGTATACCTATGGTCATGTCAATTAGGCTAATTACAGATAAGTACTTACGAAGCGCCAGCTGTTTTCTATGTATTCTTAATTCTGTACCTATAAACGTAGTTAACCCACAGATATAGATTTACATAGATAACGCAAATACATGTACTTCGCGTGTACGAAACCCCGACCAAGTGTCAAGGTTGGTCGCAGCTAACTTACAGTCCACGCGACTACAGATATAAAAAATATGAGTATGAGCGAGATAATCACTCGAGAGAATCGTAGCGGGCGGAGGGGCATCGGCGGCATCGGTGCCTTTGAATCGGTTTGGATTTCCCGTCACTAATGACGTCACAGTAGGTTTTAAAAATTCGGCACGCTTGGTTTCATTACAAATCGTGATACTTGCGTTATCTATGTAAATCTATATCTGTGGGTTAAGCAGTTGTATAGTTACTTACACCACTGTTGTGTCTTCTTTTTTCGAATGTCAAATTACGGATGACAGAAAGAGATAACTTGGTGTATTACTTATCACCAGCTATACCAAGTATATTAATATGGGGGAAAGGGTTTAATGTTCCACATATATATGTCGCCCTCAAACAGTATGTTAGATTATATAATTTTCTGTCATAAAAATACATAGCTTCTACAAGTACCACGAACACATTGACACATCTGGTACCTGTTTATAAAATTAGCCTTTGTTATCTACATATACTACTTACAAACAAAAGGGGTAATAAAATATTTTATAGGTTTTTTATTCGAACATACATTTTATATCTTGGAGGCAGTGGTGTGTGAAAATTGAGTAAGCACAAGCGATAGTCAGGGTTGTCAGTCGTAAGGTACCTGGATACAAATTTAGTGGACACATTATATGTATGTATTCGAGACTTACCTGCATTAAAAATAACAAACTTTGCAAGTATAAAAGCGATAGTCAGGGTTGTCAGTCGTAAGGTATCCACACAAAAGATACATTTTAGTATTTTAAACTGGGGAATATCTAGACAATTCCTTAAAAAAATAAACATTTTTAAAGTCCCTGCCTGTAGATTGACTACAAAAGATTACTCATTAACTGAACGATTACTAAGAAGTACTTACTGAAAGTAGCTAAGAATCCCTCACCAATTGATCCCCATTTCCTGCATCCATCTTTCCTACTGAACACCACCTATTTATAACCTATTCATTGAGACCATTCCAATGAGCCCTAACACGATATCTTTGTTTTATGGAAGTGAGGATTTGAGTATCCTGCAGATTCCAGGAAACCATATCCTTGCAATATCATTGAAGTAACAGAATACGAATTTTTGAAACGATCAGACCTCATGGCTCGGACGTTGCTCATATCCGTTTTAAAACTAGAAAAGTGCTGATAATCTTCAAACGACTTAACAGACTGTCTTGAATCATGGCTAGAAAATAACATTCTCGATCAAGAAACCTCTCTTACAAATAAAACTAAATTAAAATCGGTTCATCCGCTTGAGCGCTAAGATGTCACAGACAGAGACACAGATAAACATGTTAAACTTATAATAACCCAACTTTACCGTTAAAAAATTAAATTAAATAAATATACAACGTTAAAAACTCGTTATAATTCGCAATGATTTACATACAACCATCTAGACGTCAACAAATTGCCGCATCAATAGATTAAGCAGCCCTGAAGCTAAGCGCCGGTAGTGTTCCCGGCTTGGCTGCTTCGCGTCGCGCGTGCCGATTAATGACGTCATCGACGATACGCCCGCGGGGGTGAACCGTTCGCACCCCACCTTTTTACGATTCCAACTTCACCTTTTATGTCACAATGCGAGTTTTATAGCTTTTATGAAATTCTTTACACAATTAACCAGGTCCCCCCACTGACAAGCGCAGGACAAGCGGCGGCTGTTAAAGCTTTTTGTTATTATAAATGACATAATTACTGACACGCAGAGAACAAATTGGTATGATAATTTCTAATGTGTTCTAAGCGCGTTAAAATACCAAACACCCGCTACCCCAACTGTTCACCGAAACCATTTAACATGATTATATTTTCACATATCTATCTTTAGATCTTGTTTTTGTCAGTTAAATGAACTAAGTTATTTAATTTAACTGTCCGAACCATTGTTTTTAGAATGGAAACTAAAACATTACACTTTTAATATCGATCGTTGAGCAATTTCGCGAAACCGATCTCGTTTCGATCTAAGGATATAACTAATCATAAACCTTGATAACCTAATGATGATATAAAAAACTTTATAGGTAGACCATACTTCGGCTAGTCTGTATAGAAACAGTTAAACCTATTTATAAACGCTCCATGAATCCTTATTCTAACAGGAGGAATCACAGTTATAAGAAAAAACTAACCAAGAGAAAGGCTCCTGGTAGGGCTTTGTCCCTTTCTTCTATAGGGTGTTCACGGAAGCCGGTAAGGATATTTAGGCACAGGGACTAGGAGTGAGAGAGACACAATCCCAAAGGGAGTAGGTATTAAAGTATAATAGACCTTAGCGTTTGTTAATAAAGTAGGTACTCAAATGTGTGATCCATTTACATATAGATATCCCTGTATATCCAGCGGTACCCATGGTTTAGTCTTTTGCGTAATAAAAAGTTGGCACTCAAATTGTAATGGTTTTTCTGACAGCTCTCTTTATGGATTTCAAGGAAAATTACTTACCACATGCCATCACTTTTAGAGAGAAATGTGAACGCTACAAGATCTATCATCCAAGATATATTATCGCCAAAATAAATAAAAAAGGGTCTTGACAGACGGACGGACAACAAAGTGATCCTATAAGACTTCAGTTATTATTTTTAAGGTGCGGAACCCTAAAAACAGGACAACCGCAACTAAAACCGTACAGTTATTATTATAAACTTATTTAAGTACCTCTATTTGTATTTATTACACATGTTAGTGGTCTTTAATATTCGCCAAACTGAGAAGACTAGTTTATCTAGAATAGATTATGCGTCTGCACACCTTAAGGCGTTACGACTTCCATTTCATGGCGCACATAAATTGATATCACCTAATACAGCTACAATTGGATATTCACAACGGTAGAGTGGCACGTCTAAACAGTCTATGTGCGAAACACATAAACATTTTGAAGACCGCCATCATTTCTTAATCGCCGTTTCAAGTTTCCTCTCTAATCCACCCGAAATCCGTCCACGCAGGTAATTCCACCCATAATTGCTCCATATCTGAGCCGACTTCGGGGAGTATCATTTACTCTTGCGCGCTCGTTTTTCCTCACCTCGGGTTATAAAAAATCGCTCGTTTGTACGTGATGAATGATACCGTCGGAGGCGACCACGTAATTGGGTGTCGAAGTCTAGGGCTAAAAGCATACACGTGTCGATCGTCCCGCCATCTGATAGGCCATTGTCTGTGCTTTATCTGGGTACACACTGTACACAATAAATCGTCCGTGTACCATTGTGTTGGGCTAAGTGATGTACAGAGTCGCGATCGAGGTGTGTGAAATATCGCTCCGGAATGTTATTAGAAAGCCGACACACAGAATCGATCGGCAGTATTTCCCGCTAAGAAAAGGAGCGCCCGCCATTCGGGACCCGCCAAAGAGGTATAAAGCATGGAGCACGCGTTCTTTTGTCACTGTCAAAGGTATATCTTAACTGCACAAACTCGACAGACATCTTAAAAAAGAGGATTTTTACTGTGGTGACCAGTTGGTGACCTAGAGCTATAAGATTTTCAGTAAATTATACTATACAAATGTATAGCAAGCTCGCCCTTATTGTCATTTATAGAAAGCATTGACCGTGTAGTCTCTCTCTCTAACTGTCGTGTTGCATAGTAACTCAGAAGGACACTATCGGATATATTGCAAATGTTCGATTAAACACGCGGACTCCATGCTTGTCATACCTCTTCGGGATCCGCCAATATCCAAGTTAGGTAAGAGATAGAGGCCGCCTCTTTGTAGGTTTTTCAGAGAATCCACAAAAGGAATTATTTAAATGAAAGGATTGTAATTTATACATCATTCAGTCGGGTATGGAATGTAATCGGCCGTACTAAATAAAAGGTATAGTTAAAACAATACTGTAATGAATTTTCAGGGTAGCAGTGGATTCATTCTTTAATTATTCCTATCAGAATTCTAATTTAATTTTGACGGAGACTAAAATAAAATATATTTGTGGGACTCCGCTTCGAGCAGCTGTATGGCAGCAGCTCGTTAAAAGCACCGGAATAATTTAATTGCGCATAACATTATGAAATATGGACAGTCGATATGAAACAGAAATAGCTTCCCAGAGGTAGCGCGGTTGTCAGATATTTCGGCCATACAGTTCTCGTATAGACAGAATGACGTATTTATACCAGTACCGTGCAATTATACGTTACCTACAATACTCAATCAGTGTCACTCGTGTCCAGCTCTAGCGGTTGAATCGAATTTAAACAAACCATATGTAACATATAATTTGGTCGAGAATAATTATTGGAATTCATGTCCGTAATTCCTTATTTTGATAGGTAAACTTTGGAGGTTGACGACCGCTTGGCGTAGTGGTTCGAGCGTAGGCCGTTCGGCTCACTGCACATGGTGGTTGCGGATTCGATTCCCGCCGGGGCAAATTTCTGAAATGGCCTTTTCGTAATTTTCCCAAGTCTGCCTGTCATATGGATGGCCCCTAGTCCATTGTACGGTACCTTGTACCCATAGTACAAGCGTTGCTTAGTTTGGGACCATACAGTTGGTGTGTCAGCCTGGCGATATTTATTTATTTGAATTTATCGGCAGGCAGGTAGTTTTTTTTCTAGAAATTATGTTAGGAACGCATTTAAATTATGGGTAGCATAAGCCGCTTTGGATTCTAAGATACAAACTATTGCTTAGTCCGGGATCCACGATAAAAATATTATCAGAAAATCTAATTCCTGGCCGTCTCATATTGGGTACCTTTATCTATTCAATCTTGTCCACCGTCACTACAATGTCCCTCATATAAAATCTGGCTACACGCGCCAGGCGCGCGGTGTTGCTAAGGAACGGCGCACACTCCACACCCATGCCTATTGTCCGCCAGTTCTTATTTTTCTCCCTTTTGCGCTCTACGATAATGGGAATTTCTGAAATTGCAACAATACATATACGGTCGGCGGCAATGGCGAGGCGACTGGAAATTTTCTCCCCCCCACCACCCACACCCCCCTCCCTCATTCCTATTTAGTTCTGAGATATGTAGGTGTTTTATTTCAGTCTTCAGCCTTGTCTGTTATTATTGTTTTTGTTTTGTCTTCGGTATTGTTTTAATTAGTTGTGTGAAAATAATTCAGACTCATTTCTGTTGAGCCTTATTATGTCGTGTATAAAGAAGGTACGTGTTTCTTTTAATACGCGTTATTTTAGGTAATTAACGGCGGGCATTACGCGGTGACCTGGCTCTATAATTTCTATATATAGATTTTAAATCAGTGTCAAATATGGCCATTATCAGTCAAAAATTTAATATAGACAGAATGTATTCAGAATGAATATCAGACTGGCTTCTTCGTGTGAATAACCGCTTAAAGTACTTTGTACCATCTCAATAGGTACAAAATATGCTCATTGGACATCATAATTTTAGGTAGGTAGCAATTATTAATGAAATGATGAGTAAGCAGTACCTAGGTAATAACTAGGTCGCATTAATAGAGATAAGATTATATCTATTTTACTATCACTGACGTCCATCACAAGACTAAACGATTTAAATAAACGCACCCATAAATCAATACCAACGTTAACTAAACGGTTATAATAAACTGATCCCGCAAGCGATAAATATCGATCAGTAACGACCACCTGTCCCCGTTAATATCGATTGCGGCGCAGGAGTCGATGACGCGACGCGGAACCGGAAGCGGAGGCGCACGCGCCGATCCGGTCGCGACGCATCTGGCCTTTACAACCTGCACATCCTCAATAAACCTTAAATGTGTTAAGATATTGATGCGCTTCGCACCTCACGGGCTTCCAATATTTTATAGATCCGTTTAATTTCTTGTTCGGTGATGATTTGTCACTATGTTTTATAATTGCCTATTAATTAAGTGCCGCTGAGCTTATGTTAACGACTGGTGATAGGCACTTTTATATCACAGTAAAGTATGAAACGACCATAAAAATAATGTTCACGCATACCAAATAGGGGACAATATAATAGTGGATGCCAAATTGTATATTATGTCGTCGTCGTCCCTCCTCTGGCCCACTTTGGTATTGCAAACAAGGCTACAGTAACTGCTTAACATCAGACGAGCCATTTCTGACTTACGCCTCGATTCTATCCAGAAGCACTTCAAAATAGCGTCCGAACGCTATTTCAAGAAGGCTTCTGAACACACCAATGCCTTAATCGTCGCCGCCGCCGATTATGCACCTACACACGCGCCAGTTGCATGCCGCCGCAGGCCGCGGCATGTGTTGCTGGACCCCCCCGACCCACTCACCGCTCTCCTAGACTCAGATGTCGAGGAGAACGACACACGCACACTCCCCACCAGACACCGACCTCGCCGGCGAGGTCGACGAACCCCCGCTTCCGCTAGAAGGTGCGTCTACTTACCTAGACGCACCTTGGCACCCGACAAGCCCGCTGAGTTTCTTGCCGGATCTTCTCAGTCGAGGTCGCGTTCCGATCCGGTGGTAGATTTACCCTCGCCACCTCTCCTGGCAGCGGCCCAAGCCGAGGTCGTGTCCCTTGTGGCGCCCTTGAGCTAGCTGCCCCCCTGCCCCTCTGGCTGGAGCGCACTTGCGCTCGCCCTCTGTCCGGGTGAAGTTGTTATGGCCACTCTGGCCAACAACATATAGTCAATTCAAAAAAAAAAAAAAAAAAAAAAAAAAAAAAAGACGAGCCATAAGCTTGTTTAATAAATAAATAAATATAAATATCGCCAGGCGAGCCCACTAACTGTATGGTCCCAAACTAAGCAACGCTTGTACTATGGGTACCGTACAATGGACTGGGGGCGATCCCAGTGACACCCGGAACCATTTCCGGAATTACCCTGACGGGAATCGAACCCGCAACCACCCGACGCAGTGAGCCGAGCGGCCTACGCTCGAACCACTGCGCCAAGCGGTCGTCGACGGTGTTTGCCGACGTTGTTGAATAAAAAGAACATTGCAATAAAATTTACTTACCTATTTCCTAATAATACCAGTGGGTATAGTCTACTGTATCACCTCCCCCATTATTTGGATCTGCACGACTAGGTTTTTTGCGATGCAACGCTACAAAAAAATCCTTTGGTCACGTAAATTGAAATCTTACCCGGAATATGAAGTCTTATCTCACGTATTCTTTTAGCTATCTATTGAGCCAATATTATACTTTTAATATGTAACTACAAGTATCGTTCGTTCCAACAAAGTTTAAGAATAATAACAGGTTGCTTTCAAACTTCAAACGGGGAGCAATAAGATCATTTACATTTGTTATTGTATAGAAAGTTTATTTCTTTGTAATTCAATTCATAGTTTCTCATCCGTGTTTTAATACAAAAAGTTGGGCAGTTTCCTCAAACGGGTACCTACTTCGCTACTACGCTGGGCATAATACGTCTTCATGATGCCGTCGAACGCTCAGCCGAGTGTAACAAGCCTCGCAGTTTGTCTTCATTCTAGGAGTTGCAATTCATTTTTATTCATACATCGAACGGTTTCATGTAAAAATGTACGACGTTCACATTACATTGCCTTTTGTGTGTTCAAGAATAACTCTCCTTTGCCCACATTTCCTTTGGTAATAATTTGTCTTTTAAAAGTTATTTCTTGTTTCCATTATATAGGTAACTAGCTGAGCCCGCGACTACGTCCGCGTGGAATTTAACTTAACAAAAAATCCCGCTCCCGCCTTCTGAGCCCGCGCGACAGGACTCACTTTTTTTAATTTTGTTTTTCTAAAATAAATGTAGCCTAAGTTACTGCTTATAACATCAGCTATCTACCAGTGAAAGTCCCGTCAAAATCGGTCCACCCATTTCGGAGATACTCTTTGATTTCATGTGTTTTTATTTTTTTACGCGGAACTCTAATTGTTTTTCCAAAATTAAAGTAGCCTAAGTTACTCCTTTTATCATCAGCTATCTGCCAGTGAAAGTCCCGTCAAAATCGGTCCAGCCGTTTCGGAGATTACCCGGAACAAACACACAGACAGACAGACAGACAGACAGACAAAAAAAATTTAAATCGCGTTTTTGCTATAGTAGGTGTCGTATGTACTTTGATATGCACTTAGTGAAAAGGTGTTATTTTGATATTACAAACAGACACTCCAATTTTATTTATTTGTATAGATAGAAGACACCTAAAATTTATCGTTAGGCAAACCATAATATAATCGATCTTTAAACTATAATCGGTAAAGTATCTTCCAACGACTTGCGGTGTTCTTTACAAAGTAAAAATAAAACACATCAACTTTTTTTTTCTTAATACCTACTTCCATTCCGTAGCCGTGACAAGTAGATCGTGTAGGAATGGTGTCAGCCAAAACGGCAATGCAATAAACTTTCATGCCATTTACAGATTTTCCTTTCCCGTAAAGGTGAGATACGTGATTCGTGACATGATCTGAACTCACCGAGAATAGCGCAGGACATAATATCAGTTTACAAGATCACATAGGTGCCCCGCAGCCGACATCACGTGCGACTTTCTGCCGCGTTCAGAGGGCGCCACATCTCCCGCTGCTCCAACGCTCGGCATGCCGTCCGCGTCCACGACCGAACAACTTCGAAAATCGACTTTCAATGGAACTTTTCTACGTCACATTTCCATTTATACAAACAAAGTCACGAGATAGGTGAATGTAATGATATTCATTACACTTTCTTAGAATACAAGTTCTGAATAGCAACTACGTTAATAATGGAATTGTAATTTACGTACTTACTTATGTGTTAAATAAATAAAATAGGAAGGAATTCGATAATTGATGCTTCATTAATTTTCAATTATATTTGCGAATACAATAGTAATACGTTTCTATCAATAAATATGTTTATTTTTTCATATATAATTAATTATCATGAATTTAATTTATTAGAGTTTCATAAATTAATATTTGATTAAGTACCTACACATTCCAAAAAATATCCATCAAAACAAGAGTATATCCAATAGCGTATTAAATTGTGCCTGTAATTAATTTAGTGTGTATTCTATACAAATAAATAAAATTGGAGTGTCTGTTTGTAATATCAAAATAACACCTTTTCACTAAATGCATATAAAAGTACATACGACACCTATAGCAAAAACGCGATTTAAAAATCTTTTGTCTGTCTGTGTGTTTGTTCCGGATAATCTCCGAAACGGCCGGAACGATTTTGACGGGACTTTCACTGGCAGATAGCTGATGTAATAGGAAGTAACTTAGGCTACTTTAATTTTTGAAAAACAATTAGGGTTCCGCGTAAAAAAATAAAAACACATGAAATCAAAGAGTATTTCCGAAACAGCTGGACCGATTTTGACGGGACTTTCACTGGTAGATAGCTGATGTTATAAGCAGTAACTTAGGCTACTCTTATTTTATAAAACAAAATTAAAAAAATGGGTTCTGTCTCGCGGGGTCAGAACGCGGGAGCGGGCTGTTTTGTTAAATCAAAATTCCACGCGGACGAAGTCGCGGGCTCAGCTAGTTAATAAATAAAATTCTCTGAAAAATATTGTAATACAAAATCCCACCTATTTGTAAACAGAAGAGTTACGCGTAGAGTTCAGTGCCCCGCTCATCAGAGGCTGCATTAAAGTTTTTCCATTATCTCCCATTGATGGATTTACATCAGGATATTGCCTGTATTTTTTCCGATAAAACAGTAAGCGGAAAGAGATTTTACAAAGTAATTAGCTATCGAAGGAGCTCTATTATTATCAGAATAGTATCAGGATCGAGAAAAAGTTACTAATACTGTTTAATATTATAATAGAATCAAGGAGATTGTGAAGCGTATAAATTAAACTGATTAAACAAACAAAGATATGCAAGCATATAACATAAGTAATTAAGATAATCGCTGTCTAATTTTCTAATTGTCTAAAATTTCTTGTTTTATTTGCCACGTAGTCAAATAAAAATATGAATAATATGATTCGCATAACCATAAACACACGTCCATGTCATAAAATTATAGAGGAACGGACCCGCGGCCGCGCCTAGTTTCCATTAAGTATCATTGTCAAAAGCAATTTGTGGTTATTTGCATATTACGACCGTTGTACGCTCGCCGTCCACCATGCATTATTTCCGGGATAATAGCTATGTAAACATCTCAGCGAGATTATCTATGATGACTATATTGCTTCATTCTAAATTGACTTGATGTTAAACTTATGGGTTTTGAGTTTATGAAAGTAGATTTACACTATTAGATTTTTTAATTTGCCATTAAAAAATCTAATAGTGGCGACGTCCACGTATCTACTCAAGTATTCACTCTCACTTACTCACTCTTCTTTCATCCGTAGTATTTACATGGTCACATGATGGGGCCCAAGACTACGTCTTAGGCTAATAAGCGACCTAATTTACATTGCAGATGTTAATCAATGACCACAGATCGTGACGAGGACTTTTGCCATCGTGCGAAGAGAAAACCTTGTGCGCGTAGCTTTATTATTATTATACTATGCACGTACATATAACTACTTATATGTACGCGTACATATAACTACTTATATGTACGCGCATAGTATAATAATAAATAAATCTTGCAACTTGTATGTAGCTTGCTTGTATCTACATACAAGCAAGCTACATACAAGTTGCAAGATTGTTATAAAAATAAAATTGATCAACAATTTATTCGTACGCAACTCGGACCACGTCGGCTAGTAACATTCGTGACGACTCGTGATTTTCAGCGCGCTATACGTATTTCTTACCGGATTTTCAGTTAAACGGCAAATTCGGCGCGTGCGAGCGGCCGACCGTACGGATTCGATTTGCTCTAACGCGATAGTCACACATTCAGCTCCCGACGGACCATGTAAGTGGTCCATTCACTACGGAGACCATTATTAATACATCCCCTCCCCACTCGTCTCCTCTCGAGGCCCTCATTGTGCGCCGTTGCGAGTTAATCCTCCGTCCGGCAAAGATCGGCGATCGAATGCGACCGTCCCAGCTTTGTGAAACGTAATAGGGTCCTACAGTTAAATGCCGCGTGTAATTTTTGGTTTGCGATTGTAATTATCTATTGAATCGCGGTGCTTCAGGGGAAGAGTTCAATTAACGCGTGACGCTCCGACGGGCTGATTGATTGGTTTCGGCGTTGTATGTTCGCCTGGTAGATACACCATACCACTGAATTAGTGAAGCGCCACAAACGCTTATCCGTATATTGGCGTAGCGGGGCTTACCTACCCTGTCTGAGGCCAAAATACATTTTACTACCCTATAGTATACAGAGAGATAATTCACTGGTTAGACTAGACCGTTATCGAATATAATATATCTACATGCCCATGTAATAAATATATAGTAAAAATACAACTTAGCATAATCACTTTTGAAGTTACAGTATTTAACAAGTTCACAGCTTGCTCTACTAGAGCCTGCATACGAAATGTTCATATTCTTGCTACAGAATTAGGTCATGTGAACCGCCAACAACATGTCTACCTTTTGAGAAGCATTAAGTTACAACTAGAAGTTACAATTCGAAGCATTTAGTAACTTAATTTTTTTTTATTACCTACATTTTTTTTACAATCCTTATTTATTTTAAACTCTTCAACAGAACAAAACAAAATAAATTACGTCAGGGATGATATGAAATAAAATTTAGTTTGAAGAAATTTTCAAAGCGACATAACATGTAACACGTAAGTACAGTGGATTATAAAATATCCAACCACAATACCCAATCAAATTAAGTTTACTCCACAATGCCGATAACACAGAACGGAAACAAGTATTGAGAAAAATAGATGAGCTGTGAATCGGTACAGCTCGGTCCGTCGCGACGAGCCGGCCGGCGGACACCTCCCGGCGCGCTGCACAACCAACCTCCGAGCAATTTGACCAATTTAATGTCATTCGCGTCTATTGACGGCCTCCCGCGCTCTCAATTCGAAAATAGACGCCATTGTGTTCATATAGCAAAAATATTAAGCCACTGAATATTTTGTCCGCTTCATGCAGTGCACTTAGAAATGTTGCTATACCCAGGTGGGCATTGACAAAAGCACGGTGCACGAATTTTAAACAACGGTTTTGTTAAGCTAACGAAAATCCAAAATATAAAACTGAAATAAAGTTCGTTTCCATTCCTAATCGACTGTTAGGCTCCATACAATATCTGAAAGAATACAGGAACCACTTTCGCGTGATGCTGTGATCACACACTGGTCAAACATACCTATTAATTCCGGCTGCAGACTGTCTATTATATCACTAGTAGTATCACATTCATAACATAATATCTTGAGTAAGCGGATTGCCAATCAGAGCCTGGTACTCTCGCCAAATACTGTTTGCGATCACTTAGGATGGACCCAAACGCTAAGAGAAACAAACCTTGTAAATAAAAAAATATATATATTTAAGGCTTAGATACTAGTAACCATGGATGTTTCTATTGCAAAAAAGCTTTCCTTCTAGTTTAAGTAGTCAGTTTATTCTGTCTTGTCTTTTGCATATTCTATCTAATGATTTCAAATGCTTCTATCTTCACAAACTTTTCGTCTAATGATGTGCACTTTCGCTCCATGGAGAGCATGCTTTTATTAGAATATGATTTAAGTAGCACTTAAATAGTCATAACTGCGGTGTGTCGACATACTTATAACGTTATAAACTGGTAGTACAGCCCAAAGAAGAAATTTACCGTCCGGATTGAGGAGGCATGTTATTTCCAGTCGTGACGTCGGGATATTCGTTTTTATTTTTCATTATATGTAGGTACGGTTGCAGATCAAATATTAGGACACAATTGAAAATAGCTAATATAAATTAAGTCTAGGTGACTTATTTTTACCTTAAACCCTATTTATTTTCTCTATATATCTATCGTCTATGTTTGTAAAGTTTATTCAAAATAAAGTCGGTAGAAAAAAAATACATAACAACAGTAATATATTTTGAATGAAGTTCAGCCAATACCATCTGCACTTAACCGATTTTGATGAACTTTTATGGGACCAATCTGGAAGGATATCCTTTCAAATGCAAATATATTTTTTCAAATCGGTTCATAAATGACAGAGTTCTGAGGTAACAAACATAAAAACAAATACAACCGAATTGAGAACCTCCCTCTTATTTAAGTCGATTTTAAAATACATAACCTAATATAATTTTAAATAAAGTTCAACCAGTTTCATCTGTAGGTACACCGACTTTCGACGATGTGCCTAAAAATAATAGTGCAATCTGTAAAATGGATTACATCTATAAGCAGTTGAATCTCATTAAAGGTTACAAAATAAATGAATGTTAAAAACGCCTCTCTCTATATTGCCTCTGCTCCGTTATCGTAATCGCACGACAAATCGTCTAGTCGCCGAAGTAAAGCCGTCTTAAGATCGGCCCTCGTAAATTATGCAAGTGTCTGCGTTATAAAATATTTACGATCCTTACCTTCGGCTATAAATCCAGAGTACTGATTTAGGCGACTATTATTATAGTTAATGTTCATTTGATTGTTGAATCCCTGAAATAAACATGAAACGCGCCGAATTTCCCCTTTTCGGGAATGATTAGAATTTACGCTCATCTAATTTACTTTCAATTGAAAATTGATACGGCAGCGGGAGAACGGATGCTAATTAAACAAGTGAGACGTTACCTGTACGCCCGACTTAAATAGAATCAAATTACTTAATGCCAAAATACGGGCTGAACTAAATCCGAAAGCGTTAAATGTTATGGTTCAACATTCTATACCTACGCAATGCTTCACAATATTTATTTACCGAAGTAGGTAATTCAATCATGGATTTCTATAACTAAATAGATTGCATACTTGTTTTTTTTGTAAATATTATAATGTACTTTATTCCCTTTCGTTAAAGTTTAGTACACTGTAACACTTCTGTAGACAGGAAAACGAGCCGATGGGAGAAAGTCTCTGGTGGGACTGTATCCCGCTCACTCCTAGGGGCCATGTCTAATTGCCCCACCGTCCTCTTCCCTACTGGTCCTACTACCTTCCCCCGTGGACACCCTAGTAGAAAGGGACACAATCCCACCAGGAACCTCTCACTCAGCTTGTTTTTGTGCAACACTGATCCCTCCTGTTTAGTATAAATCTTGAAACATAAATAAACTCGTTGGCACACTGACATAAACCATGCAGTGTTTCTCTAAAACACGTCAATTAGTACAGAGCCGTAAACCGCAGGCATTCGGTCGAACAGACGCCCCGCGCGTCGCGAGGGTTGTCCGCCATCTTGGATCACGGGTCAAATTAAATTGACATGTGGTTTGAGCAGCATATTGTGCTCGCTTGGCAGCATTGTGTTGACACCCCTAATTATACAGGTCCGATATGTGCAGATAAAGCACGGTAATTAACTTAATGTGCCTCTGAATATAATTCGCTACGATTTGAAGTTATGCCATTGTTTGAATCACACCCGCCCTTCTGCATTTAAATTGTAAGCTTTGTGCCAATCCAATTTTATTTTGTTTACCTGGATAACAATCTATCTATTTAAGAAAACCACAAGGTAGTCTAAAATTCTGGCTGAACAGGTGAAATAATAACATTGGCAGTAGGTTCAATAAGCAGTAGATAGATCTTTAACACGACACATTTGACACTTATTCGATTTTCAAACGCGGAAAATCAATTTATGTAGATACCTGATACAGTTGCAGACCAATAGTCTTTTGCACAGAAAACGGGAAAATAAACGAACTTAACACCCCTTACGATGTTGGAATTTACAATATAAACATTGTGTTATAAACCGCATAACTCCAGAATTTAATAACGTTACGGATCGAAGGAAATCCTTTCGGATGTTTCAACATGCAAAATAACATTTTCATAAAACATCCTTAATGTTATGCAGCCCGGGGCACCGGCGTCTAAATTATAAAACGTGGTCCACGGAAAGAGGACGTAATATCGGCAATATCGCCGCTCGAAGGGAGATCTTCCCGAAGCGTTGTCGTTAAATTATCGGGTCTCATCGGCGCGGGCAGACGCCGCGTCAGCGGACCACGCCGCCGCCGCCTCCGCATCCTCAGTTTAGCATATCGACTGAGCTCGCCAAATTCACACCGACACATAATATAGATGTTCCGAGGCGCCCCGTGTTAAAGCCATTATCGAACCCTAATACTATTTTAAAAAATGGCCATCCTAAAACTGAACACCTCCGCGGAAAGCTGCTCGAGAACAGACACTTAATACGATTGGATGAAGATGGCAGAGTAATAAAGCGTGTTCGGTAATGTGTTTATAGAAGATGTGCTGGCGTCGCTTCGTTGCACGGATCGCCTTCAATTTACTGTGCGAGATTACGATTAGCTTGCGATCGGGCTTTATATTAAAGTTGCCACCAGGGACCGTCCGCCCGCCCTCGACAAACATGCCTGAAAAATATCAATTACGATCGTGATTTTGCATGGTCTCCGTTTTGCAGTCTAACTGCTAACTTTCCTAATTCATTAAATAGAATAATACGTCACAATTAACCAATTAAACAACTAAGTGTCGTAACAGGAACTTACATAAGGCTAACTTGTTGTTTACAATAGTTCTATCGTAGCTATGCATAATAACATCAGCTAAAAGCATGTATGTTCTTCATTAATCGCACCCAAAGTAATGAGTTACGAAAGCGATACAATCAATAACAACTACAAATTAATTACTCATACCCGTAACAATATAACAAGGGTGGCGTGTACATCGGATTTGCGGACATCGGTCGGTATCATTACTGTGATACGAAAATAAAAGAATATAGGATAATGGACGTCGGGATCAATACAAAGTAATCGCAAGCGGATCCAATAAGCCCGACCAAACCAACGGGGGGTCGCATCGGACGGGACCGGAGGCTGAGAGCCGACATGGGGAAACAATATGGCGGCATGCAAATAGCTCGGCCATTATCGCACCTGGGCAGCGCGAGCCAGCCCGACGAGTAAACAAGATTACGGGAATTGAATGGCTAATTAGGGGAAAAGAAGCGGCTCCGGCGACGCGCTGAGTTATCGCGCGTCGTCTCTGCCATATTTCACGACACGCTTAACTCGCCTTTATTGTTCAGCCGCCTCTTGTTTAGCTAAAGAGGCTTGTTAGCTTATCTCCCGAAGCCTAGGTAGACTGCATTAACTGTCACGGCCAGGAGCGACGATTTACTGCGCTACAAAGCTTCTAACAGCGTTAAATAATATGAGACGCTCCGCTAAGCCGTTAATGACACCGGAGAAGCTTGTGGAAGTAAAAACCGTTTTGATAACGTTAATTTCATAATCTCGTTTTGGAGCATAAAAATTATGCGTTAATTAATTATGTTGTGAGCATTCGTGAGTATTAAATGACCCACATAATAGATAAAAGCACACGACAGCCCAGTTACGCTACAATATAACTTTTCGATAGGCCGCGGGTGCGTCCGCGCAGAAGAAAACACTTTGTCATTATTCAATTAATTAATTAGTGACTTTTATAGATAATAAAGTGAGTGTATTTACGAGTGAGCTTCGTTAATTTTATGTTATCTGTTTAATTGTACGAGCCTCCGGCGACGACGCGGCCGGCACTATCGGGGTATCACCAATGTTATGTCCCTTTAGTATATCCTATGATATTTCGATCAAGTTTAATATGTCCATCGTAAAGACTTTTATTAATGTTAATAGACTTGTAACCGGCCAAGCGGGCACAAAATAAAGGTTATTGTATAAATAGGTATTTAAACATAATATGATGCATTTTCATAACATTCAACAATGTTATGGTTACTTAATTAACAAATTCAATTCAATCGATAATTGCGACTAACATAAGGAGAAGATATCTGTTTCTCTTGAGAAAACGCTTTTGAAGAAATTTAATGCATCACAATTTAAAAACATATTCCGAGGAGTATAGTGAAACATCAGCAATTAAATATTCAAATTAGTTTAAAAGAGCCATGTGTTTCACGATATTCACTAATGATATCACCTATTTATAAGCAGTATAAATTGATTAATATTGATAATTGTGGAGAAAAAATATTGCAGGTCACACAATAATGAGGATACCCTGGTAATTAAAAACTGCTTACGATTACCATAACAGAACTCTACTAGTAGAGCCGTTGCCGCCCCTATACACAGGAGATAATTAAACGTTTCAGCTTTTGCCCATACACAAGAATGAGGCCTCACCCGAGTTTCCTTTTATCTCGTCGTCATATAAAATAATGCATATGATAATCTGAAAATGGTGAAACCAAATAATATTCAGAACGCGCAAAGAAATAACTGTTGACCCATTTGTAATGATCCACCTTATCTGCCTGTACCTACTCAAATCATTTACCCATTCGATATGATTTAAAGTGTCTCGTCCGTAAAGCGACGACGTTAAACGTAATTTAATTACATACGGGGCTTGTTTCGGCCCACACACAGTCTAGTTAATACAAGATTAATGAATCGCAGCGATACAGATACATGACTTATTCTCTCCCGGCCCGTATTATTTAAAACCCACGTTTTCATGATTACAGTCATTTAAAACGTCCGTCGCCTCGTCTACGCTGAATCGCTCCACTGCCATTCAAACATTTATCCCCTACTCAATTTCAATTAGACAATATTAATTATGAAAGATATTTGTTTCTTTCCATCATTTCTCCCGCCAGAATCCCCATTAATTTGTAAAAAGCTTTTAGTGACCTCAGATCCCGAAAGCCAAACACTTTGTCTAGGAAAGCCAGAAAGTTCCATAATTTCTTTGCCGAGATAAGAGGCGAAAGTTCACGCAGGAGCAGAGATTTATGACATCACCGTCGTTCCTTTCACTAAATAATAAAAGGCCCGCTGTAAAACGCGGTGGAGGCATAAAAGTTTTACGTCCATACAACCCGTTGTGTACGTGAACGGAGCACGCAGGGCGCGCCGCGTTAGAAGGACGACCAAATCTCCATAAAGAGTAATCAGTGTCCGCACAATAGTCCGTCGCCTCATAAATTGTAACGCCAACGTGCGCTCATTATGCCTCGATCCGCGGCGAGAGTAATTTGAGCTCGGCCCGTCCGCTTATACCGAAAATTATGAATATAATTTGGCATAAACTAAGTGGGTAATGGTGACTTGTTGCTCGGTCATGTTGGCAGCGCGCTGTCACGCTGCACGCTCCCTTCAGCGGTAAAGTGTAGCTGATGCCATAACGTGACGTTGTGACAGCAACATGAGACATCTGGCGGGCCCTGCGACTAAAGATTATTATTGTGACGATAGTTTTTTTGTTTATTATTTCTTTACTAGCTGTGGCCCGCGAGTCATTCGCGTAGTATTTAACTTAACAAAAAAAATCGGGATTATCGGGATAAAAAGTATCCTATGTGTTAATCCCGGTTATAAACTATCTGTTTTCCAAATTTCATCCAAATCCGTTCAGTAGTTTTTGCGTGAAGGAGTAACAAACATACATACATCCACACTCACAAACTTTCGCATTTATAATATTAGTAGGATGTTTTTTTATTATTTTATTTAATTGACACGTTACCTAGCTGATTGTTAAAGTTAAAATGAAACCTGCGTCTCATATGCTGCAACTCAGCAGTAGGTATCTTGAATACATCAAACAAGGAATTTATCTTTTACAGTTTCCACTGACGAGTAACGATTCGTAAGTTATAGTGTAATAACAGACAAACCGATAAGCGAGTATTTTTATTTTACTTTTATAGTGGCAAATAACCCAAAGGGATAAGGGGGTGTACAGTGTTGCTTTCGCACGGACAAGTACAGCTGTAACCAACCGTACAACCTACCAGGGCCCTAACCACGGTAGCTACTCAAATCGTAATAAAAAAGCAAACGCTCGCGATTACGTTTCAAACGCTCCGCTTTTGACGTTTTGCTGACACCATACCATATCAATGTCAGTAGAAATCGTAAAGCTCGTGTCAGCAAAACGTCAAAAGCAGAGCGTTTGAAACGTAATCGAGAGCGTTGGCTTTTCTATTACGATTTGAGTAGCTAGCGTGGTTAGGGCCCTGATGTTAAGCAGTTAACATCAGTAGCCTTACAAATGCCAAAGGCATTGCTCGCACTTTGCCGACCTCAAGTGGAATGGAGTGGGACAGAGGGGAGAAAGGGCGTTGGGCTTCCGGCTCTCTCACTCATTGTACGAAGCGCAGCTATAATGGCTACTTTACGCTAATCTTCTGTGAGAGGGTGGTACTACCACGGTCGAGCCAGCCCGTGTTGAGTTTTAGACAATTGGCTACAGTTTGACTCTACCACTACCACCAAGATGTGACGACTGCTTGGCGCAGTGGTTCGAGCGTAGGCCGCTCGGCGCACCGCACATGGTGGTTGCGGGTTCGATTCCCGCCGTGGCAAATTTCAGAAATTGCGTTTCGTAATTTTCCCTGGTCTGGGTGTCACTGGGATCGCCCCCGGTCCATTGTGCGGTACTCATAGTACAAGCGCTGCTTAGTTTGGGACCATACAGTTGGTGTGTCAGTCTGGCGATATTTATTTATTATTTATTTATGTATTGCTGACGTCACCAATGTACTTCATAGCTCTACAAACTCTAGAGTATATTCACACAATTTATCTAATGGATTAGCAAAATAAAATCTCAATGCTAAAAAACGTTGGCCGTCACGGGACTCGAGAGTGGTGTTGTAGAGATTGCATGACGACATGAGAGAGCGTCATGCCATTTGCCGTGACGGCAAACTGGTAGATTTTACTGCCAAAGTGCGCCAAAAGATGTTTCATAATCAAAAAGCGAAACATTTTTTTCACGTTACATTGTCCGATTTACACCCTATTGAAATACGAGTTTAACTTCGCCTTTCATTGCGCCCATAGTCCATACATTTAAAATTCAATAGCCGCTGAATATACAAAGATTAGCGGCTTTTCATTGTAGTCATAACGATTAATTCCCCACCGTATGTGAATTTATAACATTAAAATTGTTGGAATCAACCGAATACAAAAATATTCTCTATGTCATCGCACGAAGCATAGTTAACGATAAAGTTAAAGCTTATGTTTTAAAGTTAACAAACAAACCTGCTCGTTTGTATTTCTAATCTGTTGATCGGACGCATTCTCCTCCGTTGTAAGGCCACCAGATTATAGCTTAACATGTGATTGTAACACGATATGAGAAGGCGAGGGCACGGCGCGGCGTGACAACCTCTACAAACGTGTCGTAATTCAATAAACCGCTCCAAACCTACTAATGGAGGGCGCAGCTTCAGTAACAAACTCTTCAGGTAAAGTACTGAAGAGCTTTCATGCAAAGTCCAGGCTAATGGAATCTTGATTCAGAGCGAAACGTAGCAATAATCAATAACAAACCATTTTGCTCGTTTAAAGATTGTTTTGCGTTAATTAAATAGCAAAGGGAGCATTTAACAACAAAAAACACATATTCCGCTCAAAAATATCGAAGAAGATAAAGAAGCGCTTTATTAAAACGTACATCTGGAGCATAGCACTTTACGGGTCAGAGACGTGGACAATGACACAAAGAGATAGAGAATATTAGAAGCTTTTGAGATGTGGTGCTGGAGGACGATGGAAAGAATAAGCTGGACGGAAAAGATAACGAACCAAGAAATACTAGAAAGAGTAGATGAACCGGAGAAGCCTGTTGACCAGCATTGAAAATAGAAGAGGAAAGATGATCGGACATTTGATACGACATGACGCTTTTATGAAAAAAAACATAGAAGGGAAGATAGCATGCAAGAGGAGAAGAGGAAGACCTAGGAGAAGCTATTTCGACCAAGTGAAGGAAAAAGTGAATGTCGTGTCGTATGGTCAGGGAACTGGGATATAATCGCAGTGAATGAAAAAACTCCACCGGCAAGAGCATGGCTCTTAAGTTAATGATGATGAAATGATGATATGATTTGATAATGATGCATGCCTGCATAATGATGCACAAAATAAAGCAACGCAAGATCTAGTTTCAGTGATTATTTGGTAAACGATGCAACGGTTAAAATTATATTGTGCTCTAAATAACTCTTAATTGACTGCACAAACTCTTCAACCATTGTGATGTCACTTTTAATTCCGCTCGGACATGTTCCCATCGAAATAAATCTAGCACACTTCAAATTCAAGTTAAATCTGGTGTATTAAATATCTAGTTACCTGTCAATTATTTTAATAATGGACAATATTTTGCATGACTACTTGATCAATTCTAAATATGCCGTAAAACCTACTAAAAAAGCATTAAGGTGTCGTTCTAACAGCTGACTTTTGATTAAACCAATCTCTTCTAACCAGCTGTAAAAAGAAATACCTACCGTCAGATTTATTTTTGGGCAAAGTACCTACATAGGTTATTTAGGCGCAATTCAAAATATTGACAATTCTTAAAATAAGACCTTATAGATATAAGTAGCCGATTGGTTAAGCACGCATCTTGCGGGCTGGTGCCCGCAAGATGCAAGTCCTGGGTTCAAATCCTGGCTCGCACCTCTGGGTTTTTCGAAATATATGTGCGAATCATATTTTTTTATATGATTATCACTTGCTTACGGCGAAGGACAACATCTTGAGGAAACCTGCATAGAAAATCTAACGGCCTGAATCCCCCTAGTAGTGAGGGGAGGCCCGTTCCCAGGTGTATGACGTCAAAAGGGCTAAATTATTATTTATTATTATCATAAATATAAGTATTTAGTTATCTGAAAATGTCAGCTGCACCCGTATTCATTAACGTAAGCAGTTTATTTCTATCTTCAATCAGCACTGATAAAACAAAGTACTGAATGAGCTATTTTTCAATATTAGTTATTTCAATATGAGTAGGCTGGTCGTCCATCAGTTTCGTGGCATTATCGGGGCATCTAAGGTACACGCCCGGTCGGGAGCGCGGTGACAAACAACATTCGTGTCCGACATTTATGCGACGTCATGGCCCTCAATAGAAACGCTTCGATTTACGTTCCCCGTGTCCACTTTTTGTCAGACATCTTTTTTTTATATGGCACAAGCCACAACTGTTGTATCCAGAGGATTACTGTCATAGAAATTGCCAGGCAGATTTAAATTGAACCGTGCATTGTCCTGTCTGGAGATAATTAGTTTATCTATATTGCATTTGCGAGGCCAAGGCGCTGCCACCTGTCTCTATTTATACACAATACGTGCTATTTACATGAACAATAAGCAGAAAGAGCAAAATATTTATAAACAAAAAAGCAGCTAAGTACGTACCTACCACATCTAACATTAATAACATTGGCCTTTAAAAAATATAGGTATACTAGCTGTGCCCCGCGACTTCATTCGCGTAGTATTGGATTATTGGGTTAAAAAGTATCCTATATGTTAATCCCGGTTATAATCTATCTGTGTTCCAAATTTCCTCCAAATCCGTTCAGTAGTTTTTGCGTGAAGGAGTAACAAACATACATACATACATACATACATCCACACTCACAAACTTTCGCATTTATAATATTAGTAGGATCTTTAGGTCCCTACTTAGGTATACAGGTTGAAACAGAAAGGGTATACTTTTTCTTTCAAAACTTAACATTGTAACGTAAAACTATCAGCTTTGGAGGAAACTTGAAAAACAAAAGGTATTATAGGAATACAGCTGTTGACAGATTTCACAGGTCTGCATAAAATTTAGTACTTCAACTGACCCACAAAGCCGATAATTTTAGATTTACAAAGTAAAGTTGCAAAATAAATAGTATACCCTTTTTGTTTTACCTAGTATTTATCGAATGTTAAATTAGCCTAAGGAGCCTTTTTATGAAACGTAAGTAATCAACAATAACTAAAACAAAGTTTAATTTGACAGGCACCCACAAGGTTACAGGATAGTCTTAAATTATTTATTACTAGCTGTGCCCCGCGACTTCATCCGCATAGTATTGGATTATTGGGTTAAAAAGTATCCTATATGTTAATCCCGGTTATAATCTATCTGTGTTCCAAATTCCATCCAAATCCGTTCAGTAGTTTTTGCGTGAAGGAGTAACAAACATACATACATACATACATACATCCACACTCACAAACTTTCGCATTTATAATATTAGTAGGATGTACAATCTACAAAATTGAATCAGTAGTTACACCGTCAGAGGATTATACAGTTGTATCTAGTAGTAACACAATTTAATATATTATACCAAACTTACCAAGAAAATTGATAATTAAAGTGTTATTAAGATCAAAGAAAGTTCGTCCGATATTCCGTGATTAAGACAATCCAATTTCCAAAACTGAAGCACTTCAGCCGGGGGTGGGGTACTTACGATGTCGAATTTAAATGTCTTCAGCAAAAATTGAAGGCAATACCAGTCCGTGATCAAAGCGATAGCGGCACTTCAACTTTTTTGTGGAACCGATACCTACTCTTCATTTCCTTTTTAATACGGATTCAATATAGCGATAAGGACATCGGGAAATTTTTACAAAAATCAATCTTCGAGTTTTTGGACTTGTTTATCTTGTGTCCCCGGCGTCAGGTGCAGATGTTCGATACTGAATAGAAAAATAATATTATCAATAAATATTGAAATTCCATGGAATTATATAAAAAAATAAAAATATTTTGCTGGGCAAGGTAGATTGCAGTTCTGAAATTTGCTAATTTGATAAGATATGCTAAGAATCAGCTAAGTCTCAATTCTCTTCCGTTTCAATACTAATGAGTGTAATCCTAGCTATACCGTGTCAGTTCAACGGAGCTATATCTACTTTCCTAGCGCTCCGGTTCTAAAACTAATCAACACTGACAATAGGTCATAGACGACAGAGCATAACGAATACGCGCCTATCGAGATTGCAGGAAAGACAATGCCACCGGTGGCTATGGTTTGGGGAGCCATTTGTATGCGTAATGGTAGATCGAATTTCGTATTTGTTCGTGGGGTCGTTAACAGCACCTCCACGCTTGTTTATAAAGAAAACAAAACCCTTTACGCGAGGCGAGGCGAGGCGAGGCCGCGCTCTGAAACCTTACCGACCTCACTAACTAGGTACGTTGTGAATAACAAAATCTTATACTTCTAGGGTATTATATATATATATTACGTTGTCTTATTTATGTTAGTAAGATACCTTCGTTGTAAAATATATTTATACCCATTAAAAGTTATAAATACGCTCGGAATGATAATGATTATATCTACTAGGTGAAACAAAAAGGGTATACTATTTTTTTGCAACTTTACTTTGTAAATCAAAAACTTGTGAAATCTGTCAACAGCAGTATTCCTATAACACGTTTTGTTTTTCAAATTTCCTCCAAAGCTGATAGTTTTAGAATTACAAAGTTTAGTTTTGAAAAAAAGTATACCCTTTCTGTTTCAACCTGTATTATAGTTATCTATCTGCATGAAAATCTTCGAAAACTGATATAATCATAAGAAGATACAATTTAAAACTATTGCAATTTTATCACTGTTTTGCTCAATAAGAATCCTAATCATAAAATAATTTAAAGAATCAAACACGACAACAATTTTTTCATAAACCTACCTAGTTCAATAACCTTTAAACAGACCTCAACAATACGTATTTTTTAGCAATTCACTCATAAAATCTGTAACCCACATATAAATAATGTAAAATGAGTCACATTCAACTTGAAAAAAACGTCTATTTGGAACACTTTAGAAGTCGTTATACAGTATCAAAAAATTTACAATGAAGCACGTTCAATGCTCACAACGGCTAAGTATTCATGTTTTTACTGCGCTGTTAGATTGTCCAGGAGATACGACATGCCTAAGAGTCGATGGAGCGTGAACAAAAGTCACGCGTCAAGGATTTCGATCTCCACATATCTTGAACTCACCCGATTTTCTGTAAAAAGCTTAAAGCCTCTTTCATGCGCTACATAGGTACACCCGTTAACAGTGTCCGGCCGTGTGGACTTATCGATTGTTGTTCAGTAACTTAACGTGATCCAAGATTGCAAATGGGGTTCGGAAATTGGAGGGTTCAGATTTTTCGGGATCCCAATTTGAGCATTTGGAAAACGAATTTGGTTACTGGGGTAAAATAAGGGCGAAATAAATCGGTTTTGTTGATAGATTGCGTCAAGTTTTTCAAGAAGTTGTCTTCTAATCTTTTAGGACATACTGTACTTACTTTCTTTTTGGAGAAAGTGTTTTAAAACATTGTGTAACAACACGTTTTGAACGTTCAGAATTTAGAAGCATCACAAGCTGTGCATATGCGGTGTCAAGATCACGTCGGCGTAGCGTCGCGCCGCCGCGGGTGACACGCGCCCCTCCACTCCTCCCGCGCACTACCCCCCACACCCGCAGACGTCCTTCTGTTACCCTCAACCCTCGCACCACGCATGCTCCAATTATAATCTGTTTAGGGATGTCTATTGTCGATTAAGATTTTTTACTATGCACATTTTTTGCGACTCTTTTTCAAAATTTATCACCAAGGGTCCCTCCATTATAAATTGAACATGAGTTTTAAGTGACTTTGAAAAAACAAATAAAGATTCCATTTCAAAGCCCTTTCAAACGAACAAGGGGTAGTCTTACATGGAGTAAACTAGAGCTTTCTCGTATCTGTCGTGCGAACTGGCAGGGTTAAGCGCAATATCCACTCGCGAAGGATAACTCGATAGCTCGACATGGGATAGGGCGGCATTATCCGCTCGCATAGAGTGCGCGCGCAGACGCGTCGCGCGGAGGGCATCAAATCGCCTGCGGAGGGCGAGCGGGCCGCGCGTTTCCACGTCTCCTCGCGCGATCACACGACAAACACCTCGGACGACAGCGAGAGGTTCGCTCGGTTCTCGCTCGGTCCTGATGCGCGGTCACTGACCGATATCGCCGATCAGTTCGCGCGCTTGACCTCCGACCGTGCGCGTCTCGCGACCGTCATCGTCGGTCCGTACCGGCGCCGGCCACCGCTTGCACCAGGTAGCCCCTACCCTCGCTGGCGTGATGCCCAGCAATTCCCGAAAGCGGCGCAATATACCCGCTCGCTGTGTTCAATTTGTTCATTATTGTTTTTTGGTGTTTATTGTTTTCCTCGAAGTGTTTTTCATCGTAGTAAAATGCCACGAATTACGTAGCAGTCGGCCGTGTGAGTGAATTCATAAGGAATTTTCCGACGCAGGGCGTGAGTTATTGGTGATCTGCCTCTATTATTAACAGCAAACATTTTTTAAATTAGTAGCGTTTGTAAAAAATGCTTTGAATCACATATTTAACATTGACTCAATTTTGAACGTAGATATAGCTAATCTGTTGATTTTTTTGTGAATAGTTTTCTAAATTCTTGAAGACAAGTAGGTACTGATATGTATCTTTCAATTCAGTAGTTAAATGTGAACGCATGGAATCGAGACAGGAAATTGTAAAGCTCAGATTAAAATCGCATAGCAGTAAAACAAATATCTGATAAAATATACTCTGAGATAACGTAGGTAGGTATACTTTCTTATAAATACTTATCATTTGGCATGATAGGATCAGAGCGGCGCAGCCCGCTTGCCAACTGCTAAGTTAGCAAGATAATTCGTTGCCAAAACAAGAATATAAGCATTCATTACGTATACTTTCCCCTATACGATAACCGTCATATTATGTAGATATTAACTATTACGATAGGTATATGAATAAATCTTGGAATACAGGACCACATAAAAAGAAACGGCATGTAATAAATTATTTGTCGATTGTTATCATCAAATGATCATTATTATGAGGATAAAAACATCACCACGGTGTTGTCAACATCTGGGGCTTAATGTGAAGGAAATTAGTTCTAATACTGCACGTGGGAGCTTTTGGACCCAGTGGCAATAAAAAAATTGAATGCAAATGTAGAGCTAAAATGTGTCTCAAGATTTTAAGTAATAGGTAGGTGGTACTTGTCAACCATTTGTTCCATATGTGTTTTCTTGAAAATGGATGGGAAATTACATTATATTATTAATTTTATTTAAATGTCAAATCTGCTTTGTAATTGTTTATTTATGTCACAATGTTTAAGCATCAATACCTATCGTAAATATACAAAAATACAAACATAGATTACAATATCATTTTTTTCTCATAAAATTACATGTAAGATAAGTATTTCTGAAAACTATGAGTAGGGTATTTTAAACTGGACTATATTTTTCAACGAAATCGCTTCCGATACACAAAAGTTTAATACTTACCAGAAAATGTATCTAGCTTGTAATTAATCTAATACTAGTCGCTATCTTCTCCATCGTCTGTAAACAAAATAATACATTTAAACATGTACTTACACACATAGGTCCTTACTTGCTACAAAACACAATGCACTTAACTTGAAATATACCCATTAATTTAACAAAATGCTCCGTCCTCTGTCTCAGTCATGCTAACTTAATTCTTCTACGAACTAATTGTCTTCTACGTTAAGACGTATTCTTAAACACAATTTAGCAATTCGTCCGTAATTTTCAGAATACGGAAAGTACTAAAAGCCACCTAAATAGTTTCCCAAAGACTGGTCGCAGACTGTACTCTTGTAAAGAATCGGACGAGAGCTCATAATATTATTTACAACCGTCCATAAACCTATTAAAAAAATACCAATTATATTTTTGTCTAATATTTTTCGAAAATAATTTATAACTAGTATTACAACTATTTTAAAAACTGTTATTTAAAGTTAAAACAACTGGCAGTAATTACACTCCATTACTTGGTAATCATAACATCACACGACACGGCTTCAAAAATACCTATCTATGCACAGCCAAGTCTCACGATTACCATTAACGATGTGGAACCATAGCGTAGTATTACCATACAGCCCGTGCTTTCCCGGATCTGTCCTAGTTTCGAAAGCGTTTGGAAAAAAGCTGCGGGTTTCGAAATGACCGGGATTTAGGGATTCACCGCAATAGAAGCGGCGGTGTTGATAGTATTTCTCTATTAAAATGTAGGAGAGAGAGTATTAGTAAATTTAAATAGCTGAATGTGCCTAACCGCAGTACAATACATATTGTTTTGGTTGGTATCATGATAATAGTGCGTTAACATTATGCCAACTCATGAAACATAGTAGATTGCGAATTTATTTTATTTTCAACTATATTATAGTGACAGTAAAAATCTGTAAAACTTGCAAGTAAACAGAGGAAGTAAAAATATATAAAAACAACTGTATATATTTTGTTCCCACATTAATTGATCGACTGTCGATCTTTCTTGAATGTTCGAAGTCGACTCATCTCCTTCTACGATTAATGGAAGGATTGGTGTTGCAACACACTATTCCTTTTTTGTTTGAATCCAAATGTACAAAGGGGAGTAAACAACGTATAGTTGGATTTGGAATATCTCATTTTTTTTTGTGCTGGACTACCTCAAAACTTTTTTAAAGCATTGTTTTGGAATTTTTACTTTTCATCTAGGAGTGTGTCCGAAATGCCAAACTTTGTTTATGGCGATCCTAACCATATATGTAAGAACCAGTGTATGTACTAACGGCAACTTGAACTCGAGTCCGGACATCAATTAGGTTCGACTTGTACTCGCAATTATGTGCTCAAACTAAATTGCTGGAAGATTCGTCGGTCGTTAATGGTTCTACTAAGTCTCCATGACACATGACGGATACACTGTGATGGTATATCGGGCTTTTTCACACGATAGTGTACAAACACACTGAAGATAGATACACAGCATAATTGCAAAGTACCTTTTTAAGATTTTTGCACTTTAATATCAAAATTTGGGCATCCACCGGAAGGTAGATAGTCTGTCAGTGTTCAGGTTTTCACGCACCAGTATGCAGCTGAAATTGGTTACTTACTTTGTACGTAATGTTGGCACTACACATGCCTTTTTGTTACGTTATCATGTCAAACAAATATAACCCTAAAATGCATGAAGGTAGGTTTGTTTTGTTTTGGCCGAATCTCGACAATATTTGTTCAAAATACGCCATGTGTGTCATAACATTGCATCCACAATCGGCAGCGCAAGCATCGGCCGTCAGTTGTTTTTAACAAAACAATTTGTGAAATTCGTGAAATCCTCGCAGGTTTCGTGCGTGCATACATAGGTTGACGCTTAGCTACCTACACATAGCTTGACGTGTAAACAAACGTTAAGTTATCCATATTCATAAACTCTATCATAATAACTCCGCCGAATCATTCATTTCACACATTCCGCATGACGTGTCAAGAATGATATGACACGCATGCTGCTTGTGTGTTGTCCTAATGTCCTCGCCTAATGCGGCGCTGGCCGACAAGAGGACAATTTCCGGGCCGCCCCTACCTTCCCGCCATTACGCAATAGAAACAATTCCCCAACCATTATAATCATTAATGATGCCGCGCAACCATTAGACTGGCTCACATTGATTTTCTCCTTTCATCATTATTTATTATCTGAAATTCAATACTTCAGACCGCGCGGCTCGTCTCCGCCGCAACTTTTTTGATTTATCGTGGAACTTGAAACTGTTTGTTTTAATAGTTTACTTATAAAATTAATTACCGCAGCTCACTCCATTTACCGCGAGACTACGTTTTACTTTAATGGTCGTCGACGATTCAGGTGGTCGAGTGTTTTAAAAGACCGCTTCAGTTTTAAACGCTTTGTTTTTGCTCAATGTCTGCGGGCGACAAAACTCTCCGCGCTGACAGATGCAGGGCTAATGACAAATTAACCGTTAAAAACTCGCAGAAAGGCGGCGAAGAGGGAAAAACATCAGAATAAAAAGCCTCGGAGTCGGGACTTTTCTCTTCGGGCGTGTTTCGCGAAGACAGCGTTTATTTTGAATGACGAAGTCCACCGGGCAGAGTCGCCGCGGCGACGACGCTCCGCGACCCACCGGCTTAAATCAACTAACGTCGGATGTAATCATCGTTTACCAACTCAAAGCCGTTTGATCTCTATATACATTCTTGTTAGGCTCCTAGACTAATTATTTTAATAAACATTCTTTAGGGAAACGGTAAACAAGTCACTATTTTTAACCATTCTGGATGCAACAATACGCATACAGCAGAGTCAGTTCCTTCGTGGAATTTTTATTATGTCTTACCTACTTAATATCTACAGTATTTCAAAGGATAACAAAAATCAACACGTAAGCCAAACATAAATAATAATTAATCGACTGATTGATAAAGCAATCATCGACGCTCTATGAATGATTCGCTTGGCACGCGAGCGCGTATTGCTCCCACGACAATTACGCCAAGTAAAGTGTGCAGCACATCATACACTACGAAATGAGGCATAAAATGTTAAAGCTGAGGCTTGGGAACGAGACGGGCGTGCGTAATTACCCGGCGAGAATGTGGCCAAGTCCTGCGGCCGGGACAGCCTCCCGACCGCGTCGCTAAACTACGAATAAAGTGCTCACTGCGGTACCCTTAACTCGTTAATTACACTTGGGAACTAAATACGTATTACAAATTCAACTCCCCGGAATATCAAATGTACTTGAAACAATTGTTTTCGATTATTATTTCTATAGAATGATTAACGGTGGGTAGGTACTTACTCGTATCCTCGGGGCAAGCATGGTTTCCCACCGCCCGTTCTCGGCTCGTCACGGAATCAATATCGTCTTTTATCTCATGAAACGTGTTCTACATACAAAGCAAGTCAGGGTACACACAGGGTGGCAGGGATGCTCATGGTACAATAAAACCAGGTACTAGGTAACCAGGTATTCTCTTCCCGTTATAGCTAGGTCATGTGATTGGGCCCAAGAATACGTCATCGGCTAATAACGAATCTTGTATCGAAGATGTCAAATAATGACAACACTGATCATGACGTAGGTTTGGGCATCATGGCAAACATGCCTGGCGTAGCATTATTATTGTACCAGTGGGATGTTAAGACACGGAAATAAAACGAACAAATACAGTCAGATAGCGATAATTAATCCAATTTTCTTCGTTCTCGCGCGTGTTTGCTCGCACGGTCTCAAAAACTCGGGAGATTTAATTAAATCCTACTCTTGAGTCGTGATATTAGTTTTCCGTTTAATTATTACGCTCGTGACGCGTGTTTTGTTGTTCAAAATAGTTGACAGGGGCGACAAGTTGACAAAAAAAATAGGGGAAACTCATACATAAAATTAATTAAAATGAAGCGAAACTTTATAATTTGCCCATGTTTCCTATTTATCATAGTATTTGTGTACCTACCTTTAGAGTGAACATTCTTTCAAAAATCCGACCCAAGGAAAGGAATTCACGCGCATACTCCCTCAGCCGTTGACATTTGTTCCTACCGCGTAGTAACTCCAAACTTTTACGCCAATTAAAATAGCTGACTGACTTTTTGTAGAGTCGGCTGACGGATACCGAAATTTATTTGGGCCACGGCGTGAAGATTAATACGGTTCAAACGAACGGGCGCCTTGTTAATGTTTGTGTAAATACACGGACTAAAATGTGTTTATTAGTGTGTAACTGCTCTGTTAGAGTGCGCTAGAGGCGTAGAGCACTCGAAACACAAACAATGCTCGGTAATTGGTGCGGCATTATGCAACACTGTTTTTACAACTCTCGAGTTGTTTGCAATCAATAACGAGCTTGATAGTTTTGTAGATAGAGTCAGATGTCTCTACTGTTGGACTACCAATCCAAATTATACAAACCCGTTTCTTGTTTACGTCCATTCAGTAATAAAAAGTATAGGGCATTCAATTAGTCGAACACAGTACAAGTTCTAGAGCGGACCTCTACATTAAAAGATCAGAAATACATCAGTCAGCGTCTATCGCATGGGAAAACGATCGGCCGAGATGCGGCCTGCTTCCTACTTGCCTTATATGCAAGAACCGCTATTGCACAAACGTGGTACACGATCTACAGAATCCGTTAGTATTTATATGTAGGTGCTATTTAAATAATAATATCTCTACGTAGAGTAAATCTCAAAGAAGGGCTTCATAATTGTCTGCAGTGCCAAAGTAAAAAGATTTACTAGGCTTCTTGATAGCTCGCCTTTTGTAAATAAACATTTTCGTATTGAGGCAAGAAACTTTATAGGTATCGCTTACCAGATCGCAGGGACGTTTATGATTCCATTCAATTTTATTGCAGTAATTAATGTTCAGACTATTTTATATTGTACGATGCAATTCCCAGCTTCTGTAATAAATAATAAAGTGTGAAATGCATAAGCGATTACGTACAAGAAATCAGTCCTTCCTTTTTTTTATATTGCGTATAACAACATGTGTATCATCAACTTAATTCCAACAATGATTTAACAATATACTTAATATAGAGATGCAATACACCGCTTTAAGATACACAGTTTTCGCAATAAAAAGTAAAAATATCGCTCGCGTTTGGAAGATAGGTATTATATAAACCAACCTCTACCAACTTGACCCCAGAAAACGTCCGGCGAGTGTTCAAAAACTTGCGCGAAACTCACTCGGCGGTTCATCAATAGACCCGGCCGGAAACACAAAACAAAGTTTAGTCACTGGGGCTTAAAATTCCCTAATGTTTGTCAAAACATACTTAAACCTGTCAGGAGGCGCTTAAATCAATTTATTATACCGGTACTTGAATACTTTGGCAACGAGTATGTTTACCCGTGTGTACCTACGTATGTATGTAAATCTCGCGTTCGTTGCTCCTTCCAAAAGCCGTATGGAAAACTCTAAGCCTCTTTTATATTCTTATTCCTTATCCTTGTGGGATAATTCGGGCCCATAGGACAGGTTTTTACATAATTTTACCGCATCCCTTTCTATTGGCAGCCGTTTTATCCGAGTCACATTTTTTTTCGGTACAGTTTTATTGGTCACACGGTAACGCGTCGCGAAATTAGAAAACATTCAATAAATCGTGCGTAATTCAATTTTGGCGATCGTAAATAAAATTTGTGCCGAGGGTAGGTAACGAGTTTAAAAAACAAACATTTGAGAGAACAAAAAGGTTAACGGGTGCACGCCCGACGTATTTGTCGCTAACAATGTTTGTGACGGTAATTGTTATATGCAAAGTGCTGAAATCGACCGGCCGCCACTCAGCAGGGGGACAGAGAGGCCTTTGAACTATTACGATGCAAATATAATATGCAGCATGCAATATACAATCACTGTTCTACTATTTATATTGCTTCTATTTGTCCCTTGTTAAGAACTTTTTTATTGCTGCTCGTAACTTTAGCGTAGGTTCAAACTTGGATTCGATGATGAATCTTATTCCACCATACGCAGGGCTATGTAGTTAATTATTGAACCCAATACCTGTACACATACATTCCTACATAAATCTGATGCGGTCGTAACACAAATGTTTGTTCTTCAAATGGTAAAAGTTATAGACGCTATTATTAAGTTAATTGAGGATAATGGCCCTCAAATGAACAATTTCCAGGTAACATGTTTATTTTCAGATAAAAATAAACAAAGATCAATCGTTAGGAGCCGCCGCTTATCTTATCATTCACAGTAATTTAGTCGAACGAACCCCGGACTCCGGCCGACCCGACCCTCATCCACTCAATAATCGTATCGATTAGATACTTTCTCCTTTCTCGTCTCAACTTCCATTACCTTGCGTTCTTACGTGACCCACAACCGTCGCTAGCTTTTCCTATTTAACCTTCTTCGCTAATCAAATCTTCCCCACCTTATACTTAAACGTGTTGTGTTTCTTATTAGATGAGTAGACTCACATATCCATGAGATAAATAGCGAGCCATATGTTACTAAGATTTTTGCAAAATAATCTATAAATCTAACAGAATTTGAAGTTGGCAAAAAATATTGAATACGTCGCGGCACATGACAATAGCACCCTCTTTATAAAAACAGATTTTATTCACACTTTACACAATATTCTGAGCGCACAATGGGAAACTCAACCGCATGCCGACATGTTGAACATGGGTGTGCTATCGTTGTTGCGTCAGGTCTATCGGGCCCTCGTCTTGCGTATGCTTCGTATTTTTTGTGTGGCTCTAATAACTCGACGAGCTTGACGGCGGCACCTCGGCGCGGGCGCAAAAAATGACAAAAGCTCGAGTAAGCTCAGCGAGGGTCGGGGCGGGCTGGCGCAGCGTGCGCGGTGCAACCGCCGGCAGTCGGGCGCGCACCGCCGTGGGGCCAGGACTACATACGGACAAACCTCACAAACAACGCGATAACTTGACTCATCTTCGTAATTTTCCCGTTTCAGTGAACATAAACGTATACCGGAAAATTTAATAAAAGTGTTTACATGACATGTTTATTTCAACTATTTGAACTAATCAGTGGATTTTCATAAATTTCCATCATGTCAATAAACGTTATTGCGACAGTGTAACGATGTAAGTGATAAGACATTGAAGTGGAATGAGTTCGAAGATGGAATTGTGAAGTGGACTTGGTACCGAGGAGCAGGATGACTATGAAGTCGCTGAAGTACAGCGAGCGGGAGGAGATGATGGAGGGCTTCAGCCCGGTTCCCCCGCCCCTCCCCCGCCGCCAGCCCGTCAGGAATATCTACGCCGAGCCCTTCGTAGATCCTAGGTAAGTTACATCTCCATTCAAGAACTCATCAACTAACAAACAACTAATCAGGTAAGTATCTAAACTAACATTACCATCATATATCTAGTAAAGTTTAATCGCAAGGCGTCTGTTTTCGTATCGTAATAAAATTGTTATTTAAGTACCTTTATTGCTTATCGTAAAATGTGCATGCACTTGTCACGGTTAATGGGATCAGACAAGATCAAAGTGTTACAAGTTCAGTCGATATCGTATACTTACGATTAGTTGATTCATGATCGGCATTCGCACTTGAAACCTAAAGATAAAGCTTTCTATGCATCATAGATAAGTTACATAAATACAGATATTGTTGGAACAAAGTAAGTATAATATTCAACAACAGTAAGATAAAATACATTAGTGGAACCGATGACAAGGGACATAAATTACCAAGCTTTTGATAAAGCCGACGTCGGAACCACGGAGCAAACGGTTATAATCGTTCCGGAGACATGACCATTGTGATAAATTCTAAATTATTACATATCCCATTTTGAACCGACAAAAATCTAATAAGAAATATATAATAACACTTTTATATTAATGTCGACGTAATACAAGATGATAAGTTGTAACCAATAGGAAATAATAAAAGGGAATCAGAACGAAATGAGAAAAATATAGAATTCAATTGAGTATTTGAATCAGTTGCCGGCACTTGTTTACCTTCACAACCCCAACTGTACAAGGGGTGGGCCCCTATATTCATGGCCGCAGTTCAAAGTAATAATAAAGAGCCTGAAGCCAGAAAACATCTATTTCATATACCACAGTATATAAACACGGGCCTCACAGAACCCCCACAAACCTCTGAAGACCACAGTACATTATTAAAGTAAGGCACTACACAAAACTAATTCTGTGGCTCTTATTCGGGGTGTCCTTTGGGAATTTCGATCGGGGTTCTCACAATAAGAAATTTCCGTCCGAAAATGTAGTTTAGTAGTGCACAGAGTGAGGGATACGAAACAATATGCATATGCGTTAATGGTAGCTGAGTCTCTGAGCGGATGTGCGGTTCTATATACTGTGATATAAATCATATTTTTATACTTGGCGCACGTTCGAGCGGACAACGGAGATAGCAGTTACAGCCAGCTGCGACACCCCAATAGCCGCAGCTTAATTCCACCAAATTCGAGGGCGAATCCCGACTATTAATATCTCAGTATCAATACTTAATGAAAACAACCATTCACATCTTGTTTTTGACCTAACACTTGTATCTACGAGTAATTACTATTTATGAGATATGGCTCTTCTAGTATCGTTAAAACCATTACCAGCAATAACGCCTTCAAATCCATTAACTTAACCAGGTCAGACGAGAATTTATTATGGAATCGTCTAATGATAACAATTTGACACGGTAGAGTGATGATAGATAACGGAAACACTATTTGACGGCGCACTAACGGCGGGTAAAGAATGTAATTTCCTTTACAATGTGTTAACAAGGGCCGAACAGGGAGGCGAACTGTATGTCGGTTAGGTGCACGCAACAATGGCAGGGAGATACCATCATGGCGCCTTCATGCCCTTCACGCTATGGCTTGCAACGCTTTGAAAAGGAAATTGATATAGGGACTACCCTCAGCAAGCTTTGAATGTCTACCTTCACAAGCTCGATAACTATAGGTATGCATGACGCATCATTATACCTACTTAATGCTACGACGTTAACTTTTACCTAAGGAATATTTTGCTATCAAATAATATGAAAATATTAATCCTTATTAATAGATAAATAGAGAGTATAATACACCTATATTTGGACGCAATTAAAAATTCAGTTATTAGGTACGTCGTGCATGGTTAAAATACAGTTAGAGCTGTCCAATTTGTTCCCAGTAAACGTTAATAATATTTTTCTGTTTATAAATGTTTAGCAATTTTAAGTACCAAGCTAAATCATCGCTGCTGTCAGCGATATAAAAATACTCTCGCTTTTTTATTCTATATCTATCACACTCGAGCTAAACGAGGACGCCACCATGTGGTAACATTTATGAGAAAATCAAACTTTGACATTGATGGAGTAATTTTAAAGCTAATGTGCTAAAAATATACTCAAACTTTCTCGACGCATGATAACCAAACATTACATAGGTACTTACCTACTTGTTACGAAAATTCCTCCCAAACTTTTCCCTAAAGGCATCGAAGTTCCGCAATTAAGAGCGGTGTGTAAACACTGGCAAATGCGTCACATGTCTGCAGAGACACGATCGCCAAACCGGGCGGAGTCGGGGAGGACGGCAAATATTTGGGCATATATGGAGCCGGGAAGTTCGACCGAGCAAGAAATGATTTCCATACGGCCCGGACAACGCAAACACGACTCACCCATCAAACTTCAACACAAACTTGCAACTTTGTTAATAGCGTTTAGACGATCGCAACGCAAACGTTACCGCCGACCGAATTCGCATTCGCTTTGTGCAGAATACCGATTTGGCAAGTTGGTGCTCCGCTTCCGACTGCAATATTAGCGCATTCGGGTTGCGGGGATAAATATGAAGATATCAAATATTTGATTGCTTTAGTTTTGTAGAAGAGTTGAATATGTGAGCTTCGAAGTCCAAGTCAAAGCGTTTATTTCGTTTAGGCCTAGGGGGACGCTTGCAAATTGTCAATTTTCCGGATAGGAACCAGATCGGAAAGCGACTTCGACTGAGAAGATCCGGCAAGAAACTCAGCGGGCTTGTCTTCTTACATTTTGTTATATATCTTTTTTTTTAGATCGCCAGTTGCTTATATGGTTAATAATTACAAAGAGTAGTACACATACATATTAATATAAATATAATAGCTCTTCCTATAGACCGCCAAACATTTGGGTGGTCGAGTCGCCATCAACGTTTATCTTTCCCTTCCAATGCCCACTGACGGATTGGCTGGTTTACTTATTAAAACAAATAGGCCCTTTTCAAAACTTGTAGTAGTACCCTGCAGTTGTAGGGAAGCAGTGGTCGACTATATAGGCAGACGGTATAAGTTGGTACCTACTAAGATTTCTACCTTATTTTCAAGTACCTTATCTGGGATTATCATGATTGGACAAGCGAGTTATGTTCATATAGCTATAGGATTTATTTACATACCGAACTGTAACCCATTCAACCATAACCGAAGAGTTAAATAAGCGACTTATTATGCAGTCAAAGGGCAATAGAATTGTAAAATATGGTGAGTGTGACAAAGTTACATTCCATAATTTAGTCAAAAGTTGTGTTCATGCATTGTGTCAGCATACATGTGTGTATTTGCCTAGCAACAATAGTCAAAGCGACAATGAACAAGTCCAATACAAAATGCTTAACCGACACACGGTAGCAACAGCACTCAAACAAAGCTTTGCCATCGCCGATTGGCAATACTCTCTCGGTTATTATAGAAATTGCTTCGCCTCGAGCGATGCACTCGCTCGCTGATTCACTATCAAACGATGTTTGTGCTGTATTTTCCCATCCCGTTCTATATCACCTTGCCTACAATAGTAACTACAAATATTAATGATCATAATATATCTATTTAATAAAGAAAACTAAACTGACTGATAGACAATTAACGCACAGCCTAATACCGGTAGGTCTACAAGTATGAAACTTTCAAATTCGTTTCTTATTTAGGTAACATAAATGAGCACTAAAAAAGCATTTTTTTGCAATCCAAACTCTAAGGCGATTGAAAGTTTGTATGTAAATCCCATTATCTACAAAAAATATATTTAAAACTTTCAAGCCCAACCCTTGACCCTCAAGCTCGCGTTGTACTTGAAACGTTTTAAAGCCATTAGAGAGCACAGTGATCGATTGTTTATTATATCTGATGCATCGTCTTATTAATAGTTCGTATAATTAGAGGAAACGCCCCATCAGTCTGGTGTGCGCGCGTATCCTCACGGCAGTATGAAAGGGGCACTGAGCAGTGGCGGTGCGGCATTCTCTTCAAACCAATCGCAGCGCACCGCAGGAAGTTCAATTATCTTCCTTTAACTTTAATGCATAATGTCGACACAATCATTTCGTTAAGCCAAATCATTGTGTTTCAATCGCGAGTAATTGGTTAGATCAAACGGACCAATTATTGAGTCATCATGCTGATGAGATGCAATAGGGCCAATCGTTGCAGTAATCACGCGTAATTGAAATAAGGGTGCTCTTTCGTAAACATTTTACGAACTGAAATGTCTTCATTAGTGCAATATTTTGCCTGCCGTGGCCAGGTTAAATAATTACAAAGCAATTACCGAAGATTTCCAAACTATGCAAATACAATTTATATGATTTTCACTATAAATGGAAAAAAAAAAATGAATTACCTTTAATCTCTTATATAATATTTGTAAATCCGTAGTTACCAATCACATGAATTTCTGATTCGCTAATAAAGAATGCAACAATATTTACATTTCGTATCATAAATTGATATGGAATGGTTGTGCTGAATAAACAAAATGCTGAAACAACGGATTTGCAATATTATTTTTCAATCCCACGTTCCACGGTGGAGCATTTGTCAGTGGGGCACAACAAAGATTATTACGTTTATATGACGGTGCATCTTCAACAAAGGATAATCCAGGATCGGCCGCGACGATTCCACTGTCACCGAGTTGGACATAAATCTTTCATGTTGACATCTATCGACGGCCACCACGTTCCATAGTCACCGCCTCGCACATACATAATCTCCGACTGTCGCCGACTATCCCTAATACTCATCTCGCCTAACGTTTGTAAACAAACCACTTTTCGTTTGAATAATACCTCGCCGAGGTGAGGCACCGAATACAATGGCGACACTGTAATAGTTTCCGTTTTGAATAAGAGATGTCCATTGTCTCCTTTCAGTATTGATTGAGTTCATCTCTATATTGCTACGAATACTAGCCTCGGAAATTGTTTTCCGGTTAAATTATTGAAAATGTTAATTTTGGTGTCGATAGATATTACAACCGTCAACACAATGAATCGTAACACGTATAATGTTGAGCCCACAGGTAGTTTATATTATAACTGCTGTAGAAAGTTCAATGAACTCGACGTATAATGAATTTCTAATAATAGCGTCTCAATATTTCGTCATGTCTGGAGACGGCGCATATTGAATATGTGACAGTGACATCGGCGGTATCGGCGGAATCAGCGCCGACGCGGACTATTTCGGCTGCACCGGCTCAGCCACCGGACGCTTATCGGAATAGGGTATTTTAGCTTAACCCGTTTTAAAAATAAATAAAACGTCCCGTCCAAATAAATACAAGCCTCGGTTTGTCACTGCTTCCTATAAATAACTGTAATGAATAGGCGGTCGGCGTGCCCGCAGTAATATGTAGGTATGTAACGTCGACGTTTCCTCGCCTGGATTTATTTCTCTCCTTATTTGAATATTTTATAATTCAGTAGGTAGGGCGAGTTGGTGCGTACCTAACAATGAAATGAAATTATGATGCAGTCATCCGGGCGATGGATGCTGGTTAACCGTAAACTTAGAAAGTCATGGGTCCAGTGAATAAGGAACGCCATGTAACTGTACTGAATACCGAAACCTTATAAAAGCACAGCTGATTAATCGCCGTAGAAGTTTCTTTATAACTTAATTAATAGCAAAATTAACCGTTAGATGGATAACGAGAAACTACATGGTAGTCAAGCATGACCCGTTTTAGAACTTACATTTTGAACGGCTTCAATTAATAAACCTTAACCTTAACGCAGTTATAATTAAGTTATTAATACGCTGCATGTAGTTTAACGAACGAATGTCAATGCACTTGAAAGTATTTGTTTCGACACCATGAGACTTACTATATTTTCTTGTTGAATAAAAATGACAAAAACTGTCGCCAAATTATTAGTGGCTGTTACAAGATTGCCATAACTTTTCACATTGTTGTGTTCTCGTGCAGCCCGGATATATTCGAGGCGAGTTTTTGATTCAAGTGCACATATTTGGTGAGAGCCGGCCGAGCCCGGACCACACAGGGTGGCTCCATTTGTCTGAGCTCCTATCCTCCCCGCGAGATAACAAACGTGCTCGCGTCTCTCAGCTGCACTTATCTAAACACTTAACTCGAGCCATACACAAACAAAGCTGCCCCTAACTCACTTTTTACCACGAAACGTCTTTTTCCCCAGTAGGGCTCCGCGGCAGTGCATGCCTCGCGTGTCGAGTGCCTTTGTTTGTGTCCGGAAATTCATGCATTTCGCCGTTTTATGCAGTTAAACGAAGAGACGTTACTAAAGGAATGACCTTTCCGTTTAATATATGACGGGTCACCGCTTCCTCGATAACGGCACTCGATTACTTTTTACTTCGGTCGCATTTTAGTAAAAGCGTTATTGGACTGCTATTAAACGGAACACATTATCTACCGTCGTCCATAATTTGAGAATGTAAAAAACCTTTTAAGACAAGCACCCAAAAAAAGGTTGACGACGAAATCTTTCTAATAACAGTTTTGGTCTTGTCCAAGGTACACGTCATCGGGCGTGACTAACGAATGGCTCGCCCTACAGACCCTTAATTCTGAGTCGTAAGTATCAGTGACGCGACAACGCCGGTGCCCGGTATCTACGGAGACGGCCGAACATTACCATAACTCTCGCCGACCAATGAACGTAATTAGAGACACCAATAACACACCGAACACTTGAAACACATTAATCCGTTTTGATTTGGGTTCAACGCTCTTGAATGTATATCAAACATTACGACCCCTGGGATCCTGATACACTTCTACAAATAAAATAATCGTAACTTTTAGGAGCCACCGTGACGTACCGGTAAAATACGACACGACGAGGGCGTTGGCGAATCAGTATTAAGATCTTCGATAAAACAAGATAATTAAGGACAGAGTGGATTCTTTAGATAAGTGAAATATTAATGTTTAACAAATTACGTTGGATGAATAATGATGGGTTGACGTTACCCAATGTCGATCGCCCTTACTCACGCACCTGACAGCTAAAAATGGTAATTACCGTCTATTTAAAAACGTTAAATACTTAATTTGAAGCTCATACCCATCAATATACTATACCGAGGCATTTAAACTTTGATAGAGATTGATAGACAAAAACTGCGTAGATAGATCTTTTAAAAAATATTTTCTTATCGCGAAGATGTAAGTTCTATATAAAAGTTTATTTAAATTATTATGTAGATTTCATTATTTTTTTTAAGTCTCAACTGTTTCTTAATAATATTACTTTAACAATAGGAAGCTGCAATTTAAATAATAAAATACATAATTATTTATTTTTATTAATGTATATTTTTACTGCATGATTCACAGTTCTCCCGTCGGCCCACTAATAATGTTGACCATAAACTTGGATACATTACCGCGCCAGCGAAACGATTCTCTCTTAAATGCTGTAATCTTACATCAATGGTTAATGACTGGTGTATAACATTACCACTATACAGATTAACAAGACGAGTTTGTATAACATTGACAAGTTTGTGTGAACTCGATGCCAACTTTTATTAACAGAATAGGTAGTCTATTCTGTTTTTTTTATATAACAAAATCAACAAGCACGCGTACGACCATAGCCTACAGAAATATGCTTGCAATACGAGAGGCATAGCTCGCACGTTGCGGAACTGAAGGGGCGGGAAGAAAAGGAGTTTGGCTCTCTTACTTAACTTACGAAACGCAATTATAATAGCTACTTTATGCCCTTTATGATCTTATGTGAGATGGTGGTACTACCCCGGTTGAGCCAGCCCGTATATTGAGTGGTAGTCAATTGGCCATAGCTTAGGTCTACGTCCTTAAAATATAGCTTAGAATATAAAATATTTAAAATATTTGGTTCGAGTTACATCATTAAAGCGAAAAAATATAAGATACTAGTTTTGCCCGCGACTTCGTCCGCGTAGACTTAAGTATAGTAATCTATGTGTTAATCCAGGTTACAAACTATCTGTGTTCCAAATTTCATCCGAATCCGTTCAGTAGTTTTTGCGTGAAAGAGTAACAAACATACATCCACACTCGCAAACTTACACATTTATAATATTAGTAGGATGACGTCATAAGCCCTAGTCCAATTCATCCATATTACTACAGAGTAACACTTATATGCGTTAGTTCAATTTAAAATGATCACGCATCTATGCTTTGGTTCTTTATTAAATTCTAACTGAATTCTTTGACTATAAATCTTAATGTCGTCGTTAAAGACGACCCGCAGTTTCAAGATATGCCATGTTCGTACCCTGTTCTCCCCTTTGTTATAACTCATGATTATGTTTTATTGGAATATCTCCATGGGATTTGATTTAATCGTCTCTCGATGAAGTTTCCCTAAAACAAAACGTTTGTACATTATGTATGTCTCTCCTTCAAATAATTAGTAAAACAATAAATAGTGTGGTCGGGGGACCCCGTCAGGAATGAAGTTCTTTGTTAAGTGTTCATCATGCATGCATATTACGCCATCTACTTGATTTTTTAAAGAACTTTTTCACAGTGGACCTTACCAAGTAGTTTACTAACAGATGCCTGGAGAAGGCATAACGCTTTTTAAGCGTGACGATTTCTACCATTTAACTCCTACCGCAAGTCGCGTAAAAGGACTTATTTCCAAAAATAGTTTGTAAGTAAATAATTATAAAATAGTAATAGTAATAATTGCTAGCGCGCACTGCAGTATTTCGTGCGTTTGTTTTCGCAATATCTGTTTACTATAGAGTTTCATATAGAAGCGCGCGCACTGCGGATAAAAATACACACCGGATTTAAATTATGTGGATTGCTACAGTTTTGGGGTGCTGCGTCGCTGTAGGATTTTTTGCATTGTATGGGCTCATGTGAAACGCCTCGCACTACCGCGAAGAATACGTAGAACCACCGCAGTATTGCTTGAAACTACGCTAAAGGAATTTCGTTGCCTATGAATCGTGCTCATTCTGTAGTAGCAAAAGAAAAATTAATGTCTCAAATCACACTTTATATCGTCGTGCTACTTCCGCGAAGAAGCGATGCGAATGGCAAAACGCTTTTAATAAAACAAAAGTCACGAAAATTCTACTGCAGTGCGCGTAACTAGCCTATTTTAGCTCGCGTTTTTAAAACGCACCGCAACTCGTCTCGACACACACTCAAACCACAGCGCCAAGCGGTCATCACTGAATGGAACTCATCAGAAAACAAATAACGAATAAATATTTTAATTACTCATTAATAGAGGGCGAAAGATAACTCCATAGTCCATACCAACGTTAGAACATTATTGACGATATCTATAACCTGTTTAGCTTCTCACAGGGTCTAAATGCCAATCTTATGCATTCATCATTAACTGACGTTCCAGCCATTAGGCGTGTTAATATTCAAGTGGCAAGTAAACTCCTTTGCAATTCAATGGGTCTGTTAAGAACGAATGACCCTTATAGACCGTATGGACTGGTCAACTGTAGGACGGATGTAGACTACTTTTACTGGTAAACGCTTACAAGCATATATTTATGGAGGAATCCCGTCCAAGAACAGGTTAATATGCCAGTAATAGAGATAATTACAGAAATTATGAAAAGTCTTTGTACAATCCTCAATTTTACATTTTATTTCAAAATTAAGTCGTATTTTTATTCCAACAAGGCTATGTACCTATTGTTATAATATATCACCAATAACTCAACGTCATTTGAAATTATTGTAATAACACTTTGTAACATGAAAATCCAGCAATTTAAGCAAATTACACACTTCAAATTGAAAGTATGACATTTTGATATAAGTATAGAATTGTAGCATGTAATAAATTGCGGGTTGTTCAAACGGCGTGCCATAATTTCTAAATCGAAACCGACCGTGCTTAATTGATAAAATATTACACACGGAGTTGTCCTTTAATAAATTTCACGGCCCATGGAGTCGGTTATAGGCAAAAAATGTAAATGAGAGAGAATGTCAATCGAGTTCAAATCAAAAGTAGGGTTGCCGACTAGCTAGGACACGGGTAATGTAGTGCAACAAATGCGTCGCGCCCCTAACTCATCCCAGTGGTTTTGTGGTAAACTGTACATTGTATAACACACGATTTTGCTCTTACTCCGTCCACTTTGGGTCGAAAATTGAATTTCAATGCACTTACTTCCCCGTATGGTTTATAACGGTTAAATCTATCCCACCCTTGCTTTTGTTACCTACTGTTAATTCGTCAATTGCTGTCTTTACGGTCGCCTGACAACTTGTGGTTGTTTTTACTTTTACTTCGCTTTTATTACTTCGCTATCGAATGTCCATAAAAGCAGAAATAATTAAACAGTTTTTTTTACTTTTTATCACTTTTTTACTACCCGAGTTTTACTTCAGAATATTTCTTACGGCTCTGGTCCATTTATATATCTCGTCGTATCGCCGTCGGCTATCGCGTAGATCAAATTAACGCGGATGCCCGTATCGATCGCTTTGAACTCGAAGTTATTTGTCTTTCATTAGGCTCAGATCGAGGAAATCCAGTAATGGATCCTCATTTGTATCTTCCTCTGTATAAATAATGGCGTCGGGCGACGATCCGCACGCTTCGCAGCCGCCCAAAACAAATATAATTAGAAAGATATTGTCCCCTCGCCGGTTGAGTACCAGTAGGTACCTACTCAACTATTTGTACAGCTTGGGTTGTATTTTTCCTCATCCCGCCGCCTCATTTGCTGCTCGTACCCTCTCCTCTATTCTGCTCAAATATTTATGTATAATTCAAAACTCATTCGGGCAACTTGAAATGAAACCATACATAGCAACTAATACCATCAAAACTTTTCAACTAGATAGGACGGAGCGTCCGCTCGGCGTCCATATTTCGAAAGTTATGAAAAGGTACATGTGTTAGTGCTCTCGTACTATTCTCGTCGGACTTTTTGAAGTAAGAGTGAGTGCAGAAGGTAATAAAACTGGGAATGACTTGATATTAAAACGGAATACAACGATCAACAGAGGGCCTCCATAGACAGTACCCATGTCAATGTGTGCCTACAATCCATTATCGGAAGAAGGTGGGGGTGGAATGCGATAAAATTTTTCAATCAGGCAACCGCCGAAAAATATTTACAGTGTAACCCGAGGCATCCAGCAGGCGGGAGGACAATATTGTGGAGCGATACGCGAGCGCTTGGCGCCCGCGGCGGCGGCGCGGCGCGGCGCGGGCCTTCCGCCGCTTTGTGCGGCGACTGTCGAAATAATATTGAACTCCGGGTGAAATACGAGCGCCCGCGGAGGGACGCCTCCTGCGAAAACGTTTTTCCGTTTCACTGAACAATACCGAGCGTTTAGTTTAGGACTTTCGCGGCTCGAGAAATCCGGACGCACCGACTGATAGGTATTACATTTTTACGTCAATGTGGCGACATAAAATTGTTACACATATTAAACTTTATCGTCCCCGCTCCCGTTCTATTGGCCGTTAAACGGGTATAGGTATTCATGACTCGAAAAACAATTACGTTCCTAGCCATTTTATATGCATCGTGGCCGTATCAAATCACGGCCGTTGGGTTAGTCTTACCGTTTTTGCCCAACCCGGGCTATTTCTTTCCGTATTTATTATCGTACTTAATTTCCATTTCTTGGATATTACCATAATAATATCTTCAACGACAAATTCCCTAATAAAAGGCTATCGCATACGGGGAGCCCGTTAGGTATGGAAATCGCAGCTAAGTACACAGAGCCCCGGCCGTACAGGCATCGCTTGGCTAATGGAAAATTGTTTATCACTATCGGGTGTCTGCGCGTGAGCACGATTTATTTAACTGCGGGTCCTCGCGGTCTAGCGGTCGGCCAGTAATTGGCCGCTTATGCGATATCGCTTCCATTCATTTCTGGCGATAAACCTGCCTGGTTCCGCCCAAGGCACGTACAGTGCGAGCAGTAAGCTCTTTAGATAACATCACGCAAGATTATCTTTACGTACTAGGTATTATAAGTAGGTCTGTTTACATTTCAAACAAGTAGGTACGTAGGTACTTCATTAGGTAAAAGGGATCGCTTTGCAACAACACTAATTGTATAAACTACTTGGTTGTAATTAAATGGAAAAGGAGCTTAATATGATACAAAATCTAAAGCTGTCTTTGCGTGTAAAATGTAAACGACGGCTCTTCCGTCGTCTGATATATTTCTAGGAAAATTATATTCGCTAAATATACATGAGTGGGCGAACACTTGCACGGACCGCGAGTCGCGAGTCGCTCTCTCCCATTCATGAATCAACTTCAGCATTACCTAACCGCCGCACGAGACGAGTAAAACAAACACCACGCTATGTGAGTTATTAATAAGAGAGTAGCGAGTTCAATGAATCCGAGCGTATTCACATCCCTGCTATTTCGCTATGCACCGCACGCACTGGCTATACGACCTACGTCGAACCAGATCACCCCCGATTAATGAGCCCGGAATCCAAGCTCGCTTTTGCGGAAATCAATTACAATATCAATTTATATTTATGAACTCATCTGGCGATCTAAACGAGTGTATAAACTTAATTGACTATCATAGATTACCTAGTTTATTACATCGAGGTGTAATTAATACAGCTATATATTATTAAAATATCCCGAGTAAATTTCGAATGAGAAAGGCCATTTTGACAAATGTTTTTAATTAATCCGTTGGGTGCGTCGGGTGTCGAGCGGGGCAGCTATTTGAGCGGACAGATTCCAGGCGGAGCCGGCCGCCACTCCGCCGAGATGTACGAGCGCCACTTCTTTAGACTTTTCTTTATTTTGAATTCCTTATTACTCCATTTATATTTCTTGGCTGTGTAAAAACTTCGGAACGCTTCAATTGAACTGTTAAATAATAGTTAGTAATAAGTATGGATGATAATTTTATTCAGTTTCTTTGCAGTGGAAACGCTCGTCGAGGGAGGAAATTGCCATAGCGGGGCGATGCTATTGTTATACATTTCGTTTTAAATTGGGGAGCTTTCTTGAATTTACACCCATGACTTGCGAGAGGGTGCCGGCGAGGGCCGCCTTCGCACGGAGGCTACGTGTTCGCATCGATTGATCCGGCAACTGTTTTTCGTGCACCTTTTAATCGGCTTCCTTTATGTCTGACATTTGAATGCGCCTCTTCATCGAACTCCCCCATTGTGAATTCTCGAAGAACACCATTTGCGTAGGTACTTAATTTGCGTTCAATATGAATTATGCGAAACAGTCGTCATTGAAAGCCTCGCCCGAGTTCGAGGCGCTCACTTCGTGTTTATCTCATTGTTCTTCATTCAACCGATCGAGGCAATTAGTTTGAAGGTATCTTAAAGAAACTACCACGACAGTATTATTACAAAATGCTATTCGTATTAAAATGCAGTCGATAAAATCTTCGGAGCGTTTTTAGTTTCGACCCTCACACACAATGAATGTAGGGGGCGTTTGGATCGTCCACGAAAATAAAATAAAACGCTTATATTATTCAGTAACGTAACCACACCTATAGCATCGATAAAATTGTTATTTTATTTTAGAACTCTCTTTATGAAGAAACCAAGTAGGTTAATATAAAAGTACGCTCCGAGATTTCATATTGTTTTTACTACAACTCATATCCATAAACATCAAACCAGTACACATAAAGTCCTGGTGAAATAGACTAGCACGATAGGTTAAATTTTGTGATAGTAGACATATCTACTTTATAATGCAATCGTTAGAATCGTTATGTCCTAAGTACCTACTTAGCAGAAGTAATGTCATATGCTAGACAATTTTCAGTCTGTGTGCTCTATTAACCTTTACCGATATATCTGCCCTATCGATCCGATATGTCGACTGGAACATATCTACTTGTTTTTGCACGAAATTGAACTCATCTGCAAAACATTTAAGCAAATACCAATCGGCGTGTTGCTGACAACCGGTCACATTCCACCTTACTGGTACATTAACTAAATATATAAGCACGCGTTTATAAATGTATATTATGAAGAGTGTTAAAATGTATTTGCAATGCTGTAGTTTTCCTAGCCTGGCTAATTACGACAAATAAGAGCTTTGAATGCAATATAAACTTTTCTTTTTAGAATTTGTCGCATATTAGGCAATAAGTTTCCTTATTTTAGGAATGTTTGTTATTTACAAATTAACGACTGGCTTTAAATAAATGACAGCGTACCGCCCAAATCACCATAAATCTCATGAATAATTCATGTTTTAACTTAATGCGAAGATAAAAATGCACAGTTTATCATGAGATCAGGCGCTGCACCACCCATAGCACTGAACCAGTTGAACGGGCCAATCATTTTAGGGCTAAAAGCATTGTGGTTTGGCTCCGCAAGCCTATATTTAGGGGCGCAATGCAATAAAAGCACATCGCTGTCCAGTCCATTCCCGCACGACTGTGCAAGATAAATGGACGGTACAGCCGGGCGCGGCGAAGGAGACGCGTTCTCACGGCCCGTGCCTGCGTTTCTTTCTTTTTGTTTCATCTGGTTTCCGAGTTAGAGGTCGGCTATGCCCGCTCCGAGACTAGCGCTGACTGCACGCGCGATTGCAGCGATAAAAACTGTGCGACGGCGCGGCCGGCCGCGGCCGTCTAACGAGCCTTCGCCTACCTGCCGTGTTTTTGATACGCTACGATACTACATTACTTCACCGTTACATGGGATGATACGTTAAGCGATATTATAGAAGTATGTGTGGTGTCGTAGTAAACTGGCCGCAGCTCCCTCGCGTTAATTAGGCACGGTTCTCGCACGGCAACACCTCTTCTCATTATTTACCGCTTCATTAAGAGCTCACGACGAGCGCCTGTCAAAATCTCGCCGAACGCCAGTCCGTCCGCCGCGCCGCGACGCTTGAAATATCGCAGCATTGTCCTACAATAACGCTGTCGTCGGCATCGTTAATTGACTAGTCGTCTCTTTCCTTCGCGGGACCTTCTTCATTTGAAAGCGCAACTTTTGGGCTCGTAAAATAGAATGCGTTGCGAAGAGTTTCCGTTTTGAAAGAAACGCATTGCGGTATAGAGCATCGTTTCATTACGGCGCTACGAAACTCTTTGAACAAAAACAAAATGAGGACACTCAGCCCATTTCGGTAACGTGCGGACACGGGGCGTATCGGTCGGTAATGGCATCAACATGAGATTACAAACAATAAAATCCATCGCCGTAATGATGATGGATTTAAAAAATCAATTTCATCTACAGTTACGTACCTCCGGAATGTCGACATAACCGGCGTTCGCAATCATGACTTAGATTATTCGAAGATATATTATTATTGTAGGCAACCTCTATAATGGAAACAATTTTATTTTTATCAACCAAGAACTATTGTTCCTGTCGGCATAATTTTTTGCGAAACTATGTAAGAACATTCTAAGAAAAAGTTAATCATTTTCGTAATCGCATACCTACATTTTCCTTATTGGACGCACCCAACTATGAATTACGAATGATATCCAACGTTAAATAAAAATACGAAACATTAGGTAGCTGAATTTCTTTATTGAATATACAAAGACGTTAGGCATTTTAAAATCCATTTAAGGGCAGTCTGCTCGCGGGGTATTGTGATTTCTGTACACGTTTTAATGAATTCGCCCTTCCTTCGAACGTTCCTTCAGCTTCTCGGCCGCTATTCAAATGAAAATTACAGTCAAGAGCCTCCTCGAAACAAACCCTTTAGGAGTCACGCTTCGTACTCGTTAAACTCGCTCCAATTATTTATTTTTTGCTTGCGATCCAAAAGGTCATTATAGTAGCGTCAGTTGGTGAGCGTCGGCCATATGTTCTGGCCGAGCCTTTAAATTCTCTCGTGACAGTGGAGTTCAGATAATTGATAAATGGCTTTCTGGGCGGACGTGTTTAAACGCTGCGAGCATCGTTTTTTGTCGGAATCCCCGGTAATGATACGTTCTGATTGTCTTCGAGGGAATTTAATAATGAAACACCATATGGTGAGGCATAGATTCGCTCCGCCGACAGTTGGTCATAATAACGAAACCCTGCGACAGGTTCTACCTGAGATTTCGAGGGAATCCGATACCTTCCTATTTTGTGCAGCAGATAAATAAATATAACAATGTAATAAGTTTATCGTGTTTTCGCTTTAAACCTGACAACTGGGTCACCCACTTGAACAAAATTGGGACATATTTTTTCTTTTGTTTTGATACCTGCTGGTATTGGACGAAAACAAACCTGACCTAATTCAAAAAGCAAATTATTAAATGTCAAAGTTGTTTTTACACGCACTTCTTAACTTGAGCTCGAAAGCAACTCTACTAATGATTTAATGAGAAAATGGGTAGGAAGTTTCTACATAACTTAGAAGTGGATTTCTACCAGTCTTTGAAACTTTTATCTATTTATATATAACTCAAAGGTGACTGACTGACTGACTGACATAGTGATCTATCAACGCACAGCCCAAACCACTGGACGGATCGGGCAAAAATTTGGCATGCAGGTAGATGTTATGACGGAGGCATCCGCTAAGAAAGGATTTTGATTGATTCTACCCCCAAGGGGATAAAATAGGGGATGAACTTTTTGTGTGAAACTTTGTCAATTAAATTCCACGCGGACGAAGTCGCGGGCACAGCTAGTTATCATATAAGCTGGTTGCTAACTCTGGTCTCACAGTTATCAGGCCGCCCGAAGACCACCGACATTGCTCGTTTTCCATTCCAATAACGCTCGACTAGCACTCAACTCGCTATACGTCAGTTTTGACATAGGTATTTACTGTCACGAGCGTTTTTGTTATTGTGAACGTGTTATGCGCACATAGATTGTTTCATGAGATAAGTCCATGGTGAACCCACATTGAACCCACGATTTTCGGAACCCATGCCGGGGCTATTCCCACTGCGCTACCACGACCCTTTGAAATAGTTATGGGTACCTACTGTGGTATACCTACTAAATAAAAATAGTTTCATAAGCTCAAGGCTCTACCCCATATTATTATTTCGGATGACGTCACCAAGATATTCCTTTATTCCACAGACTGGGCGGGCCACCGATGTCGAGCGGCATGGGCGGCGGCACTCTCAGCAGCGGGCACTGCCAGCTCGCGAACCAGCCGCTGGTGATGCCGGTGTTCCCCCTGCGAGCGAGCCAGCCGAGCCCCGTGCCCGTATACTCGCCCTCCCGCTTCCACATAGACAAACGATGCCAGCATCGATGCACGTGGAAGTGTTTGGCGATCGCCATGATCTGCCTGTGCGTCATCTTAGCGGCAATGCTCGCGTATTTTATAGGTGAGTAACAGTTTCTCATTATATATATTTATCCCCTAATTATTTAGACTTAATATACAATTATTGGGAAAGTCGCTGTAAGTATTATTATTATTTTGTATCTAGAAGTATTTAAAGAAAATACAAGTAGATATTATCTCGCTAACGTTAACGCTGAGTAGATATTGTTAAACCAAAAGGCTTTATTGATTCGCATTAGGTACTCTTGGCTACTTAACTTTGGTACTCATTATCTCATTCTATTATCATTATTGAATGATATTTATCATTTGACGAGCAATTAATAAAGCAATCTATGCATTCTTCGAATATCATGAGTAAGTAGTTTGTAGCAATACGAAACTTGGAAACTTTTAATTAGTAACATAAGTAAAGATTGATCTAAAAGTTGCAATACATCTTCAAATCGTAGATGAGAATCGGAATAAGTAGAGATGTAGAGATTTTATTTTCGATTAATTATTAGCGTCACTGTATAATAATGTTATCACTGCTTGCTACACGGTATTGCTTGCATAAACTTGACGTGCTCCGGCGACCAATGGCGATTAAATGAGCATGCCCAATGTAACTGGCCATTTAACATAGAGTCACAAGCTACATACATCTTTGTTTGTACAATCACAGCGGGGTACCGAATACTCGTTAAGACAGTATTTTTATTAACTCGCTCGGTATGCCCATTAGAATATTCATAGCGTATTCTTTCTAAGAACATAAGGATGACATTTTCATGAAATTAAATAAGTACTTTAATAAAAATAAAACGCCATTTCGCTTCAGACTAAACAAATGATTAAAAATTCTAAAATTAGATGTCTCCAACTCATTTAAAAAATACAGATAGCTTTAAATAAAATGTCTAACTAGCTCTGTCTACGAGTACTAGGGCGTCTACATTACCTAAAAATTTTGAGTCATTACCCGGAATTCAACCAAATTGTGAAATATTAAAAATAAACTCTATTTGCAGCTTCAAAGTGCACATGCTTATAAAACCTTTCGTTCTTCATATGAATTATTCTTCATTCCAATAAATGCGATCAAAATCAGACCATGACAACCCTAACAAAGAATTAAGGTTGGCACGAAACTCGTTTGATGGTAGAGACAAAAGTTTATTGTTGGTATAATGACGTCATGTCGCGTTACGCCGGTTTCGGTGTTATAGAAACACGATAAATCACTGGAGGCCCATAAGTATCGCATTACTTGTTTTTTCCTGTATAATTAACATATTGGTATTTTAGATGATTAAAATGTTCTTTTTTTCACTACCTCGCTTTGAACTTCTACGCCATGAAAACTTAATTCATTAATTTACTTCGCATCTGAAAACTTAATCCATTAGCTTTATTACACGTCTGAGCCTAATCCAAGTGAGCTTCCAACCAGATTGTTTCGGTAGATTACAAAGCGATGTAAAATTGCACTCGCATGCTTTATCCCTTAATGCGGGATCGTGCCCGAAGCGGGATTCCATCCAATTAAGGCACTAGTTCTTGTATTGTATGATTGGAAAACGTCAAAGGATGGCCTCCGAGCAACAGTAGATTACACATGGCCCCGAGGGCGCAATTTTATAATGTAACGGTAGCAAAATAACTTCCAAGACTTTTTGCAAATGAATGCCTATTATTTGTGGCCGGTGAAAATAATGCACACGTATGATGAGGTTTAATTTATTGTATTGTGAGTAATTTAAATCATAATAGTTGGTTTCTGAACTGAACTCATAACCATAAAAAATGCTAAAGCGTTCGAAGCCACTAAATCAATTCTATTAATTATTATTATAAGTTAATCGGAAGCCACCAACAGACACGAAGATGCCATTTCCCATGAGCAGAAACACAATTTTATGTTATTTCCTGACTGACGATGTCGAGAAACATCCATAAACATACTTTTATTCATTTATCGTTATACAGTCGAATCGTAATAGAAATATATTCCCATCATCACATCAAAACTCAATTACGAAAGGTGATAAATTCAAATGTCCGCTCGGTGCATGCAAATGAGTCGATTAAACATTGATGCGCCGACGAAAACAGACGTCGGCCATTAGTATTTTATCATTCTTTGTTTAGATCTCGCGACCGGTACCCACAGAGAGGATCATAAAATAACTAAACAAACAAACAAACATCGGAAAAATATAAATGATGCGCCTAACCCAAGGCAACGCGCGCAGCGTGCCTCGGACCGGCGCGCCCGTGTTAGCTTCGTTATAAATTATCTTACACTCCACGTCCCGTATTATTACACTCCGAATACATCAGCCAACAATCCCGGCGTATCCACCAAACGACCAATCATAATTTACTTATATATGCATACGGAATGCTTCATAAATCGCAAAAGTAAATCCCCGGTTGATTTAACGCGGACTAACTAATCCTTTCCTTTTGGTATAATAAAACAATACATTACCTTTTATATCTAATGGAATGGCACTTTCTCTTGACTGCATGTAATGCTTATTGCTACACTGAACGTATAGCGAAAGCATATCCCGCTAACGATGGAAAGACACGGAACAAAATGAAGGGTGTGGCGCTTTGCGCGTCGTTGCAAGTTACATAGTAACAGTTGTAGACTAAATTGCGTTCATTAAAAGAAAATGAGCGATGATTGCCATTTATTCGATCCTCATTATCGCACAACAACAAAAAGGCACGTACGAGGGAAGCGACCATTATTTATACAGTTATTCTAAACTCAATCAGAGAATAGGCCGGTGTAATCGGCGAACGAATGACGGGCAATAACTCCGACCGCAGACACATGAGATGTACGAAAATAACATCAAAGTGTTTGCGGGTCGCCGGTGCCATACTTCTGACCTACATTGGATCGTGCATTTACCCCCAGCCGAGCCCTCGCACTTACTACAACAACTCGAGACATAGCCACTGTGCATTCCTTGCATTGATACAAAAACAAGTAATTTTACAATACATTTAACTGCACAATGTAAACCTATATTGTAATAAGTAGTTTGTGGTTGACTCTAAGACTCAATAACATCTAACCACAAGTTTTTATAGCATGATCTGTCTTTGTGTGAGCTCAATTACATTTCAAAACAATAACAACACAAAACTAAACTATCAGATTCATGTATTTTGTACCTAAATAATCATAATGTAAACTTCATTGCTGACTATCAAGTCACTGAACCTAGAGCCAAAGATTCAAGGCAGTCTATTTTCACCATGACGTAAGCACTCTGCAAGAAGCTATTTCCGAAATTCGACCCCGTAGAGGGTGAGAAAAAATGTTAGGACGGGGAGTACCGTGGGGTTGGCTGCTAGAATGATAAGAAAAGGAAACGAGTAGGTAGCTAAAGTGTCCTTAAATGTAGTGACCCGAGTGTCTTACTTTCATTATCATTGCTGGCCTAATAAAACAGACTTAGTACGCAAAGGACACAGCTGTACCTAGAACCAAAGTAATCTGAGATGTACCTAGGCTTATAAAACGATTACCTAAATAGTCAGAAGATACACAAACCCACCCTTTGACTTCCGTTTTATTAGAATCTTTAAACTAGGTAGAGCCTAGGTCAGAGCGTTGGAAAATCATCCAAAATCACAGCTGCATACATAAACCTTTTATTACGGTAAATAACAATATGTTTGAAAAACTAGAATATCAAGAGTCACTCCACTATAGAGTTCGAGAAGTACGTATTCATAGTAGAGTTGGTACTCGGCGGCTATGTCTCGCGAGTCCCGCACAACCGCGGAACATTCGCAGAAACAATGTGTAGTCGGGTGCACACACCCATTTCCCCTGAAAGCATTCGCTCCACGTAATGTCGGGAAATTACTTTTGTTTATTTCCTTTCAAACATCGACGTCTATTTAAAGTGGCAAAATAACCGCATGGGAAATGGCTTGATTTGATTGTTTTGTGTTTGGGCTTCAACCTAACAGTAATTGTATGGCCAAATTGCAATTGGCTATAGTAACTTGATTGCCTAATCTCCTAAGTTATCTTATACAGAAGAAGCGGTAAATAAAGTCGTGAACGAACTCTTACTTGAAATATTCAGGATTTGATTTCTAGCTGAATACATTATCAACGGTTTTACTAAAGATTAAAACAATAATTGCATAAAATCTGAACATGAATAAGTGAAATGATGGAGGTATTTAATATTAAAATAGACTTGAAACATAGTGTTATTATTATCAAAATACCGACATTTAATTAGTAAGCATAAACGCTTCTATGCGGACTATCTAAAACTTTTCAATTTAACTTAACCCGCCCGTGGAAGCAATTTTAGCAAACACTAAATAATAATACACTCCGAGCACGCTATAAAAACTAACTTCAAATTCACTAGTTTCGACAGAGTGTTACCAAATACTAACAAAAAAAAACGTAAAAAATACTAAATTTTGTATTGATAATAATGCATAGTCAGTTGCTTAAGAGGTTAGTGAATATGTAGATAGGTATTATCATTAGGTGTAGTGAGTGTACATCCCATACTCGTCGCCATTAATATATCCTACTAATATTATAAATGCAAAAGTTTGTGAGTGTGGATGTATGTATGTTTGTTACTCCTTCACGCAAAAACTACTGAACGGATTTGGATGAAATTTGAAACAGAGATAGATTATAACCGGGATTAACATATGGGATACTTTTTAACCCAATAATCCAATACTACGCGGATGAAGTCGCGGGGCACAGCTAGTATTTAACTAAACCTCGTAACGTAATTAATTACTAGTTTCTTGTTGAACGGTATTTTCAATAGTAACGAACCACAGAGTAGAAAAAGAGTGAACAAGACGGAAGTAAGGTTCAGGGACACCACAGGTTACATTTCGAATAAGTGTGTTTCTCACACAGCAAAGATAATGAAATATTACTACACCATAGTCTCGATACCACAGAAGCTAACCGTGTTAATCCAACGTCCCACGCACACGACCAAGACATAACTATCTCACACTAATATATTACGTAATAACTGCTATTTCTTACGACAGAACTGTACATGTTCTGAAAGATAATCCTAATACGGAGTATGTTATAAACGCCTAATAAAATAAATCCCCGTGCTTCTTTAAAGCAATGTAATGAGCCCGGCCGATGTAAGGTGTCTCTGGTCAATGGGGCTTATCGTATCGGATCTCACTTCATTTAGATACCCGTTAAATTATAGACAGTAGATAAGAGAGCATGTTGCATATCGATAGCCGCGGCCGCCCGTCCGCACCAAAACGATGTCAGTTTTTTTCCCGACGCAACGACACAAACGACTCTAAATTACCGCATTTAGATTTCCGTAAGATAATATCAGAACCAATGAATCCGTTAAACGCTACCTATTTATATATGTCTATGGGATTTCCAGTTCGGTTGCCGAACTTTCATTAAGTGCCCCATTATGATCGTATTTCAGTAACACAATACATTTCGGACACGCCTCCTGTTCCGGATATGTATCAAATAAAAAGCGGTTCTGTAGTTTAATCCGACACAAATCCTGCCGGTTTGTGCTGCTAGTTTTAGTTTAGTAATGAAAAAATATGGACCATCTGTTGCACCCTTCATTACGTGTATGGTACGCAATGAATGGGGCCAAATGCAACACCGTCAACTTTTTAATGTAATTGAAATTGTGAGGACCCCAAATGTTTTATTAAAGTTCGCTCGGTGTTGTTTATTAACGCTTTTGAAGTGGACGACGAGCACGTTCAAAGTGTCTGATTAACAATAATCCACATTCACAAAATCAACACTTATCACTCTATTGTGTTTGTACCTAACTACTTAAGTCCATCAGTATATTCTATTCCTCTCCTGGCAGCGGCCCAAGCCGAGGTCGTGTCCCTTGTGGCACCTTTGAGCTAGCTGCCCCCCTGCCCCTCTGGCTGGAGCGCACTTGCGCTCGCCCTCTGTCCGGGTGAAGTTGTTATGGCCACTCTGGCCAACAACATAATATAGTCATATCAAAAAAAAAAGTATATTCTATTGCTATTCTCTTAGCAAATAGAATACGCAAACTTATTTTCGCCTTCAAACATCTTCGACACGTAGCTTCAACTTCACTTCTAAAAATGGTATATCTATCTATTGGTATTATTATTATTATTAGTATCTCCATTGCACATGGTGACTGCATAATAATACAATTTTAGATGTGCTCCATATAAAGCCATTTCGAGGAAAAAATATGACATTCTCATTATTTTCATTAGATTTATTACCTGTATTTTCTTAGGTATACATATAAGTAAATACTAAGCGCAGTCTATTACAACGTGTAATCAAAATTCGGATTTGTTTACCCAGCGTAAATGGGACAAACATGCCGCGACCTCGTGCGAACGTAGTTAATATGCGCAAGGAACAAGGACGAGGATATTAGAAGCCGCGTATAATGAAAGGGGAGAGAGCGCACGAACAGGAAGATTTATCACGTGACTAATACGAGCCTGCGATGGCGCGCGCATCCCCCGGGACTCCATCAAACGAGTTTCTCTCCCCCAACGCACGATGCAATCTATGCTGAATCGTATTACAATAAATTGTATTAACTCGAAAAATAGTGGAGATAGCAAACATTGTCCATCTGCACACAATCGTCGTATGCGTCGCGGCCGGCCTCGCCAACTGAAGCACCCTCGGTATCCTACCGCCCGCGCCGCTCAATAGCCGAAATTTATAGATTTTACGAGGGATCATCGCAAAAACTCGCGACTTACCACATTGCCATATTTTATTTTATGCGCCGGAAATTACGTCGATTTTGTTCGTTTATCTGCGAACGTTGACATTGTTTATGGCGGGCGATTTGTTTTGAATTGTGCCTACATACAAAATCATGTAACCAATACATTTTGCCTAGATAAATAGGCATATGTATTCAGACTATGTACTTAAGTATTTTGAGATAAATGTAGTTTTTTAACTCGTCAGGATAAAAAAAATCGAACAATCGATGCCCAGTCAATGTCTGATTTATTTTACGACAATCTCTATGATTCCGATATGTATTTTTTTATGTCCATTACATCAATATTCGGCGAGGGGCAATGCGCCAGACATGTTTTACTACTTCATGTCTTTGAACTCAATATATCTTATTTCGAACTGAATGATTTTAAAGCCAACACGACATACGCGTGTAGCATTAACAGTGAATATAAATCGCCTGCTTAACTATCGGTTGTTAAGCCGATAAAGGTTATTGTCGTCGAACTATCTACCCTCTACGTGGTTATAGTAAAGTTAAATTGTCCAATTCTAAACGCCAACGCCCAAATGGCGTCAACGTTTCGCGATCTTATCTGAGAGACAATCTTGGGGATAGATCAGTGACTGGGGCTGGGAGATAACTTAATTGCTTCGACACCAAAGTTATCCGCAGGAATTATGGAATAAACCGGCCACAGTCGACCATGTCAATAAAGAACAATTTATAGCCTATAGGAACATTCCATCTCATATCTTTCGACAAATTAGAGAACATGCTAATTAGCCGGAACAGAATCTGGGTTGCAGCAATTAAGTGTATAAGGATTGATATATAGCTTCGGATGCAGGCAGCGAGACATATTGGGCGCACATCCTGAGCACGCTCCGATACAAATAAAAGTCGCATCCCCGTCCGAGCACAAATCCTGGACGATCGTGAGGTTCTTACGAATTTAATAAATGAATGCAATAAATTCTCCTTACATTACCATCGACATTTCAATCGCTCCCTCGCAGTCTTTTGTACTTAGATTTTATTGAACTATTCAGAAGAAGGAATGTGCATAATAATAAAATTTACATTTTAATGGTTGCGTACGAATTTAAATTGATGAGATGTTATTTGTCGCTTCAATAGTTTTAATATAAAAAACATAACGATGTCAACTAGGAAGCCAGACTCGTGTCACGAGCGCCCGTGCTCTTCTTAGTTAGCACCGTGAAGAATTATCCAATTAGGCTGCGTAGCGCGGCATTTTATGATCGATTCGATGGCCTGCAACTGTCACATAATGAGGAGACAACGGCATTCCCCGAACAAGAAATGGTTGGGTGTCGGCGAGCCACCTACGTGCCCGCCGCTCCGATGCCCGGCCGGGAGCGGAACCGATCGCTCCGTCACACTGCCACGAAAGCGGCGTCGCCGTGCTTCGCTTAATTAAAACTCGACGGGACATCACGTCTCGTCTACCCTACCCTCGTGCACCTCTCAAGCTTCCAAACGACAACTCTTATTGTGTAGCGTTTCGTAATACGTGTCGCCCGGAGCGACACCCGTGTGAACTGTAATAGAATTACAGCTCAACTACTGGGTATTATCGATGTGAGCCATCGATAAGAACTAAACTTAACAGAAACTTAATTGGATGCTCGAGATCGAAAGATTTAGATCTTAAAACATAATTTTGTATTGGTGAAACGCAATAAGATTTATATTCTGGTTGCGGTATCGTTCATAACTAGTGTTGTAGAAGAAGTCAGCTATAGAATTATATCCTAAAAATATTTTTATATTTGTTGCAGCGTTATCGTCAATTAAAAATAATATAGACAATCCAAATTGCATCCTCGTACAAGATGTAAAAGCAGTAACACATGCACAAGGAGTCAGGGATGCCTTATCAACATCATCGCCTTCAGACGGTATGGTGAAACAATTTAACTTATTGGTAGGTGATATGGTTAGTTTAACAAGATGTTTTACACTGTAATTTTCTCCATAGAATCTATATCAACGTCGTCACTGGGTGGATGGACAACGACGGCGGAAGCAGCATTAGAATCAGCAATCATACCGCAGCAAGCACAGCAAGCCGCCCCGCCGCCCTGGTCTCCCGCACTAGAAGTTAGGGAGTTCGACGAGTTACACAGCGCCACAATACCAGCCTACCAATTTTGGAGTTCAGAATTCCGTAACAAACAACCCGCCTACGTAAGCCTTAATTTTACTGTGCCGTGGGGAGCCAATTTTGCCGTATATGGGAGGCGGAATGTCGCTCCCAGTGTAACACAATATGACTTCGTAGAGTTCATTAGAGGCGGCAGGGTGGATCACAGACTCAGGAGGAGAAGAAGTCCGCACACAGACAGTCCATTTGAGCGCACACTTAACGACTGGGATGCATTATTGGGCACGATTAGCCCGTTATATAAATGGAACCATACGATAAGCAAGCGATCGACGGATATGAGAGTGAACGTCAGTATATTACAGTACCTCGACACGGGGAGATGGTTCATTTCGATATACAACGACGAACTCCAGCCTCACAATGTCGAGATGATCGTGTCTGAAGCTGAAGGGGTCACGAACTCTTGTCCAGACGATTGCTCTGGCCACGGGTCTTGTTATCTTGGAAAATGTGAATGCATGGACGGCTATGAAGGACATGACTGTTCAAAAAGTAAGTAAATTACTCGATTAAAGTTCGTATCGTTTTTTATCATTCAAATAAATTAAAAAATATACAATTATTTTCGCAGGTGTATGCCCAGTGTTATGTTCGGGGCACGGCGCGTACGCAGGTGGTGTGTGTCATTGTTCCGAAGGGTGGAAAGGCGCGGAATGTGACGTTCCGGCACACGACTGTGAGCCTGCCGATTGCTCCGGAAGAGGTCAATGTATCGCTGGTCATTGCCACTGCAAAGCTGGTTGGAAAGGACCGAAATGTGACGAAGGTAGACTTCAATCATTTGGACTGGATCATTTTTTTTGTTTTTAAATGTTGTTACTCATTATTTTATGTAACCTTCAGAGGATTGCTTGGACCCAACTTGCGGGAACCACGGTTCGTGTGTGCGAGGCAGATGTGTATGTCGTGCTGGTTGGCGCGGGTCCTCATGCAATGAGAGAGACGCCCGTGTCCAACGATGCCTTCCGGCGTGCTCTCAGAGAGGTGTTTATGACCTTGACGCTGGTAGATGCGTCTGCGACCCGCTCTATACTGGCGATGATTGCTCACAAGGTAAGGAAGTTTCTTTTATACACCCTTAGTTTAACTTATACTCGAAATATTATGCTTACCTAAAGTAACACTTTTAGTGGTATGTTCATTGGACTGTGGACCACATGGTGTATGCGCTGAAGGCGTGTGCCGCTGTGACGAAGGTTGGACGGGCTCGATATGCGACCAGAGACCGTGTGACTTACGATGCCACGATCACGGTCAGTGCAAGAACGGCACTTGCGTTTGCACTCAAGGATGGAACGGCCGGCATTGTACATTACGTAAGTTTTGAAGAAATCTTATCTTCATTCAAGTCAAAATTACGCCATGGTCATATATATGGTCTGTTTAGAAGTATCAATGGTAAACTAAACGAGATAGAACGACACCTATGTCTATAAATAGTAGTATCCACCTAAATAAATTTTCATACACACAGCTGGTTGCCCTAATGGATGCTCCCGGCATGGACAATGTCTTCTGGAAGATGGTGTGTACCGCTGCTCTTGCGCTGACGGCTGGGCTGGCACCGACTGCTCCATTGCCCTCGAACTTTCCTGCAATGATAACGAAGATAACGACGAAGGTAAGTCCTACTCCACTTGCAGAAAATGTTAAAAATAAAACAGATAAAAAAATCGGCTCACCTGTCAATGGCACTTTTGAAGATGGCATGACGGATTGCTCGGACTCGGAGTGCTGCAGCCGGCCGGAATGCGCCGAGCACATCATGTGCTTAGCCTCCAACGACCCAGTAGAAGTACTCCTCAGGAAGCAACCGCCCTCAGTCACCGCATCATTCTACCAGCGCGTCAAGTTCCTCATAGAAGAAAACTCGGTACAGAGCTACGCGCACATGGACGAGTACTCAGAGAGGTGAGTGGGTACTTTAAGCAAATTATATCTCCATATCCAACGAACACCAAATCACTTCATGAATGTAAAAGATATCGTCATATCCGTACAAATTTAACACCATCCCAAACATTATTAAAGTGAGACGACGATGTCTTTTGCAACTAGTTGGTTTAGGAGTGACTTTCGATTTTGCACAATCCATAAATTGAATATATATGCACTTTACAATGATTTTAGATCCGTGATATCATCGCCATACTGTTATGTAAATCCGTAAGAAGAAGATACAAAATTCATAACGACATTAATTAAACTAGGATCTATAGCACCTTACCATATTATATCCCGCTCATCTTCCTAAACCTCTCCGAGGATTTGGTGTGGTTATTTTAATTTAATTGGTAACATACTTTTATGAATTACGATTTATTTTATCGTCTGGTGGAAGTGTTTTGATTTTCCTGTGTTTTCTCGCGTACAAAAAAAATATATTGATTTATAGTTTGCGATCCTAGCATGGTTATGTTTTATCATTGATTTTAATTTGAGTCATAAGTTTTATGTCATTTTATGTTTCACACCAGATCCGATGTGTTGTGTATTGTCTAATGTTCATCCCTTGTGTGTGTCTAACCCTACCTGTTTGTCTAAACAAAACAAAAGCGTCATAATGATTACAGCAAAATATATTAGATATACTTAATACAAGCGCTCAAAAGCTTTCGAACAGTTTTGTTTGTCTTCTCGATTGACAATTTATTTCATTCTAAATTAAGACTTAAATGAACTTGAATCATGACAGAATAACACAACTTGTTAAATTTATTGAAATTTTCGACAGTAGGTATACAATGTTAGTAGGTATTTGTTAAAAAATCTAGATATTTTTATTAGAATTCACAAATTTAAAATATGCGTTTCATGATCCAAGTTTAAAAAGAAATTTTTAAAGGTTTTGTTTGCCCTACTTTTATCGTGTGCGTTGATAAAAACTTCGAGCGATCTATTGATAAAAAGACAAAGCAAAACTGAATAACAAAAGTAGCCAACCCACCTCGCTTAATATGCAAAGGCGCCTCTAAAAGTTTGTTTGCATTAAAACACGAGCCGCTTCACTATTTTATTTGAGTTCCGAAGTCTAGAGTGGTTAAATTGCGTTCCGACATTTGTTCCATCAGACCTTTGTATAAACGATAAAATGTAACATTCACCATCCAGCATGTTTATTTCTCTCCATTTTATCTTTGGTGCAACCTGCCAATCAAGGTTTTCCTAAATGTATTGAGCTTCGATTGCGATCATGATCAATAGTGGTGGTGTTGTTCTAATGCAAACGGGCTTCGTCTGTTAATCGATTGTTATCAAATTTTTTACCGATAAATCAAGTGTTAAACGCAAGGTAACCAGTATAGACATGTGCAATCGGCCGGAGCGGTTGCAAGCCGGGGTGGGGTTGCACTGAGGGATGTAGGTATTTGTGTAGTAATCTGTCCTGTCTTTCTGTGTCCCTGTGCCGCCGTGTGTCCGCCACTCCTAGCGAGTTCTGGAATTCCTTTACACCATGGTAAGTGTCAGTCAGCCCGCCCTCGCCCCTCAGTGTTCAGTATCTGTTCACCTCTTGTCTTTTGTTGCAACTCCTGCATATATGTGTGATGCCAGTGACCGCCGCGTGTCCGGCGACGGGCACGCGCGGACCCACTATTGCTTTTTCACTTTTCGTTCAATCCTTTGTCTGTATTCGTTTCATTCTCTATGTGTATGTAACATCTGTATGTTTGTCTTGAATGTTCTCGTGGCTGCGACAAAATCCTCGTTGCTCCAGCGTAAATCAGGCGCCCGTCCGCGGGCACCGGATCTCGTTCCGAATATGATTTGCCGCAGTCACAACTGTGTTTTGTACTGTTTATTTGTCTCGTCTACTGTGCTTATATAATAGTTCACATATACTATCTATGGAATAATTTTTTTATACTGTATGAAACTTAGGAAAATCATTTACGCTTTCACGCAAAACGTTTAAAACACAATCGGCAGGCGTAGGGCTTGTAAGATATACAAATCGAAACGCGGATTGTATATTATCAATCGAGCAAAATTTCAGCGAACACGCAAATTTAGCTTCAAATAAACTTACCCTTTTATGTGTTCCTTACCCTTTGTCTGCGTCTTTCATCTGTTAACCAACCCCCTACCCTTTACCCGAGCTCTTTATGTGTTTAGATCCTTACCCCTGTAACTAACCAAACCACAACTTATTTGAATGTATTCCTACTTACTTCACAGCGAGATGATACCAGAGTTGTCAACATTGTACATTACTATACCACCGCTTCCATAAATCATCCGTTGACGACATTTTATTACACTACGAAATTGGTGCAACGAATGCTATTTAAAGCTTGATTCACGACTTTCAGAAGTGTCTGTCCTTAACCTAATAAAAAATATCTATCATGAAGTGAATCTTCCGCATTTTGATAATAAAAGGACAGTATACTTCTTAAAGCATCGTTCTCAAAATTAAATTAAATTAATACGTACATTTTATCGTCATGTTGCTATTGTTTCACACATTTTAATATCGATAAAGCACATAGTTTTAATTGTGTCATTACTTAATAAAAACTTTTTTCAGAGATGCATTTTCTTTACCGGATTGATAAAATTGTACTAATAACTATACCGTTTCAATATTGAATGTTCAAACGTTGTGCTGTAAATAAGTTGTGGAGACTTCAAAGTCTTCATACGTTTATATATCATTAAAATGTACATGTGATTTTCTTTGAAACTCTTTGTGTAGGCAGGTGAATGGTTTTATCGTATCATATTCTCAGAAGTGACACGGCATAATAAATGGATTTGGATTCTTTGTATTTCACCAGTTCCAGTTAAATTTGTTAGGTACTTTAGGAATGGGGGGAAGCCCCATTCTATCTGAACAATTTAGTGCCATATTCCACAGTACCTAACATGAAATATAAAGGCGATCCTTTGCGTTTAATAAATATATTTTTTTAATGAAATGGTCGTCTAGTAGAATAATAGTACATATTATACCAACAGGTTTATGGGAAACTGGTTTGTTTTACCTCCAAGATATTTTTATTCAAAATCCAGTCCTTATTTAGAAAAAAATAACTATAATATATATTATAACATATTTGGATGGTATTGACGGTACGATACATAAGTAATAATTGATTTACAAAACTCGTGAGTATAATTAGTGAAAATAGGTTCGCAATGTCTAGACGACGTTAATCAATAAAATTTAGGTTTTGTGTAGCTTGGCCACACAGATATTTAATGATCGAATTTTTAAATAAAAACTTAATAATATGTCGTAAGTAATTACTTAATTATTAAACTACAAACTAGATGGCATGTGTGCCCATTAATTTTAATTGCGACACAATTGTAACAATCTCGATATTAGTTTAACTATTGTGCACAAATTGGCGAGCTACACACCATTTGTTTGCACCAATTTCATTAGGCATTAGGTCATTACTATAATTATTTACATTCGAACATGGAAAATTACGATATTGATAGATGATGGTTTGTGTGGCAGCTGTTACATGCATACAACACCTTTCTAGGTAGATTTCCGTTTACGATACAAGTTGGTATTAAATCCTACTTTAATACGGCACTGATAACAATATATATACAATTAATATATTTAATTCTTAGAAAAGGATGATTCAACTGGTCATTCAATATATCGACACCCAATTATTGTTCTAGTCGAGATTCTGTTCCACTTCAGTGATAAGTGAGGTTTTCTAATGGTCCTATAAAGTAAATTGTTTGAAACCAATATACGCTCACGATATAACTGATAAGTAAGACACAGTTTATATTTTTCAGGTTCGTTTCATGGAATAAGATTTTATGTACAATATTTGGAGTATTTCACGTTTAATATCAAAGTTTTTTTACAGCTAGCAACCCAAGTGTTAATTTTAAAGTATTGTGCTTTATTAAAGTAGGAAAAAAAATAAAAAAAACTATTTTGAAATTGTTGATTGTATTAACTTATAATGTAAACTGAAATGTATCCTAGATGTTTAGCTGTTCCTGATACGAGAATGTGCAATGCTAAAAACTTCTTATTTATTTTATTTTTCGGTATTGTTTCTCATACTTTACTTCACTCTCACAGCGTTGATTCTATGAAACATGGAGCATAGCACGAGACTTCGCTCTAAGTTTTATAACCGAAGATGCACATTGGGCGATACGGTTCACACAAGCTAGAATTAAAAAAGATATACTTGATCTTTGCATTTGCTTACAATCAGAATATAAGTATGTAGGTATTTTTAAAGGTATTACCTACATTGATACCTTAATTAAAATAAAAATATTTAACGTACCTACTTTCTCACAGAAATATAAGCTGTTCCAGTCTGAATTTTTCGTCAAGTCCTCACAGTTCTTTTCTTTTATAAATCTGTGTGAATCGTATCGCCCAGAGTGATGTGCTGGTGAACCCTGGCACGAACTGACGTCAGCTGGTCTGTGCAGCCGCGTGGCCGTGATGAGGGGGCAGGTGGTCTCCCCGCAAGGGCTCGGCATCATCGGCATCAGGGTCTCCGTGGACAGGGAGGCCCGCTTCGGATTCACTCTCACCAGGCAGGGCGGATGGTTAGTATTAACACGAAATTGTACGTTAAAACCTTAATTATAAAATTTAAAATCAAACAATGGGTTTTGAGCCTGAATATAATTATAATTTGGTAAAGTACAAACAGAATACAAATAGAGGTTTGGTTTAATGAGTATTTTATCAATATGAATACTTACCAAAATAAATACGAGGTACTAATAACAACAATTCATAATGGTTTACCATTCTGATTCAATTGATTAAATCTTTAGTTAAGTAATTACTAATATTAATCATTTTACGCTCGCGGCAATGCCATCAAGACTTATTAGGTAGGTATACCAGTTAAACCAATTGACTACTACTATCACTACTATTGGGTTTAATAAATGAGACACGTGTGTATTAATAGTGGCGACATAAATAAGTAAGTAAAGTACATACTAGGTGAAACAGAAAGGGTATACTATTTTTTCTGCAACTTTGTAAATCTAAAACCATCGGCTTTGTGGGACAGTTGGAGTACTAAAGGTTTTGTAGACTTATGATATCTGTCAACAGCTGTATTCCTGTAACACCTTTTGTTTTTCAAGTTTCCTCCAAAGCTGATAGTTTTAGATTTACAAAGTTAAGTTTTGAAAACAAAAAGTATACCCATTCTGTTTCAACCTGTATATGAACGACAAATTTTCAAAATTATGGTTGACTAGCTGCGCCCTCGACTTCGTCCGCGTGGAATTTAACTTAACAAAAAAGCCCGCTCCTGCGTTCTGAGCCCGCGCGACAAGACCCATTTTTTTTTATTTTGTTTTTCTAAAATTTAAGTAGCCTAAGTTACTCCTTATAACATCAGCTATCTGCCAGTGAAAGTCCCGTCAAAATCGGTCCAGCCGTTTCGGAGATTACCCGGAACAAACACACACACAGACAGACAGACAGACAGACAATTTTTTTTTAATCGCGTTTTTGCTATAGGTGTCGTACGTACTTTTATATGCATTTAGTGAAAAGGTGTTATTTTGATATTACAAACAGACACTCCAATTTTATTTATTTGTATAGATATAGGATACATATAGGTGGTACCACCCTGGTTGAGCTGGCTCGTGTATGAGCTGTATTCAATTTGCTACAGAATGGCACAACCACCTTAACCTTAATGAAAACTTTCGTATTAAAAGTAGCCATCGCCACGGAATAAATTGAAACTACAGCTGGGTTCATCTGAATCACTGTCTATTTACAAACGTCGTTTTTCCTTCGTAAATATACACAAGTAATTTGGCATGAATAAGTAACGTAAATAACCGTGTCAAAACACAGTTACGTGATCATACATACATATCACGTGGAAAAATGGAAAAATCGCGTTAGTCACGGCGAATCTCGAGTCATTACACTCAAACTCGTTTTACATAAAATTGTGTATATTTCCACGCTAATTAACTAACACGCTAATTATGTAGGTAATCAATTATATGTACAGCCGTTGATCAATTAAAGGCCCATGTAAGTATAAAAACGTACAACTTTGAGGATAGATTAAAATAAATTGAACTTGGTTTTGTTTACATCATTATTCATGTATGGAAATGTAATAATAAAGTACAATAATTTTGTTATGAGGACGAGCAATGGATGTAAATTGCTAAATACTATCGGAAGGGGCAATGTACCTACTACATATCCACTGCACTGACTCTACGAACCAAGTTTAATATTGTTCGGTTACTACTAAACAGCAGCAGTGATAGCCGATTGGTTAAGCGCGCGTCTTGCGGGCACCAGGTTTTGGGTTCAAACCCCGGCTCGCACCTCTGGATTTTTCGAAATCTATGTGCGAATCATAATTTCTACATGATTATCACTTGCTTACGGTGAAGGATAACATCGTGAGGAAACCTGCATATCTTAGATAATCTAACCAATTTTCGAAAGACATGTGAAATCCGCCAACCCACACTAGGCCAGCGTGGTGGATTATGGCCTGAATCCCCTTCGTGTTGAGGGGAGGCCCGTGCCCAGGAGTGGGACGTCAAAAGGGTTAAAATTATTAATTATTATTACTACTAAACAAGTTTAAGTTTAACATAATGAAAGAAGTCGGCCTCTAACCTACTCTTAATTTTTGTAAGCTTTTGATAAGTAGGTACTTACCTACACATGTCATCTGCTGCTATCCGTATCGTAGCTCAAAACAACCCACGTCAAAACAGCTTTTGTTGGTTATCAAAGCTAGTATTTGGTTGGTATCAACAAGGTGGTTGCTGGGTTTGATCCATTTTGCAGTTTACAAGACAAACGCATCGGCGATTTGAAAACGTTTTTGATTATATAGGTATTTACATGTTTTCATCGCGTGGCAATCGGCAATTATATTTCCAAGTGTAAAACACAAATATTTGTATTAAGTTCCGTTCAATCATTAACTTTCGGACACGGTCCCATAGTAAATTCCTATCACGTTAAACTACAAGCGCATCAAGTATGAAATCGAGTTACTCGCTTGTGGAACGAAACGAGTACCATGTGAATATGTAATCGAATAACGTCACGTTTGAGCTTTCCAAAATCAATTTCGGTAAATCAGTAAGTGTTTATTTATACTCGAACATTGATTTAAAAAAAATGTACAATCAATGATTGAGCGTTACTTGTAAAATAAAAAAATAATAATAATATAGTCATCACATAACCATAGTGGCAGTGGGATGACGTAGACTAAAATAAATACCGGTTAATTAATGGAAATTAATTAATAGTGTTTCTTCAGCACAAAGCCACAAAGCGTACCTTATTCTTGGTAGCCTCAAAAGGCAACACACTGGAGCTTATTATAAAGTATTAATATTAATATGCTTTGTTATTATTTAATATATAAGCTGCTGCCGATTAAAAATTAAATAACATAATAAAAAATGTAAAAAGACAAGCCCGCTGTGTTCTTGCCGGATCTACTCAGTCGAGGTCGCGTTCCAATCCGGTTGTAGATATACGAAAAAAAATGAAAAATTGACAATTTGTAAGTGCCCCCGTAGGCCTAAACAAAATAAACGCTTTAACTTTGACTTTTGCAGTAGGTAGGGTAGATGATACTGCTAAATCAATCTTCAATAATACGACGAAAATCGCGTTAGTTAAGTACCTATTATAGGATATGCTATATTGTAGTTGTACTCACCTACGCCATGACATAAATCTCTATTCAAAGTTAGTAGGTACAAGAAGTTTACTCGGTACTAAGATGATAATATCAAATGACCAATATTCAACAACACCCGCAGTCAAACTTGTTAACGGAGTATCAATTACGCCAGTTTTGACAGTCTGTCAAAAGTGACGTATTCTGATACGCTTATGTAAACTATATTTGCACTACTTTTGCACTATTATAGCTCCAATCTACCAAAGATAAGAAGATAAGAAGACTTTTTACGATATTGTAAAGGTATGAGAGGGCACAAAGCGTTGGTAACGTACCGAAGGCAGGAGTATAAAGATTCACTGTTTGAGATATAATTAACAGAGTGTTCTCTAAACAGATGAATTACATTTCCCTCACTAATTGAAAAGCAATTAGGTAGATATGTTTAATTTTAACCTTTCGATTTTAGTACATTACGTACATATTGGATCAATATGGATAGCAGATTGCTTATAACATCCATAATAGTTCAAATTCAAATTCAAAGCGCTTATTTTGTTTAGGCCAGGAGAGGCACTTACAAAGTGTCAATTTTTCATTTTTTTCTTATATCTACAACCGGATCGGAACGCGACCTCTACTGAGAAGATCCGGCAAGAAACTCAGCGGGCTTGTTGCATAACTTATCGATAGTGTCAATACTATTGATGACGAGCGATTAGTATCGATACGTAGTGATCTATTGCTCGGCATCAATAGTACTGATTCTATAAATGGGCTATCGAAATTTGGACTAGTTTTCGAGGTCACCATAGTATTTGGCAACCTAATAATAAATAATAATACTTAATAACAATCAATAGCTAAGCAACACTAACCGATAACATTTTATAACATCGAAATAACGTATATTAGACACTAGATAGAAACTACAGCTGATTCGTAATAATACACTGAACTTTACGAGACAACTATCACAAAATTTTGAAAAAATACGAGATTTAAAATGCTATTGCCATTCAGGTTCGACGTGCTCGTGAATGGAGGAGGCGCTGTGACACTGCAGTTCCAGCGATCGCCGTTCAAACCCCTGAGGAAGACGGTCTTCGTGCCGTGGAATCAGATCGTAGTATTACCGCCTGTGCAGATGGATCTTAGTGATGACAGTGTGAAAGTGCCGACGCCGAGGTAATTAATAAGCTTTTGGAAACACTTGTTTCGATATTTTATTAATATATTGTTACTAACAATGTTGGCAATCAAGCGGGCGACCCGCCTGATGTCCAAACCATAACCGTAGCCCAGGGATGGCAACCCAATGGCACGTGACACAATATTTGGGGCACGTCACTGATCACAAAATTCATTATGCATTACGAAAAAAGTGTGAAGTAGGTAATAGGTATGACGAGCGAACGCGATTGATCCCTACGCTACGGAATGTTTGGGTGTGGGAAATAGGAAAAATATTATTTTCCCAATAATCACAAAGTCAACATTATTTGATGGCATGTCTATGACTTCATTAAACATTTCTTTAGAAAAATGGCCCGTTGATATGTATAGGTTCGCCATTCCTGCCGTAGCCTATGGATGCATGCAATCCCAAAGGCATTGCTCGCTCGTTGCCGATCTTAGAGGAGTGAGACAGAGAGATGGGAATGAAGGGGGGATTTGGCTTCCGGCGCTCTCACTCATTGTCCGGAACGTAGCTATAACTTGTTGTTGTTAACTATCATTTACCTACTTGACCTTAAGGCTAAAGCGCCCATCTAGCCCGCGAAGTTCAAATTTTTTTAGTTCTTTTAGAATTTTTTCAAAATCTGACAATAATAAAAGACAAATTTTGTAATTCGCGAAAAAGACCGTGTGCAGTGCATTTATTAATATATCCAACTTACTCTAAAACATTTCAAGAACGACAGCTATCCAGATAATCTGGCAATTTTTGTATATTTAGTGATTTACTAGTATCATATCCACCGTGATAATATTTAGGGTAAAATAAATGTATTAATAAACGCACTGCATACTGTGTTTTTCGCAAATCACAAAATGTTGTCTTAAATGTTTTCAGATTTTGGATAAACTATAAAAATACTCGAAAATTTTGAATTTCGCGGGCTAGACAGGCGCCTTCACCTTAAGGGCTAAAGCAAGAGACATCATTATCAATTCCTCACTCTTGAACACGTTCATCTCAATTATAAATTTTTCAACAATCTACCAGATCTCCCCCACGCCTCGACTGGTCACCATCTCCGCAATGGTGGGAGTCGGAAGCTCTGCCGTGCGCGGCCCACGACCATGAAAGGCTACGGCCTGAGGTCGTGGCGGTACCACCATTGGCCGCACCGGCCGCTTCGTCTGCTACCACAACCACCGTCATATATCCTGAAGCACAGGTGAATGCCACATTTCAGTTTAACTTCCATTCTACGATTACTATAGTTAATAATAATCGACAGTGTTTAATTATAGTTGGGCTCTCTTTAACATGGTATGTGTATTTCCACAGATTGTCAGTGAATCCATTGGCATCCCAGGATCATCTGTGAAACTGACATACCGCTCGTCCCAATCCGCTGGTTATCTGTCCTGCGTACATGTTCAACTCACTCGCCGTATCGTACCCGCTTCTCTTATCCGTGTTCACGTACGAGTAGAGATAGAAGGCTCGCTACACACGCATTCGTACGAGGCGGACCCTGACCTGACTCATATATTCGCTTGGAACAAGAGGAATGTTTATAAACAGAAGGTAAGTAAGATCAAATCACCAGAAATACTTTACCTAACACTTAACGCACTGAAAACGTGACTTTTTGACGACCGCTTGTCGTATTCGTTCGTACGATACCCATGGTAAAAGCGTTACTTAATTTTAAACTATACAGTTGCCCCCTTATTAATACACGTGGTATAGCGAGAGAATAGTTACACACCAAAATTTCTGTCATCAGTAATTTGACATTCGAAAGAAGACAAAGCACGGTTTAATTATACAACCGTTAAGGCTGAAGCGCCCATCTATCCCGCGAAGTACAATTTTTTTGAGGTTTTTTAGTTTTTTTTCAAAATGTGACAATAATAAAAGGCACATTTTGTAATTCGCGAGAAAGACCGTGTGCAGTGCATTTATTAATATATCCAACTTACTCTAAAACATTTCAAGAACGACAGCTATCCAGACAATCTGGCAATTTTTGTATATTTAGTGATTTACTAGTATCATATCCACCGTGATAATATTTAGAGTAAAATAAATGTATTAATAAACGCACTGCATACTGTGTTTGACGCAAATCACAAAATGTTGTCTTAAATGTTTTCAGATTTTGGATGTTGGGGTTGGTGTTTTAATCTGGCAGTATTTATTTATTTTATAACTTATTGTCACTACTTTTAGGTGTATGGTCAAGCACATGCTAAAATATCTATTGGATACGAGTACACGTCATGCTCTTCAATTGTGTGGGAGACACAGACTGCAACGCTAGCCGGATTCGATGTAGATATATCAGACATCGGTGGCTGGGGACTGGACATACACCACCATTACAACTTCCATGAAGGCATTCTACAGAAGGGTGACGGAGCTTTGCTTCACTTGAAGCAGTACCCTCGGACTGTTCAGGTATATTGTAAGACTTAACTGCGATTTCGCTGTTGTCTACAATAAATATTAAATGCTTAACAAACCTTTACTTATTTTTCAGGTGGTAATGGGTACAGGCCTTCAGAGGTCCTTGGAATGTCCTGATCATTGTAATGGGAAGGCAGCCGATTCGCGTCTTTTAACACCCACGGCATTAACCTCGGGCCCTGATGGATCTTTATACGTTGGTGATTTCAATCTAGTACGTCGTATCACTCCTGAAGGCGTCGTAACAACAGTACTTCAATTGCAGTAAGTTGTCAGAAATAGGGATGGTGTTCACAGTAAATATACCTCTCCGTAACCCCTAACTAACATATAACTCGTTCTTGCAGAACAACACAAGTTGCATACCAATATTACATCTGCATATCCCCGGCTGACGGAAACCTCTACATATCGGATTCGGAGAGACACCAAGTCAGGAGAGTGATTGCTTTGGAAAAAATACGAGACCCATCTTCAAACTCCGAACCTGTGGTTGGCAACGGTGACCGTTGTGTACCGGGAGACGACTCCAACTGCGGCGATGAAGGACCTGCTATTAAAGCGAAACTAGCGCATCCGAAAGGTACGTTTGTTTACTAGTAATTTATAAACGCGATGCAATTAGATAAGAGAATAATAATGATTAATCATTTTACAGGTCTCGCTATTGCGGCAGATAGGACAATGTATATCGCTGATGGAACTAATATCAGAGCAGTCGACCCCAATGGCATAATACACACATTGGTCGGACATCATGGCCATCACAACCACTGGTCGCCAGTTCCTTGCCATGGAGCTATAGCTCCTTATGAAGCTCAATTACAATGGCCAACAGGAGTAGCTCTATCGCCATTAGATGGTTCCTTGTATTTCATAGACGATAGAATAATATTGAAACTAACTGTTGATATGAAGATCAAAGTGGTAGCGGGACAACCATCTCATTGCCGTATAGGCAGCGATGGAAAACCAATTAGCAAAACTACGACGAACAAGACTAGAACAGATTTCAGAGAAGATTCTAACCTAGGAACAATTTTAGCTATAGCGTTTGCACCGACCGGTATCCTATATGTAGCTGAGGCCGATTCTAAGAAAACGAATGCTATAAAGTCAATTGATCCATCTGGAAAAATCATGCACTTTGCTGGTAAAGTTCAAGAGAATCTCAAAGAACTGAGCTGTGAATGCAATTCGTCTGTCTCTGTGACGGCTTCACCGATTAATTCTCGTGATGAAGGTGCTGGCTGCCCATGCAGACTTAGTGTGGCAGCAGGGGATGAACCACCTACAAGCACTGAAACTTTGCTGTCATCGAATGCAAAATTCCAAACGATTTCAGCTCTCGCAGTAACCCCAGACGGCGTTCTCAATGTGGTAGACCAAGGTAAAACAAATGCTTATGTTATCTTTACTTTGACAAAGCTTATAAGTGAAAATCTCTAAGTTTATAATGACTAAATTCATTTTTACAGGATCACTTCACATACTGGCACTGAAGCACTACTTGCCAACACATGACGAAAACGGAGAGTTCAGAATACCGTATCCACCTACTTCAGAAATATACGTTTTCAACCGTTATGGACAACATATAACTACAAAAGATTTGACATCAGGAAAAACAAGATATTCATTCTTGTACTCCAAGAACACAAGTTTCGGCAAGTTGTCCACTGTGACCGATGCATCTGGAAATAAAATACAACTTCTCAGGGACTACAGTAACATAGTAAGCTCCATCGAAAATACGCAGGATCATAAACTGGAACTGAAAATCTCTGGCATTGGTTATCTTGCAAAGATTGCAGAGAAAGGTGCCACTGAAATTGAATTCGATTATGATGCTGGCACTGGTTTACTCAATAGTCGATCAGGGGTAAGTTATTTGATTTAATCATAATTTGGAAATATTGAACGTCTTAAATAAAAAAAATATTATTTATTTATTTTTTCTTTTTAGGCTGGCGATACAGTTATCTACGATTACGACGAGTTAGGAAGAGTGACTAAAATCATTATGCCTTCTGGTGAGCAAGTCCATATAACATCTGGTCTCGCCAAGAATTATGGATTAGCTGTCACAGTATCAAACCCAGCTAGCACCATACCCGTGGGCGTTGCTAAGAAATGTGAATACGTATTGCATGGACAATCGTTCAAACAAATAACTATAAACAATGGCAAACAAATCACTGAAGGCCGTATTTATTCAAACAACACTTTGATGCTTGAAACGCCTTGGGCAGGGAAATTCGAGAGCATTGCTGCAGCAAAGCATCCATTGCTAGAAGCGGCACTACCTATTGAAGCTGAAATGCTTCATATGTGGTCACATCAAACCACCACTTTTGGAGACGGACTTATAAACAACATGTATTCACTATACTCACTAGTAGGCGATGTGAGGAACCCACAGCAAACTCTTAATAGAGAAATATGGGTCAACGATTCTAGAGTGCTTATAATAGAGTTTGATCAGTTCAAGAGCCGTGAAACGTTCTTCAATGCAGACAGGAATCCATTGTTTACGATTGCCTATGACGTCGCTGGTCTCCCACTATCCTTTACTCCACACGGTGCCGCAGTGCCCCTTAACATTTCATATGATAGATTCTATAGAATTAATGGATGGAAATGGGGCGAGAGCGAGGAAACCTACAGTTATGACCCTCATGGAATGCTGTCAGAGATAACAAGCCCCCAAGATGGTACCAAGTTCATTTTCTACAATGAAGGCAACCTGGTGTCTAAAATCACACTAGCAAGTCAAAGGAGTTTCAAGTATTTGTATGATGGAGACGGCGGTTTAACGCACGTTATTCTTCCGTCTGGGTCAAACCACTCCTTTAGCGTCCAACCCTCTATTGGATTCCTCAGGGTAACGTACACGCCTCCCGGATCCTCCAAGAAGTACCTCCAACATTATTCCCATACAGGTGAACTACTTCAGACAGTATTCCCAGGTGACGGAGCCAGAATAGTTTACCGCTACTTCACAACCAATAAAGTTTCTGAAGTAATTCATGGTGACGGTCAAACACAAATACATTACGCAGAAACTAGTGGCTTGCCATCGGAAATATTACACGTAGACCGTGACGTCGACTATCGATGGGAATCTACATACGCAGGCGGTCTTCTAACTGAGGAAAGATTGGACTATGGTGCCAAAACAGGGCTAAGCAATGCAAAAATAATCTATGAATATGACAACAATTACAGAATCACCTCGGTCCAAGGTCGCATTGGTGGACAGACTCTTATTCCACACCACATTGTGTACAACAGTAAGACAGGTGCTCCAGATATACTCGGACAGTTTACAGTGTCCAAGCAGAAGTGGAACGAAACCTCCGTGTACGACGGAATCGCAATGTTCTCCCGGGTGCTTAACGACCAGTTCCTAGAGAACGAAGTCACTGTGAATATCCATAGGATGGAAGTGTTCAGAATGGAGTTCTCTTACGACAGACACGGTCGGATATCTCAAACGCGTACGCATACGAGAAACGTAGGCGTTAACACTTACACTAATATGAAGAATTACACGTGGGATTGCGACGGTCAGCTGACCGGAGTTGAAGCTCAAGAGCCATGGGGCTTCAGATACGACGATAATGGTAATATGCTATCACTGACCTACAGAGGGAACACAATTCCAATGGAATATAACGACATGGATCGTATCATCAAATTTGGAGAGGGTCAATACAGGTACGATAGTCGTGGCCTCGTTTCCCAAAACGCGAGAGAAGAAAAGTTCCAGTATAACTCAAAGGGTCTTTTAATAAGAGCCACTAAACGAGGGAGATTTGATGTTCGCTACTTCTACGACCATCTGGACAGGTATGTAGAGCTACTGATCTATCGGCCGGTAGTCAGTACCTTTCAGCATAAGATCTACCTTCAAAATTTAACCAATAACAATGATTGCTTTCAGACTTTCTACTAGGAAGGATAATTTCGGAAATGTTACGCAATTCTTCTACACCAACAAGGAAAAGCCTCACGAAGTCAGTCATATTTACTCGCCACGTGAAAACAGGTTCATGACTTTAGTTTATGACGACAGAGGGCACCTCATTTATACACAGGTAAGCAAACCAAATGAATATTTAATTGTTATTTTATGAAATTAAACACATCTAAATTAAATGATAATCTTTTAATTTTGTTCATTTTAGGTTGCCCGACACAAATACTACATTGCCACAGACCAATGCGGCACCCCAGTGATGATATTCAACCAATACGGGGAAGGAATTAGAGAAATCATGAGATCACCATACGGCCACATTGTATACGATTCTAATCCATATTTATACCTGCCTGTGGACTACTGCGGTGGCCTTCTAGACCAAGTAACGTCATTGGTTCACATGGCCAATGGAAAAGTATACGACCCCCTGATAGGGCAATGGATGTCTCCTCTGTGGGAGAGTCTCATTGAGAGGATCCACGATCCAGCACAGTTGCATCTCTATAGATTCAATGGAAACGACCCCATAAACGTTAGACAGCAAAACAAGAAACCAACAGGTAAATGGAAACCACCCTGATTGAGAAATACTAGTATATTTATTTATTTATTTATATTCAGGCATCGCAGGCCCATAGATAAATACCTTATAAACTAACATACATATTAATAAAACAAATAAAAACTAAACTGTATAATGATGTGTGTGAGTAACTATATTAATTTAAACGTTTTCTCACCAGATCATTTGTCATGGCTGAAGCTGCTCGGCTACGACACGAAGAGTCTTGCACCGCAGCTATATCCTGATGAACTGCCCGGCGGGTCGGTTCTGCCCAGCATTCCTCTCGGCCGGCCAGTGTGGGGCGCCGCGCCTACTGACAGCAGCCCAGGCCTACCCTCGGCCATGTCATTACTCCCAACTGTCACAATCGAATCAGGCTTTTTATCACACATGTCCAACAAGAGGATAGCTGACTTCAGAAGCCTCTCGATCCCAGCCATGTCAGCGTTAAAGACTGACGCATTGAACCTGGCTCCGAAACGCATAGGTTCGGACTCTGAGCCACCGTTCGGAAGAGGCATCCTGGTGTCGAGAAACTCCCGTGGCCGGGCCGTCGTCACGACTGTACCTTCCGCCAACGCCATCTACCGGGACGTGTACACCTCGGTGTTCAACCGATCGCATCTTCTACCGTTCTCATTCGTCGTCCACGGGGACCAGCAAGACGTTTTCTACTTCGTGAAAGAGGAGACATGGCGCGCTGCCGACGACAAACAACAACTAAAACGGATGCAGGGCAAGCTGAACGTTACGTTCCATGAAATAGCTGAAGGCGGACGCTCGTACGCGGACGTAAAAATACATGGAAAGACCAGCATAGTGAATCTGCGGTACGGAACTAGCGCGGAACGCGAGCGCCAGCGGCTACTGCATCACGCGCGCGCCGCAGCGGTGCGCAAGGCGTGGCATCGCGAGCGGGAAGCGTTGCGGAGCGGCTTCGGCGGCTCGCTGGACTGGTCGGCGGCCGAACTCGACGAGATCCAGAAGGCGGGCTCGGCGGCGGGCTACGAGGGAGAGTACGTGCACGACGTGGCGCGCTACCCCGAGCTGGCCGAGGATCCGTACAACATCCGCTTCGTGAAGAAGCGCGCCGACCGCGCCGAGCGCCGGCGGCGGAAGCGCGAGGAGTGCCGCGCGCCCTGGTGGCTCGCCTCGGACGGTCTGTGCTAGTGACGCGCCGCCATCCATATGCCAAATCGTGTGAATGTGAATTCGGTGTGTGCGAACGGTGACGAATGAACGCGCGAGTGATTGTGGAAATTATATTTTGTAAATAGTCTCTATTAATTGTTAATTGTTGATGTATGTATGTACGGTAGTCGCGAATCCCTATCGCTATGTAAATATTTAAATTTAATTTGCAGGGAGAGAATGGACCTTTTGAGAGGACTGATATTAAAAATAAATGTAATGTATGTATAAATAAGATTTATGTGAATATGAAATTATTTATACTTATTTATCGGTAAACAAGCTTCATTGTGTCCAATGTTCTTATAAAATTAGATGAAGACTATTTGAAAGAATAAAAAGGCATACTTTTTTAACCAAACCAAACTGTAGTTTAAATTCCCTGGCCCCGTGTATTACATCATTCAACATTTTAGTTTTTAGGATCAGTTAAAAGCAAAGTTCGTGTAAAAGTTTTTTTATTTATGTCCGAACTGTCAATCTTTGAAACAACCTATTCAAGTTAATTTTACAATATCAATTTTATACACAAAATCCATGTCAACGCAATCATAAAAATTTTATTGTACACCATTATGTTATTTATAAACGTCTGAATGCATTATCACATGTCAACTAAAATAAAACAATATTTACAATGCGGTTTAAATCGAACTAGTTGACACAGAAGCTTCGCCCTCTAACTGAATAAGAAATATTGGTTTATTTATAAAAAATCTCCATTCGAAAATATATACAATAATTATTTTATTATTTCTTAAAATATAGGTGCATTCGCATTCAAATTAAATGTATGTTACAATCATCTACATATTGAGCTACATGTCCGTAAACGAATGAGATCAACAAATCGCACAATTATCCAACTATACGCTTCGATTTAGGCTTTGTACACACGTGAGCACGCTCAGACGAACGCGCCGGCACTCAGTGAACAGAGCCGATCACACAAACCGCCTGACTAAAGTTGATCTGAGCAAACGTCCGTATTAACATTCGATCAGCTCGCGTCACGTGAGCGTGCTCACATGCACACAAAACCTCACGCAACATTTGTGTTAATAATAAAATATGTCCACGCAATCTATCATACACCTAGGCAATACATTAGCTATCTACAAAACAATACACTTGTTATCTAGGCATGTCATAGAATGCCCATATGAACACATCTCGTTAACTAAAATAAATATAAATACAGCGACACAACTACTTACGTACGAGTACATAGAACAATGTACATATTTTAGGTAATTATTATATAATGTATTGGTGTATACTATTGCTACAGTTCATCAGGTAACGTAAATATTATTAAAACACACATAAACGTATAATTGTGCGTGTGGCAATTGCTTTAACAATAAATCACTAGTTCTAGTTGTAGAAGGTAATGACGATTAATGAAAACGTATGTCATTCATAAGGAAACGCGCGCGTTCGGTTATATCTATTATACAGGGTGTAAGGGGCAAAACTGATACCATGGATTCAACGCATGATTCTGGACACCCCAGAGTTGGAATTTCCGTTTCCGTTGGAATGAGAGGCTCCTGGCGGGAGTATGTCCCTTTCTACTAGATTGTCCACGAGAGGGCGAACGGTAGAGGTATTTAGGCATGGCAACTTGGAGTGAGAGAGTCACACGTCCACCAAAGACTCAATTCGTGTTTCTATCTACAGAAGCGTTAAAGTAAAATATACCTTAACTTAGGTCGATAAAGTACAATATCATCCAAAAAATAAAGTCGGTATCTAGTTACGTGCGCAGTATAGTGATCCATGGAAACAGGATTCAAGCTAGAGCTGTATGCGCTGTATGCGTGCTGGCGCGTTACGTAATTACGACCATAAACTATGGACAGAGAGTGCAGAGAGGAAATAATAAGAGATTTAAAATAGACCTAAGACAGAGGTTTCTTCTCGTTCTTTCGTCTCTTTGTAAGTTTAGTTGGTTTCATGTTTCCCAATGCGAAGGATTGGACATAGTGAACAGCAAAGAACAAATGGACCAATTGAATCGCTTCATTTTTTTAGCTGTACAAAACTGAAATATTTCAATTGGTGGATTTTCATGGCCATCAGCTATATAAAATTTCACTCTAAGAGCTGACAATAAAATTTAATTTGCAGCAAACTTCAACGGTATCCCAAAATAATAATTACCGTCCATAAATAAAAATAAATTAAAATCGACCTAATGTGCTCTTACAGGGTGCAATGAAAAGAAGCCACCCGTCTTAGTACAATGAGATTGCATTGTTGCATTGCCAAACTAACAAACGTAATCTAATTTATATTTAAGGGGTTCCGTACATTAATAGAAACGAAATGTTACTACCCAAAGATTTACATCGAACGATATCCGAGAACTTGTCTAGATGATTAGTTAGAAACGTAAAATAACATAGGTCTCAAACGAATATTTAATATATCTTTCTTACAAGACTTCTTTGAGTTTGACCCGATTTGACCTGATTACTGATATGTCTGTACACGGTCCGACAGCCGTCTGAAAGCTGAGACGCGTCCTAACACCACCAATGCCAAGCAGAATGAATACATTATTTTATTTAACGTGTTATTTTTAACGTTTCGCCTTCATTTATTTTTAACTAACGTAACGGTTTTCTACACAGAATGAACCATGCATCTATAAAAAGGCCGCTAGAATGTTGGCAAGCCTGGCGACCGACTTAAACTCGAATATTACAACTTTTTTCTTTGTTCTGCTACCGGTGGTTGGTATGGAACTACCAATTATAAAGCAATTGTAATTGTTTGTTTTATTACTGTCTTTCAAACATTTATTTTTACATGTTAGAAAGACAGTCGGGAGGTTCCCAGTTCACATAGGCAGGTACCTTTCGAAGCACGCGTTTCTTATTCCTATTATATTATTGCTGGTAATTAATAATAATGATATTGGAAATTCATTAAATAATAATAAGACCTAATAAAATTTGAAATGGTACTAGGACGTATTACTTTCTTTCTTTCTTAATGACTATGCAAAAATAAAGTTCCATCAACGCTTTACAAAAGCATTTTACGGAACCCTCTAAATATAATCCTACTCCATTCAAATTATTTGAAAAATTAAAACATTCTTACCATTTATTCATATCTGTGATGCTTAAACGAAACTGTACATATTTACAACTTAATTAACACAGATTCTCGAATCACTGCACAGTGTTGTACTTCATTGTTGCCCCGCAGACAATGGACTAGTCGGTGGCTGATGTTGAAGGTAAACATAAATATATGACATCCGATTTTAGATCATCTACAAAATTAGCAAAGTGTAGGAGGGTCGTTTAGGTACGCGAGCAAGAGACGCAACGGATTTCACGTATTAATAATAATAAAAATAATTTTAGCCCTTTTGACGTCCCACTCCTGGGCACGGGCCTCCCCTCAACACGAGGGGGATTCAGGCCGTAATCCACCACGCTGGCCCAGTGCGGGTTGGCGAATTTCACATGTCTTTCGAAAATTTGTTAGATCTTCTAATACATGCCGGTTTCCTCACGATGCTTTCCTTCACCGTAACTTAGTGATAATCATATAGAAATTATGATTCGCACATAGATTTTGAAAAATCCAGAGGTGCAAGCCGGGGTTTGAACCCAAGACCTGGTGCCCGCAAGATGTGTGCTTTAACCAATCGGCTATCACAGCTTTATCACAGCTTCGGCTTTCGCGTATTGCTACGCTACAAATAACGAGACATTACCGTTAGTGTAAACAGTTCTATGGGTGCGACAAGGAAACCAAAATCCGTTGAACGCCGTTTGCCAACGTATACCTTTACAGAACCGTTCCTTCACAAGTTGACACGGTAACAGTGATTTTGTATTTCATTTAATACTGATTTTAACATTCAGAAATCTATGTTATGAATGCTAATCGGTGATTCGTTTAAATTAATATTGGAGACGTAGATCAAAAAACTACTACTAGATACAACCTAACGAGCATTCTACACATAACTCTTTCTAGAATCGACCCTATTTAATATAATTACGATTTAAAATGCTATAACCTTATTTATTATGAGTTTTCCAAATCCATTAGCGTATGTTTCGTCCACAGATAAAAAACTGGTCAGTCTGCATCTAGTAGTATTCTTGATCTTATGGCGTTGACAGATTTCAGCACAATATGATCAAACGCATTTTAACAAGCATTTTAATGCATTGAGGTGAAGGCGCTTGTCTAGCCCGCGAAATTCAAAATTTTCGAGTATTTTTATAGTTTATCCAAAATCTGAAAACATTTTGTGATTTGCGACAAACACAGTATGCAGTGCGTTTATTAATACATTTATTTTACTCTAAATATTATCACGGTGGATATGATACTAGTAAATCACTAAATATACAAAAATTGCCAGATTATCTGGATAGCTGTCGTTCTTGAAATGTTTTAGAGTAAGTTGGATATATTAATAAATGCACTGCACACGGTCTTTGTCGCGAATTACAAAATGTGCGTTTTATTATTGTCAGATTTTGAAAAAATTCTAAAAAACCTCAAAAAATTTGAACTTCGCGGGCTAGATGGGCGCTTTAGCCTTAACGAAAATTGTGACGCATTTTATCGAGCATTCCCTCAAACATTCTCATAGAATAGTCATATCTATTCACATAACTGTTCGTTGCCACGGTTAGAGAATACTCAATGTTCTGTTACAAGTGAAATTCATAAATAGATATCGATACATGACACGGAAATAATGCACCCTCTGCACAAATCTTTATACTATAAAGCTGCCCTTATATTTAAGTAAGTACTTTTTTGGCAGACGCGCCTCCTCAAAATTATACTCAACCAATATCAACAACATAATATATATACAGTCGTCACCAACAGCACCAACAACAAATAAAATCTCCACTATCGTAATAATATCCCCCATTCGTTAACATTCTTATTTTAATACGTAACAGTTGAAACCTCACACAAATTCATGTCATGATCGGAACATTTCCATTGTTCTGTTTTAATTACATTTCATAATATAATATTAAATAATTTGTGACATTCAAATAATTAAAATACATGATTGAAAATAATTATTATTGTGATAAATAATTCAAATAAAATGTGTGGAATACATGATTAAACAAAAAAATAATAATTCCAATTTATATACTGTTTACACATTGTGTGTAGGTAATTGTTATTATAAATATTTAAATTCATCTGTCTTTGTGTGCAAATCTAATTTTTCGGTGCTCACTATAATATTTTTTTGATACAGCAACATTGATCACACTAAAAACTGAATTCTGCTACAATTTGCATGCATTATAAAATTTCATACATAAAGTATCATCAAGAATGTTATGTCTTACAGAAGTTATCAACTGAAATGTCGAGCAAATTGAGTCCAATATTAATCGTATAGACAATGTCGATAAAACCTAAGTGGATTTTTTCTTTTATTTCGAAGTACCGGTGAATAAAATCGTGGCCGCTGAATACGTATGTAGGATCACAGCACACGGCACATCTCGTCACTATAACTTTACACAATAATTTAACTAAAATGTTGTATTTACAGTATAATTCGCTACGAAGGGAAGTTAGGAGGTCACCAATCACTAAGAACTGTCCGTGTTCGATTTCCGCCTCACCTGCTGGGCCGTCAGGGCTTGTGCTTGCGCCTGCGTTATGAACTGAGCTGTTCCTGAAAACAATGCCGCGTCGTTTAAACTATCTAATTTTTTTATATTTTTTAAAAGATTACTAGCAATGTGTGTTTATCACATTACTAGTATTCCCTTTAGCCCCTCCTACTAAGCTAATGCTTGTGCTAGGAGTAAGCTCTCGTCAATAGTTTAATGGCTAGGATGGGGATCGACCCTCTAACCACTAGGCTATTGACGATTCAAATTGTGTGTGTGTGTGTGTGTGTGACATTATAATATTACTCCAATGTCAATTCTATTTCTCCAATTGTTTAGCTCGATTAAGTTTGTAGTTAGATTATTGTCAGCGAGTGGCTCTAGCCCAGATCCAGATCCAGCGAGGGAATGCGGCTAGCATCTTGGGTACGCTTCCGCATGGGCCAAATTTTGGACAATTATTTTAAATAATTAGTAAGTTTGTCAAGTTTGTTTTGATTTGGTCCAATAAAAATTAAATAATTAACAGATAATTATTGATTAAGTAAAAAATATCGTGATTAATAGAATTCACGAGATGAAATAAAATAAATGTCTGTATAACCGGTACTGTTGCAATCTTAACGATTGTGTGCGCACGAATATGCGTGGTTTTTTAATTCGACGGATGTATCGCCGTGGCACAGTTTACAATAGAAAACACTTTGCTACGCTACTCGCAATATCCTAAACATAAATCATTTATTAAAAATAAAAGTGAAAAATATTCTTTATGCAGCGGCCTTTACACTAGGCTCTGGGCCTGTATCGCAGAGACCAAAACTAATTAAAAAATAAAATTGGCGACAGGTTCGACACAAATAAAAGAATTAAAAGGAAAGGTAGATGGTTTTACATAAGGCTGAAGCGCCCATCTAGCCCGCGAAGTTCAAATTTTTTGAGTTCTTTTAGAAAGACCGTGTGCAGTGCATTTATTAATATATCCAACTTACTCTAAAACATTTCAAGAACGACAGCTATCCAGATAATCTGGCAATTTTTGTATATTTAGTGATTTACTAGTATCATATCCACCGTGATAATATTTAGAGTAAAATAAATGTATTAATAAACGCACTGCATACTGTGTTTTTCGCAAATCACCAAATGTTGTCTTAAATGTTTTCATATTTTGGATAAACTATAAAAATACTCGAAAATTTTGAATTTCGCGGGCTAGACAGGCGCCTTCACCATAAGCTTGCAAATTCATCAAAAATGGTGTGTGTAGTGTATGTGTTGAGTGGTGTGTATGTGTGTGTTTGTTGTGAGTCCCTTAGCGGTAGGTTTCAAGATAATTATTATACTTGCCGTAATATGTATGCAATTAGTACAGTGTGTGTGTAGTGTGTTGGGGTGTGTAGTGTGTTGGGGTGTGTTGTGTTGTGTGTACAGACCTTGTGCGGGCGAGAGGTGGGGCGGCTGCGCGAGGGGCGGCGGCGCGACGCGCGGGGCGGGGCGGGCGGGGCGCGCGCCGCGCACCACCTGCACGGCCGCGCCGCCCGCCCCGCCCGCGCCGCCCGCCCCGCCCGCCGTGCGCGACCCGCCCTTCACGCTCCCCGACATCAGCTGCGCTGCGGACCGACATCACACTCAGCCTTGAAGCTACACTCGATATAGGACATCAATTTTTTGTTTACATTTTGTTTAATTTTTAATTGTTATCGTTATGTCTTAGTGTTTTAATTTATTTTTAATTATTTAGATAGTAAATTATTAAAAAAAAAATTGCTAAGCCTGTCATCGGTTTCTAGACAAGGTTTGTGTGGTATACTCTTTAGTCGTAATATTATTGTCTATGCCTTCCTGTCAATAAAGCAGTTGTGTCGTTGACTTGGTCTTTGATTGCTGTTATTATATACTAATATTATTAATATCTTACTGTTTGTTTTTAAACGTTCCACATCGAATTTGGCTCTAGCACACATATTATATACTTATAACTGGAATGTCACACTGGATCCAAATTAAATTTCACAGTCTGAATTCTAATTAAGACGTCAAACCATGACTGTGATTTCAGAACTCCATTTCATTACATAAATTTCATCTACAATAGTACATTGTTACCCTAGGGGTGAAAGTAACTTATTTAGTCCCGAGACGGGGGCCTATAGTTCGAGGGACAAAATAAGTCTTTCACCCGAGGTAAACACTGTGCTTTTCATTACGAATACAAGGAAAGTAAAAAAAAAAACAGGAATCGGCTAAAGAAATAATACAAGGAAGTATGAACAATACTCTACAACTCGAAAAAACAAATGAAGATCGGATTGCCGCCTATTTTAAAAGCCTAAAGTAAAAGTAGCAGTAAAAGTAGCAATAATAGTAAAAGTAAATGTAGCAGTAGAATTAGAATTATAAGTAGAAGTAGGCCGGCCTGGTTTAATAGAGATGTCAAAATAGAACTAGTTTATTTTTAATAATTTGACAGTTGTCCGTTGAAAGCGATTCTCCCTAGGGCGGAAAAGTGTTTCTTTCAACCCGCTCCTCAGGCAACTTCAGAACTACTTTCCGAGTATGAGTAATGAAAAATTATATAAATACTACTCACCTATAGGTAAAGAGAGCACAGAGGGTTGATTGGTAAGCACGACCGACGTCGTAGGCGGGACGGAGACGAGCAGCCCGCTGGGCGCGCCCGACACGTTGAGCGACAGGGAAATAGGGGCCGACAGGCCTGGGATCTGCACTTGCACGTTCTGCAAGCCCTGGATGCCTTGTAGCGACGCTAAACTTAGCCCCTGTAACGAAGGGAGTAGATTAAACTGTCTTAAAATCTACAGTACCTAAGTTAGGGTACGTACCCGTACTACGTGACCCGCTCGATGGGGGATGAATGGAATCTCACGCTTTTTCGAGCTATACACAATCGCTCGAAAATATGACGCGCAGCGTTTGCAAAAAATGTTTGAAAACCGTATTTATGAATGACTACGTACGGAATATACTACGGGTGGTCACCGAGGGGGGAGGGAGGTACAAAGTTCTAAAAAATGGGTCACGTAGTATGGGTACTGACTTCCTGTCAGGTCAGTTAACCGCGTCATGAGTCGCAGTAAAAATTGATAACATACTTGGAAAGGGAACGTTAAACATGCTGTTCCAGTATTGATATTGGTAAATCAGTAGTCTTAAAAAATCTGACCAACAAGTTTGAGGCTTAGGTCGGTAATATCGGTTGTCAATTGGGTCTCGTAGGGTAGATAGAAATCGCTCCGTGTAAACACGAAATCTGGGTAGATTGGATGTCAACCACTAAACTTAATAGCAGATGACCCAAAATGATGAAATGAAAGGGTTAATGTTGATTTGGTCACAACTTTTTAAGCTCATGCATTAAATCCTGTTTCGTCACATGCAAAATAAATAACGTATAAAAAAATCAATTAGATATAGGTCGGCGCGGATGGCTTATTGAATATGTATGATCCTCTACCAAAGACCTGTATTAATAAATCATTGAAACCCTGAGAGCAAAGTTGAGTATATACGCATTTTTAATAATAAATACATGTTAATTATAATGCTGATTCTGTTTGTACATGAACTAAACTATTGCCATCCTTCCTTTCCATGGTGCTAACGCACGAACCAATCACCGTTTGGTCTCCGCAGTACAATTGGTTTACAATAGGTGTCTGAGAATGTACACATTGTCGTATCTTCTCAGAGGAAGCAATAATACGAACCGGTGGTAGATTCTGACTATTCACAACTGCTTTGTTGGCTTAGATGAATAATATAACCTGCGGAGTCGAAAATGTGGTTGTTCCGTGGGTCAAGCGCAGGATTGACGGCTTCACATGCTCTCACGATAGTTTTTCCGCGTCTTAACGTATCGTATCGCATACGTAAAACTTAAACATTTTTACACGTGTAAAATTTGGTTTAGTAGCGATAATAATAATATGACGACAACAGAATTGGCACCAATGATTTCACGATCAAAAGTTAAAAAATAAAATAAACCATCAACTAAATTAATTAATTATGTATTGACAAGTGACTTACGGAAATAACCTCAATCAACTTCTTTGACTATCGGAAGAAAACAACAATGTATTAATCATGAGCATGTAATTTGGTTTTAATTCACAGACGGTAATTGAAGTTTAATGCATAAGTACTGGCGGATGGTGTGACAAAAAAAACATTACTTAGTGAATCGTATTAGTTTGATTTACATTGCTACGAAATATTTAAATAACAAAGCAATGCTAATTGGACTCTATTAAAATACGGTAAGGTATATTATTATTTATTAAAAAAGTATGTCATGCCATCCGCTATACTATTCGCCATTTCTTGCTGCAGGCGCAGCGTTAAAATGTATGTGCGTACGCGCCTACTCACACTTAAGCCCTGTAAGTGCGAGAGAGAGCTTAAGCATGAGTAGGCGGCCACGCTAATACATTTTAGTGCCGCGCCTACAGAGAGAAATAGGGATGATGATTAATACAAATTTTGTTTTTTTTTAATATTCGATTACTAATTCCTTTTTTTGACAGTGTGTTTTTGGTAATCGTGTAGTCGGGAAAGAATTGAGTTGCACTCTTTGTGTGTTACACTCGCATTAGCTTATGACGAAGGCTTCACCTCTTAGTACCTAGACTGTACTGTTTACGTTATTTTCTGCCCGGAAGCAGAAATGACTAAAGATACATTTGTATTCTTGTAAATTTTACAGTTATTTCTAAATGTACTTCAGTGGTAGTAATTGAGAAAAAAATCATCATCCCCATTGCGAGTATTTTTATATTGCTGGGAGTTGATAGTGTGCTAGGCGCGTATTAATAATAAATCCATCTCCAGCCTGAGAGCGATCTCGGAACTGTCATCCTGACGTCATCTCAGTACAAAATCGTACTCAAGACTGCTCTCTGACTTGAGATAGATTTATTAATAAGTTACCTGTAAATGGCAGACTGGCGGTGGTTGTGCGGCGGGCGCGGCGGTGTCGGGCCCCATGAGCCGCTCCAGCAGCGCGCTCTCGCTGCTCGACACGTTCGTCGCGTCGTTGTCGCGCGCGAACCCGCTCATCACTTGCACGCCGACGCCCTGGACGATCACACGACTCAAGTTCCCGATATCGTGTCAGGCCATTTTCGGTTTTACGCGTCAGTACACACAGCTACATATCAAGCTACGCATTTCCAGTATAAGCTGATCTCGCATTGTCCAGGATTTTCGAAGAATGAGAGGTCAGCTTATAATGGAAAGTAGCTGTGCGTACTTGGTCATTCTTTAGTAACATCCAGTCCGTCCGTTAATCCTTTCGTCCGTCCGTCCCAGTTGGTCACAGTACCATAACTTCTACAGTTTTTGTCGGAAATTGACGAAAATTGGTGCAGATATACCTTAACAGGTTAACTGTCATAGCTTGATAGCGTATATAAGCAACGCACATCGCATATCGCATCGCAACATTGACCGCGTTGGCAGTGAACGTGTTAAGAATAGATCTCACTTTCACAAATATAAACTGTAGCAAAATTACTTTTTTTGAGGTACCTCCCCGAACATGGAAAGAGGTATTTTTTTTGTTTTTCGGCCCACCAGCTTGTGCGGATTCGTTCGCTCGTGAGCAGTCAGTTAGTCACCTGGTGCGTGTAGGTGGGCGCGGTGTGGGGCGCGGTGGTGGCGGCCACGCGGCCCACCAGCTTGTGCGGATCGGTTCGCTCGTGAGCAGTCAGTTAGTCACCTGGTGCGTGTAGGTGGGCGCGGTGTGGGGCGCGGTGGTGGCGGCCACGCGGCCCACCAGCTTGTGCGGATCGGTTCGCTCGTGCGCAGTCAGTTAGTCACCTGGTGCGTGTAGGTGGGCGCGGTGTGGGGCGCGGTGGCGGCGGCCACGCGGCCCACCAGCTTGTGCGGATCGGTTCGCTCGTGAGCAGTCAGTTAGTCACCTGGTGCGTGTAGGTGGGCGCGGTGTGGGGCGCGGTGGTGGCGGCCACGCGGCCCACCAGCTTGTGCGGATCGGTTCGCTCGTGCGCAGTCAGTTAGTCACCTGGTGCGTGTAGGTGGGCGCGGTGTGGGGCGCGGTGGCGGCGGCCACGCGGCCCACCAGCTTGTGCGGATCGGTTCGCTCGTGAGCAGTCAGTTAGTCACCTGGTGCGTGTAGGTGGGCGCGGTGTGGGGCGCGGTGGTGGCGGCCACGCGGCCCACCAGCTTGTGCGGATCGGTTCGCTCGTGCGCAGTCAGTTAGTCACCTGGTGCGTGTAGGTGGGCGCGGTGTGGGGCGCGGTGGCGGCGGCCACGCGGCCCACCAGCTTGTGCGGATCGGTTCGCTCGTGAGCAGTCAGTTAGTCACCTGGTGCGTGTAGGTGGGCGCGGTGTGGGGCGCGGTGGTGGCGGCCACGCGGCCCACCAGCTTGTGCGGATCGGTTCGCTCGTGAGCAGTCAGTTAGTCACCTGGTGCGTGTAGGTGGGCGCGGTGTGGGGCGCGGTGGTGGCGGCCACGAGCCGCGCGCCGGCGAGCGCCACGCGGCTGACCAGCTTGTGCGCGTCGCCGTCGGCGGCGGCGGCGGCCGCGGCGCCGTGCGTCATGGCGGCGGGCGCGCTGTTCAGCAGGTTCAGGATCGTGGCGTTGCTGCTCGCCGTCGTCACCGCCGCTTTCGCCGCGTTCTGGTTCGCGGCTGCCGTTGTGACAAATTCGTAATAAGATTAATATTTAGTCTCTAACATTACACTTTACGGAAATATTTATTTATTGATTCAAGCGTCAGTAACCTAGTGGTTAGAGGGGGCCGCCCTCGTAGCTGAGAGGTTCCAGGATTTATCCCCATCCTGGCCAATTATTGACGTGAACCCACTCCTAACACAAGCGTTAACTTCGACGGAGGGGCTAACGGGAATACTGGCAATGTGATAAACTCACAAAAAAATCGCTGTTGCTTTTCACACTCAATGATTATCCACAGTGAAATTGCAATAAAACATTTGATCCTATGAAGTAGCTGGTTGATTATATTATGACCAATGAACATCGGACACTACCGAACGCTTTGAGATTTAATTGTAATGACTTATAGCAGGTCCCGCCAGTTTTAATAGCGGGTGCTACGTGAAACCTTACTTAACATGATTTTAGACAAGCTACCTGTGAAATATTTAATGACTATACTACTAAGCATGGGCAAAAGTATCCCCGTAGCAAAAGGAGGCTTCAAGCCATAATCCGCCTGGCTAGCCCAGTGCGGGTTTGAGGATTTCATATGTCGTCCTTCGAAAATTGGTTATATTTTCTAAAACATTTCAAGGCTTTCATTCACTGTAAGCGAGTGCTAATCATATTGAAATTACGATTCACACTTAAGGTTTAAAACAACCCAGAGGCACGAGCCGGGGACGCCCTATGCACGCACGAAGCTTGTTCAAGATTTTACTCTTTATACGCAAAACTATGATGACTTACGCCGAATATTAAAAATTCAATTTCGATAAACTTTTTGATATTTTTTTAATATTACAATATTTTTTTTGCGTGAAGCTTGTTAATAACCAATCGCTGATTGTGTTCGCGGCGGCGCGCGGGCAAAAGATCGATGAAACGATATGCAGCAATCCAAAATTGGTATTAATCTGGAATTTGAGGTACATTATTAAGTTTGGGGATTAATGATTACCTTGTTGGAACTGTTGCGCCGAGTTCATGAGACTAGTGACGAGCGCGGTGATGGCGGGGTTCGTCGTCCTCGGCTTTGTGATGGTTGCCTTCTGTTGGGTCGTCGATGTGTTCGTGTATTGGATATTTTGTACCTAGAACAAACGTTCATAATATTTTTCCCCCTTTCGTATTCGCAATACGACGAAATACATGGCCGCTTGTTATATGTTTGTATTATAGCAGTGTGTATATGCTCTTGAGCGATTAAACTACTTTGCTTTAGCGATTAAATTAGTCGTGCATTGAATTCCTAGGTCAAACTTAGTCGTAAGTCTGCCAAGAAATACTTACTGTCAACCGTTCTGAATAAAGTAAACCCGGAAAATACAGGGTGTGTTATGAGTCCGAAGTATTACTTAGGGATATAGATGAGTATCAGGCTTAGAATGAAATGGTAACTTTCTTATTTTTTCTATCATAAGAAACTTCGCCTGACAATAATAAATACAAAAAAAAAATTAACGAATGCGTTCCATCCGTTCACGAGTGATGCGATGACCAAGGAAATAGAGATTTATTTTTATATACATAGATAGAAGATAGATTTATATATTAATACCTGTGAGGTGCCGGCGGAAGACAGCAACGGACGTTGGATATGAATGATAGCTGACTGCATCTTTTGAGGGTTGAGCGGCTGCGGTGGGTTGGTCAGTTGTTGCGCTAACAACTGATTCGTTGATGCCTAACAAAATTTTATGCCTTTAAGACTCAGCTGGCGGCTTAATATTTAACAGAGAATAATATAACTTAAGCATTCGTAATAGAGTTCAAATTTCATTGTTTTGAAACAACAATACGTTCATGGAGCAGCGATATCGACATGAGCTTATTCAAAGCAATGAAATTTAAGCTCTATTGCGATCAGTTTAAGTTAAAATATTCAATTATTTAACTGTATATTCTATCTTTAACATACCTGTGGCGATAGCCTCGGTGTCGTGGGCGAAGGCTGTTGTTTCAGAGCGTTGTCGGGTGTAGCTGCCGCGCTCCCCACAACGCTACCCACAACTCCGCCCACGTTGCCCACGCTCCCCACAACGCTGCCCACGACTGCGCCCACGTTGCCCACGCTCCCCACGACGCTGCCCACCGCCGTGACGCTACCCACTTGCTGTAATTGCGCCTGGCATAAACAATAAGGTAATATATCTAAAATCAAAAGTGGGACATGCGTGCCCGTTACTTTGGTAAGTTGTTATAATAATAATAATTTAGCTCCTTTTGAGAGTCCCACTTCTGAGCGTCCCACCGTCCCACCGTCCTTTTGAGCGTCCCACTTCTGGGCACGGGACTCCCCTCACTAGAGAGGGATTCAGGCTATAATCCACCACACTTGCCAAGTGCGGGTTGGCGGATTTCATATGTCTTTCGAAAATTGGTTAGATTGTCTTATGAGGTTTCCTCACGATGTTTTCCTTCACCGTAAGCAAGTGATAATCATATAGAAACTTGCAGATCATAAATGTGTGCGTGTATCCGACCAATCAATGACGTCGATTTCCATATTTGGAATCAGGTTAATGTGCGTGCACATCTATTTATTATAGACCAATCAACCAATTGGATTTGAAATAAGAACTGTATTGCTAAGTACAACGATCCACACACACACGTATGCATATGACATATAAGAGGTACAATACACAAGGCAGTAAAACAGTATGTCATTTACTAACTGCAGGCAAGCTCGTTTCGTCGTGTACTATGGTATTAAAACAAGATTCTCAAGAACCGTAGAACAACTGTGTACTCACAAGTATAGGTAGCTGCCGAGTGTTCGTATGAGTGTTCGGTGTTGCTGCTATTGCTGAAGTACTGTTCACCAAAAAATATAAATAATTAATCAATAAACACTCTTATTTATATTGCTTTATGTCGTTATATTGTGTAACTTACACGACAGGCACAGTGGTGGCGTGCGTTTGAACTGTAGAACTTGTAGCAGCCGCCGAACGCTGTTGCAGCAACAGTTGCTGACCCTGTTCCAATAGAAAATTGTTAGGTTATTACATTAATCGATATACCGTAGATCGACTCATCTCATTCTACCAACGATACATGGTTCGATCGAAAGTAGATTGATTGGTGTAATTCCACCAATAAAACAATGTAATTCCACCAACAACCCTTTCCATCCGCCTACATAATAATAATCTTGTCAATGTCAATATAGGGAGGGGAAATCATCTCAACGGTAATCGCCCAGTGAGGTTCTATCGATATGTCAATAGTTATTAGATAAGATTATCGATTACCGTCGTTTTTTCATACATTTTTATTTAAACTACAATGACTTGATATTTGTTATTTGTCCTTGTTTATTATTAGTAAAAAGTAAAATAATATATATCTCACCAATTCCCTCATTCCACCTGTGAAAGACACACGCGGCAGTTGTCCAGGCACAATGTGTTTTATCCTAACAGACTTGCGTCCTTCCTCTGTGAATATTTCCGTAAACTGTTGTATGTATTTATTAGCTTGCAGCCTTGACCCTGTTATGAGAAAAATAAAATCAATTTATATCCAGTTTAATTCCAGCTCGACATAGCTGTGACGTCACTTGTTTACGGTGAAGAAAAACATCGGGAGGAAACTTGCATGTCTTAGAAAATCTAACTAATTTTCGAAAGACATATGATTATGGCCCGATTCCCCCTCTTATTGAGAAGAGGCCCGTGCCTACGAAGTGGGATGTTAGGTTAGGTTAGGGTTTAATTCGCGCAAGTGGACAGCCACTGGTCGGCTGCCGAAGAATTTCTACCTCCCCGTGGTCCACCAACCAGCGGAGCGGTGGAACAGTCAGGTTTTTAGTGAGTAGGAGTGTTTTAGTGACTGGGACCCATGATGGGTTTTCCTGACTCACAAAAAAAAAGTTACGGTTTAATTATTCTTACCTAACGTAAACCGGCACGCAGCGCCATTTCTCTCGCCTTCCACATGATCTCTATCCACATACAACTCCCCAAGGAACTCTTGGTCGGACGGTCTCTGCAGTATCGACAGTTTAATGTGGAAGAAGCCAGCGCCGGCGTGGGGCGAGGTCTTCTCGGTCTCCAGGATGTACTCCTCCACCAACTGCGGCTGGCAGTCGGGCGTGGCGCGCGGCCGCTCGTACGCGCGCGCGAGTCGCAGCGGGCCGTTCGATTCCGAGGGCACTGCTAGCGGTAATGGATCCATTTTCGGTGGTTCGATTGGTTTGAATACCTGTGAAAGATAGTCTTATTACATATAATGAGTTTTAATTATTATGGCAAAAAAATATATTTTGGAAAGTGTTACACAAATTTTAATATAATATAATATCGCCAGACTGACACACTAACTGTGTGGTCCCTAAGCATCGCTTGTACTATAGTACCGTACAATGGACTGGGGGCGAACCCAGTGACACCCAGACCAGGGAAAATTACGAAACGGCCATTTCCGAAGTTTACCCTAACGGGAATCGAACCCGCAATCACCCGGTGCAGTGAGCCGAGCGGCCTACGCTCGAACCGCTGCGCCAAGCGGTCGTCATTATTATCTATAATGAGTTTTAATTATTATGCCAAAAAAACACGTTTTGGAAAGTGTTACTAAGATTGTAATATTATCTGATAAAAGTCAAAAAGGATATACTAAGCCATGATATAAGAAGCAGGTTGAGTACCATGGAGTTTAACACCAATTTTATCTGTTCAGGTGACAGCGTCGCCACTGTATTTAACAGTTCGACTTTCATGATATCCATCATGAAAGTCGACCAAAGCGTATCCACGCTAGTACCAGTTTTGGCCACCTGAATGGATAATTTGGTGGCGCTGTAACTTCATTTACCTCTGGCGGTTTCTTAGGGTACTTTGATGTGAGCCTTGTGTGCGGTACCGATTGCCTACTATTCTTCGCTCGCTGGCGATGTATCAAATCCAACAATTCCAAACCGTGGTAATGTGTGAACTGATCCAATTTCCTTTTTCTATTTACTGCCACCTAAAAGGACGAAACTTTTTTTATGTACACATTAATTTAAGAAAAAAGTATTATGATAGATATTTACACACTCTACTGTTACTCCTGTAAGCCAGGAGCTACAGTAGACACACAGTGAGACCATGGTCTCCAGAGATTAGGTATTTGACTTGTCCAAAAAGCTGTTGGAAATATGTAATATTTTTATATTGCAAAGTACACAAATATTAATTATTAATATTTTGAACCTGTGAGAATCTCTTTGCTTGTCGCCTAATTCTTGGAGTATTGAACAGTCTAGGTGCGGCGTGTAGCCTGGCTGCCAGTAGCCCCACGGCCGGTCGCGGGTCCAAACAGAGTGGCGGCGCAGCCGCATGTACTAATGCAGCTTCCACTGCTTCTAGAGCACCGCGTTCTTCGCCAGCCCAGCCGCAACGGCCGCCGATGCACATCGCGTCTGTTATTATGCTCTGTAGAATAAATTATGCGATCAACGAAATTTACTTTTTAATTATATATTGTTATTTTTATAGTAGTTAGATATCCAACAGTGGCAACAAATAAATAATCTTATTTGTATTTGGAAAATTTTACAAGCATAATTTATAATAGGTCATTTCTAACTTATTTAAGTTACATCCTGAAAGTTAAATCCCATTTATTTATAAATAAATTATAAATAAATAAAGTAAATGATAAATTAATATAAATAAATAAATTTAATCAAAATGGGCATTTCCATTTTTGTTATTTTTCTCCAATCTTTTAGATTACACAATGGTGTCAGATGTGTTTAAGCACAAGGCATGTTTATGTAATTTTAATGATATGGATATCACTTATTAGTGATTCATGGCAAATATATTTATAAAATAAAATTTAAACAGAAGTTAATGGTTGGATACAAGATTGATAACTGCAGTACATCTCCATTGCATTTGGAGGAAATTAAACTAGTCAACATATAATTGTGCATACATTGGTGTGTAATGCTTGACATTCAAATATGTTTTTAAAGTTACAAAAAAATGCAAACTTAATATTAGAAAACCATTTATTTTGAAGTATTGATAATTATAATTTAGTTAAAGCTCTCCAACACTTTAAACTTCTCATCAATTTCTTATTTTATATTATTAAGCCAGCAATGGGTTAAATTATATAAACTGGTAAGCTTTTAAAATAAATATTATGCTGCATATATAGGAATATAATTAATAAGAATTAAATGAAGTAACAATTTGATAGGATAGACCTTTGCCTTGCCTAATATGCCTAATAACTAGTAAGAACACAAAAAATGCATTGTACATACCTGATTGGTGGGTCTCAACAGTACATGATGAGTATCACATAGAAAACTAGGATATGCCTGTCTGTAGTCTCTTATTTGGGCGATTATACATCCAGAGTAGAAAAGGCAAGAGTGTTCTGACTCCAGCAGGTCCAGCAACACAACTGGCAACTCTTCGTTGTCAATATAACTCAATAGCTCCTCTTCTTCATATGGCCATCTTGGTGTTTCTATTAGTGTATCCTCTTGATTTGTTGATGACTAACAATTACAATATATTAATGTGGAACTTATTTGTGTGGATATTAAAATTATTTTTAAGTAATCAAATAACTGGTAAGTGATATATTTTTGAGTAGGAATAATGTGAATGGGCTGCCGAAATGGTTTTGCCATGTAGAGATTGACATAAGAATTATACTGAGGAACCGAAAATGGAAATGTTTGAAGGGCGTGCCCATTAAAGAACCTTTCATGGCCAAGTTAATGGTCTCTAAAAATGGTCAAGTCTTTAGCTTGCTTAACCAATGGCAATGGAAAGATCTATGAATTGGTGGATAAAGCCAAAGGTATATCAGGATTGTAGCATGGGCCAATTAGCGGTCTCTGCCTAACACCATAGCATACATGCTTGAGTATACATATATATGTAGGAACAATTTCATTTGAAAAAGGACAATGGGTTTACCACATTGAAAAATGTTTAATTAATATTGTTTTCTTATATTTACGCGAATACTACACATTGAAATAAAACTATTTTTAGGGATTATATCGCGTTTATTTACTTTTTATGTTCCCGACGTTTCGACGTCTAACACCTCAGTCCCCCCGTGACCATGGTTGCTGTAAAGCAACTGAAACGTTGGGAACATAAAAAGTAAATAAACGCGATATAATCCGTAAAAAATGTTTTATTTCAATGTTTAATTAAAATTAAAATAAGACGAAAAAAGTATAGGAACCAATATAAAAATCACTATATTTATTATGAGAAAGTGGATGCAGTTTGCATGGAACTGAGTTATAATATCATATCAGAAGGTTGTTTCTTAGAGCTATGGACAATAATATACTACTTACATGTCCATCTGGTGGATGAAGATACTGTGAGTTGCCGTTTACTTTCAATGACAAGGAATATCCCTTATTGCCCGGATACAAGTTGATAATCAGTGTGTTAAGATTATATATCGCTAATAACTTTTCCAATAAATATGACGTTGTCTTGAGCCCTTGCTGCAAATAATGATCGAGAATATTTTTTATTGTGTAACGTATCAGAATTATAATGCTAAAGTAAGTACCTATTTTTAATAAATTATAGCAAAATCTGACTAGAAAATAATATCACAAGTTGAACATTTTAGCTTGAAACAACACATGTTAAATCATAAAGCAATAATACTGTATTTTAGGCAGTGGACGGTATAATGCCAGAATTATAGACAGACTCTAATATCTTACTTCAAATATATAAAAAAATCACTGAGTTACATGGAAATTGATTCACATAACACTTACATAGTTGGGCTGCTGTGTTTCATCTCTACTCAGCTCGTTGTAAAGTTCATGAAGTTTTTTAAATAAATCAAACTTCTCCGTAGCCTTGGAAGCAGATCCGGATGAATTACGTTGAAACTTCATTCTCGACTCATCGACAGATTCAGCAAGGTGCATCTTATCATGTGTCCAAGTCATTTTATGGTCTTGGACACCACTCCTGAATTGTGATAAATTTGAGTTCACATGTTTCGCCCGGTTAAGTATTACCTGAAATATCAATGCACAGTAGTTAATTAATATAAAAACAGACATATTTTGTCTAGTAAAGGTCCCTAAATAAATAAAGAAAAGCAATGAAATACCTCAGCTTCCAATGCCGCGTGAATTAAACCATCCATAATGTCATTAATTAAAACAAATATGTGAGTGGCAGTTATTTAATTAAATATATTATTTCATATTAACAGATTAGGCCTGAGTATTAAGTCATGATTTTTACAAAAACTAATATGCTTTATTTATGTTTCACACTGCATGACAGTAAAATAACATGTCCAATGTCCATCAACAATTTTTGACAGTTTCCGAATTCTGTCGCTTGCTGTCATGCACAGATAACGAAAAAAGTCGTAGATAATGAATAATATAGATCAATACCTATGAATGCACGGGCCTATTAGCCCCTACAGCCTTATTCACGTTATTCATGATCCATCCTGCCGTCCGTCTGATCAAGGTCTTATGTTGTAGTGAGGTGTTCTTGATGGTAGGACTAGATACTGACTCAGTACTGTGTGCGCATCCAGCATGCTATATGACATCGAGTAATATCTATAGTAAGGTGGCTGGACCGTCGCGTCGGGGATTCATTCTATAGGTAATGCGAAATAAATACATCAAGCACATCCAGCATGATGGATCACGAATAAGGCTTTAGAGAAAGCATAGACATTAGGATTGATTTTTTTATTCCTAGTGGGTAAATCTCTTAGACCTTTATCTGCTACGGGCTTAGACCTAATCTATGGCTACGGGGCGAGGTAAAAGAATGAACATGAACCTGTAAAAGCACAAGTATAAAAATAAGATACACCGAGTTGTAATCTGTGATAAAATAATATAAAGTAAGTGGCGACATCTCTTACGTTTTGATCTCACTTATTCTTGGTTTATTCACAGACCTATAAACACTACTCTTTGGGTTTATTTTAACATTTTTCTGTTTTGTTGGGCGGCAAGAAATAATGTGTCTAACTAATTTTCTACACTAATGAAATATTCAGGGATGTATTAATTATTTATATGTAACATATTTTTATCTTCACACTTATTGTGTCGATATTTATCTGATTTTTATGAAATATGTTTCTGAACGAAACTCAAGAAGAAGTGGACTGACCCGTAGAGTGAGGATTTGTTTTTTGTCCAGATAGAGTCGCTATCATAACTTTTACAACTGTGGAAACGAGATAGGTACAGAGATGCATGATACATCTTTGCATTAAAGTTAATGCAAAGAGCATATTTTGTCTTGCTCAGCGTATCTGTTTTTAGTTCAATCCAAAGAATCACCTTCATCCGGCACCAATCAAAATTAGTTTTAAAGGTAGTGGCAGATTATTTACATAAAAGAAACCAAAGGGTGGTGTATCTAACGTCGATGTTTGGTAATGTGCTGTAAAAGTCACTTACAAAGGGCTGGCTTAGCTTTAATTGGTATTTCTGTGCACTATAGCTGTCCCTTACGGTTGTATCCATTACTACACTTCTATGGCACTAGTTTTCTAGGAAAATAAATAACCTATTTTATTTATATGGGAGGTAGGTACCCACGCAGACACTATAACTTTTTAAGACTAGTTCCACGTAAAATTATAAGAATTCTCCCATATAACAATATTTAAAGAAGGGCAGAACGAAATGGAATCTATAAAAAAATATATATGTAGTGTATTATATTTATCTTAACATTATAAATGTATTACTTAAGTAAAACAATCAATTATCATTTGATGCCATATGCCTAATCAAATTTGATATAAATTTATCAATTTTCCTGACATCTTGTTGCACTTCGGTTTTGTATTGGAGACACTGTAAATAAAAGAAAAACTATTAAAATTGGAATCTCATGTACCTACCTACAAAGAATTAAAAGTAATTAAAGTACCTACTTCATAAAGAGTCTACTATGTACGTACTTAAAGTAAAAGTATGATCAGACAATGTATGGTACTAAGCTAAACAGCCCTTGTATTGATGATAAGTACTAAGCACTGGACAATCCCAGTAACACTTGAGCTAGGATAAATTAAGAAAATACTTTCTCTGTGTCCCCAATACCTCAACAAGAATCAAACCCGCAACCACCAGCATTGGGACAAGTGAATTAAAAGTATAAAAAAGCACCATCAGTGGTGTTATTTACAGCTGTTGGAAAGTTTCCATGTTGGATATGACAGCTTCCGTGTAAAAGAATGATGGAAACTGTTGTTTCTAATATCAGAAACTTTTGGCCAACTGTGAATACCCCCTAGGTCTGTATTTCCTGAAGGGGTAGGCATAGCACTTCGCTGTGATATTTTCTGGTGCCAATCCTCTCAATATTGGTGGTCCCAAAGTCCATAGTACCAAATCACTTTTAAATAGCCTAATGGTGCAGGTAAGTTTACGGCCATATTCACAAACAATACTTGTCTACATAACATACCAGCTCTATAAAATGACATTCCACAATGGGCTGTTTGCATTCACTGTGAGACCTCATAGTAATGTTGTAAATACAGGTATCAGACAATGGTAGAAGGTCCCATAATAGGGAGAGTAAGTTTATTACCAATTGGACATAGTTTTGCAAAAAGGAACCAACCCATACATATGTCTGCAGACAAAAACCAACCCTTGTGCTAGTGTAAGTAGGGCGGTACCACATTGCAAAAGTATATAGGTTGGTTACATTATGCAAAACTGACCAATTTACTAGAATTAATCTAGATGGCCTTAAAGCATGGGATAGATAATACTGCTGGGCCTTCAGTGTGTCCACTGCCTAGCAGGCTCTTGGGAATAGGGAACTACATACAGTCAATTCTTTATCACTGAAAGAGCTCAACGAAACATTTACCTTCTTGTTATCAGTAATTTTAACAACAAATACACCTTTCGAATGTGAATACTTTATACTGTATCGAGTGTGGATAGGATCCCTTATGTACAGCATCTCTGCAGATTTTTCAAATTCTTCCCAATTAGGTATGAAAGTCATAATATAAATTGAAATTTATGGCTCTGAATAATAACTACACAACGTGACAATAATAAAAGTAGTTAAACGTTGCCGATTTTGTTGCCAACTTGGTATTTTTTTGTCGATTGATAGTTTGACAGAACAAACGCCAATTAGTTTTGTCAATCGCAATGTCAACCTCGATGTCAACAAACCACAGACTTATAAACACTACGTTTCTGTGCAACAAACACTGAATCATTCAAGAAAGTCAATTGCCAGTTTGCCAGGGCATGTTTTTTAGGGTTCTGTCCTTAGTAGAGTTGGTACATACTTGCGTTTCACGAAATAATTTTACTCGCGACCTCCGCTAAATTAACGGAATTACCAATCTTACTCACAAGAGTGAAAATGAATGAAGAGCTACACAAGGCAATGAAATATCTTATATTATGAAGTTGGTTTTAATTTGAGTTAATACATTTTTTTGATGAATTCCGTTGTGACAGAATAAATAAAACGCAAATACAACTACAATACAACAGAAAATATACTTTTTTTACTGTTGTAAAATGTGTAACTGTGTCGGATAGAACCCTATCGTGGGCGTCCAATACGCACTTGGCCGGTTTTTTTATTATATTTTGGTTGCTTACCGGGTGTTTCTAGGGTTCTAGGAAAGGAATAACTACCAACCCAGAGACTTGACAGCTTCCTTTACCCGGGCAAGGTATATATAAGAATTTACAAAATAATCCCCGAAAAACTCATAAAATAATTTGAAAGAGGAGTCCTGCCATGTGTGTAAGAAAGTTAATAGTGTTGTCACTTCTGTAGAAATACCGATATTTCGTAGGTATCGATCTTTGCATCCTCTATTCTGACTATTAACTTTTTTACACTATCACTAGACTAGCCCATTTACGTAGATTGGCGAGAAGTTGGTAAAAGTGCACCGGTGATCCATATTTCGTCAATCGCGCACGAGTGTACCTATACAGTCACAAAGATAAATATTTGTAATTGAACCCTAAAGTAGCGAAGCTTTATAGTACAATGCGTAGGAACTAAGCGTTAAAAACAGTTGCGACGCGCGCGCCGCAGCTGCTACTCTGTATACCTATATAGGTATAAGTCGTGTAACACTACTGACGCTTAGCACGGATAGAGTGGGCGAGCGGCGAGCGCCCCAAACGTCCGTATAGAACCTTCGCTTCAAAAGACCTTAGGTTTTTCCTTTCGTTATTGCTCTTTTTACATGACGAGCACTATAATATATATCGCCTAAATTACCTATGAGCAATAATCAAAAAAATATATACTGGATGGAGCCCACCCAGATTCTTGCCAGATTTGAGATATTCCTTCCTTGAATGGGGATTTTTTTATTCCAGAGAAATGAAAGTAAATTTGCCTCTTTTAATTTACACGGCGCATTAAAGGAAATAATTGAAAAAAAAACGTGTGCGTGTCGGGAAGTTCGACAGAAGTGATAACTTAAACTGACAGATTGGCGCCGTAACGCGTTACGTTACAAAGCGGTTTACCCTCCCATAAAAGTTATCACTTCAAATGTATATTTACATGTTATTTAAACAGGTATACAATAAAGTTATATTACATATTTAACGTACTAATTTATTCAGTAGGTACGGTAGGTACCCTGTAGTCGAACCTGTCAATGTACCCGTTACGTAACTAATACCGTACTTATATTTTTACGATTTTACAACCCTAGTAACTCCACCACTGTTACCAACTTGCCACAGACAGCGCAACCAACTACGCAGAAAATCAATACACCGTGATGTATTCGTCTTTTTAAAATGAGAACGTGACAAAACATTAATTTAATTCATCGAAGAAACCACTTTTATTTAAAAAAATATCTGTTGAGACTTGATGCTCATTTTTTATTTATTTACAAAGTGATGAGTATTCTCATAGTTACGGCGTGGTAGAACATTCTGCGCGTAGATTATCAGCTTATTCTTCAAATTTTAAACTGTTAAAAGGTTAGTAAACCATTTTCAATTGACTTCTTTAATAAAAACTATCCGTTTGTGGAAAATTTGGTTCATTTTTTGTTAAAAACGTGTTCAAACGAACTATCGACCTTCGCCATTGTCTGCATGGTGCATTGCGTTTACTGTGCGAAGGTAGATACACTATATAGATAGATCGGATAGATCTTGCATTATATGAAGCCATTTTGCCGAATTTACTTGATGTATATTTGAAAGCTTACCTTTACTTAATTGTTGAAAAGTGAACTGTGTACGATGATTAGATATCTTAAAAAAATCTTCAGGTACCTACTTACCTACATGGCATAGGCACGTATAGGTAAAATATCTACCTACCTGGCTTTGCTATCATTATAATCCATACGTGATCTAAGTACCTACCTTCCTGTGTTATGAGTAGGTATACTAACCTTCCTGTTAAATTTTTTTAACTACCCATAAGCTTATTACATATATAATATTCAACCACCCGGTATATTAGCCTGTGTGTGTTTTTATATAATTACGGCAGTTTTGTGGATATGTATAGGTACTTACCTTTAAAATACCTAGATAATATTTTGTAAGTATATATTTTTCCTTAGGTATGGGATGGTAGGAGTTAATTTATGAAATAGGTGCCTAGTTCATTCATAAAGGTTCATTGTGTCTGCTAGGACTAATAATAAGTAATTTATAAATTTTTAACATCATACTTCTGGGCATGGGTGTTTCTCTCCATACAAGTGTGTTCAGGACATAGCACTAGGAACACTAACTAGGGGCAATGATTGCAAGAAAATTAATTATTTTTTCACTATTGTTATAACTGTGAATTTTCAGTCGATAATTTTATCCAAAATGAATTTCCACTGAAAAAACTTTCCACCAAAACAACCTGAGCCAGCTTACATTCTAGTGGGCTTGTGTGAGGCCAGTACATATTAGTATCAAGCCAGGCCAGCACTGATTTGATTCTGACCCAGTTGATGAATCTACAGCAAACAGACTTATTGACAGATCCCTTTTACAATAATTAAATATTATTTTTTGACGTTTTGGTGTTTTGGCATAAGCTGTTAGCCTAATACATTGTGTAAATAAAGAAATGTATAATTGTTTTTATTCTGGAATAATTCAATTATAGAAAAAATATGGAGCTTTAAATTTGTTTTGTTTATTTAATAAATCATTATCTACTGGACTATGTCTATGTACTAAAATTATACTACTATATGCTCTTTCTTTCAATCCAATTAAACTATTCTAAACCTAATCTACAGTAGGTACCTAGGTAGATACATATAAGACTTGTGATGGGTCACTAAAACAGTTTAATAGCAAATGTATGAAAGCAAATTGTTGTGGGCAATTTAGTTTCGGCTCAACGCATTTGTAATGGACACCACGCAGTAAATTTTGTATTGACAGAGGCCAACACCGCAATGTCTTCATGTTTTGTCTGTTACACTCCCTCAGCTACACTAATAGGTACCTATAGAGCAGCCTATGAACAAAGTTATAGACAGGGCTCGTAAACAAACAGCTATAGTTTTGTTTAAATAATTGTATTAATGTATTGATTTGCAACCACCTTCACTAGCGGCCTTTGAAGGTTGAAGTGAGTTTATATGAAGGTCACTTCATAGGGAGTTATTCTTGCGGTTCGACTACCTACCTTAAAAGCAGTTACATTGAATACTAAGTATCTGACTTAGACATTGTTTTGTCCTTGAAATGACGTCCTGTATCGTTTGTAGAATTCGCTCTGCATCAGCCAAAAATAAGGTTACCTTTATTACTTATTTCGTGATGGAACTGCCTACCTCTTCGTTATCTATTGATTAGATTGGGGATAGGTATCTTCCAACTAGCCACTTTTCTCTTTTTCAAAAAATCTAAAGCTGCTTACCTAGGGAGGTAAGCTGCTTTAGATTATGACATAAGACCTATAACATAAGTTCTCAAAAAGAATACGTTCTTAAAAAATATATACCTACTTCATTTCTTAAATTTTCGTAAGGCTAATCGGGGTGATAGCCGGTCGTTCGCTCGCCTTGCAAATAGACGCAGGTTCGCACCATTGCATTGTGATCGGATCATAGGATTACTCGGACGCCTACTATGACGTTTTTTCAATTGAAATTTTGTCCCTGCTTACACACGAGGCCATCCAGGGTCATCCCCAGTCTCCCCACTCTTTAGAAATTCTTGCTAAATGCTAAAAAAACAAGAAATATGGACCTGCATGTCGGGGAATTCGAAAGAATTGTTAGGTTTTCTCGTAAGCTAAGTTCGATGTCTACCTAGACAAAATCTTTTTCGCTATGTGAGGAAGTGTTAATGTGAATATGAGGTGGAGGTGTGAACCAATTAATGTAAGTAATCTGTACTGTACTGTAATCTGGTACATTTTAGTTGGTTACAAACAAAATAAATTCTTGAAATCACTTTGGTCATGATTTTGACAGGTTTGGGTGTTGATCTGATATTTTAATTAGGAACAATGTTATGAATTGAATTCTTGCTTTCTACTTAATCTTTCTGCTATACTAGTTAAGTGTTATGTCGGGTTAATTAGATATATTTCTGCCGGTACAGCAAAGCACCGCGATATATTTCTTCCTAATTGCGTCCCTGGGCCTTTCTCTGTCTCTGGATGCCTTTTAGCCTTAACTAGAGTAGGCTACATTTTTGAACTCTATAATAAAAATAACTTGGACAATAATGCAGACTTTTTGCAAACCATGGAATAATAAGTACGTACATTTTTGTAGCAATAATGTTTCGTACAATATTTCCAATTGTTTCAGATTCTTGTTGATTGGATTCGAGGATATATTCATTATACAGCAACATAATTGTAAGTTAAAATGGAAGAAATAAACGGGGATCTTTATGGGGATGGTTTAGTTAGTCTTGGAGACGAGGGTTCTTTGGAGTCAACTGATAATGGGAAACAAGAGCAAAGTTGTAAAATTTGCGAGTAAGTTGACATATTTATATTATCATAATAGTTTAGAAAATTTACGTCCCAACTTTCTGAATAATTGATCTATGAATTTTATTTCAGCAATAAGCTGTGCAGTCCTAGGGTGTTGTCTTGCCTTCATGTGTTTTGTGAAGCCTGCATTGACAAATTGATGGTTAATGAAGCTGGGGATTCTCTAAAATTTGATTTGGGGGTGGAGTGCCCAATATGCAAACAAGAAACCAAGGTGCTTTTAATTATTATTCACACATCTATTGGCCTTGCATTAAGCGTTATTTATTTCAAACATTGTAATTTGTTCTTAGATACCTGGAGGTGGGGCCGCATCCCTTCCTTCCGATTATGTCCTTACCAACATCTTGGACGTTTCTGCCATGGATCAGTCTGTTGTGTGCACTTGCTGCAAGAGCAAGGAACCTGCCGTCGCCAGGTGCACTGATTGCTCTCATTTTTTGTGTTCCAACTGCAATTCTGCCCATGAGTTTATGAGGTGTTTCGAGAATCACCGAGTAGTACCATTTGATGCTCTGAGGTCCTCCAAGGAGAAATCTGCTGTGCATAAACCAATTTTTTGCGCTCGGCATGCTGGGGAAAGTCTTAAATTTTATTGCTGCGAGTGCGAAGTCGGTGCTTGTACTGAATGTCTTACCGTGGATCATAAAGTCGGCGAACACCGCTGCGAGCGAATTGTTGATGTGGAACCCAACCTACGCGCCGAATTGCGGAATTTTATCGTGGAGGCCAATGCTCGTGCGGCAACAGCTGGTAGTGCTTCGGCTAGGCTTGACGATGCGCTTGGAGATTTGCAACGCCAGCGCGATGAAGCCGAAGGAGTGATCAACGAATCTTTTCTTGCTTACAAAGCAGCGCTGGAGAGATGCCGTGAAAAGGCCCTTCAGGAACTTGAGCATTTGCACAAGGAAAGGGAGCTGAAAGTCATGGATCTCTTCGACCGCGTTGATAAAACAGTCCTACGTATTGATTGCGCTTGTAAATTCGCGGCTAGGCTCCTGCGCCGTGGTGATGGTACTGAAATTGTCATGTTGAAAAAGACCGTCGGGTCTCAGTTCGCTCGTTTATTGGAAGGAGCCCCGGAGTTTGATGTTGATTATTCCGTGGAATTCGTTACCAAGATGGAAAAATTCGAAGCCATAGCTGAGGATACTTTTGGAATATTCCGCACTGAAGCTACTCGAGCCGAGGAGAGAAAACGCGCAAGCGAGTCGTCAGCCATAGTATCGGTGACATCCAACTCTCATTCTCCGGCTGTGTCAGTGACCAATGCCCCGGTGTTTGATGATTACCCAATGGCTGGTGTTCGTCGGGTGACCGGGGTAACTGGAGTCGGAAGCTTGGTGGGTGTGCCCGGAGTGGGTGGGGTCCCCTCTATTGGCGTGGCAGGAGTGGTCACAGTCCCAGGCGTGGGCGTAACTAACACCGGCGTGCTTCCCGGTGGCGTGAATATCAATAGTGTGTCGGGAGTCGGAGGCGTGGGGGGCGTGTCATCTCTACCTTCCATGGTGGAATACAACCTGCAGCAGTTGGCAAGCATTGCTGAAAAAGATGTGCCGGCGCCTCCACACGCGTCTCCCGCGCCCCCATTCACGCTCGCTGAATTGCTCGCCGGTGATCTCAATTCACCTCAGGCATACAACAATTTGCAAGCTCTTGCTAAACTTGGATTGAACACTGGTAAGTTGTTAGTCTCATTTTTATTACTCTATTTTCCTTTTTTTGGATTGTGACCCATTCTGGTAATTGATTTTTTTTAGAAGTAAATGGCTTCGGTGGTGTGGCTGGTCTCGGTGGTGTGGGCCCTCGCGGCGTGTCTCCAGGGAGACCCTTATTGACTGCCGCTGATGAGTCCGGCCTCATACCACCCCCTTCCCCTCTCGTGCGCGCTACCAAAGCAACACCAATGCATATTAGATTCAAGTTCGGGCAACTCGGCAGTGGCAAGGGCCAGTTTAATTCGCCTCACGGATTCTGTCTTGGTAACGACGAAGATATCATCGTTGCTGATACCAACAATCATCGCATCACGGTAAATAATTGATGTTTTTTTTATTTTGGATGAAACTTTGATGTACGTTTCTTATTCTATTATTATCAATTGTATCGCGTCGTTTGCTACAGCATTTCTTATTTATTGTTTTTAAACTTTCTAGGTGTTCGATAAATCTGGCACACACAAATTTAATTTTGGAACTGCCGGTAAGGAGGAGGGTCAGCTGTGGTACCCTAGGAAGGTAGCGGTCGTCCGCGCCACGGGAAAATTCGTGGTTTGCGACCGCGGCAACGAGAGATCGCGCATGCAAATTTTTACCAAAAATGGTCATTTCTTGAAGAAAATCGCCGTAAGTTTTCTTATTCTGGAAGTATACTGCAATAAAATTGTGCATGTATTAAACTGAAACAAACTAATCTTATAGGATACTTGACTTATCTCGGGTAATGAAAGCGTTCCAACAAGATAATCGAGGGTCGAAGCACCGGCACGTGTATTATTAGGAATGTTTGTTGATTGTAGGTTCGTTTCATCGACATTGTCGCTGGACTGGCAGTGACAGCTGAAGGCCTCATCGTTGCTGTGGACAGCGTGACTCCCACCGTCTTCATATTGTCTGAGGAGGGGGATCTAATGAGCTGGTTCGATTGCAGCGAGTGCATGAGGGAGCCTTCTGACATTGCTATCAGTGGTGAGACGCGTATTCAAATATTTTTTAAGTTGATAACTTTTTACGTTTGTTCTGAACAGACCGTGTCTAAACTCACTAATACATTTCTCGCCCTATTACAATGTGGTGTACCAAAAATGTGAGTGACGCATCTACTTCCTTTGTGTAATCTCATAGGGTTACGATAAACATTACGAATACCTAGTATCGAACAGTGAAGTAGTTGATTAAGCAACAAAGTTCATTTTGCTTCATTATTTCCTGTATCCCAATGTAACATGCCTTCATTAGTTTGATAAATAAATACCTTATCAGTTTGTTCTGGAAGTGCCGAAAATACATTCATTAAATACAATTTTAATTACATTTCTGAATACTTCGACGACCGCTTGGTGCAGTGGTTCGAGCGTAGGCCGCTCGGCTCACTGCACATGGTGGTAGCGGGTTCGATTCCCGCCGGGGCAAATTTCGGTAATGGCCTTTTCGTAATTTTCCCAGGTCCGAGTGTCACTGGGATCGCCCCCAGTCTAATGTACGGTACCCATAGTACAAGAGTTGCTTAGTTTACCATACAGTTGGTGTGTCAGTCGGCGATATTTATTATTTATTTACTGTGGGATAACATTCATAATATTTTTTTATTTAGGCAAAGAGTTCTACGTCTGCGATTTCAAGGGGCATTGCGTGGTCGTGTTCGACGACGAGGGACGATTCTTGCGCCGCATCGGATGCGAGAACGTGACCAACTTTCCGAACGGCATTGATGTGTCTGATGCCGGCGACGTGCTCATTGGAGACTCGCACGGCAACAAGTTTCACGTCGCAGTGTTCTCACGAGATGGCGTGCTGGTCACCGAGTTCGAGTGCCCTTATGTCAAGGTTGGATATAAATTCATTGCTAAGTAATAATAAAATAATAATAATTTAGCCCTTTTGACGTCTCGCTCCTGGGCACGGGCCTCCCCTCAACTCGGGGGGATTCAGGCCATGATCCACCACGCTGGCCCAGTGTGGGTTTGGCGAATTTCACATGTCTTTCGAAAATTGGTTAGATCTTCTAAGACATGCAGGTTTCCTCACGATGTTTTCCTTCACCGGACGCAAGTGATAATCATATAGAAATTATGATTCGCACATAGATTTCGAAACATCCCGAGGTGCGAGTTGGGGTTTGAACCCAAGACCTGGTGCCCGCAAGACGCGTGCTTTAACTAATCGGCTATCATTGCTAAGTAGAAATCAAAATTATGATTTCCGAATCGAATTTGACGACCGCTTGGCGCAGTGGCTTGAGCGTAGGCCGATCGGCTCACTGCACATGGTGGTTGCGGGTTCGATTCCCGCAGGGGCGAATTTCGGAAATGGCCTTTTCGTAATTCTTGGTCTGGGTGTCACTGGGATCGCCCCCTGTCCATTTTACCGTACTCATAGTACAAGCGTTGCTTAGTTTGGGACCATACAGTTGGTGTGTCAGTTTGTAAAAACTAAATAAAAAAACAGAATCATGAACCAACACTGAATGACAATCTTAAAAAAGTTACCCATAGCACCAGGGGAGCAGCTAAACCTCGGTGTGCCCAGGATAGGACAGGGATAGGACAGGGTCTGTCACAATCCTGGCTATCGCCTCGTCGCGCCCCTTCGCCGCCGGCATGATTTCATTTCAATTAGAATCATTTATTTTATGAAAGCTCCTCTAGTATAGCTGGTTTGTCGATTTTCCCAATGTATTTTCATCTGCTGGTTAGTACAGGATGTTTATATTTTGTTACAGGTGTCTCGTTGCTGCGGTCTGAAGATCACATCTGAAGGCTACATTGTCACCCTGGCTAAGAATAATCATCATGTTCTAGTCCTCAACACCCTTTATATTGTCTGAGGAGTAACTCGATGGCTGTAAGTCTGCATACTACAAGATCTCACATTTATTCCCTATATTTTATATTAATTGCTGTTTTTACAAAGCTTAACATTTTTTTGCTAAACCAGTATTTGACTACTTATTTCGTTATTTTGTGTTAAATTTCATGTTAGTCTGATTTTAACACTCTGTCCGTATGCAGTGAATTGTAGTGATTCTACATTTTGTATGCTTCGTGATTATTATTTGGTGGCATTATAGAATCTAGAGAAGCACTCCTTTATTATTCACTGATATGGATAGACTAGAGTCATTATTTCCAAAGTACTGAATACTTGCGTATTGTTTTTGGGTTTTCATTTCTCATTTTTATTATTATTTTATGATTGCATTTAGTTATAGTAATGTTAAATCCAAAGGTTAGTATATAATATTCAACTTATTTTATGTTTGATAAGTCCGGTTCATAAACCAACAATTTCGTTATGTTTGGTCATGGAGAATAACAGTTTCGGATTTCTGCTATAATTGACCTAGTATTAATAGTTGCAGAATGCACGCTGATCATATGGAACAATTTATCACTGGTATTTGTTTGATAGAAGGTGTAGAATTGATTATAATCCTTGTGTAGCCAGCTAAGGTGTAGGTGTCCGAAACTTCCTGCCTAAGGCAAGTTAATTATTATTACCATAACCAAATTTAACTAAAGGATTCCCATCGACAGGACTATTACTTCTAAATTTAGCAGCTGGTATGGTTCCTAGTTCGAGTGAAGTTTTAAACATGTCAATTAGGGGTCTGCATGAGAGTGTCGCCTCAAAAATATTTAATTTGTTCCAATTGTTTGCCCGATATACGTACGTCATTTCTAAATTGTGTCAACTTTGAGATCAGTGTTTCTCTTTGAAAACGAACAAATAGGTGTTAACGCACAATTGAGTTTTTATATAACAAAATTAGTCTTATCATGACCAAAGGAGGCGACACCGTAGTAACGTGCCATCTAGTTTAGGTTAATCTCGTATACAATATTATATATTGTCCGTTAAAATATATTTACCATTTACAGAATTCTTGTGTCTATACAAAATGTTTTTCATGTACTCTTGTTTTGAGAGCCTATTACATATTTGAAAGATTTTTCACGAGTAGACATTACAGTATACATTATTAAGATTTGGGTTTATTATTATCTTAATGATGAAACATTGTAATGTATAATTATAAAACCGCTGTAAATTAACTTTGCAATAATTTTTACAACGTAATTTGGATAGTTAAAAATTAAATGTAGAAAAATAGTTTATTTGGCATTTTCTTGTATATTACGAGTCTAGTTATCATAATTCTTTAAGGGCACTCAAAAGAGTATCATCATAACTTCCGACATAAATTCAAATATTTATCATTAAATGTCAAATTACACGAAATTGCGACCGTGTCTTCGCGAATTTCACTTTTAAAACAATTCTCTTGACTATGGTCAATATATATTGGTAAACATTGAAAGCAGTCTAAGACGAATACTAATAAATTAGTGTGGAAGGAAAAACGATATCTGTGCTCTGCTCGATATTATCATTCAAGTTCATGATCGATTCGGTCCCTCGATAACTGATCCTATGGAGTCATCAACTGCCCAGTGCCATCGATTGTGCACTTGTAGTGATTAATATCGATCTTCTGTACTTTCCTTGTTTGAAAAAAAACATCCTTTCTGAATTTAGTACCTCACTTTTTTGAACTCGATTAAATTAAAAATAACAATATTGAAAGTAATTACAGAATTGTTTATATACCTACTTGTTGTGTACATGAATGTGCCACTATATTTCTACTTATGTTCGATGTGTATACAGTCGCCAAATTATATATTTTTATAACTATCCACATTTGTATTCCAAATTCAAATTTCATAGTTTTTAGATAGTCGGTACAAAAAGCGGTTTAGGCGATGCCATTATTAAGATTATCTTCACAACAATACACATTATACATTGTGTCCCGCATAGGTCATCTAAATTTACAAAATAGGACTCGGGCATAAAATAAAACATTGATGGTATGGAAATTGAAGTATACAAGTAATGGTCACATACAATTTAAATTTCACTAATCCGCGGTCTTCCAGGTACAATTAGGCTTTTAGAAGATTCAGACAGTTGAAGTTGACCGCTATAAAATATAATTTTATCTTATTTTTCGCCATATTAAAAATACCAAAATAAAATTATACGATAAAAACATTGTTGTGTATGACCATTATTTTGTTCCGAAACAAAATATTTATTTTGGTAATAGTACTTAACCAGACCACCTAAATTAAGTGTGATATTTTGTCAATATTGTTAATATCAATTTAATTTTAATTGCTCTCTAAGTTTTATTTGGTTCCCTAGTGTTTTCAATTCAAAATAACTAGAGGCAGAGGTTTCTTAGTGTACATATAAACGTAGCGCATACACGGGGCGATTGCTTGGCGTTCATTCGTTCATCCATATGTCGCGTCATAACCGATTCCGTTTGCACGCTTCATGCAAACCCGGCGGACGTTTAAGTTGCGTTGTTGGGCTACGTAAGTATATACGTGTCAAGGAACACCTCCCTTGAGGTCAACACACATTAGAAATACATCCTCATGTTACTAAATGTTACTAAATGTTAAATAAATAAAAAAATGTTAAAATTAATCGATATAGTCAGGCACACTCTTCGTATTGCTGAGCCATGTAATTTATAATGATTAATAACACATAATTGATGAGTAACATGTATAAATATTATATGTACTTAATTAGTAATAGGTATTTTATTTTATGTATTTGTGTATTGAAGCAGGTTTACAATAATATTCGATACGCAAAATTAGATGTGATATAAGCAATAATAGCGAGACATGAACCAACATTTAAGAAGTCTCATCATTTGAAAGACACACAAGTAAAGGCCGCTACATAGGGCGGAGGAGTAGTGTCGGTCTTTATCTAAAAGCCAGTGATAAGTTTAATTTTGACATTTTGAGTCTGAATCCTCTATTGATTAGTGAGTAACTTTGGTTTATTTTTCATATTGTTTTTAAGTTATTTGTTTCAGGATTTTTTGTCCCCATAGTATTAGGGAATTTTATTTTCTTTATTTTAACTAGGTTTAAAATGAGTCTACATACCCTCGCGGATGAGCAGGTGTAATAATACTCTCGTTTTTTATTGTTTTGTTTAATTATATGTTCTGGGCCTATATATGAATAGTATTTTTGGCCAGTGTGTTTAGGCCTTTAGGGTTACGAATTTTTACTGCCAAATTATTTTCTTACGATATTTGTGCATGCACATAGTAATTATTTTATTGTATAATATTTGTAAAAATTAGTTATTAATTGTTGCCAATTTTTGTTTTATTAATATTCAGGGTTTTAATATTACGATGTTCAATTTTTAATTCGTTGTCATTGATCAAAATTATTGTGTGTTAGTGAGGTAAAATTAACCGAAATAGAACTTAATATTGCCCCAAAGGGAGCGTTTGACGCTATTAATAATATTGCTTTAGGGTTGCAAAAAAATATTAAAAAGTGGTGTGATAAGTTTTGGATAATTTTACAAATTGTACTATTTTGTGTGTGATTCCAATATTAAAAATTCTCGAGTCGCAATTGACACACAACAAGATCCCTTATTATTCCCAGCAACGAGCATAAACCTTGTACATGTCTATTTATGTGCTAAAGTATTATCTTTACGGTTAATTCCTTGTATAATAATTTTGGTGATATCCAACACTGTTTCCTCTTTTCTTGCCATGTATCTTATGTAGGGATCAGCGTAGAAAATTTGAGTAGGTATGTACTAGTATTTTTCAATTAATATACACATACAGTATCACAAGTTTGCCTATATGGTGGTGTTGTTTAGAGATGTTTGTTAGTGGTTGGCGCGGGCCGCGGCGGTTATTCGCCGCGTCTGCTTGGCTGTATAATTTGCCGTAGCGAGTAAGCACTATGTCACGGATGAGGGGCAGTCAAATGGTATCTATTGTCCAGTTGACATTACTTGATAATAATTGTATCATTAGAGTACATTACAGTAGCCTTTCTCGGGAATCTTAAAAGTTACCTATATACACTTAAAAGCAATTTTGGTAAATATATTTCTCTTGAATCTATATTCCCTTATGTATCCAGCAATAAATTACTTCAGTAGTTGTGTAGTATCACTTCACTTGGCACCGGCGAATGTGGGTCTCGGCGGCGTCGCAAGCGCCCGGGCGCAGGCGCGGGCGACGCGACGCACGCTCGCGGCCGCGTGGTGGGTGCCAGTGACGTGGTAGTAGTAGGGTTCGCAGCGCACAAGGTGAGCTCTAATGTGACCCTCCCTATTGGAGGTGGGCGTATTGCCTATTAGTGGCACCAAGCACAGCTCTATGGTTCCGGTGGAGTGTTGTGGCATTACAATTCAGTTCTGTGTACCACTATGGACCGTATTACTTGACTGTGGGTGGGATTATAAGATAATTTTTATTTCAAAATAATTCCATTACTTTTAGACAATTGAAAGACGGCGTGCTCAAAAGATTAAAATAATTTTATTTACTTTCACCCCCCACCTTACCGGTTTACTCTCCACTGTTCTGAAACCAACATAAATAATAAAAAGGTTGTGAGCTCTATTCCCATTGGAATGCTAAGCCACATGTGTGCTTGTGCAATAAATATCACAGTTTGGATCTAGGCTTTTAAATTATTATAGATTATATACATTGTTGAGCTGATTAAAAATTTAATATATTATTATACCTTTTAATATTGTTAAAGAATTCTAATTGCATTCCACATCTTAGAGTGAACGAATTTGAGATGACCGTTTTCAGTCTACATTATACAAATTTTTTTTTTTTTACAATTTTAGGATTATTAGCAGTTGCCAATGTTTTTCCTTTAGTCAGTAAAAGTACAAATATTTTAATATACAATCTTGGTATTTACGTATTGTAGTGATCTTATTTTTTAATTGATTCTATAACTATAAGCATAATTTTTTTTCTCATAAGCGGCCATTTAGATATTTCTCTCATCTCACAAATTATTCAGTAAACAACAAAACATATCATACCGAATCAATTTAGTTCTCATAGAAATCTGCAACTCCCGTGATTTAATTATCTTCGTTGGTTTAGATGTATGTTAAAATGGCTATTTCATTTGTTTTCAAATTTTTAGAATTAAGTAGGTACCTGTATTCTAAGTTACACTGTCTTATTTCTTGTCATTTTATGTTGAAAATGTGAAATTTATTGTAATAGTGTGAATGGTGCAAGTTCCAAATGCATATTTTAATTTTTGATCCAAAGATTTCATTAATTCCTTATTATTTAATTATTATTAGTTCTCGTTTTTGCAAAAATGACATTTGTGGAGTGTGCATTGGTATTTGACACTAGGATTAACATGAATATTATTCAGTAGAGTTGGTGCAGCCGAGCAAATCTCTACTATATTCTCTTAAGAATATATTGCTCAATAATTTAATTCTGTTAAAAGTATTTTAAACTTAGGTGTAGTCCACCACGTGTTTAGTATGGGTGTGGACTCTAGACACGAAATTATATCTAACAGACAATACCCTCCGTAAACATTTGAAAAAAGTAAAGTTAACGTTTTATTAGATGTAGTTGTTTGCCTTGACGGCGGCTCGCCGCGAGCGCGAGCGCAAGCCGCAAGGGGCGCCGGCAGCATCAGCACATGGGATCGCCACTGGCTCTGAAACCATTATACTTTACTGCTCGTCATGTAACAGCACGATACACACAAGCTTTGTCCGCATAGGTCCAGTTTTATCCGACATATCTTTCTCATAAAATATTTTCCATAAATGTAAAGTATAGCAGTTTATATAATGTCTTCAGTATACCTTGTGTGATGGTGTTGACTGTAATTATAGTATTTTGCCCCACAGTCAACGAAATTGTTATGTAATCCATACAGGAGTCTCTGCTGCATTGTGCCTAGATCTTAGAAGTAAATGGTATCAAGGTAGAGTTAATCTCAAATATTTTGGCTCTTTGAATATTCCATGATATTATTTTGTTTTTCATGAAAATGTATTTACATTATATACATACACTTAGTAATATTGTATACAATATGAATATACATTGCGTGGTTTGTAACTTGATGTTTAATTATTTTATTGTAAAATTAAGATGCCCAACTGGTTGTCTGTCCACGCATAGGAATGTGGAGGAATTGAGTGTATTGGATAATTATAAACTTAGTTTACTCAGCGCAGCCGAGGAATAGTTTCGGTGTTTACTTGTGGACAGAAGTAGAGTTTCATTGTTTTAACTGGTTGCACATCTTACTTTGACCAAATTTTTTTACCGCTGAGTTACTTGAGAATTTGGACGATTGTCTTTTTGCACTCTTTCTTTTACCTTTTTTTACCGCGAGTGCAAGTTTTCACGTGACATTAGCGGGTTACTAATAATTATAAGTTTATTAACGTGAACTGTGGCCAGGATAACAACAACACAGAGCAGTGTAATTCAGAGCCTGCCTAAAATATATTTTTGTCATGATTTTATTTAGGTATATACATGTTATTATTCACATATTACAGTTTTCTCAATATTAGCTTGTATTTTAATTAAGAAATAATCATATTTAACATTGCCAGGTGATCAGCAACCTGCACTTTAATATTTTTGGAAACTATTGAACTTAAATTGTACTGACTTTATAAATATATTTACTTCAATAAAGATTTTCCATGCCACTAAATTAAGCTTTTATTTATTCTTAATTTTGTACATACCTACAAAACTCTATACTATACACACCCCCATACATACAAACAAGTTTCGGTTCACTGATTTCTAAAGTACGTACAGATTGCAAATCGGAAAAAAGCTTAGTTCCGAGCATGCGTGTTAGGGAAAACCTCGTGCTTTATGAAATAGTAAATTATGAAGTCTTCAAAAAAAAAATTTGAGTAAATAGGTAACTTTATTAAAAAATGTTAAAAAATTACAATAGGCTATAAAATTACTATATTTGTGTAAGAAATACGGTAGGTAAGTGTCATAACCACTGGTAACAAAATGTATTGTGGTTGTGGATGATAAAATACACATAAAAAGAATACATCTCAAGAGTGGCATCGACATAATTTGTGATAAAAAATTGAGAATGTTCGCGGTGCACGCGAACTTGCGTAGCAAGCAAGGATTATAAGTAACAAGTATAAAAATAAATAGTGCGGTCGGGGGACCCCGCCATAGGACCCCGCCCCGTCAGGAATGAAGGTGTTTTGCATTCACGAAATTTTAAGTTTTTAGATGTCGCTCTATTCCGTCACATGAATAACTCACTTGCGCCATCTAGTTGATTTTGAGGGAACTTTATCACAGTAGTCGTTACAAAGTACTTCACTTACGCCATCTAGTTAATTTTTGAGGTAACTTTTTCACAGTGGACGTTACAAAGTAGTATACAAAATTACTAACATGCCTGGCATGAGGGGCATAACGCTTTTCAAGCGTGACGAATTCAGCCATGAACTCCTACCGCAAGTCGGGTAAAGGAACTTTGTTCCAAAAGTTAAAATCATAGACTTATGATATTCATAACACAGTATAACGAATGTACAAGTATAATTCCCAATAGTTCTACTGGGAACAGTCAAATTCATTAAAAACATTTTAAAAATACTCTACTAACTACTTTTGATTATCACATTTATAAACACATTCACCAGCGATCCATGTGGAGAGGACTTTCAGTGTTTTCGGTTGAACGATGACGAAGTCAGCGTCGAATCCGAAGTCCAGTTTACCCTTTCTGTTGTCGATGCCCAACGCCTTAGCTGGGTGTAAGGATGCCGCTTCTAACGCATACTCTAACGAACATTCTGTAATAAAATATTTAAGTACATAATAACAAAGACCTTGTATAGGGTACACAACGTAATTTTTTCGTGTGTGTAAAAGTCGCCGTGCTTTAATATATAAAAAATATTATCGAACAATAGATATTTATAGACGAATCCCATGATCATTACAATATCATTTTAAGAAACCTTCAGTACGAATATCATCTTTATTAACTTTTATAAATAGCGTGTTTGTCAATATACAAATTATGCATTGTGGAAGAAACTATTTACGAGGAAGCCTGGCCCCATGTTATAAGAAAAAAACAGTACACACTCCGAGAATGTATTTCGTACTACATTTCGATCACACATACTATCACATATTTGTCAGAACCATTTTGTGCCTTATACGGTCTACATAAGGTCGACCAAACATTCTGATATACAGTTTCAAATTTAGCGCCTGACCAAACGTGAGGAACGTTTAGGTCTGGTAGCTACTTGTAAGTTACTTTTATAGTGTGAGCTTAAGCCGCTTGGTTTACTCTCCAGCGTTACTAACACTTCTATACAAAGTACATACGCTACTCATGCGACCAGTACAATTGACGTGCTTGTCTTACAAAAGGTATTGCATAGTTACCTATGGCCTTCTTAAAAGTGAGTACACACTCGTCAAGGGCAGTAGTACTCCCGCACAGTACTTTGGTGCCAGTGACGTATGCGCGACCACCTTCTACGGTCACCATTTGCGGCCCTATCCGATAGTTCCCGTCGGCGAGGCCCTGGGCTGCCACTGCATCACTCACTAGCACTAAGCCTAGAAAATAAAAAAATGTTTGTTATTATTTATATATCATGTATAAATTGTACACGGCCGAATAATACATGCTTGAATGAATCGTCGCTTTTATAAAAAAAAAATATTAATTTTGTCCTGGCATTTTTTTTGTATTGCCTAGGAAGGCACACTGGCAAACAGTCCATCAGATGGTAAGTGGTAATCGTAGACCAGGGCCCTAACCACGTTAGCTACTTAAACGCATTAGAAAAGTAAACGCGAAGTAGCTTTCAAACACTCGCGTTTACAATTTAGTTCCGTATTTTTCCGCGGGACTTCCTATGTGAAATAGACTGTAGACTACTAAGAATAATCCGTACTAGTGTGAAAGGTCCGTTATATGTGTAAGCTATCTTAATAAAAAGTAAATATACCTTCAGGACTAGTTCTGCTCGCGATTCTGAGCGCGGCTGGATGAGTATGGATACCGTCAGATATGATTCCATAATACACTTGTTTTTTCGTCGACGACGCCAGTAAACCAACTAAACCAGGATCACGGTGGTGGAACTAAAATACATAAATCATCATCAATCTCCCTATATATGTTAAAGCTTCCTTCAGGACAATTCTGACATGAGTCGTGAAAGATTAATGTATAGGCTTTCGATATGGTTGTAGAATTGAGGAATAAATGTGAATATCTGTAAGTGCATAGGCCTATACAAAATTTATTTAAAACAATTTGACTTTAACTTTACCTACATAGATACTTGCTCACAAAAATTTGATTCTCATATTTTTTTCTGGAAATATGATATTTATAGCATTATTATGGTGGTGATAGGCATGAGCCTACTCAGAAGCAGAACAACTCAAATATTTTACCCGATCGTCAGATGTTTAACAGCTAATTATCGATGGTTTATTAATAGTTGGGCTTGACTGTAACACCCTATGTGCCATTACCAACACTTACTGGAAGCATAGCATTAAATAAATGCGTGATTAAATTAGCACCACATTCAACAGCTTTCTCTCCCTCTGCTAGACTTGCGGTCGAGTGGCCGAGCGCCACTTTGATGCCGAGTGCAGTGAGGTCTTTTATGGCTTCCGTCGCACCGGGCAGCTCTGGTGCGATTGTGATTAAAATGACATTGTCTAGAGAACCGTAAACTTCTTTGATAGTTGCAATGCCCTGAAAAAAAAAACAAAACAATAGGTACAACTCCATTTATCAATATCATTGTGACAAACTATTAACTATGCATATACAAGGTGACACATAATGGTTATACTTTTTTTTCAAACTTAACTTTGTAATTCTAAAACCATCAGCTTTGGAGGGAACTTGAAAAACAAAAGGTGTTATAGGAATACAGCTGTTGACCGATTTCACAAGTCTAAAAAACCTTTAGTACTTCAACTGTCCCACAAAGCCCATAGTTTGAGATTTACAAAGTTAAGTTGCAAAAAAAATAGTATACCCATTTTGTATCACCTAGTATAAGATAGTTATACACACCACAAATTGAATATAATATGTAATGATTTTATTATCATGTAACAGGCCAGTCTCATGAGACTACCATGGTAAATTAACCACATCATTATTTTGTGGTTTTTCTTTCCTATGACATAATTAATATTATGCTTTGTTTAGATAACAAATTTTAACTTTTGATTACTTTACAAGACAAGTTTTAAACATCCCATATTATTATTTAGATACCTAGTTACTCACAACACTTATGTTATAAATTGTGTGTGCTAATTATTATAAAATGAAAGTACAAATGATAAAAGTTCAACAACATATTAACCGTTCAATCACTATGTTTTCCAACTTCTCAAAAAGTATGTCAATGATAAATTGACAAGCAAATTGCTACATGTTTACATTATTGTACTTATGATAATAAATAATGCTATGATACATATCTACAGTTGTTAACATTATCTTGTTAAACTTAGCATGTAATTTTCCTTTCTTTGTGGTTGTTGTGAACATAAAAGTTTTTTTAACTCTGACAGGGACATAAATTGTACACCCACATTTAGCTAATACTATTAGGTCTCGAGGATTAATCTATTGCTATTTACATATTTACAGACTGAAGGAGACTGTTCATTAGAAACAAAATTTCAATACTCAGAACTCAAGGCTGGACCCACATTATTGGCAGGGTGTTCACCAGTATTATACCAGTGATCTAGTAACACCCTGAACTAGCTCCTATAAATAACAAATTCCACAAACCTTCTCTGGAACCCTTATATATTCCTCCATATGTGCCCCTTTTTTAGCCAAGCTTATGAAAGGTCCCTCCACATGTACACCCAGCACAGTGGCTCCATCTTTGCTCCCTTGAGTCTTTTTTATTTGTGGCAGGATTTTGTGGTATTTCTCAATATCTGAGGTCACCATTGTTGGACAGAATGAGGTGACTCCATGAGCCAGGAGTTTCTTTGCCACTTTTGTAAGACCCTCTTCAACATTTTCTGAATCATATGAGAAATCGACTCCCCAACCACCTAAAAATTGCTTTAGCTAAGTGATTTTATAAATTAAACTTCATACATATAAAGTCTTATTTTAATATTTAGCACGAAAATGCTAAGAAATCCTTAGAAAATGCATAAGATGATGTACCTATCTACCACAAAAAAGGCTGAGTTTCTGTCTAACAGCTAACCTTTTTAATCACTTACTACCAATCAGCTGTAATCATCTAACAGAAAATATGAATCCTACTAATATTATAAATGCGAAAGTTTGTGAGTGTGGATGTATGTTTGTTACTCCTTCACGCAAAAACTACTGAACGGATTTGGATGAAATTTGGAACACAGATAGTACCATATAATAATAATACCACCTGGTTATTTTCTAGTGATAGGTACACCATATTTTCCATTTACTAAGCCACCATGTAAAATATAGTGCATATAGGAAGAAATAAAGAAAAAAAAAATAACAATAAATTTATAATAATCTTTGATAAAAGAAGAAATTTTACTTTTTCTTGTAAAATGTTGTATTTCAAGGGGTAATCAGTGATGAATTGAAATGCCATTCGCTTTCTTCCTTTATCAAAGATAATAAAAGGCCTCCTGATATTATAGAGAATAATTCCATGTACCACCATATGTTTAAGGTTTATTTTACAAAATAATTTGGAACATATTATTTATACCCGAAACTAATTAAGATTATTGCATATAAGTAGGTATCTGAATACCCAACATTACAAGATGAGTAATAAGTAGCTAATAAAATCTCAATACCTACATACCATTTATCTGTATGTCAATGAACCCAGGTGCAATCAGCAGGCCTTCGCAATTTACAGTTACATCTGCTTGATGGTGTTCCACATAAAATACTTGTTCTGGATTCTCGATTTTGCCGTCTCGTATCCATAAGTCCTCTTTAATTATTGTATTATTGCGCAGAATGAGACAGTTGTGAAAACGTGTCAAGCCAGTTTTAGGTCTCATATTGAGAATAAATTGCGTAAAATATATAAATTCACTAAACAAAACGTTTGAACTTTCAGAGAAACCGGCAAAAGTGAACAGTGAGCCGTATGAATGTGAAATGAAACGGAGAGTAACAAAGTTGTTTGTTATGTCAATATGTCACGATAACATTGACATTTTGTTGACATTAGTTTATAGAGGGTACGGAATTAGGTATTTATTAAGCCAACATAACGATCATCGCGCCGGTTTTCTTCAAAGGGATAAGTATGTAACTAGGCATACAGTCACATTTCGTTATGGTATTCTATTAGGTCTCGAACTAACTGGGCAACATGTTTGGTTTACTATGCATAGCATACCACCAGACCACAGATATGCATAGTCGTTTAATTAATTTGTTGTCAAAAAATCTAACTTAGGTACTTAAACAATAAAGTACAACAACTATAGGTTTTAATTTTCTTTTTCTACCTACCTACCTCACTCAACTCACAATCAGCACTTTTTGATGTAGGCAAGGAAGTTTTAAGTATACTTAATAGGTTCATAAGTATATGTAGGTACTAAACATTGATTTAGCTAGGTTTTTTACGCGACTACGACAAAGTCAAAAGGAAGGGTGATTTTTTAGCAGTTTATGTGGGTATATATTACGTATAATTTTTATTTTCCATCGTAGGGCCTAAACTACCCTTCCGATTTTGATGAATGAGGTGTCAATCGATTCGTTATGGTTTTTGTAAATTCTGAGAGAAAATTCTGAGTTCACAAATGTAAGTTCAATTATATTAAATCCTTAGACCATTAGTTAACACCTCTCTGATTAAATCCAAGCGACACAATAATAATTGTGTACTATATTTCAGCGATTATGAATAGGCGCTACTAGAACAAGCTACCGGCAGTTCTGAATGTTATTCGTGTACCTAATTTTGTAGTCGGGTTACACTTTTGAAAGTTTTTTTTTGGTTTAAAATAATCTATACCTATCGGCAAACAAGCGTACGAAACAAAGACTTTAAAAAAATACGCTTCGGTACGACCCGCTTGATGTGCAGTACCGATTATAATCATCTGGCTAGACCCTAGCCAGATGATTATAATAGGGTCTGTAGCAATGGCATTACTTACATGTTGCTGGTGGGAAACGACAGCTTCCATCCTTCTTTTACAAATGAATTAGAAGAAAACTGTCGAAGTAAGCGGTCATTTTCGACACGGAAACTTCCGTCAATTGTGAATACCCCCACTGGAGGGGTGTGAGGCAGAGTGCAGGGAAGGGGGGGAGCTGGTCTTCCGGCTCTCTCAATCATCGTATGAAATGCAGTTACAATAACTACTTTACGCCAATCTTCTGTAAGAAGGTGGTACCAACTCGTACAAGCCCATTCGAGCCAGCCAGTACCTTCATGAGCTGGTAGTCGATACCACCAATAAAAATTGGAAATACAAACTAGGTGCGCCTGGAATTCCAAACCCATAAAAAGTTTCGACAACATCATTTGGTTCCTTACCTAGTAGGCAACCATTCAAATGAACCCTGGATGGAAAATACTCGTTGCGTTCTCGTGCAGTTGCTATTGTTATGTAAGTTGTCTTTGCACATTATTTGCGGGAAGGTGTTTGCTCCCGGAATATACGTTACTCCGTACCATTTGCAAGAGTTGCGGCTGCGCGGAGTGGAAGATCGCAGCGAGTGTTCCGTAGCAGGGGAGCTCGGCAGTTGCTTCCCGCGGCTCCCGCGCGACCCACAGACCAGTGGCCGCCGCCCCGTACGTGCCGCCCGCGAACGCGTAATGTTCACACACGCGTGATTGCATGATTATTGCTATTTAACAGTGACAGCCCAAGTGATTAATATTAACACTGAAACAGGTGAACTTTGTTTTGTTAAATTGCCACTGTGGATGTTTCGCGTAGCTCGAAGGGCAGCACTTTCTTTAATAGAAATTTCAGTCCCCTGGGAATCGAAGTTTTGGTGTCTGTACGACTGTTATTTGTCAACTTTTCCACGTAATCGTGGCGATGTTTCTTTGCGATGGTTTTGTTGCATGAGTAATGTTGTCGAATTCTTTTCAGCAGTACATTTACGTATTTTTTTGGCACTATCTTCAAATTTAGAACATTTGCAAGAATTTTTTAAATTCAATAATTTGACCCTTCAATCACAGAGATAAACTTCGGAACCCTAGAAGTACATGCATAGCCTAGACTTAATGAATGAGGTAGGTTAAGTGCTTACGCCCATGCCTAATTAAAAACAAGTGGATAATTAGCACCTTTCGGTATACTTTAATTTTAGGTAAGTCACTTTAGAATGTATCAATACTACTAGTACCTAGGTACAGATGTAAGCTGTGTGTAAATTCGAATGGGATATTTGATGCAAAATAGATCTTGATTTATGTTTGATACCACGACACCTGTGAGTAATGAGATAGTTGATTCATGTTATCAAGATACAAGGATTATCCAGGGTTCCATTTGTGCAATTACATATGTGCACATATTACTTACTGGCTGAAGAAAAGGAGGATAAGTGTTCATATTGCAATTAGGAGAAAAATATTATATACAAATATAGAAAATAATAGGCAAGAACTTTCGTGCGCGACTGTATTCTTGCGCAAACATACCTATTCGCTTCACAGTCGTCCTGCGGTATACAGTTTCCTTACCTATTTTTTCTCCTAATTATCTATATAAATAGGTACATCGGCCTATGTAAAGAATACGTTGTTTTAGTAGCATTATTCGTGCTGAACACTAATCGCGGTTTTTTTTCTTTGATCTAGCGGTAAAATGACTGAATGAGTTACGATGACCGCTGTCGTCTTACATAATTCACAGACCTTTTTATGTCACGGTAGGTAGAGGGTTGTTCTAAGGACCGTCGCTAAGGATTACTGAAGATTGACGGGTTATCGCTTTCTAGCAGTATGGGATGTGGGTTTTATACGACGCCCTTGTTATGTACCTACCTGTGGTAAAGCTGGATCTACTTTTGAAGGCATCTGATCTGGATCAGTCTTCGACAATGACAAGTCTCTGGGATCAGAAAGTAAATTATTTCAGCACTTCAAAGGTGTATGGTACCCCATTGAGCGGTACCTACATACATAATTACTTAACTATTTCAGTATAAGTAGTGGATGATGATATAAAATACTTACTCACTATTTTGAGCAGCACTTCATGCTACTAACTGTTCACAATTAATACATTATCAGGCTTGTATTCCCCGAAGGGGTAAGAAAAAGTACACTGCAGTAGATATTTAGGTATCTACTAACATTTCGTCGCCGAAATTGAAAACATTTCCTCGTTCCCTCAACTACCATGTACGTGTATAATCTAACTATTTCAATTGAATAGTAAGCTTTTGGTTAAATCGCGATTGTTCTGTTGCACGAAGCTTTTCATGAAATACCTGCATAGGTGGATGGTATGATAATTATAACTGCAATACTATGACCAGGGCCGAATTATCCATTAGGCAGTGTAGGCAAATGCCCAGGGGCCCCGCGCTTTGAGGGAAACGCATAACTATTTTATTTGTATTTGTTTCAACTCTTTTAAAATAGGGGTATGGCATAACTTCGTAATTCAATAATGAACAGCATAATTATGAATTAATTTGTGTTGTGTCACAATAATAAACCCACTGTAAAGGAAGTTAGAAAAGGGTAAAGAGGCCCCGAGACCTACATTGCCTAGGGGCCCCGACATGGTTAATCCAGCCCTGATTATGATATAATGGGCTATCTATAAAGAAGTTGAGCTGCAGAACCGACATACTGTTATGCGCGCCGCTTACTGTTTACACTTTTGTAAGAATCCTAAGATATGGCTCAAAATGACTCTCATATAGTACCTACACATACCTATTTAATCATTGTTGCAAGCACGAACAGCCCTGGTGGACAAAAAAGTGTCGTTGGACGCGGGCAGTGACAGTGACTTATGCGTCAGCCGCCCTTTCGCCGCCTTCTTGGAATTGTCGCCACTCATTGCCTTGAATTGTTGGCTAAATTTATTTTGGCGCTGGCCACTTCATTCTTCACGAAGCTGGCAAATAAATTTACTCTCGTGTTTTTTGCTACCCGTAGGGTTAATTAGAATGTTGCCAGTATATAGGAATATATATTGTGGAGACAATAAAGATTTTGTTTGCTTTTATTCTTAGTGTCTGCAAGGGACGGAGAAATAATATGAAGCGATAAAATGGCAATTATTGCTGCAGCAAGATTTATGCTCAGCATCAGTTTGTTTAAGACAAGATACTTTTTACCACATCTTTAGTTCATCCAAAGTCCCCAGCGGTCCAGATTAAAATCTTTAAGATTATACATTTGAAGTTTATGTGATTTAAACAGTATTCTCACCGGACTAAATTAAATAAAGTCCCAAACTTTACGACGAGTTTGCTTTAACTTTATATTAATCCAAAGTCTTTATTTAAATACTCTTATTTCTCCGAGAAATCGAGTACCCTTGGCAACCGGGATTCAGAATAGAAAATGCTATTTTAGTAGTAGTTTAAACTAAAACTCTTATTATGGCTAATACACGAATTATAAAATTTTGTGTAGTGCCAAAAGGTGGGAATTTTAAAATTGGCCGAAATGAAACGAAAACGCATCCCTGTTAATTCATTAACACCCCATCGTCGCAAAATTGTAAAAGATTTTCCGTTCCATCGATATTCTCCGTTAAGTTCGTTGCTTTGGTTAACTGCAGGGTTCATCGATAGAATGTGTCGTTTAAATGTAATTGGTGTAAGTAATTTATGCATGTGGCTTACGACCTTTCGTTATTCTGGCGCTAGACATAAATTATGTTCGATATTAATTTTCACGCTACAACAAAGACTACGTAATTTGTTGGCGTTTTCATTCAGGGGTTTCACATTTAGGTTCAGGACACCTAATGGACTGCTGCTTTGTGATTTTCTGAAAGATTAGTAGGAACGTAATAAATAATTAGCGGCATTACTCTACTTACATAGAGTTTATTTTATAAGGATTGGATTTTTCAAAATAATCTATTTTTTATTATATATATTATGGAAGTATGTGAGTAATTTGCTTGGGCCTGAGTGTAAGATATAAATATTGCTCCAGTCTATCTTACGGTGGGTAGGTACTTAAAAAAAATAGGTGTTACTTAGTTAATTATTTTCTGAGTTTTTATTTTCATACTAATAATCATACTAATATTATAAAGAGGAAAACTTTGTTTGTTTGATTGTAATGAATAGGCTCCGAAACTACTGAACCGATTTGAAAAATTATTCACTGTTGGGAAGCTACACTATCCCCGGGAGACATAGGCTATAATATATTTAAAAAAAAATTAGGGATCCTTACTAAAACTCGAATAATGTAACCGCAATGTACCCGTGCGAAGCCGGGGCGGGCCGCTAGTTATATATATTACTAGCTGAGCCCGCGACTTCGTCCGCGTGGAATTTAACTTAACAAAAAAGCCCGCTCCCACGTTCTGAGCCCGCGCGACAGGACCCATTTTAAAAAAAAAATTTTTCTTAAATAAAAGTAGCCTAAGTTACTGCTTATAACATCAGCTATCTACCAGTGAAAGTCCCGTCAAAATCGGTGCAGCCGTTTCAGAGATTACCCGGAACAAACACACAGACAGACAGACAGACAGACAGACGGAATTTTTTTTTTAAAATCGCGTTTTTGTTATAGGTGTCGTATGTACTTTCATATGCATTTAGTGAAAAGGTGTTATTTTGATATTACAAACAGACACTCCAATTTTATTTATTTGTATAGAGGAAGTATGTAAGTAATTTGCTTGGGCTTGAGTATTAGTTATAAATATTGCTCCAGTCCATTTTACGGTGGGTACTTAAAAAAAATAGGTGTTCCTTAGTTAATTATTGTCTGAGTTTATCTTTTCGTTTATAAAAGCAAAGTAATATTGCTGTTTATCTATTCTATACCCATAAAATATTCAAAGCTTTACATGTAAATCCAAAATAATATTAAAGTATACCACAGTTATGTTATTCGCTAACAAACTTGGGAAACTTTTAACGAACATTGTTTAATTTATTACTGTGTTTATCCCCATAGCATATATTAGAGTAAATTGTCATTAGCGCAGTCATCTAATGTGTTGAACAAACATGTCCCTAATGACGGAGCCTGTGTTCACTGTGATTTAATTAAAATTCTCACGTCCATTAAATATATTATCTTTGTAGGCAGACAGTTTCAAACTGAAACTTTTTGCCGTTTGACCTTCGTCTTCCTGTTTTTACAGGCATCAGGGAGGTTTGTTTCTGAAGGAGGATACGAAAAAAAATGAGTCTTCAAGTTAGCTGACTCCTTTGAACTGGATTTGGGAAAACTTTGGTAACATTGTGGTTTTAGAATTGTTAATAAATCACATTTCACGATAAAAAGAGTCTGTATACTACAAAAAATAATTTGGTATAAATATTAATTTCCGTTGGTAGGTAGGTACATCATCTTAGAAATTACTACCCTACCATGCAAAAATAAGGCTGTATTTAGGTTGTCCTGGTAAGAAAATATTGAATACTAGCTGTGCCCCGAGACTTCATCCGCGTAGTATTTTAACTTAGCAAAAATTTCGTGATTATCGGGTTAAAAAGTATCCTATATGTTAATCCCGGTTATAATCTATCTGTGTTCCAAATTTCATCCAAATCCGTTCAGTAGTTTTTGCGTGAAGGAGTAACAAACATACATACATCCACACTCACAAACTTTCGCATTTATAATATTAGTAGGATAGACCACTGTTGCTGTAGTGTCAATACCTGGGTATAAAGAATTCAGTAATAGATTTGTAAGTGGCGGGGCGTGCTCGTATTTTCAGTGAAACCTGTCCCGGCAAGTGACGTCGGCAACATTTTATCGTTCCACATATTCATAAAACGCCCGTAGCTATCATTTATCAGGTGTAACGTCGGGGGCAAACATTTTACAAAACATTTATTTGCTGTGCTCGCCGGGATTTACATGTGGGACATGCACATTAATCGTATACAGAGTCCCAGGAGGCGCCACTATAGTGCTCTCAGTTTAATAGTGGCGTGCTACAAAAGCCGCGTTACAGTTTTTGCACCTCTCCCATTACGCAGGACAGTAAAAAATTCGCGTCTCCCTAATTGCGAGAATTCACCGGCTAACCTTTATAGCGTCGGCATAATTTAACCCGGATATCACTGTGAATAGAAACGGCATGTCCGCTTTTATCGCTATGCTCAAACGAGTTAATTTACCTATGTTTTTTTTATAAAGGAGCCCCGACAAGTGACTACAAAGGTTTCCATTATCTATTAACGTCGTTAAAAAACGTCCCCGAACCGATGAAACTCTAATAATTTCGTGCACAACTTTGTGAAGATAATCCTTAAAGTCTGCCAAGGCATACCCTCGGTTCTACAGATTTCAAATATCCTTTCAAAACTAATCTGGATACATTTTATATTTCAGTTATTACTTCAATCGAATCGTTTGAATTTTAACGCGTGGCGTAGCTTTTTTCATATTTGGATCGAATCTAACTGAATTCGGGATACTTTATATTTTATTATGCCCGATTATAAGAAATATTGAATTATCCAATTGGAATTTGATTGGTGAAAGTAATTCTAAGCGATGCTGATGCCCGCTTTTCGTCTCGGCCTCCATATTCTTATGAGTCATATGTAAATTAATTCCACACAAAGTGGAGTCAATAATGAGATTTGGAAAGGTTTACCATGTCGGCGGATGCGCGGGGAGGGCGCGCGGTCACTCGTGGATGATCTATATGCGGATTTTTTATAGCCATTTAACTATGGGCTTCATATATTCCTGTAGACAAAGCTTAAATAATGGCTTCCGCTTACCCTGTGTATGTAGCATGAAAGGGAATGTAGCGTGTATTATTATTATTTACGTTTATAACGATTATCTCATGGGATTTTCCATTGTTGATATTATGGTAATGCAAGTAGATTATCTATATATCTATACTAGTTTCTGCCCGTGACTTCGTAAGCGTAGACTTAAGTAAAGTATTATATGTGTTAATCCAACTTATAAACTATCTGTGTTCCAAATTTCATCCATATCCGTTCAGTAGTTTTTGCGTAAAAGAGTAACAAACATTCATCCACACTCACAAACTTTCGTATTTATAATATTAGTAGGATTATATTCTAGTTACTGTTTGAACAGTTAAGAATCGACGACCGAACTCTTAGGGTACTAAATAATGTTCTTCAGAGGTTACAAAAATCTTTATACGAAGAAACTGGTATAAAATAATAGATTACCAACTTTATTCTTATTCTAAATAATATTATAACTAATTAGAGGAAAATTTGGAATAAGAAAGTATAACCTACATTGATTTCATGGAGGTAATGTGCAAATGTGTGTCAGGATTTGTTATAGAATAGACATTCCAATGAAGTTAATTAATGTGTTTCCAATGTTATTAGCTCTACCTAACTTTAGATAAGTCTGGCTTAATGTAGAGATTATATGTACTAAAATAATTATTAACGAAAACTAATTTCAACGTATTCATATCATAAATAATGCTGAAATTGTCAAAAGACAGGCAAATATACAAGATTCCGTTCACTGCAAATTCAGTACTAAATACGAAGAAATAACATTGATTTTGCAACACAAACGCATCGACTGACCAAAATTTTAACAAATTTCCCACAGTCGATAACTGAGCGTAATGCACTTTAGATAAATGAGTTGTGTATTGTATTATTCCATAATAGCATTTGCCTGCGGTCTCGCCCGTGAGGGCGTGCGATAAACGAATTAATAATTCCGCAGAGGTATTATATAGATTAATTTAGTAGTTTTCTTTTGAACAAACAACCATGCTAACATCACCCAGAATCTGTCTGCTCTGATGTTACAAAAACCTAATATGCATTATTTGAATTTTCTATTAGTTCTGTGCAAATCGTTGGAACAAATAAAGCTTTGTTTTATGTAATTATAAAGCGTAGGGCGCCGCAGCTGCTACTCTGTATATCGTGTAACGCTACTGACGCTTAGCACGGATAGAGTGATTTCGTACGTCGGTACCAAAGCTTCTATATTATCAAACCATCGTATATCTAGAACTGATTTCTAATAGATATACATATATCTCAAGATTTCTATCTGTCTGTCTGTAGCTATTATTTTATATACTAGGTGTTATTTGTTCACGGACATCGTTAAATTTTATTTACCAGTAAAACTATTGTTACGCCTCTGTTCACAAATTGTGAACTAAAACGATTCGCGAATTTGATTACAGTGAGCGTAATTAAAGAGCTCGGGTGTATTCATGACTAACTAAACGCCGAGTTAAACGAGGTTATGCAGCGAACGCGCAGTTCCGTTGTTTCATTCCAAATGGCCAGTTTTTTATTCACATTCATTAACGTTTCTGCTGAAATTTTAGTTACAAACGCAGTCTAGGTTTATACCTAAACTAGACTTTTAATGTAACTAAAATTTCATTAACTAATTTCGTAGCTAGTATCCTATTGAGCATTAAATAATTTTTAAACGATACGTAATAAATAATAGACACCTATATAATAAGTAAACTCTACGGCAATAAACCTCGCAAATAAATAATGTTAACGTTGTGTTATCAGTCAGTGCTATAGAGTAGGTTGATACATTTGTAAAAGGAGCCACTTAACTTCTTTTAAATCCTAAATTTACAGTATTATGTAGCTTAAGAAATTAGGATCTCAATGTCAGTGGTCTTTGTGCAGTATAACAATCGACTTACTTGACCATGTGTGCTGATTTGATAAGCCAATGTTACAAGCATGTATAGTTTTTGGTGGGAAATATGATGAATATCGGAGTTTCCTTGTAAGTTCGTATAGTCTAATTAATTGGTGGAACTGGTAAATGGAACTCTACAAATTGAGCTCTACACGACTCTACACATGTAAAGTTTAGTGTGTACACACTCGAGACCAGGAGTACGGCTGCTAATTAAAACAAGCGCTCTAACGCTCTCGTCTAATTCTGAAAGCGTAACGATACACTTATATGTGCAAGTAAAGACGCGCCTTTGAACTAGCCTCGCAGTAGGTAGGTATGTACTATGTAAGTACTCTGTATCAACGCTAAACGAGTTTTATTTCTGTGTAACTTTGACGGAGCTGGTCTATTGTACGTAGCATTTCTTTAAAAGCACGTCTCCATTTATCATTCGACGCATTTTTTTTATTTCACTTGCTTGTTAACCTTAAGTTTTGAGCGCTCCGTCTTGAGACCAGTTATATAAGGCTAAGCCACTGTCGGCAGACAAGCTTGCGCCTAGTGTATAGAATTATAGATAGATGCTGGCAATATTGCCGAACTAGAGAGGAATGAGATAGAAGGATGGTAAGTCTTCCGGCTCTCCCACTCATCCTACGAAACGCAGTTTTAATAGCTATTTTACGCCGATTTTTTGTGATATGGTGGTACTACCCCCGTCGAGTCACATCGTATATAAGTTAACAATTGGCAGTTGCATTTAGTAATTTCTCTACAATGACGACCGCTTGGCGCAGTGGTTCGAGCGCAGGCCGTTCTGCTCACAGCATATGGTGGTTGCGGGTTCTGGGTGTCACTGGGATCGCCCCCAGTCCATTGTACGGTACCCATAGGACAAGCATTCCTTAATTTGGGACCATACAGGTGGTGTACCAGTCTAGTGATATTTATTTATTTATTTAATGTTACATATAGATAACTACAACGATTGAATCTGAATAATTATGTAACTAAACAGGTGTTTATAAAGCCTATACACACTATTTTTGAAGGTACTGTGACAACGGGGTTTTATATTAATAACTCAAATCACTTGGTAATATTTATTATTGTTAATTACTATTATTTAATACAAATATATTTTTATACACGTCCTATCATAACGGTCCCCAGTTGTCATTGCCAGCGCACCGCAGAGCTTTCAATTTCAAAATAATATTTTTTTTTCTTTAATTTAAATATATTCTAGTGGGCCAGGAACGCTTATCGCCAGTGGCCAGTGCGCCGATATGGACCTTACAGTACTATAAAAACATGCAGTTTTATGTTCGTAATAAAATTGAATTAGGTACTTATTTAACGAAATGACGCTAATGCTTTACGACAAGAATTGGGTTGTTAATCACTAACTATTTGAATCTAAGGAGAGGAAGCAGAAGTCCCCGAATAGGAGCCATTTTATTTTCAAGGAGGTAAAACAAAGAACACACGAGGAATCAAGTATACCTACAGCAGATTAGACTGAACGTGAGGGAATTGTAGCCAGACTAGTGGGTACTAAATATTACAACAAGTTCTTTTGTGTTTCCGAGGTGTATGTGAGCACTATCTCTCCTTGGAGTACTTTATCTTAATTTATAACTGAGAAGGAAAAATTGAGTCGTTAACTCAATTCGTCTCTGTAATTTGCATTTCTATTCCATTTAGACGCCTTCTAAATGACTGTCGTGTTTGTAATTTTTAGGGACAAATTCAATGAATAGGTTTTATTAGACAAAACGTTACTAGACTCATGTTTACTACCTTTTAAAATTATAATATTATCATAACATTTAATTCTCACTATATATATCGAGACTTACAAATGTTGTCTTGTAGTCAAATAAGGTGCCCCATAGTGATTACAAAGAGAAGCCGACAGTTAAGTTCAATACGTACAAAGTGTTATATAAACACCCTTTTTTATTGCCTCAATTTTTTGGAGCGTTTAATTAAAATATAAAGGAGCAGACCGAGGAAAGTAATGGCGCCTAATAAGCTTTGGGGGTGACAATGGCAAGTCAACGCACGAAAATTTAGGGGAAGGGGATAGGCAATAACGAAATTTATGATTCCTACGTCATAGGTTAAATGTTCGGGGTAAAATGTAGAGCAGAAATTAAATACTGAACTAAAATTTTGCAGGTAAAGAGAATAGAGAAAGGTTCTAAGGGATTTCTTTAGGGGTTTCTTTCATTTGTGTGCGTAATTGTATAGATAAATATAGATTAATTTTCACACTTACACTCATCATCATCTGCCTTACCTTTTCCCATTATCTGGGGTCGGCGCAGTATGTCTTTTCCTTCCATACATCGCGCTTTCCCGTCATACTCACATCCACTCCAACCTCGTTCATATCATTCTTAATCTTTATCGCTATTATTCTATCATTAACCCTTTTTACGTCCGCGTCCGTCACACTGCTTTTCATATCGCTATCAATCACAATCCCTACCCCGTTTCGTTTCCCATCCCTACCACAATAAAATAGCTTGTATCCTTCTCCAATCTCTCTTGCCTTTGACCCTTTCCATTTTGTTTCCTGTAGACAAGCTATATTTATTCTCCTTCTTTTCAATAAGTCGGCTATTTCCGCTCCTTTTCCTGTCATACTTCCGACATTCAGGCTTCCCATTCTAACTCTTTTTTCCTGGACTTGCTTCTTACGTCGCGCCCATCCAGGAAAGCGCGACAACCCTTGTCTATTTCCCACAGTAACCGGGTGCTGTAACTGCGCGTCGCCTCCGGGGGACGCCCTAACCCTATCACTCATATTTCTATACATACCTAAAGACATACAAAAGATTTGGCAAGGTGTTTTTGTGACCGGCCGCCAACCAGACGTCAACCCTTCTCGGGAGTGAGCAGTAGCCCAGCTAACTCGGGCTTAGGGTGCCATAGGTATCGCCACCCCAAAACGAATACTGTCCCGCTTCCGACAACACCCAGCCCAAACAAGCCCTCCTTCAGTGTGGCACCAGAGTACTGCCTCGCTTCGACTACCGTTATACACGGTATTTGTGCTGACTTTTGTCGCCTTCTACGACACGCTGTTAGTCCAGCTTGCGGTGGGGAATAATTATATTCTTACTCCGTCCCCACACAGAGTTCACTTTCACACTTACACTAACCGGGTCAAATAACAAAATTCCTTTTCCGGAGCTTATTTTCGCTCAGAATGCAAGATAAGTTAGCGTTTTGAAACAACTTGATGCTCCACCACGCAACGAGGCCTCGCGACGACGCCGGCTTCCTTGTAATAAATCTGATTTCGCTCCAACTTTGCTGCAACATCTGATAAACAACTCGTTGCGCGCGTCCCGGTTAATAATATTCGCAAAGTATGAATGAGAGTTCCTATTGTGACAATAGGTGTGTTTTATTTTCGATAAAGTTCCGCTGCACGAGAAACGGGAATGACGTAAGTTGGGGATGTCCGCCTTTCAGCGAGTGAACGTGCAGAGCTTTTATTTCGTACTCCGGTATTGTTACAAAAATGCCGGGCTCGGAGTCGGCAGCCACTCTGAATGTTAATCAAGTGATGAAGAGGACGACTACCATCAGTTATTCATGTCATAACGATTTCTGTGTCGGAACTCTTTTAGCGGCCGTCGCCTACAGCCTTTACTGTGTTAATATCGGGTTGTAGGCCACTCAGACGGCCGTCGTCCGCAGTCACGTCCAGTATGACTTAATTTAATTTCCAATTAAATTTCTGAGTAAGTAAGTACCTATTTGTGATGAAATGGACCGTCCACACTTAACCCACTTAACGCACTAAGAACAACAGTTACTAACAGGGAAAGCTACTTCGAGGAGTTTAACAACTTAGTTGGCGACCGCGGAGTGAACTAGTTGTAATCTGTACCTACTTACCCAATATTAGTTACAACTTAAGATTGCTTTTTTAAATACTGATTTCTGGAATTCTACAGCACGCGTATGTTACAAATTTTAAATGTGAAATAAGTTATCTGTAGACGAATACTGTGGAAACATAAAAAATGTTCAATAAACGGAACCATAATTTATTAGGTTTAATAAAATTAAAGAATGTTTTAAAAGCTTTACAGGGCTGAATAATAATGGGGAGCCTACACTAGCGCGGGGCGGTGCGATTCCGAGGTGGGCACACTACACCCTGGGGAAGATTTGTGTTGTGTTCGCGACAATACGTCGTAAACTGGCGTTGTTCGCCGTTCTTCATGTGCCACACCCCTGCACGCGGATAAAATTGAGCTCCGTATAAATATAGGGAGGCGTAAAGTGTCAACTTTCGCGACGTTTCAAGAAAAATATTTTTATAAAGCGACAACTTTATTTTTTTAAGTGCCACGTTTGTCGGGATGATGTATAATTTAGGAAAAATACAACGGCGTAGATACCTAAAAATAGTGTTACTAACAATGGCATTTGTGGTAACCTTTTTGAAGCGAAGCTTTTATGCGGACGTTCAGGGCGCTCGCCACGCGGCCACTCTATCCGTGCTAAGCGTCAGTAGCGTTACACGATACATATAGGTATACAGAGTGGCAGCTGTGGCGTCCAACGCTTTATACAATAAAACTTCGCTTCTTTCGAGCGTCCCTAGACGGCACTGTTTTTTTTTACTAAGTATATGACCCAATTTACCACACAGTTATAAAGCTTGGGTTCCTATATTAAGTTTTCAGTATTTTCATAGTACGGACCACTGCTGTAGATAATAAGATATACTTGCCATAAAATAAACGCAGGGGCCATAAACAATACCTCAAACGACGCCGAGTACTGTGAAGTAAAGGACCCACAAAAGCGCGCAGTGATTTCTTCTATTTTATTCTATTATACGACATTATACACAAGCAGATGCTGGATGTATTAGCTGACACATGTAATCTCATACTCGTCGTGTATAAGATTACACATGTCAACATACACCACCTCGTTTATCTCGGGATAATGGAAAATATCCCTTGGTTCGTGCTAACATAAACAATTTTACCCAATTCCACCTTTTGTGTTGTGAAATCTATATCTATATAGGTGCCTGCATATAGCAAAACGTGTAAATTGTTTCTGTCGGGCATTTACCTACCTTGTGGGCGACGGTAATTGCTATCGTTTGACAACAGATAATTATGCGGTAATTATGCCGGGGGCAGGGCATTGGAGACGCGTATTCGTGTATAAATATTACAAGTTAATGTATTGTTATTAATATGGGAATGCAATTGGTACGAGTAGGTGATGTTAGAATAATTTGTAAGGGATGTTAGTTAGTAATTGTTAAGCGGCTGAGGTAGTTAAATTGCCCTAATTACTACATTCATATATATTTTTATATACCTACTTAACAACAAGCATACGAGCCGCCTGATGTTAAGCAGTTACCGTACCGTAGGCCATAGATTCTTGCAATACCAATTGCATTACTCGCACGATGCCGATCTGAAGGGGAGTAGGAATTCGGACAGAGGAAGGGGAAGTGGGTTGGGCTTCTGGCTCTCTCGCTGCTATTGTAGCTACTTTACGCCGATATTCTGTGAGAGGCTGGTACTACCTCGTTCGAGCCAGACCCTAGATATATATATATATATATATATATATATATATATGCCATCGTAAAATGATTAATGTCAGCATTCTTATTTGTGTGATTATTTTCAAAAATCCGAGAATATTTGAGGTTTGTCCCTCATAGTAGGTATATAAGCTAAAATTACTCACGTCAAGTATACAAGAATCAAACCCAAAAATGCCTGCTTTGCGAGCAAAAACCTTTTCGAAGTTTTCGCTACACTCCTTAATCTATATTTGCAGATGATCCTTAGCTACTTAGAATACTTACAATTGATTTCCTATAGGTACCGGCTTTTGAAATACGAAATGGTAGCTAAATTATCCACGTAATATGCCTCCAGCAAAACTGTAACAAGCTTTACCTTCCTTGTTTGTATTGAACAAGAATACGTCAACACATAATATATTTTCATCCCGCCCCTATCAATAAGATTTCCTTGAAATAACACAAGGCATGAACGAGAACAAACATACAATATTTGTTGGGAATTAATTAAAAGTATTGTAAAACATTAGAACGGCTTTTGCTGTTGCGGATGTTGTTGGATTATAAATTACAAAGCAATGTTAGGACTATCTCATAATACTAAACTCGTAAATTACAAAGTGGGCAGACCACTACGGCCAAACTTTGTCAAGCATCCCTGGTTTCTCTCTAGCCAGGGGAGCGGGTTCCGTGTGCACTTTCCTATATAAATGCGTGCATTATAGGTACAGTAAACAAAAAAGTTGCTCGGTATCTGAAATATCCAAAAGAATCACATTGTTAAACATGTCATAATAGCATTATATCAGAAGGTCTCTGCAGTAACAAATACACAATATTTTTTTGTTGACTGTACATAAACTCTAGGTTACTTGTTTTGTATCTGTAGTCGATGTACATGACTGTCTGTTGTCCGAAATAAAATAAAATAAATAAATAAACTGTGTAGGTAACTAACTTAGGCCACCAAGGTACTGTAACAACCGGGTTTCAATAATAAAATCTTATGACTTTGTAATACTATGTTTATTATAATAATATTTAAAACACATGTTTATACACTCCTACAAAGAGAATACAATACTTCGTAAGACACTCCTATCCCGGTTGTCACTGCCAGCGCACCGCAATTCTTACAATTTCAAATCATTTTATTTATCGTCAGCCAGGAACGTCTATCGCTAGTGGCCAGTGCGCCGACATGGACCTTACAGTACCTACCATTAAAAATACATTCTGTTTTTGTGTAAATTCTCAAAAAATGAAACTATAAAATTCCTCTTCAAAATGAATACCGAGTTTATATAGTCCATCCGAAGTTGGCGAGCCCGGCGGTAGCCGACTCGAACTTGATCATAACTACCATTTCCATTACCATTTAAATGTATGAAAAGTTAACGAGAACATTGGATATGTCACATATCCGATCTCTTTATTGGAGAATTCGTCCTCATTTGATGGCACTCGTATGAGACTGATTGATACTCCAGTTGGTATCTTGAATTACGTTGATTACTTCCTTCTCGGGCTTGGGGCGGCGTGTGCGGGATTAGGGCGGCACACAATATTGAATACAACATAAAAGGTACCGTCCTAAAAAAGGAAATGTGTACATTGAAGCCACTTTGTTCTGTTTGTGATACTTACCTACGCTGACGTCATTATTGGAATAATTCCCCTTTGTTTATAAAGCTGGGGCCATTCTACAAAGCCTATCGTTCATTATGTTTGTATGTTTTTAACGTTTCATACGTTAATATTCTTTTGTACTTTGAATTCCACTTTGTGAACGTTTTATGCTATCAGTATACGTTTTATAACGTTTTAGAACGTTTTATACTATCAATTATTTACCTAGTTGCTTATGCATAAGTTACGGAATACACATCTGCGATATCTTTGACAATATTTTAAACGATAACCCTATTATGATTTAGATTAATTTGCAATCAGATGGGTAAAAATAAATTCAAAATAACATAACATCATGTGCTCGGGTAAATAAATAAAAATAAACGAAAAAAAAATATTTCCCATTACTTTTTACGTATTAAATAAAGTTTGATTTATTCTTCATTCTATTATTATTTGATAAATGTTTTCAAAATAATTTGAATTGTATTCATACGTGTGCTCTCTGTGTGTATGCGTGTAGGGCTGTGTTTATACGCATTATTATTATATTTGTGTTTAATAATAATAATAATAAATATCGCCAGACAGATACACCAACTGTACGGTCCCAAACTAAGCAAAGCTTGTACTATGGGTACCGTGCAATGGACTGGGGGCGATCCCAGTGACACCCAGACCTGGGCAAATTACGAAAAGACCATTTCCGAAATCTGCCCCGGCGGGAATCGAACCCGCAACCAACATGTCCAGTTTGTACATGTATATATTGTGTTTTATTCTTAGTATAGATATTTCCAGCAACTATTTCAATTTTCAAAGTCACCTTGTGTCGGCAAATGTCAATGTGCATTGGCGAGCGTACCCGTGTGTCGTCAAAGGACAGAGTGACCGGGTGTTTATTTCGTTATTCGATACCACTATTCGCAAGCTATCTTCAACTACAAATTACTCAGAGTGCAAGCTATACGAGTATTTGTATTTGAGGGTGCACAGCAATATAGGCCATAAAGGCTCGCATATCACAGGGAGAGACGCTCTCGGAGAGATGACACGGCCCGCCACTGCTCTATGATTGATCGCATGCCGCCGGGAACCAATTAAACTTGTCCACTACACTGGGCCATTTAAAATTTACTAAGATATACTGGCCAAACGTTTGCCTAACTGTAAGTAAACTGTATTGGGAACTAATCGAACTTGCAGTAGTTAGCTGAACGGAGTTGGTTATAGTCTACACCATATATTGGCAATGCAACGTTTGGTTAATGCATAACAGATTTAAAAGACAAGAATACCGTCTACCTGAGATCTGTTTTCGTATGCCTGAAAAAAATACAACATCTTCAACCTAGTCTCTCTCAATTTGTAATGAGGTCACCTTCCTCTCCACCTGATTCTACTCTGATGTGGTTGCGATCCGAGACCACGGTAGGTATTTATTTATTATCAGATGCTTGTTGTGCTTACAGCTTAGCCAAGACGCACAACAAGCTAAATTAATACTACTGATCGCTCAAGAAGCTTATACACTTTTTAATGAATACATGTAACTTAGTATTAAATATATCAAGGTCTGGTTGCTGAGCAATTAAGGGGTTGATTAAATTGACGGCTTGGGCAGTTGGGGCAAATTGCGCGGTTCGCGTGCGCACCGGCGGCGCCGCGAGCAGCCGCCGCGCGTGCGCACGCCGCAACCGACCCGTGGTGACTAAAGAACATCGCGACAAAGTGGAGGGGTTATCGATAGTGCCGTTTAGAAGCAGGAAATAGTGGACCATCATGGCGCACTTGCGTCTAAGCTCCAATGTGCTCATGCCTACCATGCCAGTTACGAATAGCGATGGATACAGATATGGGTAATAGCCGAACATTTTCCTATAAAGAAAACGACAAAACTTCTTATAGAAAACTAAATACCTACTGGCATAAGGTTAGTCAAGCCGTAGGATATTTTTACTGCCTATAACGACTGTAGATATACAGACGTTGTTCTGCCCTATTTAGAACCCGATTGAAGCACCTCCTACTGCATCCAATGTAAATGTAAATCACCAAGGGAACTATTCAAACACACACAAAAAAATTTCAAAATCGGTACAGCCGTTTAGGAGCGTTTCAGTGACAAATACACGTACTGAAAAATTATATATACAGCCTGGCGCTACCATGGCGACTTAAATTTAACACACAGGTGGGGCTGGTGGTCAATAATCATAATAGTAATAAAAAAAAAGAAAAGTCCGTAAATATAAAAAATTGAATTTTCGAACAAATTAGATAATAAATAAAGTAATGAAATTGGCATCATCCTTGAAATCTGATTCATTCAGCTACTCTTACGCTCTTAACTACAACTCGGAGCGGGGCGAGCTAATAGTATTATTATTATTTCTAGTAGTATTTCTTTTTCGTTTTAATTTCATTGAAGAAATATTATTATCCGTGACCTCGGCAGATGACCTCTGCGCTAGAGTTATTTACGTACAGGCTGCTCCAAAATGGTATTTGAGAAAATGTTGAATAATTCAATAAACAATAATGTTTAATAAAATTTAAATATCTCGAAAATCTGAAAATGCGAAGCCTAATACGTGTGTTAATTTAAAGTCGCCATGGTAGCGCCAGGCTGTATAAAGATGACGACAGGTAACATAATACCTATCTGAAATGTTACGATTACAGTGCTTTAATATTTTATGAGCATTTTAAAATCCCCTAACTTGTTATCATGCAATAAATGGGATAAATAGGTCGATAAAATAAGATTTTAGTTCGTAAAGTTCCTGATACCACCTTCACCGTAGACGTCCAGCCACGCTTATTTGAAATTGGTAAAAATAAAACTAAGTTATTTGAACTGTAATTTTAACATTTAGATTAAACGTGTAAATTTTACCCGCGTGTGAGAATCTTAACTCGTAGTTTAGGTCCTTAATTAGTTTTATATCCCAGAGGTGGGTCTTCGTTATTTTTAAACTAGGGTTGTTCCAAATTAGGTGTCGAATTTATTAATATTTGAAGTGAAGATATTGAATTCATTAATTTTTAAAATAAATGGTAGATCTACTCTGAATTATGATTTAATAAATTAATAGGTACTGAGAGAAGATGTCTTAAGAAATATATTAAAAGGTTTTATTTTAATAATGCACGATATTTTGCCTGGCGTCTTAGTACACCCTAACTATGTTCTTACCACAAAAAATATGGGTCTCTTTCTAACAGCTGACCTTTGAGTAAATCACATGTTATTAAATCAGTTGACCAACCAAAGGATAGGATTTAAACCATCAGACGATCTTTTGTAGTAGGTAGGTAAGTAAGTAGTATCTTTAGACTTTAGGAAGGTGCCATGCTAAATATCGTGCATTATTAAAATAAGACCTTATAATTAAGCTTAAAAATTCATGACATAATTTTAACCTACCTAACACAAAATTTTGTATCGACTTTCTGTCTCAAGAACTCCCGGTTTGTTTTCGCAATTTAATTTCAATGCCGCTAGGACCTACTTTTCACTGTTGGGTTAGTTCTTACGGCGTTAGTAGCTATACTTTGCTCCACAAATGGTAAAAAAAAATGGTTTTGAAGCAATTTAAACGTGGTTTAGTTTAAAAGCGTAAGCGTGGTCGGTTTGCGGAGTAATGGCGCTCCTGGGGACAATATCTCGGGAGATCTCCACACTACGGCACAAAACATATTCACGTAAAATTTTAAGTTTTTGGCAGGCATCTCGTACATTATTCAAAGTATTTTTAACCCCCGACGAAAAACGAGGGGTGTTATAAGTTTAACATGTGTATCTGTGTATCTGTGTATCTGTGTATCTGTGTATCTGTGTGTCTGTCTGTAGCCACGTAGCGCCCAAGCTGATGAACCGATTTCAATTTTGTTTCTTTTGTTAGATAGGTATTCTGATCGAGAGTGTTCTTAGCTATGTTTCATGAAAATCGGTTCAGCCGTTTGAAGATCATCAGCTCTTTTGTAGGTTAAAAAAGCCACATTCACGGCCAAAACCAATTCCCACGGCTCGAATCCATTCGAAATTTGTGATTATTGGATTTCGATTTATTATATTTTTAAATGATCGTAATAGTCTGAACTGGCTTTTTACAATATTATAAATTTGAAAAGTTTCCCTGATTCTGGAAAAAATGTATATTTTATCAATTTTTATATGAGATTTGTGTATGAACTAAAGACGTTCCATAAGTCACGTTTCAAATGATGGATACGCGCATGCGTAAAATTTTGTTTGTTTTGTTAATGGTCATGGAATATTACGCTATAATAATTCTAGAGGGCGCTGCTCCGCCATTGAGAAAAAATATAAAAAAAAACAAATCTAATTTAAAATAATTTTAGCTTTATTGAAAATTCTTCCCCTGAGCTGCTCCCGTCCGCCTCAAACAGAGTTATTACATGAAATTGAATCATAATTGATAATATTTTACTAGGAATTAAACCTCCGTGGCATCAATATTTAGATTCGTTGTCTATTCTAATGTCATAACAAAATAATGTCTCATACTTTTACACAGATTTTCTGTTGATTATTGTACACCAGATTATAAATGAGGAAGCCAAAACAAATTATGTAAATGGCGCTTTCATAATCTGGCATCGAAACTAGTTGTACCAGATGAATTTGCGAGATGAGTTATGGATACTGAGCTACGGGAGCTACGCAAATCGCGCTAACTTCATTATTTGGAAGAACTAGGTAAATTATACATTTGATGAATAGGTCGTCGCATCGGGGGTTTTTAAATTTTCAATTTAGAGTTATGTATCACAAGGAAGCGCTGCCGGCAGCCCGCGACGTGTATGCCTTTATCAAAGTGAAGTTCTTTCAATGTTTTCGCGGCTTTTATTTTCTACGATGCGGTTTAAAAAAGTTGCTAGCAACGCTATTGTGATTGGTCGGGAACGGAGGCAATACTCTGTGATTGGTCTATCAAATATAACATTGGAATGTGATAGGTCGATCGTAGATCTTATTTCGGAAACTTTTGTCGTAAAAGCCCAAAGGGTTGTCCGTGCATTGATCATACCTAGGGAGAGTTACGAGTTACGACATAGTAGAAACTGTAGAAAATGCTAGCAATAATACTAGTGGAAAACTGTGCAACACGTTACAGAAATGTCAGGAGTCAGGAGACAGTTAAAACTGCTAGTTGAACAGGATCGGTTCCCGCGGGAGGGACGGCGGCCGCGGCGGCGGCGAGGCGGCCCGCCCGCCCTATCGACTCTACGTTTTCAATTTCCGTTTGGAAATAATTGAATCTTGAATATAATGTTAATGTTTTTTCTAAATATGTGAAAAAAATTAAAAGATCGTTATTCGATTTTACAATAGTTAAATCATTACAAATAAGTAATTTTAGCATTTAATGCATTGTTTGGTAATTTTTCGATAGGAATAGGACATTACTTAATGATGTTAAGGGTCGATTAAATGGCTTACTAATTTATATTACAATCATTATTTCCCGTTTGAATAAAACACCCCAAAATATTCCATGTAATAGATAGGTAAGTACATAGGTAGGTACATTAAATTGTGGACGATGTAACAACAATTACAAAACAAGGAACTAAAATTAAATAGGTACTCAATTGTAAAATTATTTGTTAACAGGTTTGTTTGGTGCGATGGAGGGGTGCAGGTGAGGGCGCGCGGGGGGCGCGGCGCCCCGCCGCCGTCCGCCCATGGCCCCTGCTTTCAGATTAAGGTAAAATAGAGCTTCTTATATAGAAATCGATACATAGAATTGAATCTAGTGAGGATTTCTTAACAAAAAATATTGGCCAGACATCTCTTTGTACGAATATACTTATTTGCTTACTAAAAGTGGATGTTTTTTATACGATAGATAGATAAGTATTGAATTTTTCATACTAGGTAATATTTTGTCAGTATTCTTGTGCCGAAATGTATGAGGGTAAACGTCATCTTTGGCCTTTGAAAGTAGCCTAGGATTACTAAAATAAATTTGCGGGTAATCTATTTCTAAAACCACATAAATAAGTAGGTACTATTATTCAAAGAAAGGTATACTATAAATAGGTATACGACTGTCGGAGGTATTCCAGCCACTTCTCAGATAGCTCAGATCAATGACCCCAAATATCTGGGATACACAGATTTTTTTAAAAATTGGTTTTATTTCCTCTGTAACACAGACTAAAATTGATTGAACTAAATGTGTCGCCGTTTTTCCCACGGTTGTAGTGCATGAGAAATTTAATTAAGTCGAAATTTGTGGCCAATGGAATTAGCACATTTAAGTATACATCCTACATGCCTGTGGTTAAATATATAATAAAATAATGTAGCCCTTTTGACGTCTCGCTCCTGGGTAGGGGCCTCCCCTCACTCCGAGGGGGATTCAGGCCATAATGTACCACGCTGGCCCAGTGCGGGTTGGCGGATTTCACATGTCTTTTGAAAATTAGTTAGATTTTCTAAGACATACAGGTTTTTTCACGATGTTTTCCTTCACCGTAAGCAAGTGATAGGTAATCATATAGAATTATGATTCGCACATATATTTTCGAAAAACCCAGAGGTGTGAGTCGGAGTTTGAACTCAGGACCTGGTGGGCACCAGGTCCTGAGTTCAAGACGCGTGAATAACCAATCGGCTCTCACTGCTTCTTCACTGTGGTTAAATAAGATGCAGGTTTTCAGCCAACTAGCCGTGTTAGTGAAACCGCTTTGTGACATTTAATCTGACTCACGCGCTATCATGACTTTAAGCCTACCACGTTTATCGAGGCTGAAGTCACAGGCTGTATTGATCGTGAAAACACGAGAGAGGCTGAAAATTCTAACTATGAAAGTTTTACTTAAGCCAATAGATAAATAAATATCGCAGCTTCGCGGCGGAGATTTGATTTTATGGATGACTACAACACCGCCACCTACCGGGCCCAATTATAGCTAAGAATTATAGCATCCAGCTGACCCAATAAGTTTAGGCGGATAAGAATTACGAATACACACACCGCAATTTTATATACAGGTTGAAACAGAAAGGGTACTCTTTTTCAAAACTTTACTTTGTAATTCTAAAACTATCAGCTTTGGAGGAAACTTGAAATAGAAGGTGCTACAGGGATACAGCTGTTGACAGTAGTACTTCAACTGTTTCACAAAGCCGATATTTTTCGATTTACAAAGTAAAGCTGCAAAAAAAATTGTATGCCCTTTTGTTTCACCTAGCAAACCGATAATATTATAAAGATCATATACAATAACAGTAAACTCTTCTTTTTTAATCAGGTTTAATTTTGTTTTCGTTCTTTTAGGCCACCAAATCACTTAAATCTACCACCGGCTCGGAATGATAATAGTGCCATTGAAAGGAGCCAGCAACATATCCTGACGTTTATAGTCTGTTATAAAACCTGTCATTTATACCTCTCGTCCACATTCGTTTTATAGCAACTGCAACCAGAGCTCTCGCGTTTTGCTCCGGTAATTTAAGTAATAAGTACTTAGTATTATTTAAAATATCTTCATCACAAAGTCACTTTGTTCCAATTATCTTCTTAGTGGTCTATATTCGCTGGAGACAGTCAAAAGCGCTCACTAAATATTGACTCAAAAAACTGTGGGGCAGTTGCGTTCTCTACCCCGTAACATCAAAGCTGTTGACTATCTCTCTCCGAACCAGTGGCGTGCATAGGGTTTTGAAACAGGGTAGGCAGAGTTTAGCATAAAAATTCATTAAAATTAGGCATAAGTACCTACCTAGGTAGGTAGGTACCTTGAATTATTGCTCGTGAGCTTACTCCAGGTTTGCATGTGTTAGACGTCTTTTGTTGTGAGTAAGTAGGTATTTAGCCGTATCAGATATCTAAGGTGATTGGTTGATGTTCATATACATTGATATACTTAGGTACCTATATTGATTTTAAGACAAGTCAGTCCCTGAATGGGTCCTTCGCCGTTAGTTAAGTACCTAGATCTATTCATGCAGTTATTCACAAGGACAGATACATAGATAGACTAATAAAAGTACCTACCTAAGTACCCAAACTAAATAAAATTATCGATCTTGTTTACTAATTTATAAATGAAATCTAACCGAATAAACCATTTTAAATAAGAATTGAATACCTATTTACGATATCGTAAAAGACCCCGTTCGTTTTAAATCCGTAAGTACCTAAGTTGTTTTTTTAATCTAAATTTTAGACAACTCAGCAAGGCGCTCGCGTTGTTGTCGTAAATATCTATTTTACGTAGTCTACGTACCTATGTTGGTATACGCTTTAGCGCTGAAAAATATCCCAGTATCCTGTCATCTAAGGAAATGATTAATAAAATTTTGCATTAATTGTCTCGTGATATTACCTACCTTTCTTCTGGGACAAATCCAAGTTCTTTACGCATCGACAGTTTAAAATAAAGTTCACTTTTTCTGCATAGGGCAATGAGAAACACTTTTATTTATAATTTAAGTTCCTGCTTATCACACACGTCACTAATTTCACAAGTAATATTTATCCATAACAACGAGGATTTAATAATTATTCAAATTATTTAGCACGCATGTAAACAAACCAAACAAACACAGAACATCAACATCGACTAACAATAATGGCGTCTAAAAAATCACAATCAAATTTAATACTAAATACTAAGTGACAAAAACGCATTGTAAACTTTAAACAAACAAATTACATTGCGATTCAACCTACTAGACTTCGTCGGATTACCAAACCAGGCAGTGCCTCTAGCCCGAACATTTTAATTCGTAGAAATTTAGTAAATTGTGCGTATTTCATTCAAGGAATGAACGTTTCTTACACGAAGAATGAGGCACATTTAGTACGTGCTTTTGCCACCGACACGGGGCGGCCCGAAAGGAGCGGGCGGACAATGACAGCATTATGCGCGCGCTTTTTCAAATATCTAATTAAAATGATTATTTACTTTTAAATATTTTTTCTGTTTGATTGTATTATTTATTATAATTTTACCATAAAATCTCAGGGTAGGCAGTGCCTTTATGCCTCTATGGAGTGCACGCCACTGCTCCGAACCCAATGTGAATTCAATTCCACGTTGTTTTCGTTCAATTAAAATTTACGAATAAAGATCAACACCCGAAATGTTGTGGATTATTTATACTGTTTGTAAAAAAAGTACAAAATAAAAGACACTTAGTTCATCTCCTGTTACTTATATAATTAACTAGCTGACCCCGCGACTTCGTCCGCGTGAAATTTAACTTAACAAAAAAGCCCGCTCCCGCGTTCTCAGCCCGCGCGACAGGACTTATTTTTTTTAATTTTGTTTTTCTAAAATAAAAGTAGCCTAAGTTACTGCTTATAACATCAGCTATCTACCAGTGAAAGTCCCGTCAAAATCGGTCCACCCGTTTCGGAGATACTCTTTGATTTCATGTGTTTATATTTTTTTACGCGGAAGCCTAATTGTTTTTCCAAAATTAAAGTAGCCTAAGTTACTCCTTTTATCATCAGCTATCTGCCAGTGAAAGTCCCGTCAAAATCGGTCCAGCCGTTTCGGAGATTACCCGGAACAAACACACAGACAGACAGACAGACAGACAAAACAATTTTAAATCGCGTTTTTGCTATAGGTGTCGTATGTACTTTGATATGCACTTAGTGAAAAGGTGTTATTTTGATATTACAAACATACAATCCTATTTTATTTATTTGTATAGATTCTTATAGAGGAAAAAATATTATATTTGATTTGACAATTAAGGAAGGTACTCTATCACCATTATTCGTAATTACTGTATCTGTTGTAAGGTTACATAATAATAACTGACATGATAAACAACCTTATTGTGCAAATTAATGTGAGATTACCCTCGGTACTTCCTACTCACAAGTATTGCGTTAAGCTTCACCATGAGGTCCTGACCGCATCGAGTTTCGAACAACAATCAGCTAAGTTGGTATTACATAGGTATTTAGCACGATCTCAGCGAGCTAAATCTTGGAACACTTTGCGAGTTATCGTATACCGCCTGTTAGGGAGCGTGGGGATCATCATTGTAATAAATAAATTAAGACTAATATGGTTTCTTGTGGGTTCAATTCAACAAAAGGCAAGTTTATAGGTAGTTGCAGATGCCATGGGGCCATGTCTGATGTCATGCAGTTTCAGATGTTAAGCGCTGGCATCTCGATCGATGCGCAATACGTCAGTTTTGACAGTTTTTTTATACAAAATATGCCAAAAATGACGTATTAATAGGCGATACGTCAGTTTTTACATATTGCGGGTCAGAGTGTTAACAGAGTGTTAACAGAGTTGGGTCCCTGAGCGCCTGTTACCACCCCATGGAACGCTTGCTAGTGTGCCTATCTAGACAATAAATAAAACCTGATAATATTATTCAGTCTATTTAAAATAATCTTATTGTTCCAGATGGGTGGTGTGTTGGCTAATGGCGGCGGCATCGTGGGGCGTCCTGAGCGGCGGGCAGGCGCTCACGCCGCCGCTCACGCCCCCGCTCACGCCACCCTGTCCCGCACACTGCATCTGCTTGTCACAGTCACAGGTACACGCAAATGAGTGAACCAGCAACCATGGTTCATGCTAGCAGAGTTATACATTGCAACTTGTCGCTTTAAATTGATTGAAATCGGGGAGAGTAATTCGGTTTCAATTGACAAGTTGCAATATTAATTCCTTTTAACAATACGAGATGATTGAAACATGGATGATTGTTACGTATAATAGCCATAATTCTCCGTAATTTTATGCAGGAGGCCGTTATATTCAAAATGTGTGTTATATATATTTTAACGTTGCTCTAAGTGTCATCTATATCCGTTAATTATTTTTGAAGGTGTTTGTAACCTTTAATTTCAATTATAATTAAAGTAAAATCGTCAAGTTGTCTCGGTTACACACACCAGACAGTTTAAATTTCAATTCGATCGTAATATTAAGAATGAAATAATATCTAATGTCGGTCACGTAATTTACTGAGCCCTACACAATTAGATTACATAGCCGGAAGTGGGTAAGAAGATACCTTGATTTACTGCTTTGAATTGAAATTAGATACTGTAATCTTTACGATTGAAGTTAGGAGTTTGTCGCCGTTTTTGCAGCAGATAATTTACTGTTTTTCTTTGCCTTGGCAGGTATAATTTCAAAGCCTCCAATTTATTTATTCAATTTACAAACGGTGGCACTTGTATTTTGGGCCATGGTTTATTTTTTTTCATAAAAGTTTATAATTGAAAAGAGATGGATTTTTTGGCCGTCGTTCGTGTTTCAATGCTAAATATGTACATAATTGATTTAGGTCAGAGTATTGTTGTATTGGTTTCTGTGAGCTCTGTCTTTATAAAATTATAATAATAATTATTCCACGTTCTACCGAATATGACAAAATTTACTAAAACTGGTTACTTCCACTAAATTAAAGTGAAACTTCCACATCGACGCTTTCAGCCTGTAGTCAGAAGTACAGTATAAATAGATATATATGATTGTTGGGCTACACCTACAGAACTGAATTAAATTGATATTTGTTTTGGTCGATTATTTGCGAAGCTTAAGGTTGGAACAATCCAATCAAAATATAGGCACGGTCCGGACTGGTGTGCGGCGATGACGATATCTCGGGAAGGATTAATTTTATTGACTGGGCAAACAGTGGGAATTAGGCTTAAGCCGTAACGAAGCGAAACTGATAATTCAATCATTTTTAGAGGATTGGTTGGTATTTGTCGTGGAAGCATCGGAAAATATTTGAGTTTTTATATACAACAAAGTTGGCCTTCAAGCGATCAGTGTCTGTAGACTATAGATTCTTGCAATACCAAAGGTAGGTATTGCTCGTACGTTGCCGACCTGACCGAGTGAGACGGAGGGAGAGGAAGGGATAGGTTAGGCTTCTGGCTCTCTCAATCATCACATAAAACGCAGCTGTAATAATACCTACTTTACGCCGATCTTCTGTGAGAGGATGGTACTACACTGGTTAAGCCATCCTGTGTACTTGTATGAGCTGTAAATTGATAACAGCTTAGCTCGGCCACCGATAGAGGGTATAAGGATGAATACAGGAGATCTTTGTTATATTTATGACGAACGGTTGGCGCAGTGGTTTGAGCGTAGGCCGCTCGGCTCACTACAGCGGGTGGTTGCGGGTTCGATTACCGTCAGGGTAAATTTCGGAAATTGCCTTTTCGTAATTTGCACAGCCAGACTGAATGGGATCGCCCCCAGTCCATTGCACGGTACCCATAGTACAAGCCTTGCTTAGTTTGGGACCATACAGTTGGTGTGTTATTTATTTATTTTATTTATATAGATGCGTTTTGTCACAGGTGGTGTGCAACAGCGCGACGCTGCGCGGCGTGCCCTCGGCGCTGAGCCCCGGTGTGACGCAGCTGTCACTGTCGCGCGCAGACCTGCGCGTGCTGCGCTCCGACGCGTTCGCGCATTTGCGCCAACTGCGCCGGCTCGCGCTCGACGCCTGCAACCTCACACGCATCCGCCCCTTCGCCTTCCGAGGACTTCCGCGTCTCCGCGAACTATACATCCAACACACCCCTCTCGCTACCGTCGACGCGTTCGCCTTCGCCGCCTTGCAGAACATCACCTCCATCGTGCTAACACACAACAGGATAGCACAAATTGAGGGATACGCCTTCGCGGGAACCAATTTCATAAAGATCATCTCCCTCCGGAATAATCCCATAAAGCGAATATTAGCGCACGCGTTCTCCGGCCTCAATGACGTCGCCCAGATAGAGCTCCCCTCGGGAATAAGAACTATAGAGCCCCTGGCTTTTGCAGGGTTGGAAGGTATCGGAGTGTTAGAGTTGGCATATATGGACTTACCGGCGGTGGTAGCCGATACGTTTCGTGGCCTTGTACGCGTCGGCCGGCTGGCTCTACGAGAGTCCGATCTCGGTGTCGTTCGAGTCGGCGCCTTCGACGGACTTCAACGCGTGGATACTCTAGAAATCTGCAATAACAAAGTCGACCGCGTCGAGGAGCTATCTCTAGTGCAAAACAATAGTGTGAATACATTTAAACTGACAGGCAACCACATGCTGGAGACACCAGAGTCCGTCATCCTGGAAGTGGAGAATTTAATGATACGTGGAAATCATTTACCGTGCGAGTGTGGCCGGGACCCCCTCGCCAATCCGCTGGCGCTTACACGGGAGTTCGCGGATGAAAATTTTTGCATATCGCCACTGAAGGTGCGAGGGCGAAGTCTGGCGAGTGTGGGCGCGGGCGGCGCGGGGTGCCGCGGCGAGGCGGGCGGCAGCGCCCGGGCGCGCGCCGCGGCCGGCGCCGGCGACGCGCTTTCCTCGCCGCGACTGGCGTTAGTCGCGGTCTTTTTCGTAAAATTCGCGAGTAGCTAGCCGCCCTCGGTGTTCAATTAAGTGTGATGTATGTATCCATTTTGTAAATATTGTAATATATACGAGTATGTATAATAATGCGAAATTTTACATTGAAAGGGTCCGTTCATTGTGTATACGTTGGACCATGAATAAAATTTGCCTTTGGAAATATTAATTTGTTTTCTTACATATACAAAGTATCCGGAAAAATAAATCCATACATTATTGTGCTCAGATGGACATACACTAATTAAGTTCTTATATGAAAACTTTAGTAAGAAGTAGGCAGGTTAGGTATTTACTGAAAAAATACTAAACACACATCAGTATGAAATGAAACGTGTTTCAATTTATGTAAACACAATTAGGCGCGCTACTCACTGAGTACGAAATTTCGTACCTATCGATCCGCATAACACGGCTAGGTATTTGAAGATTTATGTGCGAGTAAAAATAGCGTTTATCTGTATTTCTAGTCAATTAGCAGACGACATCAGATAGCGGCTGAGTAATGTTCCGCGTCGGTCGGAGGGTGTGGCGGGACGGCGCTGCTCTCTAGATAGTCGAATATCGCTTGCCCCTCACTAGAGTAATGCGAATAACTCGAGGGGAACGCGAAAATCGAGTATTATGCTGGTCGATGCGAAAAACGTTGGAAGACCTCGCAGGTAAACCGGTAAAAAGTAGTTAGGTAATATGTGATAATCATTGTGACGATCATAACTAAGTAGGTACCTATATTAACACTGCCATTGGACAAAAGTGGGTAGGTGTCTTCAGCAGGCATCTTCCCTCCCTATATACGTAATAAATATTTTCTTAATTATTCTTCCCTCCCACTAAAAATAAAAGTTGTTGGGAAAGTATATTCATTTTGGGAAATTGGTCATTTTTGACCTAAAGGGTGATTGTGTGTAGAGTTGTACATATAATAGCAATGTAGAGGTGTGGAGTAGGTAAATTATCTACAATACCCATGTTTATGTGAACGTTTACATACCACGGCACAGTTGACACGTCAGCCTCCGAAATCGGAATGGGATTAATTTTTGCGTGAAGCAGCTTATTGGTATGCGTACTGGCGTGTAGAGTATTGTGAGTAGGGTTGGCTGCGAGAACCTTATCGTTAGCGTAAAATACAGAACATAATGTAACCTCTGTACAGGATGATCTGTAATAACTTATAGACCCAACCAAATAAGTTTAAATATCTTTATATACTAATCTTCAAATTTAAAACATTTCTCACAACAAAAATTCTTGTAATGCCAACAACAACAACAATATTCTATAATAGAGTCTATTAAGCAGAATTTTTAAAAGTGACTATGTACTTCAAACGTCTTAAAATCCGATAAGTGTATCGAGAAACAGCTCTATTCAAGGCCTTAATGTAAGCAGGTTTCAAGTTGTACACTCTCCAATCACATTTTTTTGCAATAAATTTATGTGTCAACCCTGAAACTAGGCCATGTCCGACACAATAGAGCAGTGCGTGCTGCGTGCATCGCTTACGGCACACGTCAATTGTCGACAGCGCGTTACGACTCATTAGTGCTCTATCGATCGGACGGGACGAGCCGGATGCCCGAGAGAGCACTCCCGCCGGTACGATTAACAACCCTAAGTGCCTTAGGCTGCCTGTATAAGAGTGGTATGATTCTCGTTTAGTGGTAGATGCCGAACCATTCAAAGTTAGCAATGAGCGTACTGGGGAAATTGAGGGTAACGGACCGTAACTGGTAGGTTATTATCTGAGATCCGTACATATTAGAGTAAACTGCTAGCTTATAGTCTTAGTGAAAATTTGAAGTAATCTGGAAAAACAAAAAAAAATTAAAGGATTAAAATAAAATAATATGTCTCTACGGGCGATTTCTTCATTTATATCCAAAATGGTTCCATTTCTACACATTCCCAAAAAGGTCTACTTTATCAATTTTTTTGTGGATTTGATCCACTATAGCGGATTCCCTGAAAGATAACATTTCAGAATCTCTGATCTAATGAAATTCCTATTGTTCGTGTAAATGTTCCCTTAAGGTCTCGTACTGCGGCGTGAGGATAGACTCCCACCGTCATTGTTGGGATTCCAAACCAACAATCGGCTTCCCCAATTTTACATCTAACTTTCAATTATTTACGCATCAGAACGATTTTCCGTCCCATTTCATTGGATCCCGCCTGTAATACCATTGTGAATGCCCAAAGAAGGAGCAAAGTTTCTGAGATCTTTTGTTGGCGATACAAGGTTTTTCCGATTTCGCGCAACAATTCCGCGTTTTAGTTTAATTTACTTAAGTCGTTTTGCTTTATCTGTGATTTGTACAGAGAATTTAAGATGAGATCTTTTTTAAGGTAACATTGTCATTATAAAAAAAAATACACAAGATCAACCCGAGCTATGTACATTTTTACTGCTTAAATTACTGGGGTTGACCTAGGTTCATGTGTAACTTTTTAACATAACGCGGTTAGTATATTAACATAGGGTTTGGGTTCCGTACATGTTAAAATTCAAATTAAAAAGCGTTTATTTTGTTTAGGCCTACGGGGGCACTTGCAAATTGTCAATTTTCCATTATTTTTTTTTAATCTTCAACCGGATCGGAACGCGACCTCGACTGAGAAGATCCGGCAAGAAACTTAGCGGGCTTGTCTTTTAACATTTTTTTTTGTCACCAGTTGCTTATAATTACAAAAGGAAGTAGATATTAATATGAATATAATAGCTCCAGTGTGTTGCCTTTTGACATTACCAATAATTACATAACTCTTTAATAATTCAATTAAAAGTATTTCTTATTTAACTCTGTCCTATTATTATATATTGAATCGTCGTGTAGCATCATGAATCGTCTTTCATTCCATTTCGTTGCAAGTAAATAAAATAAGTCTTGTCATTGGTGTTGATTGTGAGACGGTGTGATTAGAGCGCTACGGCGTAGCGGCTCCGGGGCTACGGCGTAGCGGGACTACGAGCCCCCTAATGACTTGCCTACCTGCACCTGACGGCTATGAAAAAGGGGCTGAATAAAAGAAAATATTATGACTGTGATGATTCTTTATTTCTGACGCCAAGTTTCTCGATATTTCTTTTATATTGTCAAAATAAGTTGCTCCTAAGGGGGAAAAATTAGTGACATTGTCGAATGAAATGACTCACGAGAAAAAAAATGGTAGGTAGTATTTTAGGTACTAATAAGATAACCTTTAGCACCTAAAGTGTTGTACTAAAAAGTAAAAGTAAACTATATACGTAATGTTCGCAACGCATGGTAAATTGAGCAATAACAACAGTAATAAAGAAGACTTTACTGTCTGAACCCTAACAATTAGGCATTTAAGGTCTAATTCGCCTTTCGAGAACAATTTACTAGAAGTTACCGAGTACGATAATTATAAAATAAGCTATAGGCGGAGTATTTTAGAGTGGCGGTACTTACTGTTCAATGCAAATCAGTTACAAGAGTTTTATAATAATATACTTACTACACTATGAGGGCGAATATAGTATTGCTATTTATTTATTAATTAAATCATATCCATTGAAGTGCGCGTGACTTTATCCGATTATTAAATTTATTTCTTTTGAAATTCTTAAAGAAGAAATAATCAATTAATTCAGTTAAGGTTCGCTTAAATTCAAGAATATAGAATATTGATTTCTTTTTATTTTTTTTACTAGCAACTCGGCCCTGGCTTCTTTTCTTCATCTTTTCTCTATAAATTATAATAAATTTAATAAGAATATATTACCATAATAAACCTTCCAGAGTATATTATATAGGTATATGATAGTGAAAACCGAATCAAAATACGTTGCGTAGGTTAAAATAACTAAGTGGACAAACAACCGGATAGCGACTTTGTTTTATGCGGTATAAAGAAGAGAACAGATTAACATACTTAAATGATGAAGAGTTTTTATTTTATTCATTTTATGTTAATTTATAGTTTTGGGTACGAGCCCTTTTGGTCTTAATTTAGTTTAGTTTTAATTTAGTTTTAGTGGTTTGCCTCCGTGAAATCACCAAACGGGCCCTATGGAAGACCAGCGCTGGTTCTTGTCAACCAGCACATGCTGAATTGGGTCCGTTTGCGGCGAGCAGAAAATGTATTTATTTTTTAGTTCCATTTATTATATTCTTTTATATCAATTTTCTGCTAATCGCAATAAAGTTTTCCTTTCTCTTTCTTTCTTTTTTGAACATAATCACAAACACTCCAACCGGTAACAGAATCGATTACAAGAGCAGGTAAAGATCAAAACTGACCTTCAAACAATAAATCCATGTTGAGAAGGGTAAAACGAAGGGGGAGGAAGTTTTTACTGCGGGGGAAGTTGTTGCTAATGATAAGTAGGAGTACCCGAATGAATGTATATTTGCTTTACGCATTTCGATCCCTACTTATTATTATTCGATTCAAAAATTGATTCCATTTCCGAAATTCATTGTAAAATGCTCAGTCGCAACGCAACTATTCTAAGGATGTCTCGATTAGAGGCGAAAAAACTGTCGTATTATGATTTTAGCTCGCTTTGTGCGGCATATCGAATATTTTTAAGGTACCTACCTACCATTACTAAGGTACTTCAGACAGCCTCTTGACTAACGGGGTTCAGTCTTGTTGGGCTCTTCTATTATTAATCAATAACTTATTTGATTTATAAATTTGGAGGGTGGCAAGCCGATTCAAACTATTATACAGATACTAATGCGATATCCACGGTCATGAAGGGATGTTTAGGGTTCCGCAATCCCTATAAGAAACCATTCGATCCGCGCCTGTCCCGTCTCATCCCCAGTCTATCGATCCGTACATACGTCCTATAGTTTTCTAAATACTCAATGTTATCCCACGAACTTCGTGGCATGAAGGTGAATACAAATTAAGTAAGGCAGAAAAACAAATACCTTTTGTTTGTTAAGCCATAGGTATACGAATAACATAACATGTGCAATCTATTTTAATTAATACAGATGTCCTGTTTGCACAACATAAAATGTGAATGCGCATATAAATTGGTAATAAAATCTATGCGTATGTGTGAATTTTACGCGAAACAACTATATTATAGACATAACATAATACGTACGTAATCTACTGTGTTTGTGTTATAGATGGCTCTAAACGTTGACATTTCAGTATTAAGAGAGTGGGAAGAGACGTAGTGAGATATTCTAGGCGGCTTATTTTGCTTTTCAAGGTGATTTAATTAATTCAATTCTGGGGACTCCATTTTGGTTTTGGACGGTCACATTGTATTGTATGTACTGTTATTAATTGTGTTTGTTATTGCAATTCGTTACTCGACATTGGCAGAATCATATTGGGCTTGACCCAATTGTAAGAGGCCATTAATATAAAAAATATATATATAAAATTCAATTCTGTTCCTAGGTACTATTATTTTTATATCACTGCGTCAGGAAAAAGTATGTATAGGTAGCGAGGTAGATTCGGGCAGACTATTTTATTACGGCGAAGTCGTAGTTTTACGAAACTTTTACGAAATTCTACTTTTATGATGGCGACACCCACCTGTTTCTAACTTCATTTCGCAACGTGATATTTCAGAGCAAAAATATATTCATCACTATGGTTTCAGCATCCCGAATTCATGATTGGTCAACTCGTGCCTGCCGGAGAGAGAAAAAAAATACTTTTTCAATTATTTCCAAGTTACACAAATGATGGTAGGTAGTCGAAAGCGAAGAACGACTTTCTACTTTATAATACTTACGTCGAAAGAAAACCTGGACCCGGAATGAAATTACAGTAAATTAGAGGCGGGTAGCCTTTAAAATGAGTTGGTGCTGATATATAATTGGGTGAGTCACCCCGGCAAATTGAATTATCTGTAGGGAGCGCGTACGTTAAGGGTCCAATGGCTCTTCATTTCGAAAGCCTGCAGTCGACTACTGGAATTAACCAAATTAATTGTCATATTACATTATTATGTGTCTTTATAAAACACACGGCGTCATGAAGAAGCTGCTTGTGATTTGATGTGCCATAGTATCGAATCTGTTCACCTTACCCTATATTTCCGTTGTTAGTCGAGTACATTACCATCAGTTTCCAGCAAGGCGCGTCACATCCCTATCTAGGTACTGGCGCGCTTCCATCTGTCAAATCATATGCGTTTGTGATTTGAACTCATCACATGTGCCAAAGTTTGCAAAAGCAAATTTTATACTTGTAATTCGTCAAATCACTGTTATAGTTGTAAAATATCTCTATCTTACAAGTGAAATTTAGTTTTATAGTGTAGTGAAGTGTAAGTAAAACCTGAGAGTGCGAAGTAGAGCCCGGACATAAAAGTTCGGATGGCGGCGGGTCAGCTGCGGCAGAGCGGGAGCAGATCCCGGCTTAGGCATCCCAATTTCTAATAAGTTGAGACCTTCCTCGGAGGAATAGGGTCTCACTTAACCTAAACGCCACCGCCTAATAAATGTTTTTAAGCAAAGCCAAGATCATGTCAAAACTTGTTTCGACCGTCGAATTGGCGCACTGGTTTTCTCAGGTAACTACTTACCTCATTATTTGAATTCATTACTCCGGCTACAAATTGCCAGAGAGTTATTTTGCCCTACGCCTCAGAGGCGGGAAGTTCGCAATCATTTTACACATAACTAGCTGTGCCCCGCGACTCCGTCCGCGTTCTGTTGAAATTTTTCCTGAATTTTCTTTGCTATAAACCTCACGGAGCCCGAGACCTTTCCAACGAATGCAAAACCGTGGAGGAGTTATAGCGTCAGGAAGGAAAACCCGACTTATTTTTATATAGTAGATTTGAGAGAGTGTCAACAGAATTTAGTTGAAGCACAGACTTCTAAGTATTACGGGTTGGTAAGTAACCATTGGCAAAAAAGTGGGTATTTAAAATAAAACCCCTTACATTTGGCCTATCTTCAGCTCCATGTTGCTTTACAACAGTCACAAACTGGGTTGCAGAAACTGTATGAGCACATGAGGTAGATGTTATAATATACATTGTTGGTTATTTACTGGCGAATTAGGACTACTCTGTTCCAGCAGTATAGGTCAAGGTGACCTTGAACCTGTTGGGAGTCGCTGGGTTGGCATGTAGTTTACCGGAGATCTGTCACTCAGCCTACCCAGGAACTTTTATACTCGCGACTCATTTGAAAAAGAGATCTTCCCTGACAAAAGCTGAACAGACAGGTCCAAAGATTGTGAGGAATGCAAAAAATTTGCAAATTATACATACAAACTTACACAATATATATACATGTGTGCATATATATTTATTATACATAGTCGTAGAGGCTGACTTCATGGTTGTTAAATGAAATTATTTCAAAGGAAATTCAGACAAGGGAGACTGAGAAAAAGGAGGAAGTAGATTCCTGCCGGTGTGGGTAATTTCCTGGCAACAGACGCAGCAGATGCGGGCTGGGGAGCTCAACTGTATGGTTCTTGCCTGACAGGGATGTGGACCCAGACTCAGTCAACATGGCATTCCAATTTTATTTAATGGAGAGGTTCGCAGGTTACGGTGCAATCAGGAGCAGCCGTCAGAACCTAGCAAACACGCATCTTGATCCAGACATTCCGGACGAATGGTCGGACGCTTGTAGCATACATCAGAAACCGCACAAGCATGCGTTCGTTAGCTCTGTGGAAGCCTATAGCCCAACCACAGCAGTAGATAGATTATCTGAATAAGCTTCGTACCCACTGGAGTGGCTAAACAGCATAGCGAGCTGCCTGCTCTCGGGGTTGTCATGGTACTGGTATAAAGATGACATTTGTCCCACCGGCCACAGAGGCGTTGTTCAACTGGTGGAGCGACCCCAATGAGGACATGTTTGCGTTAGTAAGTAAGGCAGTGGTACGGATCGCGCGTTATGTAACATAAGATGCTAAATACAGGTCAGCAGATTTCTGCGATGCTCTCAGTTGAAACTAAGACTTTTGGTTGGCTATTTCTGCCACCTAGTCTAATCCCCAGAGTTCTAAAACTTCCACTTTTGAATGTGGCTAGGGGAAACACAACCTAATAACACCTCAGTGGACCCATTGTTTTGATTGTTGGCAGAACAACAGGCCACGGTACTCAAGGAACCCATGCCAGTGATGGACCTACAGAGGGTTCTAATAGACTGGATAACAAAGGATTGCTCTCCACAAGCAGACAAGCTTAAATTATTATTATTATTTTGCTCGGATGTTAGGGGGGGGGGGGGGGGGCAGAAGAAGAAGCCCATTGAAAGCAATAGGAGTGGATTTGTTAAGGCGCAGTTGTCGTGCCTCTGTTTTGCCACATATTATGGTACCCCCAACAATAGGTGGACAGTGGCTTGCAGATTAATGGGAATTAAGCACAAAGGGTAGCAAATTACCTAGATTCTTGGCCATGTCATAATATAATCAGAGAGCTTTTAATAAATATCCTGTTACACAAGTTGGTTATATCCTCCTTTAGTGCCACATCAACTTTATAATAACAAAAACCGGCCAAGTGCATGTCAGGCATGCACGGTCTGGGGCTCCGGGCCTTTCCAATAACGAAATGATATTTCTGGATAAGGCTGGCAAAAGTCCTAGTCTTTTCGGTTATCATAAGTACCAGACCCATCAGTGGGTACCCATCTGCCTTCATGAGTCATTCTATAGGCTCTCAGACTACTCAGCTGCCTAAATTGTTTTGCCTGGTCGGGATTTCTAGGTGGTCATACAAAACCCCATCCTAGACAACATAACTAGGTACATACCTACTATGTATATAAAACATAAATTGATGATTGTTATTTCATGAGACTTGATAAACAAGGTACCTATCCATTGTTGTCTGTATAATCTTTTTTATCTTTCTGCAACACCAACATGTAAGAACGTACAGAAATTCATTACATAAGTATTGATTAAGCTTGTAGAGGTAAAAATCTCCCAGACCGCAAGGCTAATAAGAGTAGAGGGTATGGAATCACTATTTTATTTATTTGAAAATACCTCTTAAATAATACCCCAAATTGGGGGTTTATAATAAAAAGTGAACCGGTGTAAGAACCAGGTAAAAAAATAGTGATAATAATAATACTTATAACTAACCCCTCTATACACGTTCGGGCCGTTTCATAAATAAGTATATAAATAAATAAAGTTACATACATTAACATCCCTCCATCAAGTTTTATCAACTTCTGTCAAAAAATTGTACAAGATATGGTACTCTGAGAGACTGAGACAGACTGGTGGACTGGATTATCTAATAAGAGTTCCGCAGAGGGACTTTGGAACCCTAAAACTTTCTCTGTTTAATTCCACATCTTTTTAAAGCAATTTCAGGTGCAAATCCACAAATTAAGAAAACTAGTATGGGATACTAGTAGACTGTTTGAGTGATTGAGAATTACTTATGAATCATTATTAAATTAATTGTTTGATATATCAAGGAGAATACCCTTAATGTTACTTTTAGCTTCAGGGAAATGTATCCATGATTTAAAACTTCCTGAGTTAACACAGTTTAGTCTCATTCAGGATGGAGATAAGATTTAATTTAATGGCCCAAAGTTGGCCTCAAAACTGACACAGGTACCGAGTACTGACACTGATAGTCAGGTTGGTTATTGTCTAGAACAACTGCCCTATCGCACATATTCAGAATATGTTGATAGAAATGACTATGGTGAGTAGATGAAAGAGGTTAAGTGGTCAAGGTATTCATTTCAGCTACTGACACAATGATACCTGCGTTTGTAGCAAATATGTTTTTTGCTGGATGTGTAAGATCTATATTTAAGGAGGCCAGGATAAAGGTTACAATAAAATATGGTTACACCAGGAAATTGTCAAAGTCAAAGCGTTTATTTGGTTCAAGCCTACAGGGGCACTTTCACATTGTCATTTATATATATTTTTCTTGAATCTACAACCAGACATGACCTTGATTGAGAGGATCCGGCATGAGGCTGAGACGGCTTATCTTTTTACATTTTGTAATTTATTCCTTTTTAAATCATTGGTTGCCTTTTTGAGATTACCAAGAATTACATAAGTAATTTGGAATATGAAGTCAGTAGTAGCATCTAGAAGGCTGGTCGACAGACAGACCTTACTGAGGAACAAATTTTGGCTGTTGTAAGACTGGCCTTAATATTAATTTTATATTAGAAATACGAAATACATGTATGCCTTGGTCTCGTTTCAATTAAGAAGTCGATTAGAAGATAAATAAATAATTCATATACTTATATAATTTAGCCCTTTTAACATCCCACTCTTGGGCAATGTTCTAACCTCAATGCGAAGGGGATTCGGGCTGTAGACCACCACACTGGCCCAGTGCAAGATGGCAGATTTGACATATCTATCGAACATTGGTTGGATTTTCTAAATATCTACATCCACTAGAATAGCAACAAATTTAAGTATTATATTAAATTAATCAGATTGAAGTAATCTTATAGGATTAAGACATTTTATAAAACAAATTCTTGTTTTTTAAATAGTTATTGTGCACACTACTCAGTTTGTATTTTTTGACTAGTTACAAATTACTGTTTCCAATTTATTTCAGTTGATTTATTTTTAAGTTCAATTATTGACTTTGTCAGTGAATAATTAATTATGAAACGATAGAGCCTAATTATCAATGGTTTTGTTTCATTACTAGCAAGAGCTATATTTATATACTGACTTAACATTATATTTATCTACTTATGATAATTCATCATATGCGTTTATTTCTCCAGCAGATACAAACAGATCTTCATGACGCCGTGTGTTTTATAAAGACACATAATAAAACTGTTTTGCATAAAAACAAAACAGATATTATGTGTCGGATAAAACACACGGCGTGCAGCAAGTTGCTTGCTGGCGAATATGAAGCTAATATGGTTTGACAGATGGAAGCGCGCCAGTACCTAGATAGGGATGTGACGCGCCTTGCTGGAAACTGATGGTAATGTACTCGACTAACAACGGAAATATAGGGTAAGGTGAAAGATTCGATACTATGGCACATCAAATCACAAGCAGCTTCTTCATGACGCCGTGTGTTTTATCCGACACATAATATCTGTTTTGTTTTTATGCAAAACAGTTTTATTTTACTTATACGTCTCTACATTTCGATGCATTAAACCGTGCATTATTCATCCAACTTTAATAAAAAAAACAATAATCTTTGCATAGCTATTTGGTACTGGAATAGTTTTGTTTAAAATAAAATGTAGGTACGTCATTAGTATGTTATTATTTCGTGAAGTTATTAAGACCTGCAATTTTATGAGAGCCATAAATTTTCATTTATATTGACGACCGCTTAGCGCAGTGGTTCGAGCGTAGACCTATCGGCTCACTGCACATGGTGGTTGCGGGTTCGATTGTCGCCGGGGCAAATTTTTGATACGGCCTTTGCTTAATTGGCCTAGTTCTGGGTTTCAGTGGGATCGCCCTCAGTCCATTTTACGGTACCCATAGTAAAAGCGTTGCTTAGTTTGGGACCATACACTTGGTGTCTCAGTCTGGCGATAATTATATTTCTTTAGTAACAGAAACAAAAAGATGAAAGCCAATACCTATAGGTGACCAGAACCATAATTTTCGAATATTTGGTGAATATTTAGCTCTGAGACTCTATTACTCAAAGTCTTAATACATTTATGAAATAGATGCCGCAAGAACGACAACAATAGTGCGAATAAAGCGACCTTATAAGCTCGCGAGACTCCAGTTAATTAATTTAATAACTATTAATAATTTATATTGGTAGCCAAGTGTATGTCCTAAAGGAATAAAAAGATACTTCATTAAGCTACAAGGTATATAATGAGGTTATATATACATCACGGATGATAGACATTCGGCATTTATTGAAATAAAAAGCGAGCGTCCCGGGTGGGAATGAGGGTGACAAAATTGCGGACATTACTCATAGCATTTTAGGGCGCTTCACATTGATCACTGTATGTAGACATTTCCACAAGTCTACATTATTATGTTGGTGCGTGTTCACTTTTAAAAATACTTTGTGAATCTAAAAAATATGTGTGTTTACGTTGATAGATATATATTTACTGTATTCTTTCGGTTATTTAGATGGAAATCCATTTGTAACGGTTGTTTTGTGTTGAAACGTTTGTATAGTCTTATATCTGTATAGGATATACATTTATATATCAAAAGGTATGTAGATATCGTAATAAAATACATGAAAGTAACACTTTTATGACTAGGCACATAATTTAGTCTACTTATATGTTAATCTCTAAAAAGATACATCCATTAAAAAAACTAACATTAAATAAAACTGAAACTACCTATAAAAACAGCAAATTGTAGGTATTCATACAATAAAGGGTAATACAATATTCAACATCCAATATAAACCGGCATTCATGTACAAAAACAAGGAAACTCGCTCAGGGAGTAAAAATATAATTTTCAATGAGCCCACGGAATATATTTTTGGTAAAAATAATACCAATATGTTAAGTAAGCAAAGTGCACATTTTAAAAGTAACTCTCTGTACGGCGTACCTACTTAAGCGATATTGGTCTGGTTCCCAATGAATGAATTATGAACTTCTAGCTAAATAAAAATTCTTAAAGGGAAAGTAGTGCCCACGTGAAAGACTTTAAAGAGATGTGATATATTATAGTAACTGAATTACCCTCATGTCTTACTTTATATAGTAAGAGAGTGAGTTATTGTAGACCTGTCCTAAAAATAATATTTTTCTATGTATGTTAAGGTAGGATTTCACACACAAGATATTGCAAGAAATGAACGCATAGCAATGAGGACAATCAGCATCAATCAGAATATATAACGTTCTCCTTGCTTATTTAAAAATACGTTATTATATTTTTAAAATTGTTCATTATGAAGATTTCGAGACTTATGGAGAAAATAGAAAAATGTTTCGTCTGAAAACTGAAAAATATAATTAGAAGTGATGAAATAACGTAGCGGTTCTTTTAAATGTTGCTTTAAAAATAATTATTATAGAAATGACTTGTACGGGTATACCTACTATAGTATAGTAACTACTACGTACTTTTGACAAGAGACCCAACTTTGTTAACCACTGGCATCTCGATTGACTTCTTCTTCTTCTTTCTTTAAAAATATGGCCCACCCAAGTTAATAGGTATTGCGCCAGTGTCACAAAAACACAGTTCGACAAAACTGACGTATCGCGTATCTGAAACACGTCAGTTATTCAGATACGCGATACGTCATTTTGACGTATTACGAGTGGAGTGCGAGTCGAGCGAGATGGAGCCTTAGGACTGCGACCAGCTTCTCGTAAGTAGATCGTAATCTGAGCATTGTTCAAGCTAGTCACAAGAAATTACTGTCAATTTCTGACTTAAATTTTATTGATCGCCGTTTGTTTTTCTCGCACAATATTTATTCAGCTCACGTATGACATTTATTGATCAAACAGTGTATAAATAGGTACACAAGAAGTTGAAAACATGCCGAAGTTGCGGGCAATCAATCATGTCCCATAAGACTCCGGGCGCCGTGCGAATACAAAAAGTAATAGGTCAAGTGTGAATAGTTCACGTCCCCGTTCTGTCCCCTGCCTTAAAGCTATTTGAATATTTAATTTTGTTTCAAAGTTTATTTTCATAAGTTAGAAATAACTAAGACACGTGCGAGTTGTTAATGTGTCTATAAATTATTATCACATCGATAGGTAAAGGTATACAGTACCTACGAATAAATTTATTTTAAATGTTGTATTTATAGGTTGTGATCATTTTTACCTACCAGTCAGTGACATCAGACACAAATGATTTCATTTTAAAATCATGTTTACCAACATATATACCTACTAGCTGTGCACGCGACTTCGTCCGCGTGTAATTTAACTTAACAAAAAATTCGGGATTATTCATCCCCTATTTCATCCCCTTGGGAGTAGAATTAATGAAAATCCTTTCTTAACGGATGCCTACGTCATAACATCTACCTGCATGCCAAATTTCAGCCGGATCCGTCCAGTGGTTTGGGCTGTGCGTTGATAGATCACTATGTCAGTCAGTCAGTCAGTCACCTTTGAGTTATATATATTTAGATATATGTACCTACCTACCTATTTTAACAATTTCAAATTTATTAGTCCTGTGATATGTGCCTATAGTAGAATCAGAAATAAAAAATAAAAATAAATCTAAAGTGTCACTCGATGCTCGATATCCGATATTCAAAAGATCGATACGTAGGTACTTGTTAGAATAAAAGAACGATACAGACAAAACAAATAAAAAAGAACACTAACTGGCACGAAACAATAGCCGTTACGAGCGCGACGCTGAAAGCCCCATGAGCTTGGCCATTCGTTAGCAAAGAGAGAAAAAATCTGATAGGCACGAACTCTATTCACACACCGAGGTTCTGTAGATATCGAATTTGAAACTTGAGCGGAATAAACATAACAAGTTGCTGTTTGATGCATTTCTTTTTTTTAAGTTTTTGCAAGCCAATAAATAGATATGTGAACAATAATTTTATATCTAAATATATATAACTCAAAGGTGACTGACTGACTGACATAGTGATCTATCAACGCACAGCCCAAACCACTGGACGGAATAGGCTGAAATTTGGCATGCAGGTAGATGTTATGACGTAGGCATCCGCTAAGAAAGGATTTTGATTAATTCTACCCCCAAGGGGATAAAATAGGGGATGAAAGTTTGTATGAAACTTTGTCAATTAAATTCCACGCGGACGAAGTCGCGGGCACAGCTAGTATTAATATATAATAAATCTATATTAATAATCGGTAATATTAATAAGCTTATAACTACAACTATATTTTAATAGAGCTATAACTACAGCTATACTACTACTTTATCACGCGTATTTTTGGTCTTCGAAAGAAGCCAACTGAAAAAGTGTTTCATTTGAACACTTCGATCGCGGAATCCTAAAAAAACGATTCAATCTTTCATATACCTACTCTGTTCGTGACTGTTCCATGACTTTGATAGTCGTCTCTGTTACACCCGCCCGTGTGGTGTGTCTAGTATTGTTTTATCGTCCTATATGTTAATCTGGATAACAGGGGTGTGGTATTCAACATTTTTTTTTACACTCACAATTGTTTAAATTAGTCCTAAATTAACTAGGTACTTACATTAGGCAGTTATCAGCTGAGCATACCGATGGAGTTGTGAATTATATAAAAAGCCCCAGTATAAAGTTATTTTTTAGTTACCTATTAGTACTGCTTGCTTATTATAATAACGGAAGTGAAGTACCATAGATTAATAGAATTGTAGTAACCTGGAAAGTAGTTACCAAGTCTTGTATACTTGCCAACGAGAAGCGATACGAAAATGAATGGTATATTTTATTAAAACTAGGTATTTTTAACGTTTCGCCTTTATTTATTTTTAATAATAATATATGGCTTCCGATGCAGAATGTACCACGATTTTATAAAATGGCGGTTCGAATGTTGGCGAGCCCCGTGATGACCGACTTGTACAACATTACCATTTGACGACCGCTTGGCGCAGTGGTTCGAGCGTAGGCCGCTCGGCTCACTACACCGGGTGGTTGCGAGTTCGATTCTCGTCAGGGTAAATTTCGGAAATGGCCTTGTCATAATTTGCCCTGGTCTGGGTGTCACTGGGATCGCCCCCAGTCAATTGTACGGTACCTATAGTACAAGCGTTGCTTAGTTTGGGAAAGTTAGTGTGTTCGTCTGGCGATATTTATTTATCTATACAAATACAAATACCTAAATAAAATTGGAGTGTCTGTTTGTAATATCAAAATAACACCTTTTCACATACGACACCTATAACAAAAACGCGATTAAAAAAATTTTGTCTGTCTGTCTTTCTGTCTGTCTGTCTGTCTATCTGTCTGTCTGTCTGTCTGTCTGTCTGTCTGTTTGTCTGTGTGTTTGTTCCGGGTAATCTCCGAAACGGCTGGACCGATTTTGACGGGACTTTCACTGTAGATAGCTGTTGTTATAAGCAGTAACTTAGGCTACTTTTATTTTAGAAAAACAAAATTAAAAAATGGGTATTGTCGCGTGGGCTCAGAACGCGGAAGCGGGCTTTTTTGTTGAGTTAAATTCCACGCGGACGAAGTCGCGGGCTCAGCTAGTTATTTCATATAGTTTATCATTTGCCGTCGTGGTGTAGATATTTGATCAATACGTGTTTATTACCAGTGAGTCGTAAATGTTGATAGTGCCAAATATTTCTGAATATAACCAAATGTCGTGTTACCATCCCGTTTGTAGGTATTTATCGCCGCACATAAAAAACTTAAATTTGGAATAATTCTCCGCCACATCCGAAACTTTTATTTGGTAATACCCCAGAGCAATTCCTACTTTGTTTACAAATATACTTGCCGCCGGAATTGGGAAGGAAAAAGCTTTTTGAAAGAGGATAGGTAAATCGATTTATGCAAAACAGATAGCGCTTTTTGTATGCAAATTTTTGTTGATTTCCCAAAGATTGAAATCGTGGTATTGCGAAATGGGAAATATTGATTATCAACTGACATTAAACAGAGTATGTAGTGAGCTGGTTTAATTCATAGCCAGGATTTATTTGAGAAGAGTAGTAGGTGCAAAGTATGTAGATGACGATGTCACCGTTTTTTTTCATACATTTTTGAAAGATAGTGGCGATATGGCACTCGGATTCAGTAAAGTTTATGGAAATTATCGGTGTCGAATTGACCGTGTGATTGACCGCTTACCCGTGAGCAGCCGTAGACTAGCTTTTCTCAACACGTATAGGAAGTTTATACATTTAAAATATATACCTGCTTACAAGAATATTATTTTTTACATATCTATTAGAAGTTGAAACTTCTTATAAAACTTAATAGATTATATGGGTGGCTACTCGATGTTTTCATTATCGTGTTTACGCAACGTTTGCGTGACAATAAACAACGTACCCGGAGTATTGCTTACTGTGTAAGTAATGCTTGTATTGTGCAATAAATGAATACTTAGTTTATTTTTATAATGAAATAAAATCTCTTGGCCCGTATTAATAAATTGACCTCAAGTCTGAGAGCGATCTTGGAAATGTTATTCTTATTACATACCAGTACAAAATGACATGTCAAAAGCGTAGTAAAAACCACTCTCAGAAATGAGATCGATTTATTAATACCTACAGACCTCACATATTATAAGTTTTGGAACACCTATTTCTCACTCTCAGCCCTTTAGAGACTTTCCTAGTAGGTATAATGGAAATAAAAAGTATAAAAATGAATTATCGCCCTTCAGCTGTCTCGGTAGGTAAATTAGGAACCGCTAAAACCTCGCGAAGGTGATAAATCTCTGTCGAATTCGTCAGCCAACAGTTTTATTTCTTTTTCCCTTTTGCAGCGGATTTCTTTTCAGGAAAGTTGTCCGACTGGACTATGGAGCTATATCGACGGAAGAAAGCGGAATTGTCGTAACTTGAAAAACACAACTTTACACCAGAGCCAAAAAACTATTTCAAAAATTCATAACTAATATATTTATTGAGATAGAAAGTTGAAAATTGGTATGTATTTATATTAATCTAAGGCCTATCTGATGCTTTTGTCTAAATTGTCGTAAAGTGTGTGTATCAAGGATTTTGCACAAGTTACGCCAATTCATGTTTCAATTTTAGGCTGCAAAAATGTTGTATCTGTGAGATAAAATGTATGGACAACTTAGACAAAAATGTTTTTTTTTGTTACGGATTTGCTGTATCTTATATATAAAACCTTCGATACACGATTCATTTAGATGTTTTTTTGGCTACGGATTTGTTGTATCTTAAACATAAACCTTCGAGACACGTTTCATAAAGCTGTATGTCGTTTATTTTATGTATGGTATCGATAAAAAAATTAATGGTAGGAAAACGAGACCCAGACCATTCGAAGCAGTATTTTTTTTATACAAGAATATGGTAAAAAGTGATTTAGCCCAAAATGCAAGTTACGACATTTCTGCTTTCTCCCGTCGATATGTACTTACAGAACGAGGCGTTCGCAAAATGTATTGTGGAAAATTGGCCTTTTTCAGGAGATAACGCAACATTGTGTTGTGTTAATATCGCGTGGTAAACATAAAATCATATGACCACCGCAAGATGTTAGAAATATAGATCCGCTTCCTTATTAGGGAGAGGACATGGATAACCGTTCGAACCGTCATAAAAAGGATCGTTTATCGAGGGATACCTCAATTTAATTATAAGTTTCCTTAAAGTTCCGTTAAGAGAATATTAAGAATAAAATATCTGGTATTATCCTCAATGATAATAAGACAGTTATGGTTATAGATTAACCCTTTAAGACCCTATATCCTAGCCAATAAGCTAACATTTTCTGTGGCTAACTGAAGGCGTAACACAAAATTTGACGCTTGAGTGTTCTCCCTATATTAAGAACAACTTCGATCTATGGGATAAACGCCTGTCTTGGTAGGTATTTTGCAGGTAGGTTTCCTGACCCAACGGTGTTACCACCAATCGATGGTCTCCCGACGAATGATCGATTGGTGTGGAATCACCCTAAGGCTGACCATCGACTTGAGCTAGGTGGTCCGACTGGGCTATTAGCCAGACCGCTCGCTTCGTCCAATAGGATAGTTTCATTTTCCTCAACTCATTAAAATTAAACGATGCTATTCGAAGTGAGCGAGCTAGCCAACCGGGAGGCTGAAGTCGTCGATACTCTAAGAGTTGAAGGATACAGTAATATACATACGTGATTGACTTTACCACCGGAACCTCACAAAAAGTAATCTATAATTGAGATGCTACCTACTTTGATCAGATAGTAATGTAGGATGACCAAGTGTGGGATTGGAACGTAATGAGACAGTGTGAAAGGGAACGGTTAGGAACGAATGAAGGGAATTCGGAACGGGAGAACGAAGGGAATTCGACAGACGAGAGAACATACACTAAATAAAAATACAATTTTAAGAAAGTAAATTGGTGGTTTTTATTAAAAAATCCACTCATGCTACAGTAATATGCGACTGATCCCAGTGCTTGGATATCCGATGCTCACAAGACGGACATTAGTTGGCTGTCAGTCGAACAACGGGATATACGTGCAGCCGTCGAAACAGGGTAAGACAGGGATGCCACACTTCTGAAACACTAGACTGCTTGCTTACCAAATAAATTGTATTATCACAATATCTTTGCTGCTTACTCATATATGTCACATTGGTTAAGGATCCGGGTATTGTAAGCGTAGAGGTTTAAAAATTGATAAAGCCAGTACAATTATTGGGCAACTAGCTAATACTTAACCACGCGTTTTATATGCATTGGTGGTTTCAAAAACTGCAATCATAGTAATTATTGCAAAAATTAATGATTGTTTTGTTTTGAAGATTACTATCAATGAGAGTCATCACATGACTAGTCTGTTATGCATGAAACCGTACTCGTTGGTGAGGAATCGGCCTAGCTGACAGGCAACCCTAGTGAGCGAGGCCAAGGCGGCAACGGGGCGGCGTGCCAGGGCGGCGACGGCGACGCGATTTATTCCAGAATTGCATTGTTCCGTCGACACCTGGAATCTGGATTCGGTTAGTAAGACCCTATCCAAAGAAGATTCGTTGCTGCGTATTTTCTTCGTGCGAATTTGTTGTTAGCTGTGAATCAGTTTAAACCTCTGTAAACATAAGTACATTGATTCAAGTTCCAACGTATAAAAGAAGATATAGCTCTATAAAATACGTTCTAACCCAAATAAATAAGACCCAATACATTGATCGGAAATAATCTAAACTAGAGCTTACTCAGGAATTATGACTGTATTAACACTGTGATTATTTCGGAGGCTTAGTTGGCACAAGATCATATCTCAGGGAAGTTGTGTAAAATTCCGAGCACTGGGCGGATTAGGGCGGGCGGATCAAAACTTTGGACGATTTTAGTAACTTTCTATGGCTTATGTATTCTCAAGGGATACTTGGCTTCGATCCGTTTTAAACAAAGCATTTATTAATTAAAATTAAAACAGTTCAGCTGTATAAATTATAATTGAAAAATAACTCTGACTGATATCGCTACGAAAAGCGATTACGAACCGATTACATTCTTCAAAGATTACATTATTCTTTCATGTTTTTTTTTATTGATATTACATAGGTAGGTTACAAAGGGTAACCATTTAATTTAAGGAACCAAAATATCTTCTGATTATATAATTTATGTTTTCTTATGGTTACTGATGCTAAGAAAAAAAAATGTTGGTTGGCGCTTTTTCACTAAGCATAGGTTCAGATTTATAGTAGTTTTTTTTATTATTTTTCATTTTGTACATGGTGCAGTGAGTGATGAAGACAGGCGGAATAAACTTTGCCAATTATAATTTTACGAGCGAACTGTCGGACTCGTGCTGAGCTAATAACCTCACCCGGATATTTGTTACCGAATAAAACATTAATACAATGGTTCTTTTTAAATTTAACGCTTAGATTATGCTAAGCACAGTTTGTATTATTTAATGCTTTGTGCGTATATATACCTACAATTGATCGAACTAGATCACAAGCTACAATACATTTTTTCTAATACAATACCTATATTTTTTAATATAACATCACTGGTAAATGTCAAGTAATAATTTACTTCGGCGAAAAATATAGTGGAGCATTTCCTTTGTTCAACAAAAAGCATTTAAAATCAATATATCTAATACCAAAAGAAAAGCCGAGCACTATTTCTAAATTCGCCAATTTATAGGATGTTTATTCATGGAATAGGCATGTAAATAAATAAAAATTATCCCCCTTACCGGATGAATAGTTACACACCGAATTATCTCGTTCTGTCATCAGTAATTTGACATTCGAAAGAAGAAGACAAAGCATGGGTTAAGTTAACTGTACAACCGCTAAATCCCGTTTATTAATAAGAGGTATGTATTTAGTTAATTGACACATGCTGGAGCCAGGAAGCAAATGCAAAGGCAGAAGCCATATGTGTTAAAGAAGTTGGAGGTGCCAATCAGCTATCAGCAATTGGAGTGAGCTATTTATTTAGCAAGGGTGCGAGATGGGGCGCGGTGCGCTCGGGACGATGCCTAACGAGTTTCTGTCTGATGTTTGTGGAGCTCGCTCCGGGTCACGAGCGCCGTCCGACCTACACCGACCAGGGGCTCTACTCTGATAACCGCTGACAACTCGATCGACTCGCAATACGTCAAAACTGACGTATCGCGTGAGTGAATATGTCACTATCCAGTTTTGACAGTTTTCCTATAGAAAATCTGTAAAAAGTGACGTATTCAGATACGGGATACGTCAGTTTTCCTATGCAAAATTTATCAAAATTGACGTATTCAGATACGCGATACGTCAGTATTGCGATCGTCGATCGAGATACCAGCGCGAGCGATACACAGAATTAGGCCCCAGGTAATGAAATATCCGACTGCTCTGAACGCTGATACAATAGCTGCCAGTTTATGAAGTACTGGCTTGTACCGTGGCTTCGCTTGCGTAACTTGATCAACGGATTTCATTAATTGTAGCGTTTAAACATTATGTATCTAGTTGTCAAGAAAATAACATTTCTAAAACGTTGTCCTCTTGAATCATCTATCATAATTATTCAGATTTACCGATAAGGCATTTTATGATGCATGTGAATAAAATTCTTAAAACTTGTTCAATGGATATGTTTCTCTAAGAATTTATATAAAAAAACAATATTTAAGTGTTACTTAAATATTGTTACCGACATTCAGTTACAGTTCTACTTAGAGAATGGAGGTGTGCGAGCTCCCGCCGATCAAATGATCGTTTGACGAGTGTTTACTCGTTGGAGGGGGTGAGAGTTAATATTCCCCGTTATTCGAGGTAACAAAATATTCTGCATTGAATTTTTACGATCGGCAACTTTGATTGTGTAAACAAGCGATAAACAGAAATTCTAATAATAATTCTTGATACTATGACCTCGCTAGCAGGTACTTTAGGTACAATACTTTAAATATTATTAGTTCGTTTTCGAATATTTTATCTTTCCTTTATCAAACATATTTACCTACTCGCCTACTCAGGGATTTCAGCAGGTATAATTAAATTGTATTATAAAACTGACTGCATCATCACTACATAGTATATAACAAAGTCGCTTCCCGCTGTCTGTCTGTTCCTATGTATACTTAGATCTTTAAAACTACGCCACGGATTTCTTAATAGATAGAGTGATCGAAGAGGAAGGCTTATATGTATATTACATGCATGAAATAGTAGCGAAACACTGATAAAAAATACCCGTGCGAAGCCGGGCGGGTCGTTAGTTACTCTATAAGTTATTGTCTCAAATCTGTAATTACCTAGTTACACACAAGCATAGTTCTACATAGTTTCAACGGTAGTTGTAAATTGAATTCAACATCCCGGGAGCCGGTTTAGTCCTCCGGTCCCCAATTAGTTCCTGGGGCTCGTTTCTGAAATATCTAATTATGTGTGGTCACCGGAGGCCGGGGCCCGGGCCACAGATCCCCGCACACACTCGTAAATTTCGCGTAAATATTTATAGAGTATCACAATGCTTGTCACGAGCAAAGCCCAAACTTTTTTATGTCAATAATGGCTAGAGCGTGGATGATTTCCTGTATGGTTCGTTCATTTCAAAAACGCGTTCTGTGAGTCTCGTGACACTGGCATATGGGTCAATTTGAAATAATTCACGAGTCTTCGTGAAGAGAACTGACTATGGTGCGCCTGCCCTCATTTATTTTTGTCTTAAGTTGTTTAAATATTTGTGTGCAAGTATTAACCTACGTTTTGATAGTGACACAAATGTAGTTAACAGTATAAGACCCTAATCCCTAGGATTACTACTTAATATTGCATGAACAGACAACATGTTGCTCACCAAGTTGCTCTGCATATTATTGTTATGTATAAAATGCTTGTCATTTATGTACCTACATTACTGGAGCGCGAGTGTCCAATCTGGTTTTGTTCAGCCGATACTGCGTACCTACTTTAGAAATGCTGACTCATAAAAATTGATTACAGGGCAAACACACATATACGAGTGCCTGCAAATATCGTATTTGTTTGCCATCCAATATACGTTAACAACATTCCTTTAATATTTTTTTCTCACGGAAAACTCTATCCCCCTTATTAATAGATAAACGTGGTTTAGCGGTAGTGTAGTTACACCATGCTTCGTCTTCTTCTTTCGGATGTCAAATTACTGATGACAGAAAGAGATAATTCGGTGTGTTTTCTATCCATGACTTGTTTGAAGAAAAAAGCTTTGTTATATTGGAAATAGTGAAATGACAAAGATATGGAAGTAGTGATGGCGGATTGGTTAAGCACGCGTCTTGCGAGTACAAGGTCCTGGGTTCAAACCGTGGCTCCCACCTCTAGGTTTTTCGAAATCTATGTGCGAATCTTAATTTCTATATGATTATCACTTGCTTCCGGTAAAGGAAACCATCACGAGGTCCATCGCAAGTCTTTTAAAATGTAACCAATTTTCGAAAGACATGTGAAATCCGCCAACCCGCACTAGACCAGCGTGGTGGATTATATCCTGAATCGTATTGAGGGGAGACCAGTGCCCTAAAGTGGGACATTAAAATATATATATATATATATTTTGAATATTGGAAATACTTCATGATAAGTTAGTGGCTTTTTTATATTGTTCGTCAGTGTTTTATCTACCAGCGTTAAAGTTGTTTATTTAGCAAATACGACAAAAGAATTCTTGGTAAAGACACCGCCGCTCGCAATAAGGTTAGTGTGCGGTCAAGTATAAAGGTAAGGCCACAACAACGCTACTTAATTACAGTAATCAAGTGATATACGTGAACGCAGCTGATGTACTGCCTCTTACCGCCGTTTTCGTAACATTACCCTCCCATCTTCAAATAGCGTTGGCTGTAGGATGTTTTATACCCTTGCATGATGTTGTGCCCCAATGTAATTAGGTGTCCTCCAATAGATTTACGTTTTAATGCATATAGTTCTATCAAAGAATTTGAAGCGTGAAGGTATAATATAACATTTGATATAGTAATATACGTTTTGCCGGTACCAAATGCCTAATTCAACCCAGGTGTAGGTATACCTAACTAATTAAATAAAATGTATAGTATTACAAATATTAAGTTTAATCTAACTTAAATAAAAAAAAATATAATATAAACATTTGATTACATTGAGACGCATTTTCTAAAATAAGGACTCAGACCAGCTGTACCTAAGTTTATTTCATTCAGTAGAAACACAACACTATAACACAATCCAAAATCCACGAAAAGGTAGCAGTGTCTAAAAGGACCAGTAATAACTTCGTTATATTTGTGTGATAAGAATTTGACCCTAATCCAAATATCAGGGACACCCTGCTACAATCTGATTACATACTCGGTCTATAGGGTAGTGGCTACTTTGTAATTTTCTATTTACGCATAGTTTGGTGTTCGAGGTTTAATTATTGTAAGTATCTATATCTACCACGGCGAACGAGGAGCGATATTAATTTTATATATATTATTTTATTAAATTTGTGGTATTTCAAGTTTTGCCGACATTATTTTTTTCACAACATTACAGTTTCAGAATTCAGACACAGAGAAAATTTATAAAGTGTCCGCCTCAAAGTTGGCGAGCCCGGCCATTCTCATTGGGATTTGGTAATCTTACAGTTTCAATCTGGTGCAGGTGCAGGTGCAGGTACCTTTAGGTATGTTTATTTAAAAGTTTGTGTGTCAACTGCTAAAATTACATTTCAGTGATAGCAATAAGTCTGCCTACGTTCTAAGAGTTTCCATTGTACCACCTTTCATCATGATGGTCACTGTCACGAAAACCTACAATCGTAAGCTATCTTTCATAAATATTTCTTAAGCATGATAACACGAAAATTCAATCCACGAACAATGGTATCGTATTAGCATACAAAAGGTTTCACATATTTTACGCCGATCCTTTATATTTTGAGCTAGCTCGTCACAAAAGGCATTGGTTTTTTCTCTGACATATGAAATAAATTTCATCCAAGACAGGTTGTTAGCAAGCAGAGGTTGGAATCTTTGAATTATTAATTTTTAATTGAGCGCTGTATACGCACAGGTAAATTGGTTCCAGCGAATACTACTTTTTCTTTATGTTTCCTCTCCTTATTTATTTACCGAAATAATAATACACATCTTAGCTTCGTATTATAAAATATGAGTCAGTCAACCAATTGTTATTTCTGAAAATACAAAATTCTGAAAAACGACGAGTAGAAGCCGAGACTTGATATATTATTTATAATGTCTGAGTAAACATTGCGTCGAATTGTTTTGAATATAAATATTTGAAAAGTCTCATGCTCAGTTCCAATATTATTCTTGTATCATTATAAAGTACTATATGACTGTACAATGATTACAAAGCAAAGTTAGTTTTACAGAACATGGCATCAGTTGAGTTATTTTCCAAAAGCTAGAGTCTGCAATCAGAGCGCGCGCAGCTGAGCCGCGCTCTGCCGTGACACCCACTGTCTTGCTGTCAGCCAGTAGCTGTTCACATGCATTGTATGCAATGATTTTGTGTGTAACTACACCCGAACTAGAGACACAACTTGGAACATGTAATTTCGACATGTAGGTAAATTATTATTTTTATAGAACCTGGGTACAAAGAGACATCCCATGAGCATTGCGCATTGTGAATTTTCTATCTCAAATGCTTCAGAGTATACTTTGATCTCTTATACCTACTGAATAGTATGCGCCATATTGGGTCCGATAAAACAAAAACACTAATTATGTACTAATAATAATAATAATTTAGCCCTGGTGACGTCCCACTCCTGGGCACGGCCACCCCTCACTATGAGGGGGATTCAGGCCGTAATCGTACTCTGGCCCAGTGCGGGTTGGCGGATTTCACATGTCTTTAGAAAATGGTTAAATTTTCTAAGACATGCGGGTTTCCTCACGATTTTTCCCTTCACCGTAAGCAAGCGATAATCATATAGAAATTATGATTGGCACATTATGAGGTGCGAGCCATGGTTTGAATCCAAGACCTGGTGCCCGCAAGACGCGTGCTCAACCAATCGGCTATCACTGCTATCACTGCTATCATTATGTACTAAGCGAAAGAAAAATATTTATAGAACACATTTTACTTCAAAATACGGTATACACGGGTGAGTGGTCACAAACATCCAGATATAACCCAATTATACCCAAGACGGGGGTACTCGTTCTGGAATTAGCTTTCTCAGCCACGTTACTGTTGCCAGCACGTTCTAATCGTATTCTGGAAATACAATAGCAATTGTAAAATGTTGACGTAGCGTTAAATCGTCTGACGTTCACCTCTTTTATGATAGGTGAATTTGCTAAGTTTGACTTATTGATCCACATTGGTACCGATTCGGTTGGCACACAATTAAACTTGACCAAAACGAGCTTAACCGACCTATTTCCGTTCCTATGGTTGTATAACGTGTGAGCAGTACCTAGCTACGGAAATACTTTTAAATGAGTCAAATGTAGTTTAGTTAATTTGTGATATGACGACAACGGAATAGCATCCTTACTAGTACTCATGCAAGAATTCAATTACGTAAGTTATGCGTCGCGATGGCACTATATAACAATTAGGTACAAACTTGGAACGCATAATAACAAATCTAATGAGGGGGCAGTGTCGTAACGCCACACTTAGCTTTTAGTGGTTTCAATAACTGTTGGCTGTAAAGATTATTCAGAATCATACGAAAAAAAACTATCATTAAACTATAGGCACCTACATACATGATGAGACACTGTTAAAGTATAGACAAAAATAATACTTACCTTTTACAAATCGCATTGAACACGCGAACCATGTTTCAGTTGTAGAGAGCATTGAGGAAATTCGTTCAGGTGTCGTTTTATTTCGACCAAGGATTTTCCGCCAGAGTACCTCGAAGCTCCTCAACCAGATAAAGCGCGCTCAAATATAAAGTTTCAATTTCCCCGCCGATCGTGGAACGTGCTATGCTTCCTCAAATGACTACCTTTTCATACAAAATGTCCCTTAACATAGCTTTGTCAATGCGCCAATAAGAAATTAGGGTGTACGGAACATTTATTTGCAATCCTTTCCTTTACTGCCTAGCTAGTATTGTTTACGGATTTGAATGAAATTGTTAAAAGGTTGTGCTTTAAAATAAAATGACGTAATATTTATTACTTTTAGTCCTCAAAATCTACAGGTATTGTGCTAATTGACAATATTTAAACAAAATATACTTAGTAGTAACTATTATATTTAGTTGTAGGTTTTACAGAAAATTGAATCTGGAAGCAACAAGAATAACTTGTTGTATGGAGAATATAACATATTGAGTAAGTATGTAGCGCCAATTTATCGACAATAAGTTCTTAAGAATGATGGATAATAATGGATTTCTATTAGTGAACAAAAGGTTTTCCCGTATTTTACGTAAATCCATTGGTGTTAGTGGTGGTGAGTTATCTCTTCGCATAGAAGCGATGTTTTTGTTTCTCCTTTGACCTGTGAGTCAGTGAGATTTTTATTCGGAACACAGTAAGGCATCTCTAGGTAGCATCTTAATGTTATTTTATAATTGAGCGAGCACACAACAGGCAGCGAGGAAATTGGACAAAGTAAATATTATTTTGGGTGATCTATTCTTTGCCCAACTTTTGGGTAAAAATGTTGGTTATATAGGATGTAACACATAGATATTTCAATAATTTAGTCTAAACATCTAAAACTATGAAAATAAAGTAGGAATCTACATCGGTTTGCAGGTACATGACCTTCTACATTTTTCAGCTCTCCTTCACATTTTTCTTTACCTATATGTGTTCAGGTTGTTTTGTATCAGCAAGTGTTTGCACAAATCTCTCGGAATCTCAGCTATGGGATCCGCACTCCGCCACGCGGCTCACATTGTCCCGCTGTCAACATGTCTTGCTCCCACACCCTACTTGTATGTGCCGACATATCACCACGCGCTTTCAACATTTACAATTTATTTTGCGAAATTTTATGTTACCTACCTGCTTTTATAAAAGAAAAATGTAATCAAATAAATATGCATACACTTATTACAAATCTGTGATTATTTGTAAGTACTTAAACAAAGTAGTTAAGTAAGTAGTGAGTAGTTACTGAGAAATCAATTACCTATCCTATGAGCAAATATGCTGTTAATTTTAATTGTAGTGTTATTGCATATAGTGTTATTGTATTGTAGTGTAATTCATTAATAAATTAATTCAACAGTGTTTTACCACGCTTTTTTATCTTTATAACAGTATAACACAAAAAATAAATTCGCTTTAATAATATGAATGATTTCCGTGAATGTTTTCAGCAGTTATTTAATTTCACGTTTGGCGGAGTCTCAATCAGGTTTGAACGCGGACCAATCATTCGATCAACATGTCCATAATTGATGGTTATCGCATTACTCTCGACTCGTTACCGGAACACGCTGATTTCTGTTATCATACCGCTTTTTTATAATGCTGAACGGGAATCTAAATCTTGTAGCTTTTTGCTGTAACCTACGCAACAATGTCATGGAGCTAGTTATAAAATCATGGACAGCAACTCAGTTTATTCGAATGAATAATAAAAACCAAAAATGTAAATATTATTTTTTAATTACATTGTGAGTACATACCTACAAATGAAATTGTTTTATGAAAATGTCACCGACACTCTCTGTGTACAGATGTTGAACTTTAATTGCTCTTCAAATTAGAGGGCACCACTCACAAAGGGCTGTGATTGTTATTGAGAAGTTGAGTTCATTATATTCTATGCGAAATCATAATAAAGGATATCTCCTTGGTGTAATTCCGATAAATGGGTTGATGTCGGCTCGTTAACTGAACGAGTGAACGAACATAAATAGTTGAGAATTATTTGTTTGGTACAATCCTTTGTACCCCTAGCATAGGAATTTAGTTTAGCATGGTAAGCTAATGGGGCTACAAGTTAAGTAATAACTTCACATTAATCCTTTATAAAAACATACAATATTATTATTTTTGTTACAAAACAAAGTTGTCAAACAAGTGTACGACCGCCTGATGTTAAGCAGTTACCGTAGCTTATAGATGATTGCAATAGCAAAGGTATTGCTCTCACGTTGCCGACCTAAAGGGGCGTGGGACAGAGGGAGGGGAAGGTACGAAATGCAGCTATAATGGTTACCTACTTAACGATGATCTCCTGTGAGAGGGTATTATCCCGGTCGGTATGGCTCTACCTATAAAATACTTGTAGTATAGTTATTTGACCTCGTTCAACAAGCCTTGACCAGAGTCATCCTCGCTTAGGAAAGAAACTTCATCATGGGCATGGAGATAATAATATAACATTAATTGAATTTGCGCTCATACCCAGAACGGGATGCCTCTAGTAGTTGCATGGTGCATTCAGCGAGATAGGCGAACAGTGGGTCAAAGGTCAAGGAATAATACCGAAAATAAATACATCACACAAATTGCAGAGAGCGTCCTGCATAGTGTTCCAGCAGTAGGGAGTATTGAGAAAACTCGTTCGCGTTTCGTTTTATTTCTACCAAGGTTTTTCCGCTAGGGAGCTTCAAGGTTCATCGGTCCGATAAAGTGCGCTCAAATGTAAAGTTTCTATTTCATCGGCCGACCGCGGGATGCTTTTTACACATCACATTCTTAATTTAAACTACCTTCTTAAAACGTACCCAAGACCGATGTTAATCAAGCGATCTTAGGTCATACAAAATCTGCAATCAAGGTGGATTTACAGAGTATTTATTTAATAATCTCTGTATAGGTATTTTTGGCTTATTTTTATACATTAAGTACTGTTTTCTATTAATTTCAGTGAAGTCCTCTACAGGAAAAATGTTTCGCGCGCCATTTCATTTCAACACCAGGCGTAGAAATTTTCCATTTCGGGGATGCGGAATACATTTCGCTCTTATGATGCCTTTTTCGCTGCATTTACTTTTAACAAAAGAAACCGCGTCAATTTTCTGTGAGATTTTTTGTAAAAAATATGCGCTGAGCGAATATGCTTTGATTTGATCTATAATATGGACATAGATTCTATATCTATGTTTGCATAAAACATGTGAAATGTAGTCTGCTCAGAAATAAACAATGATGAATCTTGTAACCTTGCAGCATCGAGAAATCATAACAATCATAAGCTATCTGTCATGAATAATTCTTAAGCATGGAAACCCGAAAATTCAATCTCCGAACAATGGTATCGTATTAGCATACAAAAGGCTTCATATATTTTACGCAAATCCGTTATATTTCGAGTTATCTTCCCTGAAAAGCCAATGTTTTTCCCCTGACCTGTGAAATAAATCCTGTTTGAGATACAGGTTGTGACAAAAGAGCCGGGATGACCTAAATTATTGTTTTTTTTACTGTCAAAGGCTATGATGTAAATTTAAATGTAAGGGAGGACTTAAAATGTTGATTCTGGTAGGCAGCTTTCAAATATGTTTGCTAGGGTCGAGTCTTTAGAATAATTCCTTTACAATGTTTCCTCGGAAAATCACTTTACCGTTGCTCTATAATCATGTTCTAAGTATTCTGTCCACATTACCTAAAAGGCGGTCCACGTAAGTGTGACACGAGGAGGGTTCACCTCGGAGAGAGTCGCTAACTTAATTCATTATAGTGCGCCGTGTTTGAGTTCCGCAAGCGCTCGTCGGTTTCGGCCTTGTTTTGGCAAACGAATGCCCCCTACCCCAGCGCCCTGCACCGCACACCCCGCACCCCAGAATAAACAACCACCTGATTGACACCTATACCATGCAAATTACTTGCTGGAACTTTTAAGGGTGGCATAATATTGCCCTGGACTTTATATATATAGATAGAGGTATGCGTTACTGGTGGTTTTGTTAAGTACCCGGGGTCACTGCATTGTAAGTAGGTTTTGAGTACACGTAGGTGTATGTAATGTTGAGCAGATAGCTATCTTCAGATAGTATAACGTGTGTGTATTTAGTTGGGTGAGCTTGTTATAGGAAATCCTTAAGAAAATTACTTTTCCGTTGCCTCTCGTTCGGGATCCTTACATATATCACGACTCACACAATTTATACGAAGTTTATATTTGATTTATTTATTTAACAATCATGAAATGTTTGGAATCATAATACATATAATCATAATGTATTCCTTACATGCTGTGAAAAGATTCAAAAAAGGAACAATGATGACGTTGAGGTTCAACCCTCGACGAGTACCGGGGAATTGCGCTTGCATTGATAGAGAGTGTTCTCGATATGATTATATTACCGCCCTCTATTACATTGGAACCTGGGGAACGATTTTTGGGGAACACAGGAGCGATGTTGTATAATATTCTATAATGCTTTTCTCTATATTATCTTGCAGGAGAGCCAAAATAATCGGAATAATTTATTCGATTTTGGAAAAGTTTCTGCATCACGATTACTATAGTGATCAGCGGGATTAACTTAATTAATCTTTATTTAAGCGTGTGTTATTCAAAATATTTTCAGTGTCATGAGATAGAGTTTCCTCCCGGGAAATTACTGCCGAAATCTCTCCGCCCGCCTATAGACAGTTCGCTCGGCTCCTTTGTGCCTTGAATCAATTCCCGTAACTTATCTGCATATTTTATAATGCGAGACGAAGTGACGCTGCAGCATTCGGTGCTCACCCTCTTCAGGGATTTCATCATGTTTCCGAACGCGGGAAAGGGAATTGGTAATAAAAGTTATCTGTGTAGAAAAAAAGTAATTTGCAAAGGACGGTATGAGTAGTTTTGTAAAATAGATTTACAGCGGAAGTTCGGAGATACCTACACGAAAAAGAATTAAGGTTAGTAGAACCCATACTCTACCTAACTCTACGTAATTGTATTTATGTAGTTTTAGTGCTATCCTAGATACGTTGTTGCTATAACACGTTCGTTGAAGCGATCTGAGACTTAAGCACAGTAATAAAGTTCAACATCGGATGATAAATCTCTACTACAATCTTTTAAATCTCTATTAAGGCTGAAGCGCCCATCTAGCCCGCGAAGTTCAATTTTTTTGAGGTTTTTTAGATTTTTTCAAAATCTGACAATAATAAAAGGCACATTTCGTAATTCGCGAGAAAGGCCATGTGCAGTGCATTTATTAATATATCCAACTTACTCTAAAACATTTCAAGAACGACAGCTATCCAGATAATCTGGCAATTTTTGTATATTTAGTGATTTACTAGTATCATATCCACCGTGATAATATTTAGAGTAAAATAAATGTATTAATAAACGCACTGCATACTGTGTTTGTCGCAAATCACAAAATGTTGTCATAAATGTTTTCAGATTTTGGATAAACTATAAAAATACTCGAAAATTTTGTATTTCGCGGGCTAGACAGGCGCCTTCACCTTAAATTCAAGTTAAGTTCTAATGAAGCCTACTTATAACAAAATAATGAGACAAGAGTTTCTTAAATAATAAATTAACTGTTTCATAACGAATTTAGGGTATTGTATATTTTGTTAATATAAAATATAGTGAGTGCATTAAGTGAGGCTGCCGAGCCATTAGGAGTGTTTTGTTGGCAACGCGCGCCAACTTTTCCCAACTGGAGCCACTCCACCACCACAAATAGGATTATACCGACAGACCTAGAAAGCCTGCCCGTGTCAGCTAATTCAATTTTATTGTCAATATAAAACGAAATAAAGTTCTTTGTTCAACTTTGCTTTCAGTTAGCGACTGTTATAATCTGTTAAATTCGAAAACGATTCGTCACAGTCGCCCGTTGCGAGCGGAATTGCGCCGTTTATGACACAGTGCAAAAGAATTGAATTCTTTTGAATGTTCAATTTTAACTGCAGCTTGGTTGAGCCTTTGAGTGCGGTAGGTGTCCGTCGGATTTATTTCCGTTGTGGCGGAAGCCAATCAAAGCTTTTCCAGATTTAAATCGGCGCTGGTCTAAAAGTGAAACAACGGAAGTAATGAATAGTTCGATTGCGGCCGTCGTCGGCCGTCTCATGCAGAAGTTTGTGACTTTTATTCAAATTGATTCAATCAATGTTGAAGATATTAATTAAAAACTGTAGGTACGATATAACACCATATAATTACTATTCAAGTGAGTGTAATTTGTTCAGTAATTTTTATTTATTTGCAACTTGAAATAATATTTTAATACCTATTTACTTCATAAATCAGTGGGGAACTACGCGTGCATTAATTCAATAATTTCCGTGTTCAATAAAGAATTACAGTAAAATGTAACGGTTCAAATTCAACTTTGTTTTACGATTGTTTTAACGACTTGAGATTGTTGATAAAACTCTACCGCATTGTCTTATCGGTAATTCTACAGTTAGAGTTACTTTTGGAAATATTACAATATTGGCGTTTATTGGGACCAGTTCTAGTGACCTGGACCAAATTTTCTTGTCTTATAGCTATCTCACTTCCTTCCGATTTTAATAGTCACGACTATCAATCAATTAAGTATAATTAGAACGAGTGTTATCACATTACTTACGCCGAAGTCATTTCGCCGAATCACGTTTCATCGAAGACATACAATACCTACATCGAATGCATTTTTGTCGACTCACATTTTATCAAATTACTGTCCTGTCTAGCTTCTTCTTGATATTATGACTTAACTAAACTAAACGGAACTCTTCCTTCTTGATGTTGAAACTTAACTAAAATTAGATAAATTTATTCGAACATAATTATAGTCATAAACGTAACACCAAAGCATCTGCAAACTGGCTGAGTGTGAGATCCAAACGGTGTCGACCTTCCCTAATCATAGGATTATCTGGTTAAGTCTCGTTAGTCGCCGCACTCGGCCCGTGATGCCGGCCAAATTCCGGGAGCGCCGCTCTGACATCCGTAACTTTTTTGCCTTACACACATTACGCACAGCTTTCACGCTGACGACTCGGATAGCGCGTCAAATGTTTCCCTATTTTTTGTTCCTGGGGGTGTATTAGAGCTGTCCATCATTTTGTTTGTTTTGTTGATCTGCCAAAATGTCTTATCTCTTCGGGAAAACGAACGTACAAACTAATTATGTTATCATGCGACCAAAAACTAATGTTTGACCACATTAATGTTTTAACTAATGAATGAGAAATAGAAAATTGATGAACGTCGAAAACATAAAAAGTAAATAAACGCGATATAATCCGTAAAAATAGTTTTATTTCAATAGAAAATTGATATGACCCGTTAAGTTACTAATGGGTAAATATATTAAGAATATTAAATAGTTATTATACACAGGTATAAAATAAAGCAAGTATACTAATGATTAACTAATACCTAACGCAATTTGATTACACAACAATCAAAGCTTTTAAATTGTCATCTCAAACATGCGTGGATATTCAATTATAGGTACTTAATAGAAAATTCTTTTTCGGAGTAAATTGACGAAAGAAAAATAATTTGTAATGTTATAAATTCATCAAAATGAGCTTAAGCCGAGAAAAGATGTCAGGTGTTTTATTTTGCTATTAAACATACAAGATCCAGATTAAACCGTATACATAGTAGTGATGTAACGAATATTCGCATTCGCATTCGCATTCGCGAATATTCGCATATTTTTTGACATTCGCATTCGCATTCGCATTCGCAAGAATCTATGCGAATGTTTGGCGAATGTTTTTGAAAAACAAAAAGGAACTTATCTATAGATGAAATATGGAATGTTAACAACTAGTAAGAATTCTATATTATTTAAACAAACTTGCTCATACGATGGCCGTTATTGCACCGTTTTCAGGTTCATAAAGCAGCTTATTATGCACTAGTGCTATTGAATTTACATTTTTTAAATCTTAGTAAAGAGTTATCCTAAAAATAGTAAACATTTAAAAACAATAAATAAACAATGTTTATTAAAATATTATAAATAAATACATTAATTATTTAAATAAACTTCTTTCACATTCAATGTAAATAAAACATAATTATAAACATTCGATTTATTATAAATAATATAATAATTGTTACCGGCTTTGCCAGACCCATAGATAAATATAACCGGCCAAATGCATGTCGGACTACACATACTCTAAGGTTCCGTAGACATCCCGCCACTTTTCGATAATACGGAACTCATAAAATAAAAGTCATCGCATACGGCGGCTCTCGTAACCTATTAATTTCTGCTAAATTAATAAACTATTGGTTACCGTACAAATAAAATAGTAAGAAATTATGTTACTAATAATTTATGAAACCGGCATCATAGACATCTTCAGCAAAAGTTACATAAACTTTTATTTTCTTTTTGGACTGATGAAAATTTTTATAAGGATTTTTAATTCAAATAATTAATTTTTGATTAGACTGGGTGCAAATGGTTCGTGGTTTGAGACTCAATCCAAATGTTAGTGTTTTTTTAATTAATTATATTTATTTTGAATAGTAAAGAACTATTTATTTCCCATAATAAACCATTTATAATGTGGTTCTCATTAGGGGAGGCCTATGTCCAGCAGTGGACAAATATAGGCTGATGATTGATTGATTGATTGATGTGGTTCTAATTTAAAGGATGAATCTTGCTACTTAAATAAAAAAGGCGACAATGAAGCTCAATATTTCGTAAACGGCAATTAATATTGAAAAACGGTCAAAGAAACAAATAATTTTAAAATACCTGGTGAACAATACCTCACTCGAGGGGGTGTGTAAATATTATTATTCACTCCTTTTTCTTAAGTACAGGAGGTACAATGGAATAACTTTGCTTTCAAAATTTAAAAACAGTTTTTTAGCGGTACATAAACTATTTTTTTTGGCTAGTTTGCAGTGTATTAGCCAATAGTCCCAGAATAAAAATACTGTGATTGCTGACGGACGTGCCGAAACTATAAGGGTTCCGAGTTTGAGTACGGATCCCTAAAACCTTACGGCGCCCCATGTTTTTTATTTTTTATTCACCCTGCAAATATCTAGGTCGTAAAAAATTAGTGAATTGTGTTTTTTTTTTAAATTTAAGATTATAATATTCTAAATATCTTTTACTCGCAAGTTAGTTGTAAAATGTCGTGTGAAACGCGTGAGCATTGTTAATTACACACCTTGGCTCCATCACATCACAGCCCTCGCGTTAATCTCTGGCTGTAAACCAGCCTCGATCGTAACTTAGCTCACTTACAAATAATGCACTTATTTACTTATATTTGAAAAAAAAATAACTGTCTTGTGGTAGGCAACTAAATTATAAATAGGATCTTTCTCTATTGCTCTTGTTAGTCTAATTAAAATATAAACTCAATAAATTTTAAATATCAACTAAATTTGATTAATGCATTAATACTGAACTACCCTCAAATCAAAACAAATCTCTTCGAATTAACTTTATGTGACTAACTTCGTTCTTTCAACCTGTATGGGTTCGGCTATGTTCAGTCTAGCATTTTGCGCGCTCTTTATTAACTCCCGAGAAAGAGGGGTGTTATAAGTTTAACATGTGTATTTGTGCGTCTGTCTGTGGCATCGTAGCGCCAAAACAGATGATCCGATTTTAATTTTGTTTCTTTTTAGAAAGGTATTCCGATCGAGAGTGTTCTTAGCTATGTTTCACGAAAATCGATTAAAGCGTTTGAAAATTATCAGCTTTTTTGTAATTTAAAAAGTCGTCGCATGGGGGTTTTTTTAATTTTCAATTTAGGGTTTCTTATTTGAAAGTCAACATTCGCATTCGCATTCGCATTCGCGAATGTTGAAGCCAAATATTCGCATTCGCATTCGCATTCGCGAATGTCAAAAAACAAACATTCGTTACATCACTAATACATAGTATTGATTTTCTGTTGGATGATCCAACACATGGGTATTTCCCACTCGATCCTCATTGCAGCCACAAGGGAGATAGCAAATGCACAACACATAATGGATCTACCAATCCATAACCCTATATGAATATCAGTTTGCATAGTTTTCCTGTGGAAAACATTGAACAAACTTTAATAAGTTTCCAAGTTCCGTAGCTCAAAACAAAATAATAATACAGCTCACGAGTGCTCACAGCATCTATACGTATCAGTTATTTGTTGAATACAAAGTTTTCACGAAACTCAGTTGCTGGATACATACGTGATAGACAAACTTGTCGCTTCCGCCGCTGCCGTCTACTCCGACATTATAAACTGACAAGTCGCAAGTATCTCGGAATCTCGGCGTTAAGCTATATCGCCTGTTTGTGTTCACTCCAAGTTTGGAAGTAATCCATTTAAAAGTGTCAGATTAGAGGGGCGAGGGCGAATTTGCTTAGGCGGGTTCGGCCAGCAATTTATGTCTGCGCGCCGCCACAGATGTGGTCGGTGGCCTTATGCCGGCCGCTTGCCGGCCCGCGCCACTGTTTACAACAACAAAGGCGGAGTAATTAAACACTTAGATGCCAGGACCCTCCCGGATAATGCCGCTTTACACAAGTGCCTTGCGAACTTTTGGTACCAACTGCACTTCGATAATATTTCACCCTAGATGATATAGTTAAAGTTTTAGTAGGTATCTTTAGTGCAGGCATAGCTTAATCTTCCAAGGATTTAATTAGAAGGGAGCGTCTGATAAAATATTTAATACACAGACATAGTGGGTATTTATATAATACAGATATACTAGGTGAAACAAAAAGGGTATACAATTTTTTTTGCAACTTAACTTTGTAAATCTCAAACTATCGGCTTTGTGGGACAGTTAAAGTAATAAAGGTTTTGTAGACTTGTGAAATCGGTCAACAGCTGTATTCCTATAACACCTTTTGTTTTTCAAGTTCCCTCCAAAGCTCATGGTTTAAAAATTACAAAGTTAAGTTTTGAAAAAAAAAGTATACCCATTATGTTTCACCTTGTATATCATGGATAATAATCATTTTGAGTAATAAGAATATGTTGTTAGTGGTAGAGCCAACTGTAGCTGATCGACTCCAGGGCTACTACATTACGTTCTTGCAGAAGATTGGCGTAAATTAACCATTACAGTTGCGTTTCGTGGAATGAGTGATACACCCGGAAGTCTCGACCCACTCCCTTTCCCTCCCTCAATTCCACTCCCCTTCAGGCCGGCAACGTGCGAGCAATGCATTTAGTACTGCGAGCTTCTATAAGCCGCAGTTTTCGCCGACTTTGTTATATAACAAAAAAAATAATGACATGGAACATAAACCCTTAAATAGTACATTGTTACACGAGTGGTGAAAGTGACTTATTTTTGGTCCCGAGACGGGGTTTGGCGCCCGAGCGTAGCGAGGGCGCTAATAGTTCGAGGGACAAAATAAGTCTTTCACCCGAGGTAAACACTGTGCTTTTCATTACGAATACAAGGAAAGTAAAAATAAAAACAGGAATTGGCTAAATAAATAATACAAGGAAGTATAAACAATACTCTACAACTCGAAAAAAATAAATTAAGATCGGATTGCCGCCAATTTTTTTTCGTTGGCTGGCCAACTTCATTATTTAGCCATTATTTTTCATTTTCATCTTTAAATATTTTGCCCAAATCTATGTTATTTTAAAGAAATTCTTGAAACTAAATTATAATTAAGTCATTTAATAGTACATTGTTACACGAGTGGTGAAAGTGACTTATTTTGTCCCGAGACGGGGTTTGGCGCCCGAGCGTAGCGAGGGCGCTAATAGTTCGTGGGACAAAATAAGTGTTTTTCACCCGAGGTAAACACTGTGCTTTTCATTACGAATACAAGGAAAGTAAAAATAAAAACAGGAATTGGCAACCCGCTCCTCAGGCAACTTCAGACCTACTTTCAGAGTATGAGTAATGAAAAAATATATATTCTTTAATTAATACTTAACTTTATGTTATTTCAATTTTACATCGTGCTGTAATTGAGTGACTGTAGAAAAAGTTTAAACATGGTTCCATAGAAATGTGAAAATGGAACTAGTTTTTTTTTGATAATTTGACAGCTGTCAGTTGAAAGCGATTCTCCCGGGCCGGAAAAGTATTACTTTCAACCCGCTCCTCAGGGACTTCAGACCTACTTTCAGAGTATGAGTAATGAAAAATAATAATTATCGCACACACACCAACTGCATAATCCCAAAGTAGGCAATATTTGTACTATAGGCACCGTACAATGGACTGGTGGCGATCCCGTGTGTGACACCCAGACCTGGGAAAACAACGAAAAGGCCTTTTCTGAAATTTGTCCCGGCGGGAATCGAATCCGCAACCACCATGTGCCACTGCACACATGAACCACTCGGCTCATTAGCCGAGCGGCCTACGCTTTAAACACTGCGCTAAGCGGTCGTCAATGTTATGCCAATTGTATTACCCATTTTGCATAAATAATAATTATTCAAAAGTCAAACAGGTAATAGCGCGGTAGATACGAGTATACCTGACGTGTTGTTTGTCGTGAACACGATGGAAGAAGTTCAGCAATAAGCCGGCAGCGAAGGCGCCTTGCACCGCCGCACGTGATCCTCTATTATACAATGAGCTTATCCTACATCCGCTATCTAAACAGTGTTTAGGTAATAGGCAGCAGGAACAGACGCGAAGAGGATTGTTGAATAAATGCGAATATTATTGAACACGAGTTGTTGTTCGATCATTTATAAATAATAATAATAATTTAGCCCTTTTTGACGTCCCACTTCTGGGCACGGGCCTCCCTTCAACATGAGGGGAGGCCCGTTATCACTTGCTTACGGTGAAGGAAAACATCGTGAGGAAACCTGCATGTCTTAGAAGATTTTCCAATTTTCAAAAGACATGTGAAATCCGCCAACCCGCACTGGGCCAGCGTGGTGGATTATGGCCTGAATCCCCCTCATGTTGAGGGGAGGCCCGTGCCCAGTAGTTCGATCATTTATTTTATAAAATAATTGATGATGACGGAGGAGGCGGGGGACGGCGGGGTACTAAGATTATTTGCAACCTAGTTGTTGGTCCAGGAACCCTTTTGGCATAACCATGGTAAGTTAAGAAATGGGCCTTAGTTCGGTATAGTAGGTAACTGGGCCAGGTAATTAATTATTGCATGTTATTTTGATTTTTAAAATTAGAACTTTACCAAACAGCGCTCATCTCCTCCTCTTATGCACCAGTCTGAAGAAGATTGTATCGAACGCAAATGGAACTAGAATCGGCTGCAAAATTTGTATGGCTATATGGGTTCTCGCGTGGCCCAGTTGGATAAAACTTTAATAATGGAAGATCCCGATAGCTAAAGTTTCCCCGGGTAACGACGGTTGCCCGCAAACTCGGCCGGTGGCGAAATAAAATCAACTGACTTGAAGACCTAGCAATGTCCGCGCCCGCCGACGCTCTATATCAATAACTTGCTTACCTGACTGTACCTGACTGTACCCGCTATTGACGCAAATGTCGCTCGGGTATACTTATTTCATTTCTTAGGCTGGACAACCCTAATACGATACTGATACTTTATGATATTGGTGAGGAGTCATTTTGGATTGCTCTTTGGACGGATAATTAGGTTGGTATTTTGTTTTTTTGTAATAACTCAAGTAAGTAGGCACCTTAGTTTTTTTTGAAAATAACAAGTAAAATAGCAATTTAGTTTTATGAGTTTTAATAGCGTGTGCAAGGGGATTGACAATAATATTATCTACTGTTAATTAATTAATGATTTGTGTCTATACATCTACTTAGTTAGGTAGGTACACTGTATTCCAATAATCCCTTAATTTCACCGTTTTACCCAGTTAATATGGAAACACAGAAAATCAATTAGTTAAGTAACTATCTATTTGCTAATACGAATAAACATTCATGCTCATGTTTGACCCCAACCAATTAGAGCGTTGTGGGATTCACAATTCATATTGAAATAACGACTTATACATTTTAAAATATCCTATCCTCCGTATCTCATATCCGGCGTAGAATATTTATTCAATGAAAAACACGTTTGCTTAATCTGCCAAATTTGTAAAATAACACAGTTCGTAGTCGGTTACCAGAACAGAACGAGAAGTTGGCGCGTAATTATAAATTTCAGCAGCGTACAACTCGGAGAATTAAATAAAGCTGAATATAGACTTCCAAGTAATAATTAGACAAAAAGATCGGGCAGGTAGGTAGGAGTTGTGGATGCCAAGCACGCGCAGGGCGCGCGGCCCGCCTGAACCGGCCGCCGGCCACCGAAATAAGATCACTTAAATTCCACACCCGTAGTCGTACACCCAGATAGCGCCCGGTTACTTCTGTTACTTATATGAACCACACACACAGTAATTACACAAAAGAAACGAAGCTAAGGAAGGCGTTTAAACATTGCCGTCGGTGGCTATTAGATCCTGCGGGGCGAACGCGGAATTACTGAAATACACTCTTTCCACTGGCTATGTTATTAAGTTTAGTAGCCGTTAGGGCAGCGGGAACATTGTTCAGTCTCGTAGGACCGTGTGTTCGTGAGGTAGCAATTACGTCATGGATAGAGAAAGTTAACAATACACCGAGAGAAGAAATAACGACAGCAAATGATTGCAGTTCCTTGTACGTAGTAGTAGTTTTGTAATTCTAGAAATTATTCACGAAAACTTTTGTGAAAAATACTACCTACGAGGATTTTTTTTTCTCAGTGTTTTTTTTGGCTTTCTTCTTATTCTCCTAAATAGGTAGTGAAGATTTAATCATCATTTATGATATTATTTAAGGATTTCTCAAACCGCTATAATCATGCCAATCTATCAATTCACACGCTTTCAACTAAGGTGCCTAGTTACTTAATTTTTTTCTGTGATATTGATTATTATTATATTTTTACCTTTTTTATGTAACTTACTGTATCAGGCGCGAACAATCAGCTCAAACGGAAACTTTGCCCATTGGCTTTTACTTGTTGTCAAAGTTTAGTAGTAAATCAGACCACGACTAATCTTACCTAATCCGTATTTTTGTTTTTATCGACCAAACGAGTTGACTTCGGATTTCTTAAGGCTATAGTATACCTACCCTAAAATATATTTCAATATGTATTTTTAGTGATAGTAAAGCCATAATTAGGTACATAATTAGTTAATGTATCTATTTTTTTTCTATATAATCGTATGTACCTTTTGATTCCTTTTGAAATGATGTAATTTTTTTAAGTCAGCCGCCCTTTGCGCCGTTTTTCTAATTTACATTTATTAACCCACGAATAGTGCTGTGTATAACCCTTCATGCAACCTTAGTAATATATAACATTTATAATGTAAGTAATCGCTGTTCCCAATCAACAAAATAAAAATAAAACTGTATCTAGTTCTATAAGTATTACCTAGAGGTATTACTTTTATAAAACATTATTTGCAAATAATCAGAAGTTTTTATGACTCATGTCAATTTCTACTTGGTAGATACCTCCCTAATATGTTAAATTTGAAAGGAGATATGTTTATTATTAAATAAATAAAGAACTCATATTTAAGTCACACACGGGAATTATAAAGAAATTGCAATAGTTTTTAAATAATGTTTTGGAGAGCGGCATGCGACTCTGATTCCGCGAGCTACGGCCAACTTCGCCGCTTTATTGTCTTCGCTTGAATTAAAAAAGTTTCACTCCACTCCTTTTGCAGTAATACTTTGAACACATATTTACTCGCGTACGATGCAAGGTAATAAAACATTTCCTTCATTGACCATTACTGTTCTATAAGAGGCTTAGGTACGAGGTAATTCTTCTCTGGGACCACTTTATCAAACAACATCGATGTACTTTGTGTCTACACTGTATTCATAAAACTGGGTTATTTTCCATTGCAAATATCAATGGGGTAATTCAAGCCCTATGGCACGTTCGCAATCCTCGTTTGGTATTAGGAGTTATTGAGGAAAAACCGTCATTTTTCAGTACATTTGAACAGGTAACTTAAAATGGTCTAGCTAGAGAGTTATTGAACAAACTCACTCATCATAGTTACCTACTTGGAAAGTAAAAAATAAACTAAATTTTGAAAACCCCAGTGGGTGGAAAATACCTCTTAAATTTAATGATCTACTTGAGCATTAAAGGGATTCTAAGAAATACTCGACCCAATCAATATCAGATTCCATTAGATCTTCAATTTGCGTAAATGTTTATACATTTAAAAAAGCATTTTAGTAGCTCTACTTGATGTTCAAATAAGATTACCTGTTTTAAAAGCCCTCCTTTAAAAGCCTTCCGAATCTGGTCGTAAAAAGGGAAATAAGCAGATAGATATGTTATAAAAAGTTAGTTCCATGTGGAGTACCTAGAAGAATATTTTTTAATCTTTGAGCAATGTAAGTGAATCCTTCCACGTTTTCTACTATCGTTAACATGTGATTGAATTTGATTAAATATTTAAATCCTTGTCTATTTTAAAATAATAATGAAATTATCAGCCGCTTTACCACGAGCACGAACGTCTTTGTGGTTGAATACAATACAGACAATTTTTGTAGTCAGTCTCCTTTACCTCATTAAATAACTCTAATAAAAAATACCTTAAAAGTATTTAGTCTCAAAATTTTGCCATTCTTCCCAAACGAATTGTAGTAATAGTCTGTTTTTATTACATTTTTTTTGGTCTCTCCTTAAAATAGTGACATAAAATTACGTAATAAATCGCACTCTCCCTTTATTTTTCAAATAAAAGTAAATCAAGCGTGCTTATAGTTAAGTGGTATTTGTTGCAAGTGCGTCGGCGGCGTGACCCGGAATGGTGCCGCGCGACATCAACAAAACAAAGCTTTGTGTTGCTGACCACAACAGACCACAGCGGCCACTTATTGCACATTGTTTTAGCAATCTTCGTTTAAAACATTGCTTGCGGTTTTTAAGCGACACATGGTCGCAATTTGTTAACTTTTTTGCCAAGTAATTCTTACTCAACAAACCTTTACAAAATAGTCACTCACTTATTTTTTTAGTTCAGTGAACAATTAAGTGAAATTGATTAATTTATTAATTGTATTACCTGAGTCCAGACCATAGTCATATAGTTACAGATATACCTAACGGATATCTAACAGAATATAGATGCTCAAAATATTGACAGCCGACAACGATGCACAAATCAAACAAAAGAGAGTCAAATTTTATGATTTGAAAAAAGAACTTTGCCTACATTGAATAAAAATCAAATTACTCAAACCGAGTATACATATCTGGTAAATTGAAGAGGCGCTTACAAGTGAACATCTGAATTTAAAACCATGAGCGTCGGCTACGAGTTGTAAACGTACCCAATTAAGCGGCTAGTCTGCGGCAACTCAGCTCAGAAGCAGACACCAGCGTAGAACAGAGATACGGATGGAAAGCTTGTTATACCCACTATCCCGGTTGCAGCCAACAGAATTTTGGACCACACCAACACAGCCAACTTGTACCCACGCCATACATATGAACTCTACCTTAAGGTGCGTCTGCACTGAAACAAATATTGTTGTAGTGCCTAGTATTCTTTATAATAATTTACTAAACGTTTTGTAACGTTGTAAGGAAATTATTTTTGTAATTACCTAATAATGTAATGCCTCGTATTAATTTTTTATTATTATTATTTGCTGTAATTACATAATTTTTAGTAAAAAATACTAAAAGGGATACAAGGAACTACGAAAATCATGTGTTGTCGTTATTTTTATTGTGTTTATTGCATAAGAAGTAAGTAAAGTCACCAAACTGAGCTATACAATTATGAAAATATGTATAATGAGTTTGATTGTATCTCACCATAGGACTGAGTTATAAATACTTTATTCAAGTATAATATAGGTATAGTGGACACAATAGCGTAAATGAATAAGTGCTGCAGTGCAATTTTCAAACTTGATACAAAAATTAGAGAGTCGTAAAAAAATAAATAAAATTGGAGTGTCTGTTTGTAATATCAAAATAACACCTTTTCACTAAATGCATATGAAAGTACAAACGACACCTATAGCAAAAACGCGATTTAAAAAACTTTTGTCTGTCTGTCTGTCTGTCTGTCTGTTTGTCTGTCTGTCTGTCTGTGTGTTTGTTCCGGGTAATCTCCGAAACGGGTGGACCGATTTTGACGGGACTTTCACTGGTAGATAGCTGATGTTATAAGCAGTAACTTAGGCTACTTTTATTTTAGAAAAACAAAATTAAAAAAATGAAAAAATGGGTTCCGTCGTGCGGGCTCAGAACGCGGGAGCGGGTTTTTTTGTTAAGTTAAATTCCACGCGGACGAAGTCGCGGGTTCAGCTAGTTTTTAAATAAGAACGATTAACCGTGAAAAACAAAACGCTAATGTTCGAATTACAATTTTGGGAGGCTTCTTCCATACATGTATTCGTACGTACGTATTTTAATATAATAGGCTATATTATCCAAAGGTGTAATAACCAGGTTAAAGTGTGCCTACACGATAACAGTTAGGTTTAATAAGGTAATCAAGTAAATATACCGAGTTCGTGGCAATTTGAACTGTATGTATGTGCCTAGTTATATCAATTTCCATAAATGAATTTGCTTTAGTACCTCAGACAAATAGGCATTGGCTAGGATTTCAAAATATTGGGCCAAGTGGCCATCGTTATATAATTACATTATAATAAGTATATAAGGTCTCGTTACTATAATGCATAATATTTTTCTAGTCGCCATAGTACATACTAAAGATTATGTAATAACCACAAAAAGATAATCTGATGGGTTTCTTTACAACAGCCCTTTGATTCAATCACTTGCTCTACCAATCAGTTGTACTATCCAACGGAAAATATGTATACCATCCCATTTCTTTGTGGAAGGTATTACTAAGACCCCATGCAAAATATAGTGCATTATTAATATAAGACCTTAAATTATTATATGGCCGTGTTTCGGGTTGAGATTTTTTAAATAAATTATCTGCTGTATTTACGTACCTTAGAAATTACAGCAAATAATTATATAACTGTTTGCTGTAATTACAAAACGTTTAGTATAATACGAAAGTACTAGTAACTACAAAAATCAATTACTGTCGGATATTTTTTCTCAATGCCCGCAAAAAAAATGTTACCGGATTGATCGCATTCCCGACTCCATTGCTAATTCCTTTGTATTTAGTAGGTGCCTACTGTATTTGTAAAGCGCTGTTTCATACATACAGTAGCTGTGCTCGCGGCATTAGTTTTCTTCAAGTCCAGCAGAGTCCGGCTTCCCTCCGCTAACCAATAATCATTAATTTTCCCTGAGCTCTGGTTAAGACTACGGACGCTTCTTTGACGCAATTTCATTTCCTTGCAGCGATGTTCCCCTTTCTGTCCATTACACTAGCTAATTTATAATTACAAAGAGAAATATTTGCCTCGGGCTATAAGATGTTATAACGAGGGTTTTTGTTTTGTATAACATTAATTACTGATACCGAAAAAAGAGCACAAAAGATTTTCTGCGAAAACTAATAACTCATTGTTAACTATGTAGCAGTTATCGGCCTCTGACTCAATGTTAATACGAAAAAATATAAAGCCTAATTATGTGGCATGTATTTATAAAAGGTTGTTGTGATAACGCAAGAAATACCTTGTTAAATTAGATGGATTTACATCATGATAGATCTATCTAGTCTGTTGTTATTACAAAATGCGAACTCACTCGCGTGAATATGTTCTAAACAAATTGTATTATTAATAAAGTTAATTGATTGACTCAGGCGTTACTTTGCGGAAATCCATTGTAAAACAATTTAGGAGAAGGACCCACCACTCACCCTTGGCTTGTTAACCTCCAAAATTATAAATCAAATAGGTTGATCGATAATGGAAGAGGTCAACAATACCTAACTCCGTCGGTCGAGTCTGTCAGTCATGAGTGTCAGCGACTGAGCCAAACAGCCCAGAGCCCAGAGCTCAGTCGTAGCCCAACTTTCCTGAGGATTTCTCGTTCAGAGGCGAAACACGTGTCGAATTTTACATTTAATTCGCTTTGTCCGCGGAAAATTGCACATCATTAGGGTCCCTGACACTCATGACTGACAGACTCGACCGACGCGAAGGAGTTAGGCTTTGTTGACCTCTTCCATTATCGATCAACCTATTTGATTTATAATTTTGGAGGTTAACAAGCCAAGGGTGAGTGGTGGGTCCTTCTTCTAAATTGTTTTATTAATAAAGTTATTAAAAGGTAGCCTTTCAAAATCATTGCCATATCTAATCTATTGTTGAGTCTTGGTGTGTGTACAGTCAAAGGATATACTGAAACAGTGTCTGCAGTCACATTATTAATTTGTTAATAACATTCTTGTTTGCAGTTGGCTGCAAATGCATTTCCGTGTTCAGTTTTAGCTTTCAGCGTCAAGTTTTCCTTTAGTTGCTGAAGCGGGGAAATCTCTCTCGTATGCTTACTTATTCTATTTGCTTTCGAAGAAACGTGTTAGCGAGCGGTCTAGTTTCTTTATACATTCTTATGTTATACTGTCAAACTCATATTGACTTTTTCTACGCATTTACGTAGAGCGAAAAAGGTATTTCAAATTTAGTATTATTTGATGAAAATTGCATGAGTGGTGTATACCTACAGATAAATTAGGTAGAAGTTAACTGTAATAATTAAAAAACTTAAGGCTAAAGCGCCCATCTAGCCCGCGAAGTTCAAATTTTTTGAGGTTTTTAAGAAATTTTTCATAATCTGACAATAATAAAAGGCACATTTTGTAATTCGCGAAAAAGACCGTGTGCAGTGCATTTATTAATATATCCAACTTACTCTAAAACATTTCAAGAACGACAGCTATCCAGATAATCTGGCAATTTTTGTATATTTAGTGATTTACTAGTATGAGTATCATATCAATCGTGATAATATTTAGAGTAAAATAAATGTATTAATAAACGCACTGCATACTGTGTTTGTCGCAAATCACAAAATGTTGTCTTAAATGTTTTCATATTTTGGATAAACTATAAAAATACTCGAAAATTTTGAATTTCGCGGGCTAGACAGGCGCCTTCACCTTAACGAGTACATAATACATAATCGTAAAATAGATAAGCGTCCTGCATTCTTAATTCTAAATCGACATGATGTAGAGTTTCAAAATGTGTATTCCAATATTTATTATGTAAGCCAAATGTTTGATTTGAATTTTAATTGACGCACATGATAGTGACAACACGCGCGGCGTGCGGTGGGAATCGTCGTGGTTTGCAGGCTCGACGCGCGCGCCGCAACAGCATTACCTTAATCACGGCACTGCCCCACCGGGGGCAGTTTATACGCCCCATAATGGACTTATACCACGACGCGGCCCTCATCCACTGCTCACATTTGATTGAAATATTTAAATCACAATCTTGTTAATGGGCTCGAACAAAAATCCCCACAATAAAAGCAAGTAACTGTACAAAACATGAATTTCAAAATATCTGGAATACGGCTAAAATGTTATACGTTGTCATGTTTTCCTTGTGATGAAAGTATTCTAACGGTTGTCGAATATGTTTCAAGCATTAACTTTGACTTCGCATGATTTGTCGAACGACACACCGTTTCAAATCCAAAGTTCAAGTTGCAAACAATCAGATCATTTGTGGTTTAAAATCAAATTATATTATTCAACCAATAAGGATATATTTTGGTTACCTTTCAACAATGTTTCCGAGTAATTTTCTAATTGCAATATATCCTACTTATTTACATTAAAGAACTTTGTTATGCGTCGAGCAGGAGGTACGGCAAACCAAATTAATTACAGTAACAGATTGTACATATAACATGAGGTACTGTGTGTTCGCGACAAGTTTGAGTTTATGCTGGCGACGGAATCTGAGCAATGAAGTTAGACATAATTGAGGCGTCGCAATGCCCCGCGGGCGCACATCTTGGTAACGAGCCTCGCACCTCGCATACGAAATACACCTCGTCTCAGCAGACGCCGACCGCCTTGTTTACACAACAACTCATTTGCTTAACCAACATTGCCCATATTGTACAATATTGCATGATAGGTAAGCGAAACTTTGCTTTTCACGCATAGTTAATTTGTAACAAGTTATATTAGTAAAGTACAAGAGTAATATCGTATGCTATTGAGCTGTTTGTATAATCGGACTAAATTTTTTCGAAACAAACCTCCTGCTAGGACATTTATATTTGTATTTTTACTACGCTTTTGTAATTACTGCAAAGATTAATCGTAAATATGAATAATAAATATACAGTATTCATTATAATAAACATCATAATTGCTGCAATTACAAAACGTTTAGTAAAAATTGTAAAAGGGATACAAGGAAGAACAAAAATAATTAACTTGTCGTATTTTTTTTTTCTCAGTGTACCTAACTGTAAAAAAGTTGATGTCTTGTCCGAATAATATGTTGTGATCTTGTTTTTGTTAGTAGGATTTATAGTAGGTTCAATATCATATAGCGAAAATAAGATACAATGTAAAGATATTTTCTTGTTAAGCTAGTTCAGTATTTTCACGAACTGGTATTGTAGTTTGTTAAACAAGGAGCATTGAAACGCTATATTTCCATTGTCCATACTTATGTAAAATTTGTAAGACATAATAATTGTGTTTCAGGCAAATACCTTTTATAAATTTTCGCTTCACTCCTTAATCTATGGTTTTAGCAATTCATAAGTACTGATAGCGAGACTCAAACTGACGTTAATTTATTCAATGTTTTAAATAAAATTTAAATCGTTTGATTAGCTATTTGAGATTGGTCTACATTTAGCAGGAAATTTGTGGAGGCTCTCGCGGACACTTAATTCCGGCTCGCGTCCAAACTGATCAAGTCGGCGGCGGCACGTCGCGAGTTCCTAACACTCATTAATTTCTTTGAAGTCTCGCCTTCGGCCGACAACTTCCGCGGCTCTTTCTCGCCAACAATTATGAAGAAATTACTTGTGGCTCATTATTGTGCGAGAACACACGCCCCGCGCTCGTTAGCGACGCGCCGCCCGCCCGGGCCCGCCGAGCGCCGGCCGAGCCTCTCGCGGTGATTGAATGCTTTTGTTTGCAGTTGGTGCACACCAGCGGCGACGTTGGTTACATGTGTTCACTTAAAACTGATTAGGGATCGATCGCTCAGCAATAATGTTAAGTTTCACTCGAGTGAACTTATTTGATTTATCAAACATTATAAGATTGTTAACAGGAGTATCCGCTACCGAACCGATATAAGGCCAAACTAAGAAGTCCAAGTTTAGCAAAACCGCTGCCTTGCAGCTGGCGGGGAACGTTGTTAGCTGCGTTATTCAATAAACTTTTAATCGCATCAACTCGACTTTCCAATCAGGCTAAACATGCTCCGGACTAACTGGTATTGAAACTTTCAGTAACGACTTAACTAATCGTTGACTGGTTGATATTCTTGTTAAGTGTATTTGTTCTAAAACGATTAGTTTCGAAACTTAAACTTGAAAACAACGTTGTGATGAGGCAAGCATTGAAGTGATGCCAACGTGTGGAAAGCTATATCTTTTTTTTACTTTAAATTTGCCGACTTTTTGCGGCGACTTAGGTACCTACCTATATTTTCAGTCAGTTCTATACCTAACACTAGTATTTTGGACATAACTTAATGCGTATTTTTTGGAAATGTGACCAGCGCTGAAGTATAAAGTTTGTTTTTAATGCTAAAAAAATGTAATACTTACAGCCAGATGTCATATTATAAACTGTGAATTAAACGAAACTGAGGTTGTGATAGATGCTTTTGGGCCACAGAATTTTTGTCCCTAGCAGTCTTTTACTTATTTACCCTACACCAGATATGTGTGATTTAGGCAATGTTAGTGGGTACAAGGGTCAATCTCTACATATCTTAACGCTACATTAATTGGACAACGAAAGTGGAAGTCGTACATCATGCATTAAATTTATTGCGTAAAGCCATCCAGCAGTCGGTAGTTAGATTGGAGGGGTCTACGTGAACTAGTTCCACCAGCGATTGCTCTATTCCCCTGTGAGATTATAACTCTATCTCAGATACATACAACGATGCATTTAGAACATTGGTATTTGGTTCGTGTTTCATCATAAATTCCACTAGTGCTGTGACATTGTCGATTCTAACACTAGTATAAATATAAATAAAGTTTCCCACTCACATTATTGAAATAAATTATGAATTCTCTTTTCATTTATTATCGTAGTGTCGCAGTGAATTATTTATATCAGTTGAAATATACTGTAACATTATAAACTCCATAAGATCGTTAAATTATTCAGTACTAACTCAAATGATTTGTATCATACCTACGCGCGGGTTGTTTAAAATTATAAAATATTCGATATTGTTACATTTAAACTGTCTTATTTAAATACTATGTACTAAATAGGGAACATAGGTAATGAAAAAAAACTTCTGTAGTAGGTATAAACCTTTTTTTTATAAAAAAAAACAGTAGCTAAGCATAGAAATGTAATGACAACGAAAATATAAAAGTTGTAGTTATCGTGCGTATGATATGTGTAGAAATGTGTGTGATTTATTTATTCTGACATGAATAGGCAGAATGTTTACACAATTTTATTAGAAAAAGATCTCGTACATTATCATGATAAATCACAAGTAGAAATATCTAGGTTAAACAGCGGAGTTTCTCCACTCAGTTATTTCTTGCAAAGTTTCAAGAGAGTCGTATCGCGGCCCTTAGCTGATTACGGACAGTTTTGTTCTAAAAATTAGTATTTACTTTGAAAATTTCATTTGAACCGGTCGGCTGACTTCCTACTGCTGGATTAAGTTTATCACTGTCGCTATTATTCGATGCTTTCACTTCATTTCAAACGTCAAGTTGTATTCGAAATGGCAGATCAGATAAAATTGATTTGAAAAGTTATAAATTAATCCCGTCGGGAACACATCAAATCAAATTTCATGGAATCACTCTAGACAAACTTCGCGCTTCGTTAAATTAATACATCGTACCGCCAACGACCTTGTCTGAGGATTACACCCAAACATCCAAATTAATATTGGAGCCATCCGCCACTGTTGGATTTAATCCACTAGAACAATAACATTGTTAACATTTCATCGTCGTCGGTTAGCTGTACGTCTACAATATTTAATACTGCTTAATTAATTAAATTAAGCTGCTGGTTGAGGAGTAGATGCCATTATTATGATTAATAGTGTAAATATAGGCGTGGGCGCTTCGACTTTCGCCTCACGCTGCGGAGATATTAGCGGTAGCGTTCGTTTTGTATCAACGCCCATTTTGCATTTCAAGGTGTCTACCATCGGATCCAAAATGTGCACTTTCCCAAAATGACCAAACCATTCCCGATAGATAACTTATTAGTACTAAGTACTAGTCAGTAGTACGCAACTACACTAACTACTACCCATTTCTGTACAGACCTAAGCAGTAAAGATCAAAGTGATTTATACAAATAAATAAAATTGGAGTGTCTGTTTGTAATATCAAAATAACACGTTTTCACTAAATGCATATGAAAGTACATAAGACACCTATAACAAAAATACAATTTAAAAAGTTTTTGTCTGTCTGTCTGTCTGTCTGTGTGTTTGTTCCGGGTAATCTCCGAAACGGCTGGACCGATTTTGACGGGAATTTCACTGGCAGATAGCTGATGTTTTAAGGAGTAACTTATGCTACTTTTATTTTAGATAAACAAAATTTTTAAAAAGGGTCCTGTCGCGGGCTCAGAACGCGGGAGCGGGCTTTTTTGTTAAGATAAATTCCACGCGGACGAAGTCGTGGGCTCAGCTAGTTTAAAATAAATTATTAAAGTAAATAATCAATCTACCTTATAGTAATTTAGCCGTCAAACGATTTCACTTAAAAGTACCTAGATTCTTCGTAGCTATTCTTCATCGTGGTAATATGACACGTATTTTCAGGTTTATTAGTGTGAGATTGTGCTACATGTATTTATGAGACACGTCACACGGGAGTCGTCTCTCGATTTTATCTACGCTTTCATTTGCTCGTCGCTACGATATCGTACCTACTAAAACGTAGGGTTGGCAGTTTCCAACTTCCAAAACGCTATGTTCAAGTTATTTAGATAAGTAATTATATATTTAAAATCTTGTCCCTCGACCAATTACATTTAAATTTCAAAGTAAGCAGTGAAAGGACTTCATTTAACTTTTATAAGTTGACTCAATGTTTAGTTTTTGATCAAGAGTATTGTGGACGAGATAAAATTTACATTTATTTTGAATAAACGTATTTTTGAAGTGGAAATATTGCGAGTTTGTATTAAAATGTTGTTCTTTTATGAAATCGGGCACCCAAGAACTCGTTATGAAGCCTTCAAAGCTCCTGAATTGTGACTGAGGAAAGACGGGCGTTCGGGGATGTCATCAGATTGTGATCGGTCGTCATAGGCAGACATCTTCTATTAAGCCGGCCACAGACTTCTATCTATTATTACTTACATACAATAAAGCTTAATAGATATTTTTCGAAATTAAATTAATATTTTTATAGACACATATTGCTGTAATTATGTGGATAAATATGTAAGATACATGTATCGTGAGTAGGCGATTTGGGTTCTATCGGAAAGGTCCGAAGACCGAAAATCTACGCGAGCAAAGATGATATTTTTTATCAAGAATTTCACTATTATTTTTTATTTATGAAAATGTGCCCAAGCCATTTGTCATTTTGAATATAACTGTTGAATTATTCAAATTGCAGAAAAAGGCGTTTCAAACTTTTCAACCCTAAAGAATTCAATTCAAGAAAGCAATTCGATTGTAAGTTTTAGCAGCAGTTCATATAATCGATTGTAAACCTAGAGTCATTCGTGAAAACACGTTGTTTACATAAATGGAAACTGAATTTCAATTGCGTTTATTAACACTATTGTATACCTACCTACGTATCTACATTGCAAATTAATGGATGACCTTTTATTTATTAAAATATATTTGCAAGCTGTTTAATTATTTATTATACTAGCTGTGCCCCGCGACTTCATCCGCGTAGTATTGGATTATTGGGTTAATAAGTATCCTATATGTTAATCCCGGTTATAATCTATCTGTGTTCGAAATTTCATCCAAATCCGTTCAGTAGTTTTTGCGTGAAGGAGTAACAAACATACATACATACATACATACATACATACATACATACATCCACACTCACAAACTTTCGCATTTATAATATTAGTAGGATTAATCATTTGGATATTTTAAGTCAGTGGTAAATGGTTGTTATACAATAAAGTTGTGAAATTTAAGTACTTTAGTACCATTTTATTTACATGCAGTGATAGCCGTTTGATTAATTAAGCACGTGTCGTGCGGGCATAAGGTCCTGTTTCAGACCCCGGTTCGCACCTCTGGATTTTTCTAAATCTATTTAATCGCGAATCATGATTTCAATATGACTATCACTTGCTTACGGTGAAGGAAAACATCGTGAGGAAACCTGCATGTCTTAGAAAATCTAACCAATTTTCTCAAGACAACAACATGTGAAATCCGCTAACCGTACTGGGCCAGCGTGGTGGATAATGAGCTTCGTTCTTGCTCTGTAGTATCTCCATACAATACACAATAGGTACTTATATACCTATTCAGTTGAAAGAAAATCAGTCCTTGTTCTTAATAGGATGCTTTCAAGTATTACTCCGTTCATTTCCCTTGCGATACAACAAAATGAGGAATATTTACTTTTGTAGTACTTACCTATTAGGTACCAATTTATTTAATGATATTTGATGTTCTTATGGAAAAAAGCGCAGGGTTATTATAAGTAAAAAGTAAATCATCTACTTCATTTATTTGGCGTGTATAAGTAAGTACCTACCTACAGTAGTGGCTTGCTGTCTACCCCCTCGGAAAATTCAGGCGTGTTTGTGTATTACAAGTCGTTACCCCGCAAACAAACTTCCATTCCCTATTTTGCCTCTTAGGGATTTAACTACCTACAGTCAAACCTTCGTGTTTCTATCTTCAGATAGTTTTAACTTTGCGTTGATGAGTGATTCAGTCAGTCAATCAGGATTTCCTTCCTTATATGTATATATGTAGATATGTATAGATATAGATACACAGTATAGATATAGATCAGAGGCATTTATAAAGTTTACCTTTTATCACGAATGCCATGCATTTGTGGACGTTGACAATTATAGTTTGACAGTAACGTTGACCGCAGTAAACGGCAGTAACCGCAGAAACCGAGGGTTATACGGCCTGACAATTACCGGTGCAAATATTACGCTAATTAACTGGCATGTGGCATGTCCACCGTTTCCTAAATGCAGCACCAAATGAAAGTTTGTAAATAAAATGTTATAACAAAAAAAAACATTAATTCAAATTTCGAGATCATCTTATTCATGTAGGCCAATAAGCACTCTTAATTAGTCACACCTAATCTACCACCGGTAAGGAATGCTGCTTCCAATGAGAAGATCCTTCAAGAAACTCTACGGTACTCTTTTCAATAGAATAGAATTCGGTGTATCTTCTCAAGGGCAGCACCACTATGTGAGCATGCAACACTGTTGTCAATAGAAAGTGGGACCTAATTAATATAAAATACACTAGAAATTCAATATTACCAAGCGAATCAAATCTAAACGAACAAGCCAGATTTATGAAAACAATTTCAAAGTAACTTCGTCTCTTTAAACACGTGTCTATAATGAAGTGTGAGTGTATCTAATAAAGTTCTTCTTCAAATAAAAATGATTAGATCATAATATTAAGGAAAATTGATGGCAAAATCGAATTGAAAAATAATCGCTGTGCTTCCGTAGATATACGCATTTCATTCTTAGTTTAGGTGTCGTTGAAAATTCAAAGAAAAAAACTCTGCATACTTGTAACAAAGGTTATTATTAGGTTTCTCGTCCGGGATGTGTGGTGGGCGCGCATATGGAGAGCAAACATGGGCTTAACTGCATGAAGAGAAGATTCCCTTTTAATTAAAAGAGTTCTAGATGATGCGGTTGCCAAGGCTAACTGCGTAGGACTTATGTCACTCAATAGAGGTTTAACCTATCCACAATTGTAGATTTCGCGGTATGATCACATTGCCTGTTTTAGAAGTACGGAATACGAAATCTATGTACAGAATTTATAAATCCGAGGGGCACTAAAAAGCTAGAAATAACTAGGGACCAGAAATTTTAATTTCTTTCATTTACGGGCGGGCCAAAACAAGTAGGTATCTATTTAAAAACTTGTCTTGACGAAGTGTAAAGATAGTGGATAATTAATGGAGACACATCTGTGAACACACATTAAAAGAAGAATATACAGACGAAAATATAACTGCCTCATCTTTTAAGTCGGTTTAGAATTATGCAATAGGTGCCTATAACTAGCGTAGGAATATATAGGAAGCTCAGACTAGAAGCACCATTTATGCCTAATCTATACAAATAAATAAAATTGGAGTGTTTGTTTGTAATAAAACACCTTTCAAACCTGTCAAAATAACACCTTTTCACTACATGCATATGAAAGTACATACGATACTTATAATAAAAACGCGATTAAAAACTTTTTTGTCTGTCTGTATGTTTGTTCCGGGTAATCTCCTAACCGGCTGGACCCATTACGACAGGACTTTCACTGTCAGATAGCTGATGTTATAAGGAGTAAATTAGGCACTAATTATTTGAGAAAAACAAAATAAATAGTTCACAAATGCTGCCCGTCACGCGTGCTCAAAACGCGCGAGCGGGTTTTGGCGATAGTAGGTATATAAAACATGAAACATCGACTCGCAAATGTTAAATTAAATTTTTGTTAAGTAAATTCCACGCGGACGAAGTCGCGGGCACAGCTAGTAAATAATAAGTAGGTACCTACCTAAATAAAATATTACAGTTTTAATTTTGTATTCGTATTGTACAGCAATAAGTGAACCCATCTAATTCACTACCTACTCATAGCGACGAACATTAAATAAAACACGGGGACACTTTCATGTGAAAAGGGTCGACGCGGGTAATTGGAAAACATAAAACACAAAAACTCAATTTATATCCCCACAACGAGTGTAAATAATATAAATTGATTTGGATCAATTTAAGGGTGCGGAATAATCACCGAGTTCCATTGAACGGGTATCGATAGCAAGTGTATTGCGAGTTCATAGGGCCGCAATAAATTGTATGATACAATGATCGTTTTGTTTTACCGTCCCGGTGGTCGGCAATTATTCCTGGCTCGTAAAATGTCGTGTGTCACGCGGCTAGTGTCCTTGAGGACAAATAATTTGCACGTGTTGTGCTGATTTCCAATTACATACGCACTGTTTACGATACGGGTAAAGGGAGGCTGTTTGACCGTTTCTTTATTTGCTTTCACTATGTTCAGGTATTTTGATATTACGTTTTAGAGTTCCGTATAGCCACAATGAGGTAGGTATCCTAATAATATATATAATTATCATCCAGTCAGTCCGTCCGTCCGTCCGTCCCAGTCTGTCACAGTCCCATAACTATTTACCAACAAGTCGTTTAGGTTGTCGTATTTTATGACCACCCAGAATGTCGGCCAAACTTAAGTTTATGTTATTATTCAAATGGCTACGGAACAAAGCAATTTGCGTGGCACGACACGCACTTGGCCAGTTTTTACATTCTCAAAAGACTCAAATGTAAATGTTATTTTGAGAGATTTCACTACCAGTATATCGTATGCAAATGGGAGATAACCTGCGATGCTATTATTGTTTTCACGCATAAATTGAGCGCGACTAAACTGTATAAGCTCTTTAGTAAATGCTATTTGATTGCAAGGTAAAACCGGTTGAATTCATTTTGAATATTTTTGTTAATATTAATTTGACTGTTACATAAAAAAAATATATCATAAAAAAGTATTAGTCCAGTCGCCTCTCTAGTCTCATAGCGATAAGCATTAGGTGCCTTTACCTTTATCTCTGTGGGTTGACTGTCGCCTTACCGACTGCGCCTGTGCCTCGATCTCGCTCCAATCGCGTCTCTTTCCATTGAGCGACCAGCCTTAAAGTGAGTGTTTGCACTACGTATTACACGAGGCATTGAGCTGAACAAGGCAATTTGAAGTAGAGTAATCTAGAAGCAAACGGAGTGGGATCGGGTACACATGCTGTAGTACGTCCTACTAATATTATAAATGCGAAAGTTTGTGAGTGTGGATGTATGTATGTATGTATGTATGTATGTATGTTTGTTACTCCTTCACGCAAAAACTACTGAACGGATTTGGATGAAATTTGGAACACAGATAGATTATAACCGGGATTAACATATAGGATACTTTTAACCCAATAATCCAATACTACGCGGATGAAGTCGCGGGGCACAGCTAGTTGTATAATATAGTTGGCCGCACGACCCGAGTTTTAGCGTCAGTTTAATCCACGAATTATTGAAAATTGACCCATATGACGGTGTCATAAGAGTCACGGCATGCGTTTTCGTGAAATGAACTAAGCCGGCTAGCCAGCTAACTTAAGCTGAATGGCAAACTTAATGTAACTTCGCCCGGAGCCGAGACCAGCCTAATAATAGCGTCATCATTTCGCAGCGTTAATATCTTGTTAATGAGAGAGGATTGCAATGAAGAGCATAAGTTTGCGGCAATATTGCGATAATTCATGAAGTATTAAAAAAAAAAAGTTTATGTGTCATTCCAGATCGTCAGAGCAATCTGATATCTATATGTTACTGAATTACTAATAAACACAGAGCCTGAAAGAGAGTTTGAAACAAAAAAAATTGACAGTATAATTTATAAAAAAATGTGTTCGTTAACAGTGTTTTTAATAAAACTAGATAAGTTGGCACTTAATTAGTGAAGGTATGATCAAATAATCATATTAATATTACTATTTATTATTTCAACAATTCGTATAGGAAGCTCAATTTAATTGAATAGGATTGCGGTGCAGCGGATAGCGTTGTGAGCGGCGTGAGAAACGCCTCCGCTGAAGCGGACAGGCGAGACCTCGCTCAACAGCTACCATTTACCCACAACACACTATGTTCTCGCCTTTATCTCAATAAGTCCTTTTGTAATTTATTAATGGAGAAAAACCACACATATCTCACTTTTTTATATATTTTAAGGATTTCTTTGTTTTAGTAAATCGTTTGGACGTAAATTAAAGCCCACATATTTGAGAAATAAAATATAATTAACCTAACACAATATTTCAATTTAACTACGTAAACTGGATAGTAAAAAGCGAGAGTCTCTGGTAGTGCTATTTCGGCGGCGGGCGGCTCGGCGTGCCGCGGCTTGGGCGGGCGGGCGAGCCCCAGCTGCAATTACCTAATGATGCGCGGCGGTTACCCAATTACGGCGACTGCTGCATTCACGTTTTTGGTTCCGCTGATTCGGACGCTTTGCTCGATAATTTACTGAGCACATTTACTGAAAATCCGCAAACTACCAACTACAAATTAAAACTTTTTGTTGATATACAATGTTTTATGGATTTACACTTCTGTTGCGACCGATTTTTTTATTTTTGCTGTTAGTGTCTAGTTAAATCGATTTCATCTCGAAGCGAAGCATCGGCACGTAGTCTAGTGAGGGGTTTTTATCAACACAAATTAAGTTCCACCGGTGAGGCCTTTGAAAACAAAGTGAGAGAGATGTTAATTTAATGTAGGTCGGTGTCACTGGAAGCGAGCCCCAGCTCCGACTTTCAAAGGACTAGGGCAGCCACGGATTCTCTATTATGTAAATTTTCACGTAATTTTCTCAGTGGGAGTGCGCCGGCCAGACTTTGTAACACGAGTAGCCGCTCATTAATACTCACCTGAGCTCTTCAATTTTTAAAGGACACTGTTAATTTTCAAGTATGCATGGAATCTATTTGAATTGACAAAGTAGCTTTAATAATAACTTTGCGATGAAATAAACCAATAGACGCTTAATTTATTTTTAGTGTTAAAGTTTTTTATTCACTGGATTAATTCTAATGTAACCATGAAATATAAAAACAACTTCCTCTTCCGTTTCTTACACACCAAACCCTTGATTATAACATCAGATTAATCAATGCCAACCCGATATTGAATAATACATAAGCCATAACATAATGCCAAAATAATAGCTGTCCAAATATTTCCAAGAGCTTCCACTTGTAATGTAGGCCACATGATACGAAAACCTAACGGGTACTAATCCGTAGATGAGCCGTCGTTTTCGTAGGAACATCTGCGTCCGCGACAACGGCGAGGCGGAATGAAACAAAAACGAAATGAGAAAGGTTTGGAAAGTCGTATTGTGGCAGGCTGCGACGAGGCGGCGGGAGGCGCTGCCATTGTGTCTCTGCCTCTCCGCACTCCGTGGACGAGATGCTGACCTAGGACTCACACGTCCTTTCCACATCACTATAGTACCACTCACATAATACTAGTACTTAAAGTATTCATCTACCCTATGTTTGATAGATTACTAAAGATAAACACGAAGACGTATATTGATTTATTCTCAATAACAAAGTAACCTGTTTAAACACTACGTGATTTGAATTTAAAACTTAATTAATTACCATCTTAAGTAACCCGACGAGTTAAAATAAACCTACTTACGTCTCAGTTTATGTCCTGAATCGGACATTAAACAGAGTCTTTAATTTAGTAACTCGTGTTTTATGCAAGCGTATAAACGTTTTACGAGGCGCACTAGACGTGAGTTGCTTTAATATCAATACGACACTGTTTGTTAATTAACATGTTCTCCCTGAAAGTATCTACGATTTACAAGCGACTGTAGCAACTGCAAATTGAATAATACAACCCTGTACAAAATGTGCTATAATCATTGCCAGCTGCAGTTCATTTATGACCGCCTGGTCGACTTTATCAGATTATAGACTGAATAAAATGGGATTCTAGACATTTTAAATAATATATATTTTGTTAAATCTAGATATTACACCGAAATGGTTTTCATAATGAGACTCGACTGAAAGTTTCACTTTTCAGTCCATTGGCTTCAGTGGGCGATAAAAAAATACGTACCTTTTAGTGCCGCGCTAGCACCTCGGTGCTAGTTAACATTTCCGAGATGATAGTACTTTGATAATCCTCCTCGGGAGGCATATTAACATCATGCAGCGGCTGGTAGTAGCGATCTGCGAGCGACCCGCCGGCCCCGTGACCGACCCGAACACAATTACTGGAATAGTGTAATTAAATTGCAAAGTTAGAGCTTCAAAGCTGCATATTAAGAGGTATAAAAAGCGTCGCTCTATGAAGTTTTGATGATATTACTTTTCCATACACGGGCTGAGTGTTTATTTAAATTTTTAAATCCGAGATCTAAAAGCGGAGCAACCAGCGTACATTTTGTCTCTGAATTTAAAAGTTAGGCTTTGCTTCTCAAGACACTCGGGATACATATACCTAATAGCTGAAATAAGCGTTTGCATATACGAGAATATACAAATTATGTGAATACTTTTAATTTAATCACATACCTAAGTATTCGTTCAATATTGATCACTCAATATTGATGACTCAAAAAGAAAGTGGTTTAAAAGGGTGGTAAACATTTCGTGCAAAATCTTTGATTTTGCTTTGAATAACATTAACACGTTTAAATTGATTAAAATATATTTCAGCTTATGAAATAAAAATTAGAACAATTTATTGGCACACTAATGCGACCTCTCCTCGACTCCCCATCTATCGCTCATATAATATTTTAATTTTTTTGGTGAAAATCGAATATAACATAATATTCTCATAACAACTAAAATAAATCAAAATAAAACAATAATAGGTACATCATCAATCTTCTGTAGAGGTCACCAAGCTGAAGAGCTGGTTCGATTAAAAAGTTTGTAGAGCAGTTTGTCTTTGTCAATCGTGCACCTGTCTCTTTAAATATTTCATTTCATACACCATAAAAAGACGATGCTTTCATTTTTTATTCATCAAGTAAATTACCCGTAGCAACTGCGCGCAACTTGCGGTGTCGGGCAGCCGCCTACCTATAAATCAACCAACAATTGTGGGCAGTCAAAGAGCCAAACTTTGCACAACACATGTGCGCGCATGTAACATCGGTTTAGTTGGAACATCAACAAATAGTATATACATATAAACAAAGGCCGAGTAGTTGGCTATCGTTGGTTGTTTTATGTACGTGCAAAAGACGGTTACGCGAAATAGGGATATTGAATTCTGAGCGCGTCTACGTCGAGCAGGCGTGTACGTGCCCCGCGACCGACCGTTCCGTAGCCTTAACAAAAAGTCGAAATAGATGTGTTCCCGGAAAGAGGATAAGAAAGGCAATTGTTCCCGTTGCACTGCGGTGCGCGGCGCCTGCAAATCTCAAAACATCTTCAAAGGACATAACGAGAAAAGTTGTGTGCGTCGCACGGTCGTCGTCGCCGCCGCGCCGGACCACGGTTCTATTATTATTTATTACTCAATAACCATCCAGCAAATTTTATCGCTTGTAAACATCTGTCTTTCGGATAGAACACTGCTTGAAATAGTTCCCTTGCATTTTTATTAGATCCCTGGTTCAATGATCCCGACTATAACCAGTCTAACTTTCGATGACGTAACATGAATTTGTAAAACATACTAGCAAAATAAGGAGGCTTTTGCACTTACTTTAATAAATATGTTAGAAGTTATCACAAAGTGCTTATGTAGAATGAAATATTCTTTAAAATGTTTTCCTTATTCCAGATGTTCAACTGGGTGTTTAAAACGCAGCTTCCTGCAGTATTTTCCTCCACCTGATCAGTGTGGTAAAATTCAAAACAAGGTAAACAGCCTGTCTGGAGAGGAAGGCAAATACTGGCGCATGCGAAAGCTAGAGGGTTATCGGGCAGAACTGTTTGTACGTGGTCGCTTCCCTTTCGCCCGACCCCGTTCTCCGTGCAGCTCACAGTACACTGGAAATAATAAACATATGCCATGGGTATAATTTCCTAATATCATTTTAAACTGTATGAGAATCTTGTATTGTTAGAATTTTGTCGGAATAGCATTTGGAAGCAACTAGCGATTTAAAAAAATATTTTCATTACAAAATGTAAAAAGACGAGCCCGCTGAGTTTCTTGCCGGATCTTCTCCGTCGAGGTCGCGTTCCGATCCAGTTGTAGATATAAGTAAAATATGTAAAAATGAAAATTTGTAAGTGCCCCGTAGGCCTACACAAAATGAACGCTTAAACTTTGACTTTGAAGCCCTCTCACGGAACATCGGCGTAAATTAGCTATTTTAGCTGCGTTTCGTATGAGTGGGGGAGCCGGAAGACTAAACCCCCCTCTCCCCCCCCTCTGTCCCACTCCCCTTCATGTCGGCCATGTCCGAGCAATGCCTTTGATAGGTATTGCAATGCAAGCATCATCAGTCGAGACGTACGCTTGTTTCCCACTTTGTTAAATAAAAAAGCTTCTAACCTACCTAAAAACATGGTCACTCCTTTTTTATAATTTTAAATCAATTAAAGTTTGTTAGTATTTTATTCATATCATTATAACAACAATTAAAGTGCATTAGAATTATAAGAAACGACATCGAAAACAAAAGACAGGGTAATAATACACCCTTGTTTATACCCTTCCATTGTAACGGCCAGTAATAAATCTGAGATAATTCTAAAGGTAGAAAATGTAGTTGCTATTAGTTATAATAATAGATAAGTAGAACGCAGCAATTTGATTTAGGTAGATTAAGAGTTAATTTAATGCTTGCTTCACAAATTTGTAGTGAATTTGTAGCCACAAAAAGTGTTGGGACGAAAATTAATGTGATTTAGGTAGGCACTCGCCTAGTTTAAGATTTCCCTCTTGGGGCTTGGAACCTCAATCAATTACTTCGAAAAGTAAAAAAGTTTTTATGTAAATAATTTAGACAGGACCTATAAATTTAGACACTTGGTTTGCTCGGTTTCATGGCTTTCCAAAGATCAAAGAATAATAAATAAATATAAATATCGCCAGACGAACACACCAACTGTATGGTCCCAAACTAAGCAAAGCTTGTACTATGGGTACCGTACAATGGACTGGGGGCGATCCCAGTGACACCCAGACCAGGGAAAATTACGAAAAGGCCATTTCCGAAATTTACTCTGACGGGAATCGAACCCGCAACCACCCGATGCAGTGAGCCGAGCCGCCTACGCTCGAACCACTGCGCCAAGCGGTCGTCATCACGTAAATACCTACTGCGTATCAAGATATCAAGTGTATTTTGAAAAACGGAATTGTCTTATTCAAATGTTATGTCGGTTAAATCTAACCTAAACATTTTTCCCTAATCTCCCCTAGACCCCGCGGCCCTTATCTATTATATTCAAGTATTAGCTCCGATATTCCGTCGGTTGAAGTAGAAACTAGCCGGAGGCCATCAATTCCACTTATCTATACAATTATTCAACTACAATCATAATGTGGGTTTTCCTACCGAACCTTTGTCTGTAATCGAAACACTAAGCCGAAGTGATTTAAGATTATGGTGTGGGATAATGGCGTTCATTTTCGTTTCCACGCGGCACAGGTGCGATACCGATTTTTTCTTAAAATCGCGAAATTTATGGCCGCTGTAATTTCTTTTCAGTAACGAAATTAGTCCTGGTTGATGTTCATAAATTGGTGGGCATTGAGTCTCAGCGTAAACAGTAATTTATTGAATATTTATATAGCTTACTTACTTCCATTATACACTAATTATAATACGAGTAATAAAAAGCAATCTGTTGCGTAAAGTATTTTCATGCATCAAAGATACTTGGAGCGATTTTGGACCATACCGTGACCACGAGACTTATTGCGAGCAAAGAAAATTATGTTATTTTAGTTGGCCACTGGTTGGATTGGAATATTCAAACGAGTTCGGGTTGGGTTGATAAAGCCGCACAGAAGTTACTCGTTTACGTAAGGGTAATTTCCTGTTGCGTATCTCTCGAAATAATTTCATACACAGTAAGTACACTCCTGTTCGCCAGTTCCACGGAAGCCCCCTCTGACCCAGTAAAGCAAAACTTTGCGCATTATTACAGGTACTGACAACAACAAAAGTGGAAACCCTGCAGATGTACATATATTTTTGTATAACCTATTCGATGCTCATAAAGCAGACATACTCGTATAAGTATAATTGCTAATAAAATCCTATTAATATTATAAATGCGAAAGTTTGTGAGAGTGGATGTATGTATGTTTGGGATGAAATTTGGAACACAGATAGATTATAACCGAGATTAACATATAGGATACTTTTTAACCCAATAATCCAATACTACGCGGATGAAGTCGCGGGGCACAGCTAGTTGCTAATAAAATTGTTTCATATATTACTGATGTTGTTTACCTCAATGCTATTTATAATGTTTACTTTGTTATTGATTGTACGTACAGGGCACATGACAAACACAAGATTGACACCCGTCCTTGTGCCGTTATTAAGTTAGGGGTCGACAAGATCACATAAGGAAAATTTTGAGTCATAAGTCGTATAAGTTGTTCAACTCTTAAGTGGGAAACGTTTCAAACCATTTCGCTACTTGAATAATGTTAGAATGGACGCAATTACTTACGGAGTTAGTTATATACATACCTGTTTGATAGTATGCACGGTTTGCATTGTCCTGGTTTGAATTGCCGGGTTGTTTTAGCTTAATAGGAATTTTAAGAGCATATGAGGATTTTAAAATGTGTCCAATCAATGGCAATAAGCTAAATGAGAGCTAAATACTTTATATATTATATGCCAAGATTTGGGAAAACTAGACGTGTGATATTTGGTTTGTTTCGTTCTTTGGGTACAATTCTGTTGTCTCTTTTGTATCTACTTTTGTATATTTTACATTAAACGGTTGCGTGCAATCGTACAATTTTAGATTGGCCGCAGAAATTTTGAGTATTGTATCCATTTTAATACCATAAGCCATTAATGACACGCGACTGATCACTGTGCTTGTCCCCAGGCAGAGATTACCGTCATCGCTCGGACGTTGGATGCCGGACGTCAGCGATGAGCTCCGTTCGCATCATTGACATTTCATTGCACTGCAAACGCGATCAAACGAGATCCTGAAAACACCACGGTATATAAGGACCTTTAGTAAATAAATTAATAAACAAATTATAATAAAATGAGGTGATATAAGGCCAAGGCCGCGTCGTGCGATGCGACAGCGATTACGTCAAAACAAACAGTTATAAGCATGTAGGTATGGATGGCAGTGGCCGCATCACATAACCGCAAGAAAAATTATGAAGTGGCTTCTTCAATCGCCATTCTGTTTTTTTCTGGTCGGAATGTTATCAAAATCATTTGAATAACTCACCGGCATGACTTTAATGTTATTATAATCGCTATTATACCACGGTAGGTAAGAACTATCGCCATGAGTGCGGAGGCAGTTCTCATTATTTCCGTTTCATTGCAGCACCGCCAATGCAGGCCATAGTTTCACGAGCTCTGGAAAATCCGAACGTGATGTTAGGCTATATTAAAATACTTACCTTTTGTAGTTCAACCTGATAGTGAATGAAAATCACAAGCTTATTAATATAAAAATAAGCTATGGATACTTTTTTAACATCAACATAATATTCTAGGAGAAATATGGAGCAAAAGATTGCCCGGTATCAGAAGAACACCGTGGCTCAAGAACTTCAGCGGTGTGTAAGGTTGACACTATTTTGCGCTATAATCCCAATTACCAACCGTAGGAACTGTTGCTAGGAAATATCATGACGTCAGAGGTAATGGGATCTAAAAAAGGTACCTACTCCAGTCCGTATCACGCATACTATTTAAAATCGCAAGTAGGTATAGTAAAACACATTGGATTCATAATTGAATTGCGTGCGAGTGAATAGTGCTGTTTGTCAATGCAAATACTAGGAATAAATTCGGAATTGATGTCACGGCCCGGCCCGACGCCGCGCACCACCCTCGACCTTTTAAACTGATTGTTATTCGATTGTAATTGAAAAAAATAAATTCAATTACGCTGGAACATATTGTACAGCTTTTACATAAAACTGAATCGATGAAAGAAAAATTTTCTATCCCAAAGGCTTTGGTAGCTAGGACGGCGGAGACAAACCTAAGAGCTGGATTCTCTCGAGAATGGTCGGCTTTTACTAAATATTACCTAAGTAAAAACTTTGACGAGAAGTTTGGCCATTTTAAATTGGCGGGTCGCCCTAGGAGCGCCGTCTTGTAAACTAAAATGGAGCCCTTGGCTACTAAATTCTTGGCTCAGAACGTTCTGAATTTCTAATGTTAGAATAAAATGTAATTAGCGGAAAATTAAAATTAAGAAATGTTTTTTTTTTAAGTAAGTATAGGTAGCAAAAAGATAATTAATATTCTATAAAAGAAAACAAATAAGTAAACAAATAAGCAGTGATAGCCGATTGCTTAAAGCACGCGTCTTGCGGGCCAGGTCTTGGGTTCAAATCCCGGCTCGCACCTTTGAATTTTTCGAAATCTATGTGCGAATCATAATTTCGAGGAAACCTGCATGTCTTAGAAGATCTAACCAATTTTCGAAAGACATGTGAAATCCGCCAACCCGCACTGGGCCAGCGTGGTGGATTATGGCCTGAATCCCCCTCATGTTGAGGAGAGGCCCGTGCCCAGCAGTGGGACGTCAAAAGGGCTAAAAATTAAATAAATCAAATTATTATTATATTATTATTATATAAGAAAACAAAAGTACTAGCCAATTTGCATTTTTTAAACTGTATTGTAACTGTGTTACTCTGTTGTATTTATTGTGGGAAATTACCAGTGTGGAATCCAAGAAGAATGTAGTTTTTGTGTTGAAGCATATGTTTACTATATAAATCTGCTAGTTAAATAGCGCGTAATGGACTTAAAAAAGTTGTTTTTGTTACTATAGAGAGTTTTGGTAGTCTACTGACTTCACTTGTCACCATTGTCGATCCTGGCTTACAGGAGTAACAGTGGTGGGAGTGTGTGGCGGGACTACTGCCATTAAAGTCTACTGACCTCAAAGCCATTGCCCTAAAACATATCAACCACCAACGATTTAACGGACTACTGATGTAAACACGAAGATAATATTAATTACCAATCATTATTGACCATTGAAAAGGTAATTAATGTATGAAATAAGCAGGTTTGGGACCCAGGGGCCACCTCTGTTAACCGTTTTGACACTTTTTTCTATAGGAAAATTGTCAAAACGTCAGATACGTCAGTTTTCTTGTACTGCGAGTCGAGTGCGAGTCGAGGGAACTGCACGCGGTTAACAGAGTTGGGCCCCAGTTCTGTGGTCTATAGAGTAGGTAGGTACCTATCTGTAGGAGCGGCTGGTTTGCGTGTTCAATATGTAGATGTCGGGGAGGGTATCTCTGCCGCTCGTACACCTTATCGCTTCCTCTGTCGCGTGGCAGGCGGCCGATGAAACATGAATGACCATTGGTCAACAGACGATTTCGCACAATGTCGACCATGTCGATAGTGTAACGGACAATGTACTTATATCTACAGGGTATGTCATTTTAAAATTAATGCATCATTATTATACTAGGTGAAAAAAAAGGGTATACAATATTTTTTGCAACTTTACTTTATAAATCTAAAACTATCGGCTTTGTGGCAGTTGAAGTACTAAAGGTTTTGTAGACTTGTGAAATCTGTCAACTGCTGTATTTCTATAACACCTTTTGTTTTTAAAGTTTCCTCCAAAGCTGATAGTTTTAGAATTACAAAGTTAAGTTTTGAGAAAAAAGTGTACTCTTTCTGTTTCAACCTGTATAATACTCAAGTATTATTGGATTGAAGTTCCTTACGCGGCTTGCGGTAAGCTTTAAATGGCCGAAAGCGACGTGACGACGCGACGACGCGAATGGCCGAAAAAATAAGCGACGCTTCTAGTATAACCAATACCTATTATTGTTTATATTATATTCAGACTAAAGTCAGACTCAGACCAAAATATATTCTTTACCAAATTAGAATTCAGTGGTGAGCCATTCGCTCTCTCCCTGTCCTCAGAGAAAATAATAAAGGGTAGATGTAATGATATAAAAAATATGGTGACGTAATTTTTACTAGGTATGTTGTTAAATTTGTGGTGCGATTATGTCCTGGTTCAGGGCTTTTATATGGCCATGAATAATACGGTAATATATAAAGGCGACGTGGTAATATGACGCATCTGACGGCTGTGAGATTATATAATTATTGTGCTAAGTTAGTATTTTATTTCGTATAACAAAGATGGCTAAAAGTAAGAATATCAGAATAGTTGCTTGACGGAAAGGTTCTGAAATAAGGACGAAGCTCCAGAATTGACCCATACTTTTGTATTTTATTGTATAGATCAGATACTTGACAGTTCTGTATAGACCAAAGGTACAGTATATCATATACTAGCTGTGCCCGCGACTTCGTCCGCGTGTAATTTAACTTAACAAAAATTTCGCGATTATTCATCCCCTATTTTATCCCCTTGGGGGTAGAATTAATCAAAATCCTTTCTTAGCGGATGCCTACGTCATAACATCTACCTGCATGCCAAATTTCAGCCCGATCCGTCCAGTGGTTTGGGCTGTGCGTTGATAGATTACTATGTCAGTCAGTCAGTCAGTCAGTGACCTTTGAGTTATATATATTTAGATCTATAGTACAGTATATAGTATATAATCTATAGTACAGTTCTAACCAATATTTCTGGTAAGTATAGACATCATTCACATGATTTACTGACCTGAAGGAGAGTCCTTCAGGGGGAGGGGACGGGGAGGGATTGGGTTGATCTTCCGACATTCTCACTAATCGTGCGAAACACAGTCAGAGCATTTTCACATTATCCGATCCGATATCGGTGTCGGACGCCGATCCTATATCGGGGTAAGTAAAATGCATGAAATATGTACCTATATCCGATATCGGGCCTGACAATATGAAAGACAGGTACATATTTCATACATTTTACTTACCCCAATATCGGATCGGCGTCCGACACCGATATCGGATCGGATAATGTGAAAACGCTCTTATATAATACCAACTTTACGCCGAGCGTCTGTGAGAGGGACGTACTATCCCAGTCGAGCCGGCCTGCATATTATGTTGAGCTGTAGACACATGGAAAATACAGTGTGATGGAAAATTGTATCTTTAAGTTTTTCTTGAAAATGTTTTTGTTGTTTAACAAGCTAGGCACCTAATTATGTAAACCCCGCAACAACGCCGGTATAGCCGATTAACTTATTAGTTATAATGGGTTGGCAAGTAACAAATAGATACTTACCTATTTTTAATTACCGGACTAAGCAGGTATATTTATTAATGTTCTTATTTTTGCTTGAGGGCTTTCTTAGTAGATTGAAGTTACCAAGAACTGAGAAATCGTTAATGAAATTATATTAACTCAGTTCTCTATGATTTTTAATATTTTTAAGGAAGGGTATTTACTGCTTAGAGTTTGAAATTCAGTTTATTATTATCTAACCTCAATTAATATTATTATTTAGTTTATTATCTAACCTCAAATTCATTAACACGAGAATATATAGCCTAATATTGACAGGAGGGTTTATGTGGCTAAAGGTACAAATAAATCTATGGTACTCATATCTAGATAGCTAAAGCTTAGTTCTTTATTTGCATTCATTTACTTACTAATATGATTCGAATACCTATTAGGTACTTACATAAGGTTAATTATCAAGTGTCTTATTTATAAAAAAGGTATTTCTGTAATAATACCTACACGATATTATGTATGGTGCCTAAGTAAATGCTAGAGAAGATGGAGCTTCAACAAAAAATAATACGTAATCTGGTAGTGAATCTTTTCTCTTGATCGTTAGCGGGTAGTTTAATCAAAGGGCAACTGTCAGAAAGAAACTTATCAGATTTTTTTTGTGGTAGGTTACCTACCTAACAAACTTCTTAGCATCTAGTAAGTTCTCACGCAAGAATGTGAGTTTATGACATCTCTAGAATTCCCGTTAGCCCCTCCAGCTAAGCTAATGCTTGTGTTAGGAGTGGGCTCACGTCAATAGTTTAATGGCCAGGATGGGAATCGAACCCGAAACCTCTCGGCTACGAGGGCAGCCCCTCTAACCACTAGGCTATTGACGCCTTCAAATTAGGATCTTATATTATAAACGCATGATAAAAATTTAAGACATAAGATCATGGTGTAGGTATCTAATAACCATTCAGAACAATTTTCTTTGTCCATATGATTATTTTTTTCTGACTCTACCAGAATTTCCTGGTATTTTCAGCTTGCAGTGACATCGTTTAAACGGATGTAAAACAAGACATAGCTATGGGCTGTTGAAAAGTCAACGCAATCTTGGCAAAGGGTCCCCTGCGACTCTCACCAAAGAAATTACCCAAGATTTGCATAAAGGAGACTCGAGGGATTGCCTTTGAAATTCGCCGCCTAAGTTTGTGGACAACCCAACATGCTTCATATCAAGGTACGCTTTGCTTTGTTCTAAGCGGCGTACCTAGCTCAGCACTAAATAACCGGCGTACGTGTGAAGATAACAGGTTGTATCTGTTCCGTGAGCTTGCGGTGAGTCTGACCTTACAATATTGCACGTGGTAAATATGTCCTTTAAGTTTAAAACTACAAAACTAACGTAGGTTTACTTTGGTCTCTTTGACTTGGAACCTGATTACACACGGCCGTGTATTGTCAATTAAAAATATATTGAGTAGAGACGATTTTTCCGTTTATTTGGTGTTAATGGATGACTTATATTTTAGAAATTCTATTTTTTTATCTATATTTGCATCATTTTTGTTTTCATTATATTTTTGTTAATTGAAACGGTAAGATGTATTAACTACCTCATATTTAAAAAAATATGATGATGGATATGTGAAAATAAAGTCAATAAAAAAACTAAATTAGGTAATAATTTTTGTCCAGAAGTGCGTATAAATATAAACAAATAAACCGGACGAGACATTGTATTTTTCAAATGAGAACTCTGCAACATATTCATCAGTTATTTCGGCTCCAATTCACGTTTCGGCTCGACGCAACAATTGAGTGTGTGGATAGTAATTTAAGATTATCTCTCGGGCTAATGGCGGCAGTTAGAGTGACTCCCCCGCGCTCGTTGGACAGCACATTTGTCCGGGCGACAGGTACAATTACTGGCAACCTGCCTCATTCGTTCGAATACACCTAACGATGCGACTTTATCTGATTCTCGATATTGTTTTGTATAACACCTGTGGGTAGATTTTGTACGTCATAAACCAGTAGAACTTATTTAGTTATTATTACGGAATCCCAACTGGGTATGCAATATAACATTGGAAAGATATATACAAACAAAATAAACATTCTAAATGTTACCCTAATGACAGGGAGCCACAGCTTGCGCCAAAAAAAACAAGTTAAATTTACTAATACTACACATATTATAATAAAAAAAAAAAAAACAAAATTAGGTATAATATTGAATGTCACTGGAATTAACTAAAACTACACTGTTTTTGAATTTGGGGAGGTTATCTGCAAAAATATATATTATATTGAGGAACTATAACTATAATAACTTTTTTGGTAGACAAGAATAATTACTATAGGTATATTTAAAATGTGTAACAATTGATGCGATTTAGTTCTGAATACTCGAATGCAACTAAATGGAGGTAGAGCCAAGCTGTCCCCAAGCTGACATCAGCTCATGCACGGGCTGACTCTACCAATGTAGCATCACCTTTTCACAAGATCGACATAGAGTTATAGCTATTATAGCTGCTTTGCGATGAGAGAGAGAGCCGGAAACCGGAGTTAAAGTCAATACACACCACCTCAAAGTTACAAAATCACGTGTTTTGTACGTAACGCAGAGCTGTGCTTAACCATCAAAGGTCATGTGTAAATTAGGAATCATTAGCACTCTCTACACAAAGCCGTCATAGAGTTTCTGAGAACACACACATTATCTCGTAATTTCCCTAGGGATTTAAGGCCTCTAGTGGAATTAACTTAACTAAACATTCCTTAATGAGTTAAATTTTTCAATTACAGACGCTTCCCGCATACCTGTTTATTACACTGCTTTTCGCATATTTTACAATGCGCATCTCAAGGATAGAGTTTGATTTAGTTCCTTTTCTCAACTTCATAATAATATGCTAACTAGTACTAAGTACTATCCGATATTGAGTGAGAGTGTGGTAGTACCCTGTCTAAGCAAGCCCGCATATGAGCTGTAGTCAATTGGCTACAGCGTGGCTCTACCATCGTAGATGTTTATAAATTTAACGGTTTTTCAAGCGAACACGGCTATGTAATTCGGTACAGAGGTGGGTTAGTTCTGGAATAATATATATGGACTAGCTGTGCCCGCGACTTCTTCCGCGTGGAATTTAATTGACAAAGTTTCATACAAACTTTCATCCCCTATTTTATCCCCTTGGGGGTAGAATTAATCAAAATCCTTTCTTAGCGGATGCCAAATTTCAGCCCAATCCGTCCAGTGGTTTGAGCTGTGCGTTGATAGATCATTATGCAGTCAGTCACCTTTGAGTTATATATATTTTGATTATTTGCGTTTATACTCCATTGTTTCTTGAAAATACCATGGGACGAAAACTGCGAGTAAAACCTTAGAAATGTTCACAATACCGCATAGGACATATTGCGATGATGACGAACAGAGGGCGTGTCACCGCTGCTGGCAGCGACGTCCGTGCGGGAAGTAATTTCTTCTAAGACGAGGGTCCCGCATAGCAAGAAACCTGACATGTGTCCAATGTAGCTTCGACAACCCTAGATTGACGTGTGCCGTGGTATTCCACGGCTCTCCTATTAAATAAATACCTACTCGAAAAAGATAATCAAGGAAATGTGCAACTATTAAACAACCTATCAATGACATTCAAGACCTCGTGTTTTTCAAACAAACAGGTTACTCAATATTTAAATACAATAAAATTCTAAGATAAGACTACCGTCAATTTTGTAGCTTTTACACCGGCAACAAGATTTTCTTTCTACCAGACACGCGTTTAGCAACACACAGGAATATTCCATGGAATATGAAAACTAAACCGACGCACATTTCCTTGTTGCTATTGAATATAAAACGTGTGGATGTTTTCCATATAGACCGTACCGAGCACCGTTGTATCAAACTTTAGTATGGAATTTTTATTTCGTCAGTTGGATGTGTAGACGAAGACGCGTAAATTAGGTAGGTACTTGTTGGCTCTATTCATGGGTATTCAGTAAGTATAGTTTGTACTCTGACTTTTGCATAAAAATTATGTTCAGCAACTCTAGTGTAACAGACGACGTAAAAGTGTAATTTGACGACCGCTTGGCGCAGTGGTTCGAGCGTAGGCCGCTCGGCTCACTGCACCGGGTGGTTGCGGGGTCGATTCCCGCCGAGGCAAATTTTGGAAATAGCCTTTTCGTAATTTGCCCAGGTCTGGGTGTCACTGGGATGGCCCTAGGCACGGTACCCATAGTAAAAGCGATGGTTAGTTTGGGACCATACAGTAGGTGTGTCAGTCTGGCGATATTATTAGGTATATTATATTACTCGTATACAGGTCGTTTGTTTCCCGGTGTACTAACAGTACCAATTACTATCACTACGGTAATACATGTTTTATACACGTATTACTCATCAGTAAAATATTTTTTTATAATACATAAAATACCAATACTTATTTTGTGCAATTTTATGGGGATTTGGGAATAGTAATTACTAATATTATTACATCCTGTACATTAATTTCGTCTATCAAACAACACCCAAGAGTAGATGTATCAAAAATGTTTGTAAATATTTTATATGGCACATAATTTTGTTAAAGACTGGTTTTTGTTTACGAATCACGGATTTCATCAGGTGCCTACAACAAAGGTAATAATTTAAGTCGCCTGCCGACACTGTTTATAATTACAAAGTAAATGTACAAAATGCTCGGAGCTTAATCAGAAAGGCCTCATCTACATTTCATCGTCGGTCGCTCGAGAGATAAATGCATGGAGGACGGTGGTTTGATTACTATTCATAAAGTGGTGAGTTCTGCTCGAACAAAATTGTTTGGTCGCCTAACACGGCCGCCGCGACCCGCAACCCGCGACCCGCGACCCGCAACCCGCGACCCGCGACCCTGGGCGCCACCGATGCTGCAGACGAAAGGGCACAACACCAACTTATTTTCCGGTTCCATGCTCTCATATTTACATTACAGATTTCAACACCCCGCTGAAATGAACAGCTTTTTAAATGAGAATATATTCTGAAAATTATCGGATGTATCTAACCCTGGGGTCCATTTTACAGCATTGCGAACGCCTTCAGTGATTTTAAGGTCACATTGTTCAGGAGAAATAACGCTTTCAGAAGTTGCGGAGTAGACGCTGGCGAAATAGAAAATAAAATGATGTCTCTATTTTGTTATCATTTTTAACTTTGCGCTATATTAATACTGTGCAGTATTATATTATGTCCATCAAACCAGCTCAAATTCTCGATTCTCGTTAGAAATTCTTTTATTGAGTACGCAATAAAAATTGTACCTTGCTGCTGCGTCAATAAACTCGTTCTTTGCGCATTGCTCGCGCTGCCGCTTGTAATTTGATGAAAGATAGCCTCGTTTGCTTCGCTAGCTGTCGCGTCAAAGACTTGGAGAACCTGAAGCGCTTCGTTATGCAAACTGTTATGTAATTCCTCCTTAGTTAGGTGTCAGTTAGTGTGTACAAAACGAGCATGTGAGATCATTAAGCGGAAAGTTCAGTCGAGGCTGCCATGCCGTCAAACATTTACAGTTGTTCAGATAATACATATAAGCTACGTGAATTGCTACGGCAATTGCTACGCGAATTTGATCTTCAACGATATTTAAAAAGCTTCCACACTATAGCAGTTACTTTAAAATAATAACATGAAATAAAATAAATTGGTTTCTATTACAACATTATTACATTAAAACCGGGAGGAAAAATGGAAACAATTAATTAAAACATGTTCAAACTAATTAACGTAAAGAAAGTTCAGTAAAAATCTGAAGCGCTAATGCGTTTAGTTTTGCATTTATTTTTAAATAATGTTCCGTCTACATATTAAATAATTTAATAATCAATAATGTTTTTTTACTCGGGTACTTACTTGCATTCAGTAAAAGTTGTTATGTTATAATTATATTTCAGGATTTAGTGATTCTAACAAGACATAGCAGTAAGAATTTAGAAAAAAAACGAAATATTAAGTATTAAGTGGTGTAATTAGGATTATGGAAAATTGAAATATGTATTTATTTTTAATATAATTTATGGTGTAGTGAGTTTAGGGTCCGTTACAAGTCTGCGGCGAGAAGAACACATGTGGGAGAGGCTAATGGGGCGTGTGGCGCGGCTGCCACTCACACGCAGTATAGGCGGCGCGCGTGGTCGACGTGCAACAAACACCGCTGTGTCAGATATAATGGCCTCAAATGTGATAAAGTATAAATTGATAGAGATTAAGAGGAGGGTCTACACCACTACAGTACGACTGTGTTTATTTCTATATTGAATTAAACCCATTTCAAAAATACGAGTGTTTAAATAAAATTAATTTACTGAACCAAGTATAGTTATGTAATTACTTAAATATAACTAATTGTGAGTAGGTAAGTATAGCTACTAATATACCTTATCTAATAGTTTTTTTTTTGCGATGTAACTATTTGGTTTAATTGTTTAGTAAGGTACTATTCTCTGGCCTAACACGCGAATCGTCATTAAATTAAGTTAGTGGCCAATTATACCTTTTGGATTCTAAAATACACAGCCGCACTATATGAAGATAGTGCCTACACATTGAGATCGGTGCGTGTTTGGACCACGCAAGTGTGCCCGGCACGCGCGACCGCGCGGCAACCGCAAACATGTCGCGTGTCGCGCGGCCGTGTCGCTACAACACTACCGGACCTCAAACCCTTTTAACTGAAGTATCGTGTGTTTGAAACAAATGCACAATAGGCTGGTGTGCAGCGACGGTAATAGATATTAGACCCGGGTATGATGATGATATACCCTTTATTGCAATGTACCTATGTATTCTACATTTGTGCGCTGTTGTATTTACAGAATGAGAATTAAAATTATGTATTGTGGCATGATAGCAATAAAGGATGGATCAAAAATATATTTCTGAGCATACCGTTAAATGTAGAGACCTTTGAATATTTTTATATAGGTACCTACTTGAAAAATAATTTAAAAGTATCTAACGAGGATCTTAACTACATATAAATTATAACACTTGTATTACAAAATTGTGTTGGAGTAAGCAACATGTAATGAATTTGTTTGATACGTATCAATACATACGTGAATCGATTTGTTTCGACACTAAAATTTTGTAGGTATGTCAACTGTAATACAAGATTATATTATGGGGTAGGTAATAAAGGCATTTGGAGTGACTATCTGGTAGACATTGGACAGCACATTTGTCCGAGCGACAAGTACAATTGGGGTCGGGATCCGACAACCAGCACCATTCGTCACACCTGCCTACCGATTCACCTTCACCTGACTGAAATTATTGTTTTACCCAACTACGTTGGATTGTAAGGATGGTTATGAGTTTGAAGATTGTCTTAGTATACATACCTATATGATGTGGGGTTATAAAATGTTGTAGGTATGCATTGTATCATTATTTGTTTAGTGTCAAGGTGTTAGGCGAAGGTTACTGTTGGAAATACATCAGCTGGAGTAAATATTTTCTGGATGAGTTGATAAAAATAATAATTTCTTAGACATACCTATATTATCACGATTACCTACTATCAATGTTATTTTCCTTAACGATTTCTTGTTGTAAAGAAACAATTAAATCGTTCTCTAAGTACCTACTTTAAACAAACTCGTTTTAAAGTTTTGAAAGCAGCATACGCACAAAGCTTGTAATTTCCCTAGAGATGCCTAAGGCCCTAGTCAAATTAGCTTGGCTAAACATTTCTTAATGAGTTACATTTTTCAACTGTAGACGTTCTTGGAATATTTTTGTATTCATATTTTTCCCTTTTTATATTTAAATTCGCAGGAAGTTTTTTTTCTCTCAATAGGAATATTTTTTTAAGACGAAGATCCCTGAATTGTTGCCTAAAAGTGTTTCATAACATTAAATAAACATCCAGCTTCAAATGAAGTGTTGCAATGAAAGGTTACACGAAATAAGTGACGACTTAAGGAGATTCAAACCCTTGCTCTAAAATGTTTGATGAGTTAGACCCTTTACACCCGATTACCTAGACACAGAATGGTGTATCACTGGGTGGCTGTCACAGACATCCGGGAAGCAATTTCTCCAAAGATGAGGGTCGTGACAACATGAAACCAGACAGACGTCCAACATCACATCGACAACTCTAGATTGACAGCTAGACTCGCAGCTTTTAGTGGAATTATTATTATAGTTATTAATTCATGTATCTATACCTAAAGTATAACTAAACTCTACATTTATTTATTTTAAAAGTCGCTGCTATTGGTACTTTTAAAGATAAATAAACCAAATAAATAATATTTATATATGCTTTCATACCTACCACAATAAGATCTTTTACTTAATATACCCTCAAAGTACATTTATGACAGAGTACTATAGTGGTATAAGCCCAGTTCTTTCATATCCACAAACATGATTTTCTTTAGTTATTACCATACAAATGCGCCATAAGATCGGAGCATAAGTGAGAATATTCCATATAATAAAAAAATAACCAGAGCCGGCGTCGCATTCCTACCAGGGTTGATACCAAAAGCAATGTGCCTGTATGTTTCGCTGCCACCGCTTTTCCTCCAAAACTTTCCACTATATCACCTTTTTTATTCAGCGACTCGTGTTAGAGTGTATTTCGGAAAGCGCAGACTACTTTGTGTCACAATGGAGTGATTCCCGAGGCGTAGACCCTCGCTCCTGAAATTTAGTTAACAACTTGAAGAATTTAGGTACGTGCTCGTAACCCCCGAGGAAATATGAAACAAAAATTAAAAATACACAATTTGTATTCAACATTTCTATGGTGTGATGCTCGTAATTGGCGCTGCGACCCTCCACACCACCGTTGTAAAGCGAAAGGGCGCAATACCAAACTCATTTTCCGGTACTACGCTCGCATATTTACATAAAAGATTTCGGCGGCTTGCTAAAATAAATCATAAATTTATGTTCCTACCTAGTAGATTGTCACGAGCGAATGTTACGTAAAATGTAAGAACTATATTTTATATTCGTAATACAATTATTATATTAATTTAACGATAGGTACCACCTCCCTACCTATCTCATAAACATAATTCTTTCAGAATTAAGATTTTTACGCTCAGATTAAATTCACGTGGGATTACATTTTCCTGAAATATTGTTTTATATTCATGACGCATTCACATTTAAGGCAAATTGTGGGATCATTAGCTTTTATTTTTATAAGTACGTATCCCCTTAGGCAGGTATAGTCTTATCTATATGTTACGGCGAGAGTGATTAATGAAGTTTGTATTAATGGTTTCCAATGAGTCACACTAACCGTAACATATGGGAACACTTATGTTCCTCGTCAGCAAACTGTTACGTCACAGTTAACAGATACCTGAGGGGTTAGTATGAGTTTAGAACGTATTCAAATACCGAGTGAGCGAATGTCTCCATACCTATATTAACCACTAAGAGCGGTTTCGCACTACATCCGATCCGAATCCGGTCCGAACCCGTGAAAATATGGATCTAGAAAACTCGGACCAAATTACCATAGAAATAGTTCTACGGCTACTGTGGACCATATCTTCACGAGTTCGGATCGGAGTCGGATCGGACGTAGTGCGAAACCGCTCTTAAACTGCACTTTTCCGCTAGGGGCGTTGCTGTGATATGTATGAAAAAAAAAACAAGTTTGACATTCCAATGGTATTTGATGCTATCAAAACTTTTACCAGCCCTCTTACATTTTTAAAATATCACACTTCCTAAGTGATTCTGCGAAATATTTTTTTATGTTGAACCACACTTAAAGTAGGTACCCTAAGTCCTGCCGTGCAATTTACAACGCATTCTTGGAAGGTCATGCCCTAATCGCGGCGCGGGGCAAGCGGCATCTTATTAAGCGCGAAACGTGTAATATTTGGGACTCTACTTTTCTTCGATAAAGTGTTGGAGGAAATCCTACTAATATTATAAATGCGAAAGTTTGTGAGTGTGGATGTATGTTTGTTACTCCTTCACGCAAAAACTACTGAACGGGTTTGGATGAAATTTGGAACACAGATAGTTTATAACCGGGATTAACACATAGGATACTTTTTATCCCGATAATCCAGAAATTTTTGTTAAGTTAAATACTACGCGGACGAAGTCGTGGCCAGCAACTAACATAGATACTAACATAGATATCATTTCACTACGTTCAGAAATAGGGACGCAGTGAACTAACCATTTTAAAACTAATTAAAGTTGAAATTAATATTAAAGTCTGCATTTATAAGCAGGACAAGTAAACCAATAAAATTTATTTAATTGGATTAGGTATAAGTACCAAGGTTTAATAAGCTTTTTGTAATCGGTGAACTACCTTCATAGGTGAACTACTGAACTACATAATGGAGGTAGGTACATAAATAAATACCGCCAGACTGACACACCAACTGTATGGTCCCAATGCTTGTAGGTACTATGGGTACCGTACAACGAACTGGGGGCGATCCTAGAGACACCCTCTGGGTGTCAAATAGGGCAAATTACGCGAAATTTACCCTGACGGGAATCGAACCCGCAACCACCTCGGTGCAGTGAGCCGAGTGGCCTGCGCTCGTACCACTGCGTCAAGCGGTCGTCAAACAAACCTAACTAACTAACCTACATTCATTATTAATAGTAGGATCCCATGAAGCTATGTCCAAGTCAACTCAAATGATTAGGCCACGTTCACTAGCACTAGGCCAGTAACGATTTAATTTAACACTTTGTTCTAATATGTTCTTTAAAGTAGGTACATATAGAACAGGAAATTCTTTGGAACGAGAACATTGTTTCGGATGACCGCGAGAAAATTGAGAGCTTCCTGTGAAGTGAAAGAAGCGGGCGAGTGGTGAATGGGGCGCGATAACAAGGTTGGCGCGCAAATGGCGACACGTGTGCGGGGCTAATGGAGCGGTCCGCCGCGTGACGTCATACACTTCTGAAAATGATTTCCCTGTATTAAATTATGCTCTACACACCGCGATGTCATAGGTATACCTATGCTTTTTAAACTATGAAATATAGGTAGATATTCTTGGTATCTTTACCTACCTATTAGATATGTATAGGTAACTAGAAACCCATCAAAAAACTAGAGCAGTTCAAATCTTCCCAATATTGGGTCCCACTGTTCTTATGTTTAGACTACTACCTAGACTTGTTTTTTTCTTTTCAGTTTTTATTTTAAGTTAACTTTCTACGCAGTTAGGGTTTTTTTTAATTACTTTTCATGAATAGGCTCCGAAACTACTGAACCGATTTGAAAAATTATTTCACTGTTGGGAAGCTACACTATCCCCGGGTGACATAGGCTATATTATATTTAAAAAAAAATTAGGGATCCTTACTAAAACTCCAATAATGTAACCGTAATGTACCCGTGCGAAGCCGGGGCGGGCCGCTAGTTTTTAAATATTGATATTCTTCCTGTCCTCAAAGAAAATGTATTGGCTGTCAATCATATCAAAGGGGAGGGGTGGGGGGTCGAATAAAATCTGTGCTCGATATAGGCATCAAAGCTTAACTTCGCTCAAGTTGAGACCGGGCGCCTGTATCAATCGGAAACACGTACCTTGTATCACCTTTCGCATTTTCCGCCTTCGGAAAAGCGTAATTTCCTGCGATATGTGGTTATTAGGTGTATGCGGGATTATCGAATATTCCGCCGAGCCTTGAACTTAATAACTCCTTCGTTAAGTATGTTATTACGGAGTGTTTATGAATTGGTTAGATTTATAATATTTTAGAACCTATCTTGCAGTATTTTTGCGATACAAAATTCGTATGTATGGTGATATTTATGGGTGGTCACGCTGCCCTGCGTTTACCCTTTCACAAAAAGTATCATGTTTTGAAACTCACCTCCCTATCTGTTACCTATCTACACCACAATCGTCAGATAACATTAATTTTTGTCACGTCGTTTTGACAGTTTCTTCACAGTTTATCTGTCAAAACGTCAAATTTTTTTGGATAAGAATCGTTAGCCGACAATTGTGAAACAGGACGTTGATGTTGTTTTTTCTTTCTCTTCAATTTCACATTTACCTAAATATTCTAGCTATCTTACTACTAATATTATAAATGCGAAAGTTTGTGAGTGTGGATGTATGTTTGTTACTCTTTCACGCAAAAACTACTGAACGGATTTGGATTAAATTTGGAACACAGATAGTTTATTACCTGGATTAACATATAGAATACTTTATTTAAGTCTATGCGGGCGAAGTTGCGCGCAGAAGATAGTTTCAAATATGAATCTTTCAGTAACGACCTACAAGTCGAACTAACCCGAAATGCAAAATTAAGTCAACGGGAACGCAGTATATTGTTACAGAAATGCAATTTAACACCCAGGCAATATAACTCGCTATTGCCTAACAGCACAATCTGGCTGGTCTCCATACATTCCATACATCGACAAGTGTGTACCTACGTCGGGTGGATTTATGTCCTGCGCACCGACGCGCATCGCCGCCAGCGCTGCGCCAGCGCGGGCGGCCGCCGCGGCGACCGCACTTCTCTCCACGTCTCCTTTGATTAACAGGCCCATTCGACAAGATACCTAGGCCAATAAATATTGGCCTATAACCCTTGGGCTCGTTTCTGCAATTCCATATTGCTTGGAATGGACATGGATAATGGAGGGAATAATGCATGACAAAGTAAGTACCTACCTAATAAAACAATATTTTGAATGAATAAGGATATAATAATAAATATCACTGGACTAACACACCGATTGTATGGTGCCAAATAAAGCAATGCTCAGCTATACCGTTACCGTATACAGTTTAATACAATATACTGGGGGCGATCCCAGTGACACTAAGGGTGACCGTCCACCGACGGTGCTATGAAGCGGGCCTGCCCACTGCGACCAATAGGACCGCTTCATTTACTGAAAACTTAAGCTAAGCCGAGTGAAGCTGGGCGAAAGTGGACGGTCACCTTTTGACCAGGGTATTTTTTAAGTCGGTAAAAAAAATAACATAGTAATTATTGTAGAGCACTACGGCGACTCTACGGGGCAGCGTCCTCAGTAGACACTACAAAGCGCGGGAGAGCTAATTAAATTGGAAGCTAGTCCACAAACAGAGTGACTCATTAAAGTGATAGTGCTCGCACCTGCCCAAAACTTTGTCCTCCACCTCAAAGGAACCAGCTTCCCGCCGAACCCACATTATGAGAATTGTTTTACAAGTTTTTTACATTTGGTAAATTGCTCGACTAAACACGTAACTAATTGGGTACACAGCTGTTTTCCTCTTGTTCTGCTATGTTTTAAACCTAACGGGGTATTGTATATTTACATTATGGTTTAAATAAAACCTTTTAAAATTCAAATAAATGTGGATAATTTTACATTTTATAAGATTTATAGATCGACGGAATATTGTTCAATAAGTCACAAAAACAAATCACCTATTTTTAACCATAATGTACCTCAAAAAACCTGATAACTATTTAAATATGTTATACCTACAGTAGATTTTCGTTTCGATAAAGCCATTAAAACTATAGAGTCAAGCGTGATTCCAATGAAAAGCAATTAATAAATGGCGAATACCTCGGGGACATCACTACAAACACAATTTGACCCCGGGCCGCTTTAATGAACATATCCACTCATTAGCATAGCATGCACGCCACGCATCTACTAATTAATGTTCATCATTTTGATGAAAGCTTATAGAACAATTTGCTTTTTTAATATAATATTATATAATAAAAAAATATGTTTTAAAAAATATGATTGTACAATTGAATATCAAAGCTGCACTCCGATAATTAATTTTTGTATCAAAAAGCTATTTAAGTAGCTAAATATAATTATAAAATAGTGCCGCGGCCTCGTAGATTTACCAATATTCATTAATTAAGTAGACAATTCCCTATTTTCAATCATCTGATTGGTTCGGAGTATATTATGCTAAGTTGTATAGATAGTGTGTGTGAGAGGCGCAATATTGTGGTGCATTCAATATTAGTTGTAATAAATAGTAACAGGTTTCAGCCCTTTGAAGAGAACCCATGGCAAAACAAAATCAAATACAGCAAGGTATGTGATTGAACACCAGCCAGCGGGTACCTTGGAGACGAGATAAAAGACATTTACATTGTTCGACTTATGTCCGTTGCTACATCTCGAAATATCGAATGATTTAGTAAAATAACATTTAAAAACTGCTACCCGACTACAGAATTACATGAAGTATATTCTGAACAGCCAATAGATTTCGCTAGTAGTATTCAGAAACGCTGAATACAGTATAAGGTTGTTTTTTGTCGCATGGTATATTTTATATTTGTTTTTATGAATTCAGAATTTTCTCTAATTTCATTAGACATCTCGACCGGTACGACAGCCAAAAAATAATCAGGGATCCTCACTTTTTAATGTAACATCCGTCATAATTATTAGTTGTGTTCGTATAAAATGTAGCCTATTGGACCCGGACCATAAAAAAATATTTATAAATAATAGAATGTGGATGATGGTAAAATGATAGAAAATACTAGGTACTTAGTGAAAAAATGACTAATGTTACTAGCAGGACCTCTCTACTCTACTATAGCGATCAATCATAACATTACACGGTAATTATCCCGTCAGTACAATAAATAACCGTGGCAAACCGACGGTAAATAGAGCGTCATAGATAATTAGACTATCCGTGTATATATTGTTAATCAGCCGAGGGTAGTCCGGCTCCAATTACCAAAAAAATCTTATCAATTAAAAAAAAACTAGGAGATAACCGCACCGCAGTGTAAATGACCGCAGTGCCAATTTCCATAACAACACGATTGAATAAAATCCATGGAATTAATAATAGTTTTGAAAAGATCATAGAAAATTTAAACGATAGTAGAGCCAAGATCTACAGATACTACAGATATGAAGATATAGATACTACATAGATAGATACTACAGATATTAAGATATACATACTACATAGATAGATACTACACGATAGATACTACAGATACTACCGATATGAAGATATAGATACTATATAGATAGATACTACACGATAGATACTACAGATCACATACAAGCTGGCTTGACCAGGCTGGCTACCCTCTCACAGAAGATGAGTGAGATGAGTGAAAGACCGAGAAGGACTTCTCCTTCTGTCCCACACCCCTTCGGGTCGGCAACGTGGGAGAAATGCCTTTAGTATTGCAAGGAACTAAGCCCACAGTAACTGTTTAACATCAGAACAGCTACATATAGAATTTGCTATGTTAAATAAAAACAGTTAAATTATTTTGAATTTTTAAGTTTGCAACAATATCGCATTAGATCTAGCCTGTAAAGATATTTGTATGTATTGAGAAAATAAATAAATAAATCAGACAAGTCGTGGATAAAATTGCAGACGTTTTACATAAAAAAATCGTAACAATTCTAATAAGCTGATATTTTTCCAGGACCCTGTGCAGTATTTTCAATAGGTATCTAGGTATATTTTTACGACGATTTTACAAGTATACTCAACTAAAGTTCTTATGATGAAAATTATCGGAGTGTGTAATGTGGGTCTTGTTAGATACCTGGAGTCAGCTGTGGCCCGAACCGTACTGCCTCAGCGGATGTTGTTGTTTTTATAAGGTTTTATTAGAGGCGTCGAAATTATGTGTACTGGCTAGTCTAGTTCTATTGGCTTCTTTAGTGGGGTAGATACAAGAAAATTGATATAATTTTCATACTATGTAGAGTACATTTCTCAACAAAGTTTTTTTAATGATATGTTAGTAAATATATTTTTATCGGTTGCTACAGGTATGTTTTAGAAAACGCTGTGGAAGTTACATTTTAACTTATAACTAGGATTATGATGTTCCAAAATTGCAGGTCCCATTGTCCAATATATATTCATAAATTGCACCTTAACACTTTAGTGGATTATGGTTCGAATCCCCCCCGTATTGAGGAGAGGCCCGTGCCCCAGAGTGGGGCAATAAAAAAGGGCTACATCATTTCTTCATTATTTATTACTTTGGGACCTAATACTACCAGCGAAATGTGCTTGTACAACAGCGGTCCACTGTATATTATTTTAACATTAAAGCGGAGCTGCCTTGAACCAGCGTAATCAGCAACTGTCCATCGGTTGTCAAACATTCCTTAAATGACGAGGTTACAATTTCAAAATCAGTAGCTCTACCATGTGTTATTTGCCTCTTTTACGCTCGCCAGTCGCTACCGTCTACGTAAAAAATGTGTATAGTAAAGTATTAACAGCGCCCCACATCGGTCTTATAAGGTATTAACTAGGTACATCGTAAACGACTCCAACAAATAAGTAATGTAATGGTAGAGCTACTGTCACGGAGTGTTCCACTAAATTGACAAGTGGCCAAGGTGGTCAAGGGTACACGAGTTAACTTCATTTTCTGTATTTTAAACCGAATTCAAAGGAACCGCGGAACATTTACTGAAACAATGTAGGCGTTAACGAAAGAAAAAAGTGGAATTGAAATTAAGTTAATAGTCAGCAGCAGCCGGCGGAAACAGAAACCGCACCAATGTAGGTTTAGGCCACGAAACCATATGTAATTCGCGTTTAACATAATTTAATAGTCAATTTTAATTTATTAATTAACAGCAGTGATAAGCGATTGGTTATGCACGGGTCTTGCGGGCACCAGGTCCTGGGTTCAAACCCCGGCTCGCACCTCTAGGTTTTTCGAAATCTATGCGCGAATCATATTTTTTATATGATTATCACTTGCTAACGGTAAAGGAAAACATCGTGAGAAAACCTGCATTTCTAGAAAGAAATCTAACTAATTTTCGAAAGACATGTGAAATCCGCCAACCTGAACTGGATCAGTATGGTGGATTACTGCCTGAATCCCCCTTGTAGTGAGGGGAGACCCGTGCCCAGGAGTGGTACGTCAAAAAGGCAAAATTATAATTTATAATTATTACAATTAATTGAAGCTTTGTTTAGGCACTCATGAGCATATCGAGTAACTTGGACATTCTGTATTAGGGTGTAATCACACCAAAAGATCGATCGTCGTCTATCAATTATCGACGATCGATCGATCGAACTATGCTCTATGTAGAAACTGTCAATCGACGTCAATTCATCTCTTACTATCGACCGACTGTCAATCGATTGCTGTGGCCTTTAGTAGTTCAGCAATCAAATCATTGTCGTAGGTATCAATCTATATATAAATAACTCAAAGGTGACTGACTGACTGACTGACTGACTAACATAGTGATCTATCAACGCACAGCCCAAACCACTGGACGGATCATGCTGAAATTTGGCATGCAGGTAGATGTTATGACGTGGGCGTCCGCTAAGAATGGATTTTGATTAATTCTACCCCCAACGGGATAAAATAGGGGATGAAAGTTTGTATCAAACTTTGTCAATTAAATTTCACGCGGACGAAGTCGTGGGCACAGCTAGTATAACATAAGTTACTATTTATACTCTCACTCGTTTGAGCAGTTACAAAAAGTTCAAACTTTTCCTATTGGGCCCAAAGTTATCCTCTTGGGCCGAAGTAGCCCTCAACGACCGCACATTTCAATTTAGTTTGTAGCAATATTGTATTTTCCAGACGCCCGCTCTTCCATCGCCCATTTGATAGCCCTAGAGAAAGAATTAAATGTTGCGTCGGTCGGATCCGGGATCGCTGAGTTAGTGCCCCGTCCGCGGCCGGAAGCAGGTGCCACCACCCCACCCGCTCTTACAACTCACTAATTTTATATAAATGTACGGAACCTAGTTAGGTAGGGTAACTACACGTGAAAGCGGTCAAGTGATTTGTCATGAGGAATTTTACCGGACGAACAAAACGAGTTCGTTTCGCAATCAATATTGAATGTATTGGATGCATTCGAATTGCAGATTGGTTGTGATAACTAAAGCGGGCTAATATATGGCATTTGGTAGTAAAACAGTATGTACCCAGAAGTTTATAGTCTGGTAATTCAGTTTACGAGCCGTACGGCGGAGTATTTGTCGAACGAATTTACGTTTGTAGGTACTTTTATAGTTATAATCATTCGCTACGAATGTATTCTGATTAGTGTTTCAAATATTATAAATTAAAATTAGGCAACATACTAGAAAAAAGGCATACAGCACAAATACGAGGTTTACAATTTAAGACTTTGTTTACATGACGGTAAGATTCTAGAGATTAGCAAAATTACCGAACAGCTGGCTAAGGCGGTTCGTAAGCCAAAGCCCAAACACATAGGTACGTACCTATGTACATAAATTATCACCTGTCACAGCGCAAGGCACTATTCGCGAGTGCTGACGCGACAGGCGCGCCGACCTCGTATGATTTGTGTCCCGGCTCGACCTATATGATAAGTATAAGACAATGGTGCAGATTCTGTAGTCACACCAACTAAATTTCACTAAACTAATTCTTTCGCCATAATTCTCATGATCATAACATAATAATATGAGCAAGCCAGAATTACTTTACGATTTAATTAACGGTCATTTGAAGCCAACATTGTAAGCATCTATCTATATATACCACAAACTTGTTGATAAGCTAAGTGATAAAATGGGTTTTCAATTAAGTCGAAATTAAATAAATAAAGAATAACAAAAATACTTCTTTAATAACATTCTCATTTAAAAAGTCCGGTGTAACTCGTCGCTAAATGCAAAATATTGTGCATTGAGCGCGTATGACTAGCTTTGTTTTATATTCATTGTACTTATTTGGATATTTTGAAGGTGGTTGAGCCAAGCTGTAGAAAATTTACTTGAACTAATATACGGGCTGCCTAGACCGGGGTAGTGCCACCCTCTCACAGAAGATCGGCGCACAGTCGTTATTATCGCTGCCTGTAGTACAATAAGTGAAACATATAAATTTGTCACATTTAATTGTTGTAATATATAGCAGATGACATTATTGCATAAGTAGTAAAATGAAAGTCAATAAATCAGACAATAGGTCAGCAATGTGCGAGCAACGCTTTAGGTATTACACGCATCTAAAGGCTACGGTAGCTGCTTAATATCAGGCGGGTAGTACGCAGATATGTCGACTTAAAAAAAAAATATGTCGAACACATTATTACTTGGTATCAATGTGTCTAACAGCCACGTTTGATCAACGTTTTGTGGATGCATCTTGAATGAACCTATCTTGCGATTGCTCTATCATTTTACCCCGTATAATAAAACTAATACAAATGGATGATCTCTATATCTCTATGAATGTAGCATTACAGTGATAGAGTAAGATGAAAGTGAGTCAATTTTTATTTAATTCCCATCATTAATTGTTAACATACCTATTTGTAAGTTGTCACCGATTGTTATAAATACAACATTAATAAACAAAATAAGTTATTGAATATCCCACTAGTGGTTAATTCTCGCGTTTGTCGATATGGTATTTACCTACTGTGGCGTGGAGGTTCGCGAGCCCGCCAACTATTGATTTCTTATTTGGTCGAATCTGTGGATAATGGACGCTTTTATGCAAATGCAGCATCCGCACTGCATCATAGGTACCTGCACCGCGCGATGAACAAGAAAAACCTTAAAACGAACAGTATAATCCAATCTTCCGTGAGATGAAAAAGAGTTAGAGAGATTCAACGTGAGCCGTTAAGTTTTAGGTATCAATCATGTAATACTTTTGGATTTATTTACTGAAATAAAATCTACAGAGGTACCTACTCACTTAACAGTGATAGCATTATTGTATTAATAAACAATATAAATTTATTTTAGGTTAACCGAGTTTATGGAAATCAGTCGTGTGTTAATAATTATTTGGAACAAATTAATTTGAAGTAGCTAAAGGATTATTATAAGGCAACTGCCTCTGCAGCTAACTTCAGAGCTGCAGAGAACATTTGTAATGAAACAAAAGATGTTTGTATTCACAGACAATCGCCTCATTGATCTCGACTTTGACGTGCCTTCAAATAAATTGCGAGACGGGGCTGAGTTAAAACTGTGTTTTTTATTAAGTTGTAAGTTAGCAAACCGTTTTTTACTAAAATAACTCTTACGTGAGTACTTAAAGTCTATACTTTACCTACACAATATATGCATTGACTTCAAAGAGGTACTAATTACAATTACAACCAAGGAATAATATATTTAATTAGATTAGGATATTTAATTGAAAAATTTAATTCGCGACACGAGATATGGAGTCTGCGGCACACAGATGACCGTTTATTGACTTGTATGTGTGGTGAAAATGAACCCCAGTAAGGTATATATTACTGTAATATATATTGCAAATGTACTAAAATTCTCATAGCACTTGGTCTCCAACTGGTCACCACAGTTGTTAAAACCTGGATACACAGCGTTCAGGATGGTCATTGCGATGTATCGAGGTATCTCTCTTTTCTTATGATATTTTGTGTAGAGTTTGAGTAGTAAAGAATAAACCTTTGATACTTCAAACAAACATATCTACCTATTCCATGTTAATCATAACTCTTTGGTTTAATTAGTTTCATTAGGTATGCATAACAATATAACCGCAAAAATTAATACATATTATCCGTATTATTATAGCCGTATCTATATCTTCAATTGCTGTTAACTTTATTGACCACTATAAGATAGGTACCTAATTAAATAATATTATAACTGAGCCACAGGCCCTCTATTAATTATGAAAGAATTATAACAATCTGACACAAATTATACAGTTAAGCAGGGTAGATTTAGATTTAAAGAGATCGCGAATTAAACCATCGGACCTCGAGTAATTAAATTAGACTCATTTTAAGAGGAATTTACGAGTTCAGCGAGAGCAATAAACATGGCCCTCGCCTAGAATGACAACCTTTCTTTTTAGTACTTTCCTCGTTACTTTTGCATTTAACCTTATTTGTCAAATTAATAAACGCAGAATAATCTACAAGCCTTTTTACTATCGTCAGCAGCGCGACGATGTAAAAACTTTTTTTTTACAATCAATTAAGGCTAAAGCGCCCATCTAGCCCGCGAAGTTCAAATTTTTTGAGGTTTTTTAGAAATTTTTCAAAATCTGTCAATAATAAAAGGCACATTTTGTAATTCGCGAAAAAGACCGTGTGCAGTGCATTTATTAATATATCCAACTTACTCTAAAACATTTCAAGAACGACAGCTATCCAGATAATCTGGGAATTTTTGTATATTTAGTGATTTACTAGTATCATATCCACCGTGATAAAGTTTAGAGTAAAATAAATGTACCAATAAACGCACTGCAAATCACAAAATGTTGTCTTAAATGTTTTCAGATTTTGGATAAACTATAAAAATACTCGAAAATTTTGAATTTCGCGGGCTAGATAGGCGCCTTCACCTTAATCTCACAGAATGTCGGAGTAAAGTAATTATTATAGCTGCCTTTCGTACGATGAATGAGAGATCCAGAAACCCAACCCACCTCCCGTCCATTCCCTTCCCTCTGTCCTAATCCCCTTCAGTTCGGCAACGTGGGAGCAATGCCTTTGGTATTGCAAACGTCTATAGGCTATGTCAACTGTTTAATATGTTTTCCGACTTTGTTATATAAAAAAAAAGTTTTACGATAAACAAAAGAGTTGAGTGAAACGATTCTCTCAATATTACCAATAGTATCAAGTAATTACCACGAAAAATATCAAGCGAGCGAAGCCAAAACCAAAGTACGGTAACTAGTTATCATCGCTTTACGGCACCCCATTTCGGATATTGAGCAGTGACAATTTATTTAGACGGCATTTACGCGGCGACCGCATCGAGCAGGTACCTACACAGCTGGATCAACTGCCAAAACCAGAGTCGGGCCGCGGATATTACCGAGAGACATTTAATTTTCTACGTGAAAGGATAAGGCAAGTAGAATTTCCTGGAGAATACTGGGTGGCTGCTCAAACTGTGTTACGCTCTACTGTAAATAGAGGGCCACAGAGTAAGCATGACGGCGCGTTTGGATACTCCGTTTCAATTCGGCTAGTGTATTATAGAGCCGATGCGTCATCGAAATATGTACCTAATAGGGTTAGTAAATAAGTATCAAAATAGGTATGGTATAGGTCGACGGATGTTATAGATAATGTTTTCTTCTTACCAGACTACGGTAAACAGTTTTGTAAACCTTTTTACTTGTGTTGTTATATAAATGTATCGGTATAAACTTTAAATAGTAAGATAACCTAATTGCACAGATTGATATCCCTATTCCAGACGTTCGATGCTCAACACACAAGAATGTTATGTGATTAATTAGCAAGACCACTTTGAAAGTCATGCAGTTATTATTTGTTACAAAAAAAGTACAATTAACTTTGCTCAGTAAACGCTCGGAGCATTTGATAATATTTTGTTCACAAAATAAAAAAATAAAGTAGAAACATTCTGTTTATGATTTAATTATTAATCCCCTTTTGTTTCCTCGCAGGAGCCGATCTCGTAATAAAGCAAGGCCCGTGAAAGTTGGAGGGAGCTTACCTCGCGCTCGTGGCTCCAGAATCCGGATGCGACGCGAGCAACCCGCCGGAATACACCCGCCACATTTCCGTATTTAAATTGCGCAAATCTCCGCAAAACATGTTTTAGTTAAGTGAGAAAGGCACCGTGACTTCACCTAACAAGCTAGGTTCATAATGCATAATTGATTAGTTCTAGTTACCCTATTTCTATATGATTATCACTCGCTTACGGTGAATGAAAACATCGTGAGGAAACCTGCCTATTTAAGAAAAGCTAACCAATTTTCGAAAGACAATGACATGTGAAATCCGCCAACCCGCACTGGGCCAGCGTGACGGATGACGGCCTGAATCCCCCTCGTAGTGAGGGGAGCCCCGTGCCCAGGAGTGGAATGTCAAAAGAGCTAAATTAATAATATTATTATTATAACTCATAGGCATTATTTATTTAATTTCTTTGAAGGAAAGAGACCTACAATGGACATTATTTCTTTTTTGGCTGAATTCTCTAGTGATATACACTATTGATTACTTTACTTGTACTTGCGATCACTTCAGAATTTGACACTTTAAAAGGAAAAGTATAATTGTGAGTTTGTTAACTAAATACCTACCTCCTGACCACGTAACTCAACCAGCAATAAAACCTAGAAATAAAACCCATTACCGTGTTATAACTTTTTAACGGGATGGAACCCGAAAAAAAAACATTAAAAGCCATTCCGTTACAGTTTGCCCTGAAACGGCTGATAATTCCATTTCGTCGCTTTCCGGGAAAGTGCTGTAACTAAATGAAATCATAAAGCGCTATCTTTCAGTACAAGTTTGGGATTAGAAAATTTTTGTTCAAATAAATCTAAAACCCCTATTTAATTAATATTTCAAGCCGAATAGCGATAAGTATTTTCATAGCGAGCACTTAAATAGAAGCCCATAGTATAAAATATACCTATAATATATGTCATGTTTCTTGGCTAAAGAGAAGAGAGTCTGTCTTATTTTATTTGATAGGTAAATGTCCAAACTATAAAACAAAATATAAAAATAAGTATGTATGGACCAAATAAAATTAAAAGATAAATGATAAATTATAGTTTGTAACTTCCATAGTCAAGGGGTACAGTCTTTCACAAATATCACGTTAGAACAAACTGATTTAGCACTTACTACTTAAATATATGTTAAATAACGAAAAATATTGTTCTACTATTGTCCATAAATAAATAAATATCGCCAGATGAACACACCAACTGTATGGTCCCAACCTAAGTAACGCTTGTACTATGGGTACCGTACAATGGTCTGGGGGCGATCCCAGTGACACCCAGACCAGGGCAAATTACGAAAAGGCCATTTCCTAAATTTATCCTGACGGGAATCGAACCCGCAACCACTCGGTGTAGTGAGCCGAGCGGCCTACGCTCGAACCACTGCGCCAAGCGGTCGTCAAAGCGCCATCATTGGTGCGTTTACCTTACGTAACTTACTTATTTATTTTTTACAAAAAATACTTGTCTATTTTTAGAGTTTCAATCTGGTTTAATGGAGATGAAGTAAAATGCGTAGGCAGCGAGATCAATAGACATGCCTATATAATGTATGCCATAAAGTGCCGTCAATTCAAGCCAAAAAGGTCAACAGCCACTCGAGTGTGTGCTCACATCGAGAGGAGAACCATTTCCGTTTATCGATGATTTTTTTTCGGTTTCCAATCCGTTTACACATTCGATGTAACGCCGATATAACGTTGTATATCTGAAATTATTTCTACTTTTCTAACTAGTGACTGAAGCTCTATGTATGTAGTTAGGTACATAGATGTCGTTTGCGAATATAGGTGGTACCGAATTCGTGCTGCAGAGGGCATGGCTATTGGCTACATATATAAAGGCCTTCGGCCGGCCTGAAAAATCAGACACGTATTAGAAAATGGTGATAACTGATGAGGCAATTTTTTTTTTTTTTTTCGAAATAGGCAAGTATTTGACCACAATCTCACCTGATGGTAAGTGACGATGTGGTCTACGGTGGTGCATACTTGCCTAGAAGGTACCTGTTCACTCTCGACTTGAAAACATCCAGGTTATAGTCAACCGGGAACAAAGACGCCGGCAAGGTGTTCCATTCCTTGGCAGTTCGCACAATAAAAGTGGAAGCGAAACGCTTGTATTTACGAGTAGGTAACTGATAAAATTATAATTATTATTACGTTAAAATTACTTGTAAGAAATTATACCATATACGTGTGGCCTATGTACAGTTAGCAACACACATATAGCTCCATTTTGCATACGGCAACAAAGAGCATGTGTCTAAATCACATATGTATAATGCCTGCAGGCACAAAAGTGACAGGTCTCGGAGTTTTTACGTCCACATAGTGCATCCAGTAACGACGTGTGCTCCGCAATGTTCTTTTGTGTTGACGCTACCTGCATTTTGTATGAATGCGCATTCAGGTAAATAATAATTATTCATGCAATGTATATTTCTATATAAGTATACGCCATAACATATGCTGTCAGACGAGTCAATTGTTTTGATACTCAAAATTGCTGCAAGCGCCGATCGAAGGATACATAAACTTGAACCATTCTTTTTTGTAGAACAAGGTCAGCAAATAGTGTACGCCCTGCCTGGCAGTTAACGTACCATAGGCATTGCTCGCACTTTACTGTCCTGAAGGGGAGTGAGACAGACAGTTGGGCTCCCAGCTCTATCACTAATCGTACGAAACTAATTTACGCCAATTTTCTGTGAGAGGATGGTACTACCCCAGTCGAGCGAGCCTGTGTACAAGCTGTAATCAATTGACTACAGCTTGGCTCTACCACAGAAAAAAAAAAGAGGAATAAAATAAATAAATGAAATAAATATCGCCAGACAGACACACCAACTGTCCGGTCCCAAACTAAGCAAAGCTTGTACTATGGGTAACATACAATGGACTGGGGGCGATCCCAGTGACACCCAGACCTGGGTAAATTACGAAAAGGCCATTTCCGAAATTTGCCCCGGCCGGAATCGAACCCGCAACCACCATGTGTAGTGACCCGAGCGGCCTACGCTCGAACCACTGCGCCAAGCGGTCGTCAAAATAAGAGAATAATTTACATTACAGGTGGTATTGTATCATCACTATATGGCCCATATTAATAAATCTTTCTCAAGCCTGAGAGCGGTCTTGAAAATGACATTTTTATGTCATCTATCTATATATATATAACTCAAAGGTGACTGACTGACTGACTGACTGACTGACTGACTGACATAGTGATCTATCAACGCACAGCCCAAACCACTAGACGGATCGGGCTGAAATTTGGCATGCAGGTAGATGTTATGACGTAGGCGTCCGCTAAGAAAGGATTTTGATTAATTCTACCCCCAAGGGGATAAAATAAGGGAAGAAAGTTTGTGTGAAACTTTGTCAATTAAATTCCACGCGGACGAAGTCGCGGGCACAGCTAGTACTAGTATAAAATGATACGTCAAACGCGTACTCAAGACCGCTGTTAGACTTGAGATCGATTTATTAATACGGGCCTATGACATCCATATGACTACTGGGAAAGCCAGCATTTTAGTAAAAAGGTATATAATATGAGTCTATAAAACTAGGCATGGGTTGTTTGATGACGTGCCTGACTTATTACACTATTAAGTACTTACGGTGTCACATAGGTGACTGGGATTTGTAATGTTTAACTTTTATCAGTATTTAGTGCAGTGTTAATTCGAGAAAAAAATTAAAACACCACGTAACTGCTCTAGACTGCCATTACCTCCTTTATTTTCATACTACTGAATATTCATTAATACCACACTCAAAGTGGCCTCCAGTGCCACATCTCATTATTAATCCAAAATATTTGACGTTGCTTATGCGTCATACTGTACAACAGCAGTCAGTCTCGGTTGTCAACGGGCTGTATATATAAGAATATGTCGAGTTTCATGTGGACAGTGAGATACGATAATGGGTTATGTAGACATGAAACTGCTTGTCGTGTTGTCGATTATTGTGGCTGTGGCGGTTTGTCAAGACAATTCTTCGACCACGGCTGCCCCTGCGGCGGCCGCGGCCACGACAACAGCAGCGCCGGCAACCACCACAACTACACCACCGAATGTAAGTGATATACATAGAGTTTGATTAGCAAAACTGGCTGCGACGTACAGAACGTGTGATGAAGAGTAGACAAGTGCAAATGGTCTTGATGAGGTAAACAGGTGTTTCAAAAGCCCGAAATATGACAGACTTAATTGGTAGATATATATTGTTTATCGAAATTCGAACACTTATTTTTAAGAACCTATCTACCGCTATTTATAAAAAAAATCATATCCCAAGTACCTACTATGTTTTTATTAAAAAAATCCTGTCTGCTACTCTTAAATGCAATTAATGCTGTGTACAAGAGCAAGAGTGGAACATAAAACGGTGGTAATTTGAACATAACCCCCAAATGGGTAGTGGGTAGTATTTGTTTCAGCTCTTTATTGTAGTACCAATAAGGTATACTGATATCGCAGTATCAGTAATTTATTTGTTTATTTTACAGATAATTCAAGGCTTCTTCGACCTTATCACGGGTATACCGAATAAATTGGCTCAAGTTTGCAATTATGTAAGTTGATTTGTTCATCTTCCTTTGTTGTTATAACAAGTCTAGCGGGCCCGGCAGATGTCGACCTGGACTACCTAGATTGCAACGCCACGTACCGGATACAACTGTTAATCTAAGCGATAAAGGACCCACGTAAACACATACATCAAATTTCATCAAAATTGGTGCAGCCAGTAAGGAGGAGTACCGTGACAAACACACACACATTAAGAGTTATACAAATAATATAGGCAACGGAGGTTATTTTTAATTGATGATAAATCCTTTGATGTGTTTTCGCAGGGAACCCAAACAATGAAAGACATGGTGACGGGAACATGGTGGGGATAACTTGTCTTTAAACAATTACTTTATAGTTCTTAATAAAATAATACAATACATTATTTTTTTTATTTAACACCCTATGGAAATAAAGTGAAGCTATTATCTCTTTTGATACGTTATTTGTGTGTCTGCTGATTTTGAGAACTCCTGAAAATAACTGTGAATGTGACTTTTAAGGGACTCTAGCGTAGAGCTGCTCTCACATTTATGTACTCTAACATTTTTTGTAAACAAACAGTTCCATCGGTTGAACATAGCTAAGAACAATAGATAAAGCACATAGAACATTTGGGAAATTTCATATTTTTATACGCTTTTTTCATTCAGGCGTTCAGAACCTATAAAAACCTACGAATAAATCATTCTTGGTATTGGTTCATGAAAAGTAGGTGCTGAAATATAATGCCGATAATGGCCATAGCAAGATTATTATATGCGATACGTACACCGTAGTTCATATCTTTACTACTAAATTCTAAAGTCAAACTTAATTTATGCAATTAAAACCAATTTTTAATTTTTTTTATTTTCGTTATTGAGTTAATACCTATTAAAAAATATTATATTACTGACAGATTGCTAACGCATCTGCCCGCCGTTGGTTAGTGGACAATGGTTTTCTATTAAACATCCCATATCGCGTTTAGCTTTAGTATTTTTAGTAGTAGGTAGTAGTAGCTACATAGTACCCTAACCGACGAAGTTTCACAGTTATAACTACACCTATTGTAGTTATCGCCCAAGCTTCAGTTAGCCAACTACATTTCCATTCTGACTCCATGCGGAATGCACGAGGAATTGGCACTGTATGCATTCAAAACTTCGTGAGAATATTATTATACCTATTAGGTAGGTAGATTGGTTTGCATAGAGCTATACGAGTATATAGGTGCTTCCACATTGCAGTTATAAAATGCTATATAGGATGATTTAAAAGTCCGAAATAATACTTGGGGACTTGGATAAGTAAAGGGCATATCGTTAAATTGAATATAAAATACACTTTTCCTATTTACTTTCAATTCTCACGACAATTTTTTTTTAATGTCAATTTTTTAATACTAGCCAAAAATATAGTTGAACTGATTACCTATTGCAATATGGATCACGATAATCAATATATCTATATTACAACCCTATGTGAATAATTTAATAATTTAAACCAGAAAAGCTGTGAAACTGAAGTTATAAAATGTTATACGTATGTATAACAAGTAAGTAAGTTAGTATAAGAAGTTATGCACAGAATGTTATACGTAAGTTTAACATCTTATAACTTTAGTTTATAAGTATTAATAGAACTGCAATGTGCATCGTCACAAGAAGGATGACTTAAGGTCTAAATACTATTTTCGGGTATAAATTGATAATAATAGTACATTTGTAAAACTCCTCGTCTCCCGAGGGACCATATAATTTGGATTTTATCAATAAATTGAATTGAATCATAATTGTTTTGTTTTTGTTGGCTTTCATCGGACGGCTGTATGTTTTACTATAGATACTGTGTTATCAGTAAGTAATTTGAACTAAAACTTTATTAAAATTACGAAGTCTATTTCTATTATGCCTTGTTAAACGGTGAAAGCAAATATATTGTACAACTTAGAAACTGAGCTCGCCTGAGAATCGAACAAGGGCTAGGCGACTATGACGAATACCTCTCACATTTAAGGCAGGTCCGTGGCCTGAAGTGGGGTATGAAAAGTCCTAGCTATTATAATTACGATATTATATGGCTGCCCAGATAGCTAGAGTATGAATCTTTAGCATGTTCAATTTAATGTAGACAGGTATACCTACCTACATCATTATATATGTATCATAATTACGTATTGGCCCGTAATTTACATCATAATTTGATGTTTTTCTTGTTTCACCTTTTATATTCATTTTTTTCAGCGGAACTCATTAGTTTTCATATGCAAATAGCGTAAAAACACGATTCATTACATTACTGATTATGCTAAAGAGTAGCGAAATTACTTCAGATCGTTTGCGTCAAATTTTTCAATTTCACGGGTTTGCTTTAGCTACAGTAGAGCTATAGAGTTATAAGTGTACCTAATTTGTTAGAACTCTCCTAAACCAAATAATGGAGAGTAAGGCACTTAAAAAGAAAAAGTTGGTCCTTGTCCTCGACGCCGACATGTCCTTGTACCTATTAGTTATAGCATGCTGTTCTTGCCTAAACACAAACAAAGCTAAACCTTAAACGTGTACACATTAGCATCACATTAGAAAATTTGAATATTACGTAAGCACGCACCACAGAATTAGCTTAACTAGGCCGCATAATACACGAACAGGTATAGGTTCATACAGATAATGATATTTAAGAAGATGATTTTGTGTAGAGTCTAGTAGTGTTGAATAGGATGGCGAGCGTCGGGTGGAAAGCATTGGTTTTGGTGATGATCTACGTGGCTCCGATAATATGCGCGGCGAATGGCACTGCGACCACTCGCCCGCCCGCCAAGTCCGAACCGAAACCGGCCGGCGTGAGTACCTACTTGCAAATATTATTTTATTAAAATCATTCCCATAGCAAATCGTACCAGCTCAGTCTGTAGGTACTTTATTTTGAGAATATAATAAATTTACATTTTACATTATTAGTTAATTTAATTACAAATGTGTGGTGTAGTATATACCTACCTATGTTAATTGTAATCCAATTTTAAAATTATTTATACTTATTTATATGTACTTATGTGTTTCTATCAATATAATTAGTACCTAAGTATAGATTATTTTTACCTTTACAGGCAGTCACAAACTTTGTCAAGATGCTCATGGATATTCCTCTTGGTTTAGTAGAAACATTTAAAGATGTGAGTGAAGATTATAATTATTTTGTTGTAATTTGGGGTTTAAAATAAGAATTCTTACCATATTTTTTCGTTTTCAGGGTGCCGCTACAGTAGAATCAGTCGTGGTCGCGTTTATGAGAGGATTATTATAGCATTATTTATTTTATTACGAAATTATTAGGGTATTTAAATAAATTAATATCCTAGAACAAAGATGTCTATAGCTGGGAGAGCATTAAAATGTATCGTTATAAATAATTTAAACCATCGTGATATGGATCAAGGATATAAAATGAAAGACTTTTGTTATTAGATTTAATATCACATTGATTTATTTTTACGAAATATATGGCATCTACATAAATTGTACCTACAACAAAAATATAATTTGTTCCAAAATAAACAACAGATTTATTTATGCCTAATAACAAACGTCAAAAGCAACGGTACCGAGCAGATGGATGCACCTACACCTTTCAGACACTATTATGTATATTAATGCAAATTAACGGATTAATATATTATTTTCATACAATATACTGAATATTGTTTTATTTCGTCACGCTTCCTGTATACTCGCAAAATATATTCACAGATAATAAAACACATATATACGTACCAAAGTATTATAAACGTTAACGTTCAAACTTAATATCCATATTTTGCATATGTATGGAGACTAGATAAAACAACGAACCGGAACATTAAAATACACTTAACTTATTCATATACTTACTTACTTAGAATCATGTTTATAGACAATCATATCCGCCTTCTTGCTTATCTGTATTGATCTGTCCACAATAAAGTAAAATCGAACAAAGTTTAACTTAAATATCAAGTATTTACAGATTTATAGTTCTATAGGTACCTAGTAAGGTACTCTGTGGAACCTTCCACATTGTTTACACAGTAGAGTCAGCGTCAAAAGTAATCTTATATAATTATTTCTAGTCAAAATCTTTTGTAAACTTGCACTGACTGTATCTATTATCATTTTTTAAAAAAATATTTTGATTTCATGCGAACAGAAAATAAAATAAAATCCAGGAATGTTTTTCTGTGAAATTGTTTAAATAATATTCTTAATATTATAGATCTGGTGGGGTTGTTGTATCGGCTACATTCAATCGAGTCGAACTATATCACATCATACAATATACGCCTACACCGGTCTTTACGCCTGCTTAGGGTTGTCAAACCACTGATAATGTTTTAAATTGAATTCACCTTACACTAAGAAAAATAATTATAACATTATTTTTGTAGTTCCTAGTATTATTTTAAGTAAGTATTTTTACCCGAACGTTTTGTTATAAATCCAAAGATTTATTTAATGCCTCGTATCGATAAATTATCTGCTGTTACTACAAAACATTTACTAAATTCCTTTTATTTTTTTCAGAGTATTTCCTTCGATTTACGCTTCTTAGACTTGTAGTGACTATTCTTCCAACATGCCCAACGCCTTAGTTTCAAATTTATAATAAAATAAATTGACGACATTAATTGCTATACTTATTTTATCATATTCGACAACCCTGCCCATAACATGTGCCCAATATTCCGAGATGGTCACACACGACACGCTTTATAGTAAAATGGGTCAACTCTTTCCGTTCATAACTTTAAAAATCTACTTCTCTCAACCAATACACAATTATAATATATTATTATCTACACATAAAACATTCAGATACAAACCTAATAACGTGAAAGAATTACAAATAAAGAATACAGGCTAAAATAAAGACAATGAGAAAAGGAAAGGAAAATAAACTCTATGCGCATTTGGTAGGGTTTTAGTTAGTTTGAATACCTAATTCGCATAAGCACTTAATATTAAACAGATAGGAAAGTTTTTTGAGTAAAGAGATCAAAAGGGTAACAGCAATCAAATTCGACACTTATGCAGAATGAAAGTAACATGTCCAATATATATAATATCTACAAGTAAATGAGATTAGTTTATTCTGTTACAATGAAATTATTTGACTAGACCGTTCGCTACGTTGACATACGTGTTAATAATATCTTTAGGTTTCATATCTATGTCGACGTTGAGCGGTATGTATGTCGGGTTTGTGACAGCTGTGTTGTATGCGTTCTTCAAATTGTTTTGTTTAATCTCAAACACTTCGTCCGCTTCTTCCTTGATACTCGGACATGTTTTATTGAGATTGGGGGAGACGTTTCCTTCGTGATCCGAGTCTGAGCCGCTCCTGGGCAAGTTGTTGAGGGTCAGCATTGGCGTTAGTTCGGACCCGTGGCTGCTGGCTTCGGATGCCCTCGGTTTGAGCTTGTGAGCGTCGAAGTCAAACTTGTTGTCCTGGAGTCGTGGACTGAATACAGCTTGTCTAGAAGCCGGACTCATTTGTAGATATCCCTCTTCATCTGAAATGATAGTTTGAACATTGTGGTATAGTCTACCTTACCTAATGAAAATAACTGTCTACAAGCATTTACTACATCCTGCTCGACACTCATACCGAGAATCTAGATGGTAAGAGAATAGGGATGATAAGTTTTTTTATTGCACAATTATATAAAGAAGATATATTTTTAATTACTAAATTTAATCTTCGAACGTTTGAGTTTTGAAAACAGGTCAAGTATAACGTCATATTTACTTAGCAAATTTTAACAGCAAATATTTTTATATTTATTTAATATTTTTTTAAAATAATTTCACAATATGTAGGTACATACGTCACATAAGAAGACGGTATTTATGAATCAATATAAAAATATACTAAATTCAATAGCAGTCGTCATCCACGTTCCAAGAAGAGCTTTATCAGTATAGAAACAGTCGTAGTGAACAATGCGTGCCCATGTTCTAGTTCTCAGACGTTCCCGTATGTTCTCGGCAAGAGTGTGTCTGCCGTAATGCGATTTATTATATCAATATTATAAAGCACACTGACGATATAATTTCAGTTTTATTTTAAAACAACTTATAGGGCCGTATTAATCAATCGATCTCAAGTCTGAGAGCGATCTTGAAGATGTCATTCTTACGTCATACCCGTAGAAAATGACATGTCAAACGCACACTCAAGATGGCTCTCAGACTTGAGATAGATTTATCAATACGTGACTAAGAAACGCTTGTATACAGACATCTTGACAGAGGGAATTAATTGAACAGAGAACAGGGCCATGCCACACGATGGTACAGCAAGAATATAGCAAACCAGTAGAATACCGAATCATGGTTTTAGTATAAGAATGTGTGTAGTGTGCGCAGTGTCGTAAAAAAAACAATTGTTAGTAACAACAAAACACATGCGTGGTAGGTTTATTACCGTTCCGAGACTTTTTTGTAGTTAATCATACTGTTGTGTTATCGGTCCCGTCTGACAAAAGGAAACAATAATTATAACAAGGAAATAAAAATTACAGTGACAAGGGAAATACGTTTAAACTAAACTTGTTATAAAGTTTAACTATTTTGTAACACATCTTCCGTATAAATAAACTTATTTCATCAAATTAATATCGACCGACAACTGTTAATCAACCCAAATGGGTACCTACTCTCGTAGTCAAGCAACTTTGATTGACAAAAGGGTCAAACAGGTTTTTTTTCCACCAGAGCGGCGCGCGGCGCCACGTTGCAGTGGTGCGTTCACTGACACTTGAAGGTTCAGACACTTTATTTTATCATTTTTCTAGTATAATTATGTAATAAGTCATATTATGGTGTATATGAGTAGTGTGTACCTAATTTTACTGTATTTATACCTAAGTACATCGTTTATTTATTAAACAGCAATTTTTTTATCCACGAATACAACTTATCACAACTATTGGTCAAAGGAGGTGCCAAAAACTCGTATTAAAATTTGCAACAATAAAGTTTTAATGACTGACGAATGAATATGTCTTCGTTTCGTGCAATTTGAGCAAGTAATTTAGAATTTTCTTTGCATTGGTGTTCGTGTTTAGCGTGGTTTTGTAATTCACCTAATGTAAAAATAATATTATATCTCGAAAACTATCGGACATATCGAAACAATTTCAACACAGAATATTTGGAAAAAAAATCCTTATTCCCAATAGTTTTAATGGTGTAAATATCTCACCAAGCTTCGTGGGAGTTTGTGGGAAGAAGTTGGATTCGTTAACGTAGTGGTGTGGGCTCGGCGTGACGAGGTTGTTGTAGTCCGGCGAGCACATCATGTCCAGGTAGTCCTCCTGTCCCTCCGCCCTCACGTTCATGTCCGTGTAAGCCGCGTTTAGATCCACGTAGTGCTGGAAAACACAAATCAACTCAATTCATCTTGTTCTACACGCGCAAAACATAGGGGAAAGCGGATATATTGCTACAGAGTTGAGCCCTTTTTCGAATGTGTCTTCTCTCTGCCCACATTCGTAGACGGGTTATTATATGGCGGCACAATGACGCTACTAATGGTCTTCTGATTTGGGAATAATTAGCTCTATTTATTAGTGAATTTGTATGTGTGGCGTGAGGTGGTCTGAGGTGAGGTGTAGCGAGGCGTCTGCCCTCCTGAACATGCCCGGCACAATTCACAGTGGCGAACAATTTAAATAAAAAAATACTTACTTAATTTTGTCAGAGAACAAATTTAAAAGATTGTGTCTAATTAACTATACTTTTGTGTGATACAGCCAAGCTGTCGCTAATTGACTATAGGACATATAGGTCCCTACGGGCTGGCTCGACCAGGATATTAGCCTCCCACAGAAGATCGACGTAAAGTGGCTATCATAGGTGCGTTCAGTGCGTTGAGCGAAAGAGCCGGTACTAGTAGTAAAGCGATAAAGTCACAATGTTAGAAATCCTCTTGAAAACACCTGGCCAAAACCACGCTAGCTACTCAAATCGTAATAGAAAAGCAAACGCTCGCGATTACGTTTCAAACGCTCCGCTTTTGACATTCACGATTTCTACTGACATTGATATGATATGGTGTCAGCAAAACGTCAAAAGTGGAGCGTTTGAAACGTAATCGCGAGCGTTTGCTTTTCTATTACGATTTGAGTAGCTAGCATGGTTAGGGCCCTGGAATGTATTTAACCATAGAAGTGACGTGACGTTTATTTCAAAATAATTATGAATTTGATAAGGCGTCCATTGGACTTAAGTGCCTTGCCGTCCAACTTTCGGAGCGATGTACTTAGTTTGAAATTCGTCACTGTCATCGCCGCCAGTCCATTGCATAGACCCATATTACAAGCGTTGTTTATTATGGGATTATACAGATAAATTACTTGAACTTACATTTCGCACGTTATCCTCCAGGAAGGCGCCGAGTCTCTCCTGCAGATGGCTGAAGGATGGCCGCGAGGTGGGTTTCTGCTCCCAGCACTTCAGCATCACGTCATACAACTTGTCGTCAGCATAATTCGGCTTCGCAAGGCGATTCCTGCAACAATTACTATTTAGTGGGCTACTGCATTCAAATCGGCACAAATATCCCATCAAATCAAATTCCACCACACATTACCATTATCTCAGGAATTTATTTCTAGTGGAAGGTCTTGGACAATTCTCATCGGTCGAAAGAAATACCCTGCTGAAATTCCAAGTAGTTTCCACGGTCGTCCCTACTTGCAATTTGGCTTTGCTTCCATCTGGCTACACTATTTATTTTACTGGATAGTGTTCTTGCTGTGATGAACCGACTGAGGCGTAGACTATATAAAGATAGTAATAATTTAGCGCTTTTGATGTCCCATTCCTGAGCACGGGCCTTTCCTAACTGCGAGGGGGATTCGGGCCGTAATCCACCACGCTGGCCCAGTGCGGGTTAGCGGATTTCAGTGCGGGTTGGAAAATTGGTTAGATTTTCTAAGACATGCAGGCTTCCTCACGATGTTTTCCTTCACCGTAAGCAAGTGATAATCATATAGAAATTATGATTCGCACATAGATTTCGAAAACCCAGAGGTGCGAGCCGGGGTTTGAACCCAGTACCTGGCGCCCGCAAGACGCGTGCTTAACCAATCGGCTATCACTGCTACTTTTACTTTTTAGACTGCCCAACAAAAATTATAAAGCAAGTAATCACCCTTCTGACAGCCACTGCAGCAAGCTCGACGGTGTCATGTTAGGGTACGGTGTCTTGGCGAGGGAGAACAGCTCCCAGAGCACGATGCCGAACGACCACACGTCGGACTGCGTGGAGAAGATACGGTCCGTCATGCACTCGATAGCGAGCCACTTCACTGGAAGCAGGCTCTGAAACATGATATCAAATGTTTATCAGGTTTTTTTAGAATATAGAAGTTATTCGATTTAAAATTAAAATCTGGTTACTAATAGAGCTTGATTGTACTCAGGTACAACATATTACTATGACTACTAATATATGTAATAATAATAATGGTATTTTAGCCCTTTTGACGTCCCACTCCTGGGCACGGGCCTCCTCTCACTACGAGGGGATTCAGGCCGTAATCCACCGCGCTGGCAATGCGGGTTGGCGGATTTCACATGTCTTTTCGAAAATTGGTCAGATTTTCCAAGAAATGCAGGTTTCCTCACGATGTTATCCTTTACTGTAAGCAAGTGATAATCATTATGTTTTATAGAAAGTATGATTCGCACATAGATTTCGTTAAACCCAGATATGCGAGCCGGAGTTATGACTACTACAATGTGAAAAACATGAAGGACCTGTATTTGATGAATCAGAATAAGAAACTATGAGGGCACTCTTTAAAATTAACCAAGCCTACATCTAATAGCAACTCTAGGACACTTCGAGGGATGAACTTATGGAATTCTCTCCCAGAAACAGTGATAAGTGTTCCAACAGTGAACAGTTTTAAAAATAGACTTGACAGACATTTATAATATGAACTAATACAAGTGTAGTGATATACACGCATCAGCTCAAAGCTGCTAGTGTACCTATATATAGCAATAATAATAATAATTCCTGCACCAGTTGGGGTCAAGTCACTCTATATGTCCCATCATTTGCAACGGTTGACCTCAATATGTGCCTTACATGACAATAAAATTCTCACAAAGGCCCTCTACATTTTGGACCCATGTCCCGATGCAAGCCTTCCAAAGGACCGGGCAGAGCCCGTGATACAGAGAGACATAATAATAATAATTATAGATACATTGACAGAAATTATAATGCCGTGTGCAAGACAGTAGGTATTGTATGTGTCAAAGAAATTTTAATACTTATTAAAAAAAAATGGGTTTTTGTGGACTAAACCTAATTCGCTGCAGTGTTCGCATCGTCATTGAATATAAATAAGGCGAAAATATGCAAATATATAACACGTCTACAAGGAGTCACCTCTAATGTTAAATAATCTACCTATTGTTCTAACAATGGTTTACACTGAAAAACATATTGCGCAGTTTCACAGGTAAATTGAAATACCTACCATTTAAAAATACCCACTCTTCAGTGTAGGTAACCTATGAATTTATTTCATTTATGTTTACCCAATCTCGGTAAATATTTATGTTACCAGAACAACGAAGCATTCGCGTTAATGGCACGTCTATTCCGACGACGCGTATTCTCGTTAAAAATAAAAACTAACTGATGATTGAAAACAAACACGTTTTAAACTTACATTTTCTTTCTTCTGGTATTCATCGTTGTTGTAAATGTTCCTGGCTAGGCCGAAATCGCAGATTTTGACGATGTTATCGTCAGCCAAGAGCACGTTCCTCGCAGCCAAGTCGCCGTGAAGAACCTGAAATAAAATATGACCGACAGTATTAGAAAAAGCGGTCATCACCTGGACATAGGTTTGCAAAATGGGACCAATCCACACACGCTTCTGCAACCTGAAACCAACCTAGAAACATTAAGACAAGGGTTGGTTTTGGTCTGCAGCAGTGCATGTGGGTTGATTCCATTCTGCAAAACGATATCCATCTATCTTTATACTCGTATGCCTATACAATTTCGATGTGTGTGTTAGTAATTCTTCTGCTCTTAAACGGCTTGACTGATTTCAATGTTTTTTTTTGTCCATTGGGATTACCTGGATGGTTCTTAGCTATAGTTGGACCCGATAGGTGGCGCTGTTGTCGACATACAGAAAATAAAATCTTCTGTAGGGAACATACTGGCAAAAGCTTAGTGGATATTAAATAAAATTTGAATATTGTTGTTTTTAAAGAATATAGCTCAGTTGTATATGTATCTAGCTATTGTTAATGTAATACATCATACGCCTGAAACAGCCATGCTCGAAGGAAAAGGAAAAATATGCTAACAAACAATAAACACACCCGTGGGTTTACCCACTAGTTATAGGTATTATTCGCGAGTAGCACTAATATTATCTGCTTAACTTTACCTCATTTTTTGTTATTTATACAAAAATACAGATTATCACGTACACTATTTAGGTAAGTATACTGGGTATACTACAAGCGTGTAATTTTTTTATCTTGTTCTGGATTGCTGACAGAAATATGTTATTTTCATAATTTGTTTATTCATTAATAAATCTTACTTAGACCGAGTAAAAAATAAGACAATTTAGATAGAACAGGGGTGCTACTCTTAGCAAAAATAATCGATATATCGTGACATTTGTCGTGTCCAATCCTACTCTAAATACCATATTTTTTGCCGTCGTATATCGTCTGAATGATCGATAATGTTGTATCGTTCGTTAAGTAATCGATACGACTGCAAAAAGATGGAAATTAAAGTAATATTCGATACTAAAATGTTACGATATATCGATTATCGTTGCTAAGAGTAGCACCCCAGGTACCGTAAGTTGACATCTAAACGAAATTAATAAGATTAGCGGTCAGTGACCTCGAGCGCGCAACAGCTGATAAGCGACTGCGTTATACCTATGCCTTATGAATGGGGCTTAATATGCTGACCTTTCTTCCGGCAAGGTACTCCATTCCTCTCGCTATTTGGAAAGCCCATACGAGCAAGTCCCGAGAGGTGAGCGGCCTCGGGTTGCGACCGTCGAAACTGTAGTCGCTCTCATAATTTGTCCGCCATTCTGGCTGGACGTAGCCTTCGGATACTGTAACATTAAATAATAATAATATGTATTATTATGATCCTTAATATCCAATTTAAACTCTAATGTAGGTACACTAAAGAGTTATTCTATTCTAAATATCAAAATGACTTGTGTTTTAAATGTATCATGGTGTATTTACATCGAAACAATGGCGATACAAAATCTTTGAATAAGGCATGGGCTGCTCCGGTAAGGTGATTGCGATACGACAACTATTATATTGGCCATTGTCATACTTATAATCGTTGTCGTATATAAGTGAAAATACGTTAATAAATTGCCGTATCGCAATAGCCTTGCCCATGTGGCCCGGCCTAAACATTGAAACTCTAAACTACAAACACGAGGAAAAAGCAAACAAACATCATGCATAAAATAAAAATCATGATCATTTTACAAAAAAAAAAGAGTTCATTGCTTCACTTATCTACCACAAACCACAACGTGTATAGAAATCAGATACTGGTAGAGATAGGTGGAAATGAATCGAGCACTACTCGTGTAGGTACATATTCTCACTGGTGCAGGATACTTTGGCAGGGATTAATGTCCCATCCGATTCAATAAATACTAATAATATTAATAATAAAAGCACAAACAATACTTTGTAATAACTTTTTATAATAAATTACCTCCCACAATCTCCATTGCTTTCGCTGGATTGTCTGGTAAAAATCAATAAGAGATAAACAAAGTAGAATATTTATAATTATGTATTAAGCTAGGAATCTTTAAATGCACTTTAATACTATCAAAGAAAAATATGTAGGTATGCAGAAACCTTTAATTAATTTTAGATAGGAGTTTTTATATCAGCCGTAATTAAATTTGAGACATTTCATAAAGCTAGCTCACATTTCTAAAAGAACACAATTTTTAGTATTGTATCAATATGACATCAGAGGCCAAAACGTTATCTTTAAATTATTCTGTCTGTTTTGTTATGACCACCAACTGGTGGAATTCGTAGAAAATTTCAATTTGCCAGTTTATGGGATAATAATAATCGATTGACCGGAGGACGGATAGCAACAGCCAAAGTTATTTCATAAACATACCTTTCCTTCCAGATCTGCTTGTGTTAGCAGTGTTCAGGAATGTGTGGTCAGTGTCTTGGGTGTTATTCGTACTGAAGTAGTCCGACTGCACCCTGTAGACCAAATTATATTATTTTATTATTGTTTAGATTGTTATTAACAAAAAACGACAATGTTTTAAAAAATGTCTGTCCCTCCCTTGCTTCTGCCCTGTGACGTTATCTTAAACACAATCTTAATATGGCGTCTTTAGCCAAGATGAGTGATGAGACATAAGTCACATGATTTACTTATCGACAACTTATGCCATTAGGCGCGTCCACATGTATGCACCGGTACCGAGCAGCGCGCATGAGTTCAGTTCACCGCTTAACAGTTTTTACATCTTACATCGTCATTCTGTTTTCTCGGGCGCAGCTGCTAGGTACATGAGGACGCGCTTATATCTATAAATAAAGTCGAGACCACAAATCTTCAAATATTTTTCATGTATTTCACATGTTTTTTCCGTGAATATTCGTTTACCTACCCAGTGCTGCCGGTACTGCAGTAGAATCCCCTGTTCACTCTACCGAGATTCTTCTCCTTGTTGTCTGTCAGTTGGTCTATGAACACCTCGCGATGCCGCTGCATATAGTTGTGAATATTGCCGAATTTGCAGTATTCCACAATTACTATTAATTCACCTGAAATTACCATTATATATTTGAATTCTTATTGAATTATTACTGTTACTTAATAATGCTATGAAAGAGACGTATTATCCGATAGATATTGGTCCCTACTGAACTCATTTGGGTCGGGCTCCGTCTTCAATTTAAATATTACTAGCTGTGCCCCGCGACTTCATCCGCGTAGTATTGGGTTAAAAAGTATCATATATGTTAATCCCGGTTATAATCTATCTGTGTTCCAAATTTCATCCAAATCCGTTCTGTAGTTTTTGCGTGAAGGAGTAACAAACATACATACATACATACATACATACATACATCCACACTCACAAACTTTCGCATTTATAATATTAGTAGGATTATATAATGCACCACAAATACCTTATAGATTTGAAACACGATCAATTTATCGTTGAATAATTAAAAGCAGAGAGTTTGTGTTTTTTAACTTTCCTCAATAGCAATATGTCACAGTTATGTATAAAATCATAACTTGCTTTTAATGTCGGTGAATATTAAAGGTGAAATCAGGTGAATTGGTTAACTATTTTTATCTTTAAAATTACTTACGTTTTCCAACATGTTTGGTGCATGCTCCTAGTAAATTCACGATATTTATATGTTTACCCAAGTGCACCATTATTTTTAGTTCAGAAGCCAACGCTTTTATGTACATATTATCTGCAGTCTTTTTCACCATTTTCACTGCCACCTCGGTCGTTTCCTCGGCATTTATGATACCCCTTGCTTCCGCTTTATAAACAACTCCAAATGCACCGGCACCCAACTGTTTTCCTAAACATTATTCAAAGTTTTCATACATTTTACTTCAACGAAACTTTAAAACGAATAGAAGATCCAAAGATCCAAGAAATGTGTAACTAATTTTAAATTGTCATTGCGAAAAAGTTTTAGACCAGATTAAGGATAGACAAATGTGTAATTCCACTTACCTAATTTTAATTTTTCCGAGGGAAACTCGAATTTTTCATCATAAGGTAGCAGTTCAGCTTGTTCATCGATACCTAAATCAGGATTGAGGGACTTTGTGACGCCCTTCTTGAAATAGAGAAGGCCGGCTGCCCTTAGCTCCCGCTTGAATTGTTTCTCTTTCTTGATCTTCCAAATTAAATACGCGACGAGCAGTATTAAAACTAAGAATATTGATGTGACCAAACCTACCAATGTCATGTTGGTGGGCTCCGCTAAAAATAATAATTTAAATAAGTGTGTGTTTCTAAAGTTTCCGAACGCAAACGTTGCCGTTAAAAAAATATTTAGTTACTTAGTATGTTACTGTATTAAAGCCCAACTCGATTCTATAGAATGTTCGTCAAAAAACTTGTTTAGTTTTATATATTTTATTTTTGGTGATTCATGTACGATCCAGAAAACGCTGAGAATGTTTTTTTACGTATATTATTACAATACTATGAAGAAAAATAATCAAAACCCTGAATATTATTTGTTGACAAACATTCCATAGGTATGGAGTTTGAATTTCATTTAGAATAATGTACTACATGACATACTTTCTATTTATTTATTTTATGGAACAAAGTCGCCAAACAAGTTACGTTAAGTACGACCTGCCAGATGTTAAGCAGTTACCCCGTAGCAGCGAGCCAGCCCGTAGCCAATTGTCTACAGGTTGACTCTACCACCGTCAATATGTAACACTCCGCATCCATATTGATGCGAAACTTCTATACGGCCGTTTGGTGCGCTCGCCGTGCGGCCACTCTATCCGTGCTAAGCGTCAGTGCCGTTACACGATGACGTCATTAGCGTTACACGACATATAGGTATACAGAGTGGCAGCTGCAGCGACCTACGCTTTATACTATAATGCTTCGCTTCTTTCGGGCGTTCTTAGACGGCACTGTTTCTTATCATATAGGTTCTGTTAGTACCTTTCCGAACCAGCTTATAAGTCCTTCTTGCTTTGAGGCCTTCACTATTAGCTATGCACTCATAGGTGGTCATGTCCTCGTCTTTCAGATCACGAATCAATAGTGTTGAATTGACTACGGTGCGGCTAATTGAGTTCATGTATATCTCCACTTTGCTAACTCCTTTTTGGGTAATATTCGTCAAGAGTTTTCCATCCTGAAATTTTTAAAAAATATTTGATTCCCTTCTGGTGTCACACTCCGGGGCACGGATCTCCCAGCAAGCGTCGATAATTCAGGATATAGGTAGTACTGAGGGTAATTATTTGAATGTTGTTCAGCGAGTTTTCGTTGCGTTCGTGTTCACATGATTGCCTAATTCGTGGATTAGCTATTATAAGAGTTTTAAGTATAACCTCTCGAGAAACGAACGTGAGCGCGTACTACCAACTTGGCCTAACTTAGCCACAGACTTTAGAAGTCTGTGAACCCAGCGCTGTGACGTCACAGACATGACTGCAGCCCTAGACTAGTGGATTTGTCAATAAGAGGTTCTACAAATAGCTTCCCTTATATGAATGGAAATTACATTCGATGTCGAAAAAACTGGCCAAGTGCGTGACGGGCCACGCACAATGTAGGGTTCCGTAGCAATTTCAACAACGAAATGATATTTTGGATAACCAGTTTAGTCGATTATCATAAAAATGTTATAAGTAGGAATTCATTACGTAAATTAAGATTAAATCTTTAGTCGAAAATCTAGAAATTGAATTTCTGGTAATAAAATGTTGTATAGAAACTGATGGGGTAGCTAAAATCTCCTCTTTCCATATTCGTGGCGGTACCTCAAAAAGTAATTTTGCTTCATTTTATATTTTTCGAACTGAGATCTATTTTTGAGGTAAATCTGTACCAAATTTCGTAAACTTCCGACAAAAACTGTAGAAGTTATGGTACTGTGACAGACAGGGACGGACGGGTGGACGGATCGGATGACTGGATGATCTTATAAGGGTTCCTCGTAGGGACTACGGAACCCTAAAAACACATGCATATTAGTATATTGTAACCATAAATACCTTGTACCACTCCAGCCTAGGTGGCGGCACTGCATCGACGCGACATGTGAGTTTAATTGGTTGGAATATATAAACTTCTTCAGTTCTATCGCCATCTGGCTCGATGATCACAGGTGTACGAACAGCTGAGAAAGAGTGCAACATAAATCACTAAATCAACAATTATCATACATACTCACTTACAGTACACCATCAGAATAGTCTTGTAGCATTTTTTTTCGGTCTGTGAATAGTTCCTTAATGTACGAGTATAAGTAACTGGAAGCATTGACAGGCTATGAATATTTATTTTAGAAGCGAGAACTAAAATTGTTTAATTTTTTTTTAATCTCTAAGTATCTCGTCATCGCTTATGTGATGATTTATTCATATTTAACATTATCATTAACCCCACAAATAGTCTCGTCATATATTATGATATCCTACTAATATTATAAATGCGAAAGTTTGTGAGTGTGGATGTATGTATGTATGTATGTTTGTTACTCCTTCACGCAAAAACTACTGAATGGATTTGGATGAAATTTGGAACACAGATAGATTATAACCGGGATTAACATATAGGATACTTTTTAACCCGATAATCTCGAAATTTTTGCTAAGTTAAAATACTACGCGGATGAAGTCGCGGGGCACAGCTAGTTAGTTTAATAATTCAAACTAAGTCATTATTCACGTGAAGAAACCAACACTGTTATTTTTATACAGTTTTAACAGATAATGGTAGTATTTGACATCCGGTTACAGTAAAATGAATGGAAATTATCGGTAGCGGGCTAACCGTGTGAATGACCGCTTAGATAGTAACAAAAAACACTTTCGCATTTATAATAAATGATTATTGAGGATCATAATATTTTGTTTAAAGTTGTTTGTCCTCACTATTCCGCTGTGTAAGGAGTGCCAGTTTCAGTAACTCATTGGCCCAAGACGATTCCCAAAAAAAAACAGTCTTAAAATGGCGTACAAAACACAACAAAAGTTTATTTACCTGTGACGTTGATAGATATCGCTTCAGTTTCTTGAGAACCATTGGTCCGTATCGCACGACATTTATATTCACCGGCACCACTCAAAGATATTTTATTCAACTTCAATGTTGCGACGAGAGATAACGTATTTGTTGACGTCACTATAAATTCAGAAAAAGGATTTTTTAGTTAAAGAATGGTAAAGTATAAGGCATTATTGTTTGCGTTTAATAAATAATAGGTATATCAACAAAATATTTACCGATTGCATCCAGTTCTTTATCATTGGCAAACCAGGTGACATTCACAAAATCATATTTGGACGCAACACAAGATAGCATCACATTGTCGTTCTCTGAAAACCAGTTGTTCTCTCTGTTTTTTATACCAAATCCATTGGCCATTTCATAAACGATAAAGCTAAGAGTAGCTCTGGCCGTATCCAGATTGTTTGTAGCCTCGCAAGTGATGTTACCGGAAACCTTTGCCGGCAGATCAAGATATGCAGTCCTTTTGTACACAGCCTCATCTGATATATGAGAGCTATCCTAAAAACAAAAAAGAATTTCGAAACTAAATACTTGCAAAAATAACTTATATTGTAAAAATAAAAGAGAATAAATATATTTTTAAAATTTTACCAATATTTCTTCTTCAAAATCCGCGTCTGGTATGAATTTCCATTTCACTTCAGGTATAGGATAGCCGATGACCTGACATGATAGGGTCTTAGTTACGTTCTTCAAACTCCGATATTGCAAATCATCACCAGTTCCGAATACAACAGTCGGTTTGTCTAAATAATATAATTAATATTAATCATAACAGTGATAGCCGATTGGTTAAGCACGCGTCTTACGGGCGCCAGGTCCTTGGTTCAAACACTGCCGCACCTCTGAGTCTTTCGTAATCTATGTGCGAATCATAATTTCTATATGATTATCACTTGCTTACGGTGAAGGAAAACATCGTGAGGAAACCTGCATGACTTGGAAAATCTAACCAATTTTCGAAAGATATGTAAAAACCGCCAACCCTCACTAGGTCAGCGTGATGGACTAGGGCCTGAATCCCCCTCGTATTGAGAGGAGGCCCGTGCCCAGGAGTGGGGCGTTAAAAGGGCTACACTATTTTTATTTTTAAGCATAGTTCTGTCACAACAATTAATTGGATTTTGTAAAAGGTGGAATTCATGAAGTGGGACTTGGCTTTATTTCGCTTGGCGCTAGCTTCAAAGATGAAAGTAGATTTTATGCACCAAAATGAATTCAAATTATTTCTGAATTGTCTCAAAGCGATGATCATAAGGATAATGTATGCAGTAATTTAATATACTTACCTAGAATCCGTACGACATACGTGATTTTTTTTGTCAGGTACTTGTTTTTAGCCACCAAAGTATAATCCGCGGAATCATTAACTTTAGGGTGGAGGATTTTCAATATGATATCCCCTGTTGCTAGTCGACTCACATTGTAATTGTTATCAATATTTAATGGCTTATTGTCTTGTAAACTGCAATTAATCATAATTTAAGAAAGGTGGTGAAATATCGTGCATAATTAAAATAACACTTCTTCGTCTTTTTTTTGGAATGTACCTGTATGTACGGCAGTAGGTTCACTGTTGGACTTGTTAAATTAACTAGGCAATTGCGCAGGCGAGATTTATCTACGAGACGGGTGAATTTATCACCCCCTAAATGGAGAAACATTCTTGGGATTTATGACAAAAAAATCACCAGATTGCCACCATCAGTTGATTATTTTGCCTCCGTCGCATAATGTACTTACAATAGGTACTCAAAATGGACAAACAAACCCAAAATGGCAAGGATTTATTGTGACAAATATGTTGATATCGAGCTCATAGATAAACTAGGCTACACATTTTACCAGTGAAATCTACCCTCGTCAGGAGGCTAAACCAATCTACATTAACCCCCTCATTAATAAACCTGGATCAGCGGGCGAATATTTACATTTCGAACTATCTATTTCTGTCATCAGTAGTTTGACGTTCGAAAGAAGAAGACACAGCATGGTGTAACTATACAACTGCTAAACCATGTTTATTAATCAGTGGGGTTGAGGTGAAGGCGCCTGTCTAGCCCGCGAAATTCTAAATTTTCGAGTATTTTTATAGTTTATCCAAAATTGGAAAACATTTAAGACAACATTTTGTGATTTGCGACAAACACAGTATGCAGTGCGTTTATTAATACATTTATTTTACTCTAAATATTATCACGGTGGATATGATACTAGTAAATAACTAAATATACAACAATTGCCAGATTATCTGGATAGCTGTCGTTCTTGAAATGTTTTAGAGTAAGTTGGATATATTAATAAATGCACTGCACACGGTCTTTCTCGCGAATTACAAAATGTGCCTTTTATTATTGTCAGATTTTGAAAAAAAACTAAAAAACCTCAAAAAATTTGAACTTCGCGGGCTTGATGGGCGCTTTAGCCTTAAGGACTACACTAAGACTTACAAGTAGTAGGTGACAGGTGGATATTCAAGAATTTCCGTCGCTAATGTGACAATGTTTTTAGTAGACACAGTTATCTTGAGTTTACTCCGCGGAGAAAGAGTTATCCTAGGTGCATCTAAAACAATAAGGTTTACATTATCAGTTATGTATATAAGTGTATATAAGTATCCTGCAAATCATGGTAGGTACCTTCATTAACACTTCGGTATCTATGAAAATAATATAATAATAACATGTTACACCAATAGATCCACAGTCGATAGATCCATCGATCGATGGTAGAACGAGATGACTCGACGTCGTACGACAGTTTTTACGTAGGGCAATCGGGTGTTCGGTGTGATAACACTCTTATTTTGGAAACAATATTCCGTATTTTACTGTAGTTAACTAGTGACGTTCAGTGGGCGTGTTAACTCGCATTCTGCGCAGCAAAGAACCTGGGGCCCAAGTATATTAACCGCTCGCATTTCGCTCGACTCACAATACGTCAGTTTTGTCACATTTCCTGTAGAATATCTGTCGAAAGTGACGTATTCAGATACGCAACACGTAAGTTTTGACAGTTTATAGGAAACTAGCTGTGCCCCGCGACTTCATCCGCGTAGTATTTTAACTTAGCAAACATTTCGGGATTATCGGGTTAAAAAGTATTCTATATGTTAATCCCGGTTATAATCTATCTGTGTTCCAAATTTCATCCAAATCTGTTCAGTAGTTTTTGCGTGAAGGAGTAACAAACATACATACATCCACACGCACAAACTTTCGCATTTATAATATTAGTAGGATCTTTCGAGTCGAGTGGGAGTCGAACGAGATACGAACGGTGCGAGTCCAGCGAGATAGGTACGAGCGGTTAACATACCTACTTAGGCCCCTGCTCACTCGCGTCTAATCTCTTGCGTCTGTAAATGTGTGTACATGTTTAATGGGACTAGGCCCAGCACACACTCCCACTGCTGTTACTCATGTAAGCCAGGATTTACAATGATGTCCAATGTTGACGTCGAGGCCGAGGTTTCACAAAAGAAAGAATGGGAGGAGTTGGAAGAAAAATAACCACTTGCCTCCGTTGCTAAGCGGGAGACATAAATATCTGAATAGGCTGATTGCCACAGAAGCAAGCATGGGAAAATTTCCAATGTCGATCACGACAGCTTCCATCCTTCGTTTACAAATGAATTAGAAAAAGGATGAAATTGTCCCTGGTTTCAACTACTTCTGCGTAATAAATAAAGCTTTGTAAATGACACTTGCAAGCTGTTTTAACATTTTGTTCCCTGAGTTTTGCCAGAGACTGCACTCCCAAAGGATATGATATATGTTACTGTCTACCACTTACCTAAGAACTTCTTTTCAAATTTCCGCTCTAGGTGGCCTGTTGGATTGTCTGCCATACATGTATAGACACCTTCATTTTCTTTAGTCGCGTTCTCAATAATCAAATTACGATAAAGAGTCTCGATTCCGTCCAAAAATTCGTTAGATTTCTCTTTAATGTTGGACTGAAAAATATTGCCTCCATGAAATATTTTTATCAGTACCTATGTAATAAGTAATTAGGTATATGGAAGTGAACAAACCAATAAACACCATATTAAATTATGAGTAATTGAATAATAAATATAATAATTTAATCATTTATATTATGAATAATTAAATAATAAATTGAAGAGAAAGGGCCAAGCTGTTGCCAATTAACTAGTGCTAATTTATTGGCTTGCTCAACCTGGGTTAATGCCATCCATTCACAGAAGATCGGCCTAAAGCAGCTTATAGCTGTATTCGTAACAGTGGCGGATTTACCAGTAGGCTGAGTAGGCTGGAGCCTAGGGCGGCAGACTTTTGGGGTGGCAAATTTGGGGACCGATTTTTTTTTTGTTCCGCATATAAATCAAAAAGAATTTTGCATGACGGTTTTCTGATGTTTTACAGATATATAACTCTGCAACAAATTTTGCCGATGTCTTTCCCCTGTCACTTGTCATTGTACATTCGGTGTACAATGACATGATAATTGTAGAGGCAAGGGCGGCAAAAACTTTACAGCCTATACTTGGAAATTTTAAAATCCGCCGCTGATTTGTAACTTCGCCTTCCCTTCCCCTCAGGTTGACAACGTTCGAAAAATACGTTGGTATTACTTAAGGCTAAAGCGCCCATCTAGCCCGCGAAGTTCAAATTTTTTGAGTTCTTTTAGAAATTTTTCAAAATCTGACAATAATAAAAGACAAATTTTGTAATTCGCGAAAAAGACCGTGTGCAGTGCATTTATTAATATATCCAACTTACTCTAAAACATTTCAAGAACGACAGCTATCCAGATAATCTGGCAATTTTTGTATATTTAGTGATTTACTAGTATCATATCCACCGTGATAATATTTAGAGTAAAATAAATGTATTAATAAATGCACTGCACACGGTCTTTTTCGCGAATTACAAAATTTGTCTTTTATTATTGTCAGATTTTTAAAAATTTCTAAAAGAACTCAAAAATATTGAACTTCGCGGGCTAGACAGGCGCCTTCACCTTAAGCATCTAAAGGATTACATATTTTTTATTTACATAACTTATTAAGCCTTCATAAAGCGCCCATATGCGATTTTTGTCGACTCGGATATTTTTTGGCCCTCCCCTTCCGCATTTTTTCTCACTTTTAATAAACTGATTTTAGTCTTTAGACCGGCCATCTTCAACTTGGAAATAATTAAGAATGACTTACACTGTTGCGATACTGCCAAGACAACGTAGCGATGTTTGCAGAATCATACTTCGATGTACAATTAATTGTAAAGTTTTCGCCTTTCAGAAAAAATCTTGAACCGCCTACTATGTCCGGCTGCGACGGTGGTTTAATTGCTGGAAAACATATAAAAGTAATTAATTTTAGGAATTTTGAACATTTATCTCTATGACATAATTAAATTTGATCTTATTTTGTGAAAGTAACATGCTAACAATGATATAGAATGAGATGTACATTTCAAAAAAACCTGGGTGCACTAAAAAGCTAGAAATTTCTTGCATTCAATATCGGTCAACAATTGTCGGAGTAATCGGTGAACATACATAAAAAAATAAAAATAAACATACATACAGACAAACAAAGAACCTCCTCCTCTTTAGGAAGTCGGTTAAAAATTACTATGAGCACCTATCAGTTTACTTGATTCTTTGAAAAAAAAAATTTATAAAAAAAAATATAGACAAAAAATAAATGTCTTTGTACGTTGTCCATTTCATGAAATAGATATGTTAAGGTGAAGGCGCCTGTATAGCCCGCGAAATTCAAAATTTTCGAGTAATTTTATAGTTTATCCAAAATCTCAAAACATTTTGTGATTTGCGACAAACACAGTATGCAGTGCGTTTATTAATACATTTATTTAACTCTAAATATTATCACGGTGGATATGATACTAGTAAATCACTAAATATACAAAAATTGCCAGATTATCTGGATAGCTGTCATTCTTGTAATGTTTTAGAGTAAGTTGGATATATTAATGAATGCACTACACACGGTCTTTGTCGCGAATTACAAAATGTGCCTTTTATTATTGTCAGATTTTGAAAAATTTCTAAAAAACTACAATAGATTTGAATTTCGCGGGCTAGCCTGCCTAGCCTCCACCTTAAATAGAAATATATCATCCAATCCAAAGACCGTGCCACGACAAAAACATCAATGTATGGGGGTGATTGCAGAATCGGAAGAGGCCCTGCCTTATTTCTTATTCAGTTATTCAAATGAGTTTGGCAGATATTTTACTTATACTTTGATTGAACACAAAAGTATTTATTAAATGTTTAAAGTTAATTGATTTATCTACCATATCAGAAAAAAGTAAATTGAATGCGTTAAAATATCGTTTTGTTACTTTCATACAACACAGTTATTTTAACATATAAAACGTCCCATTACATAAGTTAAACGGTACGTAAATGATGAATTTAAATACAAGCAATTAAAATATCATAATCACAAAAGGAAATAAATCAAATACCTAAAAATATGGAAATATGATTCCACACACCTGAACTTAGGTTTGCAAGTTGTGCAACATAAAACTAAGTTAATAAATTATAACAGTAACTAGATTGTTAGTAAATTATCATACATAACATATGCATGCACAAATTCGCGCAGAGCAACACACCAAAGAAATAGAAATGAAAGAAGTGTGTAAATAGTAAGCGACAAGCTAATCAATTAGGTATAACACAAAACACCAAGTTTTACTAAGTAGTATGTAACATTGATTATTGAAAATAAACGTTCAGGGATGAAACCATCACACCACGCTACCTTGTTAGGTGACATCAAGATTGCAGCGTTACTTACTACGGAAATTTTTCGCTTCTTTTAGCTGCCCGCGTTGTCCTTGGCATTTGTAAGCCCTACTAGACGCTTTCATTAAAAACCCAATCTTTGGAGAGTAATATTCTGGTGTCTTGTTACTCTGCGGCTATTGTATTATTTCCAAATAAATAATGTTTGGTTAGTATTGATATGTGAATATATACCTATTCATCGTCGTGTTTTCCAGTTTTCCAATCTGCATTATTGTTATTATGAAACGTGTGCATGGAACATGAAAATTGAAAAACACCACAAACCACATTCATGAAAACGCAACATAGAGTGAAGGTGTGTCGATAAATTTCACTCACTCAGAACTGTGACATAGGTAACCTCTCAGAACGTGCTCTCATGAATGTAGGAATTAATGGATAAATATAAAATTATCACGACTGCTAAATTCACCTACGTTTTGTAATAAATATATGTATGTCGTGTGTCTTGGAACCGTGTCGTTTCTGAAAAACACACTTGACCACACAATCCGAGATGGTATCACTATCGAAGACGAACCCGACTTTGGGACTATTATATTGTTCAACATTCGTTTCAACATTTGTGTCTGGACTTTCCTGAATATTAAGAATTATGTTATGACACCATTTAGATTGAAATAGCAGTAGTGCACAGTCGCATGCTTTAGTGTCGGCACTGTTTCCAGCAATAAGCGTTAGTTATTTCGGAAGCTTTTAATGAGACAACGTTCATGTTCTCCATGACAATAATTATAGGCAATCGTTAAATTTAGGTCGGAATGAATAATATTAAATTATATTATACATATTACAGTCTAGAGAATTTAACTTTGCCCCATAAGGCACACAAGATCAACAAGAGTTTGTTACTTCAAGTGAGTATGTGTTTATCACATAATATTAGAACATGCGCAGACGCGTTTATAAAGCTTTCGCTGTAGCTCATTTTATTAAAATAATAAAAATGTATTACTGTAGTATCATAATGACTTTAATAATTACGACTCCTATTGGTTAAATGCGAATTTATGGTTGACATCCATCACTGTGTATACATACCTGCACCAAGGAAACTTTAACGTCTGATGTCGTAGGTCTACATGCTATAACGACCTTAGATCCTTCTCTTGGAGTCACTAGCTCCATCATAGGCGCAAACAAGCCACCCGTGCCTAAAATTTGGATACACCATGAGATAAAGGCATGGGAGTGTAAGCAATGCTAATACCAATGCGGAGACGATTCTCACCATCAACATAAATGTATATGTAGGTAACGTGCTCTGTCCCGATCGGTTCCTCGGTGAGATTATTTAGCACTTCGCTATCGCCCACGGAATCGTCGAAACAAGCGTAATAGCCGATCGCAAACTCGTCAACGTGGATTAATTCTAACACTACTTGGTACTTGTATTCACCATCTGATATAGTCGAATGTTTCTGTGTTTTATGGAAAAATCCGGTTGGTACCTCTGGTATGTCTTGTTGCTTAAGCTGCAATACGCTTTTACCTTTACATGTCAATGTAAAATTCTGCCCCTTCTGCAATGTTATCTCATTTTGTGATGGAATTATTATGGGGCCATTCGGTCGTAGTGAATCTGAAAGCGACAACGACATGGAACTATGTATGTAGGTATGTTGATATAGTAACTTTTCTAAGGTATTTGACTTGATAAACATAAATCGAGCTCTATCTCTATCTATATAATGTTATATATCGTAAAATACGTAAAGTTTCCACTCCAAGATGTGAAGGTAAACTTTACCAACCTATATATTGTAAAGGCTTAATGTTTCGAAGCGCTAATCGAGGAGGCAATATATCATAAGATAGGCAGGAGAGACGATCGAGTTTAAGTAAGTTGACAAGCTTGTCATCCTATTAATGGTGGTTAATTGTAATGTGAGCTGAGCACGGCGGGGTAGGGGGGCGCCCGCGCCGCGCCGCACACCTATCGAAAACACTATTAATTAGTGCCGTCCGCGACTTGGGCGCGACTAAGGTGCGGTCAACATTCGGAAAATTAATCCTACCGCAGGATAGCAAACGAAGAGTATGGTCACGTTCATCGCTGATAACAAATTGAACGTATCAAAACTGGCAGCGGCGACCAATTAAGTAATTAGGACCCCGCGGCTACTTATCAACGAATTAATGGTCATCCCATCAGGTTAAGTGCAGACGATGACGTCTTTGATAGCAAATATAATACACTTTTGGTGTTCGCGAAAAAGTTAACTATGTATGTATCTGTTACTACCGAGTGGGAGGAACTGCCAGTAGCGGAATGTGAAATTATAAGTCACATAAGTAACATTATTTCATAAAATACCATATAATGTTATATATGTCTAAATGCATTTTGTAGGTAAGTACAGCAATATTATCTAGTAGGTAGTGAGGTCAACGGCTGCGAAGTTAATTTATAAATAACTCCTTTGTGGTTTCAGTATCAGCGTTATTGTAAAACGTACTGATAAAAGTTTTTACGTTACACGCTATGTATTATATTTTGTGACATCCGGTACGATTTCGCCGTTGTTGCCCAGTACTTACAACGGTACGCTGCCACTCCGGACGTGTGTGTTAAGATATCAGTATGAGCATCCTGCCTCTACAATACAAATAATGTAAAATAAGACACTTCCTTTCATTAAACGATGAGTTAAGCTCTAAGTTTGAGACGGGAGCAGCGCGCTACACCGAACATTTCTAGCACCAATGGCATTATTAAAGATTGAAAAAAAAGCTACACGAAAAGTTTGCATCGCGGATTGCAAAATTTTGTGCTTTTAAATGCAGGATATAAACCGTTTTAACATTGTTCTTGTAAAAATAATTCTAAAAAAGTTTTGCCTCAATATTACAAAATATCTTGCTATTCCTGCCCCATCGTCACCTCTTCAGTAATGATTTGCACCAAAACCCATTTCCACTGACTCAATGGAACCTCTCTTGAAATCGGCGGCTTTGCCTTGGGCTCAGATTTAAGAATTATTTATATTTATTCAGCCAAATCACAAGGCTGCCTACATAAAACAAATTTACCCAATGTTGTTCATGTTGATATTCATACTCCCGGAGAAGGGGGCAATAAAAGCATGTAACACCATTTGATTAGTGTGTAACACATTAATATTATATTCGATCACATGTCCATTTACGACATTCGTCCATTGATTTGTGTAATAAAATGGCCCAGCAATCAATTTTATGAGCCATCAGCGGCCGCAATTTGGTCCACGGTTCAGCCCGTGACGAAGGCAAAGTTTATTTACTTCCCCCGAGGAAAAAACTTATTAAACACAGGGAAGTTTGTCGACAATACTAGTTTACTAATTCTAGATAAGATGGTATGTTTACCTACATAGGTTTTGTTTCCGAAGTGTATTCCATGGTTTAATAAAATCCCCAGTCCATTGTACGGTACCCATAGTACAAGCGTTGTTTAGTTTGGGACCATGCAGTTGGTGTGTCTGTCTGGCAATATTTAATTATTTATTCCACATAGTTAGTCCTGTGTAATCCTGTATTATGGCCTGAATCCCCCTCGTGTTGAGGGGACGCCCGTGTCCAGGAATGGGACGTCAAAAGGGCTAAATTATTATAATATTACTAGCTGTGCCCGCGACTTCGTCCGCGTGGAATTGAACTTAACAAAAATTTAATTTAACACCAAATTTTTGTTTAGTTCGCTGAGTTTACGAAAAGTTAATAATTCTGATAATAAAGAAATACCTATGCTAAGTTTAATCTCATTTTTCTTTATATACCTATCGCAAAAGCCCGCTCCCGCTTTTTTAGCCCGCGCGACAGGAACCATTTGTGACGTTTTTGTTTTTCTAAATTAAACTAGTCTAATATACTGCTTATAACATGAGCTATCTGCCATTGAAAATCTCGTCAACATCGGTCAAGCCGTTTCGAAGATACACATTGATTTCACGTGTTTTTGTTTTATTACGCGGAACCCTCATTGTTTTTATACAATTAAAGTAGCCTAAGTTACTCCTTATAACATCAGCTATCTGCCAGTGAAAGTCCCCTCCAAATCGGCATTGCGACCGAAGACAAGACATGAAGAACTACTTTTAAACAGTCACCGGTCAGTGCCGTATGAAACCGTCAGTATGAAAGTAGGACTTGTCGTCAGCAAGGTGCCCTTCTGCCTAGGCCATACGACGATGTTTTTATCTAAAAATCACTGAACCAAACAACTGTATCTACTTTATTTTTCAGTGGTTTCCAAGAACTGTTTATTATTTTTATACCGTAGTTACTAATCTGTCCCAATTATCAGTCTGTTTTTCTGTCTCATAAAGATAATTAATTAATTTAAATATGGACTCTGAACGCAGATATGTATAGGTTGGTACTATAAAAGTGATAAGTAAGAATTATCTATAGCTACATTATTTGTAGAAATAAAATAAACCCAACCCCGTAGATAATTTTTGAAAAATAAATAACATGTTATTATTTACGATAAAATTACTGGATCACAATGGACTCGACCAGCAAAACGTCATTAGTCTGTATCTGCCATGACAAAAATAATTTTACCCAGAAACAGCTAAGTTGCGTCACACAATCATTAACCATCAGTTTCCACTTACTAAGGCCAAAGACTGACTGATACCACTTATAGTCAGCTAATTTCACGAAGACGCGTATTACAAATTGAACCATATGCCAGTGTCGTAAGAGTCACAGCACACGCTTCGTGAAATGAACAAACGCCTTTGAGTCACACTGCACTTGGTAGTACCGAATTTATTTGATAACCTATTTATTTCATTTCGAACATTTACTTATAGCCACTAACTATTTTTATACTTAATTAGGAATTTATACTCTTTGATTTCATGTGTTTTTATTTTTTTACACGGAACCCTAATTGGTTTTCAAAAATTAACGTAGCCTAAGTTACTCCCTATTACATCAGCTATCTGCCAGTGAAAGTCCCGTCAAAATCGGTCCAGCCGTTTCGGAGATTACATACAGACAGAGGAACAAACACACAGACAGACAGACAGACAGACAGACAAAATTTTTGTAAATCGCGTTTTTGCTATAGGTGTCGTATGTACTTTCATATGCATTTAGTGAAAAGGTGTTATTTTGATATAACAAACAGACACTCCAATTGAATCTAAGGGGCTAAGTCTTTTAACCGTTGCAATAACGCTCGACTAGAACTCTACTCGCAATACCTCGGTTTTGACATTTACGATCAAGCTAAACTTCGAAGTCCGCTAACGACTGCTTCTCGAGTAGAGTGTATACTCGGATAGTGAGTCGAGTCGAGAATCGGTCGACACGGATGGGCGACTGGTTAGTGGACTATGGAAAGCTGTCAAAACAGACGTAGAACAAGTCGAGCGTTATTTGACTTGGCCCCTGATTGTATTTCAAGAAGGTCGGGTTACCTGCTGACCATTAAGGCTAAAGCGCCCATCTAGCCCGTGAAGTTCAAATTTTTAGAGTTCTTTTAGAAATTTTTCAAAATCTGACAATAATAAAAGACAAATTTTGTAATTCGCGAGAAAGACCGTGTGCAGTGCATTTATTAATATATCCAACTTACTCTAAAACATTTCAAGAACGACAGCTATCCAGATAATCTGGCAATTTTTGTATATTTAGTGATTTACTAGTATAATATCCACCGTGATAATATTTAGAGTAAAATAAATGTATTAATAAACGGACTGCATACTGTGTTTTTCGCAAATCACAAAATGTTGTCTTAAATGTTTTCAGATTTTGGATAAACCATAAAAATACTCGAAAATTTTGAATTTCGCGCGCTAGACAGGCGCCTTCACCTTAAGTAACACCCAAAAAATATTACTCAAGCAGGGATTATTGTTTGTTCGAGACGTACCTACACCCAAAAATTAAAATACTTGAGCTATGGACGGCGACGCGCTCAATAAATTGTATAGTAAAACATGATACAGTTTGAAATATAGCTTGATAAGTATAAGTAAGTAAGTAAGTACATAAAATTTGTCTCCGTAGCAAACAGTACAGCAGTACAACACTAAATATAGAAAAAGTCGAGACGACCTTGACGGTAGCGCCGCGTTGAGGCCACATGGCGAAAACTGCTAAATACATATTGAATAAGGCAATTAATTCAAATTACCAACAAGCTAAGTCTTCTCACGCATCTTGAATAAACTGAGGGCTATTGAATGTGTCTGTTTGTTATTGTAGACGCCGCGAAGTCACCACACCCTTTATTTTTTGTACCACCTATACTTTTAATTCGAATACTTCGTTCAAATACAGACATCTACGTTTGATTTTGTTATAATATAACATTATTATCTTCTCTTATCCTAATAGCCCCTATAAAATCTTCAGGGGCACCACGATATTTTTTTAAATCAAAGTTCTCTATGCTCATTGTTTCTAACCGTGAATTTTGTTTTCTGTATCCGCCGTACCCTCAGGTACAATTGTAACATACCAACTTATTACATCTCCTATGGTTAATGTTATCCTAATACATTAGTGGAACAGCCGACTGTATAATTCGCTATAAGTAAATAACAACGGAGCATTAGTGAATCAATAAATTAGTAAAGCGGTCAAGTCAAATCGTAAATATTTCGACCATTAATTTATTTATGTGGCAGGCCGTTCCTTTAAGTACGATTATGTTGTCATCCCTATTTATAGATAGAGTTATATACGTTATCTTATCAAACGTGTTGTGTAAATAAAGTGGACACATTTTGCAGTCATCGCTTTTGTAATAACAGAGATTGATTTTTTGTAAGTATCTTTAATCTTTATTTTTCGTACGAATCTTTTTGTAACGGTTGTAACAGTTACGATATAAATATAAGTAGTTAAAATACTCATATGAACTAGGTACCTATTACTAGGATTTTTCCGTACCGTCCGTACGTGTAACTCTCAAGGAGCAGACTTCAATGAGTATCACCTGTTGTTGTTTACCAACAGTAGAGGCAAGCTGCCAATAAGATTTCAACTATAACTTTGCGCATATTTAAATCCCAATTCTAAACAAATTACAAAAATATATAAGGTACCTATTTCAATACAGTCTGTCGCTGCGCTATGAATGAAATATAAAAACACCTAATCTCATCCCACACAGAGCTCAGACAAAAACTTGTTTGTGTGCGAATTGCGAATAAATGGGCGTCTGCAATAGTCATCATACATTTACATTGTTCATAACAGAATTGATTAACATTTTGATAAAAAGCAAATTAGCTAGTACAGATTTTTACTGAATTATAAATTATTATCGTGAGTTAAAAGCGTTTTAGTTCACTCCGGAGTATCTTAGCCTGCCTAACTAGTACCTATGGTTTAGTTTTTTTTATAAAAAATAAAATTTCGCCAGACTTACGGTTACACACCAACTGTAGGGTTCCAAACTAAGAAACTCTTGTACTATGTTTACAATGGACTGAGGCGATCACAGTGACACCCAGACTAGGGTCATTTTCGAAATTTGCCGCGGTGGGAATCGAACCCGCATCACCTGGTACTATGCCCGAACCAATAAGCTATGTGGTCATCAATTCGTTAAGTATACAGTAGGTATGTTCATTAGTCAAAAGGAATTGGGTGACGAAGAACTCGCGCTCTACGAATTTGTATAAGATTAGCGTGATTATATACCTAAAGATATAGAATACAAAGTAGGTACCGGCGCCAACAACAATTTACATTCAGAACAGTCGGCGTCATAAATTATGAAGCAAATGTTTAGGAATTTAACAATAGATTCAGTCTCAGGGGCATTCAATCATTAAGTAAATCATATAAGCAGCTTATTGGGCATTCAATAAATGATCCACGTATTACCAAAACCATTTTAAATTCTATGAAAAGATAAAAAGATCATTAAGATAAGTGAGGTCAACGCTGGAAAGAGGTGTAGCCGGAGAGTTGAATGAATCATAACACACGTTTCTCGTAAAATATCGTGAATTCATCTGAGACATTGAATGAGTAAGTAGTACCTTATGAGTCACACGCCGTACGGGAACGCACAGGGCAGTAGCCCATATGTAGTACATATATTATGTCATCATGCTGAGATAATTCCATGATCCTATAAATGTATAACTTCAATCTAAACCAAATAATGCAGTAAATATACTGAATAATATTTACTTGTCACGGCAATCAATGCGAATTTATATCCGATACATGTTTTATTTGATCGAAAGATGTTTAACCTAGGTGTTATCCAAAGGAATTAGAATAATGTAAGACTTCTTCAAATGTATGGAAAAGTATTAAAGTTCTACTCCAAAATAGGACCAACCCTGAGTCGAGATACTCAAGATGCCTTCCTAACAACAGAAGCCAATAAGGTACTAGCCGCTGACTCAGCCATTGATATATATATTTATTTCTTCATCTTTATCCGCCGTCACGTTTAGCGCCGAGCGGATGGCGATCATTATACCTAATACCTCGTCTGCACTAAGTTGTTTATTTCAATGTAAACTTCCTCGATCCGCAAAATATCCAGTATTGTATGACACTAAACAGATATACTGTACTTCTATCGCAATATATATTTGTTGCAGAGCAACAATTAAATCAACACCGACATAATCCACAAATCGTCAATTAGATTAAATCAACTTTAATCACATGATTAAAAGCTTGATGAATTTAAATAATCCGTTTAATCTGTTCATAACATGATGTATAAGTTCGGTAGGTACATCATTATTACCTTTGAACTTACAAGGTTTTGTGAACATGAATTATGGATATTTAATACAATAACTCAATGTTTTATTTAATGATGTATTTTGTAAAAGAAAATGAATGATTTTATCTAGCTCGGATTATATTTTCTCTTGGTAATATAAAGTTGTATTCTAGTCGAAAGCCGCCTAAATAAAGCAATTTAACCTCAGAGTGATCTAGCCATTAAAGCAGGCCATGAAGTCAAACCAAACATTAGACTGAAAGACCAACAGCCCTGAACTTAACGTTTTATGAACTCATTCCATTTACCGAGTGATTTTAAGTAAAGTAACGCTATTCAATACTGGAACAATGCACTTTCGCTTTTGTTGTGGCGTTTAAACATTAAAGTACGCGTTGTTACATTACTGGGTGTATGGTTTCAAAAGATATTAGTAATGGTTTAATAACATCACAAAGTGGCGCCCTTGTTAGCACAATATTTAGACATAATTTGTAATCACGAAGCGATCTTAAGTAATCCATTAGCGTTCAATAAATACCGCATTGCAAAGCTGTCTTCCAAATCCACCTCTATCTATATTCCACAATCTGTCAGTAGCAAGCTTTAGTTCTAGCAAATTAGTGACCAGAAACAAGTTCAAAGTGCCGCGGAAGGTTATTGACAATGTGGTAATGCAGATAGTTCGTACGTTAATTAATTATCTATCAGTAATATCAGGTGGCCACCTTTACCAGCCCTCTTCCAGCTAGTGGTAACCGATAAAATTCTGTTGCATTGTGTTTACACCCACATTCTGGTAGATAAATTCGTGTAAATATTTGAAGGCATTCACTTATCTAGCTGTTCATACTCAGTTGGTAACAGACAAAACATATTTTGTAGAGATTTGTATTATAAGTGCAGACGTAATATCTTTTGCAATAAAATATGTTGTTGTTAAAGCAAATAAAAGAGTGTCTTTTCTACAATTGTTTTTGTTTCAGATATTACATAATATTTCTTTGAATAGAATATGAGTATGATAACTTCATAGGTACTCAAACGACCATCATGATAATGCAACGTCTCCAATGGTTTGTGTGATGCCCTATAATTAAAGCTTAGGCTGACCACTTGGAATAGAACATGGGGCATTAACTGATAATAGAATTAAGTGCAAAATAGTAATGCACGTATATTAAGTCAGGCATATCAAGTATTATTATGTCCATGCGTTACAATTTAACTCTGATTAGGAAGGAGTTACGTGCGGGACTGGATCGTGACCCAGTTTAATGGCCATTATCGTGCTATTATTTACGTCCCGGAGTTAATCATACAACGCAGACATTTCCAGATGTTTTGTAGTTGCAGAAAGAAGATCAAGTCGTGACCAAAGATAGATTATTCAATATTTACCCATATCCGTCGTCGCAGACGCGATTGCAAGAACAACCAAGGCAGGGAACAGCCGACGAGCCCAAACTTTCGTCATTATGCTCACGATGATATTCATACACTATATTATGACAAACAACAATCGATTTCTCCCATAATAGAGCATTCTTCATTCCATGACATGGAATCCTAAAGAGTTCTATTTTAAGCCTCCAGCATGAGCGAAGCTAGGTGCGCACATTCCATGGAATTGAAGACTGGAACACAGTACAGTAAACACTATTTTTTTAACACTGAGTCACTCTGATTGGGGCCATACGCGTCGTAATTTTATGAACAAACGCAGTGTTATCACATTATGAAACTTCTGTTGTCACTTTCAGGTGCAGCGGGTCCTCCTCTGAACCGAGGGTGTATAACGAGACGTATACGCGGTCGGAAAGAAAGTTGTAAACTTGTATTACGTGGAACGTTACAAAGTGCGAGTTGGGCGTGTGACACGGCCGATTCGCGCCATCAACTCCAGCGGAATGGTGGCGGAATGTCATAAGTACGCGGGCCGCGGCCGGAGCGCCCGCCTCGCTCGCCGTGGACTTGGTGCGGGCGCGACCTCGCCGGCCACAGAAACAAAATAACACCATACCATCACCATGAGAGCGAACGAGACACCCACATACATCACATACTTACTATGCAATAGTCCGTAAAATTAGAAATTAGAAGCGGAATAGCGGTCGCCACTACAATTGATAAAAAATTACTTTATACAGTACTAGCGGCCCGCCCCGGCTTCGCACGGGTACATTACGGTTACATTATTGGAGTTTTAGTAAGGATCCCTATTTTTTTTAATATAATATAGCCTTTGTCACCCGTGGATAGTGTAGCTTACCAACAGTTAAATAATTTTTCAAATTGGTTCAGTAGTTTCGGAGCCTATTCATTACAATCAAACAAACAAAGTTTTCCTCTTTATAATATTATTATATTATTAGTATGATGATGTTACCGGCGCAAGGTTTGTAATAAATTAAAAAAGAGAACATGAGGATACTGGTTGATATACATAGTGCAATTCTATGGTAAGTAGGTATAGGTCGAACTATGAGGATAAGCAAGAAGGTTTAATTTAATGCACTTGACACATACAGTACTTACCTAGCAAAGGTAATGAATTATTAACTATTATACGTAGTATTTATGAGTCTGTGTGTATACCTAATAATTTGGTGACAAGTCTCTGCTAATAATAGGTGCGCCCAAAGACCTTTTAGAAATTTTCGCTTCACTCCTTAGTCTATGGGTCCAACTTATTTATGTAGATACAAATAAGTTACGGAATTTAATTTTACGAGTAACGGAATGACTTCCATGGACACTCGATATAATTTCTAATTTACATAAGGCCTGTTGTAAACTTCCAGTCCGCTCACCCCTATCGCCAGTTCGTACTGCGGTCCACTCTACTGTAAACACTGCGTGATATTTATTCATAGTCCATTATTATGGAAATCGGCCGTAAACTCGCCAAAATACTAAGCTAGCAATCCATAACAGCGACGATCGTTTTAACCGTCCACAATAATAATTGGGCGTATTTTATTAATTTTCCCATTTCTTTTCTAGTTCATACCTCATTCATTTATCCGGAAAATCGAATAAAAATATCTTATTTAAACAATATATTGTATACCTACCTACTTTTGTAGATATAAACCACAAATTTTGTAATCAAAATAAAGTAATTAGATTAGAATATAATAAAGAACAGTTACAAGCAAGCGGTATTACTTAATTAATTTATGAGGTCTTCGCCACCCGACCCTATAGTGTGTGAAATAGAGATTTATAACTTTGCAGGTAATGCGATGGAAAATTATTATAACCATCAATATAATGTTATTATCAAAATAAAACACGGTTTTAATAATGGTAAGTGAAATTTGAACATCTCTATGTTTACATCGTGGCCATAAATAGAGGTGTGGTGAGAAGTGAACTGGAGACTTTTGGAATGCTCTTGAATGGAACCTTCATACGCAAGATATTCCATAATATATTATCACAGATTTAGCCAAAATCTGGCATTTTGTTCACTGTTTCACTTTTATCTTATATATATAACTAGTTTATGACCGCGACTTATAAAAAGTATCCTATGCGTTAATCCCGGTTATAAACTATCTGTGTTCCAAATTTCATCCAAATCCGTTCTGTAGTTTTTGCCTGAAAGAGTAACATACATCCACACTCACAAACTTTCGCATTTATAATATTAGTAGGATTCTCGTGTCACAATGTTAGTTAGTTAGCATACTCTTTGATGATTGTGATTATGATTTTTATGAAATTTTATATGCATATTCAGTAGCTATGAGAATCGGCTACTATCTATTTTTCATGCCCCTAAAAGACAGGACAACGTCTGTCGGGTCAGCTAGTATTTGTCTATATTTTCATTCTGTTCCACGCTTCTATTATCATAATTCAGATGGACACGGTTTAACAAAGAGTTATCGCTAGCAGATAGTGCAATCAGAAATAAATAATACAAGTACTTACTCTAGAGACCCGTGATACGACATCTCACTAAATGCTGCTATCTCCCAATTCGTGTTGACATAGCGATAATGATAACAATAGCTGATAACGCCGTTGGGATTTGCAATTATTTTTAGTGCATCTTGTTATACGGTTTGATCATTTACGATATGTTAATGGTATGAAAATAAGAATTATATTGATATCATATGCTCAAACGGTTGGAATTAATACACGCCTATTTGGTAGGTACATGTTTTTTGCTTGACACAAAACCAATGTAGATACAGATTGCAAACAGTTGCTAGTTGCTAGACATCTAGCAACTAGCAACTGCAACTAGCAAGCAACTAGTCAAGTTAAAACATAGAGATATAACCTGATTAAAATTTTGTACCCACCCGCTTTTCCCTGCAGCTAGCGCAACCTATCGGATTCAACTGTAACTAAGAACCATGCAGGTGACCCCATAAGTAACATTTTATTATCAAAATCGGCAAAGCCGTTTAGATGGAGAAGAAATACGAACACACACACACAGGCATTGTAATTTAAGTATATAAATAAGATGTATTACAGTCGAAACAGTACAGAATTTCATGTCAAACACGCACTCAAGATCTCAGACTTGAGATCGATTTATTAATAAGGGCTTTAGACTCACGTTAGTACCAAATAAATTGTAATAATACTTATTGTTAAACCCCGGCAAAAAAGAGGGGTGTTATAAGTTTTACATGTGTATTTGTGTATCTTTCTGTGTATCTGTGTGTCTGTCTGTGGCATCGTAGCACCCAAGCAGATGAACCGATTTCAATTTGTTTTTTTTCGTTAAATAGGTATTCTGATCGAGAGTGTTCTTAGCTACGTTTCATGAAAATCGGTTAAGGCGTTTAAAAATTATCAGCTCTTTTGTAGTTTAAAAGTCGTCGCACCGGGGGTTTTCAAAATTTTAGTTATGACAATTTCTTTGGCACCTCCGTAAGTCCCGTGTACATATGTAGAGATTTATGTAAATAGAACAGAGGCAGTAGTCACACCACACATTAATTCCGCAAATTGGTGTAAATGACAATTGCGGTGTGCCAGGTCCCCCGGCCGCCTCCGAGGTACCCGGCCATAGCCTTGACCTGTCGCGTGCTCACTGTTTAAATGTCAACAGAAGTGCCGCCATAGTTTTGACAATAACATACATAACTACGCACTTATAGCTGTTGCTTTTTCTTATATAGTTGCCGCTTGCGTTCGAAACACCATTCCTTGGAATTTCGAAAATCCTTATGACGGACTTGCATTTGGCTTTTTGGATTGGTTTACATCAAGAAGATTACATTTGGTTTACATACACGACTTCGTTCACGCAGAAGTATACATCTATACAAATAAATAAAATTGGAGTGTCTGTTTGTAATATCAAAATAACACCTTTTCACTTAATGCATATGAAAGTACATACGACACCTATAACAAAAACGCGATTTAAAAATTTTTTGTCTGTCTGTCTGTCTGTCTGTCTGTGTGTTTGTTCCGGGTAATCTCCAAAACGGCTGGACCGATTTTGACGGGACTTTCACTGGCAGATAGCTGATGTTTTAAGGAGTAACTTGGCTACTTTAATTTTAGAAAAACAATTAGGGTTCCGCGTAAAAAAATAAAAACACATGAAATCAAAGAGTATCTCCGAAACGGCTGGACCGATTTTGACGGGACTTTCACTGGTAGATAGCTGTTGTTATAAGCAGTAACTTAGGCTACTTTTATTTTAGAAAACAAAATTAAAAAAATGGGTCCTGTCGCGCGGGCTCAGAACGCGGGAGCGGGCTTTATTGTTAAGTTAAATTCCACGCGGACGAAGTCGCGGGCTCAGCTAGTAATAAATAATTTAAGTATTTTGTATATGACATAGTAGCTACCTATATAAACAAGCGTACGACCAGCCTGATGTAACATTTCACAGGTCGCATGTGAAAAATCATATTATATAGGTTTTCATAAATAGCACCTGCTACAGACATAGGTAGAAACTGTTAAAAATCATTGCAATCATTGCAATTAAATCGCAAAGCGTTCGGCACAGTAGCGGTTTTTATGATAAATCATCGACCAGTGACTTCATAGGATTAAGTCATACAGTGAAAATTCACTCTGAATAAAATGATTCAATATGAAAAATCGCAGGGGAAATAAAAATATAATTTCACGTAATGAAAATGAATTGAAAGTAGCAATCATTTCCATGCCTACGACCTACTGAGTGAGACAGAGGAAGGAGAAGGCAGAGGGTTGTACTACCCCAGTGGACTCTGCCCGTAAATGAGCTGTATACTCAATTGGCTACACATCGGCTCTACGGCCGTTAAGGATGTTTTAAGTTAGATATACTTATTGATCCTAAACATATTAAACTATATCCTACTAATATTATAAATGCGAAAGTTTGTGAGTGTGGATGTATGTTTGTTACTCTTTCACGCACAAACTACTGAACGGATTCGGATAAAATTTGGAACACAGATAGTTTATGACGATACACAGATATACGTGGATGAAGTCGCGGGCTAGAAACTAGTTACTTATATTTATATTAATGGCCTCTTACAATTGGGTCAAGCCCAATATGATTCCGCCAATGTCGAGTAACGAATTGCAATAACAAACACAATTAATAACAGTACAATACAAAATTTTAATAAAAAAATAAAACCGACTTCAAAAAAACCTAGATGCACTAAAAAGCTAGAAATAACTACATACCTAACTAACCAGATACCACATCATTTCTTTAATTTTGAATCGGTGCCACTACCTTTACACTAGGACTTCTAGGTCCCCACCTACCCTTACTGACTTGAATAGGCACCGACTCCAAATTAAAGAAATTATGTGGTATCTAGTTATTTCTAGCTTTTTAGTGCATCTAGGTTTTTTTGAAATCGGTTTTATTTTTTTATTAAAAATTTTTTTTCACGATTTTTAGTGGTAAACTACTTATCGAATTGCTGGCAACCGTATCTCTCAAACAGCCCATATCTCTCAAACTACTGAACCTACTTTTATGAAATTTCTATGGTATCACCAAGGGATCCTGACAATCAAGGCCACACATACTATACCACTTATACCAATATATGGCACTTATAGCCAGAATGGATCTCATGACAATTCCACCGAGCCCAAACACGACTAGGTTACATTGTGTTATTACGGAGTTCCGGCGCCTACCTTCCAGTTTCTTCATCATCTGATGATGAAGCCGGTAGGTAGGCAGTTTACTGAGACTATTTTAGTGACCGCAACCACCACTGAAAAGTCGCAGGAAAGCAAATCACGCAATTTCGTTTACTTGGATGCTGTATCCAATGCACGGACGTCCTTTCAAATGCAAAAATATTTTTTCGAATCGGTTTATAAATGACAGAGTTCTGAGGTAACAAACATATAAAAAAAAAAAACACACTCGAATTGATAACCTCCTCCATTTTGGTTTTCAAAATGGACATCCTATATTATATCCCACTAGCTGTGCCCCGCGACTTCATCCGCGTAGTATTGGATTATTGGGTTAAAAAGTATCCTATATGTTAATCCCGGTTATAATCTATCTGTGTTCCAAATTTCATCCAAATCCGTTCAGTAGTTTTTGCGTGAAGGAGTAACAAACATACATACATACATACATACATACATACATACATCCACACTCACAAACTTTCGCATTTATAATATAAGTAGGACTAATATTATAAATGCGAAAGTTTGTGAGTGTGGATGTATGTATGTATGTATGTATGTATGTATGTTTGTACTCCTTCACGCAAAAACTACTGAACGGATTTGGATGAAATTTGGAACACAGATAGATTATAACCGGGATTAACATATAGGATACTTTTTAACCCAATAATCCAATACTACGCGGATGAAGTCGCGGGGCACAGCTAGTATTATATAATTATACTACTCACCCCTCGCGCAAACTCACGTTGCCATTCTGACATTTAACACTCGACGTCCAAACATTATCAATTAGTATGAAAACGGCTCGTCATAAAATACACGAAATACGCATAATTATAAAGTAGCACAACACAACACTAGTGGGATTATGTTAAAGGTCAAATTCTTGTTAGAATTTTTTTATTCTTTACTTATTCCAATTTATTTTAGAACAGTTTCATTCATTTCATTGCTTTAAATTTAAATTTAAATAAAAATGTTTAATGTAAAGCAATTTAAATTGTTTAAAAATGCTTTTTTATTTATTAGTAATTCTATATTCACTAATATTTCCTATTAATATACGAGTATTGCTAAGTAGGTATTACTCGTATGATCTTGATTTATTATGAGATAAAGGCTTGGTCTTACGGTACCCATACATTTATATCGAATAAACACACTGATTGTATTTGATTGATATCAATTGTGATGATATCATATACTGGAAGGGGCCATCCATAAATTACGTCACACGAATTTCATGATATGACCCCTCCCCCGTCGTTGACAGCTGGTCACATTCGTGAGACCCCCCCCCCATACCTAGTGTGATGTCACATATTCCGAAATTATTTTTATTTCCATTTACATTATTTTTCAATCAAATCAACATCAAATCAAACTAAGGCATGAATATTTTAAAAAAAGTATACTCATGCAGACAGAGTTGCAACCATTTATATGTTATTCTTTAGTAGGTACTTATGTAGTTTAAATTTAGTGTTTTAATACTTATTAGATTATTAGATATAAAATATTATGTTTTGAAAAAATGTGATGTCACAAAATTTGGGAAGTTTGTGACATCCCCCCACCCCCTGTCACACAATGTCACACTTCGTCGACCCCCTCCCACCCCTTAACGTGTGACGTAATTTATGGGTGACCCTGAATAGATAGACATATATTTTTTGTTGTTATTGATAAATATACCTACCTAATTTGTGTTAGTATTATGTTCCTTGAAATTGTTTTATACTTTTGAGCTTAAAATTACTTTAGAGTATAGTAGTACAAAATAATAATTACAATTTAGTAAGTACAATAAAATAGTAATATAATACTAATAAGTACTTACTCACATAATGTAGGGACAACTAAGGAAAGCGGCTTGCAATAATGTGTACTAGGTACCTTGCTATCGTTGCTATTATTAAAATTAAATAAAAGCTATTTATATCGACAATAATACTAGTAGTAGGTACTATAAACCGATAGCAAAATGAGTTTACATATATAACCTACCATAAGAAATTCTCTTAATTACCTATACTGAAAATCGCATCAAAATCTGTTGCGTAGTTTAGAAGAACTAAGCGGACAAACAGACATTTTTGTTTCATACTACCTACCTATTTAGAGATTGGTAGTGCTGGTTACTGTACAATCACTACATAGTATAAATCAAAGTCGCTTCCCGCTGTCTGTCCCTATGTATGCTTAGATCTTTAAAACTACGCAACGAATTTTGATGCGGTTTTTAACAGATAGAGTGATTCAGGAGGAAGGCTTATAATATGTAAAATACATGCATAATATAGTATATTTTATATGTCAGAACAACGTTTGCCGGGTCAGCTAGTTTACTATAAGCGAAAACTTACTATACACTTATAACACAATTATTATCGCGCATTATATGCTTTGCTTTTAGAAATCCTATCATTATCATCCCTTTTTATACGCGTATCAGTGTTGCAGAAAACCGCGGTTGGGGTCTGATAAGCTTGATTGTGAGCGATGCCGAAACAACACATGCTTATCGGGCAAACATTAATTTGGTTTATTGTAGGGTGGAGGGCACGGGGGTCAGGGGCGCGGGGATGCGGGGTTGTCCCTGTTACTTACGTCAATGGGCCGCGGGTCGCGTGATGAACACCCTTTATTACGTACGCACTAGTTTTTGTAAGCATAGTTTAGTGGAAATATTTTCTTCCAACTCCTCCTATTATTTCTTTCGATTAAATTCGTGCGGGTTCCAAGACAATTTAACTTTTCCCCGGGACTCGTCGAGGGTCAAACCTCGACGTCATTATTGGTCACCACTGTCGATCCTGGCTTACAGGAGTTACAGTGGTGGGAGTGTGTGGCGGGACTAGTCCCATAAAAAAGCATAGTTTAGTGATTTACATCGAAGTTATTAGGGATCAAACAGACGTTGTTGGTGCTAGCTAATTGTGTTGTCTGTTATCGATTAAACTAAATTTGAAGCGATTAAAAATATTTCCGTATTGCTCATAAATTACTTACGACAGTGTGAGGGGTGGTAATAGGTTTGCTGAGTATACTTTCCATAATCAGCACTAATATTCCTCAATAAATTAATTCTTTGTGCTCTTTTGCTGTGCAATTTTGCTACTGCTCGACCTGAAATTAATCAACGGCTAGGGAATAAAGGTATTTTTATGATATTTTTTTTGTCATAATGTGTAACAGCTCTTTCCTTCACAAATAAATAAAGTCCACAAATAATGTACCTATATCAACATCAGTAAATAACAGACAATAAGGTACACAAATTAACAACTTAATTAGGAGAAACCACAGATACCTATATTTAACAATTATCTTCGGTTATAAATAAACAACATTTTGTTATTGTTTCGATAAATAAACTATTTCGGTGTTTGCGTGATATTTGTCGTCTCTGGAATGAGCATAACATACATAATCGCTAGTTGTAGGTACCTCGTAATATTGATACGACACTTTAGTCGGCCAAAACAATACTTATTTTTTTTTTAGTTTCCTTATTTATTATAAAAATTAACCAGAGGTTAAAGTAATACTATATATGGCTCAGGAGTACCAACCTATACCTATTTTAGGTGGTTAGCCTCTGAATCTGAATGTTTTTTTTACAATTTGAATTTGATTTTAGCATGAAATCTATACAAATAAATAAAATTGGAGTGTCTGTTTGTAATATTAAAATAACACCTTATCACTAAATGCATATGAAAGTACATACGAGACCTATAGCAAAAACGCGATTTAAGTAAATTAATATATTACCGCATTATGTCCAGCGTCTTTCGACTGAAATGATGATGATGATGATTTTTTTTTATATAGACCAAAGTCGGAAAACAGGCGTGCGAGTGTGCAACCTGTTAATGTAGCTCATAGGTAGATGCTTGCAGTACTAAAGGCATTGCTCACACGTTGCCTATGTGAAGCGGAGTGGAGCAGAAAATAAATCACAAAGGTATTATTCCCCCCATCGCAGGCAAAGAGGGGTTCTTATTTTAATACTTAATTATTTATGTCTGTCTGTTTGTGGCATAGTACTTAACTCGTGTTGCAGTAACGTGCGAGGTGTTGTTTCTTAATTTAAGTTTTCTTAATTTTTCTTAAAATAAGTCAGGTAGGTAGGAACTTAAATTTACTAATTGTTTTTACAAATGTATCTCCCGATGTAATGAATCTCCCTCCAAATGATTGTTATAAGTATTCTGGATGCTTTTAAGTGTCAATTAGGTATAATATAATTAATATATGCGCCCCACCGAAGAAAATAAATTCTGTTCTAAACATACCTAATATCGTTGCTTAGATAAGTATATTGGGTTTTTACTACGAAGTTTAATACGCCTAATACGCGTATACATATCTTTATCTTGTGGCAGCGGGTAGCGGGTCACGGGAGGTCGCGGGAGACAGTCGCACAAAAAGATGTTGATACACGGATGGCAACACTTCCCGAATTGTTGCAAAATTACGAACCGTGAGAAATTTTTAACGCAAATGAATTTGGTTTATTTTTTAAATTGATGCCAAATAAATCATATGTTTTCAAGGGAGAATCTAGTCATGGTGGTAGAGCAAATAAAGAGAGACTGACTGTCCTGGCCTGTGCCAATTCTGATGGTTCAGAAAAGTTACGTTTGCTAGTGATGGGTCATGCGAAAAATCTACGTTATTTCAAGAACGTAACATATGATGCACAATCTCGAGATTTTCCCTATCCCGCATAAAATGGTTGGGTCCCCGTGAAATCGTATATTGGGTTTTCTGTATATTGTTTACGTGCGTTACACGGAGCCGGATGATGTTACTGTTATCGAAAACGCTTTATGTAAGGCATTGTCATCAGTTGTCATCGTAAATAAACCATCCGGTTTTCCTATTTCAATCCAGTATTCAGTTTTTGTTACCCAATGTCGTACGTGTTCAGTTGGTACCTAGATGTAACTTTTCCGGGAAGGAAATTTCACAAAATTATACTATTTATTAATTATTTAGAAATACTATTTATTATTATTTTCACGATTTAGGTAGTATTTTAGCTCGAATGATGTAATGTTGAAGTTTCACTAATGTTCTATATACCTATATAGGAATTGGTAGAAAAAATTACTTACCATCACAACGGCATCGTATCGTTAATAATATCAAATATGAATATTTATTATTTCCAAATATGATGTACCGTCACTTTAATAAATCGAGGGCATCGAAATAATAAGTAGGTATACTTGACAACCGCTTGGCGCAGTGGTTGAGCGTAGGCCGCTAGGCTCACTGCACATGGTGGTTGCGGGTTCGATTCCCACCAGGGCAAATTTCTGAAATGGCCTTTTCGTAATTTGCCCAGGTCTGGGTGTCACTGGGATCGCCCCCAGTCCATTGTACGGTACCCATAGTACAAGCTTTGCTTAGTTTGGGACCGTACAGTTTGTGTGTCTGTCTGGCGATATTTATATTTACTACGGTTAATGATCCATACGCAAGAGCCCGTTTATAAATCGATCTCAAGTCTGAGAGCGATCTTGGAAATGCCATTCTTATTAGCTCTCAGAGCAGAGATCAGTTTATTAATACGAGCCTAAGGTTTTAACTAATAGGTAGGTACAACATTGAAATTTACGTAGACCCCAATTTTAAGGTACCTAGCTAAAGTAAGTAAGTACCTTGATTGGATGACGGCGACAGTCGACCAAGCTAATTACGTCACAGTGTGTTATGCTAAAGTCTACGTCAGTCTACGTCATAGGGTGAGGCGGGCTTCGAAAAAAAACGAATTAAAGTCAAGGTAACGATCATTTGGATTTTTGCCTCCATTTTGGTTTTCCAAAGTGGACGGTCACATTGTTGTATTGTTATTAAATGTGTTTGTATTGCTATTTGTTACTTGACACTGAGGAAATACCTATTAACCTGGGTGGGCCATATTTTTAAAGCAAGAAGAAGAAGAACGATAATTTGAGTTGTTGAGTTGTAATGTGTATGATGCATATTAAATAATAAGTACTTAGGTATACTACGCTTATGTCATAATAGATACCAATGTAATAGTTTAAAATAAAGTATAATTTATTCAAAGTGAATAATATCTTGCTGTGGGATATCCACAGACTTCTGAATTGTCGGGGGTAACCTATTGTATATGTTGCGCCAAAGAAAGGTATTTCGCATTAATATCGATATCGATGTGAATTGGTCCCATTAGGTCCCATAATTGTTGGTTGAAACTTGGTGGTGGGTGAATTAATCATACCTAACAGTATCCTTCCATTACTAGATTGCATTGTGAGACTGGAAAAGCAACATAACCCGAACAAAAATGTGCAACAAATTTGACCCATCCTGTATACCTTCATATTTGTGTAGTTTTTATAACGAACCATAAAGTGAAAGTAAATTAAGTAGATAGGGTATAGTAGGGTAGCCAGGGTTTTAGGCTCGCACCTCTGGGTTTTTCGAAATTTATATGCGAATCATAATTATTATAGGTATGATTATCACTTGCTTACGGTGAAGGAAAACATCATGAGGAAACCTGCATATTTTAGAAAATCTAACCAATTTTCGAACGACATGTGATATCCTCCAACCCGCACTGGGCCATCGTGGTGGATTAGAGCTTAAATCACACCCACCCCCACCCTTGTAGTAAGGGAAGGCCCGTGCTCAGGTGTGGGACGTCAAAAAGGCTAATTTTTATTTTATATAATATACTATAGTACCCAAAAGGTACAGAACTGACAGCTTTTTGATCCATAGAATATACAAGGTGAAACAAAAAGGGTATACTATTTTTTTTGCAACTTTACTTTGTAAATCTAAAACTATCGGCTTTGTGGGACAGTTGAAGTACCAAAGGTTTTGTAGACTTATGGAATCTGTCAACAGCTGTATCCTTGTAAATACCTTTTGCTTTTCAAGTTTCCTCCAAAGCTGTAACTTTAGAATTACTAAGTAAAGTTTTGAAAAAAAAGTATACCCTTTCTGTTTCAACCTGTATATTTTTTCTTCTTTATATAGGTATACACTATTTTTAAGCCAAGTAGAACAAGTTCTTGAAATTCATTGCGTGCTGTGCGTGCGTATCAACAGGTTGACACGTAGGTTCTATAGAGGTCACAGGTCACAGCTTAGTTACCAAGTTGTTATATCGCATAGAGTCATAGATTAAATTAATATAGAGTGTTGGACTCCCGCTGTAGCCACTTTATGGATCTAATCTCCCTAATAAAAACAAAGTGCTATCTGTATCACGTGTTCGTTTGTTTGTTGGCTCTTGACCCACACCTACGTGCCATTAAAATTTGAATACGCCTTCGCATTAGAATGATACTGCCAATTCTTATCATGTTTGTATAGATATCTGTAAAAACCCGACCAAATGTCAATCGGAATCGCAAATATTTTGTTATTCCGAAACTTTGACGTTAATTTTATTTGAGTATCTTGAGTTTTATGTAATATATCGTTTCAGCGACAAAAACACACATCACTCCAGTTTAGAAAAAAAACAGGTTGCAATTTGCATAGCACCCAAATTGCTTTCGTCTTTTTACGTCTAACTGTTTCTACCCGACTACGGTTTAGCTAAAAGGAAGAGTTATATTTATAGGAGTCCATGTATACTTATATGTTTGTATCATTTTTATGTTCCACCGTAGCTCCTTAGTCCTTAACTACCTATCCGATTTTGATTAATGACGTGTTAATCGATTTGTTATTATAGTCCAGACGAGATAGGCTACATTTTATACAAACAAACTCAATAAATAGGTATGACGGATGTTATCCAAGAAGTGGTGGTTCACGAATTTTTTTTTATTGTTGTATCGAGAGAGATTTCTAATGAATAACGATAATTGTGAGACCATAAATACAAATATAGCACCATATGAATACTATTAACACCATCTATCGGCCGCTCTGAACATAATCGTGCCTGCGGATTGTTCCGTGTAGTCGGGTTACAGTTTTTAAACAAATTAACTGACTTGCTTATGTCTGATTTGTAAGCTGTGACAAGAATTTCCCTGTCTATGTGTATTTCTGAGGGACAGAACCATTACAATGAAAGTTGTGGGCAAGAACAAGATAATAAAAATATTTTCTAGTTTTTATTGGTGAAATAATTACAATACTCACTAATTCACATGACGCAAAATAACTTTAACCGTGGTAAAAACAATGGTAAAAAAAATGTTACTGCAATTATCTGACAAAACAATGCACGTAATGTAAAAAATGTTACTGCAATTATCTGATATCAACTCTCAATACTTATTGAACATGGTTTTTGAAGTTCTTGTAACATTTCTGGTTTATCTAGGCGTCAGCGAGCGATGCGAGGCAGAGCAGATGCGTGGGTGCTCCAATGGTTCACTGCCCACTTCTTAATCAACATACGTTCGTAGAGCTTCCGGCGCACACATCCGTTTTGATTATGAGAATATGCGTCAGATAAAAAACAAAACTACATTGTAAATATTTTTGACCGATAACAGCATATTGAACAAAATAACACAAATACCTACACATGCGCAATTTAGTCATTATTATTTCACGAGCTAGCTTCCTATCGGTATAATAATAATTATTATGTCTCGCCGTATAAATGTATGTTAAGGAAAATAAATTGAAATATAGGCAGTATGGTTGAACCTACTCATTAACTTCAACTTAATTATAACGAGGTGAAACAGTACCACATATTATTATGTCATTTCACACAAACTTTACAGATGACTCTCTAAGCTATGCGTGGAGTAGTAACTGCCTAAAATGTGAGTCCTTACTTGTAATAAGGGAAATTACTTGTTAAAGAACTTGATACGATAATAATTCAACATTGTTTCCTTGTTTTTATTTCTGGCCTCTCTCCAATGAGTCAGACCCAAAGACCTTAGGAATTTTCGCTCATGGTCAGGCCCAATGTCGACGTTATAAAAGTTGTATGCGTAGTATAATTATTATTTCGATGACCTGTGATGACCACAGTTGAGGACAAATCACAATAAAAACTTAATTTAGCACATCTAAAAATATTGAACTCCATAGATATCGCGGGAATCCGCTGGGTTCGGGCAGCGCAAGACCGGTCATTGTGGCGAACCTTGGGGGAGGCCTATGTCCAGCAGTGGACTTCTTTCGGCTGAGATGATGATGATGATGATGATGATGATAGATATCAACACTTTTTACTATACGTACAAAGGGTTGGCTGTAGAAAGATAAATAGTAAATTGCATACACGTTAAAGCGAGATAGATGAAGTTACCATTTTCGAAAAGGGGTTGTCGTCGTAAATAATTACCATTATATCCGGTTTTCTTATTTCTATCCTTTATTCTTATATTTAGGTCATATTACCCAATGTGGTACGTGTTCAGTACCTGTCCTGAAAAAATCCTCAAACTAGCGCTGGACTGTATGGAATATATAATAATTATAGTGATCAATAATTTTTATTATGTTTCCTTGTGGTAAACATCGATGTATTTTCCTGTGACACCTTTCGGAATACTGCGAAACACAGTCGGATCTACTTTTCACACTAATTGGACACCTATGAAAAAGTACTTACATACACAGAAACATTCAATATTAAGTCGGACCTGTTGGGTAAATTTTAAGCAAACTGTAGGGATGATAATAAAATCTTTATTAATAAAAATCTCAATTGTATAACAATATTAGTGTTCTTAATGTTAATAATAATGAAAAATATTCGAATTGGCAATAGTGTTGTACTCAAACAAGTTGGATACAACGTTAGATTTCAAGAAATCACATCTCTCTATTGTTAAAATAGAAAGACGAATCGATAAATGGTTAAATAAATTAATAAATATTATTATCTTAGCTTTATTTGAAAGACAAAGCTATCATATCGAAAAGTAAATTAATAGTGTTTGACACCAAAAGTTAATATTATAATATTGAAAAACGTGTAATTGTTAGTTTGGTACTAGTAACTGCCCACTTCATTACTTCCGAAAGCTAGAATTTATTTGACGCCGATATCACGTGACGTCACCGCGGTGGAAGTACGTGAGACCGTAGTAGTAGCGTTAGCAGTTCTGGCAGCGGTCCCCACCTTCCTGACGGTGGTCGTAGTAGTCGTTTTAGAGGTACCGCCATTTGCCAAGTGTTGAACGTCGGTGTCTGTATGGACTTCCTCAGTCGCCGCTTGCCTCTTTTCGTGAGCGCTCGCGTTCTTGACATTCCTTTCAATGTTCTGTTCAAATCCCTCCCTCCTGATCACTTCGCTACTTCTATCCTCACTGGACATGCCGCTCCTTTCTCCTTTCTCCGCTGTCCTTATGACCCCGTTTGCGACAGGAATTACTTCGCTGTTTTGGTAGTGTTCGGAGTATCCGCCTCCATCGGATTTGTCTATCGTGTAAGAACCCCGGCGTATCGGTTTCTCCGGAATCCAAACGATCTCTTGAGCCAACGTTTCCTGTACCGGTTCCGGTGAAACAGTTGTGCTCCTAACCTCGTTCACTTGGGTAACATGCGCGCGTGTGCTGTGTATATCATTAGAATCGTTTGATTCAACATACTGATTAACATTCCTATAGTTCTCGATGTCATCGTTGGTCGGGGTAACGAGCTGCCTATCGATCCTTGTGACTACATTTTTGGTTGTCTGGGGAATATACCTTTCAGTTGGTCGCGGTTGCTCGATAGGTTTCAGTTGCCCCAACAATGGCGAATGTTTGATGCCGAAAGTAATTTGCGGCGTTTTGTTCATCTGCACCTGCAACGAAATTTTCATTTATATTAGAATACGTGTTACTATGTTATAGTCGTTTTAGTATTCATTACTTTTGATAGAAACGACATACTATGAATTTTGGATATCAGACGAATGGCAGTATAACTACAATGTTGTCAATAGCCTAATGGTTAGATAGGCCGTCCTTGTAGCTGAGAGGTTCCGGGTTCGATCCACATCCTGGCCATTAAACTATTGACGTAAGCCGACTCCTAATATATGTATTAGCTTAGTTGGATGGGCTAAAGGGAATACTAGTAATGTGATAAACGAAACATTACTAGTAATCATTGTTAAAAAAAAACAATAAAAAATGTGGTATTGTGCTTCCATGGAATTATTCGTTCAAAAGTACTTTAATGCCTCACTATAATTACAATGAGCAAAAAATCTGCGTGCCATCTGCGTGACTCGATAAATCGTAACATACGTCATCCGCATTGAACTTTATTATTAATGACGTCAAAAGCAAAGCATTTAAATTAGGGGTACAAGTTTGGGTCATTAAAATGGATACCTTTTCCGGTGAGTAGGTGCCAGGCGCCGGTACTCGCACGCGATCGTCAACGGGCACCTTGTGCCGACCCGATATCGTATATACCGGGGTGTCCAGGACTGACGGAATGCGGTAGGAGTTTGGTGCTGGAAACAAAAGTTTAAAATTAGACTTGTCAAAAAATTGAGCCTGACCTTATTAATTGGGTCAAACAAAATAATTGCCGGATCTTCTCAGTCGAGGTCGCGTTCCAATCCGGTTGTAGGTATAAGAAAAATATGTAAGTGCCCCCATAGGACTAACCAAAATAAAACGCGACGAGTTTGACTACTTTTTCGATAGATCGTATATCAATGAAGAATTGGATAGTAGATGATTGAATAGATAAAGGTTGTAAATGCGCATCAGGCTTACGACAATGTGTGATAGGTTTGTTAGCCTGGTATCTAGAAGGTTAATAAAGCAATGTACTTCTTATGTTAAATAACCGTAACCTTCCCTTTTAACCGTTTTCCTGTTGGTAAGTAAATCCTGACATACTATCAGCAAACCCTTATGCATTGTTACTCTCATATAATTAGCGATTAGACGTATTATGTTTGTTAAACTTATCACCGAAAATAGAACTCACCGGGTGATTCCGTAAATTTGTTTGTTTGTATTTTTACACCAAATGAATGTTGCGGGGAGTATGTCAAGATGAACTTGTAGCCCTTCTCAGGGTTGTAAGCCCCGGGAGCGGGGACCTTTAGGCGCTCATCAATAGGCTCCTTATGTCTACCCGAAATCGTATACAGCGGTGTATTTACCACCGTTGGAATATTGTATGAATTTGGTGCTGAAAGATATAATGGTGTGATAAAGAAGGAAAATGAAGACATGAGATAAATACCACTACTTATTCCTTATACAATGTTGTGTTTGTCTAATGAAGTACAGAAGAGAATGTCCTGAATGACAGCGTGACATCTACTTATAAATTATGATGATAAAAATAAATAATTTAACTAAGTATAAATATTATCGAATTTTACTACATACCAGGTGTGTCGAGAGCTTGCAGCGGGTCCGTTTTGATTCTAAACGTATATTGTGGAGAGCTATGCAGTAGAACTTTATCAGCTTTGTCCGGATTGTAGCTGTTAGGTGCAGGAATGTTGTCTGCCTTAGGAGGGCTCGTCTTTATTCTGAAGGAGTACCGAGGTGCACTATCCAAGAGAACCCTATCAGCTTTCTCAGGGTTATACACGTTAGGTGCAGGGGTATCATTTACTTTGCTATCTTTTCCTCTCGGGCGGAAAGTATATGATGGGGCGTGTTCATGTAAAACGTTATCAGCCTTTTCTGGAGTATAAGCGTTCGGAGCCGGATTCGTTGAAGGCTTATCCGCTGGGCCTTTAGTACCGAAAGTGTACTTGGGCGCTCCATCTAACATATAGTCGTATTTGCTGGGATCGTAACTATTAGGAGCTGGGTTATTCGATTGTTTATAAAGCGGCAGCTTTTGCCTAAATGTGTATGCCGGAGAACTCTCCTGCAGTACTTTGTCAGCTTTATCAGGATGGTAAGCATTTGGTGCTGGGTTATTAACAACTCTCTCTGGTTGACCTTTACCGCCCATCGAAAATTTCGGTGTACCATCTAACATGTGAGGATCGTATTGATTAGGAGCGGGTACATCAGGAATTTTTGCATCGTGTCCTTTTCCAGACATTGTAATTTTAAGTGCAGTTTCAGGTGAATGAGGATCATAGGCATTAGGAGCAGGAACATTCGATGGTTTTCCATCAGCACCTTTTCCGGAAATTGTGTATCTTGGAGAATTTGTGGGTAAATGGGGATCATAGCTACTAGGGCCAGGGGTATCAGATGGTTTGCTATCATGGCCTCTGCCAGATAAAGTGAACTTATGCGTATTATCAGGTAAATGAGGATCGTAAGCATTTGGCCCAGGAGTGTTAAATGGCTTAGCATCATGTCCTTTACCATAGAAACTGTATTTAGGAGCATCATCTGCCAAATGTGGATCGTAAGCATTTGGCCCAGGAGTGTTAAATGGCTTAACATCATGTCCTTTACCATATAAACTGTATTTAGGAGCATCATCTGCCAAATGAGGATCGTAAGCATTTGGCCCAGGAGTGTTAAATGGCTTAACATCATGTCCTTTACCATAGAAACTGTATTTAGGAGCGTCATCTGCCAAATGTGGATCGTAAGCATTTGGCCCAGGAGTGTTAAATGCCTTAACATCATGTCCTTTACCATAGAAACTGTATTTAGGAGCGTCATCTGCCAAATGTGGATCGTAAGCATTTGGCCCAGGAGTGTTAAATGGCTTTACATCATGTCCTTTACCATAGAAACTGTATTTAGGAGCGTCATCTGCCAAATGTGGATCGTAAGCATTTGGCCCAGGAGTGTTAAATGGCTTAGCATCATGTCCTTTACCATAGAAACTGTATTTAGGAGCGTCATCTGCCAAATGTGGATCGTAAGCATTTGGCCCAGGAGTATTAAATGCCTTAACATCATGTCCTTTACCATATAAACTGTATTTAGGGGCGTCGTCTATCAAATGTGGATGGTAAGCATTTGGCCCAGGAGTATCAAATGGCTTAGCATCGTGTCCTTTACCATATAAACTGTATTTAGGAGCGTCATCTACCAAATGTGGATCGTAGGCAGTTGGTCCAGGAGTGTTAAATGGCTTAGCATCATGTCCTTTACCATATAGACTGTACTTAGGAGCTCCGTCTACCAAATGTGGATCATAAAAATTCGGTGCAGGTGTATCACTAGGTTTTTCTGTACCAGTTTTAGGCCTGAAACTATACGCGGGTGAAGATTCATGAAGAATTTTATCAGCTTTATCGGGGGAATACGTATTCGGGGCTGGCACATAATCAATTTTCGGCGTCGCTCCTTTTCCGGTAAGACTAAACTTAGGTGCACTGTGCAATGTTTGTATGGACTTTTCCGGTGCATATACATTGGGTGCGGGAGTGTTATCAGGTTTGACTATTTGATCCTTCACTCTGAATGTGTAAGCGGGGGATGACTCGTGTAAAATTTTGTCGGCTTTATCCGGGCAATAAGCATTAGGAGCTGGAGTTACTTCTATTTTGTCAGAATGACCTTTACCGCTCATCGTAAATTTCGGAGTGCTATCTAGCATGTGCATCGATTTTTCGGGGGCGTAAACATTTGGTGCTGGGGAGTCGCTTCTCAAAATTGTTTGCTCTTTAATTCTGAACGTATAAGACGGTGAGCTCTCATGCAAAACTTTGTCAGCTTTTTGGGGATTGTAGCTGTTCGGTGCTGGTGTCTGCGACAGCTTCGTAGTAGCACCTTTACCGGTAATGGTAAACTTCGGCCCTCCGTTTAGCATATGGACCGACTTCTCTGGTGCATACACGTTTGGAGCTGGTGTTCGCTCGATTTTCTCTACCACTTCTTTAGATCGCATAGTGTAAGCAGGGGAACTCTCGTGCAATATTTTGTCAGCTTTTTGGGGTGTGTAGTAATTAGGACCAGGTGTGACTTCTTGCTTCTCGGCGGCGCCTTTTCCAGCTAAAGTGTACTTGGGTCCATTTTTAAGAGAATGAAGCGTTTTCTCTGGTGAGTATACGTTAGGTGCGGGTGCATTACGAATTCTGATGACTTCAGTTTTAGTTCCGAAAGAGAATGCTGGTGATTTTTCTCTCAGGATCCTGTCTGCCTTCTCAGGGCTGTAGGCATTAGGAGCGGGAACCTGCTCGGCCTTTTCGAACTTCATTTTAGTTGAATATGTAGTTTTGGTCAATCTATTACGCACTGTGCGTTTACCCTGGAAATATAAAAACACTATTAATGTCGTTGTACCCACGTGATTTTATGAGTAGGTAATACTCTATATAAATTCGTTCAAAATGTACAAGTACACAAAATTAAGTTAACTGCTAATTGCTTGTTGTTCTAAATCCAAAAAACTGCTACAAGTACCTATCCTATTTTAAAAATACTGTACACCTGTACTTTTTTATTATTTCTTCAGTAGAACCAGCAGCATGCAAATTTAATATTTTGCAGTGAGTTAATAAGTAAGTTTATTCCATGCTATGAGTAAAATACATAAATATAAATTATTTCTAAACCGACTTTATTAGAAGAATATGTTAATAATTTTATATACATAAGTCACAAAATAAAATACACTAAAATAAGAAGTCCTTAGCTCCCTTAAAGCACAGAGATGAGTATAACGTTAACGATGATGCTTGTTACAGACGAGTGGTTAGATGGTGGGGATGCCCTCCGGCGCGGGGTAGTGGGCTGCCTGGCCGATGAACTCCGAGTGGCGGATGCCAAACGTGTGCGCAGGCGCCCAGGGTAACGTCACGCACACCTGTTGTGTGTACGTACCCTTATGTTAGTACAGGCAACGATATGAATGAGGCGGTATGTCATCTTTAAAGCGTGAACTATAAATTGGGTCAAAAAGGGAAACATTATGGTCATGAAGTAGGTAAGAAAATCTTTCATGAGAAAGTTACGCTTTTGTGTGTTTCCACTCCTTACATATTTATGTTAGAGAGATAAATATAGGTAGTTTGCGCTTCAAAAATGTCATGTGAATGGTTGATGTACTTGTTTGGTAATGTTTTGATATGGATAGGAGGCGAAAGGCCATTCTCATCGAATTGAATAGATATTGCAAATTACAATACACCCACTGGTAAATTGAACAAAACGAGTGCGGGCGGACCCGGCAATAAACTCTCTATGTTTCCGCGTGGAGGACATGAAGCTTTTGATTAGCATAAGCGTATTAATAATCGAAACACGTGAATATATACTCACGTGTTGATATTACCTCTCACCTCCTATTTATCTCAAACGTGCCCAAGCACAGATGCATATAGAATGATTTATTCAAAGACAATAAAGACTGAAGACACCAAGGTTATTACAATAGGTATAAAGGCACATCACAACGGGCAAAATATATTGAGCAACTTGTTGGACAATCTATAGGAACATATGTAAGTGTAACATCAAATGTACAGTTTTCGATTACTATTCAACTTATTGCTTATTATCTGTTGCCCTGCCACATTGCCAAGTTAGGTAGATACGTAAGAATTCGGCCTTAGGGATTTCACACGGCAACTTTTATGCAAGCGTGCGTAATGTGATACGTTGTTACACGGTTGCATCACGTGCATAAGAGAGCGACTGAATCGCAACAAAAAGTGTCCGTGTGAAACTGCTCATAATTTCAACGACATTAATTTATTTTCTCAATAAAAATGTCATGCAGATATAACGGAACCAAGGACAGATATAAGTGGTTAGTGACATCATCGCCAATCTTTTATTATAGCAACTGGAAAGGTTTACCTTCTCGGGACAGTAGACACCGGGGCCCGGTACTGACGCTGAGGGGTGCTTTAGTTCTCTTCTGGGGGCGATAGTATAGGCAGGGGGGCGTTTGGTGAGGACGGTGGAGGATTTGTCCGTGGTGTAGGTGCCGGGTCCTGGGAGCGGGGTCTTGGACTCCGTGGACTTGCCCCTGCCGGTGATGCTGAATGCTGGCGCCGCTCGTTTGCCGCCTTCCTTGGCTTCGCCGAGCACAGGTGGCATAGAATATGTGTTAGGCGCTGGAAACAGTATTATAACTTTTAAGGTGGGACAAACAATATAAGGGATATGAAAGATACATGCTTATGATTTGACAACAAATGAAATCGAATAATAGGTAGAATACAACGCTCTCTAACTGCCTTATTACAATATGAATGTCTATGTAAGTGTCAACAGATTATTACATTATTTTTATATTACCTAATTTATCGGAATAGGTTGGTAGGTAAATACACTTAGATTGCTGTAAAAGTTTCAAAAAGGTCTGCTTTCTATACTTGATGAAATAGCGATAACTATCAAATTATAATACTTTACCTAGTGATGACTTAACTCTTTATCTATTGCACATATTTTTTGCTATGTAAGTACTTGCACATAAGCGTGATTCATAAGGGGGCCAGAGCTAAATGAGCGCAATAAGAAAGGTTGAAGAGCAAACTGAAGTGCAGCTTAGGTATTTAAAACAAGAAGCCAACAATAATTTGTGCGAGTAATACATTATGAATATACGCCCTATAAAAAGCCATGATGCAATAAAATAATGTGTCACAATAACAAATGAAAAAAATAAACATTAATCAGTAAACAATGTTTTTCGAAAATACAACTTCCAGGAAAGCTATTAGTAATTCATAATTGTGAAATCAAAAAAGGTATGTGTCGAACTTCAGAATGAGCAATTTCACTAAGCAAGCCTCAGGATAGGTAGAGTATTGGCGCCAAAACAAGAAGGTATATTCAATACAAAAGATACGTAAGCACGCAGGCAGCCGTCTGACCTTCAGTGTCAGGCGTCCAGATTTACATTTGTAAACATCCAGCTACGCGTCTTTGATTTTACTCATGAGTGTATTGTATGTGGCCACAAAATGACGAAAGCCGGATGGTACTGAGTAAATACTACTCACTACAAACATAGCTAACGCTAGTGACAATAGTGTTGATAGATATTCACCGATTACTCTTTAATTTTACGTATATTTTTGCCAATTTTATATTTAAAAAAAAATCAGCTTATACAGAATTTCAATCAACGCTAAAACACTACAAAATGGACTGAGGCAAATCCATTTACCATTTTTCATCGCAGACTACGAATTTTTGGTGATATTCAGTTAACTAAGCCCGTCTAGCAACACTAAGAATGAAATCAAAATTTATCTGCATGCTCTATGAAACGTTGATAACGAGCGACACCTGGTGTCTTGCTGCCGGGCTGCGGCATGCTCACTCGGAGCCCTATCGAGAAGGCCGGCCCGTGGTCGTAGACCGTGCGCGAAGGCTTCACGGGCTCGTAGTCGCAAGGCGCGGGAGTGGCCGCCACGCGCGGCGGCGGCCAGCGCCCGTGAAGCGACACAGCAGGGGCCCCGGCGCGCCCTAATAGCACCATCCACAATATAAAGTCTACTACGACCAACGAGAGGCGAAACGTAATGGTTTTTTTTATACTTACAACGAATTCGGCCAACAAGCGCACCTATGTCCCACCTGATATTAAGCAATTACCGTAGCCTATAGACGCTTGTAATACCAAAAACAGTTCAGTACATTATTTATTATGCTTATACGAAATTTGAAAACCTATAAAAGGTACTTCTTTTAATTTATTTCTTGCAAAACAGCTTAGCTTTTTCGCCTTAGGACTCACCGATTCTCAAGTAACTGTCTTTGTTAGGGATCCTGACTTCGAAATATCCTGACTAAATATATATACTGCAAACCTAGGCAATCTCTCGTCTATAATATCTTGTTGTATAGTACAATCTCTAGGCCTCCCGCTATGAGTAGGTAGGTTGGTAAGGTTAATATTACTGGAGCTAACCCTGTAAAAGAAGTCGAGAAAAACGCTACGTCCGAAAAATTGGCTTCAGAATATTTTGTGTGGCAATCGAACCTTGTATGTCAGCCACAGGTCAGTGCCTTACAAGTTTGGAAGGTATGTCTATAGAAGGAAGGTTGCAGCCTGACTTTGGACATAAAGCCTAGTTGATCTTACACCGACTAGGTAGATCTTGATGATAAAATATGTAGAATAATAGAATAAATTGGAATTAATTCAGGAATATATGTATAACATGTGCAAAAGTTACCCACAAGGGCCCGCTTCGCACCACGTTGACGCTATAAATGGAAAATCTTTGTCAAATTTACTTGTTGAATGATTGTTTAAGTTGGTCTTCGGAATAGTATAATTCAATAAAATCTTGGATATTGTGACCAATTAGTGCATTGCAATGACATCTTTTTCTACCGGTCTCTTTTGTAATTTTGATTTGGGCGATCTGATAAACGCTTTAACTGAGAAAAATATGCGGCATGCAATATCAGCTTAAATAAAATTGTGTTTCGTTATTAAAATATATTAAACTGACCAAAAAAATACACAATCGCGCCTGTATTTCCCGAACACACTAAGCAACTATACACTGCAACACTCAAATCTATTTTACTTACATTGCAAGGCAGGTATGGTTACCATGACACATTTTATTAGAAGGTAATAGGTACCCATAAGTCATTATTGAATGATAATAATAATATGTCTCGGTTAAATTAAATTATAGATGCTTCTTCTAAAATGAATACGTACTTGCTAAAAAAAACTTGGTATTTAAAAGGTAATGCATTTAAAGACATAGAAATTTCACAGTTACCTTATGGATCCGCACCGTTACAAACACACTGCACTTGATAACCCTCTATGGCTAAATAACCTAAGCACAACTTGTTTTCAAACAAGCTCTAGGTACTAATGTAGAGTGGTGAATGAAGCGTGGTGGATGCGCGACTGAGCCTGCACCGACTGAGACGGCTGTCAGGGTCCACGGATCACCTACACGACCCGCTGACTCACAGCGCCGATCACCTTCGCATATAGGGACTTATTTGGCGACATCGGCCAAATGCAGCGAGAAACCGAGAGAAACTTAGCGACTGTTGCGATCATCCAATGCCAAAGCAGTTGTGCGGAGTGAGAGCTTTAGAAGCTTAAGTTCTCGAACGTTCTATTTTTTGGGGAAATTTTGGTCGCAATTTAATAAGGTATATTAACAATGAAAACTACATTATCATTTGACAACGATATCATACCATAATACAACGAATTTTTGCTTACTTTAAGAAAGCGCCGCGAAAGAATGTTAGCCAGTTAAATTATTTAGGACTCCCATGCGATACCAAATAACAACTGCGACACAAAGTTTATGGAAATCGGACTGCATTCATGACCCACTTACAGTTTATGCGTCGCAGCAGGCTGAATCACGGAATCATAAAAAGGAATAACAAAATAGGGATTTATACGAGGAATACGCCGATGTTATCCACAGCTAAAAACACCGTAAACAATCATGTTATGCAGAAACACAAAAACCAAATGGGGATACTATACTTTGAGGATAATTTGTGGGCAGTAGACTGTATAATTGTCTATAGTTAGACAAACGGTTGAAGCCGGGTCACAGCTACCCAAGCAATTATCCAGTAAACGACAATTGCGGACGACTGCCCACGGTCCCATTGTACGAGGCAAGAATAAGTAAATTCGATTACTCAATACGTGTGCAGCTGCGAGCCTGGATGCGCTCCGTCGCTTCCATGGTAGCCGTCGAGTGGGCGAGGCAGATTGAAATTAATATAATTACGATTCAATCAAGGAAAGGCCAAGTGTCATCTAAAATTAGACAACAACAACAAAGTTAGAGGTCATGATCACAAAGATAAGTCAGGGGCGATACGTAGGATTTCTTAAAATAATTATACAGAGAAGATGAATCTGCCTTCTTTGACAAATCTTTTCAATGGACTAAAGTATTTAGCTTTCATGGACAAAGCAAATATTCAATTTGACGCCCAAACTCATGTGAATGTCGTAGGCAGACAATTTGGCGAGAAGTTCATTTAGAATCCTCAATAGGCACGCGAACACACGGCTTCGTGCGCGACCGCTTCCTATACTAGAAATGATTATATTATATTCACAGACAAAGAGACGCCTGTGTAGAAATGATTTAATTTTTCTATTACAATAATTGATCATGATTTGCCCCCTCTATCTTTATTATTATTTATGGTCTAATATAAAAATGAATCTCTATTTCCTTGGTCATCGCATCACACATTCACGGATGGAACGATTTCGCCAATTATTTTGTTGTTGTGTTTATTATTGACAGGAGAAGATTTTTATGAAGAAAAAAATAAGAAAGTTGAGCGGAAAAATTCGAATTCAATATTCAAAGTTCAACAGGACAGTTCGACAGGACAACGTCTGTCGGGTCAGCTAGTACTTTATAAAGTAGATAACTTACCAAGACCAATTATCCTCATCACACACTACATTATTTTTGTTCTCTAACAGAAATCCTGAGGATCTAAAACCCGCGGTTGTGTAGTTACACCATACTTTGTATTCTTCTTTCGAATGTCAAATTACTAATGACAAAAAGAGATAGTTCAGTGTGTAATTATTCTCCCGCTAATGCGCGTTTATTAATAAGGGAGTACTAGGTTAATTACGTGTCATGATCCATTTTTGTAACGTTTGCAACCAAAGAGAAATCCTATTCGGAGACTTGTATATCAATGCCGTAGACGCGATATTTAAAAGGGAAATTGACTATTGCTTCTGCATACAAAGTAGAAAACTTGATCGTGATACGCCTACATTTGTTTTTGTTATCTTGCGCTTTCACACAGCTTGTGTGAATATCACATTGTAAAGAGATCATTTAGTATTCTCCACACATTAGTATGCTAGTTTTTAATATACTTTATATCAGTACTTTGATTTCCTGACTAAACCAATGATGCGATGCTCCTAGTAATTCTATAATAGTTGTACCCATTGTACAGTTGAGACGCCGCTAAAAGGTGAAGGATAACACCATGGAACATCAAACAGGAAGTTCATTTTTGTGGCAATGGATTCACTACTTAATAGTCAAGTGTGTAAGGTCTTATTTTAATAATGCACGATATTTGGCATGATGCCTTAGTAAATTGCTAAAAATAATGTATTTATGTGCCTGCGTAAGGACCACAAGAAAATGAATGGTATAAATATTTTCAGTTGATTGGTATACAGCTGGTCAGTAGCAAGTGATTTTCTTGGAATAATACGAGACATAAAAGATTAATAATATAATGTATAAATATCGGAATACAATTATATTCGACTTGGTGACACACGGAACAGACAGCGAGAGAAAGAGTCGCCGTATCGAAGTATATAAACCTCCTTGCGTCCTATATTTCAACACCCTCCTCTGGACGCAATCCCATTGCCTTGGTGAAGGCCTCGTGCTTAGGTCGATGCAGTCCCTTCGTCAGAGCATCTGCCATCATGTCTTGAGTGCTCTTGTAGCGGACGGTGATTTCATTGTTTGAGATCCGCTCCCTCACAAAATGGTAACGCACATCAATGTGCTTGCTTCTTGCGTGATAGATGTCGTTACCTGAAATACTGATAGCACTTTGATTATCACAATAAATTAACATCGGCGTATCTGACAGAGTAGGCCAGAAATCTTCTTGTAATTGTTTGAGCCATATGGCTTCCTGTATCGCTGTGACCAGTGACATATACTCTGCCTCGGTGCTCGACAAAGCAATAGTGGGCTGCCGTTTAGAACACCAACTAATGGCAGCACCCTGAAAAGTAAAAATGTACCCTGTACATGATCTTCTGTCTTCTTTGTCAGTTGCCCAATCTGCATCGCAGTAACCAACTATATCGCCATTGTTTTTCTTGAATGTTAGTTTCGTATTTTGTGTGCCTTTTAAATATCTCAGCACTCTTTTTGCGGCTGTCCAGTGCTGTGCTGTCGGCTTATTATTATAGCGACTTAACTGACTTACAATATAAGCTATATCAGGCCTGGTACCCTGTGATAAGTACAACAAACATCCTATCAACTCTTGATATGGAATGTTATTTAATATTTCCTCTTCATTCTGGGCTTTCTGTAATTGTACATTAGTCTCACACGGTGTGTGCACTGGGTTACAGTCACTCATATTAAATCTAGTAAGTATTTTTTCTATATATAACGACTGGTCTAGAAAAAAATCATTCTTTGTAGTGTTGCGATGAATTCTAAAACCAACAAATATTTTTGCTTCGCCCAAGTCTTTAATATGAAATATCAATTTTAATTTCCGTTTTATTTCTAAGACTGTTGGCTCATTGTTGTAAAAACATAAAATATCATCGACATATACTGTTAAAAACAGTATATCATGTTCACTAATAATTCTAAAGTATATACATGGATCTACTATTGACCGTGACATTCCAATCTCTAGTAAAGCTGTGTTAAGTTTCTTGTTCCACTGTCTACTTGCCTGTTTAAGACCATAAATAGATTTGTGCAGCTTACATACTTTGTCACCTTCTTTAAAATATGATGGTTGTTCCATAAAGATTTCTTCGTCAATATCACCTTGTAAAAATGCAGAAACTGCATCCATCTGTTGTATCTTTAGGTTGTGTTTCACGGCTAAACCCATCACATATCTGATAGAAGAGTAACGTACCACCGGAGCATAAATTTCATGGTAATCTATACCTTTCTTCTGTTGGAAGCCTTTAGCAACCAGTCGTGCTTTATACCTTGTGACATTACCCAACTCATCAGTCTTCGTTTTATATACCCACTTGCATGGAATAACTTTCCTATTATGGGGTGGATTAACCAACATCCATGTATTATTAAAAAGTAAAGATTGGTATTCTTCTGTCATTGCTTCTATCCACTTGTCTGCCTGTTTGCTCTCAATGGCTTCGGAAAGGCTTTGTGGATCTTTATCTAAAATACCCATGGCAGATTCACCATTCATACAAACAAAACACTGGCTTGTATCTATATCGCTTTCTTTACTAGGTGAGTCTGTTTGATATATTTCACCTCGTCGTGGAAGAACCTTCTTAAACTGTGGGGTCTCCACACTCTCATCAGGTATGTATGTTTCGTCATCAGGATCGGAGTAGTGCGATGATACTGATGTCTGGTTAGTATTATTATCATCATCAGTGCACCTGGAACTGGTTTCTTCTGCTACATCCACATCATCTTCAGTCAAAGGTAAGTAAATCTTTTTGGATATATGCAACTCTTTATTACATATTTTCTTTTCTTTATTCTCGTTACTAATAACTTTTTCTTTTTCAGGAACTGACTCATTTCTTATGAAATGTTTATCTACGGTGGCCTCGAGGAATACAACGTCTCTGCTCACTATCGCTTTTTTGGTTTTGGGATCTATGAAACGGTAACCCTTTACACAGTCACTGTACCCAACAAAAACCAACTCACGTGATTTAGCATCTAGCATCTGACGACGTTCTTTTGGTATATGCACCATCGCCTTGCACCCAAAAACCTTCAAATGGTTTAAATCGGGTTTCTTGCCTGTCCAAACCTCCTCCGGAGTGATGTAAGACAGCGCTCTTGTCGGTGATCGGTTGATAATATGAGCTGCCGTAACTACTGCTTCCGCCCAATAATTATTATGTAATTGGGCATTTAATAGCATACATTTGGACCTTTCTATTAATGTTCTATTCATGCGCTCACTCAAACCATTTTGTTCTGGCGTATAAGGGTTAGTATTTTGGTGCAAAATACCAAACTGCTTCAAATATTTAGAAAAATTTACATTTATATACTCCTTGCCATTGTCAGTCCTTAACTTTTTAACTTTCTTGTCCAACTCATTCTCGCTTCTATTTTTAAATTCGATGAATTTTTCCAGTACCTCGGTTTTACTTTTAATAGGATATACAAACACTTTACGTGAAAAATCGTCTATGAAAGTAACAAAATACCGGGCACCTCCAAGTGATACAGTTTGTATCGGTCCACATACATCGGAGTGGATGACTTCTAGCAACTCAGTTGCCCGGGAGCCTTCACTTGGAAATGACTGTCTTGTTTGCTTACCTTCTATACAACTAATACAGGTAATATTATCTTTCTCCGGAGACAATTTTACACCGGTAGTGCAGTTCGGAAGTTTCTTCATATCAGTAAAATTCAGGTGGCCCATCCGTTGGTGCCACAGGTAGTTATCATCTTCAGTAATGGCGGGCATAGCGTGAGCTTCTGCATTCAGTATATCTAATCTATACATATCATTTATTAGGTTGGCACTTGCTACTGTCTGTCCTTCATGGTTAGATATTTTACAACCTTTTTCATGAAATTCAATTTTGCAGCCACTTTTTATCATTTTACTCACTGATATCAGGTTTGTAGACAAGTCTGGTACATAAAGAACATTTCTCACCTGTATTTTATCGACGCATCCTTGTGCATTCAGTACTTTGATAGTTACATTACCACAACTTTCTACACGGAGTACTTTACTGTCAGCAATTCTGATACTTTTTATAGGTAGAGTTGATATATCATCGAGCCATTCCCTGTGCATCGTCATGTGCATCGACGCACCGGAGTCGATGTACCAGTTCAGCGAGTCCTGCAACGTGGTGGCTGAAAAAGCAGCAATAAAACCGTTATCTTTCTTATCTGTTTTATTTTTCTTATGCCAACAATTTTTGCTTATATGTCCAAATTTATTGCAAGTGTAACATCTGGGGCCCTTAGAATGCCCTTGTTCTTGCTTCCGCTGTTGTCCGCTTTTTGAGTTTGAGTAAAATGCGCTAGATTGACCCGGCTTTACCTCCTGTATTAACTTTATTTTTATTGAGTCAGCACAAATTTTTACTCCGGAACTCTCTATGGCCATAATCATGGGCTTGTATGTATCCGGCAAGCCCGCCAGCATCAATGTCCCAAGCCACTCGTCATCGACTTTAAATCCAATGTTTCGTAACCGGTGCGCGGAGGTCATAATTTTATTCACATAGTCCTCCACGCATGTACTACATTCCAGAGTGGTATTTATTAAATCTTTTAGCAAACTAACTTTTCTCGTTAGCCCGGAATCTTCAAATGCTCGTGACAAGTTGTCCCAAACCTCCTTTGCAGTAGCGGCCTCTCTAATATGCACGTAAATCATGGGATCAATGAGCAAAATAAGTTTTGATTTCGCCTTGACATCCTTTTTAGGATCTACAGTCACTCCAGAACTGACCTCGATACATTCCCATAGATCTTCAAGCTGCATATAAGCCTTCACTGCAAAATTCCATGTCGCATAATTTTCTCTTCCAGACAGCTTTTCTATGCTCATAAACCCATTATGGTTATTATTTGTCGACATTATTGTGTTTTTAGGCTGAAAACGCTGAAAGAGAACTTGAATTCGATACTAAACTGTAATACGACCGGCGACCGGTGGAATTCTAGGTTATGAAAATTTTATGACTTTGACTTTTTTCAAAATATAAATTTTAATTTTCAATACTTATACCTATTAGGTATGGGACGGCCCATAACCTCTTGGAATAATACGAGACATAAAAGATTAATAATATAATGTATAAATATCGGAATACAATTATATTCGACTTGGTGACACACGGAACAGACAGCGAGAGAAAGAGTCGCCGTATCGAAGTATATAAACCTCCTTGCGTCCTATATTTCAACAGATTTAATCAAAGGTCAACCCATCATTAGATTTTTCTGTTAAATTGACTAAGGTATCATGCTAAACCTCGGATATTATTGAAATATGACCTCATAAAAGTCTATAAACCTAGACTGTTTTCTACAATCCCTACAGAAATTACAGTTATGGTATGGAATGTGTCATGAATATAAACTCACCCTTAGACGTCATTCCTTCTGTGTTGTAAGAGGCTGGTCCGGGGCCGGCTCGCGCGGTGGTGCCGGGTGGCTCTAGCTTGTGTCCGAACGTAAACGCTGGCGCTCGCTGTCTGCGAGATTCTGGAGGTGGTTTACCTGAGAACAAAAACTGATTATGTCATCTATTTAACAATCGACCTTATGCTTAATACCACAGAGGCTTAATCCGTCGTTCTGAACAAATTATACAGAAACTACAAGATGGGTTTAAGGTATCCTCAGCAAGGTGACATTGAGGTAACTTTGTATCTTGAAAAATTAAAGGATCCGCACAATAGGCAAACAACAAGAGCCTAATGATAGCTTAGTATCGACAACGGCTAGTAAACAGATAAACCTGATAAGTACTTATTATATTGTTTTACAATTTCAGTACGACTACAATTTCAGTACAATTTCAGTATTTCAGTCGACTCGGCAAGCGTAGTGTAGGACGCCCTCCAACCAGGTGGGATGACGACCTGCGAAAGACTGCAGGCAGATGCTGGATGCGGCAAGCTGAGGACAGGGCGCTATGGCGCTCATTAGGGGAGGCCTATGTCCAGCAGTGGACAATTATAGGCTGATGATGATGATGATGATGACAATTTCAGTACCTATACAAGCATAGGACACTCGCTATAACCCTTCCACTTTGCAAAAACCATAGAAAAACACATGCGACGCTTGGTCAATGTCAAACCACACTACGTCTCATGCACTGATAGAGTTCACCTTGAACAGGGCCAATGTTAGCCCACGTTCGCGCCGAGTTATTATTTATCGACTAATATAGAGCTCCATGAGCGCTCATCATTAACAACGCTAAACAAAAAGGAAAAAAAATAACTTCTTACTCAAAAAAACAAATCAAAGTCGGCGACAAATAATCACATGGTTATAACTGTAGCACATAACACGTAAATCACAATAATATAAATGTACCTAAGTAATTCAAATATGTAAAAGGCAAAACCGTGTGCTGGTGTTATTCGGTGAATAACATTAAATTTATGATGTCACTACGTATATCAAGAGAGTGAGCGAGCAAGGTCGGTGGTCGCGCAGGCGATAATCTGACAACTCAAAACACCACCTCCGTTGGAGTGGGATGGGTTACGTCAGCGCACGAGAGGACGTGAACAATACCGGTTTGAATAACACGATGAAAGAAAATTATTCGACCATATAACAATATAGTATCCTATACCACTAAAAATAAAGGTGTTCATTACCATAGCAATTGTGGTCTCAACGGCACGATCCATTTTACCAGGCATGCCTTTTAAGTTCTGTCGTTTCCATATTTCCCGGCAATTTTGAATTTGGAACTGTTCTATATTCGAATGTGTTTAAATTTCGAATCTCAAAACAGTTGAAAGTTTTAGGATTAATGCTATTGTTTAGTCACAGCGTCGGTTAGAATCTGTCAGGTTACGTACGAAAATGAATCTTTCTAAGGAAAATGTTCGTGCAATAATTTTCTACAACTTTAGAAGAGGCCTGACACGGCTTCAGTGTTTTGAAGAGCTAACATCTGTGTTCAGTGATGAAGCCCCATGTCTGCGGACTGTCGAAAGCTGGTATTTAGAATTCCAGCGTAGACATACTAGTCTTAGTAACAAATCTCGCAAAGGACGGCCAAAATCCGCCTTCACTGAAGATAACATCATTGCTGTGAGACAACAAATTCTCGAAGATCGTCATGTGACGTATCGAGAGATAGAGGCTCTATTAGGCATCTCAGGGACAACCATTCAGAAGATCTTGCATGAAGCGCTTGGTGTAAGAAAGCTAGTTTGCCGTTGGATACCGCATCTGCTTTCCGACGATCACAAGGAGGCCCGCGTCAGATGGTGTAAGAAAACTCTGCAAAGGTTCAACCAAGGAGAGTCAAATCACGTCTACGACATCACCAGTGGTGACGAATCTTGGATCTATGCCTACGATCCTGATTCCAAACAACAATCTACAATCTGGGTCTTTCAAGACGAGCCAATACCGACTAAAGTTGTTCGTTCTCGAAGCACTTCAAAGAAGGTGGTGGCCACGTTCATTGGAAAAACCGGCCATATTGCGACTATTGCACTTGAAGATCGTAGAACGGTTAAAGCACAGTGGTATACCACCGTTTGTTTACCACAAGTCATAGCCAACTTCGAAAATCTAACTCAAAGCGACGCATCATCCTGCACCACGACAACGCAATCTCACACAGCGCTCGTCAAACGATTGAGTATTTGAAGCAGGAAAAAGTAGAAATTCTTGACCATCCTCCATACAGTCCTGACCTAAGCCCTTAAGATTTATTTACATTTCCTAAAATTAAGAAAAGTCTTCGTGGTAAGGTTCCAGTCCGGTGAAAAAGCAGTCGACGCTTTCAAGTCAGCCATTTTGAACACCCCCACTTTAGAGTGGTATAAATGTTATAATAACTGGTTTGAGCGAATGGGAAAGTGTATTAAGCTACGTGGTGAATACTTTGAAAAACCATAAAAAGTACTATAAGGTTCTAGTTGTGTTTTTTTCTTCAAACGACAAAACTTAAAAGGCATCCCTCGTATAATATGAAAATACTGAATTTTCCGCTGTTTATTAATTCGGAAATATGTTAAGTGTATGTTTGCACACCATTGTCGGCATAATTTGTGAAAAATAAACGTTTGCTACATTATAATTTCATGAGTGTGTTATGTTAATATTCTTGTATATTTCCAATAAGTGGAATATGAGAAACATAATGAATACCTATTAAGGATTCAGATCTAAAACTCGTGCAACTTGGGCACTAGAAATGAAGCTACACCAACAAAAAGTTAAGGACCTTAATATTATAATAAGTGTCTTGTTCTAAAATGGATAACCAAACATAACCAAAGTTTGATACATAACCAAAGAAATTGTAATAATTATTACAATTTCATTGATCGTAACAGACTAGAATTAAAAAACGTAGGTACCTACTATTAAATGACTATCTCTGAAGAGTGATGCAATGTAAGAAAATAAAAATAATATAGTAGTCAACGCAAGTTCAGGTATTATAAACGCACTCAAATTGGAATATTACAAAAAATACTGTGAAATCGAACTAAACCGGTCACAGGCCTGAATTCCCATTGTACTGATTGGAAGCCCAAGCTCAACAGCAAGACATTAAATGGGCTAATAAGAGGTAAGAAGTTACCTATGAGTGAGGGTAATGAAACAACAGCAGGCCCAGGGCTGGAAGCTTCGGCAGCGATCGGTCCGCGACGCTTAGTAGGAGTCCACGGGTTTTGTCGAACGCCCATCGGACCCTCGCAAGGTATGTAGTTCTTTGACAGCGATGAGGAAGTTCTTCTTCGTACCGATGCGATCTATAACATGGTTATGTTAGAAAAACTAAATAGAGACCTGTAGAAGAATATTGTGGTAAGTATATCTACAGCGCTCATTTATACTGGGGGTTTTATATTGGGCTTCAATGTACACTCCCAACACATGATGTGAAATAATAATCAATAGTCATTTAAGTCCTTATCCTAAGTGTGAAGAGGTTACAGGTCTTAGGTATTGCAACAGATGGGTAATTTATAAGAGGATGTCTTTTATAGGTGTCGTCAACCTCGACGCGGTTATCAATGTTTTATAAAATTGTTTATTTTAAATTAAGATACTTATTACGGCAACGCATCGGTATTATAAGGAAATTGTAGATCATATAGGGTAATACGATTTTCAAAGAGCTCTAGTCATCGTATTTGAAGTACAGCAGGTAGGTAAGTAGGTAGGTAGGTAGCAAATAAAGTAATATAAAATGTTTAGATACTCAATCTAGTTTAGAGACTAAAGGTACATTAAATCTGATATTTTTGGGCAGAATATTTAGAATGTAAAGTTACCGATCGTGTTGTGCTCATTGTTGATTATCAACGATAACGAGTCTTGAACTTTATCTAATACTTCACTATCAAAATAAAACAGTTAAAAATAAATCAACTATATGACAAAACGAGCATATAAAACTATGATTTTGGTCTATTTATTAACACGCATATCTATAAATTCTAAAAAAATCAATTTTCTCCAAACGCTTCATAAAAATTAATTGACAAGAAACATTTCAACGTGATTTCGACATATTTTTTTCATTTTAAATGACCAAAGAGAATACCAAACTTCGTAAATGGTATTATTAAATGATGCTTTGTAAAAAAAACATAAGCTGAAAATCCAAAAAAAGGTTACGAATGCACATAGAGTTGTACGAATGCACGTATGTATATGTAAGTAACGATAAATTGTCCAGCCGAGACTTTAACGACTTTTACTCTTAGTTGAGGAACAAGTACTTAAGTAATACTAGTATTATTACTAGACAACATTTTAACGAGTATCTCTAGAAATAGTGATTTATGTTGGGACTTTGCTTGTCTCGTTTTCACCTGATCTAGGATAATACCAATTATTTACAGTGAAATTCTAGACGATATAGTACATAATTTAACACGAAAAATAAGTTAATGTAAACATGAGGCCTACTCAATTTAAGTTATGAATACAATGAAGCTTTTTGTTGAATCATTACTTAGCACCTTTTAGCATGTGGCAGTAGTGCCCGGATGGCGTCACTCGGCTATTTTGGCCATTTATGCAACGAATTTATGAATAAACTGTGAAAAATGATATGTATTTGCTACATTTTTGCACTAAGTAGGTTGGTATATATTTTATAGTTATCGTTAACAACATTTTTACATGTAACAAAGTCGGCAAGCACGCATACAACCCCCCTAATGTTGAGCAGTAACCGTAGTCTATGCTTGCAATGCCAAGTGGCATTCTCGTAGGTTGCTGACCTGAAGTGGAGTGGGATAGAAGGAAGGGTTGGTCTTCCGTCTCTCTCAACCATCGTACGAAACGCAGCTATAATAGCTTATATATGCCGATCTTCTGTAGGAGGGTGGTACTACCCCGGAAGAGTCTTTATGAGCTGCAGCTTTGGCTCTCCCGCGGTAAAATACCTAAGTATATGAAGAATACTGACGAATGCTTCCGAAAAGTATTAAAAAAAACATTACTTAATTATACAGGAAGCATAATACGATTATAATTTACTAGCTGTGCCCCGCGATTTCATCCGCGTAGTATTGGATTATTGGGTTAAAAAGTATCCTATATGTTAATCCCGGTTATAATCTAACTGTGTTCCAAATTTCATCCAAATCCGTTCAGTAGTTTTTGCGTGAAGGAGTAACAAACATACATACATACATACATACATCCACACTCACAAACTTTCGCATTTATAATATTAGTAGGATTATCTACACATACAGGAGTTGGTGCACAAATCTCTCATTATTCTCTACTTTATTTTTAGAGCAAAAAAAGTAAAATTGAAAAAAGATACGTCGGTCTCGAATTTTACCTCTACCAAGTAAATAAGTTAAAGTCGATAAAGAACTCACAAAAATATCAAAACATTAACATGATATCGTTAACGTTTTTATAATACTGCACAGATAAGTAGGTGTTTTAAAAAGTTCTACGAACTCATCGCTCAAGATATAATAACACATTAATGACGCCTAAAGATACCTACCAGTGTATAATAAAGGCTAGCATCAGTAGAAACCGCATAAATATCCCGTTATGCCACATATTTACTTGTATATGGTTGGACTCAAACGTTTCGCAAAAATCTAGGTCCTGTGGAAAGCTGTTATACCTTTTACATCTTACGACGACGCGACGTAATCTTAATTCTGAACGCGTGCTTCGACATTATTTAGCAAGTATCAAAGAATTTATTATTACAAATTCGTTGGCATGTATATGTCGCAGCCAAATAGCTTAATCCGCCGTTCAATTAACAGCCTAGGCACTTTACTAAACAGCGCCGTTCAACTAACGGCCTAAATGATATTCAGCCATTTGATCAAACAGCTAGGCAAATGACTTGGATCGATGACGTTTAACTACTTGCCTAGCCGTTTAATTACCTGCCTAGACTGTTCATTTCTATTTAGTTTTACTTTCTGCCACCTAGCGCCGAAACTCACCAAACTGTCAATATCTCTATATTCTATATTCTCTATGGTCAATATGGCGTCGGAAAAAAACAACTTTGATGGAATCATTTTATTAGGTACTTAGGTTTTTTACGTTTTTTTTTAGATCCACCGAATCTATTTGCCGGGTGGGGTTTCTGTGGGGTCATAAAAAAAATAACCCTAACCTAAACCCATCCAGGTCGTTCTGCTTGGGTAGTATTTTGAAAAAGTTTTGTAGTACTTAAATTTCAACCAGTTGCCTAAGCATTAGCCAGCCAATTTATTAAATGTTGTAATAGACTATACGGCTGAATATCATTTAGGCCGTTAGTTGAACGGCGCTGTTTAGTAAAGTGCCTAGGCTGTTAATTGAACGGCGGATTAAGCCAGTTGGCGGCGACATATAGATTGCTAATGGGAGTTATCACTACATAAAACAAAGTCGCATCCCGCTGTCTGTATGTCCCTATGTATGCTTAGATCTTTAAAACTACGCAACGGATTTTGATGCGATTTTTTTAATAGATAGAGTGATTCAAGAGGAAGGTTTATATGTATAATACATGCATAATATAGTAGAGAAACACTGATAATTTTAGAGCCGTGCGAAGCCGGGGCGGGTCGCTAGTTCGTAATAAAGTAAGTAGATGATAATAAAGTAACAAAGTAAACGATAATAAAGTAGTTTTTACGGTGGTAAAGCCAATCTGTAACCAACGGACTAAAGCTTATAGGTATACGGGCTGGCTCGATCCGGGTAGTACCACCCTCTCACAGAATATCAGTGTAAAATAGCTATTATAGCTGTGATTCGTACGGTAAGAGGGGGGGGGGGGGGCGCTCCGGCTCCCTATTCCCTTCCCTTTATCTCGCTCACATTCAGCAACGTGTAATCGTCGGCAGTAGGTAATGCCATTGGTATTGCAAGCATCAACTATGACGAACTGCATCTTTCCCAATGCGTGGAAGGAGGCAATAGTCATCGGCATTCATAAACCCGGTAAGCCCCGCAACGTCCCTGCGAGCTACCGTCCCATTAGCCTCCTCAAGGCCATTGCCAAACTCTATGAGCGCCTGCTATTAGCAAGACTCAAAGAGTATATCTTTTCAAATCATCTTCTCATAGACGAGCAGTTCGGCTTTCGGGCTGGCCACTATTGTGTCCACCAAGTACACCGCATCACGGAGTACGTTCTCAAAGGTCTCAACTCCTCCCCCGGTCGCCCCCTATCCACGGGAGCTCTCTTCTTTGACGTCGCTAAGGCGTTTGACAAAGTCTGGCACAACGGCTTGATTTACAAGCTGTACCTCTTAGGCGTGCCGGACAGTCTCGTGCTCATCTTACGAGACTTCTTGTCAAACCGTACCTTTCGATATCGAGTCGAGGGCACGCTCTCCTCACCCCACCCCATCAGGGCAGGAGTCCCGCAGGGCTCCGTGCTCTCCCCCCTCTTGTACAGTCTGTACACCAATGACATTCCCCGCACGAACAATGTGCAACTCGCCCTTTACGCGGATGATACCGCGCTTTATTTATCCCATCGTAACAAGGCTCAAATCACACGCGTTCTCCAACGCGCTGTCAATTCTCTCGGAGAGTGGTTTAGGAAATGGCGAATAGAGGTGAACCCGGACAAAAGCGCAGCCGTGCTTTTTGCCAGGACCACCTCTCGACGCCCCTCCAAACGCCACACTCGCTCCAACTTAGGTACTGTCTCTTTGTACAAGCAGCCTATCCCTTGGTCCAAATCAGTTAAATATCTCGGGGTCACTCTCGATGGCTCCATGACCTTCGGTCCTCACATTAGAAACATCCGCAATCGAGCCGCCTTTGTGCTCGGTCGCCTTCATTATCTCTTATGCAAGCGGAGTAAAATGTCCCTTAGAAATAAGGTGACACTATACAAAGCTTGCATACGCCCTATCATGTCTTATGCGAGCGTTGTGTTCGCTCACGCGGCCAACTCGCACATTAGTCGCCTCCAGGCCATTCAGTCCCGCTTCCTTCGCCAAGCCGTCGGAGCCCCGTGGTTCGTAAGGAACGTAGACCTTCATTCTGACTTACGCCTCGATTCTATCCAGAAGCACTTCAAAATAGCGTCCGAACGCTATTTCAAGAAGGCTTCTGAACACACCAATGCCTTAATCGTCGCCGCCGCCGATTATGCACCTACACACGCGCCAGTTGCATGCCGCCGCAGGCCGCGGCATGTGTTGCTGGACCCCCCCGACCCACTCACCGCTCTCCTAGACTCAGATGTCGAGGAGAACGACACACGCACACTCCCCACCAGACACCAACCTCGCCGGCGAGGTCGACGAACCCCCGCTTCCGCTAGAAGGTGCGTCTACTTACCTAGACGCACCTTGGCACCCGACAAGCCCGCTGAGTTTCTTGCCGGATCTTCTCAATCGAGGTCGCGTTCCGATCCGGTGGTAGATTTACCCTCGCCACCTCTCCTGGCAGCGGCCCAAGCCGAGGTCGTGTCCCTTGTGGCGCCCTTGAGCTAGCTGCCCCCCTGCCCCTCTGGCTGGAGCGCACTTGCGCTCGCCCTCTGTCCGGGTGAAGTTGTTATGGCCACTCTGGCCAACAACATATAGTCAATTAAAAAAAAAAAAGCATCTATATGCCACGGTAACTGCTTAACATCTCAACAACTTTGTTTGCCTAATTTGATAGGTATACAAAAAATGTGAAATGAATAAGTATTTATCATAAGACTTGATTCGCACTATTAATCTATTTATCTACCTAATTAACACAATGTTTTAAAATAGCTACACTGTTAGACGCTGTTAAAATAAACGGAAGAACTATACAAAAATACTAAAATAATTCATTGACCTTTGTGAAAGTGTCACCGCTCATAAGAGTTGAAAAAGAAAGTTGCCTCGTTAAGATATCAATATACCTACCTAATTCAATCCGAATAGCAACGGTGGGTATATACAGGTGGATATAAGAATAAATAGGTATGTCATCTTCACCATTAAGTTACATTACTTATCTGTTAAGATTCACAATTCACAATCACAGTTAATTCAATGCTAAACAATCAGCTTTTAGCAAACAATGGCAGACTTACATCGCCGAATCAATAAGGCATCAACGATCGCAATTTATGGTAAAACTGGTCAGGTTTACTTATTGAACGCCCTCGGCCATCGCCCACGTCCCCGGTGTCTGACTGACAGATAGTGAGGTAGTGAATTATAATATGTTAGCTTATGTAGCTATCGACGTATTTCCTTTTATACCGTAATAGTGTTATTTTTGATATCATTTCTGTATTACTTGACTAACCAGCCAAGCAGAAAAACACCTTTTAGCTCCTAGTCATTACGAGAGAAGCTTCGCTTAGACATTTATTTATAACTAGTACCCATTCATTTCGAATAATCGTGATAATTAACAAAATATTTGCGTGTTCCCGATAAATTGAAGAGCAAAATATAAACATACAATTAAAACTAGAATAATAAACGATAAATGGAAGATTAAACTCTATAGCAAACAACATATAATTTAAATTAAAGAAGTTTACAAGCTATACCTATTTATAGTATAGGGGATTTTGTTGTGTTTGTACCTATGTTCGATTGGATAACCACAACAATAAATTGGCAATGTTTATTCAGAAACAAAGTATTTCTTGGATGATATCCTACTAATATTGTGAGAGTGTGGATGTATGTATGTATGTATGTATGTATGTATGTATGTATGTATGTATGTATGTATGTATGTATGTATGTATGTATGTATGTATGTTTGTTACTCCTTCACGCAAAAACTACTGAACGGATTTGGATGAAATTTGGAACACAGATAGATTATAACCGGGATTAACATATAGGATACTTTTTAACCCAATAATCCAATACTACGCGGATCAAGTCGCGGGGCACAGCTAGTAGTTTTTATATTTGGAAAAAAATGAAAAAACAAAAAAATCGTAGCATACCTGCATAGGTACGTATTATTCATGCAGGACAAAACAGTACCATAGCAAGGTAGATATATGCCTTGTCACGAGCTGAAAGAAAAGCTAATTCAGTGCCAGCTCGTGCGAGTCACTGTTGTCGTGAAAAATGAATAAAATTGTATTTGGGCCATTCGCCGCGGCCTGAAACCTTCGCGAATAACCAAACTTTTATACGAATCGTTTTTCTGTCATTTTACAAAGCTACTTTATGGCGCTTTATTTCTGTGCCTACTTTGCTAAAGTTGGTAGCATGCAGCCTGTTTATTTATTTCAGGTACCAATGTCAAAAATTTTATATTGAATAAACACTAGGTTACCCATTTAAAGTACCTACTTACTATCAAAGTCAGGGTTAAGATTTGGATGACTATAGGTCTACCAGAATCTCATGGCATTAAAAAAATATAAAAAAATGTGATTTTCATATGGCAATGTCAATTGTCACCTGCCAAATCAAAGTACAAGGTTTGTCAACCGCTGTTGAGATTTTGTGATATCTTCTTGGCAATTTATTGTTTTTGTGAAAATGTCGAAAAAGCCACTTTGATCTCAAGCGAGAAATATTGTTTTCAATGTGTATCGTAAAATAAGGGAAGAAGAAGGCGTAAATCAAACTCAATCTTTGATTTTAAAGCGCGTCGTAGAGTTGACCGGTAAGTTGGACTGAGTTGTTTTGATACTTTTAGTTTATTTTATATTTATCTTACTTAATTATAGCTTCTTTATAGGGTTTTTCAGTACTACTATACGGCGAATCATAGGTGAGGGCACATCGAACGATGGTGTATTTTTCACGCCTGGTAAAAAGAGGAGAGCGGGGAAGAAGAAAATCAACTTGGACAGTTTCGATTTACAGTTGATAAGGAATAAAGTAAATGAATTTTATACAGTTCGGAAGGAAATTCCAACAGTAATGAAACTGTTAAAAATTCTTCGACAAGAAATTGATTTCAACGGAGGGAGAGAATCTCTGAGGTAAGAAAAATATTAAGTAATAATCCTTCTCACTCGTAAGACGAGGCCTGTGCCCTGCAGTGGGACGTACGAGTATTTAGACTGATGTTGATGTTGATGATTGACTAAGCTATCGTTTCAGTAACATGATAAATTTTATTATTTTTTAGAGACATATACTTAAGGAGACAGGTTTTGAATATTTTAAATGCCAATCAAAAAGGATCATTTTGATCATTTTGTGTACGGAACTCAAGTAAGCGAACGAAAAGCAATTATACCAGTGACCTGAGCGATAATATTGGAATACTGCGAGTCTGCTAAGTGATTCGGAACGGTGCTTGTTGTGTGTAACTAGTCTTAGTGAACTAGTGTACTAGTAGTGAACTAGTACTGTGTATTTGTCGAGTTTGTGGAGAGCGAAATAAACCCTTTTTACACGTTTAACGGCATTAATTGTACCTACCCCTGTACGTGTACGTAACATTATAATAAATTAGTACATAAAGTAATATATGATTGGATTTATTTTTTTTGTCATATTTTCCTATGTTAAGAACCCGATGCATAACAACAATTTCATACACATACCTAGTATACTTTATGTTAATTAATGACTAAATATATAAATAAAAATTAAACAGTATCAAGATCGTTTAATCCAATTTCCCCAGTATTGCACACAACAAATTTTTATTTCCCCATTTGCCATGAGATTCTGGTAGACCTATACCAATAATTTTGGTCGAATTTGTGACCAAAAAAATACCCGCAATTCTACCTACCTCACCAACCTATCACTTACCTACATATGAATTCGAACTTTTGTTAATTACTTTGTCATTGAATGTGATCGTTTGTTTTAGGTATGTTATCCAATAACAAGTGTTGTCTCAATTGAGCTCATTTGCCGATAACCTGTCCGGTAGCCGGTCGGGGCTCGAGGCGAGCGTGCCGTCATCGACTATTTCGTACTAGGCTGAGCGAGCGCATATATTTCGTCACGCCACCACATCATTCACATCAGGAAATATTTGCAGGGAGGTCGTAATGCTAAGGCCATACAAATGAATAGAGTACCAGGGTGTGAATGCATCCATACATTAGTTCATTTTCGTACTAACGCCTACAATACGTATCGTGCGAATCAATAGACCCAATAAGTAACAAATTTTAAACAGGATATGTGCGCGACAAGGAAGTATCTGTTGCGGTAGATTGTATCTTCGATCTTCGTTAATTGGTTAACAAATGGCTAACAATACTCGAGCTGATTTACACGTGCATGCAAATAAAGGGAGTGCTCGCCACCGTAACGACGAGAGGCAATCGTGTTCCGTTTGTAACTTAATATGTAATGTTAGAATGTAATGATATAATATTAACGAGGCATTTAGATAAGTGAACAACAAAAAAAATAATAACAAAATCAGCATGTATAGGTCTACCAGAATCTCATGGCAAATGGGGAAATAAAAATTTGTTGTGTGCAATACTGGGGAAATTGGATTAAACGATCTTGATACTGTTTAATTTTTATTTATATATTTAGTCATTAATTAACATAAAGTATACTAGGTATGTGTATGAAATTGTTGTTATGCATCGGGTTCTTAACATAAGAAAATATGACAAAAAAAATAAATCCAATCATATATTACTTTATGTACTAATTTATTATAATGTTACGTACACGTACAGGGGTAGGTACAATTAATGCCGTTAAACGTGTAAAAAGGGTTTATTTCGCTCTCCACAAACTCGACAAATACACAGTACTAGTTCACTACTAGTACACTAGTTCACTAAGACTAGTTACACACAACAAGCACCGTTCCGAATCACTTAGCAGACTCGCAGTATTCCAATATTATCGCTCAGGTCACTGGTATAATTGCTTTTCGTTCGCTTACTTGAGTTCCGTACACAAAATGATCAAAATGATCCTTTTTGATTGGCATTTAAAATATTCAAAACCTGTCTCCTTAAGTATATGTCTGTAAAAAATAATAAAATTTATCATGTTACTGAAACGATAGCTTAGTCAATCATCAACATCAACATCAGTCTAAATACTCGTACGTCCCACTGCAGGGCACAGGCCTCGTCTTACGAGTGAGAAGGATTATTACTTAATATTTTTCTTACCTCAGAGATTCTCTCCCTCCGTTGAAATCAATTTCTTGTCGAAGAATTTTTAACAGTTTCATTACTGTTGGAATTTCCTTCCGAACTGTATAAAATTCATTTACTTTATTCCTTATCAACTGTAAATCGAAACTGTCCAAGTTGATTTTCTTCTTCCCCGCTCTCCTCTTTTTACCAGGCGTGGAAAATACACCATCGTTCGATGTGCCCTCACCTATGATTCGCCGTATAGTAGTACTGAAAAACCCTATAAAGAAGCTATAATTAAGTAAGATAAATATAAAATAAACTAAAAGTATCAAAACAACTCAGTCCAACTTACCGGTCAACTCTACGACGCGCTTTAAAATCAAAGATTGAGTTTGATTTACGCCTTCTTCTTCCCTTATTTTACGATACACATTGAAAACAATATTTCTCGCTTGAGATCAAAGTGGCTTTTTCGACATTTTCACAAAAACAATAAATTGCCAAGAAGATATCACAAAATCTCAACAGCGGTTGACAAACCTTGTACTTTGATTTGGCAGGTGACAATTGACATTGCCATATGAAAATCACATTTTTTTATATTTTTTTAATGCCATGAGATTCTGGTAGACCTATACATACTTACATTTATTGTATGACTTTCGGATTTTGACGGCAAAATACTTACTAAATTTACACTCAAAATTGAGCTCCCTTTTGCGGTGTAAACAACGACGTCGGCATTTCAAAGCCTTGGTCAAGCCAGGTGCCCTGCGGCTCAACTCTGTTAGCCGCTGCCATCTCAATCGACTCGCAATATGTCAGATTTGACAGATCCTCTATAGGAAAACTGTTAAAACTGGCGTATTATAACCTAAGATGACTCTGGGTACTACGTTTAACCGTCACACTTCTCATATAACCGGTGTACTAACAATACTGATTACCAATTTATAGGCACAACATTGTTTACTATAGAAATAAACTATAAGTAGATTGCAGACATCAACAGAGGCTTAAGAAAACCAATGCCCCTGATGCAATATAACTTACGTAAGTGCAAAGAGCAAATTGCTAACGGGAAACGATTCAATTAGTGAGGCTGACTCCAATAAAGATAAATTGATGCAATCATTTTAAAGCGTTTGAAGTTTAGGGGACATTCACGGCGACTATGTATGATTACGATATATCTGAGCCATTTATAAAAGCGTAGTATTGTAGTCCTAATATCGATCCAAAAATTACGCACTACTTTTCTATTACCTCAAGCAACCTGTAAATCAAGGACTATGGGCTAAATAAATATTGTCAGAAATTAAACAACAAAGTTGTCTTGATATAAAGTGTAAGTATTAAGATGAAACGGAGGCTAGAGAGAGGTCCTACCTGAGTAGGTAGTGATAAATTCTCAATTTACGATAATCTGCGAACACAGTCTGCGAATGTGAAATCGACAGAAAATACAAAATAGCATAATTGACTCACCTGTTGTTTTATGAATGATCGGGTGACACTGCTCGCATTAAACCGATGTTAGTAATATTCGTATGAATACAATGCTTTATTTATTTACATTAGATATCTGTTAAAAGTCGCGAATGTTCGATCAGCCGGTAGCTGTCGTCGGAGCGCGGCGGTCGGTCGTCGCGGTGCACTGCGGTCGAATGTGTTCGCGTTTGATGTATTCCTTGGATGATGGGCGCTGGCAGCGCGTGGAAGCTTCGCGCCAAAACCGGTTGCCTTGGTTACCATCAGACGCGCACAACATACGCATGCGCACATGACAAGAAGCAATCTAGCCACAGATACATTATATTATTAATCTAATAATTAGCAGCGCTTATAATTGTATTCCATAAAACAAATGAGCATCGAGAAAGATAATAATGCATCGTGCAGATCAAGGTGTCAGTGCCCTTGATAAAATAAAAAAATAAATATAAATAAATATCGCCAGACGAACACACCAACTGTATCGTACCAAACTAAGCAACGCTTGTACTATGGGTACCGTACAATGGACTGGGGGCGATCCCAGCGACACCCAGACCAGGCCAAATGACGAAAATGCCATTTCCGAAATTCACCCTGACGGGAATCGAACCCGCAACCACGCGGTGTAGCGGAGCCTAGCGGCCTTCGCTCAAACCACTGCGCCATGTCATCATGTCATCCTTTACTGCATTGATTGATTTTAATTAAAGGCAGGCTATAAATTTGAAGTGAGTACTTACTTACCTACAGCGTGATTGAACCAATAGAATTTTGGAATTTGATATAAACACAGAGTTATAAGTTAAAATAATGGACTTAATTCTGGCAAAACAAAATCAAGTGCAGGGGCAAAACACTTCCCAATATCAATAGAAATCTGACAATATAATTTTTATTTCTAGGTGTTTAATTTTTTAGTAAGTAGAAGTACCTTAGGTAGGCGGATAAATAAATAATTGACCAATTAATAAACATAGAGATTAATAATGTCTGCAGTGAATGTACCCATTTAGCTACAAACAAGATTTAATACAAGGGCATTTGTTTTTTGTGCAAATAAAAAAAATATCAGATCAGTCACCTTTCAGTCTATAAAAATAGAGGTGATACCCGTGGCCCCCGCCTACATGGTCCTAATACAGTGTAAGACATCATAAAACTTTTACGGAAAGCCTACAGGCCCAAAAAACTCTACACTTTAAATTTAAGACAACTGGTACAACAGATGGCTAGATAAATGTAACCAGTTTATGACTATTAGGCTGTTTCGTGGTTCACAAACTTCCATCAAGGTCAATTCCTTGTACCTTCAATTTGCAATACCACCTAATGCTTTTAATAATTCTTATACTGAGTTTGAAATTTTGGCTACAAACTAAAATAGACTAGGTATCCCCAAAATTTGAACATTGACCTGAAGTATAAGTATCTATAATACAAATTATAAATTAATAAATATGTTATCTATTAATTACAATTGACATGGAAGTGGACCCCTTGTATCCAAGCAAATAGGCTACTAAGAGCATATTTGCAACGCTCAAATAAACTTTGTTCTCCAAATAAATTTGGCGTATTGAAAATTTTTCCATGCATTGTACAAAAGTCAAATTTATTGGCACTCTAATGTCCGTATTCACACACATAGCTATGAGGTCTCACAGTGCACGCGAACGCACAGCCCATAATAAAATGTAAATCTTTCTATAGATTTGGTAACTTACATATCAAATTTTGACCCTTATGACCACAGGTACCACAATTATTTCATAAAATTTTCTAGTAAAACCATTAGAAAATGATGTTAAGGTGAAGGCGCCTGTCTAGCCCGCGAAATTCAAAATTTTCGAGTATTTTTATAGTTTATCCAAAATCTGAAAATATTTAAGACAACATTTTGTGATTTGCGAAAAACACAGTATGCAGTGCGTTTATTAATACATTTATTTTACTCTAAATATTATCACGGTGGATATGATACTAGTAAATCACTAAATATACAAAAATTGCCAGATTATCTGGATAGCTGTCGTTCTTGAAATGTTTTAGAGTAAGTTGGATATATTAATAAATGCACTGCACACGGTCTTTTTCGCGAATTACAAAAGTTGTCTTTTATTATTGTCAGATTTTGAAAAATTTCTAAAAGAACTCAAAAAATTTGAACTTCGCGGGCTAGACGGGCGCTTTAGCCTTAAACAGGTAAGTACTGAAATTTATTCAAGAAATAACTACAAAACAATTTATATGTCAAGCATTTCCTCCATGCGTATGGAGTACGGCACGTCGTGGACCGAGGTCCAGTTGACGGTGTTGGAGCGCGCCACGACGTCGTCCACCAGCTGGTCGCGGTACTCCTGCCAGCGGCGGTCCGAGACGAACTCCTTGAACAACTGCTTCTTTGTGGGAATCTGGAAGTTGAACCTTATAAACATTATCAGAAGAATCGCGACGATGTTGTTTTTTCCTGACTCTTGTATTGAAGTATTGTAGGTACCTATAGTTACAAATCAAGCAAAGTACTTACACTTTTAAAACAATAAAATGTATATTCAGGAACTCGCTATTATTGAAAACAAACTCATGAACTGTCAGTAATCTGAAAGTTTCTTCCTACTTTCCTATAATTAGTACCTCTCGGTATTTTTACCTTCTTTTCCAAATAATGTTGTATCCTCGACCAGATGTTAGCAGTGTTGCGTTGGATCAACCATATCTTAGGCATCAGCATGCAGTCGACGGGGGTCAGTGCGATGATTCGCCGGTCTCGCATGTTCTCGCCGAAGCCGAATGTTGAGCCAGGATTGTATTGACATACCTATGAATAGTGTCAATTTGGACCGATATTAATCAAATATAATTTGTACTGAATTATTCCTAGGTACTAACTTAGTTTATTTCAGAACATTGAAGTCCAACCTTTCTCCTCTACCACTCCCTATGTTACACTTCCCTTAAGGTCGGCAAAGTGCGAGCAATGCCTTTAGTATTACAAGTAGCCTACACTACATCTAACTCTTTAACATAAGGAATGTTTGTTTGCCGACATGTTATATAAAAAACTTGTACTACCTGCATAAAATAAGTACGAAGATTTGGTGGTTTTATTTGTTTAATCGCCTCCTCCGGTATCACGCTCCATCTGAAATAAAACTTCACGTATTAATAACATCACCATTTTCTTCAACATCCCTAATATTTTTAGACAAATTTCAGGCTACCTCACTGACTCCCGAGGTTGTAATATCACTTGTGACTTTATAGAGGAACTGCGTTCTTTCCGAGAACCACTCACGTTACTTATCCTGTTCTCCCCAACTGGTTCTTCTGTATCCAATACTTCTGCTTCTGGTATCGATTTTATTTTGCTGACATCTTTTTGCATTTGTAAACTCTCCAGTTTGGCGTTGCTAAGCCTCTGTGAGTGCTTCGAAGTCAATGATCCCTTTAATATGCTTTCTAAACGCTTGGATCTATTTTCAGAACCTTCAGTTACTTCCTCTGCTGGAATTACGGTTGAATCTCGCTCTTCTTTACTACTTTCTTTATTGAGATTTTTGTATGCACCAAAATATTTCTCGTCAAAATCTTGTTCGCTTTCTTCTGGGGAAACCTTGATGAAAGTAAAGAGGTACATTTAGATAAGTAGATGCACAAACCGGTCCTATGGATAAAACTTAACTCGTAACTAATGGCAGATGTAAGGAAATAACTACTGTATAAAAATATCACACATATGGATCGTGAAGAGTATAGTAGTTGCGGCCCAATCGTGTGGTGACGAGGACTTGAATGGACTCGATCATCTGACAGCGGCCCGACAAGATGAAGTAAACGAAGTTAGGCACTCCAACGCCATCGCCGAGGAGGGTCTCGTTGGTATCATAAGACTTCATCTTAGCCACTATGCAACCCTCACGACGCGCGACCTGCAACACCGAAGACGAAAATCAAATCAGAGTTTATGAAATATTCTTGCGTTCACTTTCACTATCACATATTTTTCACCTTTTTTCTGATCCAATTCCATAAATTCGGAAGGTAACTATCTTGTCTAAGGAAGGTAACGTGACATCCATAATTTAGGACCTACCTCGTCAAGAGCTTCGAAATAAGTGAAAGCGGACATAGCTCGACGCACTTCATCCCATTGCTTCTGCACGGACGCTTGCAGTACATTTTTGAAGTCTTCCTTCATCAGCGCTAAAAGCTCACAGTGACCTGATACCGATATGGGACAGTAAGTAGTTGGTGATATAATAAATAGTTGTTACTCTATTATAGAATGAAACATTCACCCTACTGTATGGTTACTAGGTAAATAGTTTGATCGAAAATAACCCCTTTCAAGCCATACACCAAGCAAGTAAGGGTGTGAACAGACGGTCTGCATTCTGAATGCTGCTACCGAATCGCACTTCAAAAGTTGCACACCGTAAGGATGAACTGCCTCTATCTAACCTAATCGACCGATATTTTCTTTAAAATTGATAAAATCTAATTAGAAAAGTCACCCAAACGAATTTAGATTAATAATTATTAATTAGTACTAAACAATTGATAGATAAATATTATAGTAAATACTTATTTTAAATAGCTAGGACTAACCAACAGTTGTACAAGTGGCTGTCCTAGGAATATTGTGCAGAAGGGACACCTCCCCGAACATGTCTCCTTGGTGCAGGGCACCGATGTCCACTGACACGTATTGCTGGAGGAGCTCGTCGAAGACCATCTGGCTGACGGTGACGTCACCAGACACAATGAAATACAGGGCGTGAGCATCATGGTGTTGGCGAACTATGACCCGGCCTGGCCCGTAGTACTTGAAGTACGTGACCGCTGCTAATTTTCTTTTTACATGCTATGCAGGGAAGTCAAGAAACAATTACCTACCTACTTGTGACAATTTTATTCGGGCACCGACTGTTTTACATCCTCTAGTAGGTAGTAGGTACCTACCAATCGACTCAACGAGGTTATATTAGGATTCGTCAGAAAACCTACCCATGTTTCAATCATCATCATCATCATCATCATCAGCCTATGCTTGTCCACTGCCACTGCTGGACATAGGCCTCCCCTAACGAGCGCCATAGCGCCGTCTTCAGCTTGCCGCATCCAGCATCTGCGTGCAGTCTTTCGCAGATCGTCATCCCACCTGGTCGGAAGGCGTCCTACACTACGCTTGCCGAGTTGAGGTCTCCACTCAAGAACACGTGGTCTCCACTCAAGAACACGTTTACCCCAGCGGTTGTCGGTTCTTCGCGAGATATGGCCCATGTTTCAATACAAATCTCAAACTTGATGATCGATAATAACTAACCTTACTAACATAAAAACATTAAATAAATAGCTGAAGCCAATTGAGCACAGCTCATATACGAGCTGGCTCGACTGGGATAGTACCACCCACTCACAGAAGATCGGCGTATAGTAGCTATTATAGCTGCATTTCGTACGATGAGTGAGTGCTGGAAACCCAACACCTCCCTTCCCCTCTCTCTGTCCCACACCCCTTCAGGTCGGCAACGAGCAAGCAATGCCTTTCGTACTGTAAACATCTTTAGGCTACAGTAACTGCTAAGACCAGGCGGGACATACACTCTTTACCGACTTTGTTCTTACAAAAAGGTTATAATGTCTCCATCTCAAGATGCAAGCTTAGTTCAACCTGTGGTCATTTGTCTAATGTTAAATCGAATTCGGCATTTTTAAAAGGTCCAACTTGCATTGGTATCATGCATTACTACCACAGTTATACAATTATTATCTGGCACTGTGCTACCAGGTATAGTGGTAAAAAAGAGTCCTTACGTTTGGATATCGTTTGAAGCATTTCAGCCCGCCGATGATACGGTAAATATATTTTTTCTCCTGGTCAGTTCGTTCGTCTGCTGGTTTGTTCAAAAGAGCTTTGTCCTGCAATGTTAGCAGGACTAATAGGAGTGGAAAGGTAGATGGTGAAAATACAATGTAGGTGCATAATGCATTTCTTCTTGTCCTTAAAAGTATATCGAGACGCTTAGAAAAGAAGGAAGTAAAGAAAAAGTGGTGCCGCGCCGCTCCGATAGGCTGCAATGCTACTTAGTCGCAACTTTAGTCTCTATTGGTTCGCCTGATGGATCTTAGAACGTTCCGATCTGGAGGCAGATCTACCCCTGCTGTCTCACTTGGCAGCAGCCCAAGCCGAGGCTTCGCCTTATGTGGCGCCCTTGAACTAGCTGCCCCCCTGCCCCACTGGCTGGAGCGCACTTTGCGCTCGCCTTGTCTCCGTTTGAAGTTATTATGGTTACTTCAGACAACATTTATTGTATTTTTGTTTTAGACAACTACTGTATGGTCCCAAACTAAGCAACAATTGTACTATGGTTACTGTACAATGCACTGGGAGCGCTCCCAGTAAAACAATATAAAAAAGAATCATAGAAAAAAAGATGTGCTAAGTAGGTAAGTCTAACATTTATATTCAGCAGTTGTTTTTTCTTGGTCTTCGCGCGCACAGCCTGCGCTACCCTCCTCTTCACATCATCCACGCCTTCGTAATGTTCGACGCCTTCGATCAACCAATAAATATTGGCCAGCACCAAACGGCCCAGAGCCCGGAATAAACATTTTGCGCGAAACTTCCGTTGCATCAACACCATGGGGTCCTAAATTTAATCATAAAAATAAGCCCATTTAATGTCACACCTTTGGCCTCCCCTCAATGCAAGGGGGATTCAGACCATGAAATAAAAAAAAAATCTAATTACTGGCTTAGATTAGCGAACGAATAATAATCTATTTATTAATCGTCCGGTAGGTAACAAGTTAACAACCGTCCGTAACGGATTTTATTAGGTTAGGAAGAGTGTGCGCTATGGAAGTAAATACTTACAATTTCTTTCTTTTTAGCACCTCGTCCAGACATAATTAATAAATATGCAATTCACAACAAAAATAATAACAATTATTATATTAAATCAAAACGTAAAACAAATCTTTGTCGTTGACAATAGAGCAAGAGAATTTAAAAGGCAAAACAGAGTACTTCAGATTTTAAATAATCCCGGCAAAATATAAAGATATTTTTTTGTCTATGATTCAAAGATAAACAATTTTTGAAGCACCTTCTCCACTAGTCACTAGATGGGAGTAATTGCAGCACGTTCTTTTCAGTAATTTTACTTCAGGGTTCAAGCTTTCGAAAAACGTTGCCAAGAAATCTTAGACCTTTTAACACCTCTCTGCAAGAAATGAAGTGGGAGCACAGACACAGACTTAAAAATACTACAGCACAGACTTCTTAAGGTGAAGGCGCCTGTCTAGCCCGCGAAGTTCAAATTTTTTGAGTTCTTTTAGAAATTTTTCAAAATCTGACAATAATAAAAGACAAATTTTGTAATTCGCGAAAAAGACCGTGTGCAGTGCATTTATTAATATATCAAACTTACTCTAAAACATTTCAAGAACGACAGCTATCCAGATAATCTGGCAATTTTTGTATATTTAGTGATTTCCTAGTATCATATCCACCGTGATAATATTTAGAGTAAAATAAATGTATTAATAAATGCACTGCACACGGTATTTTTCGCGAATTACAAAATTTGTCTTTTATTATTGTCAGATTTTGAAAATTTTTTAAAAGAACTCAAAAAATTTGAACTTCGCGGGCTAGACAGGCGCCTTCACCTTAATACTAGAGAGGGAGTATTATGGGTACCCCCGTAAGGGACAGCAAACATTGTTGTCTACGGCCAGAGGTAGATGGGCTATAGTGGGCTAATATGGGCTAATAATAACATTATTATTATTCTAATTCTAAATAACTTAATTCCACATTAATTAATTGTGCTGTGTTTATGCTATACTGGCACTTAGCAGGCAACTTAACTTTTTCATAAGATGACATGAACATAACACAGGAACATAAACAAACCCACCTCTTTAATCTGTGGGGGATTGAAAATGATTTGACAATTTTTGTGACACTAGTTTGACACTTCGGCTTATTCGGTTCAGCTTGTTGTTTCGTGTAATTTACAAAAGAAAGTATCAACTAGGTAATTCAAATTAACAACTAAACTCTCCTTCACGTTGAACACATTTCATCAAAATGGTGAGGTCTAGGCAAACTAAGTGTAGTACCTACTTATTTTATGACAGTCATGTACGAGAGCAAATAGTGTACCTATACATTTTTTTTGTAATTGCAGAGTTTCGGTCTACCTTCCGTGAAAGTCAAGCCGGAACATGCCGCCAATATCGAAGTGCATGAGGGTCCATTCGGAGTACCAAACCCAATGGTGGCCGGCCTTAGTGCTACAAAATCAAAGCTTGGCGTCTCCCATCCTTTAGAAACCTCTGAACGGAATGTTAGTAAAATTCATACATTACTAATAGGTATTATTGGTGGAAAAGTATTTTGTCTTAGTCTAGTTGTTCAGCTGGTCCCCCTCAATCTTCTATCTATATATCGTATATAATCGTAAAGTATGCATTTGATCATGTCATGATCTTCAGAAAAGTGTTGTGCATGAGCCCACAAAGGTTTCTGAGTTGGTACAACCAATCTTTGACAGATGCGTAGCAACGCTCGCAGGGTACAGCTAGTAACATATAAAGGTTAATTTTTAATAGTAGATTTTGCAGACAATTAGGCTTACTAAGACAGTGTATCAACCAGTGATAATACAGTTAACGGACAGATATATTATTTATTAGCTATCCAACAAGTAGATGATGGCGAACAACAGCCATAAAAATACATGAAAGGAATTGATTTTTACGGAATTTACATAGTACATTTCGAACATTACAAGGCACATTCTTTGTTTTTCAGTATCACTTGAACCAAGAAAAGATGAACATGGCTATGCTCCGCAACATTCAAGGTCTCCATGCACCGCTCAAACTCACAATGGAGATGAAGTTTACGAATCAGGTGTGTAACTTAAACATGCTGTAAACCTACATTTCATGAAATCTGCACCCTAATTCTGCTTATCAAAAAGCATGTAATTGAATTAATTAAAATCCTAGATTTTCGTCATTTGAACAATTTTGGCAGGCTCTCAAATAAACAGCAAGAGCAAATTACAAAACAGGACATTTACGAAATATGCCCCGATGGGATTCAAACCCGCAACCACACCACGCAGTGAGCCAATCGGCCTACTCTCAAACCACTGCACCAAGCGGTCTTCAAATAAGTTTCTATAATATAAGTAGTTGAAAATTGAGAAATCAACATAAACTATTGTTAATGTATCCTCAGTGCAAATAATAGTAACTAAGTGCAGTAGGAATTATTAGTAAGGTACTCACTTCACTTCTACATAGGTTCAAGGTTATATATAGGTTCAAGTGATGTAGCAATTTCCTAAATTTACTACTAGTTATTTTACTGTAGTCATATATACCAATATGCTACCTATCTTATGTGACGACAGGCACTAATAGACTTAATGTCTACAGGTATTAGGTATACTGACAATGTTTCAATAATTTAAAGAACTCAAAGAATTCTTTGAAATTATTAATTGTAAGTGCTCATTTTATGTCCAGATTGGTCACCTCCCTTTCCTACAAAGATCAAACTTCCAAAATGAGGTCCTCAGTGGAAGACATCTTGAAGTTGGCTTCGAAGACATCCTCAACACTCCAGAATTCTGTGAAGTAGCCGGGCAACCTCATGCAATGGTTGAGCGGTCTCTCGGTATACTGTGAGATAGTTAATTAAGTACCTACTTCAATAGTACTGTGAGATATTTTTAATAAAACACTTCTAATACATCTTGTAGTATGTTATTTTTAATTCAATTCAGTACAAGTATGTGGTAAATCTACCTACTTGCACATAATATATTCTATGGTAATACATATATATCAATTTTTGTAAAATATCCAAATTCAGTTCTTCACGATGTCCTGTATCCTAAGCCTGCATATTTTCTTCACTTCATTTATTCCCGTAGTTATTTCTTCTTCACGTGTATTATGGTACCGCCATTGTAAGCCTTCGATTATGGATTGCACCTTATTTTCTCTTGCACAAATTATAAAAGGGAAACCGAATTTTTCTTTGTACCTGTAAAGATAACGTGTATTTTCTACAAGCTCCACCTCGTGACAATGGGAAGAAACTATTTATCTCATAATAATATACTTAAGTTACACGTGGCAAAACTAGATGGCAGTAACATATTTAGTTCGTATTGCAATCTATAGGTAGAGACACTTGTCTGTGAAATGTTATGGTAAATGTACAAGGTTCATTTAGATTTTAGTTCATCAAACATGGCCACAGAGTACTTACTTTGTATACAGGGTGGCACATCAAGAAGGGTCCCAATACCCTTTTCGATATGCCAACTTGTATACTAAAATTGTATGACGTTTAACTAAACCCCACGAAATAAATAAACACATAAATGTTTTGTGTTCTGTGCTTATTACCGTATATTCCTCTCATCAATCAAGGTCTTCTGTTCCTGGGTGAGTTGGTTGAGGCCAGCGCTGCGTTGTTCCCCGGCAGACTCGCGCGTCAGCTCGCCTTGTGCCGCCAATCGCCCTGCTAGATCCGGATGAAGTTGTAGCACTACCAACTTTTCTGTAACGTAGTACGAAACCCCAAAGTTTTTCTACCAGTCCCGACTGGTAGTAGGAACTAGGAACAGAGTACCTGCTTATACCAGACGTGGACGAAAGAGATTTCCTAGAACGTGAAGGGACTTTTCTTCAGCCACAACATACCTACCTGTTCTTAAGGCTAAAGCACCCATCTAGGCCGAGAAGTTCAAATTTTTTGAGGTTTTTTAGAAATTGTTCAAAATCTGATAATAATAAAAGGCACATTTTGTAATTCACGAAAAAGACCGTGTGCAGTGCATTTATTCATATATCCAACTTACTCTAAAACATTTCAAGAACGACAGCTATCCAGATAATCTGGCAATTTTTGTATATTTAGTGATTTACTAGTATCATATCCACCGTGATAATATTTAGAGTAAAATAAATGTATTAATAAACGCACTGCATACTGTGTTTTTCGCAAATCACAAAATGTTGTCTTAAATGTTTTAAGATTTTGGATAAACTGTAAAAATACTCGAAAATTTTGAATTTCGCGGGCTAGACAGGCGCCTTCACCTTAATAAACAAATTATTTTAACAACTAGGTAGGTATACTGCTCAACTTCCTGGATACCAGCCTCTAACAGAATATCGGCGTAAAGTAGCTATTATAGCTGCGATTCGTACGATAAGCGAGAGAGCCTGAAAGTTGAACCCTCCTCCCTACCCTTTCTCCTGAGTCGGATAGAGATCCCACTCAGGTCCCGATTGGCAACGTTTGAGAAATAGGTACCTTTTATTAATATTGCAAGCATCTTCGGCTTTGGTAAGTATCTACCTACTTAACTGTTTAGTATCAGGCGGGTCATGTCATGTTTGGCGATTTTGGTATAGGTACATAAAATACCTAATTATAATATGTAATAGATAATTAGGATAGCGTTAGTTAACAGTTAACACTGATAGTGAAGAAGCCACATTTTGAAGCGTATGTACCTTCAAGCAAAATAAGTAGGTAGAGTACTCGGTATAAGTAAATAGGGTGTCATAAAATAACTTGAGTATTCTACACTTACAGAATATAACGTGCTTATTAATCAGTCTGCCTAGGCGGAACTCGTCGCTTAGCCTCAGACGTCTTCATTGTTTTGTGACCAGTTCGATCTAAGCCATATTACTACAAGCATAATCCACTCACCTTCAACGCTGAGACCGTCTAAATATCCATTAAAAGCGTCGCACAGATCAGCTAGATTGCCAAATGGTCTTTTATTTTTCACTTGCACAGCTGCGTCCGGACATAGTTCTATCACGTTATCAAAAACCCTTTCAAACTGCTTGTCATCTAAAGAATTTACTTCGGTGATGTTAATTAGGGAACTGTGAGACATTGTGAGCTTGTTTGCTACTGAACGGCGACAATCACTGTACAACTGTCATGTATTTTTATCAGCATATTATCGTCCGTTAGTTCCACAGGTCATTATGGGTTCAGCTAATGATACATTTTAATATTGGATGTGTTTGCTTCAATTACAAACGTACAGTACCAACATTTTTTGGCTGTAGTACCCTTATTATCCAACTGTGCGATGCAAAGGAGGGTAATGTGTTTATCAGCCTATGTATTTATGTATGTATGTTTGTTCTTTTGTGGTACTCTAGAGACCAAACGCGTGGGCTGATTTCGATGATTCTTATGCCAATCGATTCGTCTTCATCTTTCGATTATCAATTAAGACATGACAGGAGTATCATGGTGGGGTATCATTAAATAGGTATTTGAAAATCATGTCTAGGTGTCTCGTATAATTTCTCATTTTCAATTACCATTAAGTGCTATACTTAATGATTCAAAGTTAGTTTAATAATAATATATCGGCAGACCGACCAACCAACTGCATGGTCCCAAACAAACCAACGCTTGTGGATACCGTACAATGTACTAGAGGAGATCCTAGTGACACCCAGACTAAGGCAAACTATAAAAAGGCCATTTCCCAAATTTACCCCGGCAGGAATCGAACCCGCAACCACCATGTGCAGTAAACCGAGCGGCTTTCGCTCGAACCACTGCGCCAAGCGGTCGTCAAATGATTGAGATGATGATGATGATGAGATGGATTAATAATTAGTAGGTGGTATTTTAGAGCTCCGCAAGCCACCTAGTAGTCACCACAATATTAATTCCTTCAAATTAAATGACAAGATTGCGAAATTTGCCGGCTTATAAAGGTACCTAGTACGTGCCGGTATACGATTTAGTTACTAGTAAGTAGGTACCTACCTAACTAAAAATTGTAAAATAATAAAGTAAATATTAAAAAAAACCCCGTAGCATTTGTTATTATTAATGTAAGGTATAGGTAAGTACTATCATCCCAAGGTTAAAATATAAGTAGTAGGACTATCTGCGATCATTCTGGCGTAATGATTAATCGATAAAAGTCATAAATACTGATCGTCTTATCTAACCTACCGGATTCATCTAACAGTGAAAGTTTGGTTAAAGATTATACCCTTGCAAAGGTGACCTAATAGGATCTATGACCTGTTAGGTTTATTCCTTCAGGATATACCGGTCTTTTTTTATTATTTATTTAGAAAATACCGGTCTTAAACCCTTACAAATGATTGCACCATAAATAACCAAGCAAACACTGGAGTAGGTACAACATCTCTTAGAACTTTTCGCTTCGCTTGTACCATTCCTAAACAAGTCACGTTTTTCCACCGAGAACCCTTTATTTATCTGCATTACCTAGATCTCCGTAAAGAGAAACAAAAGCGACATTTATGTGTCAGTTGGTGTAGCAGCGCGCGAATAAATCAGCGGCTGTCGCGGGGTGGCGGTAACGACGCCGCGGGGAGAGCTGCCGCGTTGTCGCCGCGACAAATGGCCGCCAGGGACTTGTTTCGCACACGATCGCAGAGAGGTTTGGGGTCACCATCATGATGGATCATTGCGAAGAATTTTCTCCGTGCTATAGAACAAAATGGGCATGAGATATCATGGTACTTATACCTACCCTTATGTTATATGACATGTAAGTATCTAGGCAAACTGGGTAAAGTGGTAACTTACTTACACTACTATCGTCCATATGTCTAAAACTGCTATATCGATTTTGATATTTTTTCTATGGGACAAGTTGGAGGGAGAGTAAGTACCTACCTAGGTATTCCCTTTCAAACAAAAATGTAAAATCCGTCCACAATTGACGGTGTAATCGGTGAACATTCTTAAAAAAGAAATACATACAGACGAACATAGAACCTCCTCCGTTAGTCCTCCGTAACCTCCTCCGTAAGCCGGTTAAAAATGTACACCAAGCCATCAACTCAATTCCAATTGGTAAGTAATGAATCGGATAAATGTTTCTTCTTGTATATTTTTGTACATAAGTAGGTACTTACTGACTTACAAGCATTGTGGATCAGGATTTTCCTTCATTATCGTCACCCTACAATGAGTTTTTGCGATCAAAAATAATGAATGCGGATCGTTTTGAAAGCAATTGGTAATTTGAATTCGGCTGCTGTATCACCTGTATGGATGATAATTATTATTCTAAAAATACTAATTCACCTATCGCCATCATTACCTGAATCCTAGGTACCTAGGTAGTTAAAATTTGTAGGTAAGATGAGATTAACCTACCTATCAGATGTACTTATAGAAAATAACTTACTTAGCTAAAATTTAATGATTTAGTTATGCAGAATGCCGATAATTAGAATGTTTATTGGTCACGACTCGGATTATTATTAATCACGAATAAGCAACCGTTCGATAAAATGCGCAAATTTATACCTTATAGTATAGTATGTAGTTAGCTTACTATACAACTAGTTATAAGTATACCGGGTGTAACAGAAGATTCAGAAGTCCTAATAAATATTGTATGTACTACCTACTTAGGTTGGTAATGTAAGATTAATTTTAAGACTGGCATTTCGACTATGTGCTTATAATTCTTGTTCAATTTGAATTTATGGTTCCAATGTTTTTTTTATATAGTTGGCTCTCTGAAAAAGGATTTCCACCAAGTTATAAGCTTCTTGATTTCACTGTGTTTTTATAATTCTTGTTCAATTACAATTAATCTTAGACCATTTAATTCGTTAATCTATGCAATTAAGGCTAAAGCGCCCATGTAGCCCGCGAAGTTCAAATTTTTTGAGTTCTTTTAGATTTTTTTCAAAATCTGACAATAATAAAAGACAAATTTTGTAATTCGCGAAAAAGACCATGTGCAGTGCATTTATTAATATATCCAACTTACTCTAAAACATTCCAAGAACGACAGCTAACCAGATAATCTGGCAATTTTTGTATATTTAGTGATTTACTAATATCATATCCACCGTGATAATATTTAGAGTAAAATAAATGTATTAATAAACGCACTGCATACTGTGTTTGTCGCAAATCACAAAATGATGTCTTAAATATTTTCAGATTTTGGATAAACTATAAAAATACACGAAAATTTTGAATTTCGCGGGCTAGACAGGCGCCTTCGCCTTAATGGTAACATTGTTTTTTTTATTTTGATAATACGGGCGGATAGTCTGTGAAAAAGGTAGAGGAGGATTGCTTTGAGATAGATTTAAGAAGAAAGGCATAGAAAATTCTTGTTAAAACTTTTATAAAGTGTTTTATTTATTAATAATGCTCTTGTGTAATGTATTTTATAGTACCTACATCATCATAGACATAGTTATATTTACCTACAGACGATTCATTGCGTATTGTTTAAGATATTATGAGTTAAATATATGTACTTAATATTACTAGGTAGGTACCTACGTAATTTAGTACATAGGTTAAATTAAGCCGCCACCTATATCCAAGAAAAAGCTTGTTATTTAATTGAATTGCACCTTCATGAGATGTCCATAACTTTTTTTTAAACTGACGGAAAAAAACATTGAAATAACGTGTACAAATTTCGAAATAAAATATTATAAATTGAGATACCTACAATGTAATTGCACGTAAGTAGCTACCTACATACCTTAAGGTGAAGGCGCCTGTCTAGCCCGCGAAGTTCAAATTTTTTGAGTTCTTTTAGAAATTTTTCAAAATCTGACAATAATATAAGACAAATTTTGTAATTCGCGAAAAATACCTTGTGCAGTGCATTTATTAATACAATTATTGTACTCTAAATATTATCACGGTGGATATGATACTAGTAAATCACTAAATATACAAAAATTGCCAGATTATCTGGATAGCTGTCGTTCTTGAAATGTTTTAGAGTAAGTTGGATATATTAATAAATGCACTGCACACGGTCTTTTTCGCGAATTATAAAATTTTTCTTTTATTATTGTCAGATTTTGAAAAAATTCTAAAAGAACTAAAAAAATTTGAACTTCGCGGGCTAGATGGGCGCTTTAGCCTTAATAATTTTCAGGCGAATAATTAACGCTAGGTATATAATAACAGTAATAACGTTAAGTGCATATATAACTGAGAACCTACCTACCCCAATGACAATAACAATTATGGAATAACAGTCGTAATAACTGTTAATAACACGAACAGGTAGACGAGTCGTTCTCCAAACAAAACATTACGATGGTGACACTCTTGAGAAATCAAAATGTGCTTTTAAAATGATATGGAAACAATAAACATAATAGCTGCACTGGCATGTGATTGCTGTGAATTAATTAAAGTGGTTTTCATTAGGTCTATAAACGGACGTCGCGCCATGCCTGACCGGCACGGACTCGGTGGGGTTGCCAGGGAAGTGGGAATCACCCCCAATAACAGGAGCATTCAATAATTACCTATGTTTATTAAATTACAATGATGTTATTACACATTACTTTCTAGACACTTGAAGGTTTTTTATAGTCTCATGGGTATTGCTACTTATATCATATTATTATCAGGCAAGCTTCTCAATGAGAAATACAAACCTAGGAATAGAATAGATAAATAGGTACTAGTACCGACCTGCGTTCTTGATTCTGGAATTCGAATATGATTAATACCTACCTGTTTAACAATTAATGAATGAGAAGTTTAATGAGGTAGTAGCTTTTATTCAGTCAGTTATTGGTCTTATAGGGGGTAGGTAGGTTTAGATTTTTAATTTTGTGATTTGGTTATAAATCAGGGAAAACATAAATACTTAGGCCCGTATTAATAAATCGATATCAAGAATGATAGAGATCTTATGTAGGTATGCTGTTGAATTTCCATGATCACTATCAGACTTGACATCGATTTATTACTACCTACGGGCCTTAAACACCTTATTTAATCTAGGTTCCTACATAAAATTGACTGAGGCGTTACTTTCCCAAAAGCCGTTGTAAAATGAAGATGATGTTAAGTCCTTCTTCCAAAAATTTTAGAATAAAGATAGACGTCTGCAATTATTACTATGTAATGCTTGGTGATCTCAATAGGCAACACACTGGATCTATTATATTTATATTAATATCTATTATTCTTTGTAATTATTAACTATATAAGCAACTGGCGATAACAAAATGTAAAAAGACAAGTCCGCTGAGTTTCTTGCCGGATCTTCTCAGTCGAGGTCGCGTTCCGATCCGGTTGTAGATATAAGAAAGAAAAAAAAATGGACAATTTGTAAGTGCCCCCCGTAGGCCTAAACAAAATAAACGCTTTGACGTTGACATTATTTTTCATGCGTGTGTAATAAAAATGAAAAAAAAATCCACTAAAGTTGTGTGGCAACACTGCAGTAGGCGCGGGCGGCCGCCATGTTGGATGGAACCGCGCGCCAGGGCGGGGCCTCGATCGCAGATAACGAAGCTCCACGAACGACGAGCCTCACATGCCGAACGCGACATCCGCGTGTGACGTTTCGACCGCCTCGCTACTGGCTACCTGCATGCACGAAGCCACTCTATGTATAACATCTGCGGTCACACCGAGACTGTTAATGCATACCTACTGACCATATCTTATGTCTTATGTCTTATGTCCAAGTTATTAGTTTGATAAATAGTTTAGGTAGGTATATAAGAACACTATTATTTTAGGATTCTGAGACGACCTTAAAATAACTTTATCCGGACCTAAGTTAATTTAATGGTGCTTGCGTTAATAATGGTGCTACTAGCTTTTAAAGCTTCAACAAAAGTTTTGTGGCAACTGTAGATAAATTACCCAATTAAGAGGCAGTATTCAATTTTCGCATTATAATAAACTATCTCTTGTCCGTGACTTCGTCCGTATGGATCTCAGAACCGAATTTACATACAAACTTCCATCCCCTATTTCACCCCTTAAAGTTTATTTTCGCGACAATAGGTAGTCAATGTCCTTCTCTAAGATCGAACTCTTTACACATCGAAATTAATTCAAGAAGACAGGGTTACTTTTGCACTTATAATATTAGTCTGGTTAACAAGTAAAATTGACATAAATTATACTTGGACACTACTTTTCTAATCGATATTTGTGTTCATTCCTAGTACCTACGAAGTACCTATATAACAGTTTTCCCTTTCCCACTATCTCGTATAAGTACCATTTAAGTATTCTTTTCCTGCACCGCCGTACGATCGATGCCTAGTGACATTAAATCTCTTATCTCCGCCATGTGGATACAGGTCCTCAATAAAACCCTTTTACGTAACACGTGATGCAGCCCTGATTGATTTACGACCGCGATCGTCCCCACAATATATCCCAAGTTTACTTTAGACAATCCGACCGATGCACAATACTTCGGATAATTTATTTACATGCGACGTTAACTCAATCCTTTATCTCTTTGTTGGGAAGTTTCAGGTCAGATAAAGCAATAATGTGTGCCTTTAATGTCAATCGTAAAGTGGAATCAGACGCGTCCTACGGCGTCATGGGGTTAATGGGAAGGGTAAAGTAATTGCTCACAAAGTCACAGAACATAGGTACCTACATATTGTACACTAGCTGAGCCCGCGACTTCGTCCGCGTGGAATTTAATTGACAAAGTTTCATACAAACTTTCATCCCCTATTTTATCTCCTTGAGGGTAGAATTAATCAAAATCCTTTCTTAGCGGATGCCTACGTCATAACATCTAACTGCATGCCAAATTTCAGCCCGATCCGTCCAGTGGTTTGGGCTGTGCGTTGATAGATCACTATGTCAGTCACCTTTGAGTTATATATATATATAGATAAGCCATGTGGTGTGGGTTGGATAAGCACCACCATTGCTAAGAAAGTTCTATCTTGCTAAGAAAGTCTTAGTCGTAACGAATTAAAAGCATAGGTAGATCTGCACCGGATCGAGCACCACCTATTTTATGCACTTCTCTTTTATCTAATACGAGCTGCGCTTTTTTTTTTTATTTTTTTTTAATTGGCTATATGTTCTTGGCCAGAGTGGCCATAACAACTTCACCCGGACAGAGGGCGAGCGCAAGTGCGCTCCAGCCAGAGGGGCAGGGGGGCAGCTAGCTCAAGGGCGCCACAAGGGACACGACCTCGGCTTGGGCCGCTGCCAGAAGAGGTTGCGAGGATAAATCTACCACCGGATCGGAATTCGAGCTGCGCTTCGCGGTTTCGCCCGCAAAGTAGATAACTATGCAATTGTTTTGTGAATGTCTTGGATTTACCCTTCGGAAATTACCCTCGTAATATTATGCTTTATACCTATCTATAGTTCTAAAGTTCTCCTAAGATTTATAACGTTGACAGACAATCGTAAATAATGTCTTTATCAAGATAATAAAACGCTTACCGGTGACGTAAATCAATGATAACGGTGATAACTTTGTGTTTTTTTATTTGTGTGTTCGCAATCTATCTAGGAGATACCTATTTGATACTTTATCTATTCTATTATGCTATGTTACAAGAGCTGTGTAATGATTCTTATTGTACTCAACTATCTTCTTACAATAATTATTCACACATCTGTTTACAAATAATCTACTTATTACTAACATCAGCCGGTAGAGTTTCAATGGTGCCTTGCCCTGCCCATAAGTATCCTTCAATGACTTCCACACAATATTATAATTTAGTAACTAACATATGCCGAGTTTCAATCATAAGGAGTCGCACATATTATGAAAAGTTGTGTAGATACCTACCAGACCCAATTTTCCTATATGTATACAATATTCCTACCATTGAAAAGAGTAACCATTGAGTTTCTTGCCGGCTCTTCTCAGTAGAAGCAGCATTCCGAACCGGTGGTGGATTCTGACTATTCATAAATGCTTTGTAGGCTTACATGAATAAAAACAATTTTGAATTTCCTAATTAGAGCGCAGGAGATGTATTTCCTTTTATTGTAGTTGCTTGGTAGTAGCCAATATTCCAGAAAATAAGTTCGTAGTTTGTAACGCAACAGTAGAAGTTAAAACATTCGCAAAAAAGTATAGAAAAGTATGTACCTAAGTAAATTAGGTCTACCTATCTAGGTACTAATTGACAGACTACGTACGCTACGCCGTAGCAAATAAAAAACTCCGACTTAATTATGATGTTATGTAGGTAACAATCATAGATGGTAATATAAGCCATGATGGATCCAGGACCCTGACGTATGCGGAGTTCACACGCGTTGTTGATTTATGCTGGGCCTGTGGCGTGGCGTGACGCGGCGCGGTGCGGCAGCGGTGCGGCGCGGCGGCGGCGCGGGCGCGGCAGGTACGCGGCCGGCCCGGCTTTATAGCGGAACTTTAATTTACGACCGCTCTAAATTACGTGGATTTACTGCGCGCCTTTATTGGCCCGCTACGAACGCCCCCGCCACACTCCGCCCTTCCTCCCCACTAAATAACTTTAATTCCTTTTGTACTGAGAACTTCTGCTCGAAAATGCATCGCTAAAACTGCATAATTTAATGCCCCATAAAACTGATAGCGAATCCCGTCTACCTAAATCGTAAATCGGTACGGTAGCCTGAAGACGAATATGGTGTTTGGATCAGACTGTAAATAGTAACGGCCATGTTCGCCGCTAATTAACTTTTATGAATGTAACCGTGGTAGCGTCGCTAGTAAATAAAAATCTAGTGTGAAGACGTAACGCAGTGTAAAGAGCATCGGTCCATTTCCTTCATTAGATGACTCAAGCACTTATTATTCGTTGTATCAACGTCCGAGCCTTATCCTCGCGTTGGAATGTATCAAGTAATCGTGAAAAGCTCTGTCCCTCGGTGCGCGAGCGCAAGGCCACGTCACATCCGGCGTTATCTACAAGGAGAAAGCGGATGCTGGGCGTCGGTGACTTCAAAGAGCTGGAGCCCTTTGTCGGCGATCGCTCTTAATTGCTATTGCGAAACTACCTACGTTTATTACCCCGTAATGAACTCGAGTTATCGGCGAAAACGCGCGGCGCTTTCAGACCCTTTTAAAACAATTCGGATTGTAATTAACAAATCGCGAAGATGTGTTAGAGAATGCGTATAATAATTGAACAATTGGACGAGTCATAATTGTGGGTTCTTTATTAGGTTTATTTAATAGTCGGAATGTGTTCACCACATACAACATGTACCTATCGTATGATTAATGTGTACTATAATCAAGTTCCTCAACAGGCAAAGTAAGACGCAAACTCTGAAAGAATGGATTATTTATTTTAAATACATAACGATTAGACGCAAAGGATTTTTTAGTCTGATTTGGATAGACATCCACCTAATGAGAGCTAAGTCATGTGCGCCGTATCCTGAGAACCATTTAATGGCCCCTCAGCCCACGGGCCCGGCTTTTAACTTCTAATCTAAGCCTATTAAACATCACGAAACCCTCTCCGATTTCTTGTGAATGCATTTCCAAGTAACCGACGCGATATAATTGTAAAAAATAAAACTCGGGACGGACAACAAACACGTTTTACCTAAGCATAATTTGCATGTGGCACGATCTCTAAACGGTATGACTCTGACGAGTGATTTTGGAAAATAGGTCTAAACGCCAATGCAGTTAAGTCTATAAAGGTTTACGGTCGGTGGTGTGTATGGTGTTTTGATATGATGATGTATTTTATAGCGTTGGCGGCCGGGCAGTAATTGGAAGCGAGGATGCGCGGGCGCAGTAAAGCGGCAATTGACCAGAAAATAACGAGCCCTCGGCGGCGGGTATACTTATAGCTCGCATATGCTTCTTATATACAGCAGCTGCCGTGTGTCGATATATTTATTGTAGTTCGAAAATATTTATTTGTAACAAATTAAGCACGCTGAATTAAAATCTATCGGCTGTGGGGCTTAGAGACGGTTGTTCCGCTGACTGCGTTGCTTGATAATTGAACTTTAAAACTTTTCTACAATTACTTGCCAGACAAATGAAATGTATGCACTTATGGCTAATTATATGATTTTGGATCCAATTCATCAGGTTTTAGGATTTTAGGTAGGCTGTTCCACAATTAAATCCGAAGACGGTCCCGGACAAATAGTACATTTTGTCCACTTGCACCTATACGAAAACTTCGTCAGTTTTCTTATCCCAAATCGCCACAATTTCAACATGGTAAAATCAATAAAGCAGTGTCGTGCCGGCAACGGATTAACAAGAGTAAATAAATATGTATCAAAATACAATCAGTAATGGTTATGGACCCCGCTGCGAACGAATAGAGGAGTCCATACAAACCGATGATGATTCCATAAATTTATACAGTGCACAATAAAAGGCAGCTTGGAACAAAACGGCGTCACCTCGTTTTATGGACTGGCGTACGCGTATACGCACCAATCATTGTCTCGGCGTAAAACTTGGCTAGTTTTAGAACAATCGGCCGGTCCCCGGTAATTACGTGCCGTGAAATTGGTGAATGACCAACTTTATTGGGTTTTAGCGACACGATCCTCATAAACGTGGGTTATATGAGCGCTGTAACGAATCAGCTCGTGAATTTAATAATTACCTAGTGGATCGTGTTAAATAAGTATGGACTAAATTTGTCATCCTAACGATGTAATCATCCTTGACGAGGCCGTTTCTATGAGAGGGAGGTCTCTATACAGCAGAGTGCTGAATGGCAGATGTTGTCCTGGGCTTGAATGCCGCGGATGCCGCCTAACCGGGGGTGTTAGGCGGCATCAATGCCATTTCTAAAATATATGATATGCAACTTGTATATGAATCAATCAATCAATTTACCACATTCTCTAAGCCTAGAAAAGGTATGTAAAGCATGTAGTGAAAGATGGACCTTAGCTGGCGAACTCCGAAGCAAACAGCGATTCGCCTTGACATAAATGACTTGTCTCTACGTCTATCTATGTCGGGCCGCGCCGGTCGCGTACCGGTGCTAATTAAACACTAATAAAAGCTTTATTAAAACGACCAAATATATGAATACTTTACTGGTTACATTTACGAGTCGAAGTTACAAAATTAATGTAGCAATATAATGAAGTTACTTTGACGTGACATAAAAATGTCTCGGAGCAATTAAAATGAAATATTAACTATAATTTATGATCTTACTAACAAATACAAAAAGTACAGCTGTGCTTAAAAACAGTAATTATACGGAGCACTTGTTTAATTTAAAATTATATGCATATAGATGCCAGTAAACATTAAATTACCTTAGAAAAAAAATAAGCTATAATCTGTGACTCTCATTTCCCATAGGTTGTAAATCATTCATGTAAAAGATTTCAACGTCTTAAAAAATATGGATTTTTGCACGCTTGCCTCTCCGTCTAATAATGAGTTACATATATCTCAAGATCAAATAAAATAGCACATAATAAAAATTTTATCTAATAAATGAAGCTCTAGATTGAAAAAGCTGCAGGAATGTGTATAATGTCGTAGCGCGTAGGCGGGGTTAGTTAGGGCAGCTTAAATCGCGGGGCGGGCGCGGGCGGGCGCGGGCGGCAGCGGCGGCGCGGGCGCGGCACCGCGGCGGATTAAACTCGGACAAAGGCGACACATGAAACGCGCCGCCGAATCTGCTTATCACGCCTTATTGTTTGTTGGCCGCTCGATGTAATATTACCCCCTATATATCAACATTCACGTGGGCACAGTGTGTGTTTATGTAATGATAAAAGACTGAGTGTGAGCCCTCCTTGTCCGAGGGCCTGAGTGCTGGAAGTCTCTATGGTAGAGCTTATTATATGCATATAAATATATAATCATCTGTGTCTTTTTCATCACAACGGAAAACACCTTTGCTAGAGTCGTCATTACGTAATAAATACTTATCTCATTTTATGGTAGAGTCTCGCTAACTCTACATAGACCTAACGGATTATTAAAATATTTAATTTAATTTGATTCTAAACTTTTAGCCTATGTATTAAGAACTCATTACTGTAACAATTAGGTAATAATTACGAAGACCTATGTGCTCTACTAATTACGGGGAATAATTACTTGATTTCAAGCGAAGTCATAGCAATTACGCTCCATTACACAGTTAAAATACAATGTTGTGTTATAATTTGTTCGTCTTTATAGAGTTCTTCCTTCTCACGTTGGTGCTCTACCTACACCAAGCCTCACACGGTTATGTGGTATCAGTGGTATCTATGTATATTAGATTTATTCGTGATAAAAGAAATATAAATTGTGTTGTTGATTACATAAATGCAAAAAAGTCAGATGTTGTACGCTGAGTAAATTTTAATGAGCCACTCTATTTAGTCTTTATTTACATCCTAATTAATTTATGTATCACGTCTGAATCATTACATCGATCTCCTTATAGTATGTTTCCTATCGTTAGATTTCAATTAACATCTTGAAATTAAAACGATTTCACACTCTACCATGGATTCATACTAAAATTGATTTCTAAGCAAATCCATAGGTGGCGCTATCAACCAAAGTAGTTGAGCAAATAGAATTAACACACAGACTTGTAAGGTCTCGCTCACAAAGAGTTGCAGACAACATGCCCACGTAGTTTTTACGAAACTTATAATAATCAATATAAAGGTATATTTATAACTCGTTCAAATTCACGTTTGTACATAACTACGTATAAGTGTTTCAACAGTCAGTAATTTGCAGTTATGGGCATTGATAAAACCGTACTAGAATCACGCTAAAGCTGAACGCAAATTGCCGCCAGGGAAGCCGGCTAACGACATATTTACGGCTTTTTATGGCACATAATCGCTGCTCTTATTAAAATTTAAGTGGTTCCCTTTCCTGCAGTAACTATGTTACTTATAAATTGATCTATCGGGTTGAAATTGTTTGAAAGTACTGCACGGACTCGTTTCCAAGGTAAAAAATTGTGCCTGAAGAAATTACAATCAAATATCATATTGAGTAACTTACGGTTGTACCTACAAAATCACTGTAATAGTGTTTTTAACCCCTGACGAAAAAAGAGGGTTGTTATAAGTTTAACATGTGTATTTGAGTGTCTGTCTGTGGCATCGTAGCGCCCAAGCGGATGAACCGATTTTCATTTTGTATTGTTTTTGTTAGAAAGGTATTCTGATCGAGTGTTCTTAGCTATGTTTCATGAAAATCGGTTCAGCCGTTTGAAAATTATCAGCTCTTTTGTAGTTTAAAAAGTCGTCGCATCGGGAGTTTTTTGAATTTTCAATTTAGAGTTATTAACAACGCTCTATATTTTCTACTAACTCAAGAATTAAACAGGAGCATAATATTATGAATTCTTGGTGTTATTAGGATGTTAGAACACAAATTGAGCGACAATAAAATTGGAGTGTCTGTTTGTAACATCAAAATAACACCTTTTCAATGCATATCAAAGTACATACAACACCTATAACAAAATCGCGATTTAAATTTTTTTTGTCTGTCTGTCTGTGTGTTTGTTTCGGGTAATCTCCGAAACGGCTGGACCGATTTTGACGGGTCTTTCACTGCCAGATAGCTGATGTTTTAAGGAGTAACTTAGGCTACTTTTATTTTAGAAAATAAATAAATGGGTCCTGTCGCTCGGGCTCAGAACGCGGGAGCGGGCTTTTTTGTTAAGTTAAATTCCACGCGGAAGAAGTCGCGGGCTCAGCTAGTACAAAATATATGTCCCACACCTCTACTCCTTTAGGATGGAGGCATTGTGAACCAGTCGTAGGTATCTATCAAATAGGTAGATACATCTCAAAATCAATGTTACGCCAAGGTAAACATAAATTATTTTATTTTATCATGCACAATAAATATACGGTCGTATATTATTACGATTAGGTATTTTTGTGGGCGATAATGTGTAATAGTTACCTACCTTTATACAAAAATGCATATATCTAGATATTTCATGTTAATCGTCGCTGCGCTGGGTAAAACCCGATCCTTTATTACATTTAACACTATCAAGGTAACCTTTGAGGTAATTCACCTGTGTTTTAGTTATTTTCTGCATGTTCATACCTATTACCAAAGTGTTACAGTTGAAATTGACAACAACAATAAATAACGCAATAGACAGTTCAAAAAGTCTTGTAATAGATAAGTATCAATATATTTACTAAAAAATACCGACCCAGTAGTACAGCCCTGCTCAGAATATACTTCGAATAGGTAGCTATGAGAAATTTGTATGATTGGTTGCTGACGCTCACCATATCAGGCAAATTGAACAATTATGATGGGGTTTCCGATTTTTACAGATACTTCTTATAAGTTATGCTGTATCGTAGTAATACAGAAAATACGATTAAGAAAACGTTTCCTCCACTCCACTCCTGATCCAAAATATAGCCCCAAACCTTTGTTTGTGTAGTATTAACAACCTAAACACAAACAACTCTTAAGCGCAGCTTTATTCCTTATTGTTTTGAATATTCACTAAAAAGATTATTTCGCTACAATACTCGTAACAAATAATTCAATTATCTGTTCCAGTGTCGATAAGGCGTCGGCTCCTCCGCTGATTTTATTACAGCGGTGCTCTTTAAAGAATAAATACAATGGGTTTTTTTCAAAGCAAGGGATTTTCCCGTAGTTCACAACATTTTAAACAATTAATTTGACTTCAACTTCACAAATGGGGTGTACAAAATACGAAGCCGACAGAATGGTTCCTAAAGTAACCCAGGTAGCGAGTCCGCGAAGCATCCTGTGTCCTAGAGTGAAGAAGACCACCAGAATACTCTTTAAGTAGAACATTCGAAAATTTTACTGAAGTAGCAATGCGGTTATGGAAATACCTAGTTTATAATATATCTATGTATGTATATAAAATTGAATGTTTGTCTGTATGTCCTTTATAGAATCGTAATCTATGCATTTGATCATGTCATGATCTTCAGCAAAGTGTTGTGCATGAGCCCACAAAGGTTTCTGAGTTGGTACGACCAATCTTTGACAGCGTAGCAAACGCGCACAAGGTACAGCTAGTATGATAATATAATGTAGTAAAGAACAGTCAGTTAATAGATAATTACCTACCTACCTTGCAGCAGATAGGAATAAAAAGTCATTTTTAAACTAATTTTTACATTTTATGAATGAAATTCGTAATACAACGCATAAAGTTATATCGCTGTAGCAATTAACAGTAGTAAGTATGTAAACTTTACACATTAACTCTACCTCGTGTTTATAATTATGACTTTTTTATTCAAAATACGAGCATGGTTACAAGAACGCACAGGTTCTCCATGGGATCAATTATAAATTCACATGAATTTCCATAGGCGAGCGAGCTGGCACCGCTCAGCTCCGTTTATTGACCGAAGCGTGGACAAAGAAGCTGCCTTTACGACCTCGTAAAACTTACCATTGTTTGGGCGAACCCCGCACGAAACGCAGCCTCGCTCATTGTTAATACTTAAATAAGATATCCATTTTTTTATTGTTTAGCCCATTACGGGCCGCGTTTGTACATATTTTGACTCGGACGGACGCCTCTTAGAGCGATCCTCCTTTGAAGCGCGCCGACTTCTCCCTTTTTGCAAATGATCACGTGCTAAATCGTTGCGCCTATTTCAGAGAGATTTTTTTATATACCGACATTGTTTTGATGTTGGCGGGCTGTGAGACAATAGCGGAGAATGAACCGTTAAACAGTTGGCGTACACCTACCCAGGCGCTATCAACCACCTTTCGACAAACGTTATTTGAGCCTAGAAAGTATTTTAAAGCTTTTTTGTATTATTAACTGCTTGTAGGTAGGTACTATTAGCTGTAGGATGGGCTTGCGTTGATAACATTATTATAAAATGTATTGCTAATAAGATAAGGTACAATGTCAATACCTACCAATTTTCTACTTACGAGGCTCGCGGCTACGACTATGTAAGACTTACGTCTGACTCTACCTCCTAAAGTTGTATACTTAAATTCTCTTACAATGACCATAATTAATACCGTAGAATATAAATTATCAGAGTTGTCATCCTATTTTATTTACCTATCTATAGAATTTCATACCTAAGAGAGCAAATATTACCTACTTGCTGTGCCCCGCGACTTCATCCGCGAAGTATTTTAACTTAGCAAAAATTTCGAGATTATCGGGTTAAAAAGTATCCTATATATTAATCCCGGTTATAATCTATCTGTGTTCCAAATTTCATCCAAATCTGTTCAGTAGTTTTTGCGTGAAGGAGTAACAAACATACATACATCCACACTCACAAACTTTCGCATTTATAATATTAGTAGGATATCTACGCGATACAGCTTTACATAATCCAACTGGCTTTCCCGCTACAAATAAGCACCTAAACGTAATCTATCAAGCAGTTACATAGAAAAGGAATAACAAAATCGTTTATTTATTACGGTACACGTTTTAGGTACTTATATACTTACCCCAAATAAGGTTATACGTGTTTGATACGGCGACGCCATCGACAGGTAGGCACCCACGGCCGATCACCGGAGTTTCACCGTATTTTACAACCCACTATAAATTAAAAGCGCTATAAATATAAATCTTGGCTGGCGTCAAATCACATCACGTATTTATTTCATGCCTTGTGTTATTAAAAACCTAAATAAATGATGCCACTTCGGATGTGACCTGCTCTACCTCGGAGAGTCTTGATCGCTATATCATTGGGTACCAAGTCTGGTATCGAAACGTTACTATATTTCTAGTTTACTTTACGTTCAATACGGATCACAAAATAAATTTTAAAATAGAAATTAGTGAAGTAATAATTTGTATGAATTTGCTTCATCTATAAGTACGTAGAATAACTAAAGAGTTTAGAATAGCTAGATTATTAATTGGTAGTTATGTATTCTTAAGGTGAAGGCGCCTGTCTAGCCCGCGAAATTCAAAATTTTCGAGTATTTTTATAGTTTATCCAAAATCTGAAAACATTTAAGACAACATTTTATGATTTGCGAAAAACACAGTATGCAGTGCGTTTATTAATAGACTAGCTGTGCCCCGCGATTTCATCCGCGTAGTATTGGATTATTGGGTTAAAAAGGATCCTATATGTTAATCCCGGTTATAATCTATCTGTGTTCCAAATTTCATCCAAATCCGTTCAGTAGTTTTTGCGTGAAGGAGTAACAAACATACATACATACATACATCCACACTCACAAACTTTCGCATTTATAATATTATTAGGATTTATTTTACTCTACATATTATCACGGTGGATATGATACTAGTAAATCACTAAATAAAAAAAAATTGCCAGATTATCTGGATAGCTGTCGTTCTTGAAATGTTTTAGAGTAAGTTGGATATATTAATAAATGCACTGCACACGGCCTTTTTCACGAATTACAAAATGTGCCTTTTATTATTGTCAGATTTTGAAAAATTTCTAAAAAACCTCAAAAAATTTGAACTTCGCGGGCTAGATGGGCGATTTAGCCTTAAACTACCAGCGTAAAAATAATAACTAATGGTATTTTCATAATCACAATACAAATTGTAGAAATGTTCATTAAATTTTTCTTTACTTTGTTCGATCGTTTTTTTATTATAAAAACTACACGCTTTAAATAGCTAGTTTCGGTATCTAGACAATTTATGGATATTATAATACAAAGCTGTCTCTAGAGTGTCTCATTCAAATTCAGTGTGAATTGCAGATGTCACAACTTCTCAAGGAAACTCGCCGTTTGAAAGTGTAATTCCGACACGGTATATTCTGGCATTGTTATTTTTGAGAAAAGCTAAAATTATTAAGTTAATAAGTAATGTTATATGACCGTAGATACGTATAATAGGGATAAGTACATTCGTTTCCTGTTTCAGTAGGTAATTATTTAAAATAGGCATGGAAAATTCTTGCTGCGACTTCGACTTTCATCCTGTTCGTGCTAATCTTTCAGTGGATTATAATAATTAAACTCACACGACTTATGCCACTATAGAGGTGCTCATGTCGATGTGAAGCTACATACATCCAACTCAATGATAATTATATACCTATATGTATGTTGTATATTCTGTGTCGAGTTTTTAGGAGGGCTTCTTGAAACAATTAGAACTTCCGGTTTTAAAAGCCTTAAAACAGCTAATAGGTAAGACTAGGTATATAATTTAACTATTAGCAAACTCGAAGTCTTCTAAAGAAAAACCGAAATATGAATATTATAATTATTATTGTCAAAAACCGAAATAAATTATTAGTATCGCATGATTTAATTTTAAAATTGATTAATAGTTTCGCTAGCGTAGCTTCGCTATTGTAGATTTTATTTTCTTATGTTGGCAACAGCGCCACCTACAACCTACTTCAACTATACCTAAGAACCATCCAGGTGACCCTATAAGTACAAAAATAAATTTCATTAAAATCGTTTATGCCGTTTAGGAGTAGAAGAATTACAAACACATGAACACCGGATTGTTTATACTTACCTGTGAAATATTAAAATACTTTTGAAATAACGGCCCCCCAAATTATGTTGATTTCAAAAAACTATATCTATAACGAACGATAACATGAATTTATCAATAAAAATGCAGTTACCTATTATTTGTTCTAAAATGGAAATAATAATTGAATTCAATATAATTTCGTATTTAATTTCTTGGGAATTTAATAGTCATTTATCATCAGTCGAGTTGCTTCGGGTCGAAATGGGCCTGACCCGGTAAGATGCCATAAAACACCGCTATTTTAATTAATTTCCATGTCTTGAAGTTTATGGTAGCGACCGGGCGGCGGCGGCGGCGGCGGCGTTGTCGGCCCCGCTGCTATCGCGCGGTCTCGTATCACCGACTTGTGTGCCTACGTAGCCAAGATATGGCCAAGTGACGGAGGGAAAGCGGGATTAAAAATTAATTTAGCCGCTTTCATGTTCGCCGATAATCCGGACTTTATCAAGATATCAAATCAAGGGGATTAAACCCACCTAGTAAATATAATGCACACGATAAAAGTATGATTATCTGCCCGTTAATCACATTTTCATGTTATCATTTACCTCGACACGTTTAGAATCTGGAAGACAGAAATGTCTTGAATGAAACATAATAAAAGCAATATTTCGGCTCCTCTGCGTGAGTCATTTTAAACTATTTCTGAAAATCATACTCACAACTTAAGCAACACTAATTAACTATTTTGTCAAGAAGTCACAACTGAATCTACGTTGCCCCAGATGCGATTTTAATTACGAAATAGCACTAAAGTTCAAAGAATGAACTGTTAACGATCTTTGGATTCGATAAAACCTGCATGAACAAAGTTTTCTGAATTCCCATCAAAGACTTCTAATATAACTTATAACTCTATTATTCCTATACCCATTGCGATTGGTTGAGAAAACGAAGAACACGTAAGACAGCAAATATTTTAGCAGAAACAAATGAACATTGTGAAAACAGATTTCTCTAATGAGAGCTTATTCCAGTAGAGTTTGAAAACTATGAATTACTTACCGTCGTATCATCACTTGAGTGCATTACGCATTAATTTACATAATCTTCCGTTTTGTCAGTCCGTTTCGTCAGTCATGTCAACAAAGTTGTGTGTGAGCAGACAAACCAAAGAATTTTTCGATTCCGGCCGTATCATCTTGAATTCTTAATATTTCCGGCTCATGACTTCGGTATGTTTGCTAGTTAATGACGTGTCTCCTGATTTAATGCCATGATTACTGCTCCATTCGAGATGTCCCTGGTACGACGTGTTAACGACCCGCGAGACTGCTGTCAAAGGCCAAACAAAGCCGGGGTTACGGCAAACAAGAGAGGATGCAGGTCTGTTTGCCGTGCCGGCCCCTGTGGTGATCGCGCCGCGAGGCGGTGGTCGGATCGTACCTACTTGTTTATGACGGCAATGTTAATTTAGTCAGGCATTATCTACATCAAATGAACATAATGAGTAAGATTCACCCAGCTTTGTGATACCCGCGGAAAAATATTGAGAATCATCTTATTTTCTAGAAGAGAAGAAAATAATATGAAATGTGGCAAGGTAAAGAGAAAGGCAAGGACTGTAAAAAAATTGTATATGATATATTGCCAAAAGAGCCAACAGCTCAGCTTACTTATGGGTTTGATTCCCGCCGGGGCAAATATCAGAAATGGCCTTTTCGTAATTTGCCCAGGTCTGGGTGTCACTGGGATCGCCCCAGTCCATTGTACGGTACCCATAGTACTCGTACAAGCGTTGCTTACTTTGGGACCATACAGTTGGTGTGACAGTGTGGCGATATTATATTATTGTTATTACTCATGTTGTCATGAATGTGCACCCAACGCTAGTTTTCAGCTGAAACTCGCGAGTTCATAGCAAGTACCTAATATTATTTTTTATTAAAACACCATTGAATAAATTCGCGTCACTGCAGTGCACTTCTGCCTACGCTTTCGGGGTTTTGGTATGCGTATGCGTGATAATATATATCTGCTGTGGATGACGGTAGCATGAACCTGGATAGAGGTATTAGATAGGAACCTGTGTCCGGATATTTAATCCTAAAAGTGAGTAAAACGATCAAATAAACACGATATAGGTCGTTTGAATAAAAACCTTAACTCATCTAAGCACTCCTTGGCAAATTCTCTGGTTATACCGCAACATTCGTAACTTACCTGTTATTCACGTTTGTGTACGACTTCTACGATATTTAACCTATGAATAAAATAAGTAATGATGATAACTTTGAGTCCCAACAAAAGTCCTAAACTGCGCAGTGTAATTTTCGTCTATTTCCGATACGTTATCACTTTCATTGTTTTACTTTGTTTGTTGTTGCGTCGGTACTCCATACCGATTATGTAAAATTTATGAGGAGTTACAATGGCACATGCAAATATTAGGTAGATATAGCGTCATTCAGCAGCGTAGATACTACTTTACAATGACTATATAGTGTCCCGATAGAAATCATCAAGTAACCTAATACTTTAACCTATCAAACAATCTAATAATAATATAATAATAATAATATAATATCGCCAGACGAACACACCAACTTTATGGTCCCAAACTAAGCAACGCTTGTACTATGGGTACCGTACAGTGGACTGAGGGCGATCCCAGTGATACCCAGACCAGGGCAAATTTTGAAAAGGCCATTTCCAAAATGTACCCTGACGGGAATCGAACCCTCAACCACCCGGTGCGGTGTAGTGAGCCGAGCGGCCTACGCCCGAACCACTGCGCCAAGCGGACGTCAAATAACTGAATAATGATGATAATTCCAGCGGTTTTAAGCTGTAGCGTCTGATTTTTGCATCTTCTTAATCTATTAGCCATTATTTATTAGTTTTATTGTGATCACCATTAGCGAGGTCATATTTAGCAGTGTTCGTTCCTGTGGATTATGACAGAACGTGGTTAAGCACGCGTCTTGCATACACAAAGTCCTGGGTTCGTCGTACGAATCATAAGTGCAATATGACAACATTTGCTTACGATGAAGGAACATCATGAGGAAACCTACATGGTCTAAAAAAAACTGTCAAATTTTCAAAAGACGTGTGAAATCCGCCATCCCGCATGCTGCCTAGGAGTGATAATTATGATTATTATTACTTTGAAATAGTTGCCCACACTAAAGGGATTGTTTTGATTTGTAAAATACTCACAACTGTACAGCAATCTCCACACAAAAGAGCTCTATAAGACACTTCACTTAACTATTTCTAGAGATAATTGGTACAATAAGGCTTACAATAAACCTTGCTTAGTCGATTAATACCTAATCTCTAGTACTTTATTTTATAAGATAGTAGCCTTCATTTCAATCCACCAATGTCTGCCAATGGTAGGAAGTTCGGGGGCGATGATATGCCGGTGGGCGGCGAGATGCAATGCGTCGGCGCCTTTGACGGTGCTCTCAAAATGGCCTCAATAAGCGTTGGTTTACACAGCGTTTAGCGCATTCACATTCCACCCGCGCGCCGACACACTCTACATTCTAGGGCTGGCGCATCGAAAACAATGCAGTTGATGGCCCCAGAGATCATTCAAACTTTATCTGACAGGTTTAAGAGCTTTCATGACACACTTCGTCAATGTTAACACTTGAAATTCGAATAACAACCTTTAAATTGTATAAATATATCAATCAATGTATATTAGGATGTAGGTAGGTAGTTTTATACTTTTGTACTTTCACGCTTTTACCTATAATATCTTTCGGCTGCGTTAATGATAAATAAATATTGGCCTATGCACGGCGAGATTGCTGTACATAAAATTATACCTTTCAATAAATATAGAGCCAATACAATAATTTAACGCTGCAAATTACGTAGGCGTAGGTAGCTTAATGTTATGCGTTTGTTAGGTATATTATTATATGTATATATGCATACAACAAATTCTTTAAACCAATAATACAAAATTGCTTATAAAAGCTAAATTTTATGTTTCTCTCTTCCGCATTTTTCCTTTTTACTTTTATACATATTCGGGTCAGCCTCTGTCTAACTTTTATATACAATGCCTACTTACTTACCCAAACCACTTTAGACTACCGCCCCTCTAGCCAAAATAAATGTCTGCAGGCGTTTCTACAAATCGTTAGGCTTACATAAGTCACGTGGTCTAGTTAAGAGTTCAATTAACCTGTTTACAATTATTATTATACCTTAAGGTTGTTTGCATATACTCGTAAATATGTTGAGATCTTAGGTAGCCGTAAACTGATACGTGATTGTGATCATCAAATACAGTTTAAAAGCAGGACTAGTTTATATTTGACACTATTGCCATACTATACATAATGCACACTACTTTAATCCATTGCCCTACAACACTGGGCTCAGCATGTTACAACAGCTTCCTAAAAGGCCGGCACTGCATCTAATCCCATCAAGTTGCTGATGTTTTGAGCGACGGTTACCACTTACCATTGGTGGACCCTCTGTCACCACCTATCTATATATATAAATGAATCTCTATTTCCTTGGCCATCGCATCACGCATGAACGGATGGAACGATTTCGCTAATTCTTGTTTTGTTGTGTTTATTATTGTCATGAGAATGTTCTTATGAAATAAAAAAATAAGAAAGTTGAGCGGAACAATTCAAATTCAATATTCAAAATTAAGGCAGTACAACGTCTGTCGGTTCAGCTGGTCTAGGCAATAAAAAAAAAGGTTGCGCCTTTCCCGATCCTATTTGAACTGCTCTGAGTACCTCAAAACAAGTTCAACCCTATCTCCCTAATAATTCTTAATATTGACCGTCTTGTTTAGTCAGCATTACGACTCTAAAAGTGAGCGTTTATCTAACATGTTACACATTTCCGTTGGCGTCGGACAAAGTGACAAGTATTCAATGAAAGTTATCATTCATGGCCTAAGCTGCGTGTTTGGTGTCGCATGAGCTTTCAATTTACCCTTTGGGTTGTGTAAACGATGTGTAAACGTAGCTGGCAGAGATTCTAGTATCTCTGTGACATACCAGGAAATGAACAACCTCTTGTATCAATTAGGATTCGTTTCGATTATAGCTGAATTGTGAGGTTTAGCCGAATAGGTATTGCAAAAGTTGCAGTTATTCTTTATTTCAATTTATGGGCAGCTAACCTTGAAGTTTGAAATAAATTAAGAGTTTACCTGTTTATTATAATAGCTGCCCGTGTATCGGTTTGTATTGAATAGGAATATTAATTTTATATTACCATATACCTATAGCATTTTCACTTTGTATGTAGTAGGTACCTTACCTGAAAGACTAGCGGCCATTATAAAATGCTTTATTAGTTATCTCGACTGTCGAGAGACTTGATTAATCAGATTGCTTTAAAACCCTGCAAAAATTTAACCACGCGATGATCAAATTAACTTTTTACTGTTTGTTCTACTCAAAGTACTTATCTATGTACCTACTAAGGTATATTATTTAAGTACTGAAATATAGAAAGGCACTTTTTATGTAATTTTTTTTACATCCTCATTAGCTTGAATATTTTTTTAGTTAATAAGTGTTATTTAAATAAATATGCTACTATAACATAAGGTACTTAATTGCAAAATAAATAAAAATAAGTCGAGGCATGTTTTTTCAAAGTACCTACATAGGTAATAGGTATATGCTTTGTGTTGAACAATGTGAATCTACCTATAAATTATCATCAGTAGGTACGTAATAATTAACTTTTGGTTTAATATTAACTAATATTCGTATTATTTTTTTCCTCACAATGCACCAATCTGCGTCCATGAAATGCAGGTAAGATCTTTGCACTTTATTTATTTCGACAAATTTGACACACCTTCGTCATAACCCAAACATTGACCAGGAAAAAGATACAAGGTGATATAGATTAACATGGATTTATTTAGTTTATCAAATGTGTTTCGTGATAGTGCTTCGTAAATTCTAACATTTCGTGTGTTCACAAACGATTCTCAAACATTAACATACCTTTATTACAACAAGCACAAAATAATACGTTTCCACACAAAATATGAACTCATGGGACAGTGGATTACGATGTTGTGAACGAAGATGAACTTTGCTAGCATAATATACATAAAATGATATCACAAAACAGAACGATAAACAATCACGTTGGTTCCATGGAATGGGAATCAATGAATAAAATATTGTATTTATTAACAAATCAAATCTATCATAACCGTATAGTTATGTCACAATTATAATTGAACCCCTTTTAAGGCTTTACCCACACACATGTGAACATAAAGACGTCTTCTGTGAATTAAGTGATAATTTCTTTACTATGTTATGCTGTAGAAACTGCCGTTAGAATAATTTATTCTACGAATTAAGCTATTATTTACAGAACAATTACCTAAAGCTAAGAATAATCTCATTCAACGTAAAACTATGGGCACCTACTTCTCAAGGCCACAAATGCGATTGTTATCACGCAATAGAATAGCACATTTCACTGCCGTACGTAATGCACAATACATTATGAGATTCGCAATGAAAGTTGGTTCCGTCTAAAACAATTTCCTTCTAATATAACATAAGTACATTATGAAGTGTGGTAGGTATACATACAAATAATGAAATTAATACATTTAACATCAAAACAATTGCCTTTTTCGAAAGTAGGTATAATTATTATTAACAATACATAGACTTAAAACTGTCTTATTAAATCACTGGGAAGGCACTTGTAGCATTGAGAAATAATAATTAACCTTTTAAACTAACCAATTTAATTGTACTTAATAGTAATAATAATAATACAAAAATATAGTTTACGTATCTATATTTACATTCAAGTGAAAAAATTTAATAGATTTTACCGTACCTTTAAAAAAATGGTACTTAGGAATGGCTATAAGGCGTGAACACTTAGATAATCTAGAATAGCAATAAAAAGCTGGCATTACGTTTCTAGTGAAAAGACAATTTCATTAATGGTGGCGATAAAAAGTTATTACAGTTAATTTACCTCCAAAAGTATCTCATTGTTGAAAATGTCTCAACTCCAGAAAGTCGGGCAAGTGTCTCCGCTTACAGCTGTCAGGTAACTAACCTCGTAGCACCTAAGAGTATTAATTTATAGTTCGAATTTACAACGATGTTGAAATCCGACACGCGTATACAGTATTCCCATAAGATTGCACTAAATTTATCACACAATCGTCGAAGTAATAAATTATAGTTGCACCGTCGGCCGTGCGGGCCAATGTCCGAGGTTCACCAATTAAAGTCACTACGCGAAGTTGTCACTGTGAGCACAGTAGTCCTGGTTTTGTGGTCACAGGAGCGGCACGGGCGGCACGCCCGGCACGAGGGGCTCGGGCACGCCCTGCAGCACGCCTTGATGGTAGTGGTGATGGTGCATCATGCCGTTCATCATCTGCTGGTGATGAAGCATGGTGGCGTGGTGGAGCTGCGCGTGCTGCAGCGACGCGTGGTCGCCCTTCTCCTTCATCACCACTTCCTCGCGTTTCTTCACCTGCTTGCGCTCCTTGGCGCGTCGGTTTTGAAACCAAATTTTTACCTGCGATGAAAGATTTCTTATTTAATCATTTCCCCCTATGAGTGTGTTATTCTTACACGTTTCTTAAAGGGATTAGGCCCGCCACACAATACCACCACTGTTACTCCCGTGAGTCAGGATAAATAATCGTGTCCAACGATGGCGCCGAGGCTTAACCCACAAGTACCAGAAAGCTAAATTGTCTTGCAGCTCACACGAATTTAATTAAAAGAAGGAATAACAGGAGTTGGAAGAAAAATTTTACACTTTCCACTAGGACGTCCCTCCGTGGCAAAGCGGAAGCTGACAAAAAACATCATGAAAATAAGATCTTTCAATGGAAATCTAAAATGTGTTGTACAAATCAAATATTTAACGGATGTGAAATAAGCGAACGTGATGGACCATGGATTCCAGACGTTTTGCGTAACATTCGTGTACCGGACACGAAGATAATTTTTTCGGGCCCTACGAAGAATCGGCTGACGTTACTACTTATGAATGACGGTTTAACCATCATTCAAAATACCACGCTCAATAGCACAAACGGATGTTAGCTTCAACATTCAATGACAACGACAAATATGGAACAAATTTTCAAGATAAAGAGGTGCAAACGCGGCTGTAACTTTATTTACATCCTCGATAACTTTCATACAAATGAACGCTAAGTAAAATTGTTGAAAAAACCAACTAGAGTGTAGTAAACTTAGTTACTTGGGTGAAAATAAAAAAAATATCATAGCTTAGTTTGTTTACGCGCTGATCAGTCGTTTAGCGGGGACATTAGTCGAGTGGTTAGTTAGAGATGCCTACAATGAAAACCTGAAATTGTAACGGAATGGTAGACTTCAAACAATTTTTCTGGAAGTTTTTGTGTAAGTAGTTCTGCAGATATATGCGGTATGCGCTTCCTCCACACAGTATTGACGTATTGCATTGCCTGTAATACAAAATCGATCTCAAGACTGGGAACGGTCTTATCCACGCTAAAGACATGTAATTTTGTGCTGGTACGACATAAAAATGTCATTTCTAAGATCGCTCTCAGACTTGATATCGGGCTCTTAGATTTGGATAGAAAACGCGTATTAATAATAATAAATCAATCTCAAGTCTGAGAGCGATCTTAAGTACGCTTTTGACATATTATTTTGTACTAGTATGACATAAGAATGACATCTCCAAGATCGGTCTTAGACTCGAGATCGATTTATTAATACGAGGCTTAGTCTCGCAAGCAGATAGTAATAAAAATGTTTAATTTCTTTCAAATACATAATAAGAAATTATGAGATAACATCGAAGATTTTTTAAGTAGCGAATGGAGAACTCGCTTTAGCTGGTTGTTGGTATTATTATTAATATTAATAACAACTATTAATTATTATTATGAATATAGTATTACAGTTATGTACCTGTCTCTCGGAGAGGCCGAGGCTCACGGCGAGTTCGGCCTTGCGCCTGATGGTGATGTACCGGCTGTAGTGGAACTCCTTCTCTAGCTCCAGCCGCTGGTGGTCGCTGTACACCACGCGGTACTTGTCCTTCGTACGCGTTTTACCTACAACAATAATATTAATTTCAATTAATACATAATGCTGATGAATGTGACTAAAACAAAAGAATGTCATCGATAGAGATAATATTTTTCGGAAAATAGTTTTCCTGATTTTTTGTTGGGTTTTTTAATATAAACAAAGATGTTTTAACGCGCTTAAATATCATCGTCAAAGAAATACTTAATTATTCCGCAAACAGTTTTCTGTTCTTTTGTTATTTATGTTTGGATTGTTGGTTGTAACGAATTTAATTGTGATGCAAAAAACGCAACCTTTGGCATCTACCTTATCAATACTTCCAAGATTTTTGCCTCAGAGAATGCTGTTTAATTATACCCAAATAACTTTTAAATAATATTAAAAATTATTTGGTTACACCTAATAAATCTGTGTTTTGGTAATGTAGGTAGGTACGTAAGGGCTCAATTGAGTAATAAATATTTAATCATGCATTTACCAAAACTTAATAATACAGGTATTTTGTGTTAGAAAATATAGTAATGTTGTAAGTTGTAATTAAAATTTTATTAAACTCTACAAAACCGCTAACAGTAACTTTAGTGCGACGATAATTCCTCGATTTACGTCGTGAGGAGTCTTTTATATTCTCGTAACGAGACTCGAATCCAGAGTTGGTTCGTTCAAACGTAGGGAGAGTGTTGAGAGGGTCGGAGGGAAGAAATCCCGAGGGCTCGATAAGGTAAATCCGAGCGGTGCGGGCGGGATCAAGAGGCGCCGCGCGGGCGAGGCTTAGCGCGGGATCTGGCCGGGACCACACTCGGCGATACTACTTACTAGATATTATAATTTGTATAACTCCTTACACTGTTCAAGCCAAGAATTCTTGACAATCACTGCCAGGGCCCCAAGTCTGCTAATCAATTAGCGCGTAATATCATTACAAGCCATTGGGTTTGGTAACTGTACGGACATTTTTGGTTAAGTTGCGTAAGTCACAAGGTTGATAGCAAAATTGAAAAACCCATTATAACACAAGATTTATGTGTGCTATTTACACTTGAACTTTACAACAGGAATGTGGACAGATAGATTAGAGAACTAAATCTCTATGAAATGGAATCATGAATATTTTTTAGTGTCAAAAACGTAGATTTTTGTTTACAATTTTTATCAGCGGTGTAGGTAGATGTCTCAACGAGTAAAATTACCAAGATACGTACATCTATGTACATAACACTAAGACAGAGCAGAGATGCTGCGTGTGTACCGACTCGGAGTGTGTAAATATCCCTTATCTCGGTATTAAGAACTTCATAAATTATGTTTGTCACTCGCGAGAAACGTCGTGGAATCAGATATTTTATGTAACATTCAGACTTCACAATCGCATCACGTGCGTTCGATTTACAATATAATTTTAAAATTCCTCTCCTATCACTGAACTGAAAACTGAACTAAGAACGGAACTGATTAATAAAGCACAATACATATGTCGTAGCCAACTAGCTTAATTAACCGTTCAATCAACAGCCTAGCCTCTTTACTAAACAGCGCCGTTCAACTAGCGACCTGAATTATATTCAGCCGTAGCGTCTGTTACAATATTTAATAAACTGGCTGGCTAATGCCTAGGCCACTGCACTGGTGTATGTTGACATTTAATCACTACAACACTTTTTCAAAATACTACCCAGATAGCGCGACCCGGATAGGTTTAGGTTAGGGTTATTTTATTTGATGACCCCACAGAAATCCCACCCGGCAAGTAGGTTCGGTAGATCTAAACAATTTCATAAAATACCTCCCTAATAAAATTATTCCATCAAAGTTGTTGTTAGCCGACGCCATATTGTCAATTTCGTGAGTTTCGGCGCTAGGTGGCAGAAAGTGGAACTAAATGGAAATTAGACATTTAATTAAACGTCATCGATCCAAGAAAGTCATTTGCCTAGCTGTTTGATCAAATGGCTGAATATCATTCAGGCCACTAGTTGAACGGCGCTGTTTAAACGGCTAATTAAGCTAGTTGGCTGCGACACATACATAATTATAATATATATAACTTAAACAGGTTGATAATATTACCATAACTTTAATAGAACACGGCATGTTCCACAATAGATACAAGCAGGGTTTCTATAATATTTACGACGACGCTATAAACACGGTAATACATTCTTTTCTACAAGGGGTCGAAAGTCAACACAGTGACATGTTTTCTAACACGACTTTGAGGTCTACCACAGATAACTCTTTGCCGTGACCGAATGACAGAAAATTACATTATAACTTAAATAAATTTCCGGTTAGGAGCAAACATAAAGGGATGGTAGATAACCAGCGCGGCAAACAGAGATGTTCCATCTATAGGCGATACTCGCGCTGCAGCGCTTGATAGCAGGCGCTAATTGCTAAACCAAATGCAGGCTCCAAATAAAAATGGACTTTATTTTCTTTAAGATTGCTTTTATAAAGATTTTATATTGAATAGATACCTGTTCTAACATTCCGGTGTTAGATATCTACAGGTATGGTATCTAGATGAAGTCGGTTGTTAAAGATATAGATATGGAATTAGGTCCGATTCCCTAATCGTAAAAAAAATTACAATGATTTTTTTTGTTACAGTTATTTCAACTAAAGATCTCAACGAGCGGTCTTCAGTAATACCTCAAAGGAATTCCGGAAACCCAAACCTATTAGGAAATTTGTTAAACCTAATACAAACAAACTCATCCAATCCGCCTGTCACCTTTATACATGACCAAAATGATAAAATCCAGAATAATAATTATAAAATTTATGGTTACAACTAATAAAGTAAATATCTACATTATCATAGTAAGATTTTTAGTGAGAAAAAATAGTCCGTTGTTTGTGGTGCGTAAACATTGCGGGCGGGCGCGGCGGCCGAGGGCGGCGGCGAATAGTGTTTAGTCAGCGGTTATCATGGACAAATAGGTGCACAGACACAGATAAGCCGAATGGCAGATAAACCGGGAAAGTATAGACGGGGATGAATACATACATCACCACCATTCGTATTATTTCTTATAAGCTAGGAGTCACTTGTTTTTGTGTTTTCCCAGTTTCTAATATCAACCTTGAGGTAAATTTAAATTGTGGTCATTTTTCTTTGGCCGTAAACCACAGAAAGGATCTTGGTGATCATCTTTAGACGGAGGTAACTCCGAGGCCCGACTAACTACTACCGATAACATTATAGACATTTATTAAGTTACGTTAGAGATTTTTCCGGATTTCTATCTGAATAGATGACTACTGCCCGCCAGGTTAACATGCCCTCAGCTGTGAAAAGGTTTGATGCCACAGTTTGGCAACAACTTATGAGGCTAACTACCTTAATAACACGCCGATCTATCAGGCTACTTGTTACCAAATAAGTTGCGACATCCTTCTACTGCGATATGAATAAAAAATATTTAACAGGAGAGAATACTCTATGAGACAATTATTAAACATTCTCAAAGTTAAAAACAATTGAGGTAAATCTCTGAAAAGATTGATATATATGTCGTTATGAAACTCAACAAAAATACGATGGAGGCTAACAGAATAAAGTACAGACATCCGAAATCGTGCCTGACTAAAATCCATTTGCAACAATTCTGTAACCTCAAGTGATAACAAGATCGGTAAGCACTGAAATCTACACATCCTTGATAGCGCCGAGTTAGAAGCTGCAAAGCCGTATTTCCCACAATAAATTATTACAGTTATTTATTATGTTTTAACATAATAAATAACTTGGAACCATAAAGATATTTGTTGATGCGTTAAAATAATAGTACAATAATTATTATTACATTATTATAATATGGTAATTATGATAACAGCTCATTCATTTAGACCAAAGATAAAATTGTACGGCAGAAACAAGTGTTATGTGTTACGATTCTACTGGCATATCGGTAACTACATAGTTATTGAAACTAACTAAACGTTCGCAAGCGAAGTTTAAATATCATTGGTTATTACTTAGCCGTTAACTAATTAGCAGGTCAGTGAATGCATTTCATTGGTTGTTTAATACACCTATAAAACTTTATATTACACAAAAATACCAAGGTTATCGATTGGACACCATTGTCGATCCTGGTTTATAGGAGTAACAGTGGTGGGAGAGTGCGGACTTAATCCCATAAAAATAGGTAAGTAAGGTACTTAATGGAAATAATAATGTATTTTCTCTAACGTAGACAATCTACCATAGAATTATTGTCTTGACTACGGCGAAAAATTTGCATAAAACTTCGGAACGTTGATAGGTCACCCTTATTGTGCGCAAAAATAAAATAATTTAGGTAATAACAGCTTCTACTCATTATTTATAGATAGTCCGGTTGTCTTGCCTCATCTTGATATATTAACTCTAAACCACCTCATTTTAATTTTTTGCTGATAATCGCTATGCAATTGCTAGTTTATATTATATTTCTCTATATGTTTTCCAAGTGAAATAAAATAATAAAATAAAACATGTACCAGTAAAATTTAAACATATGCTTGAATGATACGACATTAGTTGATAAATAAATGATTACACGTGTATACATTATCATACATCGCGGATTGCTTGTCGAACGCGCACTCGGTTTAATTGTGAAAGGAAAACTATTAATCGGTCGGTTATCAGCGGCGCTGGCGGCTTTGTCGGCCTGCCGAAATCCCGCTTTCAGTTAACGTGCGATTACCGCGACTCGGCCGCGATAACCAGCCGGCGGTCTCTTTGAACTTGTTGACTCAAACGCGCGTCATATCGCGCAGTTACCTTCTTGTAAGCGCTTGTAATGCGTTTTTGATGGACGAGGGCACGGCCGTTATCGCCTATCGCGTCGATAAGCCGCTTCCAAAATAATTATTTTTATATTCGTGTTCAAGATGTGACTGATGCGGATTTGATAGCTCTCAAGTCTGATTTCAGAGATTTGCATTTTTATCAATATGGTAGATATGTTCTTATTAAGATGTGTATTTTCCTCTTGATATTGTATTGTAATATTCGAGTATGTTATCCAACATATCTGTTGACATTTTGCAGAGTAGAGAATTGAAGTAGGTAGGTAAATAGGTACATGATTAAAGATAAATTAATAGAACAATCTCCGCAACCCGACCGATCCGGCTGGACCGATTTTAACGGGACTATCACTGGCAGATAGCTGATGTCATAAGGATAAATTGGGCTACTTCTATTATATCGAAGTATCTACAGCGCGGGTAGAGCCACGGGCAGCTGCTAGACCTTCCTACTAATATTATAATAGTTTGTGAGTGTGGATGTATGTATGTTTGTTACTCCTTCACGCAAAAACTACTGAACGGATTTGGATGAAATTTGGAACACAGATAGATTATAACCGGGATTAACATATAGGATACTTTTTAACCCGATAATCCCGAAATTTTTGCTAATCCAAAATACTACGCGGATGAAGTCGCGGGGCACAGCTAGTTTATAATAACTTTGAAAGCTATGTTCAACGATGTTGGAATATTATTGAGCGGTTTGCGTGTAGGTAAAGGTGGGGTGAATTAAAATGTTCCGGGCGGTCTCCCCCGGGAGGCAGGCTGGTTCGGCCCTTCCGCGAGGGTTCCGGAGGGCGGGTCATAAAGCGGCCCGGACCAACTTTATGTCATGTTTTACTTCCACTTAAGGCTTCGAATGCAGACGCGACGGGCCAACGACTGCAACGGCTACGATTTAGGTAAATATGCATGTCTGTTAATAGGTACGTAATATACTTATTCTATAGGTCGGTAAATTGATGAGTAAGGCGCTTTATTGTAAGTTTTGTTTTTAACCAACTTCCAAAAAATAAAGGAGGTTCTATGTTCGTCTGCAGGTATGTATTTTGTTCTTACCTACCCTTACTAATTGAATTGGCACCGACTCCAAATGAAATAAATTACAAGGTCCCTAGTTATTTCTAGCCTTTTAGTGCGCCCAGATGTTTTTGAAGTGGTTTTAATTTTTTATTTAAATAGTACATTGTTACACGAGTGGTGAAAGTGACTTATTTTTCCCGAGACGGGGTTTGGCGCCCGAGCGTAGCGAGGGCGCTAATAGTTCGAGGGACAAAATAAGTCTTTCACCCGAGGTAAACACTGTGCTTTTCATTACGAATACAAGGAAAATAAAAATAAAAACAGGAATTGGCTAAAGAAATAATACAAGGAAGCATGAACAATACTCTACAACTCGAAAAAAAAAAAAGATCGGATTGCCGCCTATTTTGTTTTTTTTTGTTGGCCGGCCAACTTCATTATTTAGCCAGTATTTTTAATTTTCATTTTTAAATATTTTGACCAAATCTATGTTATTTTAAAGAAATTGTTGAAACTAAATTATAATTAAGTCATTTAAAAGTATAGGTATATTCTTTATTTAATACTCAACTTTATGTTATTTCAATTTTACATCGTGCTGTAATTGAGTGACTGTAGAAAAAGTTTGAACATGGTTCCATAGAAATGGAACTAGTTTTTTTTTTATAATTTGACAGCTGTCAGTTGAAAGTGATTCTCCCGGGCCAGAAAAGTATTACTTTCAACCCGCTCCTCAGGCAACTTCAGACCTACTTTCAGTGTATGAGTAATGAAAAATATTTTTTGTTTCATTATTTTAGAGACATGACTTTGACAGCCGCTGCAATAAGTTTAGTCAAATCTTTTTTAAGTATCTACCATAGATTATAGTTAAATGGTCTAAAGGGTTGGCAGAGGGGAATGATCATGTAAAACTCGTCCATAGTTAAATGGTCTAAGAATGGTCTAAGGGTCTAAGGTATCTACCTACGATTCTAACTTCTTTTTTGACAGAGCACGTGAACAGACATATAATAGGTATCTAATATTATTTTTTTGTTGTTTTAACAATCAAGTAATAAAAAAGAAGGATTACTTTTTTATAATAGGAAGCATATATTTCATCATAATATACCTACTAATTACAATTTCATTGACAGAAAGCGACGTGCTTACCAAAATACCTATTTACGTAGGTATTGTACCTAATCATCAAATAAACCTATTAGAAATTGTCGACTCCTTAATTTATGGTAATTATCATATCTAGATCAGATATTAATACCTGATAGGTACTGAATAATAAAATTAAGCGCTTACCTAGTTTTACTTACGGTGCATACATATAAATAATATAAATACTTAATTGAAATCTCTAAATAATAGAAAACAAAGTCTTTATCCGCAATCTGTTTATGTTTTTACGCTTAGTTCTTCTGAACTATATTAAGAGAACGTTTATATTGTAGGTAACCTACCTATGTAAGATTTCAATTCATATTTTCAAAAGCCCAGCAAGCCAGGGCGGTCTCTAGTAGATACCTAATTAATAAATGGGTAACTACATTCACGAAATACGATTAGGTATAATAGGCACCTACCTATATGTATTTGCTAAAAGGCGATATTAATTGATGATTATTTATACCGTAAAAAATGCGGAAGCCGTCTGCTCGAAAGATTTGTGCCCTAATTAAAAATGATGTCCAAACGCTCATTTTTGATTATGTAGTAGACCGTGCCTACACCAACCAGTCATGTATTTTAATTAATCAAATATATTGGACATAAACGATCAAAACATTACATAGGTACTAGCCGGCCTACGCAAATTACCACATGTTTATGATTGATGCTAAACATACAGACGTCACACGTGATGCGACGACACTATTAGTAAACAACGTAGTTGATTATGTACAATTACCTCACAGCGTGGTGCCGAAATGATCAAACGGAGCCGTCCGGAACTCTGAATATTCACGGAGAAGTCAAACAACAATAAATTTTAATAATAACCACGCCTACTGTTCGCCACTGATTTTTTGTAAGCTCCCTGTCGCGCTAAACCCGCATAAACAAAACGAGCTTTCAACACTTCCAAAAGACCGCTTTTTCATAGCGAAAATCATTCTTCCATCCGAAATATTCTATCGAAAGTGTCTCCCGCAGCGCGACTCGGGATTGGTGAATGTAGACAAATAGAGATTTATTTCTCGGAATGACCCCAGGTTTGTGCAAACAAGCCTCGAAAATAAATAGAGCCAGAAGGTTTTGTACACAGAAAGCCGGTTGGAAAGGACGTTTTGTGGACAGAACCGACAATACAAACACATAGTTACACGTGTAAACTTGACATTGTATTGATGTAACGTAACGTAAAACGTTTGTATTTTGTATCTTCGAAATTCACCATTTATGCATGAAATAAACTATGACGCAATAATTTCACTCTCAGTTATAATTGGCGTTGAATAGAGATAGTGAAAGTAAAAACAAAACGAATATTTGTATGTAGAGTCTTGCGTAGACCTATGTAGAGACTTGCGCGAGGATAATGTTGTTGCAAAAGGGCAAAATAAATTTAAGCCAGCAAGTTAGCTTGGCATAGCTACAATATCAAATTGCGCTAGAGTTGGCGCGGAGTTAGTTGGCAAAGATTTAAGTTGTTCAGTTGAGTCCCGGGGGCGCCGTTGGCAGTGATTGTCGCCGGGAGCGCCCCCGTGCCGCCCCCGTTCCCCTCTAGTCCCGGGATTAATTGCTCAAACCATGCACCCTCTCCCTGGGCACGCGTTAACAACGACCCGTTTCAGTAAACGCAAAATAACATCTAATTTTATGCCCAATGATAATTGCAAGGACTTCACAAAATTGCTCAGTGGGGTGGTGTTACGGCCAAAATGTGTGCTTATCTTCCTGTGATGGATACACACATTTTGAAACTGTTGAAAAAATATTAACTATTAGCATGTTACATGAATAATAAATAAGAATTATACTAATCATATGCGTAAGCATAACTAATCATATGCATAGAATATTTAATACTAATGAATGTCATATGCAATACGCTAGTATTCTCCGCTGCAAACAACAATTTGGATATCTTTCTGCAGAATGAAATCAAGCCACATGCACTGCTGCAGGGCAAACCAACCCTTGCACTAGTGCTTTGTGGTTGGTTTCAGTTTGCAGAAATGTGTGGGTTGGTTCTATTTTGCAAATCTACGTCCATTTCATGTTACAGGAACATAGGTTCCTAGATACCTACACGTCGTTAATCGGTAACAGATTATTTTATTAACTAGGTAGATACCTACATATAAGTAAATTAGTTCAATCTGAAGAACACTCCATTGGGATTATATTATAAAGAGTTAAGGGCCTCCATGACAAATTGAGTGGTTTAACTAAATACCAAGCTTAGACATTTTAAGTAAAGGTAACGGTAGTTATGCCTTTGTTGTATCTATGCACTGAAATAAGCTGGGAAAATTACAAATTTGTCGGATGAATACCTACCTACTATACCTACAAAAAGAGCGAGATTATCTCAAAATCATAAGCAATTTTCAACCTGTTTTGTTTATTTTATTTTAGGTAGGTACTTATATCAAAAGGTATGCGATTGCAATTAAAGTGTTTTGACACGGTCCTGTCGTCGTTCAACGGATGTTGAATTATTCGATGTCAATTATTTTAATTTGCAACATTTACCTACCTAGTACCTATTATTTTACCGCGCGAGTCATTTGTTAACGGGATCTGAGGAATCTCAACCAGTTACTTCATGGTGATTTAAAAATTATCTAAGCATAGAATAAAGTCGAGCGGAGAATCGCCTTCAACTAACGTAGTTTGTTTGTGGACCAATAGGTACAATAAAATAAGAAATAATAGGTACTATTAGAGATTGCAATCCGGAAAACCGAATCTGGTGATCCAGCCGATCCGGCATCATTTGACGTCTACGGGATCCTGTAAAATATACACGCCTCCAATTACTTGGAAAAATACTCGCCTGGCCCACTTCTCCTCAAACCAGACTATACAGTTTTCTTATATTTACGCGAATACTACACATTGAAATAAAACTATCGAATAATAATAACTGCCGAAACGTCGAGAACATAATAGTACATTGTTACACGAGTGGTGAAAGTGACTTATTTAGTCCCGAGACGGGGTTTGGCGCCCGAGCGTAGCGAGGGCGCTAATAGTTCGAGGGACAAAATAAGTCTTTCACCCGAGGTAAACACTGTGCTTTCCATTACGAATACAAGGAAAGTAAAAATAAAAACAGGAATTGGCTAAATAAATAATACAAGGAAGTATGAACAATACTCTACAACTCGAAAAAATAAAATAAAGATCGGATTGCCGCCTATTTTGTTTTTTTTTCGTTGGCCGGCCAACTTCATTATTTAGTCATTATTGTTCATTTTCATCTTTAAATATTTTGCCCAAATCTATGTTATTTTAAAGAAATTGTTGGAACTAAATTATAATTAAGTCATTTAAAAATATATATTCTTTAATTAATACTTAACTTTATGTTATTTCAATTTTACATCGTGCTGTAATTGAGTGACTGTAGAAAAAGTTTGAACATGGTTCCATAGAAATGTGAAAATGGAACTAGTTTTTTTTTTTTTATAATTTGACAGCTGTCAGTTGAAAGCGATTCTCCCGGGCCGGAAAAGTATTACTTTCAACCCGCTCCTCAGGCAACTTCAGACCTACTTTCAGAGTATGAGTAATGTTTAAAAGTTAATAAACGCGATGAAATCCGAAAAATAGTTTTTGTTCAGACTATACAGATTAAAATTGAACTCATTACACTACATAGGTACCAGATTTTTATTTTTGTCTTTTACATAATTGTTGCTTACGTTAAACTAAAATGTCAATTCTTGGGTTCCATAATCAAAAAAAGTTTCAACCCTTATTTTTATGCCATGTACGTCTGTCCGTCCGTCCGACTTCAGAGTAATTTTATTTAGATACTATTAGTGATAGAAGGCTTCAAATTGGCACAAAATAATAGATTTTATGCTCCACTACAAAACCGTGTACTTACTTATTTAAATATTGAAAGAAAAATTATTATATGGTACTTACCTCCCGCACTCAGAACATGGAACTGAAAAAAATGTTTAATAACGCCCTCGAGTGGCACCCTACTTAAGTCCATTGAGATTTCTTTGACAGTTTTTCAAAATTAATTCTCGTTAACGAAATATTGAGCTCAAAAGTGGTATTTTTTACGTGATGTCTATGGAACCCTGTAATATGAGTGGACCTTCACGCACTTGGCCGCTTTTTAACCTTTACACTTAAACATGTTTTAAACAGTTCATTTAGTAGCGGAAAGTAAAATACCCACAGATTTATTTTATTTTATTGTTTAGTCTAAGAAAATACCTACCTAGCTTTGATCCGACCGGAATAAAATTGGTTCCGGATTGCAATCCCCAAATAGGTACCTAGGTACTATGCATAATAAAGTTACATTTCATTTTTCTGGAAACAGTTTTTCTAAGTACCACCATCATCATTAATCGTAAATCGCAAATTCTAGGTATCCGACTTTGTAGATTAGATAGGTAGGTACGTAGGTAATCTCAAAATTAATACTTTTCGTCCGCTCTGACTTTCCTTAAATACTTAATTGGTATAAAATCTCAGATTTAAACATTGTTAATGTTCAGCTAATAAAATGTATTGTTTTGGTTAGGTGTATCTACAATCTATACAAATAAATAAAATTGGAGTGTCTGTTTGTAATATCAAAATAACACCTTTTCACTAGATGCATATGAAAGCACATACGACACCTATAGCAAAAACGCGATTTATACATTTTTTGTCTGTCTGTCTGTCTGTGTGTTTGTTCCGAGTAATCTCCGAAACGGCTGGACCGATTTTGACGGAACTTTCACTGGCAGATAGCTGATGTTATAAGCAGTAACTTAGGCTACTTTTATTTTAGAAAAAAAATATTAAAAAATGGGTCCTGTCGCGCGGGCACAGAACGCGGGAGCGGGCTTTTTTGTTAAGTTAAATTCCACGCGGACGAATTTGCGGGCTCAGCTAGTAAAATATATAGCTACTTAGTCGTCGACATGTCACATTCGCTTCGGGCTTCGGCATTTGAGTCAAATAGGTAGGTACTTGGGCAGATCGCTACCTGCCTCTGTTGCGAAAGGCTGCATGCAGACCTAGCACAGTGTCGCATTCTCTATTGTGCATTAGAAAAGAGAGATTTTATACCTATTTAGATTTTTTTTTCTAAATAAACACCGTTTGTTTAAATTTAAAACTACCCAGCTATGTACCTACCTACCTCCCTCTGGCTTTTTACATTGTGATCATGATCATAAAATACGTAGTCGTACTTAGGTACCTATATACCTAGGTACCTAGTACGAAAAACGAAGGTCATAAGAACAATTTAGGTACCTACGCACTCAATAGGTAGCTGGTAGTACCTCTATTACCTTTATTTATATTATTATTTATTTTATTACAATCATTACTTTAACGCAATTATTATAAACAATAAATAATAATTTTGTAGTATAATATAATAGGTATGTAGGTAGTACTTTAAAGTAGGTAGGTACACTAATATAATTCACAATTGAATTAAGTAAGTAGTTCGGTAAGTGAGTAAGTACTTACCTAAGTAATTATTTATTTAGGCAGGTATTATTAAGTATATGTACCTACCTACCTAGGTAAATAAAATAATACTTATCTATCTTTATATACCTATAAACGCTACATCCTCCTATGATACTCAGGTAAGTAGGTAAAGTAATGTTTATTCTTAACAGATTTTATACCTAGGTACTTAACTACTGACCTATGATTATTTTGCATATTGCGGGTAGGTACCTAGTTCATTTCATACGTGATATAAAAATTAACATTAACTTTTTGTTTGTCAACTAAGGTAGGTAGATTCCTAAAATCGATAGTGCCTTCTGTTTGTATACTCAATAGGATACTTATACACGTAAGTTCTTATTATGAAACTTTTAATAAGTTGTTTGATTGAAGATAGGCACCTATAATATTAAAAATGCAATCGAGTCTAATTCAAGTGTGATTGGGAGTTCATGTCTCTTTGATTTTTTGTTCGTCGAGCATCGCGGGTAAACGGCTGAACCAATTTCAACGGGGTAAACACTATGAGATAGCATAAGGTTGAGACTTAAATACTATTGCCGATAACCATTACGCTTCAGATATCGGGGGTCAAGTAGCAGAAACAAAATCAAAAATCTCTGTGGCGATTTTTGGGGATCGAAACGAGCTAGTGTTAACAAATAAGATAAAATGAACACCTGGGTTAGGTTGTGTCTGGTAGTTGGGTTTTTTCATCCATTCGTATGGTGAGCGCGGCGGAGCCGGTGGCTGCGCGGGTCGTGACCCCGGGGAGCCCTCACTCGGGCTGGCCAGGTCGCCCCTCGCCGGGGACGGCATGTCCGCAATCTCCCTCTCCCCAGGCTCCCGCTTCGGGAAGTGATGAGGGTCCGGCGTCCATTCTCCACCGGCCGGGGCCCCGTTCCACGCACACCACTGTTGCTCCTCAAAATTCTGGTGCTGCCAGCCGTACCAGCCGCCGCCGTACTGCCCGCCCTTGCCTTGGTACATGGCGAGCGGGTTGACGTAATTCACCATGCTTCGATCACCGTCCGAGCATCGCACACACACTCGCTGTCACAACACCACCGTCCTGCGCACAAGCACGAGAGACACCGCACGCGACGTGACGAACGCGACTGAGCAGAGGCTGCGCTGCGAGCGGGGCCGGCGCCGCGGGAAGCGGGTGGGACCGCGGCGGCCGTGGAGGGCGGCGCCTGGCCCGGCCAATGGAGGCCAGGCCGCGGCGGGGCGGCCGGGCGGCCCGCCCCGGCCGTGGCCGCCGCGCCGCCACCCGTGCCGCCGTCGGCCGCGAGCCGCACTATCATTTAATTTGCCTAATTACAACAAAAATAATGAACAATGTGCGTAATGAAGTCGGCTTCTTGTGAGAAGGTACGCATTTTAATGGATTTAAGTTGGTAGATAGATACCTATAGGCAGGTACCTAAGTAGGTACCTATACCATAATACCTATGGTGTCTAGGCGACCTATGATAAATTACTTAGATGGTACCTAGTGTACCTACTTACCCGTTATTTAAAACAAGCTATAGATACCTAGTAAAGATATAAAATAAAAATTACACCGACTTCTAAAAAACCTGGGTGCACTGAAAAGCTAGAAATAACTTAACAAGGGACCTTGTATTTCTTTAATGTGGAGTCGGTGACACTATCTTTACACTACGCTAGGACCACTTCTCAGGTAGGTAGTACTCTATGTATGTACCTGCGTAGATTTTAGTGGTAAACTACCTATATAGGTAGAGACATACAGACCAACCTACCTATTACCTATTGAATTGCTGCTAACCGCAAATAGGTAGGTACCTCGTCCATAACTCTCAAACTGCTGAACCGATTTTTATGAAATTTTTATGGGATCACCTAGAGAGTAGGTATACCCTTTCAAAGTCCTTCCAAAAAATGTTTTTTGGAATCGGTAGGTACTAGGTACCTACTTACTAAATTGACGTAGAAATTGGTGTAAATAGGTAATTAGGTAAGTACTGAAATTAATAAAAATATATACCTAATAGGTACCTATACAGACGAACACATAACGCCCTACTTCTGTTAAAGTCGATTAATAAAGTAGCCACGCGTGATAGCTATAACCTTAAGTAAAAGAAAACCGTTAGGTGCCTAACTACCAGTAGTAATCAGTATTAGTTACCACCACTTTGTACTACCCGTGGTAGGTACTTACCTACTAATTGGCAATCGAATTCTCACTAGTACCTAGTATCTCTTCCTAATTACTTGAATGGTACCTAGTAGGTATAGTAGGTAAGTAGGTACTTGGAATCTCTGAATACACAGAATTGGTTATGTGAATTCAGAGATTCCAACATTTGGATGTGCGTAGTGCGTACTAAAACTCTGAGGATAGGTACCTAGCATCTGCAGATAGATATCTAGCTTTTGTTTTAATTTACAGACTGTCATGTAGGTAATCTCAATCTACAAGTACCTAGCTCTCTCCGTTGTAGAGTTGGGTAGTCAGTTTTTTGGGTATGTTGGGTACTACCACAGTTGCATTTTTTTCTGTTAGGTATTAGGTAGTTAAGAAGGTACGTATTTTATTATGTAAGTAGGTACTTGCCAAAAATACAGGACATTTTTTTTCACGTGGTCATATACCATAAACAGACAAAAAAATATTAAATCGCGTTTTTGTTTTATGTACCGTATGTACTTGCATATGCATTTAGTGAAAATGTGTTATTTTGATATTACAAACAGACACTCCAATTTTATTTTTCGTATTTGTACAGAAAAAAAACAAAAAAAATTGATCACAAATGCAAATACGGTCTCTGATCGCGCGAGCGGGCTTTTGCGATAGTAGGTATATAAATCAAGAAACATCGACTCGCAAAAAAGAAAAATGAGATTAAACTTAGCATAGGTATTTCTTTATTAACTTTTCGTAAACTCTACGAACTGAACGCACATTTTTTGTTAAGTTAAATTCCACGCGGACGAAGTCGCGGGCACAGCTAGTTATTAATATGTTAGTTTATACGGTAAGTATATACCTATCTATAGGCCTGCGATGCCTGAATATAATAAATGAATATTAAAATATTTAATAATATTAAAATACGAAAACTCAATTTCCGTATTTTTTCCTACGGGAATCAATTTTCCAACCACCCGGTGTGTGCAGTGAGCCGAGTGGGGCGGGGCGGCGCGCGGCCGGCGGTGCGGTGCATAGTTCGTTCATTTCACGGAAGAGCGGACTGTGACTATGTCCTACTAATATTATATATGCGAAAGTTTGTGAGTGTGGATGTATATATGTATGTATGTTTGTTACTCCTTCACGCAAAAACTACTGAACGGATTTGGATTAAATTTGGAACACAGATAGATTATAACCGGGATTAACATATAGGATACTTTTTAACCCAATAATCCAATACTACGCGGATGAAGTCGCGGGGCACAGCTAGTTACTAATATACTGAGTAGATCTCAGTGGCATATAGGTCAATTTGTAATAATTCACACTTCTTCGTGAAATGTACTGACTGTGTGCTCGATTCGAACCTAGTTACCTTACCTATGCATCAATTAATTTGGAAAACATCACACCCGCCAAGCGGTACCGATTGTTTTTGAACCTAAACGTATACGTTTGCACTGGGCGAAACATGCACACGAAACGTATTGTTGTCTCTATTTTATGACAGCGATATTCAAATTCAAATCGTTTATTTTGTTTAGGCCTACGGGGACACTTACAAATTGTCAATTTTACATATTTTTTTTCTTATATCTACAACCGTATCGGAACGCTACCTCGACTGAGAAGATCGAGAGATGACACAACAAATAAAAAGAGACAACAACATGTTTAGAAAGAATGTTTCGTCCAGTCCAGAACGATGAATAAGCTTTTAATAAAGTAATTGCTTGCGGCTCGGCAGTTGCGGTGGCCAACTAGATTATTGATTCAGTTCAGCAGCCGAGTAAGTCATCAAGCATCGCAAATCTATAACCCACGTATTGGGCTAGCGTGGATTAGTTATTTTGGACGACTGGGTATAGGACAGGCTTTGGTACAGGGTACTAGTTGGAAATTCTCACTAGCAGGTACCGCTACTACTACAAAATTATAAATCCATCACAACACAACTACTGTAACAAGATTAGGTAGGTACCTACTCTTCAGGTATGTCGTTCACTCACACTAACGCAAACGTATAAAAGACAAATTTTGTAATTCGCGAAAAAGACCGTGTGCAGTGCATTTATTAATATATCCAACTTACTCTAAAACATTTCAAGAACGACAGCTATCCAGATAATCTGGCAATTTTTGTATATTTAGTGATTTACTAGTATCATATGCACCGTGATAATATTTAGAGTAAAATAAATGTATTAATAAATGCACTGCACACGGTCTTTTTCGCGAATTACAAAATTTGTCTTTTATTATTGTCAGATTTTGAAAAAAATCTAAAACAACTCAAAAAATTTGAACTTCGCGGGCTAGACAGGCGCCTTCACCTTAACTATCAATTGGGTATAATGGCATTTATATAAGTTTTCTTTGATAGGTTTAATACCTATTACAGAGAGTTAGCTGTCATTATGTTAACTATCACTTGCTGACTCCTGTCTCTCCTTAGCAAAATAAAAAATGTTCTAATAGGTACTTACTTACTTACCTAGGACTTTCATGTATTAATTATACTTAAAATAAAATACAAATTGGTACCTACATAATTTAAATATAACTTTACAAATTCGTTTAGAAATATGCTACCTACCTATTCTATATTCTAAACGAATTTGCTCTGTGGGTTACTATAATTATCTTAATTTATCTTGTGATAATTATACGTATACCTAGGTGTTGTAGGTAAGTACGTATATCGGCTGCTTGGTGGGTACTAGGTATGTGTTTCAAATAAGAATAGGATTGAAAATCCGGCATCTTGAACCGCATTGGACAATTTCTCTACAGATTTGTCAGTACCTACGGTCTGGTAAGAAAGTCATGGATGTAGTAACAAAAAAAAAATATCTAGATTAAGTATATTTTCATTTTTCCATGAATAGTTTAAATTATCCGCAAATTATCATACCTAATTAATGTGAATATATTATATAAAAAATATAGGTCTCTGACTCTTCAAGTACCTAGTAGTTGGTCAAAAAGTAAAATAAGCATATTGTTAATGGGTACACTGTCTGTTTATCTTTTCCATCCCGCGGGTACCCAACCCTACCTATGCATCCACCCAATACCCGTGCATGCATGTGACGGCGCCTGCGATAGATAAGTATATACTTGGCATATATATATACGCACGCAGCCTTCATCAGCGTAGTATTTTTAAGTCTGCGAGCCTCAGCAGAAGATTGATTTTCAATCGTAGACAGAGAAAATATTTCGATGAATTTGTCCTTTGACACTGAAAACCTTAAAGTCTGTGCTAAACTGTGGTGCTGAATGAAAACTCGACTAAAATGATATCAAGGTGACGTGAATGTTTTTTTTTCTTACCCTGGCAACTCAGTATTGAATGTTAAAGAATGAACGCTCCAAAGGGCTTGTACCCAGGCTGTTAAACTAACTAAAAATGCTAACGTATGATGAATGAACAAATAATAAGAATATTTATGGTAGGTATGGTTGATGATTATTTTCGAACAATAACGATTTTTAAATTGATTCAAATCACAATCTGATGAAACGATACACAAAAGAATCGAGGTCTGAAACATCGATTTCTCAAAAATCTATTATTTTCAAGTTCTTAGTGTTCTTACTTTTTTTTCTTTATTTATTAAAGAGAGGCGAAGGAAACTCAAGCACACAGTCGTTTCGGGAGTATTCGAATAATTAAGTGGAAAACTGTTTTTTCTTTACATGTGTTTGAGTACAATAGAATCGCATAATAAGGCACTTGGTATTAACTCGTTGCGGCGAACTCTTAAGGCTAAAGCGCCCATGTAGCCCGCGAAGTTCAAATTTTTTGAGTTCTTTTAGATTTTTTTCAAAATCTGACAATAATAAAAGACAAATGTTGTAATTCGCGAAAAAGACCGTGTGCAGTGCATTTATTAATATATCCAACTTACTCTAAAACATTTCAAGAACCACAGCTATCCAGATAATCTGGCAATTTTTGTATATTTAGTGATTTACTAGTATCATATCCACTGTGATAATATTTAGAGTAAAATAAATGTATTAATAAATGCACTGCACACGGTATTTTTCGCGAATTACAAAATTTGTCTTTTATTATTGTCAGATTTTGAAAAAAATCTAAAAGAACTCAAAAAATTTGAACTTCGCGGGCTAGACAGGCGCCTTCACCTTAAAGGGCGTGTAAAGCTGTCTCACAGAAGTATAAATACTACATATGACTAGCTCTCGTTTGAGTTCAGGCTCCTTTACTTAATTCTCCATCTTTAGTACGTTCTACTTACGGTAAATAATTTGATGATTTTTATCAAATTAAAAAGAAATCTAATGTCGATTTTCTAGTGTAAAATATCGACTTACTGTATTGATTTAGTGCTCCATATCGATTAAAAAATTGGCCCGAGATATCAGTTCTTCAATTAATCGATTTCAGATCGTCATCCCTGATTTATGGTTTTGAATTTGGGGCAACACTAATTTGGATTGGAATGCGTGGTGATTGTGTGTGGTCGCTTAATTTCTCATGAAAAATAGTGGTAATAACGTAATAATTGATACTTATTTCTTGCTTATAACTGCTCCATTTGTAAGTAATTAAAAGAGTTCCATAAGAAAAGCTAACATGTCGGCGGATAACATTGAAAAATTGTACCAAAATTATGGGATATTAGCCGACGCCAAAGATGATATCTCTAAGGTAACCTATTTTTCACATCCACAAAATTACCAGTTGTTTCCTTTATTTCAAGCCTTAATTTCTTATTCATTATTTCCAGCATGAAAAGGAGTACTTAGAAATACTGGCCGCAGTCAAGGGATCGGACAAGGAGAAACGATTGGCATCACAGTTCATTGCGAAATTTTTCAACAGCTTTCCCGGTTTGGCCGACCAATCTATTGAAGCTCAGTTTGATTTGTGCGAAGATGACGATGTAGCCGTAAGTATTAGATATGGAATTCTTCAAGTATCTTCTTTATTATAGCTATCAACTGTTTGGAAAATTCATCCACATATCCTGTTGGTTAGCCCCTAATCCTAACCATTAGGGTTATTTTTTGATGACAACCCATTGGTGGATTGGCATACAAACCAGACGATAACAGCGTAATATATCAACCAATCATAATCTAGTTAGTAGACAAATTATTGTGACAGAGGCTGGCCAAGCAATAGACTTCTAATCACTATTCCTTAGACAAGCATATTTTGATCATGTTGCAGATTCGTAAGCAAGCCATCAAAGATTTGCCAACACTGTGCAAAGATCACAAGGAACACACTCAAAGAATTGCCGATATCCTAGCTCAGCTTCTACAATCTGATGACACCACGGAAATTAATGTGGTCACAAATTCTTTATTGTCAATATTAAAGAGTGATCCTAAAGGCGCATTAACAGGCCTATTCTCGCAAATACATCAGAATGCAGACAGTGAAGTTACAAATGAGATTGTAAGGGAGAGGTGTATCAAGTTCTTGGCAACCAAGGTCAAGCAACTGGGCAGGGAAATCATTGATAAGGAAGCTGAAGATTTGATTATTGCTGAATGCAAGAAACTTATTGAGGTAATTTAATTGAATAATATCTTTTACTTTTGATATGCCACATACTCTCAAGTCTTTCTGAATATAATGTTCTATTATCACTTGTAGTTTTTAACAATGATGGCATTGAGAAATCTTTGCACTATTATTTTATCCCATAGAAAGAATGAGAGAAATGTCACTACCGTGTATAAGAAGGAGAGGCCGAGGGTCTTAAACACAGCAGTGATTGGTGAAATGAAATTTAACACTACTATTATTCCATGGTCTCCAAGATAAAGTGTGCTACCATCTTTATACTGGTTTCCAACACCCAGTCTATTTAACTTTACATGAGTCTTGTATGAATGTATTTAACCATCCGTCTGTCCTTCTGTGCTCAACTGGTGCTGAGTATGCATGCATAGGTATTCTGACAGATTAGGATTAGGACTAGGCAGACTGTCAGAAGCTGTCAGTTCTCACAAAACATTAAAATGGTTTTATTTTGCCTTATTTTAAGATTCAAGATGTAGTAGCAGAAGAATTTGACCACATAATGGACCTCCTAACTTGGTCAAAACTGGGAAAGACTCCCGCTGGTAAAAAAGAGTTAGTGCAGATTGTGGCAACACTTGCATTCACTCCTAATGATTGGCACCCTGAAGATCCGGAATATGTTGATCGCATTATACAGTGTTCACAGCATGCCTTGCCATTGTTTTCGGTAAGTTATTATTTTATAGGATTTATGAAAGTCTTACTTTGAAAATTTTACTTTTTAAAGTTTTGAGTTGTGTAATAAAAGTTTGTTGCATAGTGAGTTCTCAGTCATATCTTGTTGTTGTATAATGCCCCTTGTGATTTCTCGTGTGATATTCTTTGCCCCATGAGAGAATACATAATGGTCCATTGCCATATTATGGTCATTAGAGGGTCTACTATTGGATTGCTTATTATTATTTCATCCTAGTTGTTCCTATTAATGCAGTAGTTGGGACCAAAACCCATATCCAAATTGGAATTTGAAGCATTTTTTTGTCAACAGGCACAGGTTGATTCCACACAGTTTGTCAATTTCTTCTGTGATCATGTGCTTGGGAGGTGGGATGACATTATTGCAACAGAAGGAGGAGCGGACTCTAAACTTGACCTATTGAAGATATTCGCAGAGATCACAGAACATTGTGGAGAGTTAGAAAATCCTGAGCAGAAAATTAATGGAGTTTATGATTTAATAATGGTAATTTTATTATGTTCTTACTTGTGGCATGGAACAGAAGATTGTGGTTGCAATTTTTGAGAAACTTATTTTCAATAAATTTTCTTACTATTCTGGTTTTTATAACTTTTGTTGTTCCATTTTTTGAATGTATCTTACCACCCCTATGGCGGCAACGGTTGTATTGTAATGTATTTTTACAGAAATACCTACCAGAAGCTCCTGTTGAAGGAGAAGAAAATGGTGAAAAATCTGAAGAAAAAACGGAAGAAACAAAGCCGGCTCCATCACTTCAATTCTCCCATGTGGAGTGTGCGCTGTTCGCTTTACATTCCCTCTGCCGGAAGGCGCCGGAGACATTAAATGCTGATGCGGGAAAACTCAAATCACTCCGCTTACGTCTTCAATATACAGCACGTCTCACTCAAGGCTATATTAAAAAACTGAAGGAGGTTACCCAGGTATGATTGTATTAAAATCATTATTCACTTTGTAAATAGGTATATCTACAGAAGACATAAATATAATTGTTTTGTTTTGTTGTGTTCAGGGGCAGAAAGGTGAAGATGCTAATTCAGAAGAAAACAAGCTTAAAATTGCGGCACTAAAGACTACATCGAACATCAACACTCTGATCAGGGACATATTCCGTACTCCGCCTAGCTTCAAGAGCAAAGTTCAACTTTCATTCCATTCAAAGAAAACCGAAAAAGAGGTAAGCACAAAAGAAAGTTTTGTGCTGCATCATTTTAACTTCCCTGTTGGATGATTGATTTTTGACCTTGTTTGTAATGTTACAGGAGAAGCAAACAACCAGCTCCGAAGGCACAAAGCAATCACCAACGCAGAAGCGTCACCGTCCCATTACATTTGACAGTGAGGGTGAAAAAGTATCCCCTGAAAAACGCTCACGAAGTGGCGAAAGAAACATAAAAATGTACACGCCGCCATCAGGCAAATATAGTTCACGACTAAACAATAATGGTCGATTCTCTGGGAACAACTCTGGTAGAGGAAGAGGGGGTTATGGTAGACGCGACTTCAGAAATAGTGGCGCTCCCTACAGAAGGCGCAGCAACTATTAACATTGACAAAAGAGATGAGACTTGCATTTTTTTAAAAGGACTATTATTATTTTTTATCTGATTGAATAGCGATTAACTTGATTAGTATTTGAGGTCTTCTTATGAAAATAAAAGAAGAACCAAATAATAACGCATTGAAACGAAAAAGTCTCGAGCATAGTTACATGATAGTTCTGGAAATAAGGATGACTGAAAATACAAGCACTGAAATATTCTGCGTCTACCCCCGCAAGATATGATTGCTATATTGATCTTGTTTTTAGATTTAGTGGTTGTGTAGCTCGTCATCCAAATTCAATATTATTTCAGATGCAGATGCTGTATAATTCTCCATTTTTGTTAGTCTATGGTTTTTTGCCTGTCGTCGGTGTCCATATTATTTCTTAGCAGTCACCTTTGGTTTTTAGCAGCCTTCTGATCCAATAAGAGTTATTATTTCTGGTTTCAAGTACTCCCGGTTAACTTGATATTTTATGAGACAGCTGTTTAAGTAGACATGGTGATTTTTACGTACTAGTGTCGCCATTAGATCAAGGTAAGTTATTATAATAAGTATCATCATTGTTTTAATGATAACCTACTTTAGTTTGATCACCATACTTTAACCACCAGTAAGGGACATACCACATCATCATCGGGTTGTAAGTATACAGTCATTTGAAACAATTAAGTTCTATTGTTGCTCCATTTGGCCATAGCTTTGTCTCGGCGATGCATGCAATATGGCGAGTGCATCGAAGACCCTGGTAAGTTTATTATCTCTTACAGGTCTTAAAGGCTTTAAAAAATCAGTAAACAGCTGTATAAACATTCTTCGTCTTTAGCTCTTGTTTCAGATTTTTCTTGCACTTCTTTGTGGCTCAAGGAAGTGGAATGGATCATTTCAGATACATTGTGGATTTCCGATTGGGAAATAAAATGATTTTAACAATACCTTTAATATGTTTAATTTAATTAATATGTCAATATACTTAGATTTATTACCTGCAACCTTTGATAAAGGAAGACATCAAAGCTTGTAACGCGTATTTATACTTGATAACCTGACAACCACACTCATTTAACACAATAGAGCAAGAGCCAGCGATAGCCAGACGTTCCATATTTTATAAAGGCTGTCAATTTCTCAGAGCATGTCCCCAACACAGGTAAGAACCATCATCGAGTATGGAGTTTGGATCGTGGTTACTTGGGCAGTTAACAGGTAGTAAAGGTGTATAAAATAGTCCCTCAAATTCGTTATAGTATAAAGCTTAATTTTTATATATTTCCTTCGGAATAACATTAGAAATCACGCCATCCATTGCCGGACACTTAGTGCGGTTTCAACCCCCTGCCAGACACCCCTAAACTTTAATAAATTATGAGTATACTTTCGTCATAGTATTAAAGCTGGGTTTTACATATGTTACTTGGGAACCCATAAAAAAATATTACTTCAACAGCCGGACAGTTTTAATGGTTTTAACATCTTGCCAGACACATTTAAATAGTTATTAAATCATCCAAGTATGAACGCAATAAAACTATTTTTCATTGGGTTTCTTGAACAATTTCGATACACTAAACTCCCTATCTTACTTACTGATAAGTCAATTTGCAAAATATCACCATAATATCTGACATAAAGGGCCATATCTTTTGATTGCGTTGAATAGAAGCCTATTTTTTACATCTCCAAGGGATCATAGCATTTGATAATTGATATTAATTTTTACTTGATAACTTTATCCGTTTCCGAGAAAAAGGGTCTTGATAAACAGACAGACGGACAACAAAGTGATCTTATAAGGGTTCCGTGTTTTCCTTTTGAGGTGCGGAACCCTAAAACTATATCCTGTACTGTAACTACATCCTGTGGGAGTGCAGTCGCTGGCACAACGAACGGACTACTATGCTAAATAGCCTGCAAGTGACATCTGGAGCAGTTTATTACACAGACCTTGTGGAAACCAGGGACAATTTCCGTGCGTTCAAGCGCTTTAGCCATACCTATTATTGGAATCAAGTATAATCAGCTCAGGAGGTTAGGTCCAATTAGTCATATTACGATCCGTGGTGCCTTACAACTGGGCCCTTATTACGTAAGCTACTTCAATTGCAATAGAAAAGCAAATGCAAGCGATTGAACGCTAATTAGCTTTCAAACGCTTTATAGTAAGTTGTAAGGGTTCACATAGATCTACGCAATATCTTATCTTAATTAAGTTTATTTGTGCTTAAGTAAGCAGTTGCTGCATATATACTTCAGGGAAGATTTTAAAAATTAAATGTTATGGGACGAAAAAAATAAATAAAATACATTTGTGTCATTGAAGGTACGAGCAGACGCACAATATCAAATTTGTTACCAAGAGCAATTTAATGTCATAACTTACTTTTAACGTTGTTGTGATACCTGGATACGATCCTAGGCTGCGGCACAAGTGACTATTTGGTCATTGATGGTACTAGGCGGCGAAAAAAAGGCGCTAATGCAACAACGATATTGCCGCCGTCAAGCTTAAATACGTTAGTTAGAATTCTGACAAGTGAACTAGACACATCTACGCATTGGGGGCATTTTGCTATTATTATTACCTTAAAATTGCAAAAAATGCAATTGTGACTTTGTTGCACAGGATGAGCCTCATAATATAATACCGTCAGATGATACGCAGTAATAGATGGCATAGACCAAACGCCATATCTTATTCACATCCGCTTGAACAGTTGTCACCTCACGCTCGCACCTACAGACTTTAAATGTGTCTGGCAAGATGTAAAAGCCATTAAAACTGTCCGGCCGATGAAGTAATATTTTTTTAGAGTTCCCCAAGTAACATATGTAAAACCCAGCTTTTATACTATTACGAAAGTATACTCATAATTTATTAAAGTTAGGGGTGTCTGGCAGGGGGTTGAAACCGCACTAAGTGTCCGGCAATAGATGACGTGATTTCTAATGTTATTCCGAAGGAAATACAGGCTATTTAGCATAGTAGTCCGTTCGTTATGCCAGCGACTGCACTCCCACAGGATGTAGTTACAGTACAGGATATAGTTTTAGGGTTCCGCACCTCAAAAAGAAAACACGGAACCCTTATAAGATAACTTTGTTGTCCGTCTGTCTGTTTATCAAGACCCTTTTTCTCGGAAACGGATAAAGTTATCAAGTAAAAATTAATATCAATTATCAAATGCTATGATCCCTTGGAGATGTAAAAAATAGGCTTCTACTCAACGCAATCAAAAGATACGGCCCTTTATGTCAGATATTATGGTGATATTTTGCAAATTGACTTATCAGTAAGTAAGATAGGGAGTTTAGTGTATCGAAATTGTTCAAGAAACCCAATGAAAAATAGTTTTATTGCGTTCATACTTGGATGATTTAATAACTATTTAAATGTGTCTGGCAAGATGTTAAAACCATTAAAACTGTCCGGCTGTTGAAGTAATATTTTTTTATGGGTTCCCAAGTAACATATGTAAAACCCAGCTTTTATACTATGACGAAAGTATACCTACTCATAATTTATTAAAGTTTAGGGGTGTCTGGCAGGGGGTTGAAACCGCACTAAGTGTCCGGCAATGGATGGCGTGATTTCTAATGTTATTCCGAAGGAAATATATAAAAATTAAGCATTATACTATAACGAATTTGAGGGACTATTTTATACACCTTTACTACCTGTTAACTGCCCAAGTAACCACAATCCAAACTCCATACTCGATGATCGTTCTTACCTTTGTTGGGGACATGGTCTGAGAAATTGAGAGCCTTTATAAAATATGGAACGTCTGGCTATCGCTGGCTCTTGGTATACAAGCAATTAGGTAGGTTCTCGATACCTCTTTATTTAATTAAATAAATTTACATAGTCGGAACAATAATGTTCTCCACATCAGGTATAAGTTATAGATAGGTAGGCAATCCAACCTAAGTAAAGAGATCGGTATTTATATCTTCTATTGCCTTGAATTGTTCCGCTTTCACTTTCCATTTAAAAACTTTATACTCATTGTCGTTCGATTCATTGAATTTCCTGGCGTCCGCAAATTGTCTTCTAGTAGGCCATTCAGCTTCTACGAATAGTTTTTTTACAGCACCTTCGTCATTGCATTCATTGATAACTTTATAAGCTCTCAAATTGTGTATTATTTCGTCCTTGTGTTTTACAACAGAATCGGGCATTTTCATGAATCTTTTTTTGTGAGTTGGGCAGATATCATTCATTTTTGCATATAGATCTTCTTTTAAATCTGCTACAATCTTCATGTTCTTAACCGTAGTCATGTATATTTTCTTTTTTTCCTTTAGCTCATTGTAATAACCTTCTGTAAATAAATCTGAAGCTTATCTTCTGCACTCTAATATATAATAGTCAAGACGAAAACCTATACCATGTTATGGCCAATGAGAAGCGATACGAATATAAATATTATTTTTTTATTAGCCTGTAATACTGTTCCACTCCTGGGCAAAGGCCTCCCCTTTTACCCCCCACGCTGCTCTGTCCAGGGCAATTTCCGACCACGTCTTTCCAGCAAAGGTGCCTAAGTCAAATAAATATACCTATTATTTAATTTAATTACTAAGGGCCTTCGCTACGTTCAGCGTGCGCAAGCGGCGTGCACGGATCGGGCGCAAACCCGTGTATAAACCCGTCCCACGCGGCCGCGCCAGTTAGCGCTGTATACCTATATAAATGAACTAGCTGAGCCCGCGACTTCGTCCGCGTGGAATTTAACTTAACAAAAAAGCCTAAAAACAGACAGACAGGCTGACTATAGTACATTGTTACCCTAGGGGCGAAAGTAACTTATTTAGTCCCGACACGACAGTTCGAGGGACAAAATAAGTCTTTCACCCGAGGTAAACACTGTGCTTTTCATTACGAATACAAGGAAAGTAAAAATAAAAACAGGAATTAGCTAAAGAAATAATATAAGGAAGTATGAACAATACTCTACAACTCGAAAAAACAAATGAAGATCGGATTGCCGCCTATTATGAAAGTAAAAGTGAAAGTAGCCGTAAAAGTAAATGAAAGTAGCAGTAAAAGTAGAAGTAGGCCGGCCTGGTTTAATAGAAATGTCAAAATAGAACTAGTTTATTTTTAATAATTTGACAGCTGTCAGTTGAAAGCGATTCTCCCTAGAGCGGAAAAGTGTTACTTTCAAGCCGTTCCTCAGGCAACTTCAGACCTACTTTCCGAGTATGAGTAATGAAGTAGTACATTGTTACACGAGTGGTGAAAGTGACTTATTTAGTCCCGAGACGAGTTCGAGGGTCAAAATAAGTCTTTCACCCGAGGTAAACACTGTGCTTTTCATTACGAATACAAGGAAAGTAAAAATAAAAACAGGAATTGGCTAAAGAAATAATACAAGGAAGTATGAACAATACTCTACAACTCGAAAAAAAATAAAGATCGGATTGCCGCTTATTTTGTTTTTTTTTCGTTTGCCGGTCAACTTCATTTTCATCTTTAAATATTTTGCCCAAAACTATTTTAAGGCTAAAGCGCCCATCTAGCCCGCGAAGTTCAAATTCTTTGAGGTTTTTTAGAATTTTTTCAAAATCTGACAATAATAAAAGGCACATTTTGTAATTCGCGAAAAATACCATGTGCAGTGCATTTATTAATATATCCAACTTACTCTAAAACATTTCAAGAACGACAGCTATCCAGATAATCTGGCGATTTTTGTATATTTAGTGATTAACTAGTATCATATCCACCGTGATAATATTTAGAGTAAAATAAATGTATTAATCAACGCACTGCATACTGTGTTTGTCGCAAATCACAAAATGTTGTCTTAAATGTTTTCAGATTTGGGATAAACTATAAAAATACTCGAAAATTTTGAATTTCGCGGGCTAGACAGCCTTCACCTTAAAAAAATTGTTGAAACTAAATTATAATTAAGTCATTTAAAAATATATATTCTTTAATTATTACTTAACTTTATGTTATTTCAATTTTACATCGTGCTGTAATTGAGTGACTGTAGAAAAAGTTTGAACATGGTTCCATAGAAATGTGAAAATGGAACTAGTTTTTTTTTATAATTTGACAGCTGTCAGTTGAAAGCGATTCTCCCGGGCCGGAAAAGTATTACTTTCAACCCGCTCCTCAGGCAACTTCAGACCTACTTTCAGAGTATGAGTAATGAAAAGTATATTTCATTCCTATAAATAAATATTTTATGTACTTATATGGCAGAACAACGTTTGCCGGGTAAGCAAATCTTGCAATACAAACATGCGAGTTGGGCACACGTTACGTGGGCACGCTTAACGTAGCGAATGCCCGTAGGTGTTTTTAACGTTTGGTTTCCGACTGCTGACCGAATGTTGACAAGCCCGGTAGTGACCGACTTGAACTCTTAACGTTATTACCTACCATTTCTAATTCGCATTACTTGTCGTTGGCCATGGTAAAAATAAATGACTTACGTATTACATGATAGGCATCTAAATACTCCTGCATTGTAAATTTATTATTCGTGAAATCTTCTATATTTGCAAATGTATGATAGATTTCCAACATCAACCCGAACGTGTCTAGTGTACTGCCCCGTATGTAGGCTAGATCGGTAGCATCAGGATCATTATATTGTCCGAGTGCTTGCGCAGCGAATTCATACTTGTCTAGAAGATCTGAGGGGGTTAGTAGGTATGTGTTTGAACGTATTCAAATACCGATGTAGATAGAATGCCTCCGTACATTTACCACGGAGGGTATTCACAATTGATGGAAGTTTCCGAGATGTCAGAAATCTTTAACAAATGAATTGGAAGAAGGATGAAAGCTGTCGTTTCCGACATCATAAACTTTCCGTCAACTGTGTGAATGCCTCCGCAGTAGGTACCCAAAGGTGCATGGTCCCGCAATGGAACAGAGCGGTTGTCATGTCCACGAAAGCAAAACCGAAACAACAATCCGCGGCTCCGCCTGTGTGGTACTACGATTAAACAAAAGTAGCCTAAGTTATTTCTTATAACATCAGCTATCTGCCGGTGAGAGTCCTGTCAAAATCGGTCCAGCAGTTTCGGAGATTAGCCGGCAAACAGATAGACCGTGATGGTCAGACACTTTAAAAATGTTTTTTTTAAGTAGATTTCCTACCTTTATATAGTAGATAACCTACCTTCATATGCATTTAGTAAAAAGTTGTTATTTTGACATTTACAAACAGACACTACAATTTTATTATTTTAAGCTCGTATAAATAAATCAGTCTCAGGTTTGAGAGCGGTCTCAAGTACTTATAGGTATCTCTCAAAATATATAAGTACTTACTGGACCGTTTTTGATAAAATTTATATTACACCACCTACCTGGAGAAAGTACCTATACAAGGTGACACATAATGGGTATACTTTTTTTTTCAAAACTTAACTTTGTAATTCTAAAACCATCAGCTTTGGAGGGAACTTGAAAAACAAAAGGTGTTATAGGAATACAGCTGTAGACCGATTTCACAAGTGTAAAAAACCTTTAGTACTTCAACTGTCCCACAAAGCCGATAGTTTGAGATTTCCAAAGTTAAGTTGCAAAAAAAATAGTATACCCATTTTGTATCACCTAGTATAGTATAATACTCTTTCAAACAAAAAAAAAATCGGTCCACAACCAACGGAGTAATCGGAGAATATACCTACATTAAAAAAACTTACAAACTTCCTTTTTTGGAAGTCGGTTAAACAATACCTACTAAACACAATATAACTTCGTCATCATTCCCATTGCTAGCGTATTGTTCTAAACCCACCTCTTATCAGTTTTTCAGTCATATTAGCGATATGTAACCCCATGGCCTGTTCCGCCCACTTCCGGTTTATTGGAACAGGATGTTCCGTTGTTGTTGTTGTAGTCACATTTATAGGTAGCGGTCGTGTTCGGTAACTTGAACATGATATAAATAAATCTATGAATAAAAATACGTTTGTTAAATACACTCGATATTAAGAACTAAGTAATTGGGTAATAAACGATAGGTACACTTTTAAGAGAATTAACAATACTATAGGTAGGTAAATATCTATTTAAAAGAAAACTCAAATACCTACTTGTATTCATTCATTTTAAAGTGAAAGATACTTACATGAAACAATCCATATTTGTACCCATACCATCATTTTCACAATATTTTTTTTTCAATTTGATATTAAAATGTCATATCATAGTAGAAACTAATTCGGTTTTTATTAGATATTAACGACTAAACGACAATCATTAATTACATTGCTAATTGTGAACCTAGGTACTAATTTATTTTTAATAACCTTTTTACATTGTGGAAAGCAATAAAAATATGAATTATTTTTAACTAAGTACTTACTTTAAAACTAGTATTTGCCCTCCGGCCCCGACCGCTGAACCTCTACGAGAATTTACTAACCTAGCAGTAGGTAGTTAGTAGTAGCTTAAATTGTAGCTGGAGCATAAGTTATACAAATTTCATTTAAATCCGTTTAGCTGTTCCGTTTATGGTGCCCAGTATAACATAAAAAACTGGTCAAGTGCGTATCGCGGCGCGCACAATCTAGGGTCCCGTAGCCATTTCAATAACGAAATAATATTTTCGGCTGACTAGTTTTGTCGATTATAATTAAAATGTAAGAATTGTCGGAATTAATTACGTCAATTTTGATGAAATTGGTATTTAAGTTAATAATCTCCTTAACGGAATTTCTGATAAAATGTTGTATGGAAACACCATTACATTTGAAAATACTTTTTCATCGATAAACCCACATGATGGGGCAACTAAAAAAAAATATCCCCTCTTTCCATGTTCTGGTATGTCTGTCATGGGAACTCTAGTAATTTTGCTATAATTCATATTTTTGAAAGTGACATCTATTCTTATGGTACACTAGCTGTGCCCGCGACTTCGTCCGCGTGGAATTTAAATGACAAAGTTTCATACAAACTTTCATCCCCTATTTTATCCCCTTGGGGGTAGAATTACTTAATCAAAATCCTTTCTTAGCGGATGCCTACGTCATAACATCTACCTGCATGGCAAATTTCAGCCCGATCCGTCCAGTGGTTTGGGCTGTGCGTTGATAGATCACTATGTCAGTCAGTCAGTCAGTCAGTCAGTCACCTTTGAGTTATATATATATAGATGGGGGGAAGCAGACGGTCACTCTTCCCTGCACCCTCGCAGTGCACAGGTCCTCAGGATTCGTCGGCGAGCGATTCTTTCTCCCGATCACACTTGGCGGACTCCTTCAGAGATATGACCATCTCGCAGCAGGAGGTTACAGCCCCCACACCGCTTCCTTGGACAGCATAGCCGTACTACGCTGGCCAGGATCCGTTGAACCAGGATCCGCGGTCCGCATCCCACGCGGGACGATATCAGAAACGGATTCAAAATTTTTTATAGTCAATATTTTTGCCATTTTAAAGTTTACTCGTTAGAATTACATATGTTAAATTGCCTACATCTAACCATAAGGTACCTACTAACAGTTCATAATTTTCAAAATAACTTTTACAATTTTTTTTTAGATGTTTATAGTTTAAGATATCGATTCGAATACTTAATCTCCCATTTAGTGTCAGGAACCATAATGCCTTTGAATGAGTTTTGAACTTTGGAAAGGGTTTACTCCAACTTAGGCCAGCCACACATCAGCTTTTATCTGGCAGAAGGCGCCACACAAGCGGCCCAAGCCGAGGTCGTGTCCCTTGTGGCGCCCTTGAGCTAGCTGCCCCCCTGCCCCTCTGGCTGGAGCGCACTTGCGCTCGCCCTCTGTCCGGGTGAAGTTGTTATCGCCACACTGGCCAACAACATATAGTCATATCAAAAAAAAAAAAGGCGCCACACACATATATTTCATGCTAGACCCTACACACTATCAGAAATTTGCCACATCTCATCGAAACCCATCTTTAAACCTATTGAAAGACCATTCTTGGCCCACAATATAAGTATAAAGATGATTAGGAAACAAATGGTTTTATTAACCTACTTTTATAGATACCTCATATTATCAACAACATTACACATAATTCTATCAAGATCATAGCAAGAATCTGCACTCGACATATCACTAGTGCCACAGTCCATGTGCTCAAGTATTTCCACAGGTACTTTAAAATTGGCCTCAATTTCGTTTTGATCTGGTAAACTTTGCAAGGCACTCTGCAGTATATCTTGCACTTTATCAAGATGCTTCTTGAATCTGTAAACAAATCATTGATTTTATTGCACAGCTGTAGCATAAATTTAAACATTTTTCTTTTGAGACTATTACCTACTAATAGAGTAAAGAGAAAAAAAGTATAGAATGGCATTATAATTTTAAAAAAACAAACTGATAAATTACCTTATTGCAGTTTCTACTCTTTGACGTTTTTGCAGTTCCATCATTACTCGCAATGTTTCCCTAGCTTGATGAGGTCTGAATTCATTTAGCAAATGATGAATGTGAATGAACAGCAAACTTAAATCTTCTACTTTTTCAGCCCTCTTCGGTGAGTCAGGACAGTGCACTAATAAGTCTAGTAAGTCAAGGAAATTTGCTAGCAAGGAGTGATTCAGTTTCTTCAGTTCCCTTCGTCTTTCAAAGTGCATCGGATATAATCGTCGAAAACCCTACAATTTTTAGTTTTTAATTTAATACCTATTAGTTCTCATTCTTTTTAAAACTCATGCATGCACAAGCCTTTTTTGGTACCTACGAACAAGCTATATGGTACCAGTAAATATAAATATATAAAAATAATAATTTAGCCCTTTTGTCATCCTACTCCTGGGCATGGGCCTCCCCTCACAACAAGGAGTATTCAGGCCACTAATTCCAAAATTATTTAGATTTTATAAAACATGCAGGTTTCCTGATAATGTTTACTTTCACTGTAAGCAAGTCATAATCATATTGTATTGTATTGCATGATTTGCACATATATTTCGAAAACATAGAGGCTCGAGCCGGTGTTTGAACCCAGGACTTGCCTGCACGATGGCCTTGGCCCGCAAGATGTGTCATAATAAAATCTTTGTACCTTATTTATGTGCTAGTTTTTCAGGTATAATTGGATGCAGTTTTGCAGAATAAAACCAATCCATACATAACCTTGCAGACCACACACAACCAACCTTAGTGCAAATGATGGTAGGTTGGTTTCAGTTTGCAGAAGTGTGTGTGTTGGACCCTTTCTGGAAAACTACATCCAATTTAAATAATTAAGGGTTTATATGTATAGGTAAGTAAATACAGGACATGACTGGACTCAGCTATGTTCTAGATTCTAGGCTTGCTAGATCTGTTTCAGGCTGTATTTGCCCATGGGGGCAAAATTCGGGAATAGCCTTTTCGTATTTTGCCCAGGTCTGGCAGTCACTGGGTCAGTCCCATCATACAAACTTTGCTTAGCCAGGGACCATAAAGTTATAGGTATATCAGACTGGCGATATTTATTTATATATTTATTCTATTTTATTTACCTGACTTTCCAACGATCGAATTATTGTATCATCCGCATTGAACGGATTCCCAAACATTGAGTAAGAATCGTGAATAGGTCGCGGAGGTAGAGGTGCTCTATTTCTTCTTACATTTTCATCAGTATAAAAATTTATGTACTGCATAGGAGGCAGCGGTAGTGAACTAACTTGTGTTGTTTCTGAAGACATTGTTGAAGCCGATATTACAAAAGAAAGGAATTAAAACGTACCGACAAACTACCTACACGCACAATTTGTTTGCTTTTTTTCTATTCCCAAACGTCATCGGTGTGTCTGTCACTCTTCATAGAGTTAAAAATCTATTCATTCCATGGAACTAGAATGCCATGGAACGCATACACCTGTGACATCACAAAGGATATCACAATCGCGTTCATCACAGTGTCTCGAAAGTTCAGAACAAATGCCAGCGCGCTTATATCGATTTTATACCAAACTAGCTGAGCCCGCGACTTCGTCCGCGTGGAATTTAACTCAACAAAGAAGCCCGCTCCCGCGTTCTAAGCCCGCTCGACAGGACCCATTTTTTTATTTTGCTTTTCGAAAATTAAGGTAGCCTAAGTTACTCCTTATAACATCAGCTATCTGCCAGTGAAAGTCCCGTCAAAATCGGTCCAGCCGTTTCGGAGATTACCCGGAACAAACACAGACAGACAGACAGACATACAGACAAAAGTTTTTTAAATCGCATTTTTGTTATAGGTGTCGCATGTACTTTCATATGCATTTAGTGAAAAGGTGTTATTTTGATATTACAAACGACACTCCAATTTTATTTTTTTTGTATAGTTATTGAAATAATAAATAAAGTATAGCAGTATACAAGAACTTTATACAGTGGTATTCTAAGCTTCTTGGCAGTATACTACTTCTGATTATATTCTCTGTGCTTATTATTTCGACGATAATGGAAGGCTAAAGCGCCCATCTAGCCCCCGAAGTTCAAATTTTTTGAGTTCTTTTAGAAATTTTTCAAAATCTGACAATAATAAAAGACAAATTTTGTAATTCGCGAAAAAGACCGTGTGCAGTGCATTTATTAATATATCCAACTTACTCTAAAACATTTCAAGAACGACAGCTATCCAGATAATCTGGCAATTTTTGTATATTTAGTGATTTACTAGTATCATATCCACCGTGATAATATTTAGAGTAAAATAAATGTATTATTAAACCAACTTGACCGTTCTTCCAAACCTAATTAAAACATGAGAGTAGCGAACTTGACTTCCAGTCAATTACGTGCCTTTGTCTCTTTCTTTTGCGTCTTATCTGTCTCCCTCTGTTACTTACGTCACGTCCGCTTTCAACATGGCCGAGGCCTGCATAGATTTGCGAGGCATTCTACGATCATTGGCGTTTTGGTTTTCAGTACGAACAGACGTGTACTCAGGGAGTCCACGGACGAAGTACTCGTGCCTATATAATTATAGCAGCCTACTAATAGGGGTATTTAATTTGCTACACAGTGATATTTTATAAACTATAGGTTACTGTGCAGTACAGCTACGGGTGAGTTTTTTATCAAATTCTTGTAGACCCCGGCGTTGCTATCGAAGAGGTTGCTATTGCAAATATATAATGCATTGTACTAATAACTAATGCAATTTAATGGTGTTACCATTCGAATGTGTTCTATTCAAAAAAATATAAACTACCCTCAATTTCAATTATATGTTAATTATTGTGTCTGGTGGATCCTATACCTACATGTAATGATTTTGCTTTTCGTTGTGTTTAAAGAATTGAATCCACAGTGAATATTATTATGGAAGCGTCTATCGGTAACAAGGCTTCGGAGCAGACAGCGGAAGAAGTGCCAAGGAAAAGGAAGGACAGGAGGGACTCTAGCTCTTCGGATTCCGATAGCGGCTCGTCATCCTCAACATCCAGCACTTCCGAGGACGAACGAAGGCGGTCCACGCGTAAATCAAAAGCTAAAAGGCGCCGCCGTGACCGTAAGTTTGACAGATTATTAGCGGAAGTTAATGGCCTTAAAAAACAGTTTCAAGAAACCAGTTATCGTGATACCTATACCTGTGATAACGATCATGATGACTATATGGATTTGAATGCAAGCAACGAGCTTTACGAGGAAGCAGGTACATCTCCAACGGAGAAACCTGTCGAGTTTACCTGGTCCATGGGCACAAAGACCCAAGAGCCTTCCATACCAGTAGCTTGTCCCGAATATGTGCAGCAAATAAAAGATATTCAAAGATTTGATCAAGATGAATGGAATAGCATCAGGTATGCAGACGTACAGAAGCAGTACGTACGCTCACCAGGCTTTAATGCTCTTCAGGCCAATGACGAAATAAAACGTTATGACGTTTCGCGGGCTGATACTGCAATGGAAAAAGCATTTGCCGGGATGACGTACGGACTACTTAAACAGCGCAAAACCTTACAGAATGAGCTTACAGGATTTTTGACCTGGGCAAGCGAGCAAGGAAATACCATGTCATACAACACAGTTTATGACAAAATAAATGAAATTTTCACCACCGGTGAATATGTCAAGGCGTATAACGCCCTAATATACCCTACAAATAGTTTGCGGCCACAGAGCTGAAATCATACAGCGCAGGAGAGAAACTGCCTTGGCATCTGTAAAGGACCTATACCACAAAAGTGCTTTTCGTAAGATACCGCCATCAATTGGCAACCTGTTTGACGCCGAGAAGTTCAGTGCCGTAGTGGAGAAGTTTGGTGGCATAAAGGGTGTATTTTGGCCTTGCTATAAGGATCGTACAGCCTCTGCACCGCAGACCGATCCTGGCCCATCTACTTCTACCCAGATTCAGAAGTTCAGACCAAATGGATCTAATAGACCCATCGGCACAAAATCTAACGTGGGTAGAGGTTCAATGAACCGTGGTTCATTTCGTGGCGATAGGAACTCCAGAGGCCGCAGAGAGGCAAATATGCCAAGACGATCGCGAAGGCCCTCCCCCGTATCCCACCGGGATCGAGGAGGTCGGCAACGATCACACTATTGACTATCCGACGGAGTTCTCCGCTGGCCAGCTCCGCTTCTACCACCAGCAATGGCAACGCCTGGGAGCGCCGACACACATCCTAAATATGATAAAAGGTTACCGCATACCGTTAGCTGCAAAACCACCCTTGTACCTGCCCAACAATTGCAGCAGAGTGACTCGGATATCTTCGGAAATGGATCAAATCATCGGAGAAATGCTCAAACAGGGCGTACTCGAAATTGTTCAACACTCCCCGAGCTTTATATCCCCTATATTTCTAAGGCCAAAAAGCGACGGAACTTCCCGGCCAATCTTCAATCTGAAACACTTGAACAAGTATGTGCAAGCAGACAGGTTCAGATTAATAAATGTACAGCGTGTCCCCGACTTCATACAACCGTGCGACTGGATGGCAAAACTGGACATTCACCAGGCTTACTTTCATCTGCCGGTAGCCGCCGCTCACAGAAGGTTCCTACGGTTAATGTACAAAGACAAATTAATGCAAATGACCTGTCTGCCGTTCGGCTTGAGCTCCGCACCAAGGACGTTCGCAACCGTAACGAACTGGATAGGCGAGCAGCTCCGCCAGCGGGGCATGCGCATTCTCATATATCTCGACGACTTCTGTCTGGTCAACCAAGACTACCAGCGCCTCGTGGACCATATCAATTCAGCGATGAGCATCCTGGAATCCCTAGGATGGACCCTAAACCTAAAAAAGTCAAAGATAAAACCGTGCACGGTCATGGAATTCTTGGGCATCGTTTGGGACCCGTGGCAAAACGAGAAGTATCTCCCGCAAAGATCTATACTCAAGTTAGGAAGTCACGTCTCAAGGCTCCTACGCCAGAGAAAAGCAAAACTGATCGAACTGCAGAGAATCGTTGGAATCTTCAATTTTGCCAGCTTTGTGATTACGAGGGGGCGACTGAACTATCGTCACTTGCAACAACAGCTCAACGAAGCTTTGAACTTGAACGTATTAAAAGCATCACCACTATCACAAGTCTCGATAAGGGAGCTGAAATGGTGGCGTCAACACCAAAACTCGCGTTCCAAAATACACGTCCACGCCCAAGTGCATCACCTGGTGACCGATGCGAGTGGCATCGGTTGGGGTGCCAAGCTGAACAACGAGAGTCTTGCATGATCATGGACTCCAGATCAGAGACATTTGCACTCCAACCAAAAAGAGATGATCGCCATACACAACGTCCTCAAGCTTCGATGTCAGTCTCTCCTCTCCTCAGCGCTTCATATCCAATGCGACAACAGGACTGTAGTATCATACATTCGCAACCAAGGAGGGACCAGATCCAAAGCACTGATGGAACTGACCCGCAAAGTTTTTGCGATACTCGATCTTTTCGACATACACGTCTCCATCTACCACATACCCGGGCAATACAACTGCCACGCAGACAGGCTGTCTCGGAACCGAGAACCGCCGGAATGGCACCTATTACCAAAAATCACAGAAGTAGTATTTGCGAAATGGGGGACGCCAGTGATGGATCTCTTCGCATCATATCGAGCTCACGTAGTGGAAGCGTACGGAACTCTAGACCGACAAGACTACGTAGCGACGATTTACGACGCGTTGAGCACCACCTGGAATTACAGCCTAGCATGGGTATTCCCGCCACCATATCTGATGCCCAGGGTGCTATCGCACCTGAATCGGGCCCAAGGAACTTATCTCATAGTCGCCCCACGGTGGGAGAAAGTATATTGGAGACCAGATCTAAAGAATCGGGCTTTGTCAGCTCCATTCACTGTGAGGAACCTGGACCAAGTACTAGTGGACACATCTACAGGCCATCCTCCCCCAGGCGCAGCAGAAATGACCCTCGAGATATGGCGATGTGGGGGTGGGAAAACCATTTAGAAAACTGGTCGGAAGAACAGAAATCACTCCTAACATCTAGTTGGCGGCAGTCTACCCTAAACACTTATCGGCCGGCATGGAAACGATGGATTGAATGGGCTCAACGCAACAAACTGGACGGTTGCATGCCCTCAGGATCAGACCTGGCACGATTCCTGGCTGACCTGCATCAAAAAGAAAATCTCGCCCTAAATACCATCTTAGTTCACAAATCAGTGGTTTCTACATTTTGCGACCCAAACAATCGGTATAAACTAAGCTCCCACTCCCTGGTGAAACAGGTACGCAAAGCCATTACCCTGGCTAAACCAAAAGTAGCAAAACCACCAGTTTGGGATATTGATGTCCTTGCAGATCATTTGGCAACCAAGAACCCGGACACTAAAAGCCTTTATAATGCCTCATGCCAAACAGCAGCTATCCTCCTGTTATGCTCTGGCCGACGGATCCATGATCTGACCCTGCTGAAAATGTCGCCTGACCACTGTTTGGTTAATGAAGAATATATTGTCCTCAAACCTGCCTATGGTTCTAAAACTGATTCAGCTAATTATCGACAGTCTAGCTGGAAGTTAATTAGGAACTCATCTAACAAGGTCTTAGACCCCGTATACTGGGTTCGCCACCTGATTAAACTATCCCAACATAGAAGACGTCTGACAGACGCTGACGAAAGCCTGTTTCTAACAACAGCAGGCCAAGCGAAACCCGCATCAAGTGCAGTGATTTCAGGCTGGGTAAAACGCATGTTGAAGGAGGCAAATATTGATGCAAGTCCTGGAAGCTGCAGATCAGCGGTAGCATCAAAGAATTGGCTGGTTAACTTCCCTTTAAGTGAAATTCTGGACAGGGGAAACTGGAGATCGGCTAATACATTCAAGAAGTTCTATCATCGTGAAGTCGAAACTTGGTTACATACACGTGAGCGCCCATTGATTACGACTTTGTTTAAACCCATTGATTAAACAAATCAATTAATTATTTATGTCAGAAGCAAATACACTATTATGTTTTGGATCATATAAAGCTGTTTCATTGCTGTCACACACATGGTTCCCAGCTATTTCTAGTTCACATTGGCGTCCTCTTTCACCAGACGAAAACAAACAAATCTCATGTTTTAATTAGGTTTGGAAGAACGGTCAAGTTGGTTTAATATTAACGTTTTACCTTACAATAAAACGTTTATTAAACATACTTACCTTCTTCCAAACCTAATATTTCTAACTCTGCCTGGTGATGAAAACATTCAAACCAATGATCGTAGAATGCCTCGCAAATCTATGCAGGCCTCGGCCATGTTGAAAGCGGACGTGACGTAAGTAACAGAGGGAGACAGATAAGACGCAAAAGAAAGAGACAAAGGCACGTAATTGACTGGAAGTCAAGTTCGCTACTCTCATGTTTTAATTAGGTTTGGAAGAAGGTAAGTATGTTTAATAAACGTTTTATTGTAAGGTAAAACGTTAATAATAAACGCACTGCATACTGTGTTTTTCGCAAATCACAAAATGTTGTCTTAAATGTTTTCAGATTTTGGATAAACTATAAAAATACTCGAAAATTTGAATTTCGCGTGCTAGACAGGCGCCTTCACCTTAGTAGTTATGGGCGTAGTGTTTATAAGTCTGTGGTTATGGGCGTGTTTGGATCATAGAAGGGAAGACGGCGCGGCGCTGAGAGTGACGCCGTAGTAGAAAGAGAGAGGAGATGAAAGCCGGGCAAGAAGCTTAGCACTAAAAAGTTCTTGAAGCCGGGTACCTTTCCCTCTCTATTGGCGCTTTGACGCATGCGCAGTCGCGCGCTTTGCTTTAAATGAAACCGGCCTTTTACTTTCATCTCCTCTCTCTTTCTAGCGGGGCGACATTTCCACTTGTATGAGAGCCTGGGGCTCCCCTCCTCTATCCTTATACCTGTATGGTTTGTATGCGAATCAATGCGAATCGATATCAAAGATGCGGTATTCAATATCGGTATCGTTATTCTTAACATCGTTGTCCATTAGTGTGTATGCCTAGTGTTAATACCGTTACTAGTTGCTGATACCAAGAGCTGCTTAAAGATTTATTCGGATAATTCTTCAAATAACTTTAAAGATGGCTAAAATTCAGACGTTTGCGTATCATTTTCCAATATCAATTAGAATGATTTTAATTACCCCTCGCCCTTAGACCATTAGTTAACACCTCTCTGCCCTCGCCCCACCCGACAGCATCTATTGTCAACATAACATAGTATTGAATATCGGTATTCGTAAGTGGCATCGATACCGGTATGTTATTGTAAAAACGCCCATATCTACTAGTTAGTATAGTATTGTATTCTCATAGATTATTAAATGGTCTAAGTGTATTCTCTTTGGCTGAAGTGTAGCCCAGTGTCGCCTACAACCTACTACTACTAGGGATGTGACATTCACCATAAAAATCGATGTAAAATCATAGATTTTGCTTTAAAAATAAATCGATATGAATTAAAATTATATTATTATATAAAACACATTGTATTAATCACAGCTTTTCTAATTAAAAATAAACAATAGAAATAAGAAGTTTTAAAATTACCTACACAAATTATAGTTTTGGAATTTATAATCAACATAACACCAAACTAACCTATTCTAATAAAAAAAACTAGAAATCCATAGGCAATGAGTTAAGAAAGAGCTTAGGTAAGCGTATGGATAATATTCGGCTCCTGGCCTTAGTTAATATGGCGCCAGCTATCGAGGACAATCTCTCTGCTGGAGCCGAATAAGGCGATACCAAAAGGTGCTTACACGCCAACTGTGTCAGTTTGGGATAAGCTCCTTCATAGCTTCTCCAGGATTCTAATGCGTCTTCTTTTAATCCTATTAGAGGCGCACCTATGTACAAGTTTAATTCGGATGTGAGACTGGTTAATGTACCTAATAGTAATTCGACCTAATAGAAATTCGCGCTCCGGCTAGACTTAAATGTCGGGTGTGGCAGATAAAAATCGATTATAAATCGATTATTTCCAATTTTAAAATCACTCATTAAAATCGATGTTTATCGTAAAAATTGGTCAAAAATCAATTTTTTTACAAATCGATTATTTTTTGACATCCCTAACTAATACTACTCTACTTATTATGAAATTAGTAATCTGTGATCTCGCGGACGGGACTCGGAATAGATTTTGTTTGTTGATTGATTTAAAAAATTCAGCTGCTTTTTATACATGATGATTCGTTCGAAATAGTTAGCTACCTTCTTAATCATCGCACAAATGGAGAAATACATGTTCTTGATATACAGCTAAAGCTATAGAAAAATTAACATTGTGCGTGTGTGACCGTCATTATCACTATAATCTACTCCTCCGGGACAAAGTAATTTTATTGCTATACCAAATTTTCCATGCTAATTTTCGGTACAATACCACTATTATACCAATACGTATACCACTGTACCGACTAGTAAAGTAACAGTGTTGTGGTGTAGGTACCTATAGACTATAAAAAATTGCCGAATATGGCTGGAAAGGATGATGATGAAGTGGTGCTCCAGAGTTTCATGATAAAGAGGTCTCAAAACAAAAAGTTATTCACACCTGTTAACTACAAGGAGCGTTGTCTTGTTCTGACTCGTCGGGCACTTATTTATTATGACACTGATGGAGAGGTATGTTGTTTTGTGTTATAAGAAAATAATTATATTGTGTTGCTCATATTGCTGTAAGAATCTTAATTAAATGGCAGAAAATCACAATTTAAGAAATGTATTGGGTACTTACATATAACTGGTATATGCATATTATCTAATGTTCAACTGAGTTATCTAAAAATATCTAAACTAAATAATATATTTTGTAGATTCCTATTTATTTTTATAATGATTATAATATTTTTATTGACATCTTGTGTCAACAAAATGTTTATGGTGATTGCTGTTCTATTGTCAATATCACTGCAGCCACAAATTACATTAAAAACATGGCCACTTAGAAGTATTTTTTTCCTGATTGATGTACATCTTACAGCTCCTTTATAGCTTATTGTTTACTTAACTTAACTTTATGAGACTAGTGTCATAGCTGTTAGTAAACAAACTAAACTTTACTAAACTAATTGTATTCCCATACTTATTATCTTTATATAGTTCAGTTATTTTTCCACCTGACAATTCTTGGTTTACGTGTTGGGGGATAATTGTGGGTTTCAGAATTTATTTTCTTTAAATTTAATTTTATTCACTGACTATGTAGGAATAAGCTCACTCACTTACCACCACCTAAATAACTCTCTATTCTCTCAAAATTTGCAACCACTTGTGAGGCATTGATTTACCATATCTGAGTGATAAGTAAAATGAGGACCTATTATGACAATGAATTTAATATATTTCTGTAATTTGTAATTTTGGTGATTGGTACCTACAAATGAACCACTGCATAAGGGAGGGACTTGTTGTTAACCCACAAAGGCATTGTAATGCGTCTAAGCCAGGGCCATATTAACAACTAAGACTATTTTTGATGACTCCACAAGAATCTTATTTTGCTAATTATGTATTCTGATAATTACATAGCCTGAAAAACAGGGTAGAACATAAACTACAGTTAGATAAAACTATTAATCAATCAAAGAAAATAAATTGCTTTGTGATATATGTAATTTATTTGTGACATGACAACAACATAATTGGATTCATTATATAGCTGTTTATTTTACAACCTGATCACAGAGATTCATGCAACTTTTATTTTTTGCTACCAAGGATTGTTCCTAAACACTAAGGTAAGTGTTACTTATTTATTTTTTTACTTGTACATCTACTTACTTCTACATTATGAGCTGTGCCCGCGACTTCGTCTGCATGGAATAGTGTCATTGGGTAGCATTTTTAATTATTTAGGCTAATTATTTTACAAATAAGACACATACATATAAATACTTTAATGAGCTATTTTCAGTGTTTCACTGCAAAGAGCTATATTTCCATACAAACTTTCATCCCCTATTCCCTGTTGTTATTTTACACCCTTGAGGGTAAAACTCTTACAAACTTTGAGTGTCATATTTATGTATATCGAATCAACAGCCTAACAAATAAGTTTCAAGCTTCTAGCTCTAAAAATGAGAATACTTCCATACAACTTTTCATCCCCCCTTTCAACCTCTTACAACTCTTTTTTCGCATTAAACAATAGTCTCATGTCCTTTCTCAGACTCTAGACTATCTGTGTACCAAATTTCATTTAAATTGGTTCAGTAGTTTTGGCGTGCAAGCGCAATAGACGGACAGACTTACTTTCGCATTTATAATATTAGTAAGGATTCCCAATGTTAGATATTGTTGTGGTGAAAATAAGTCATATTGGCTGTCTACTGTGATGGTGTTCAAATCATAATATTTTACCTTGAGAACACCTAGAGACCTAGAGGAACACATGTACAGAAAATATAAGTTCAAGTCAGTTTGCTTATGTGTAACAAGCTAGTTTCTCTAAAGAAACTTAAATACAAGTGAAAATTTTCTAATTGTCAAAATTAATATAATTAAAATGTGCCTTCTACCTATAGTTTTGGTAGATCAAAAGCACTATGTTGATGTACCTTCTACCTGCATACAGGGTGTAAAGTAAAAGTTGGTGCTGATGAGAAGTAAAAAAAAATTAACACTTGAGTACCAATTTCTATAGATCAGTAAGTGACTATAATAGGGGCTGTATTAATAAATCAATCTCAAGTCTGAGAACGGTCTTGGAAATGTCATTCTTATCATATACCAGTAAAAAAAGTCGAAAATAATACTCAAAACCACTCTCAGACTTGAGATCGATATATTAATATAGACCTTAGTCCAAATCTGCTAACATCATCCATGCCATCGGTAAAGAATTCGCATTCAAATAATATTTATACCAAAATCGGTAGTTAAATTCTTGACAGTTGTTGGCCATTGGACTTCTGGCTGACAGATGGATCTTGGGGTTTTTTATTAGGCTTTGTGGTGGAGGCTAGCGAAACTATCCAAAGTACAAAAACCAAATCTGTTTAATTTTATTACGCGCTACTGAATTAGTAGACTTGGGACTTTGTTGAGCTACAGTGCTCTGTGTTAGGACGCAGAATACGCATGTCGACGAGTCTGTTTCCAAGCTCTCACGGTAACCCCCAGATGTTGACTATTAAACATATTTCCCCATCAACTACTTCAATTATTCATATAGAAGTTTAATTTATGTCACGGATATGACATCTGTTACTCATGCAGTCGCCAGCACCCACAATCATTGATGCAAGTGTAATGCAGATGTTTATAAGTATCGGAAAAAAAGAGAACGCAGTTTTATAATACGACTAGCCGTGCGTCCGATGGGATTTTCATACAAACTTTCATCATCTATTTAACCACCTTACAGATACATCAATGTTAATAATAAGTTGGCTAGTGACTTTGTGCGATTTAATTCTATCCCAATCGAATCTCAACGCGCCTATTTCGCCTAATAATAGACGCCAAGTTTTTTATGTCCCACTTCTAAGTAAACAAACCTCTATGCCTCTGTTAGGGGGCCAATCCTTTTAGGATGTAGATACATGACACCCAAACAGACCCGTCGGAGACAGATGTCTATGGACGTTAGAAGACTGAGCCTGTGTTGGTAATGAACTCCATCTTCAGGTACCCAATACAGAGCTCAGGTATTGCAGAAAAAAATATACCTTACGACTCTTTTACAAATTCGTGAGAAATTGTGTTATCGGTAGGTTTATTCAAAAGTACACAGCATTTTAGGTATTTCCCACAAATGCTGTTCTTAGGAGTTAGGGTAGGAACGGAGGGGTGCACATAGGGTTGTGGGATGGTGCGCATGCGTGAGCTGGGTGTGTCTATCGGCCGGCGCGACGGCGGCAGTGGTCGGTAGTTCCGCAACACCACCCGCCGCCGCCTCGCACCCGCCACGCACTGGTAATTACCAATCACTTATCGCTTTACCACAAACATTGTGACATAAAATTACATCCAGTTTATCTCATAATTCGTACACCACAATACGCCTTTTGTCACGTCCAAATTATAATGATATCGAAGCTTAGACACCGGTGTCCAGATTTGTGCGCATTCCTTTTTCAGTATCTTCCCACGCAAAAACCACTTTTTAAAACGCAAGTTGTACATGCTTATACTTAATTATCGCGACGTATTTAAATTATATGGTGGTTGTGGTTTTAGATCTTAGATCTGTACATAATATTTTCGTATATTTTTATCACTTAATGTGTAAAGGCACAGCTACAGGAACAGGACATTTATCAGCCATTTGCTGAGCGTATTGTGCTCTTATTCAGATTGACTCGATTCTTTCGTACGATTTAAATAAAATTTAGTTTATTTAACAATATTTAAGAATATACATTATTATACTTCACTTAGTGTGTTCTGCAAAACAATTTCCGGATGACCTATTAATAGCTATAAAAATAGAGATAAGCAAAAAGCAAACTGTTGTGTGTTCCTTATTACACTAGAAAATTATTGACAATTTATTCATAACATAACCTAAACAGTCAGTCTTTAAAACATCATAATCGAGAAATGCCAGAGAGAAATGCCTATAAATCTTAAGGTGACGTGACGATAATTGTAAAAACTCACAAAATAAATTATTTAATTACCAACTTACTTAAAATTGAACTTGGTGTAATTTCACCATGTATATATTCCGAAAAAATAGAGTGTCGTCTTGCCGCTGTAATAAGTCAAAAGCTCCGATAGGTCTGCTTGGGTCAAGCGTATTTTGATCCCACATATTATAGTAAGTAATTAGCGTAATAACCGAAAAAACACGTGTATTAAGTTCCATCAAATTATGAACATATTCAAGGAAATAAAGTAACTACGATAAAATGTTACTTTAAACGAAAAATAAATTTAGCTAAAATAAAATTGTCAAATACCAGCCGCGAATGTCGACGTGTACCCTCATCCAGCAGTGTTAGAAGGACAGACTTGGCAAACACTCCCCACATGACGGAACCCCTCACCTTACTAATGTATGTACAGTCACGGGCGGCGTGCGGTCCCTCGTTATGCGAGTAATTCTAACCGGAGAACCCTCTGTGACGTGCGTTAATTGTTTGAAAAGGCTCATTTTACCTCTTCTTTACGCGAAATATTGTCATATAATTTACTCGTATAAATACGTTTTTACATTTTAAGCCTTTGGATGGCCGGTCGGTTGGAGACAGAAACGATGCCAATAGAATACCTATAGGCAAATGTTCATTGCTTGAATTTGATGCATCATATAAATATATGTTGTGTAGTAAGCTTACGGAAATATCACTTTGCAGTAGCGGGGATCGTTCGTTTAATGGGAAGTTCCTGAAATCGAGGTAGGTGAAAGAGTAGGGGGATGAACTCGCCCGGTGATTCGATTCATTACGGAGCTCGGTGTTTTTGTCGGGATACTGCAGGCTTGTGCATGCTTTAAGGTAGGTTGGGATTGGGATATTTAGTTAAGAGTTTTTCTAGTGCTTAATATGCTTACTAGTCTGTTGTTTGAAGGACTCTCATTAATTACCTAAAGGTGGTTCTACGCTAGACAAGTTGACCGCTAGCCGAGACGTTCTGTTCGCGGCCTCAAGTATGGAAACAACAAGCCTACAACAAACACTGTCTTTCAACGTAGTATTTCGCAGTATGCATGCGGCTCGCACTTTTATTTGTTTAGTTCGTCTGACAAGTATTCCCATCGCGCGATCATCACGCTCGTGGGATGGGAACTTAACCTTAGCCATATAAAATAGAAGATGGGATGAAACAACACAAAAAAAAAAATTTGCTCACAGGAACCGACTAGGCGGATAAGTCTTGTTTTTGTAGCAATCAACCTTCTTTTTGTCTCTCGCGTCATTATCTATAATCTGCCTACGTTTTCCTCCGGAGTCATCGAGAGTCTTATCTCGGCGTCTTTGTTGAAGATTGATAGACCAATCGATCACCGAAAACCTTAATTTACTGGAGTGACAATATTGGGCCAAATCATTTGGTTAAATACTTATACCATGTAGTCAATCTACTTTGACAAAAATGCAGGGCAAACATCAATAGAGCAAGATGTCAATACTAGCAAACTTGAATGCATAAATATTGTTGGCAATAAAGATGAGAGGCATGATGTACGCGGTCACTGAAGTTGGTACCTAATTGGTCTAATCTGTTACGTTGTGGAGGAGTGTTCGCTCGTCAGTCTTGGCGCTCCGCCAGCGAAATCGCCGTTACTCTTATCGCGCCTTGCACTCACACATTTGACGGTTTATATTAGATATCTATTTTAATACGTTCTTACCTGTTTAACTTACTCACCTATTCTAGTATTAGCTGAATCGAATATCTTGCTTTTAGTCCAAGTTGTTAGATTGTTGTTACAACAATGGTGGTATCCGCCTAATGAAAATTGAATTTTTCACGCGACGTCGCAATCAGAGTTTGGTTCTACAAAATATCCAGGCGCAGGCTTCAGTTTCAGCAGTTCAATTAGTGAGAACTGTAGCGTGAACCAGTTTTTCACTTTTTTGGGCACGTTATAATTAAATTTCCCAATTACAGCCTTTGTAGGTAGTTTGTGAATTCCAAACTGTTATATTCGATTTAGTAAGGCACCTGGCTACCTACGTTTGTTTGATGTTATAGGCCGATATGTATAATGCATAATATTAATGAATAAGTGTTATATGGATTCACCAGACGATCTTAAATGCTACGCGCGTAAGTCTATATAGTACATCATTTCAGTCCAAGGCTTTAAGGGAACGGTAGAGTTTACTTTTAGAGAAATTTGAAAATCTAGACGTATCATAACTAGTAGTGTTATATTTTTTATAGAAACGGAAGGAGCGCGGGCGTATCAACACCGAGACGATACACACGGTGGAGTTAGCGCACCTAGGCGAACTGACTAAACATATACCTGAAAGCGACGGTGATAAGAGCCCTGTATACAGATATCCCTTCCAGGTAAATACGTACATAACAATCATGCCAAATTAATGTAACTGTTGTCATCCAAACATAACACCAAGGGCGCATATTAATAAAATCGATCTCAAATCTGAGGACAATCTTGGAAATTTCATGTCAAAAGCGTACTCAAGATCGCTTTCAGACTTGAGATCGATTTATTAATATGTGCATAGATGTTTTCATGTGTGATCGCTTGCATGCTCTATCCAGGTGGGCTACACGGAACAAAACTCAGACTACACATTGTATCTGGTAGCCGGCGACCACTCGGAGCGGCTGCAGTGGATCCACACAATCAGATCGGGTACGTATCCATTTAGCCGTAACGCGATGTTATTTAATTAGTCTTACAGATCAGCCAATATGTAGTGCTGCAAGGACGTTTGTATTGTGTGAGTCATGAACGATACCTACAACCATCAACGGTGGCGCATTAAAAGACTATATCTGAACCTAAGATGGGTTTTATGTAAACATACTGACACTAAGAAACATGCAATAGCTTAAAAATATTAAGCGAATTGATTGCTCAGAAAAGAAACGACGCTGGACTAGCAATATCAGTTCACAAATCAGATCAGAAAGGTGAAGAGGACAGCTGACAATCACTATTTAAATGTCCGTTCGTTTGCTTGGTGTGCAGTGCATCTGTGTGTACTTATATGTGTAATTGTCTTAAATTTTCCATATCATTCTTTTCTACACAGCCAAAATATTATTATGGTAGCCCGTACTATTGCAGGATTGCATGCAGGGCTTCATCATTTACCCCAAAGTAAATAAACATAAATGTCGCCAGACTGACACACCAACTGTATGGACCCAAATTAAGCAACGCTTGTACTACGACGGGTACCGTACAATGGAAAACATAAATGTCGCCAGACTGACACACCAACTGTATGGACCCAAACTAAGCAACGCTTGTACTACGGGTACCGTACAATGGACTGGGGGCGATCCAAATGACACCCAGACCTGAGCAAATTACGAAAAGGCCATTTCCGAAATTTGTCTCGGCGGGAATCGAACCCGCAACCACCATGTGCAGTGAGCCGAGCGCCCTACGCTCTAAGCACTGCGCCAAGCGGTCGTTTACCATTTACAGCAGATCTATCTCTCATTTGATTCACTTAGCATTCATGTTTTCAGTTTTCACAGTAAAAAACTTTTCCTAAAGCTCGAGTATTCGTAGTCATCGCATCCAGTATTATTTCCTACACATTAAGGAGACCCCTATTTACTCAGAGGCGGACTAGCAGTGTTCGCTTTAGGTCGTGTAGTACCAGCCGCTCCCTTCTCAGCTCATCGTTTACTGAGACGTATTCTATGAATTAACTTTCTTTCCAACTTTAATCAAAATTAGCCGCTCCTAATACCTGGCCGCCCTAGTCCTGGGCCTAGTCCGCCTTAAGGGATATCCGCCAGTCCGCCACTATATGTAGTAAAGCAGTAAAGTTTTCATCCGACTTTGTAAGTAATGTCACATTATATGCAGGACTTGGTTCTCTTTGGATCTGTACTTTCGCCGTCTGATGCCTTAGTAGAGTTGCCTAACAGCTGGCTGTTAGAAGGATAGTTATTTGTTATGATTCAGTGTGCGTGGGTAGCGGCCGCCGTGAGCGCTACCACCCGGGCGTGTGGTCCGCTCGCCGCTGGTCGTGCTGCGACGCGGAGCGGCGGCCCGAGCCGGGCTGCGCGCTCGCCGACCTCTGGTCGCTCTATGATCAAAACATTCAGATAGTCGAACAACAAGAAGATAACCGAATAGCCAACGACGTCGTTTGTGAGTATCTATGGACATTTCCAAAAACTGTTTTTTAAAAGAAGGTATTTTTCAAATTAATGGATTTCCAATTCAGGGGCTTTGGAGGTGAGTGAGCCCATCACAGTAAATTCGTATTAGACAGCAGACTTGTTATTCTTATCACAACATATTCTTGCTATCTTGTTCTTGATCTGGGATGCAAATTCCTTTAGACACCTATTACAAAATCCATAAAAAAGGAACGATCCTCGAATTACCTACTACAACTAATAACCCAGCCGCAGACGAGGTATCTGGAGATCATCTTCCGGTTTAAATTATTTTATTTATTCCATGATCTGCTAATAAAATATTATTTCGGGTGATTATCCTTCGTCAAACAGTGTCGTACACAAGCATATTATTTTATATCAAAGTGATAATTATCTTCCTAAATTAATAAATTTATAGCCATGTGTATGCTTGCAAATACAAACATCCATATTGCTTACGCCTACATGCATACTTACAAAAACCCACAAATAAGGCAATATTTTCGGTGCGAGCAAAAAGTCTGTACAATCGCAAGGCTTCTGTGGAAGATGGAATAATCTTCAATACGAGCGAGACATTGCCGATGACATTTGTACGAGTATCGTCCGTCACGCTCCCACACTCGTAGTTACCGTAAGTGAAAGGGAGATCGTGTACCGCCTGCGCTCGCGCATCGAATGGTGAATGTAGGCCGCGCAACCATCTTTGAAGCCTGCTCCTCGTCTCGACGGGTATAAAGTCTTGTCTTCCATGGTGGCAACATATTAATAACGTTATTTTACTGATAATGATATCCTTATTTTATTTTATTTATTTGGGAAAATAAACTATTGTACATTATGGCAGTTAAAACACAGTTTTAGTTAAGTACAGGATACACAAATGCACAATCAACTACATTTTCCTCAGGTAGCACACACAGTGTTAAATAGGGTAGACAGTTGCGTTAGGTAGTTTAAAGTTATGTTTAAAACAAATAGATAGTCAAAGCGCACGTCAGAATTGGGAAAGCAAAACAATAAGTAATAAAAATAAAAATAAATAGTGCATAATGAAAACATACAAAAGAGGAAAACAGAGTAATAATAATTATTATAATAATAAGGGATAAGTGAGCGAGTGAGCCGCTCAGTTGGCTTCATCTTCCTCACCACTGAGCAACTCAATAACTCTCGTTTTAAATTTGTATGCAGACAGAACAAATATATCAATTTCCTCGAATCGGTTATTATAATTTTCAACGAGTCTACGCAGAGGAGCGCGCACGCCAGCATTGGTCCTACAGGTTCCAATAGCGAATAGCCTGCGCGCCCTTGCTTTACGTTGATGTACAGTTCTGGGAATAATATAATACAAATTGTTAATAATTTCAGTGCAATCAACTTTATTCTATGCTCATATCTTTATTTTGAAGCTAAACTTCGTTATATAAAAAAAAGACATGAGGAACACGAGTAACATACCTCCTGAATTATTTGAATACCACATCTAAATGTTAACTTACATTTCAAGGCGAATATGAAAAAAACGAGTTTATGTCGGTCTTATCAAACATATAAACGCAACCGGTTACACTGGAAATAAAAAAGAAAATGAGACTAGGAATAAAAGCTATTATAGGTAGGTACATCTACCAATCACGTACGTGCCGTATCGGTGTTTGACAGAGTTGTGCACCGCGCTTTACCTTCGCCCGCGGTACTCGACACGTTGGTTTAGTAGGCAGTCAACGCTAGTTGTCGCGCGCGGACGTCCGGTCTTAAAGTCCCGTTCCCATGTTACCGAATAAGTCCGAAGACGAGTCCACGGTGACCAAGAAGAAGTCAAAGATACCATGCCTGTCGCTATCGTCGTTCCTCCCGGCTCTAGAGGGTACGGCACATTTGGTCTGACCTCTATTCGCTTGGCCTCGCCGCCACCGGTTGCGTTCACTGGTCTCGTTGCACTCACTTTCTTGTCTTGGTCAGGTGTAATGTAACGCGTCCATGTAATGTTAAAAGTGATATTGTGCTTTTATTCGGATGCCACAAAGTGCCATGGATAGTGCGTACTGTTTTGTTTTCTATACATAATATAGGTCAACGGTGTCTTTTGTTATCATGACAACTTTCTTGTTTGTAAACGGGTTTTCAATTCTGTGGAAGTGCAGTGGGATGGATTTACACCGCTATTATTGTTACCTACTTAGGTATATGCTTTCGAAATGGTAGATTCATAAGAATCCTTAAGGTTTAAGGTGTCTAGAATTTACCTTATGTTTATGCCTAACCTACTCAGTCGCTGCTAGATTTGATCCCTTAGACTAAATTAACAGAAACTTAAAAATTAGCTTATTTAATTTTACAAGATCCTTGTTGTTATTAATACTTAATAATATTACTTACCTACAGTTTTAAAACATAGGCAGATCCGCTTGTTAACTACCAATATTGTTACATTCTATATTATTATGTTAATATTTTGGTAAAATGTTAATAGCGTTGTGGCCTTTGCATAATGAGTAATTTTACACTTCATATTCGAGGTTCTCAGCACATTTATACATAATAACAGATACAACTAACAGAACAAAATAAAAGACGAGAGTGATTGCTGTCATTTGGCAGTAGTTTATTATTAAAGCTAAAGCGCCCATCTAGCCCGCGAAGTTCAAATTTTTTGAGTTCTTTTAGAATTTTTTCTAAATCTGACAATAATAAAAGACAAATTTTGTAATTCGCGAAAAAGACCGTGTGCAGTGCATTTATTAATATATCCAACTTACTCTAAAACATTTCAAGAACGACAGCTATCCAGATAATCTGGCAATTTTTGTAAATTTAGTTATTTACTAGTATCATTTCCACCATGATAATGTTTAGAGTAAAATAAATGTATTAATAAACGCACTGCATACTGTTTTTTTCGCAAATCACAAAATGTTGTCTTAAATGTTTTCAGATTTTGGATAAACTATAAAAATACTCGAAAATTTTGAATTTCGCGGGCTAGACAGGCGCCTTCACCTTAAATTGATATTTTGTAAATGTCAAAAATGGCCTGGGTACTGCTAAAAAATACTGCATAAGTGCAAAAAATAGTTGTCTTAAATGTAACGGGGACACGGAGGGGACAGGCAGGACAACACCAAAAAACGGAATACGAATTAAACCAGTTTTAATTGAGAGGCAATGTACAAAATACGAATTGATACAAATGAAACTAATTTTCTTGGGGCGAAAGAAAGGTGTATCTATGTTATCCACTGACGAGGACGCAAATCGGATTATTATTGTTTTAACTGTTCTTACGACTGTGATTAATGGCATTCATCTATTGTGGCAGTTAAACATTTTTCGAATTTAAATAAAATATGTACAGTGGTACTACGTCATCAAAGCATCGTCGCCTTTAACACTGAAGTGTGTATACCTACTGTTGTGGGTGTCTTATTAAATTGAAAGATGTCAGGAGCAGCGCCGCCTCTAGCTTATATAGTGTCCAAGTGCAACCAATTCCCTGGCGCCCTCTAGGCCATAACACGGGCGTATGATCTATGAGAGCGCCGCAAGGGACGCAGGCCTTTGGAGGCGTCGTGACGGCCCTGAATTCGGAGGCGCCCCCTAAGACCCTACGCCCGTGTGGGGTAAATCCGGCCCTGGTCACTTGATGCCTCGATTTTTTTTTTCTGAAACTAAAATATAGTAAGTAATGTATTTTTTTTTGTGCAGCCGTTACTGCAGCAGTCACGATGCCAGGGGGAGGCGCTCCTCCTCCCGGCACACCTTCGGCCAAGCCAAAGGTAAACCCATAAAGTTAAATTATATTCTGAGAAAAAAATCACAAATTATTCTTTTAGTCCCAATTAATACGAGATATTACATAAATATTTGTTATAATTACAAAACGTTTAGTAAAAATACTTAAAAGAATAGTAGGATCTACATTTTTTTTTTGCTGTCGTAATTTTTTTTCTCAGTATATATTAGTAGGGCTAATTATTCTAATTACAATTCGTGGTGCCTAACAACTAGTCTTCTAACAGATTAGTCTTGTTTATGTGTCAATCAGATTATAAGTACTAGTTATTTTCGTTTCCCGCTTCGCAACGGATGGAAGTGAATAGTTTTTTCCTACTAAAATTATTTTTCGGATTAGGTAAATTTGTGCGGGTTTCACGAGAATTTAGTTTGTCGATCCTGGCTCACATTAGTTACAGTAGTGGGAGTGTGTGCCGGGCCAAGTCCCATACATATAGCAGGGCGAACCAAAACACGACACAAATACGAAAAGAAACCACACTCGTTTGGTTTTATAGAATGCGACCTCTTTTAGATTCCTATTTACACGCGCTTCGAGTGTTTAGGATGTTATTTTGGCTACAATGACATCAATATATTTTATTTTCAGGAAAAACAAAGGACCAAGGTTGTTGTAGCACTTTACCCTTTCAAAGCTATTGAGACCGGCGATCTGTCTCTGGAAAAGGTAATTATTAAAATATATTGTTTAGTAGGAAAGGTTAGGTCTTATTTTGTATGGATGCTAAAGAAAATTTTTACAATTAGATATTTTAGATACCTACATCATCTTTATAATCGAAAGCTCCAGACAAAATATTGCGCATTATTATAATAGGGTCTTATGTAATGATTTGAAAGAATAAGAAAACTAAGCATTAGGGGAATGAAAAAAATAATAAAATGTATGTTTTAAGTTATTAGAATCATGAATTCCATAATCCATATTTTTTTAGAATTCCATAATCTTTTAGAAGTTTTAAATGCTAGGTGATTGTGATATGCTTGGTTACCATGGATGGAGTCAACGTTATAGATATCTGTCATTATGGGTAATTGCGCGATCAATCAACCACGAAATTGACCAAGCACATTTGTTTTTGGTAAAATCCGTAGGTGTTTGGCGTAAAAAATAAAGTAACGCAAATTAAACGCCTTGATAATTGAGCGGACACATCGTTTTTTACTTCGCTTTAATTATGGTCTTTAGAATTCAGAGATTTCAAATTGATTTTGTGGGTGGATAGAAGAAATGATGTAAGAAACACCGCCCATTTAATGAGATAAAAAATATTTTATTGTAAGTAAAATTGTATAGCTTTCGCAGTGATGTCCCCTAATGTTACCATACTATAACACTTTTTTTTCAGGGCGCAGAATATGAAGTTATAGACGATTCGCAGGATCACTGGTGGAAAGTTAAAGATGAAAATGGGTAAATTGGTTGCACAATTACTTATTGATTTAAATACAATGCCATGGAGATATGATAGCAATATTGAAATTTTGTTTGCAGATCTGTTGGTTACATTCCGAGCAATTACGTTAAGGAAAAAGAAACAATAGGATTGCAGAAATACGAGTGAGTTTTACTAGTTTATTTTTTGGTATAATTTTTCATTGGGCGTGAACTTGAGATTTCTGATTTGTCTGCCTCCATTACGACAAATGTAAATTCGCGGCCACCGAATATTAAGACCACTTTGACCCCTAATTTACGCGTATTTCCGAACCTTGACCTTGTAGATACCTGTGACAGGAAATACTACCGTGGTCATTGAACATTGAACTCGGAAACGTTCGGCGTGGCATGTGCCAAACACTGCTAGTTTTATGTAGTACGGAGAGTGACTGCCAATTAGGAGCCCCGTTTTCCTCACATGATGGGAAATTGGTAAAATTAAAATGCTATAGAATATACTGGATGTATTAATAAGGAAGATTGTATGTAGGTATTGGTTATAGGTATATTTAATTTTGTTTAAGGTGAAGGCGCCTGTCTAGCCCGCGAAGTTCAAATTTTTTGAGTTCTTTTAGAAATTTTTCAAAATCTGACAATAATAAAAGACAAATTTTGTAATTCGCGAAAAAGACCGTGTGCAGTGCATTTATTAATACATTTATTTTACTCTAAATATTATCACGGTGGATATGATACTAGAAAATCACTAAATATACAAAAATTGCCAGATTATCTGGATAGCTGTCGTTCTTGAAATGTTTTAGAGTAACTTGGATATATTAATAAATGCACTGCACATGGTCTTTTTCGCGAATTACAAAATTTGTCTTTTATTATTGTCAGATTTTGAAAAATTTCTAAATGAACTCAAAAAATTTGAACTTCGCGGGCTAGATGGGCGCTTTAGCCTTAAAATCTTTTTTGTACCTAAATTATAGAAGGTTGCGAACTTGACTACTTATTGGTGCTTGAAGATATTGAATTCTTTATTTTAAGGTGAAGGCGCCTGTCTAGCCCGCGAAATTCAAAATTTTCGAGTATTTTTATGGTTTATCCAAAATCTGAAAACATTTAATACAACATTTTGTGATTTGCGAAAAACACAAAATATTATCACGGTGGATATGATACTAGTAAATCACTAAATATACAAAAATTGCCAGATTATCTGGATAGCTTTCGTTCTTGAAATGTTTTAGAGTAAGTTGGATATATTAATAAATGCATTGCACACGGTCTTTTTCGCGAATTACAAAATGTGCCTTTTATTATTGTCAGATTTTGAAAAAAATCTAAAAAACCTCAAAAAATTTGAATTTCGCGGGCTAGATGGGCGCTTTAGCCTTAAATGTTTTGTTGATTATATTTTTTTAAGGATTTCCGTCTATTATACTTGTGGCATTTCACATAGTCATACCCTAATGTGTTGTTGAAGCAAAATAATGCGATGCCCTGACTACTGCAGCGTAGTTTAATTTGAACATTTTTTTTTTAAAGATTAATAGCAATCTGAGTTTATGACATCACCAGTATTCCCTTTAGCGCCTCCAACTAAGCTCATGCTTGTGTTAGGAGTGGGCTCACGTCAATAGTTTAATGGACAGGATGGGGATCGAACCTGGAACTAAACTCTCAGCGAACTGGAACTCTCAGCTACGAAGACAGGCACTCTAACCACTAGGCTATTGACGCTTAAAAATTAAATTGATTAATTCATTATTTCCAGATGGTATGTGGGCGAAATGTCCCGGCAACGCGCCGAGTCATTGCTGAAGCAGGAGGACAAAGAGGGGTGCTTCGTCGTCCGCAACTCCTCTACCAAGGGAATGTACACCCTATCACTCTATACCAAAGTGTGAGTATCATCTGTCGCTTACTCGCTGACATATTTTATGTTTTGATTTTGAACCTTGTTAACCCCCGACGAAAAAAGAGGGGTGTTATAAGTTTAACATGTGTATCTGTGTGTCTGTCTGTGGCATCGTAGCGCCCAAGCGGATGAATCGATTTTATTCTGTTTTTTTTGTTAGAAAGGAATTCTGATCGAGAGTGTTCTTAGCCATGTTTCATGAAAATCGGTTCAACCGTTCAAACATTATCACCTCTTTTGTGGCTTGAAAAGTCGTCGCATAGGGGTTTTTTAAATATTTCAATGTAGAGATATTTTCTGTTACGGATTGGCCAAATTAACGCGATTGGATGAATGTAGACTCAATTTATGACCTCGGTTGGTAACATTTTTGTACGCACGAGCGCACCTGTTTGTGCTAAATAAATAGCTAAACAATATTCTAGCTATGTACAATGTAGATAAATAAAATTACTGTAAAAAAAAACTCGTTCACATTGTGAGTTCCGTGTGTTCAGATATTATAAAATAAATAAATAATAATAACATAAAAATCCGTGTGCCCGAGTAGTATGCAAAGAGCAAATTATTATATTACTATTTTATTTTAAAACACGTATTAAATAGGTAAACATAGAAAGATCAATGCCACTACAATTTTTTATGTTTTTATACGTGAGTAGCTACATCTGTTTTGGAAAAAAAAATATGTCTTGTGTATTTTTGCCAATTTAAAATTAAATATTAAAAAAATATATATTTCACTGTTCTTTGTCGTTATACCTATGACATTGTATGTAGATAATTATATTCTAACATTTTGCTATCACAGTGCACACCCCCAAACGAAACACTACCACATAAAGCAGAACGGGCGCGGCGAGTTCTACCTGTCGGACAAGCACTGCTGCGCGAGCATCCCGGAGCTGATCAACTACCACAAGCACAACAGCGGCGGGCTCTGCTCGCGGCTCAAGACCACGCCCTGCGACCGCCCCGCGCCGCCCACCGCGGGACTCTCGCACGGTAACTCAACCAACAAAGAAACAGTGCCATCTAGGGACGCCCGGAAGAAGCGAAGCTTTATAGTATAAAGCGTAGGGCGCCGCAGCTCGGCCGTCATCGTGTAACGCTACGTCATCTGACGATTTGCACGGATACAGTGGCCGCGTGGCGAGCCACCGCGCGCTTGTACTATGGGTACCGTACAATGGACTGGGAGGGATCCCGGTGACACCCAGACCACAGGGCAAATTACGAAAAGGCCATTTCCGAAATTTGTCCCGACGGGAATGAATCGAATACGCGACCACCTGGCCTAGTGAGACGAGCGGCCCACTCTCAAACCACTGCGCCAAGCGGTCGTCAAGTGATGATTCTTTGAATGATATTCTGTAATGTTATTGGAATATCAACCTTAATATGTTCATAAATATGATTAAGTGTAAGCAATTGGAACAAAACTGGTAAAAAATATTTTATCGTGTTTCTCTAAGAAGTGTGTCTGTTTGGTAATCTCATTAAGTTATCAGCCACTTTACTAGGTCCACGTTACTCGGCCCTGATGCGAAAGGCCTTCATATCCATAAATAACATAGGTCCGTATTAATAAATCGATCTCAAGTCTGGAAGTGATCTTGAGTACGCGTTTGACACGTTTTTTGTACTGGGATGACGTTAGGATGGCATTTCCAAGATCGCTCTCGGACTTGAGATCGATTTATTCATACAGGCCATAGTGATGTAACGAATGTTGGATTTTTGACATTCGCGAATGCGAATGCGAATATTTGGCTTCAACATTCGCGAATGCGAATGCGAATGCGAATGTTGACTTTCAAATAAGAAACCCTAAATCGAAAATTAAAAAAAACTTTTTAATATTTAAAATTTAAATATAATTTTAACGACTTTTTAAATTACAAAAGAGCTGATAATTTTCAAACGGTTGAACAGATTTTCGTGAAACATAGCTAAGAACACTCTCGATCAGAACACCTTTTTGAAAAAGAAACAAAATTAAAATTATATCATTCGTTTGGGCGCTACGATGCCACAGACAGACACACAAATACACATGTTAAACTTATAACACGCCTATTTCTCGGAGGTTAATAAAGAGTGTGCAAAATTTTAGACTGGATTGACATTTCGTGTCGGCCGAACATAGCCGAACCTACACGAACCTTCCAACATATGTTGAAAGAACGAAGTTAGTCACATAAAGTTAATTCCAAGAGATTTGTTTTGATTTGAGGGTAGTTTAGTATTATTTCATTGATCTAATTTGTTTTATATTCAAATTTTATTGAGTTAATATTTTAATTAGACTAACAAGAGCAATAGAGAAAGATCCTATTTATAATTTAGTTGCCTACCTCAAGACAGGTCATTTTTTTATTCAAATAAGTAAATAATTACATTATGTGCAAGTGAGCTAAATTACGATCGAGGCTGGTTTGCAGCCAGAGACTAACACGAGGGCTGTGCTGTGATGGAGCCAAGGTGTGTAATTAACAATGCTCACGCATTTCATACGAAATTTTACAACTTACTTGCGAGTAAAAAATATTTAGTCTATTACAATCTTAATTGAAAAAAATCACAATTCACGATTTTTTTTTAAAACCTAGAGAATTGCAGGATGAATGAAAAATAAAACAACATGGCGCGCCGTAAGTTTTTAGGTTTCCGTAGTCAAACTCGGAACCCTTATAGTTTCGGCACGTCCGTCTGCAATCACAGTAATTTTATACAGAGACTATTAGGGCTAAAATACTGCAAACTAGCCAAAAAATTAGTTTATGTACCGCTAAAAAACTGTTTTTAAATTTTGAATGCAAAGTTATTCCATTGTACCTCCCGTACTTAAGAAAGGGGAGTGAAAAAATGTTTACACACGCCCCCCCTTTGAGGTATTGTTCAGTAAGTTTTTTTTAAAATTATTTGAAGTTTTCTTTGACTGTTTTTCAATATTAATTCCCGTTTACGAAATATTGAGCTACATTGTAACCTATTTTACTTAAGTAGCAAGATTCATCCTTTAAATTAGAACCACATTATACATGGTTTATTATAGGAAATAAATAGGTATTTACTATTCAAAATCACTATAAGTAATTTAAAAAACAATCTAAATTGAGTCTCAAACCACGCACCACTGATTGTGCACACAGACTAATCACAACTTAATTATTTGAATTAAAAATCCTTATAATAATTTTCATCAGACCAAAAAGAAAATAAAAATTTAAGCAAGTCACTTCTGCTGAAGATGCCAATGATGCCGGTTTAATAAATTTAATAACAGAATTTCTAACTATTTTATTTTAAAAGGTGACTAATAGTTAATTAATTTCGCAGAAATGAATAGGTTACGTGAGCCGCCGTATTCGATTTTTTATATCAATAAAAAACATCACTTTTATTTTATAAGTTCCGTAGTATCGAAAAGTGGCGGGATGTCTACGGAACTCGTAGAGTATACTCATCTAGTTATATTTATCTATGGGTCTGGCAAAGCCGGTTACAATTATTAGATTGTTTGAAATATAATAAATCGAATGTTTGTAATATGTTTTATTTACAATGAAATTGAAGGCGAATTTTTTTAAAAATAGTTAATGTATTTATGTATAATATTTTAATAACCATCGTTTATTTATTGTTTTAAATGTTTACTATTTTTAGGATAACTCTTTACTAAGATTTAAAAAAATGTAAAGTGTCAATAGCACAAGTGCGTAATACGCTGCTTTATGAACCTAAAAGCGGTGCAATAAGGGCCACACTATGAGCAAGTTTGTTTAAATAATATATAATTCTGACTAGTTGTTAACATTCCATATCCGTCTATAGATAATTTCCTTTTTGTTTTTCAAAAACATTCGCCAAACATTCGCATAGATTCTTGCGAATGCGAATGCGAATGTCAAAAAATATGCGAATATTCGCGAATGCGAATGCGAATATTCGTTACATCACTAACAGGCCATAGTTTTATTTTACTCGACACTGACTAAATGCGACAAACGAAACCACAGATGAAAAAAAATAGGCAGACCTAATTTTGTATCGGTAATCGGACATAGTTTTGCAGAACGGAATCAACCCACCTGCACTGCTGTAGACCAAAACGAACGTCGTGTTAGTGGTGCTAGGTTGCTTTCAGTTTGCAGAAGTGTGTGTGGGTTGGTTGCATTTTGCAAAAGTAGGTCCAATTATGACCACCCATGCGTAGGTTAATCTCAGAGAGGTTGACCGAGGCCGGTGCCGGTGTTCCGTTAGTAATAATACCGGTGTGAGTAGACAAATGGGAGATCGACCCGTCGGAGCTGGTGCTGCTGGAGGAGCTGGGCGCGGGGCAGTTCGGCGTGGTGCGGCGCGGCCGCTGGTGCGGGCGGAACGACACCGCCGTCAAGATGATGAAGGAGGGGACCATGTCCGAGGACGACTTCATCGAGGAGGCCAAGGTCATGACGTCAGTATCCGCTATCATCGCATTTTACGTTTGTATAACAATTCAGCCAATATATTGAAAAAACTATTTGCCGTCCATTGGCCCACAACATGTCGTACGCCAATGATTTAGCGGACTACCCATTTTTAGTACAAAGATAATATTACTTAATGACTATGACGGTTTTATAATAGCAATGTATGAAAATTTGCAGACTGGGTCCAGTCAGGTATTCGACGTCTGTCCTATAACTCGGGCCTCCTTATTAATACACGTGGATTAGCGGGCGAACAGTTACACACCGAACTATTTCGATCTGTCATCAGTAATTTGACATTCGAAAGAATAAGACAAAGTTTGACTACCGCTTGGCGCTGAGGTTCGAGCGTAGGCCGCTCGGCTCGCCCCGCTCGGCACTGCACATGGTGGTTGCGGGTTGGATTACCGCCGGAGCAAATTTCGAAAATGGCCTTTTCGTAATTTGCCCGGGTCTGGGTGTCACTGGGATCACCCCCAGTCCATTGTACGGTACCCATGGTACAAGCTTTGCTTAGTTTGGGACGGTACAGTTGGTGTGTCAAAGGGGTGGAGTTTAATGGTTTTTTTTTGTTGTTGGTTGTTTGCAGCAAGCTCCAGCACCAGAACCTGGTGCAGCTGTACGGCGTGTGCTCGAAGCACCGGCCGATCTACATAGTGACGGAGTACATGCGGCACGGCTCGCTGTTCAACTACCTGCGCCGCACCGCGCCCGACCAGCTGGGGCCCGCCGTGCTGCTCGACATGTGCATACAGGTAGTACCGCACGCTCACAACAAGACGATGTACAACGTAGACACTTTTTGTCTAGTGTCGGATGCATGATACCAGTGAATATTTCATTTTCATATACAGTAGAGACTCGATTAACCGGACTAATTGCTGTCGTAAGGCATTCGGATTATCGAAAATCCGGATAATTGAATGTATGAAGAAAAGCGATTATATTACATACATCCCCCCGACCCACTCACCGCTCTCCAAGACTCAGATGTCGATGAGAACGACACACGCACACTCCCCACCAGACACCGACCTCGCCGGCGAGGTCGACGAACCCCCGCTTCCGCTAGAAGGTGCGTCTACTTACCTAGACGCACCTTGGCACCCGACAAGCCCGCTGAGTTTCTTGCCGGATCTTCTCAGTCGAGGTCGCGTTCCGATCCGGTGGTAGATTGACCCTCGCCACCTCTCCTGGCAGCGGCCCAAGCCTAGGTCGTGTCCCTTGTGGTGCCCTTGAGCTAGCTGCCCCCCTGCCCCTCTGGCTGGAGCGCACTCGCGCTCGCCCTCTGTCCGGGTGAAGTTGTTATGGCCACTCTGGCCAACAATATATAGTCATATCAAAAAAAAAAAAAATAAATAAAAATATTACATACATATTATTAACACAATATGTCATGTTAGGTCTTTATTCAAAACAACAAATTGTCGTTTGGCGTAAACAATTTTATCACTGCATTGCTGCTAAATCACGAATTCGTTTTAATTGCAGTAAACTCACACTCTTTTTGTTTTTCGAACCATTTGAGAGCCATTTCCAGGGCCTTAATGCTTCCACATAAGCTGGTCCGGCATCATTTCCGCAAGCCGGATAATCGCGAATCCGTATGACTGAGGTCCGGATAATCGAGTCTCTACTGTATACCTAATCAATTTGAATTCAAACACTCCCCGCGCAGACGTAGACACTATTTGGTGTGCAGTTGCTTCCACATGACACATACACAAAAGTATTCGGTGTAGGTAACAGGAAACTAAAAGTTAGTAGGGCTAAAAGAGGAGACTAAAAGAAGACACAAGCAACATTACCGAACTGTACGGAGGGTACCGGACACAGTAACTAAGGATATCTGTGAAGGTGTGCCGTATAGGTTATAAAAAGTGTCTAAGTTTGCACAGCGCCTAAGAGATAGATGTTATATTAGGTGAAACAGAAAGGGTATACTATTTTTTGGCAACTTTACTTTATAAATCTAAAACTATCGGCTTTGTTGAAGTACTAAAGGTTTTGTAGACTTATGAAATCAGTCAACAGCTGTATCCCTGTAACACCTGTTGTATTGCAAGTTTCCTCCAAAGCTGATAATTTTAGTATTCCAAAGTTATGTTTTGAAAAGCCTACCCCTTACCCTTTCTGTTTCAACCTATATGTATTACGTTATTATTTACTTTTCTTTTCAGGTTTGCAAAGGGATGGCGTATTTAGAAAGGCATAATTATATTCACCGGGACCTAGCCGCGAGAAATTGCTTAGTTGGAGATGAAAATGTTGTAAAAGTAAGTTTTATTATAGTTATCCAGGTTTTAAAACTTTTACACCTATTTCGAATCAAAGACAGTAATCCTATAAAATAGTTTGACCCTATAATAAGTAGAAGTCCATGTTTCTATCAGATACCAGATTGAATAGCTGTTCTTGTTCCAGGTGGCAGACTTTGGTTTGGCGCGATATGTTTTGGACGACCAGTACACAAGTTCGGGCGGCACCAAATTCCCTATCAAATGGGCGCCGCCTGAAGTCCTCAATTACACACGGTTTTCTTCCAAATCCGACGTCTGGGCGTTCGGTACGTTTATAGCGCCTTTGTCTGTGACACATTAATACTGAATTTTGTTTATTTATATTGTATCCTTTATCTTTCGTCAGGTGTTCTGATGTGGGAAGTGTTCACATGTGGTAAAGTGCCGTACGGTCGGATGAAGAACTCAGAAGTGGTGGACATGGTCCAACGGGGCCAAGTTCTCGAAAAGCCCAAGGGGTGTCTAAACGAAATATATAATGTAAGTTTTTAGCAATAATATTTCACAACGACTTTACACATCCCGTTTCTTAGATAGATACTCGGCTTGGCTGACAATATTTGATTCATTGCCGCGAGTCTCATCAAAAATAATTATAGGCTTCTGGGAGCCCTCACATGGATCGACGCGTAATGAGATTGGGAAAAATGAAAAATAAGTTTGTTTATGCATTTACAGATCTGTGTCTCACATGTGTGATCATTGTTTTATTTTACGTCGATGGAATACATATTTACAAAATTAAAGACCTTATTTATTTGGTTAAAAACAATAATGTATTATACTTTAATTTAAAAATCACGAAAGTATAATGCTGATTGTGCTTATGTATTCAACTTTAAAAAAAATATTGTGAAACCATTTATGAGAAAAAAAGCCATGTACACGTGATTAACTTGCATAAAAAACCGTTTCCAGGCTTATTGCCGATCGGATATTGAAACCTTTACGTCAAAACATAGGGCTTAAAATAGACGGGCGACAAACACTCCGTCCAATCTTGTTGCCAAGACCGTACCGATTACACTCTAGCCACTAGTGGCTCGCGCCCAGTCACTGGCTGCTGCGTCTACGAGGGTGACACCGAAAGTTCTTAGAAAATCAAAAACTGAACAAACTAGCAAGTTATTAGTTTTATTTTATCTTTTCAAAATAGTGTCCATTTACATCAATACATCCGATGGAACCACTGAGAAAAGCACTTTGCCCACTCGTCCTTAGGGGTCTCTTCGATGGCATTTTGAAACGCAGCCACAGCTTCCTCGGCGTCCGTAAAACGTTTTCCTCCAAGTTTTTCTTTTATTTTCGGAAATAAATAAAAATCGCAACGTGCGAGGTCGGGGCTATGGGGCGGGTGACCCAGAAATTCCACGTCGGACGTCGCCAAGTAGTCGATTGTTTGCTTTGCATCGAAAGTCATAAACAATCAATGTACGAAAATTTTCTCGCGTTAAATTCACGCTGACGTGACACAGACAATTTTCAATTCGCCGCCAAATCGTAAACAAATGACAAAATGAATAAAATACATACCTACACAATAATATTGGCAAAGAGTTCCATTTTCAAAATTCGAACTTACTTTTGTATTATATCGTTTACAAGTGGCCAGTTCTAAAAACGTTCAGTGTCGCCCTCGTGCTGGCTCAGTGTGCGGCACCACCAAAGCTCTCAAGTCCTCGACGTATAGGTTTACCTATCCCGCTTGAGCCGTTATCGCGGTCGAACTATGATCGCATCGGCAATGAAAACGTGAGTACATTTCATTTAATTTCATTTCGGCAGGTGATGCGCGTGTGCTGGCGGCGCTCGCCGGAAGAGCGGCCGTCGTTCCGCGCGCTGAAGGAGGAGCTGGCGCTGGTGGCGCACAGCGTGCTGGCCGACTGACTGCGCCTGCTGCTGCAGCTGCTGCGCCCCAAGCCCAAGCCCGCGCCCCACGCCTAGCCACGCTCCTGCACGCGGTACACGGGTAGTACGCCCCGGGTAATACGCCCCACCACCACAGTCCCCTTCGTTTTACCGAAGTATGGACACCACGCCGTCTCTCGGTTTAAGAAAAACTACAGCTTCAACGGTCATCCTATGTTGTCCTCTTCACTACGAGCTATACCGCTGAATAATCAAACGCGATTCGAATTTTTGGACTCCTTGTTAGTATCAAGATACTTCGTGCAATAAATGAAAGCAGTTAAGACTTTAGTACCGCTTGGTTGGACTATGCGGACTGTTCAAGTAATATCTGTGGATCTCTTAAAACCTATTGTAACGTCATTTTCGATTAGGTTTACAAACTAAACGCATGCAATTTTAGTATATGTATGATTGTAAGATCAACAATGAACATCGTATAGCGGTAGCGTATGCAATTCTATTTTCAGGTATTACTTTTCTAGCGTATTCAGAATATCTCGCCTTACGCTATAATTCCAACTAGTTCACCAAACTGCATGGAATATTGAATACTACCAAAAATATATTTTATGCGTTTTTATTTCTATTCAACTGTACTGTTTTTTTATTATCCATAAATATCATGTTTGCGATACATTATAATTAAATGCTTTATATTTTTCGAAAATAATATAAAAAGCAGCTGCGACCATTTGCTATCATCCGTTGGACCAATAGGTCCATACCCTCCTGTTGTATAATATACGCACACCGTAAACATACAGCATCGAACCCAGACAATAACTCTATCAGCAAGAACATGTCCACTCAAAAGGAATTGATTTTTTTATCAGTTTAGAGTAATTGTAGCATTTTTCAACTTAGTTATTGTATGTACAAAGCCTATTGTTTTGTTTTCATCCACGATTTGAATGTATATTGGATGTAAAAATAACATAGAATTTAGATTTCTTTTATATCCTCTTCAGTAGCATGATGCCAATCCCCAAAAAGCCTTGTTACCGTAAATTATAGCTTCTACCGCTTACCGCGTAATGAAGCAGATTATCTTAAATGTACCAAGTTACAGTTAGATAAATATCCATTTGACATCCCCATATCATTATTCATGTAGTTTTTATTGTAAATAAAATACTGTAGTTTTTTAATATACTAGTCGTTAGATACTGAGCGACCGTATACCTACATTGTAAATACCGTCGTAGTGGTTTTCATATGTAAAATTTACATTCGTATTGTTAAGTAAATATTGTTCGTTATAATTTTTGTTCCTACAGTTTGTGCGGTTTCAACATGTTATTGTGTTACCTAGTTCCCCTAAATCAATGTACATTTTCACATTAGCTCACTGCTATGTTTTATGTGTTATGTTTTGTCACAAATCATTCCATGTTAATTGGACTTGGTATATATTTTGTACATTCCTTTAAAAAGTACTAGTCATTTAGTGAATATTGAACTGAAAAAGGAAAAAGTGACAGATTTTTATAAATTTTAATCAAAATTATAAATTTGTGGCAAATGAGTAAATGTAACCCAAGTAATGCAATGTAGGTATTGGTACCGAATGTTTCCAAGATTATTCTTGTGATCATTGCAGTAATCATGCAGGTACCTGCCTACATCAAGGAGTTGGGTTACCAGTTTTACTTTATTTAATTGATACAGAGGCGAAAATTAGACGATGTGCCAATTATAGGTAAACTCTTGCTAATTTTAGGCATGAATGACTGAATACATTCTCAATACATAATTTTAGGTACATTCGTTCGGCGTAAAAGTTAATTAAATAATAATGACGAAGTATTTATGAATATTTTTTACGACATGTATGTTTAAGATTCGTTTAATGTTTTGAATAAGTAATTGTATTATTTAGTTAAATCTCAAAAACCTTTTAAATTAGGTATCGGATATTTGATCGACGTGTGTCGATGTTATAAACTAATAGATGAAGTTGGAAATAACATTTTTCCAACAATCATTTTCGAGACAGTACAACAATTTATACATAGAAGTACAGAATTGACACACGAACTCGAATACGCTGCAGAATTGTACAGCCCATATTTGTATCTGTTTTGTAAAACTATTAAACCAAGTAAAATAAAATTAATATAAGTGGTGTTTTAATTTATCAACGAGCAACCCATTTTTATCCTTGTTTCGTTTTTTTTAGCTGACGAGATGTAAACCAACTTCATACTAATCGGTACAGCATATTTCGAATGCTTACATATTAAATTGTTTTAATACCAGCAAAGCAGTACCTACCTATTGCCAATAGTTGATTGAACGCATCCATATTTTTTTTTACATTCAGGTGCGACTCAGTTTTACAACAATAAAAATATGTTTACTTCCTAAACGGTAAACGCACACAAACCCGCGTCGTAGAAAACCTGATTCACTTTCAGTCGAACAAAAACATTCACAAAATGAAATATATACAATATGCAAGTCATAAGCCCTTTATTTAACAACATAAGTACTAAAATATAACTTATATAACATAAATTGGTTTTATAAAATCTCAAGTTTTATCGGTGGAATGTCATTCCGGACAGGTAGATATATCACTTTTAAAACTAAGGTCCTTCTTACCTTGAATAAAAACAAAAATAAAATTGATCTAAACAAAACGATTATGTCACAAAAACATTATAAATACCTATAAGAAATTGTAGTGTTACATACAACAGAGTCAACATAAGTAAGAAGGAACACCATTATGCAGGGTGTAAGGGGTATCGTAACGAAAACTGATACCATGGATTCAACTCATGATTCTGGATCCCCCAGAGTTGGAATTTTCCGTCGATATTTTCACTGCACTGAAAATGACATCACTGCCTGCAATTTAGACATCAAAACTGCAATGTAAATTAATACTCAATGCGCGGTCCAACGTATTGAGCTTTAATTTCCATTGCAGTTTTGTCTAAAATATTTTATATTTATTGATTGATTTATGTAAAATCACGTTAAGATAGACTTGTATAATAAAACCTTGCTAAAATCAATTTAAAAATGCTGAAAAATTTGAGCATAATTCATGAAAATTCCGACGGAATTTCCAACTCTGGGGGGTTCAGAATGAGCTCATGAGTTGAGTCCATGGTATCAGTTTTCGTTACGATGCCCCTAACACCCTGTATAGCGCATTCTGCACCTACATATGCTGTGATTGTGTATTTTTTGTACTTAATAATATATTTTTATTTTTTAATAAAGCATATCATTATAATTTAGTAATAAGTTTAGTAAATTATAGGTTAGTAAATATATTAATTTATACATGACTAAATGTTTTTATACGTAACACACCGTTTGGTTGGGAAATGTGTTGAGTTCACCACTCACTGCCTACCCCTTCGGGGAATACAGGTTTGATGGTGTATTTATTTATATTTTATTACTAATTAATCTGCATCTGCACAATTCTTACACGGCTCTGCTTTAAAGTAATAAAGTCATTTAAATGAACTGTTTAATTTTTAAATTTAATTATACTAGACTTAATTTTGATACCGAAAGACGAGATAAGATGTTATTTACGGTATTTTAATCTTTGGTACTCAAATTTTGTCTAGTATTTAATCTATACAAATAAATAAAATTGGAGTGTCTGTTTGTAATATCAAAATAACACCTTTTCACTAAATGCATATGAAAGTACATACGACACCTATAGCAAAAACGCGATTTAAAAAATGTTTGTCTGTCTGTCTGTGTGTTTGTTCCGGGTAATCTCCGAAACGTCTGGACCGATTTTGACGGGACTTTCACTGGCAGATAGCTGATGTTATAGGGAGTAACTTAGGCTACTTTTATTTTAGAAAAACTAAATAATAAAAAAATAAAAAATGGATCCTGTCGTGCGGGCTCAGAACGCGGGAGCGGGCTTTTTTGTTAAGTTAAATTCCACGCGGACGAAGTCGCGGGCTCAGCTAGTAACTATATATTTATATCTTATTTTAATAACCACAATAGTTAAAACAGAAGTATATAACATAGCATTAACAACGACCCTGTAACTTTTTCAGGATTTCATTTTCTTTCAAGGGATGACAAGTATACTATTTGGGTTCAAATTATGGTTTAAAGCTTGTCCTACTTAATTACAAAGAATCTTAATGTTTTATGTACTAAATATATCTATAAACATCTTTCTTTTTGTTCAAAATGTCTTTAAAGATAGAATCCTCAATAGACAATATAAGTAAAAAAATATAATAAAAATTAAAATGTAATTGACTTTCAATATAATATTGAGAACTTTATATTGTAGCTAAGAAAATAAACACTGAATAGCAAGTATGGCTTAGGACACAGATAACTATTTAATTACCTACCTAGATTCTAAACATGTTAACATTACGACTACATTTATTAATATTAGGTATTATTGATATACTAAATAGGTACAATTATTTAGAATGGCAATATGTTGACCCTTGTGAAATGAATGTGGCACGAAACGTGTGTACCTATTTGTAAGTATGGAAATAAGCATAATGTTACAGAACATTTTGTATTAATAACATATAACTCTTCGAAATAAGATAAAATCATTATAATAATTAAATTCGAATGTACTATAAAAGTAATTTAGTCTATACAAATAAATAAAATTGGAGTGTCTGTTTGTAATATCAAAATAACACCTTTTCACTAAATGCATATGAAAGTACAAACGACACCTATAGCAAAAAGGCGATTTAAATTTTTTTTGTCTGTCTTTTTGTCTGTCTGTCTGTGTGTTTGTTCCGGGTAATCTCCGAAACGGCTGGACCGATTTTGAAGGGACTTTCACTGGCAGATAGCTGATGTAATAGGGAGTAACTTAGGCTACTTTAATTTTAGAAAAAACAATTAGGGTTCCGCGTAAAACAATAAAAACACATGAAATCAAAGAGTATCTCCGAAACGGGTGGACCGATTTTGACGGTACTTTCACTGGTAGATAGCTGATGTTATAAGCAGTAACTTAGGCTACTTTTATTTTAGAAAAACAAAATTTAAAAAAATGAAAAAATGGGTTCCGTGTGCGGGCTCAGAACGCGGGAGCGGGCTTTTTTTTAAGTTAAATTCCACGCGGACGAAGTCGCGGGCTCAGCTAGTATAACATATATTGCGATATAGTATCATGTAACCGATTATCTTATACCACATTATTAGATAAAAAATTGAAACAATGTGTCCGTCACGTCGTGTTATGATGGGATGTGTACCCATACGAAGATAATTCGATAGTGATGTATAAAATATACAATTGTTGCTAATAGAAACATAAAGCATTAAAATAATGATGACTTCATAAAAATACTTCACTATGACAACATACCTAATTAATATTAGTAAATATTAGTACAATTAGTACTCCTGCTTTGTTGGTGTACTGAATAAGAGATACAACAGTTACCTATTACATAGGTACACATTTTCCTTAATAATTATTAATATTTTTTAAAATAGCCACATAATAATATAAAATGTATATAAAATAAGATATATCTTAACAATCATACTTGCCAATCTTATCAACCTTATCAACTGGATTACATGTCATCCGGGAGAATGTCTGGTATTAGATATTGACAGAGGTCCATCTCAGAGTTAACAAATGTAACTTTCCTTGAAGTGTTTTCATCAAGCCTGTAAAATACAATACATGTTAGACACCTATCAACTTAATACAAAATTTAGAACTGACTACAGCCTAAAATGATGGCTCTAAAAGAATACACTCTTGCAGAGGAGCTCCTAATATAAGTGAGCACTAAAGATCTTCTTTTTATCCATCCATAAGAGGGTTTAAAATAAGGGATTAAAGTTTTTAACGGACATGCCATCATGCATAAGGCTAGTGCTAACAAAGACTAACAGTAACAGAGTTGTCCGAGCTTAGGAAGAATAGATGAAAACATCCAAAAAACACAATCTCACCAAGCAATGTTACTCCTGTAAGTTAAGATCAACAATGGTGATCTGCAAAGATTCTGAAGTTTTACTCTTAATGAGTCCCAGGGAAAAGCTTTTGTCTTGAAATCCACAGAAATTGGATCAAGAGTTTTACTCATTACTTGTTTCAATTCAACCTTTGTTTACCACAATGGGTACATCTGAATGACCACCAACTTAGACCAGCTTGATGGAACTGCCTTTCCATGAGGCAACTGACCCCCAAGATTTGGGTCAAGAGTATAGAATAGTTGCAGTTGGTAGAAAATAGTTATGGCTACTACTGAAATTTTGAATACTAACCATCCTTTTATAACAGCCCAGCATCCAGAGAAGAATGCCGGTGAATTGATGATAAGACAGACACCAAGCCTCTCCGGGTAGTGGCGGCTGAGCAACCAGATCAAGTTCTTCAGTACTTGGTAGTCCATGCATGACAGTGTGAAGTTGTTCAGGTCAAAAACAATGCACAAGTTGTCTACAACTTCTTCAAAACACTTTTTACTGGCATCCTCCTGTAACATTATTGACAAATTACAGTTTCTTTGCTACCTACCTGAGCTAATAGTTTTGGGTGACAGGTACTTACCTGAACTATTACTACTAAGTAAGACATATTTTACTGTACATATTTTCTTACTTTCTATTTACTTCTTAGCATGCTTACGCTTACTTAATGAAAATATGTGACACGCCTTTAATTTGTTTGGGTTGTTATTACAAACATGCTAAACACATGATAAACGCATTTCTGAGCACAGTTTGAGGCACTCTAGTACTGTGGCGCTACTGTTGTTAATTTCATATACAAGGTGAAACATAATGGGTATACTTTTTTTTCAAAACTTAACTTTGTAATTCAAAAACCATCAGCTTTGGAGGGAACTTGAAAAACATAAGTTGTTATAGGAATACAGCTGCTGACCGATTTCACAAGTCTACAAAACCTTTAGTACTTCAACTGTCCCACAAAGCCGATAGTTTGAGATTTACAAAGTTAAGTTGCAAAAAAAATTGTATACCCTTTTTGTTTCACCTAGTAGGTCTGGTTTAAAAAGGTCTTTTTAAATTTAATGGTATGTACCTAGAAACGTTACTACCTTTGAAACTATACCTACAGTTGATGATGATTTGTCTGACTATATGTATATATATATATCTACACCTACTCGTAACACAAGCATTAGTTTAGCTAGAGGGGCTAACTGGAACACTAGAAATGTGATAAATTCACATTGCTTATATTTAGTACTTTAGAAAACACAAACAAAAAATAATTATTATATATACAAGTCAAAGTAATGTAATTTACCAGACAGCTAACAATGAATTTTGTCAGTTCATCAATGTCTCTGTCGTTAGAGCTGTGATTCTTTGCCGGTATGTAAATAATTGGTCGGCCAACAATGTCTCTGTGTCTGAGTACTCTTGCCTTGTTTGAATATTTCTCAATCAGATTGTTGTCACTACCCAACTCTGACACACCATATTCCACTCTCCATTTATTGGTTTTTATAATGGCCTGAAATTAAATAAGTAATAATAATGAGTTTCAGTCTGGTGTACAGTCAAGGGCAAAGATAATTATGAATACAAGTATTGTTATTAAAAATATGCAGCCATAATAAGATGCACAAAATTGAACTCATCCAAATGCTCATAAATATGTACACATTACTCATCCCATATATATGTACACTTAGCAAGCAATAATTTGGTATATATCATTTTTTACAGATATTTTCATAAACCAACCCACAATAGAATGTTTGATGTCCATCAAACCTGAAAATGCTATATTAAAAAAAATGTTTGGTGTGCATTTGTCAGGAACAGTATCTAAAGGCCAGTAATCAATATTACTCGAAATTATCAATAAATTGTCTTACCTACGTAAAGGAAGACTCTTTAAAATAAAGTGGCTAGCCATTGGAAATGAAGGATTACCGCATGTCTTGTCGCCTTTAATGATGTATATGTCGCAGCCAACTAGCTTAATTCGCCATTCAATTAACAGCCTAGCCAGTTTACTAAACAGCGCCGTTCAACTAGAGGCCTGAATTACCTTTTCTGTTTCACCTGGTACATTTATGAATTTTATGGTGTTTCTAAATTGGGATGAGATGAGGACATACTTAATATTGCACCTTTTGATGTTCCCTTGACTGTACCATAACAGTAAAAATAAAAGGTAGGTAGATCCAAATGTTGCTTAGATGGGTACTAACCTGAAAGGCATTGTCGACAGTTTTGAACGCTCTCAAGTATCTTCGCAATGAAAATTCATTGTGATACTGTGCGGGATCAGCGCTCACGATTAAATTCATCCTCTCTTTTAACTGCTTCAAATCGTCATCATTAACAGGTTTTGGTTCTTCGGCCATGGCTTTTAAGATTTAGTGCACACTTGAAAATCACTTTGCAGTAGTGCGATTAAGTATTTTAAGCAGTAAGCACAACTCTACTTTAGTTATAAGTAGTAATAAAACTTAGTTTTTTCTTATCTATAAATGTCTAAAAATGATAATTATGAGGCAAATAGAAGTAGTAGATATAACCTATATTGACCTATGTACGATACGTCAATGTCGTACTACTAACGTCAAATCAGACGTTAATCAAAACAAATGATAATGGAAAATGTTTAGTGTCGACATTGGCAGAATCACATTGGGCCTGACTCAATGGAAAGAGGCCATTAACACAAAAAAAAAAAAAATGTTTAATGTACCTAACGAATTCCTAATGTGAGATAGCCTAAGAATAATACATATGTGCAAGTGAGATATCAATATAAGTGGTCAGATATGGAACGTAAGCCATTGGGCAAAATCAAGAACTTTATACATAACACAAAATACAATGTTTCTCTGGTTTCTCAATCAGGGGGCTATTCACGTTCACAGCCGACGGAAAGTTTCCTTGTCAGGAACAATAGCTTCCATCCTTCTTCTGATTCATTTGCCTCTATTACATTCTCTTTATCTATTACATTTGCAAAATAAGGATGGAAGCTGACGGCTGAAACTGGCATATAAATTTCACATTTCGGTTTCCACATGTTACACATTAGTGATGTAACGAATATTCGCATTCGCATTCGCATTCGCGAATATTCGCATATTTTTTGACATTCGCATTCGCATTCGCATTCGCAAGAATCTATGCGAATGTTTAGCGAATGTTTTTGAAAAACAAAAAGGAAATAATGTTTAGATGGATATGGAATTTAATACAACTAGTAAGAATTATATATTTTTTCAACAAACTTCCTTGTAGGGTGGCCCTTGTTGCACCGCTTTTAGGTTCATAAAGCAGTTTATTATGCACTAGTGATTTTGAATTAACATTTTTTAAATCTTAGTAAAGAGTTATCCTAAAAATAGTTACCATTTTTATAAAATAAATAAACTATGTTTATTATAACATTATATACTTATAGATACAATAATTATTTAAATACATTTATTTCTTAATTTTATTTATTATAAACATTCGATTTATTATATTTCAAATAATATAATAATTGTTAGGGGCCGTGCCAGACCCATAGATAAATATAACTGGCCAAATGCATATCAGACTACGCATACTATAGGGTTCCGTAGACATCCCGCCACTTTTCGATAATATGGAACCCTAAAAACAAAGTAATGTCTTTTTTATTGATAACATCTCAACCGATTAATTTCTGCGAAATAAATAAAGAATTATTGGCAACCGTATGAATAAAATTGTAAGAAATTCTGTTACAAAATTTATTAAACCGGCATTAATAGACATCTTAAGCAAAGTGACATAAACATTTATTTTCTTTTTGGACTGATGAAAAGTTCTTATAAGGAGTTTTAATTCAAATAATTAAGTTGTGATTAGACTGGTTGCACAATCAGTGGCGCGTGGGTTTGAGACTCAGTCCAAACTATCGTTTTTTTTCTTAAAATTAATTTTATTTATTTTTAAAAGTAAAGACCTATTTCCTATAATAAACCAATTATAATGTGGTTCTAAGTTAAACGATGAATCTCGCTAGTCACGAAAAAAAACCACTTTGGAGCTCAATATTTCATAAACGGGAATTAATTTTGAAATTCTGTCAAAGAAACCTTGAAATTATTTTAAAATACCTACTGAACAATACCTCACTCGAGAGGGTGAGTAAACATTTTTTCACTCCCCTTTCTTATGTACGTGAGGTAGATGAAATAACTTTGCTTTCAAAATTAAAATACACAGTTTTGTAGCGGTATAGAAACACTATTTTTGGTATAGAAACACTATTTTTTTGCCAATTTGCAGTATAACTGTCTCTGAATAAAATTACTGTGATGTCAGAGTGACGGGACAGACGGACGTGGCGAAACTATAAGGGTTCCGAGTTTGACTACGGAACTCTAAAAACTTACGGCGCGCCATCTTCTTTTAATTTTTCATTCATCCTGCAATTCTCTAGGTCTTAAACAAATTCGTGAACAGCGATTTTTTTTCAATTAAGATTGTAATATTTTTTACTCACAAGTGTGTTGTAAAATGTCGTATGAAACGCGTGAGCATTGTTCATTACACACTTTGGCTCCAAACTAGCTTCGATTGTAATGTGATTATCAACTTAGCTCACTTGTACATAATGCACTCATTCACTTATTTACTTATATTTGAATTAAAACAAATGGAAGTCTCTTGAGGTAGGCAACTAAATTATGAATAGGATCTTTCCCTATTGTTCTTGTTAGTCTAATTTAAATATTAACAAACTCAATAAAATTTGAATATCAATTAAATTTGATTTATGCAATAATACTAAGCTACCCTGAAATCAAAACAAATCTCTTCATATTAACTCTATGTCACTAACTTCGTTCTTTCAACCTATATGGGTTTGGCTATGTTCGGCCGACACGAAATGTCAAACCATTCTAACATTTTGCGCGCTCTTTATTAACCCCCGACGAAAAAAGAGGAGTGTTATAAGTTTAAAATGTGTATCTGTGTGTCTGTCTGTGGCATCGTAGCGCTCAAGCGGATGATCCGATATTAAATTTGTTTTTTTTTGTTTAAAAGTTTTCAGATCGAGAGTGTTCTTAGCTATGTTTCAGGAAAATCGGTTCAGCCGTTTGAAAATTATTAGCTCTTTTTTAGTTTAAAAAGTCGTCGCATCGGGATTTCTTTAAATTTTCAATTTTAGTTATTTGAAAGTCAACATTCGCATTCGCATTCGCATTCGCGAATGTTGAAGCCAAATATTCGCATTCGCATTCGCATTCGCGAATGTCAAAAATCCAACATTCGTTACATCACAATTACACATATTTTGGAGTTCGATGGATTATTCAGCCAAATAACTATTACCTAGTTGTTGTGATAATATGATCCATTCAAAACATCAATAAATCAGTCTCAAGTCTGAGAACGGTCTTGAGTACACTTTTGACATGTCATTTTGTACTGGTATGGCATAAGAATGACATTTCCAAGATCGGTCTCAGACTCGAGATCGATTTATTAATACGGCCCTTAATTACTCAAACTTATAAATATTGTTATTACAATTTATTTGCTTCTCCCACAATAGCTGTGCGGATTTTTGAAAGATTCCCTTTCCTTGATCAAACACAAATGATAAGATAAGTTGTATCGAAATAGATATTTTTTTTATTTATGTAATAACAACTAACAACATAAGTAAAACGTAGGTAGCAGGTGTTATTATGCTAAAAGGCCATTAACAGTGAAGGCCGGTACATAAGGCACGGTCCTCCTGAAGTCGTCGACGGTGCAGCAGAAGCTGTAGCCGATGTCGATGCGGTCTGCCTGCCAGCGCAGCCAGTCGAAGGCGCTGTTGCCGCGGCAGCGGTCCGTGCAGAATGTCAGCGCGCGAACTTCCGCTTCCGTGTAGTAAGGATTGTTGATGCTCACGAACGCTGTACCAATCTGGCGGGAGGCATCGTATACCACCTGTAAAGATGAAAAAAATGTTAGGGCACTTTCCCTCTGCTCTGAAGGCAGTTGAAATCCAATCCATATGTAGTTAATATTAATAATAATAATATTCTTGCCAGACTCCTTAAACGCACCTTAAATGTTTATGTATCAATTACACCTCTCGGCTTTGTGGTATCAATAAACTTAAATATACTTATGGTAAACGGCTTGACTGAATATGATGACATTTTCAATTTGTACTTTAGGGGTCACCTGGATCGTTCTTACCTATAGTTAGACCCGTTAGGTGGCGCTGTTGTCGACATCCAGAAAATAAAATCAACACTAGCGAAGCTGCGCCCAAAAGTTTGTTTATAAATGTTTACATGCAAGTAAGTAATCCTTTTATAATTAAGTAATAAGGTACTTATACATTTATTTATTTTAGATTAAAATCAGCCGACATGCCTATTAGTCCTATTTTGATTATACGTACCTACGTATAGCTAGATCATTAAATATCTGATTAATGTAAAAGACACTAAGAACTATAACAGTTATTTGTAAAAGGAATAGATTGAAACACTGTAGGGAGTCGGAGTCACCTAGTCGGTATACTGTCTTGGTTCGTAAATCAATCAGCTAACCATTTATTAGATTCAATTATATAGAGGTAAAATATACCAATCATACCAGTTTCTAAGTGAGTAGATTAACAACCTAACTCTAACTATTATTCATAATGGTTTTAAATCCTACCTTCCAGTAGTAAAGTGGTACAGGAAGTTGGGGGTTGTTGTTGGCGTCACGGTGGAGGTAAATGTCGACGAGACGGTCGTTCTGGTCGCGCAGCTGGCTCACCCCGAAGGTGCCGGTGTAGACCATCGTGTTGTAGCCGGCTTGGCCGATGCGGGCGCGGAGGTTCTAAGACGAACGAGCGAAATTAAGGGTACGCATAGTTCGTTCATTGCACGAAGACGCGCGCTGAATCGCTTATGACACAGGTCAATTTGCAATAATTCACGCGTCTTCGTGAAATGAACTGACTATAGATAAGTATCTTCAAACGTCGGCGTAGAAGTTTTTATGCCGAGAGTTGATTTTTCGAGCGTAACTGTGGTGCTGCCGGGGAATTTACTGGGGACATAATAGTCCCTAAGAAGGAGCTGGGCACAGAGGGGGTAATATACACAAAACTTTAATTGTACCCAGGCATGATCTGAAGCGGATATAAAATAGGTAGGTATAGGTATGTATGATTTCTTGAATGCACCATGACTGCATTTAATCTTATCGGATGATTCAGCTTCGTAACTCTCGTGTACTGTCGCAATTTCAAAAAGAACACTGAACTTACTTGTTCGAGCCAGTTCCAGTTGCCAGCGTTGAATGGCTGCCACTGAGGAGCGGCGTTGATGAAGTAAAAGGTGGCTCTCTGGCCGGTGGCGTAGATGAAGTCAGTCTTAGCGGAAAGGTGACCACGGGCCAAAAATTGAGTGGACGTGACGTATTTGTCAGCCAACTCTTGGCCTACATAGGTGGCGATTGTGGCCTTTTGTTGGACCTGAGTGTACATGGTGTTCACAGCGACGCCGGGGAAGAAAGTGCCAGCTAACAACACAATATTGTTCAATTAAAACAAGATGTGATGATAAAGTAAATAAATAAAATAGTAAATAGACATCATAATCCTACCTAACCAACTGGGCCTAGCGACGCCAGTTTGATGGACAGCATTCGGCGGGTTTTGCTCAGCCCACACGTAAAGTACTTCCAAACGGCTCGGGTCGAAGCAGGACCAGTACTTGGTGTAGAATACCCCGTTGACGACGAAGCCGACCCTAGAAATTAGGCGACAGTTTAGACAGCTGACCATGCACGGAGCACTTGGTCTAAGGGCGGGGAGTTAAATCAGGAATTTCTTGAAGGTGCAGGGTAGGTTAAGTAAGCTACTTACTTACCTACTAAGTAGTTCAGAATGAAAAAGGGGTCCAGGTCCAGGGAAGTGGGGGGGGGGGGGGCAACTTCCCATCCCTGTCCCCCTCTCATTAGGCTTATTGCTGACGGGAATGATGTTCTGGTAGTCTATACAGGTTGAAACAGAAAGGGTATACTTTTTTTTTCAAAACTTAACTTTGTAATTCTTAACCTATCAGCTTTGGAGGAAACTTGAAAAACAAAAAGTGTTATGGGGACACCGCTGGTGACAGATTTCATGCATCTAAAAAACTTTAGTACTTCAACTGTCCCACAAAGCCGATAGTTTAAGATTTACAAAGTAAAGTTGCAGAAAAAATAATACTTATACCCATTTTGTTTCACCTTGTATAGTTTAGATCATTCTGTAGACCTAAGTCTTTAGACTTAAGACTCAAGACTTAAGTCTATGTAAATATACCTACCTATATACTCGTATTTAGGTTGCAGGGAATAAACAAAGAAAATCCTCTAGCCGACAAAGACTGGCAGTAATAACGCTGATGTAATACATCAGTTTGAAGTGAGGTGCCAGGATCATAACTATAATAATGTCTTACGGCACGATTGCCGACCAAATTGCCCACCCTGACAGGCGATTACCCTTTATGAATAACGCTGTTAGTGGTGGACGTTGGAAAATGTTTCGCTGTGTTTTTATTACCAGGTACCTACTTTGTTAAATATAAATGTTATGTTACCTAATAACGGGGTTATTGTTGAAGCATCTTTCGTTAGTGTACTCCGCTTCGTGGAAGGAGTTGGCAGAGCAGGTGAGCTGGCCGAACTCTCCGTTTCCATTCAGCCACCCAGCGCCAGACACAAGCGCGTTGTTCACACACGTCGCGGTCTGCAAACATTTACCTACGATATGAATGTCTTCATTCAGCTTTTAAGCCATAAATTCATGTAAGCCGCTCGTGGCAAATGTTCAATAGAGATAGATTAATTTGTCAACCATGTGACAAGTCTCACACCCGGAATTGAATAGAGTGATAAAAAGCTCTTACGCAATACATACAAACACATTTATCGCTAGGCGGAAAATAAGATAATAATGAGTTAGAATTACAGCTAAGTAGGGTGGAAGGTATATTCGTTGGCTCAAAAAGTATTCTAAGTAACAGAAGAATTGCTTTTCTTTGATCTCAATTTTATTAACGCAGTATAATTTTCATATCTCGCTCCGAGGCGCGATTAGAACAGCTCGGAGAGCCAATTTTATTTTATCATGTAGAGTCGCATTCGGCGATGATATTTACTTTTGCTCACCTACTTGTTGTTTGGGTGCTAATATGGTTATAAAAGGTATTCACTTATTGTTATTTATATTTTACTTTTAGTTAGTTTATTGTAGTTTATAAGTAGTTGTAATACGGTACGGTATTTTTGATTACTTTATATAGAAAATTGGTATCAAATTTTTCTTGGATATCTTATTTTTACAACTTTATTTTATTTAATGGAATAATGAATAGATTCAGGTACGTGCCTGTAACACAGCCATTGGCCATAACAAAAGCGTCGCTATATTTTGTCATTGGAACCACACACAAAGATACCTACTACCGATAATCCTGTAGTGGAGTTCTATAGTGGTGTCCAACAAACACTTGATTCTCGGCGAGTCCCGAAGGTAACGGACTTAGTAAATAATATATATTTACCACCTATTATAGTAAAGTATAGTACCTAGTCGCCAGTAGGTAACTTACACCAGTGGCGACAGATGCTGCGATGTTGGGGTGCTGGATAAGGCGTCCGGAGCCGGTGCAAGCGACGAGCACTTGTTCGCCGGTGTTGAGGTGGATGAGCCCGGTGTTGCCGGTCGGGACCGCGTAGTCATTGTTGCGTATGTACACCGGCTGGGGCTGGCCGAGGTCGCCATTCACTCTAATAGTACAGCCTACACACAAGGTATCAAAATCAGTTTTAAAATAGAAAAATAAATGAAGGATAGAAAAGTGGTATGCTGCTTTCTTTTCTGTTGATTTTCACCGATACGTCACAGTTTTTGAGATAAGTAGCTGATAGACGAGCAAAAAAAGATAAAGACATCTATTAATGTGCTGCAATCATGAGAATAGGTACCAATGTGCCTTTAATGCACACGATCACAACAAGTAAATACTTAAGTACGTAGAGTAGGTACTTAGTTGAAAGTAGTAGGAAAAAATGCGTTTACCACTGCGAAACTCTCGCTGTGAGGCCGACGCGTTGGCCCACTTAGCCTCCTCGATTTCCAGCCAGGTGTCGAGATAGTCTTCAAACTCATCTTCATTGAGAACGAGGGCCAACTCGCTCGGGTGCGGCAGGGCCGGCTCCACTGCTGCCGCCGCCGCCGCTGCCACGACGGTTAAGAGAATTATAATACGCATCTTAACGACTCACTACACAACCCCAGCAACTCCTACCGTATAAATATGAATAATTTTACTATTTCCTTCCATTTATAGCCAACCCATATCTTATTTCACTGAAATTAATGTAATCAATCAATGTAACGTCAGAATTAAGCCGATTTATAGGTAAGGTATGATGCGTAATCGTGCAATTAAAATGTACAATAGTGATTTAATCGTAGGTATTGTTTGTTTCCGATACTGGTATGTTTCGTCGACTTCTTGATCTTTATTATTTCAGAGATAAAATTGAGGACTAGTGCTGTAGGTATGTAAAAAGTTAAACTGACGCGAGCCGACGAGAGCAAGCCGGGAATCGGGTCAGTTAATAATCCGGTCGCGCTTAGAAATCGTTTTCGCTTCCATAGTTCCTCCGGCTTGAGAGAGTCAAGCGTCAGTTAGGGGGATGCTTTATTTATTATTTACAAAATAAGTTAATAGTTTTTTCATTACTCATACTCTGAAAAGTAGGTATGAAGTTGCCTGAGAAGCGGGTCGAAAGTAATACTTTTCCGGCCCGGGAGAATCGCTTTCAAATGACAGCTGTCAAATTATAAAAAAAAACTAGTTCTATTTTGACATTTCTATTAAACCAGGACGGCCTACTTCTAATTCTAAGTCTACTGCTACTTTTACTTTTAATGCTACTTTTACTGCTACTTTCACTGCTACTTTCACTGCTACTTTTACTGCTACTTTCACTGCTACTTTTACTGCTACTTTCACTGCTACTTTAACTGCTACTTTAACTGCTACTTTTGCTGCTACTTTTACTGCTACTTTTACGGCTACTTTCACTGCTACTTTTACTGCTACTTTTCTGCTACTTCGACTGCTACTTTTTCATTAGCTAATTCCTGTTTTTATTTTTACTTTCCTCGTAATGAAAAGCACAGTGTTTACCTCGGGTGAATGACTTACCGTTACCTTCACCCCTTGGGTAACAATGTACTATTGTGTACTTACTATCAAAATCATCCTAGACTTTAAATATAACATTTTTGCCGCCTGATGACGCAGACATAACTTCTTATACCTACTGATTTTTCGGGCGTATTAGGCGATGAGGATCTATAATAATAATATTGTATCTCGGTGTTTTTCTTTAAAATCCAATCGCACCAGCTGATTAGATTACACGCGTTACGTCATTATCTCGTTGCAAATACGTGTTATGTGATATTGCGGTGGGTACTATCTACAAAAATTAGAAGTTATGGCACTGAAATGAGTAGTTTATATGGGTCACTTCCTAGGCCTCCAAGCTGGGCCAAACTGGTGTCAATGCATCGGACCGAACTGCGTGCTCTCACTTCAAGACTTGTTACGTTAAATGTGGACTATGGACTACATGTATATTATGTATAATTTATGTTTGGCATACATAGACCTACATAATGTTATACTTACTATATTTTAATGCATTTATTTACCTGTGTGCTTTGAAAGAACTTCAATAAAAAATGTTATGTCAGAAGTGTGGATCCACTTTTGATATGCAAAATATTTTGGTTCTATGATTGCTTGGTTTCACCCTGAAAGAAACCTTGGAACCAAGCAAGAGAGTGCAAACTAGTCCTAATACTTGTCAAGCTGGTCTGATGACCCGTCAATAGATAAACCAAATGTACAGAAAATTGTAAGTATAGCGCTAACCTTACCAAGAAAAACCCTGATAAGACTCTTCGTCTGACATTTAAGGTCGAGTAGGTATTACAAACGGGCCCGAGTTGTGAAGTTAGTAGGTAAACATCTAACAATAGCGTGAGTAGGTATGCTTGAATAGGCAAGTACGCTGAAGTGATCCTCAAGAAGTTTTGGAAACAGTATTGAGTTTATAGTTAGTAGGTAGATAAATAATTACCTGAGTTTAATGAGACTCTTCGTCTTGGTAAAGGTGCAATCAATGAAGTTTCGAAGTTGAAGTTTGAAAACTAATAGCATTAGATTAGGTGAACTTTCTAGCCAAACAGGTATTTCGAATTTCGATTAAATAATACATACATAGCACTGTAATAAGGTATTATTTCGATAATGCACGCTATTTTGCATGGCGCCCTAGTGAATGCAAAAGATGATTTTTGATGCAGTTTTAGTTTTCATCAAAAGAGCCCGAGTCCTAGACTCCATTGAGTATTTTTGCTGTTCCACTTAGTTCCGGATCAAGCCATTTAGGCCTACTTGAAAAATTCACCCTCTATAATCTCGAACATTGAAATGTATTTTTTCGGCTCTGCCTGATAATAGCGAAATCTGCATAGGTATTGAATGGCCATGAATCTCGGCATAAAAAGTATTGCTTACTGCGTAAACTACAGATCTACTATTACCACGTTAGATTAAGAAGGAAGAACCAGAATGAAGCCACCTCATTAATAGGTACTACAACATGGGGTTCTTCAGAAGACAAGTTTCTGGTCCCTAAAGCCCGGCATCGCGTCTGCCCCACTTGAGTATGGAGCGATGGTACATTTCAGGTAGCATGTGAAAAATCATATTCTAAAGGTTTTCATAAGTAGCACCTGCTACCGACATAGGTAGAAACAGTTAAAAAGCATTGCAATGAAATCGCAAACTGTTCGGTACTGTCACGGTTTTAATGATAAATCAGTGACTTCATAGGACTACGTGTCACAGTGAAATTTCAATATGAATACAATGATTGACTCGAAAAGTCACAGGTAAAATAACAGTGAAAGAAAAATTATAATTTCACGTAATGAAAATGAATTGAAAGTAGCAATAATTTCCATGCCTAGTACTTACCATCAGGTGGACGGTCTGCTAGTGTGCCCTCCTAGGAAATACAAAATATACTTACCCAATCAATTGTTGGTTTTAATAAACGTATCATCATTATCATGTATCATATCTATTATATTATTGGCATGCGCGAGTTTATCCGCAGTTGACAGTGTTCTGCACGTGTTTTGTTTTGTAGTTTGATTAGGTAATTAGAGGGGCAATGTACAGGACCCAAGCAATTTAGTAAAGCAAGAAAATATTACACCGAAGAATCGTGGAGAAATATATAAAGACTACCATCCAGCCTGTATTTCCTAAAGGGTCGGCAAAAGTGAGCGTACCTATAAATGGTCATTAATATTAATTTAAAAACTTATATACCCCACCAACGTTCATACTAATTTGGTAGGTAGGAACCTATTTAGGTGAGTTGCAACTTGCAACCCACGATCTCTAAAATCATAATCTATCCAAAGGATAGCAAAGGATGATAATATTATCATATCAGTAACATATAAGGAAAAAGATAAGTAGTATGCAGGCAGACCTATATATTTCAAAAGTCGCAAATACGCGCCTCGTATATGTACTTAATACAGGGCAATGGCTGACCACAGTTATCGATTAGTATTTCTATATTATGCACTCTTAATTACTTTAAATTTAATAACGCCTCAAATAAGATATTTTTTACTAAATAAAAGGCCTAGCGAATTATTTAACAATCAATCTGGGCCTGTTAGATCGTGCGGTGTTGCCAATTAAGCTTATATCACGGGTTTAAACATCCATTCACGAAGTTCAAAAGCGCCCTCGGGTGCAAGTTAGGGCGGGCGGTTCAATTCAAAGGCCGAGCCCGGGAGAAAATGGCGATGATGACGGCGGCCGATTTCCTTTATTGTAAAACTTTGTGATAACGCGAGATAGGCAACGCTATTAATATAACTTAAAATAGTTTACAGTTTAGGCTGCTGTTACACGGTTTTCAACGAAACGTGATTACCTACTTGGCGTTTAATATAACATCATGTAAAACGTTATTATATGTGTTTACTAGCTGAGCCCGCGACTTCGTCCGCGTGGAATTTAACTTAACAAACAAGCCCGCTCCCGCGTTCTGAACCCGCACGACAGAACCCATTTTTTCATTTTTTAAATTTTGTTTAGTAAAATAAAAGTAGCCTAAGTTACTGCTTATAACATCAGCTATCTACCAGTGAAAGTCCCGTCAAAATCGGTCCACCCGTTTCGGAGATTACCCGGAACAAACACACAGACAGACAGACAGACAGACAAAAAAAATAAAATCGCGTTTTTGCTATAGGTATCGTATGTACTTTCATATGCATTTAGTGAAAAGGTGTTATTTTGATATTACAAACAGACACTCCAATTTTATTTATTTGTATAGATGTAATACAATATTATACAGACATATTCTAACAATACCCTTACATACAATCCTAATATATACCTAAGTAGGTATAGGACCTACTTAGTTATATGTTAGGATTTTTATCAAACAGATATTTGGGTATTGTCAAGCTAGGATTCACTATTAACGCTATTGTACTGACTAGGGCGGAAATCTTACTGTCTATTGTTGATTGATAGAAGGTTGATGGAGATAAATAGAAAGGACATTACCTACAAATTATGATAGAAATTAGATGAAATTATAGATGATAATTTGAATGATAGTGTGAGCCTGCGACCGATTAGCTCGATTATGATTTGGTAACTGAATGCTACCACAATGGTGGCGTAAATAGCTGACGCCACGAAATGTACTTACGTATTTTCTAGATTACTTGGATGTGATAAGTGGGTTCGTGTTGCATGAAATTGTCCTGATTGCACGGGACATGCGAGTCCGTATCAGCCTGGCGTTATCAACAACTGCACAATACTTGTCAAGCTCACAAAAGCTAATTTAAATGCCGTGGTCACGGAAGATAGCCACCCTGCCAGAATAACACCGTCTAGCAATGAAAAAAGTGCATACATTTTCAGGAATACGTTATTTTAAAGACTTATCTACGGCAAATGTAAATCATCTATTAAAGGTACTTATTGATTTTCGAGAAGTTAGCATAGCCATTTGGGGTGCTGATAGCTCGCGGTTGAACGGAAAAAGTCGGTTCCCCAAACGACTCCTGCGAGGGAAGCACGTCTACCTATTTGACTTCTGAAAAAAAACCTATCAAATTCTTTGTACTTTCAGGTACTGTTTACCCTTAAACAAAATGTTAGAGAAGTTTTATTAGTATTGCCGCTATTTTCATATATTAGTGTCTTCGTTTGAACATGCAAACAAACAAAGTTGTGTCATTACAGAATAGAGTTTGTTCTTCTTGAGAGTAATAAAATTATGACAATATTTGTTTCAAAGCGAGTAAAGTCTGAGTTATTTTGCGTCTGAGAGTCTAAATTGGAGGTGGCGGAAAAGAGGCAGGAATAATCTGAGACAATATATAAGGTATATACGTAATTGATGCTGAAAATGTATCTACTATAATTATATAATAAACTATAACTATAATTTTATGATAAGGTTACTTGTACAATAAAATGTGTTTTTCTAAAAAAATCATGCAAAAAAAACATTATTTGCACTAAATTTTTAACCTATAAGCAGATTTATCGTTTTACTTTACGGATCCGTTCGTATAAAAGCTTCCATATGGTAAAAACATTTATGTACCATCACTAACCATAATGCACTGCGATCGGAAGTGATGTGGGCGGAGGGAGGAGACGGTTACTAAAAGGAAGAGCCGGGTGTCTGCCGCGGGCGCGGCGACCGGAAACGATCTGGTAAGCGAATTGGAAGCCTAGAACTGCATTTTAAAATCTGCTTGCTCGTAAAGAAATTCAATATCCCAAAACGATTTTATGAAAATGGGTGAATTTATGGATCCAAGATTAGGAAGAATTATAAGGCAACGCTACCCATGCTACGGAGTACTTTTTTAACAGTTTTTAGGTAGTAAGATTAGGAAGGTAGATTTCTATGATAGAGTCTGTACAATATATTTTCTTTGCAAGCGAACCGAAGAAAGACGCCCTTTTTCAGTGAAAAATACGTTTCATGAAAGTTGCATACTGTGTAGATGGGAACTTAAGTGCGAAGTTTTTGTGAATAGAAACATCCGATACTCGTGGGAGAATTGTATTGTTCACAAATGTGTTACCATACAGCTTAACCGTTCAAAGGTAAGAAAGGAGCTGGCACATTCCTTTTACTTGGCACGTTCGCTCTCGTGCCATTCGCAAACTGGCGAAATCACTGATCCTTGCACGAAAAGGTTGCATAGGGCTGCCGAGAATTTGTTCAATGGGATTAAATAATATCACTTGTTTGTTCGACATAGACGATTTTCAGCTGTTTTATTTGAACAATACACGACGCAGTGTAGTAAGTAGGTATTTTTTTATGATAAAACACCTTATCTGACTTAGACCCCAAGTATGTTAATTTCTTTATTCGTGACAAAAATAGGCAGAGCGTTATATATTTGGTGGTTATCTGTTGTTGTCCCACAGATTGGTTTTTGTTTTTTTATAGGTCAACGGCTTCGTGGTTTACAGCAGACTACCAAAATTGTCCAAAGTAACAAAATCTGATATGTTTAATATATTAACGCGGTAAAATCGCTAGATTATTTAGTCCGATATCTGTCGTCTACGAAGATCTTCTGACCGAATGGCAATCCAGATGGGATACAGCAACTAAGGGCCGCCACCTCCTCCAATTCTTTCCATGCGTTCGTGAACGTCTGGAGAGAGCGTGGTTGGAGGTGGACCACTGTGTGGCTCAATTTCTGACTGGGCATGGCAACTTTAGGAGCAAATTATTCTACTTCACGTTAGATCCTTCACCTTTCTGTCAATGCTCGACGCCGCAAAACAATCATGAACAATCTGCACATCACATCCTGTGGGAGTGCAGTCTCTGGCACAACGAACGGACTACTATGCTAAATAGCCTGCAAGTGACATCTGGAGCAGTTTATTACACAGACCTTGTGGATACTAGGGACAATTTCCGTGCGTTCAAGCGCTTTTGCCATACCTATTATTGGAATCAAGTATAATCAGCTCACGAGTTTAGGTCCAATTAGTCATATTACGATCCGTGGTGCCTTACAACTGGTCTTCAATCAGCTGTAACAGTCTTGTTTCTATGGCAATTAGCCCATACCAGCTACATATATTTTGTCTCCCGCTTTGCACCGGAGGGAAGTGGAAATATTTTCTTCCAACTCCTCCTATTATTTCTTTCGATTAAATTCGTGCGGGTTCCAAGACAATTTAACTTTTCCCCGGGACTCGTCGAGGGTCAAACCTCGACGTCATTATTGGTCACCATTGTAGATCCTGGCTTACAGGAGTTACAGTGGTGGGAGGGTGTGGCGGTAATAGTCCCAAAAAAAAAAATTTTACGCGGTATTGAATTAACTGATTTAATACCCAACTGGATAAAGCTATAAGAAAATTCCTCTAGAAATCTGATGTGTAAAGACACAAAGAAACAAAGGTTTCTCTGACGCTATCAAAAATAATCAATGAATTTTTGTGGTAAAATAACTATACAGAACACCTACATCATATAAAGTTGCTTATGTACATACTAGGACGGGTTCAGGAAAACACCAACTTTCAGTTTGTTTTTACATGAATAATGTTACCTGGCATAAAATGTACCTAAGTGCTTACCCATAAACTAATTATATTTTATAAAAAAACATCTATTACTATCAATCATGAATGACTTCAGCTCTTCTCTCTAAAATCATTTATAAAACCAAAAAATGCGTTATGATCATTGAATAAACAGGTTCTTGGTTAAAACCTGTTTGCTCACAACCCTATTCGTACTTTTGTATTGTAAGGTCGTCGTAGCATCGTAGCCTCTCGTAGCCTCTTGTAGCGTCATAGCGTGGTCGTCGTCGATGGTTTTTACTATATTCGTTTGGTCACTTTAAAAAAAAGCCTATAAAATAACTATAAAAGTACAAAAGTGTGCAGTTACGAGTTGTCTGAAAAGTCAAGGAGATTACGCAGTGGATTAGTTCGAGGCAATTAATATCGAAGCCAAGCCACTAATGCGTAAAGTCGATAGTGGATACGCAAGGCGACGACAGGTAGGTACGCATCAGGAGATACCACGTTGCGTGGGCGTGTTGCTACTATCGGTATTGTCGTGTTCAGATCTCTGCAATGACGAGGCAGGGGCCACGGCCACGGGGGCTTTATAATTATAAGTTATTGTTTGGCTACCTATGTTTTATAATAAATAAAATAAATATCGCCAGACTGACACACCAACTGTATGGTCCCAAACTAAACATCGCTAGTGCGTACTATTGGTACCGTACAATGGACTGGGGGCAATCCCAGTGACACCCAGGCCAGCGAAAATTACGAAAAGGCCATTTCCAAAATTTGCCCCGACGGGAGTCGAACCCGAATCCACCTGATGCAGTGAGCCGAGCGGCCCACGCTCAAACCACTGCTCCAAGCAGTCGTCAAGCGCGGTACACTGAATTAACGAAAAATAAACATTTTAGTTAGATGATGACAAAAGTTTGAATGCAATCTCGTTAGATAATAGTTGAAGAATATCAGTACGTTGTTCTTATTAGAGAACTGCGGAAGCCTCAGTGGGTGGCCCCTAGCGGATTTGGGTGCTACGGGACTTTGAGCCTCCTATGACGTATGTTTCCGGTATACTATAAGCGAAAATATAGGAACATGTAGGAAAACTCATTACCCATCCCCTATTAGGATGTACATACACTCCGTGGACATGTGCGCTAGTAAAAAAAGTTACAGGTACAAGGGTCAGGGTTGTTATAGGCCAATTTCCGTAGTATGTGGTGGAAATCTAATATGTTAAATGAAGTCATTCCAACTAATGTAGATATAAGTAGACTTACTCACCAAAACATCTGATATGACTGATTGTGATATCAAGTAATTAATTATGTTATTAACGCGTAAAGCATTTATCACTAAATGAACCAGCGAACATAATCGCCCTGGTGTTCACGTGGCCGTCATGCATGATTATGCTTTATTATGTTAATTCACCACATTTAGGATTTGAGAAATAGGATCTTGTTCGAAAGTCTATACAGGTTGAAACAGAAAGGCGATACTTTTTTCCAAAACCTATTTTTGTAATTCTAAAGCTATCAGCTTTGGAGGAAATTTGAAAGACAAAAGGTGTTATAGGAATACACCTGTTGACAGATTTCACAAGTATACAAAACCTTTAGTACTTACTTCAACTGTCCCACAAAGCCGATAGTTTTAGATTTACGGCCTTTACTTTTTGCAACTTTTAGCAAAAAAAATAGTTACCCTTTTTCACCTAGTATAGTGAAGATGCCCATTTTTACGAAGGACCTACTCGAGATTTAAATTAAAAAAAAACGGAAGAAGTGTTCGATTATTGATATTATTTTTTTATATTTACCACATGCATTGACCATTTAATTTATATCCCCATAACTCACGCATGCCAAATATTAACTTCGGACTCATGAAACACCGCGTGTACAATATGTGGGTGTAATAATTATCAGTACTTAATTAGCGAAAATCACGAGCTGCTTCACGATGCCACACCCACTGTTGCGCCCACACACAGGCCCACAAGCAATACACGCTATCTACAAATATGTACAGGTGTCAGCTATTGCTTAGTTTTAAGAATATCAGGTAGCATGGTGACAAGGCAACACACATTTAATCAAATAACTGCTGTTAATAGATATTTCGTATACCTATACCTATTAATTATAAACTACAGGCGATTAAAAAAATATATACATTTTAATAAAAATATTATACAGACTTCAAAAACCTGGGTGCACTAAAAAGCTAGAAATAACTAGTGACCTTGTAATTTCTTACATTTTGAGTCGATGCCAATTGAAGTATGTAGAGGTAGGAAGGTAGTGTACCTACCAAAGAAGTAGTCCTTACCTAACGTAGTGTAAAGATAGCGGCACCGATTCCAGATGAAAGAAATTATAAGGTCGCTAATTATTTCTAGTTTTTAGTGAACTTTGGTTTTTTTGAAGGTGCTTTATTTTTTACGATTATTAGTGGTTAACTAGGTACGTTATGAATTCCTGGTGACCGTAAATCGTCAATATCTCTCAAACTACTAGATCGATTTTAATAAAATTTCTATGGGACCACCATTGAGTATCCTTTCAAAAAATAATTATATTGGTGAATTAAACATACATAAAAATTGAAAAAAAAACATTTTGTACGTACCCCTTCAGGCCTTAACAAAATAAAGGACTTTGATAACGACAAGAAATTTTCGCTAGGTAGGCAGTTGCAGCCCGGACACACTGTTGCCAATTAAAATAATTTTGCCCTTTTGACGTCCCACTGCTGGGCACGGGCCTCCCCTCAACATGAGGGGGATTCAGGCCATTATCCACCACGCTGGCCCAGTGCGGGTTGGCGGATTTCACATGTCTTTCGAAAATTGGTTAGATCTTCTAAGACATGCAGGTTTCCTCACGATGTTTTCCTTCACCGTAAGCAAGTGATAATCATATAGAAATTATGATTCGCACATAGATTTCGAAAAATCCAGAGGTGGGAGCCGGGATTTGAACCCAAGACCTGGTGCCCGCAAGACGCGTGCTTTAACCAATCGGCTATCAATTGTCTTTTAGAATTAATCCCACACGCAACCCATTACAAATACTATTTCGCGCGAAATTGATAAAAAAGTTATCTCTTAAACCATTCCTGATAAAAATGACAATGTAATTGACATTACTATAAATAGGTAAGGATTATGGGTTATAGTCGCAGTGCACTGTGAGGTTTAGTGATTAGCAATGATGCGTCTGGTGGTAGTTCTCGCTGCCGTCGTGGCGGCCGCGGTGGCGCTGCCATCGCACATGCCGGAACCTGGCCAGCTGGCTATGGTCCTGGGAGAAGACGATTTTGAAGACTATCTCGACGCCTGGCTGGAAGTCGAGGAAGCTAAATGGGCTAACTCATCCAGTGCCGAATTCGATCGCGACACCAGAAGCGGTAATAACATCTACCTACCTATCAATACCAAATACTATTCTGACACCGACCCAAGAGAATCTAAGTCAAAATCAAAGTCGTTTATTTTGTTAAAGCCTAACGGGGCACTTACAAATTGTAATTTTTTACTTATTTTTCGTATATCTACAACCGGATCGGAACGCGATCTACACTGAGAAGATCCGGCAAGAAACCTAGCGGGCTAATCTTTTTACATTTTTTTTATCGCCATTAGTTTATATAATAAATATTTAAAAAGACTAGTAGATATTAAAGTAAACATAATAGCTCCAGTGTGTTGCCTTTTGAGATAATCAAGAATTACATAAAGTACCTTCTTCTTTCTTTCATTTATACAAACTAGAATTTTATGACATCTGTCTGCCCAACAGTAAATTAAACCCCTATGCATGTGACAAAAGAAGTGCAGTATTTTTTAACGCTAGTAACATCTGGAGTAGCAGTACTATCTAGGATTTCATCTTCAATTCTCTAAGTTCAGAACCTGTGTATTGGAATATAGTTTTCTCAAACGGTTTTTTTATTTAACCAGCGCACGACCTGCCTGATGTTAAGCAGTTACCGTAGCCTATGGATTGTATTTCTCGGACGTTGCAGACCTAAAGGGGAGTGGGATAGAGGGAAGAGAGAGGGAGGAGGGGTTCGGGTTGTGCTTCCAGTTCTCTCACTCATAGCACGAAACCCAGCTATCAAGATTACATTACGCCAATCTTCTGTGTGAGGGTGGTACTACCGCAAGCCAGTCCGAGTATGAGCTGTAGACAATTAGCGACAGCATGGCTCTACCACCAAGACAGTTCATATCAGTACTTAACTGATATTATTATTTTGTATACAGGTTGTACTATCAGAATAAACGGAGATCTCGGCCAGCCACAGCCGGTGTATATTCATAGGAACAACTACATTCGCGCTAGTGGCAACAGCGGTCAGATTCGTCTGAACACTGGTGAGCAGGTGGTGGTCGCGTGCACTGGCTCCGGACGTATCATCCAGCATCCCAACATCGCCTCATCGGTCGCCACTGGTGTGAGTATTTGGATATAAAAGCATTTTTTCTACAAAATAATTATTATATTTCAAAATAAAATGATAATAAAAACGTCTTAAACTAAACAACAAAATAAAGATACTCTGTAATGTATTAGGTATACATAATGTCGGAAGCGTCAATAGCCTAGTGGTTAGAGGGGCCGTCCTCGTAGCTGAGAGGTTCCGGGTTCGATCCCCATCTTGGCTATTAAACTATTGACTCCTAGCACAAGCATTAGCTTAGTTGGAGGGGCTAAAGGGAATACTAGTAATGTGATAAACACACATTGCTAGTAAACTTAAAAAAAAAATGTTTAAACATTAGTGCGCTTAAGGAAATCTTATCGTTACAATAAAATTAACAGTAAATAATAAAGTCAGAACTAAGAGGCTAAGTAATGACACTTATAATCCTTTAATTACAGATAACGATAAGAAAATATAAATAAAATGTTAATGTAATCATCCCAACTATTCCAACCTTTTTAATTTAATTTATCTTTCCATTTCGACGTTTGAATAAAAACATGTTTCAACAACAGCCCAGAATATTTTCAACGAATGCATCTGGTTTGTTTGACCGCCACAGACCGCGACTTGTGTGAACAACGCTCTGGTGTCCGGCGCCGGCTGGTTGAATGGTAACGGAGCCTTCGGGCAGCTGACATGCTCCGCCCATTCTTACCACGAAGCTCAAGCCACCAACACCAGATGCTTCAACAACAACCTCGTCATTCGGTTTGTAGACAACTGAAGGAATGAAAGCAAGAAGCACGAGTAGTTATATTTTGACTGCTTAGTTCCCTTTCCCTTTATATAACAAAGTCGGCAATCAAGCGTACGACCCTTCTGACGTTAAGCAGTTACCGTAGCTTAAATATGTCTGCCATACTAAAGGCACATACTCATACGTGAAGGGGTGCGGGATATAGGGAGGGGATTGGGTTTCCGGAACTCCCACTCATTCGAAAAGCAACTATAATAGTTTATTTATGCTGATCTTCCGTGAGACGGCGGTACAGCTCCGGTTGCTCTGAGCTGCTATGAGCTGTAGTCAGTTGGTTACAGCTTGACTTTACCAACGTCAAGTATGTATTGTGACTTACACATTTATTATTACAGCGTTGGTTTCATTGTCAACAACGTGTTCTACCCTCTGTACTGGTCCTGCTTCGACCAGAACCGCATGGAGGTCCTGTACGTGTGGTACGACCAGACCCCCGAGAATGCAGTGCACCAGACTGGAGTCGATCGACCGAGCTGGTTGGGTATAAAATGCATTTTTTTATGAAGCGTCAGCACAAGTACAGTCGTATGAAACGATTGCCGATTGGTTAACCACGCGTCTTGCTGGCACCAGATCCTGGGTTCAAAAACTTGCTCACACCTCTGGGTTTCTCGAAATCTATGTGCGAATAGTAATTTCTATATTATTATCACTTGCTTACGGTGAAGGAAAACATCGAAACATTCGAAAGATATGAAGATAATTACGGCCGGAATCGAGGGAGATTTTGAGGGATGATTTTGAAGGCAAAATGATATTGATGGGAGGTTCATGCCCAAGAGTGGGACGTCAAAAGGGCTAAATTACCTATTATTTGCAATTATTGATGTTTGTATTTCAATGACTCTCACTCACTCAAGTTATAAGAGTAATTCACAGAAGTGAAAGCTGTTGCGATTCTAGTAGGTAGTTATAAAGAGTGCCTAGAAACCAATTTCAAAATAGGAAGTTCTCAATTCATCTCGTATGTGTTTGGTGGTGATAACGTAACTGTTTTATGTCATTTCCAGCTGGCAGCTTCTTCCCTGGAATCGCTGTCAACACCATGTACACCCAGGTTCAGCAGAAGGCTACCATTGCTCAATACGTCGGATCGGCCCTCGCTGACAGATACGTGACCAACACCCAGTTCTTGGCTCGCGGCCATCTCGCCGCCAAGAGCGACTACGTGTTCGCGACCGGCCAGCGATCCACCTTCTACTTCATCAACGCCGCTCCTCAGTGGCAGCCATTCAACGCTGGCAACTGGAACTGGCTCGAGCAAGTAAGTTAATTTGTTTATATTACTTACTTCTTGTATCTACAAAACTTTTTAGAATATAATGTAACTTTTTACAATATTTACAAAACAATTTATCTCGTACAAATTTAGATTTAATATCATATCAGTGTTTGCATTTTATTATATTTGTAGTTAACTGCCAGAATATATTTGTAAGTCAAGGATTTCGTTACAAATATAAAAAAAATGCATTTGCCGGTTTAAATACCCTAGACTTAGGCCCGTATTAATAAATTGATCTCAAGTCTGAGAGCGGTCTTGAGCACGCTTTTCACGTGCCATTTTGTACTAGGATGACATAAGAATGACATTTCCAAGATCGCTCTCAGACTTGAGATCGATTTATTAATACGGGCCTTACATTACCAGAAAACAACTCAAAAAGGCAAGCATCTATTTCCCAGTAGAAATTATAACATTTTTCTTTTCTCTTTATTTTAGGAGTTCAGTTGCTTAGCGAATATGTCACTCCGTAACTGACTCCACTTATTCGTCCTTATTACATATTTAGGCACACACGCACATACAATAGGTAACACAGTAATAGGTGAGTACCACTATAACAATGTTAGATTGGTAAGTATGTGATTTGGAAATACAAACTCAACTCACTCGTTGGTGCTTGTAGAACCTTCGTGCTCGAATCGGAAGCGCCGGCTACAACACCGTGATTTACACCGGGACCTTCGGCGTCACCCAGCTGCGCGATGCGAGCAACCGCTTAGTTGACATCTATCTGGTTCGCGAACGCAACCAGATCCCCGTTCCTCTCTATTTCTACAAGGTAAGAATATCACTATGACCAAATAGCAAAAAGTTGGTGAATTTCATTGGCAGATAAAACTCATGTTTAGCGCTCCCTAGCATTCGTATTAATGATACACACCTTTTATTCTAAGAATCGCGTGACAGGATCCCTTTTGTCCACGAACCTGTTAACTCCATTTCACTTGTCCATTTTATTTGCGTGAAACCGTATTTTGTGTGCCTAATAGACCTTCCAAGACATTTAAGCGTATTCAATTAACAAACTTCATTAAATTCGTAGGTGGTTTACGACGCGTCTCGTCGTCAAGGCACAGCCTTTATCAGCATCAACAATCCTTACTACACGGTGGCGGAAGCTCGCGCGCTGACATTCTGCACAGACCGCTGCCGCGGCAACAGCGCCTTTAATTGGGTGGGCTGGCAACCGGACCGCATCGACCTCGGCTACAGCTTCTGCTGCACCGTCGACGACTTCAGGAGGACCGTGCCGCATCTGCCCGCCTTCACTGTTACCGGCCTTTTGGTATAAGTATAAATGATTATTTGTTATGTAAAATCGTCTCCCCAGTTTATGTATTGGGGGTGGTTTTCGGTTTTGTATGTACTATGTTTACACATTTTGAAATAAAATATATCATGTGCAGGCACATATGGAATTCTTATTGAATGGGTTTTATTTTAGTATTTTAAATTGATTGTCCTAAAGTAGTACGTAGGTAGGGTGTGGAATTAATGGTGTTTTTATACCTGTTCAATATCTTCGTGTAATCCAAGTAATCCGACTTAGGAATATACTTACATTTATTTTTAAATTGAAATAAAATTAAAACGATTAGGTCCCGAACTTTTTCACAAAAATATTGATACAATCACAAGTCTTACATATTGTAAGGAAATTTAAAGGCGTATGTTCTCTCAGAAAAAAATTAAGACGAAATAAATACCTATAAATTGGTAAATTTCCTTTTCGTCGCGCAGTCGTCGGGTAAAAGACGCCGTGACACTACATGTGCGTTTTATTGGTTTACGCACGTATTCGTAGCCAAGGTAATCTAATAACCAGATCGTAACTGTAAAAGATACGCAATAAAGTAGAATATTGTACGCAATATTTTATCTCAGAAGAAACTGAAGGATTTTAGAGACAATAGTTTATGAAAATCGCATAGGAAACTTTTGGCCAATATTACATTCTTTTATCTATACAAATAAATAAAATTGGAGTGTCTGTTTGTATAGGTCTACCAGAATCTCATGGCATTAAAAAAATATAAAAAAATGTGATTTTCATATGGCAATGTCAATTGTCACCTGCCAAATCAAAGTACAAGGTTTGTCAACCGCTGTTGAGATTTTGTGATATCTTCTTGGCAATTTATTGTTTTTGTGAAAATGTCGAAAAAGCCACTTCGATCTCAAGCGAGAAATATTGTTTTCAATGTGTATCGTAAAATAAGGGAAGAAGAAGGCGTAAATCAAACTCAATCTTTGATTTTAAAGCGCGTCGTAGAGTTGACCGGTAAGTTGGACTGAGTTGTTTTGATACTTTTAGTTTATTTTATATTTATCTTACTTAATTATAGCTTCTTTATAGGGGTTTTCAGTACTACTATACGGCGAATCATAGGTGAGTGCACATCGAACGATGGTGTATTTTCCACGCCTGGTAAAAAGAGGAGAGCGGGGAAGAAGAAAATCAACTTGGACAGTTTCGATTTACAGTTGATAAGGAATAAAGTAAATGAATTTTATACAGTTCGGAAGGAAATTCCAACAGAAATAAAACTGTTAAAAATTCTTCGACAAGAAATTGATTTCAACGGAGGGAGAGAATCTCTGAGGTAAGAAAAATATTAAGTAATAATCCTTCTCACTCGTAAGGCGAGGCCTGTGCCCTGCAGTGGGACGTACGAGTATTTAGACTGATGTTGATGTTGATGATTGACTAAGCTATCGTTTCAGTAACATGATAAATTTTATTATTTTTTACAGACTTATACTTAAGGAGACAGGTTTTGAATATTTTAAATGCCAATCAAAAAGGATCATTTTGATCATTTTGTGTACGGAACTCAAGTAAGCGAACGAAAAGCAATTATACCAGTGACCTGAGCGATAATATTGGAATACTGCGAGTCTGCTAAGTGATTCGGAACGGTGCTTGTTGTGTGTAACTAGTCTTAGTGAACTAGTGTACTAGTAGTGAACTAGTACTGTGTATTTGTCGAGTTTGTGGAGAGCGAAATAAACCCTTTTTACACGTTTAACGGCATTAATTGTACCTACCCCTGTACGTGTACGTAACATTATAATAAATTAGTACATAAAGTAATATATGATTGGATTTATTTTTTTTGTCATATTTTCCTATGTTAAGAACCCGATGCATAACAACAATTTCATACACATACCTAGTATACTTTATGTTAATTAATGACTAAATATATAAATAAAAATTAAACAGTATCAAGATCGTTTAATCCAATTTCCCCAGTATTGCACACAACAAATTTTTATTTCCCCATTTGCCATGAGATTCTGGTAGACCTATAATATCAAAATAACACCTTTTCACTTAATGCATATGAAAGTACATACGACACCTATAGCAAAAACGTGATTTAATTTTTTTTTGTCTGTCTGTCTGTCTGTCTGTGTGTTTGTTCCGGGTAATCTCCGAAACGGCTGGACCGATTTTGACGGGACTTTCACTGGCGGATCTGATGTTATAAGCAGTACCTTAAGCTACTTTTATTTTAGAAAAACAAAATTAACAAAATGGGTTCTGCCGCGCGGGCTCAGAACGCGGGAGCGGGCTTTTTTTCTTAAATTAAATTCCACGCGGACGAAGTCGCGGGCTCAGCTAGTTGTTTATATTTTTAGAACTATGATTAAAAACTATGCTGTGGTGAAAGTAGGTACCTTGGTATCTGCTTGTTTTAAAAGTCGAAGGTAGCTATCAAGATAATTCTTAAAGCAATAGTAATATACGGTTTCGCATACCGCGTGTTGGTTTATTTTATGACAGAAAAATAATACCTATAGGTTTTGTTGAAAATAAAATTATAGTATTCGTTACTGGCTTTAAAATAAAACTTCTAGATATTCCAAAGTCCTCACGGACAATATAATAATAATATAATATATAATAATTTAGCCCTTTTGGCGTCCCACTCCTGGGCAGGGGCCTCCCCTCAACATGAGGGGGATTCAGGCCATAATCCACCATGCTGGCCCAGTGCGGGTTGACGGATTTAACGTGTCTTTCAAAAATATATATAGCAGTGATAGCCGATTGGTTAAGCACGCGTCTTGCGGACATCAGGTCTTGGGTTCAAACCCCGGCTCGCACCTCTGGATTTTTCGAAATATGTGCGAATCATAATTTCTATATGATTATCACTAGCTTACGGTGAAGGAAAACATCGTGAGGAAACCTGCATGTCTTAGAAGATGGATGGATGGATCTAACCTCACGGACAATAACGAATGAAAATGTAAGTTTTACATAAAGAGCGTGATTGCATAAAAAGCGTGGGCCCAATGGAAATACTTTTATTACTTACCTGAATAGTCAGTGAAATGCAAAGTGGGAAAGTCGGGAGGAAGGGTTTGTAGCACGCCCGAAAGGGTCTCACATAACCAATGAGGTGCATTTACATACCCTTCTTATTCTTCTTTTCATATGAATTAGAGGACAACTCTGATGTTGGAGTTGTCAGTACCTTTTACAACTTAACTAAATACTTTTTTAAGTAAGGGACCAACACGACAGAAAGTTTGACATTTCTCAATGCGCTGTGTGTTCGCGCCTTGGGTGAGACCTCAAAGTAATCTTTGTGAATACGGACCTCTTTGGCATGCCTTTTTCAGCATGAAACGGTTTCATGTAGAGTGTGAAGACAAATATTACCCTCTTTTGCTTCGCGCAGTCGGGTAAAAATTGCTTTGAGAGGTTTACTACTTAGGTATTGTATTTTTAATTTTATTTGTAGGTACGTATGACACCATAACTAATTAAATTGTCATTAGTTAACGTAAACTCAAGGCAAGAATAAACAATCTTACAAGTAGGTAGGGTGGGTAATGAAAAGGTGAAATGAAACGCAATTTCTGTCATACTTAATTTATTGTTCATTCAGTGTATTTATTTTATTTGAATAATTTTATTTAAAATAGTGACTTTATCGAGTGCAAAAATAAGTATCATGTAAGTACTTATATAGAAATGAGTGCTCTCAAAACACTATAAAAACATTGTTACCATTTAATTTTCGATAGTTTACTTGATAATATTCAGTGTTGCAAGCTACATAGTAATTTCTTAATAGATAGTCAATATAAAAGTGCCGTTCCACACTTTATAGAGGAGTATACCTACTTATACAGGGTGATATCGAAATCGTTGGAATTATTTAAAAAATACGCCGCATTATGATTCAGATTATTTTGGAAACATTAATTAACAAATATATTGATTAAAAATAATTGACCAGTAAGGGTAATACAGTTATATGTTTTGCTTTTTTCCTACTGAGATTTTTTTTTACCAATGGATTTGCTGATTCATTCTTCAAAAATAATCTGAATCAAATGTAGAGTCACCTTTATAATACATAAAAGATATCCTGGCATAGGTACATACTGTTCAAAAAGATGAGTATATAAATATAAAACATAAGGTATGTATATACTCACTAGGAGGTAATCATGGCTGTAGGTATTCCGATATATATTCGTAACGCGTGTACCTAAAGCTCTACATAGGTATATGCTATTTAAAATAATAAGAGCGCAATCACTTCGCCATCGTTGTAGAAAATCAAGTTTACCCATATTCAGATAAGGCGACCTTCGAGTTCACTTCATTTGTGTATTCAGCGGTGAATGAGCGATTGAACATGCTTCTATTCGTTTAACAAGTTTACATAGTTAGGTGAGGTGAATTAACCGTGATTGCGGAATACACGGGACTTGTAAATCAACGTATTTCTTGCAGGGTGGGATAGAGGAACTAATATATAACAAATCTGACACCCTCTCCGTATATTCCTCGAAATTTAGGAGTATTTGAGAAATTATACGACTTATTCAATGAGTTTTAATTAAATAGGAACTTATTGTAAACAACAAAAGCGATTTTTTATTTAATTTTAGGGTCACTCGTATCTACCTATCTTAACTTTTGCACAACGATAGCCTTTGAAGCGCCTGGGCACCGCTCGCAACAACCTAGTACGGCACTGGTAATAAGTTATCTATCCAGACTTTGAATCAAAGAACAAAAATAATACAACCCCTATTTGTTAGTTATTTATGGTCTCGATATGTATCTATAACGGAACCATATAACAATTGAGAGACCCGACTTGGAAATTCGACATAGAACGTGGAGCGAACGAAATTAGATATTAATCATCCAATTATCCTCATAGTGAGTAGATACACACGATTGTATGCCATATTAACAACACACGTAGGTACCTACTTAAATGTGTCACAGAGCTGCCACTCGTTTGTCTTTTACAATATTCCATCAATCAGGGGTAATGGGTTCACAGCATATAAGATTGCTTTTATGTCTTTACTAATCCAGATAACAAGATGAATAGACAATACATTATTAAATTAACGTAACAATAAAACCATCACTTTATTAACCTATCAACATTCAGGTACCTAATACAAAAATTTAATCAACAATGAAACCAAAATTAAGTCAACATATTTCAACTCAATATTCAAACCGAAAAGGTAATACGTAATATTAATTATTTTGGAACAGGTGACACATGAACATTTATTTTGTATTCTTATCGATATATCATTCTGAAATACATTGGTAAGTAATTAATATTTGATTACTATTTAATGGTGGTAGAGCCAGGCTGTACCGAATTGGCTCACATAGAAAATCGCCGTAAAGTAGGTATTATAGCTGCGATTCGTACGATGGCTGGGAGCCGCAAGCTCAACCGCTCCTGCTTTCCTTTCACTCTATCACACTCCCCCTCAGGGGGGAATTCACAATTAACGGAATATTCCACCCGATGAATTAAAAGAAGGATGAAAGCTGCCGTTTCCAATACCCAAACTTTCTGGCGATTGCGAAAACCCCACATGTCGACAACGTGCGAGCAATAACTGTACTATAAGAAGCATCAATAGGCTACGGTAACTGCTTAACATCAGACGGGTCGTACGTATGTACATATGATTTCCAACTTTATTATATAAAATAATCGTAGTAGCGCTTTACTTGAAATTATATTTTTACTTGCATTTACCTATTTTATAAATGGAATGCCGGAGGTTTGTGATCAACGAAATCATATTTTACTTGTAACGCAGTAGGTACTGTTTAAACAAAGAAACAAATTGACTATACTATTAATTACCTATTTAGAATAACATTGGAGTATAGAACAACTATAATAATACAATAAGTACCAAAACTGATATCTCCACAACCTGTTAAAGAATCACGGCAAAGGACCTCGACCGATAAAAAATCTAAAATGCCCACTATTATGATACACCAGCACTGGGATCTCTACTTCCCGTATACTTCACATTACACGATGGAAGGTCCATCTAGAGGTACTACTTTTATCGAAATAATAGAGGTGTTGTTCTTCATCTGGTAATACCATACATGTAGAAGGCCTTTGGAAACTTCTAAGGCTAAAGCGCCCACCTAGCCCGCGAAGTTCAAATTTTGTGAGGTTTTTTAGAAATTTTTCAAAATCTGACAATAATAACAGGCACATTTTGTAATTCGCGAAAAAGACCGTGTGCAGTGCATTTATTAATATATCCAACTTACTCTAAAACATTTCAAGAACGACAACTATCCAGATAATCTGGCAATTTTTGTATATTTAGTAATTAACTAGTATCATATCCACCGTGATAATATTTAGAGTAAAATACATGTATTAATAAACGCACTGCATACTGTGTTTGTCGCAAATCACAAAATGTTGCCTTAAATGTTTTCAGATTTTGGATAAACTATAAAAATTCTCGAAAATTTTGAATTTCGCGGGCTAGACAGGCGCCTTCACCTTAATCATAACAATGTCCGCAAGGTTTATCGAACAAGCGAAGGTACCTGTGAGACATTGCCCGCCAGTAAAGTTACGTAAACAAGAGATTGCAAAGTGTCAATGAATTATTATCATTGTCATCTTATTGCTGATGCTATGAAAATTCCTTTCAGTGATAATAACCGCCCAGATAATATTTCAAACAACACATTTGTATTGGCAATCAGTAAATTGGTAGACAACCTGATAGGCATGCAATGCGGCACATAAGTTGAACAGATTATAAATATTCAATCCAAAAGCGTGTCTTCGCACGGAAGAGTTTAAATTCCTAACCTAATGATATTCATTTCCCTTTTTAAATAGAACTTGGTCGTGAAATATACATACTACTTAATCGTGAAAAGAGACACGATATTCTATACGAATGAAGGCCTCCATTACTGTATGTACAAGACTAGGATTAATAATATCTCATAGGAAAATTATTACTAACAATTTTAGGATAACTAGCGACCATAGATTAACTGAGGACGCTAATTAAGAAGGTTGCGTTACTTAAAAGTAGGTATATCAACATTATTAAGAACACAGGATCAGCTACCTACAGCTTGTAATGATGCCTGCGTAGATGCATTACCTACTCGATATTGAATTGTGTCAAAGGAGAACGCTACAAGCGCTACAGGGATTGATATATAATTTATAATATTCGGTCAGCTGAAGGCTGGCATCCGAGAACAATATTTAATTAGATATTTCGTTTCAGAAATCGATCGCTGAGAGTGTGAGAGCCAGGTCTCAACACAACTAGTTTTACCCTACAATACTATGGTACATATTAAAACGCCTATCTACAAATTACAAATTTAAGAAACTCACACATGTTTTAAGTTAATGGTGTATTCTTTCTCGCTTAACATACAAATGAACTTACTTTATACATTATGACCAAAATTCTCACAGCTTTGTCTTTCATTGTTCGCTTGTCAGCGAGTAGTACGAGTAAATTCGTTAAATACTAAATTATTAGGTACATTTACAAGTACAGGTATTGGCATAATAGTACATAAGACTAGTGGTAGGAATCCGACCACGTTCTAGTTCAATCACACGAGTCACGCAGGAGATAGACGAGATAGTAAACAAAAACTGAGAAAGGTGAACTAAATCGATTTTGTTCAATTTTCTCTAAAGTATTAAGAAAGAGAGACAGCGACTCAATGCGACATAATGCGTGACTAGTCTTGTCTTGGTGCGAGTACTGGCTGGCCCTGCTGGACAAGGGCGAGGCTCTTCGGCAATTCAGATTTATTAGGGTCCCATTTAACAATGCAATTAATGTTAACTACAATATATATATTGATGTATGTTATTTGAGATATAAAACGAGATGTAGAGAATTATTTCACAATATTATACAAACTACCATCTTTTTCATATACAGAACGAGTTCGATAACTTTGGAAATATTTTAAATGCTTATGATAAAAAACCGACTCTACATTAAGGTTGATTTTTTAAAATAATTTTATTGCAAGCTGTAGGTGTCATATGTTGGTAGACTCATAGTTTAATTTAGAACCAACGATTATGAAGTCGCTCTGTATAATATAGGTAGGTACCTAATACACAGAAATGAACGTCATTAAAATATGAAAACACAATTAAATACAAAACATTAATACTGAGATCATAAAATTACATTATACACCGATTACATCAGTGACATAAAAATTGTTATACAAAATTTAGTCTAAAACTTTAAATACATGCGAGTACTAAGTATAATACTTACACAAGAGAAATATTGCATCAAAACTTGAATCAAAATAGGCATCTATAAGTAATTTTAAATAATTTTAAGTATTAGGCCCAAACATTTTAGTAAATAAAATAATTGTAATTACCATTTACTTGACTAAATACTATAGAGATGTTTCAAAAGTCCGAAATAATAATTAAGGTACATCTCACGTGTCACAATGTTAGTTACCATACTCCTCAGAAATGGCTCGACCGATTTTCATGAAATTTTGTGTGCATATCGGGTAGGTCTGAGAATCGGTCAACATCTATAACTTATATGGCAAAACAACGTTTGCGAGGTCAGCTAGTATCCATATAGATGTCTAGTGAAAACACACTATACGTAAATACATATTTTCTGAGTTGCTGGCCCTTGAATATTTGCCACAACATTCGCGTTAAGGCCTGAACACACGCTATGGCCCAGAGCGGAACAGTAGTTCTACATAAACTACTTTTAGGAGTAGCTGCCACCAATATGGAAGATTATTGATTTAATATTGGCAGGGAAAGAAAAAGTATTTTAATTTTTTATTTTTTTACTCTACATTTACCGGATAGGTTAGGTTAGTGCTACCTACTCATCCAAATCCAAATATTATTCCGGACTTTTGAATCATTATTATTTAACCGCATCATAGTTAAAAAATATAATATAAATCAGCATAATCGGAAGGGAACATACAATCATTAAATATAATAATTTAGAATATAAATGTACATACCTACTTACTGTAATAACAGCCGTGCAATCAGAGGTATTTATAAAGTTAGGAAGGATCGTTTATTGAGGAAACACACTATATAATCTTCATAGTAGAGACACTCGAAAAGATAGAGTTAGTTGAGGTAGAGTAAGTTGGATTCATAATTGAAGTAATTCAGAGGGAAATCTTGAAGGACAACTCGCCTGCGAAGTCGAAAAGATTGAAATAAAACTATTTTTACGGATTATATCGCGTTTATTTAATTTTATGTTCCCGACGTTTCGGTTGCTTTTCAGCAACCGTGGTCACGGGGGGACTGAGGTGTTAGACGTCCTGATGTCATAGTTAAAAACTGGGTACCCTCAAAATTTAGTTGGTGTTTGCGGTCCGATCCACGCAGAAAGTGCTCACTGTGTCTTGAGGTCTTGCAATGGTACGCTTGGTTTTCGATTTAATTATATTAATTACTGGATCCCAAGTTGGTGGTAGCACCCAGCCATCTTCCCTATTGAAATTAGGATGTTTTTTAATTTCAATGGCCTCACGTATCATCCTTGGTCGGAATCGGTGTTCTATTGCGAGGATCTGTGGTTTATCAAATCTGATATAATGGCGGGTGCGGTCCTGTACATGTTCACAGATTGCAGACTTCGTGGAGCGCCGGTGTTTATACGCGTTTAAATAAACGCGATATAATCCGTAAAAATAGTTTTATTTCAATGTGTAGTATTCGCGTAAATATATCGAAAAGATTGCTTTAAAATATAGAAACTGAAATATTTGTACAAGATATAGCAGGATAGCAAAAGAAAAACATAACATAAGTATCTTATGTTTTTTGCAATAATTCATTCAGATAGGTATATAAGTCCAAGAAATCAAAACATTTAGTCAGAAACTTTCAATAACCTTTCCCTTGACAGGTCCAAAAAGCTATTTCGTTTAGATTTTTTATAATCTGTCGATTTTAATTAAAAACTGTATGACAAATTTCACTGCGGGTTATTTGTTTAATTGTATACCTGCATACCATTGTCTTCCCTTCCACTCTCAACACACGCAAGGAAAGGCACACGCTTTTTAGACACGAGAAAAAGGAATCGAAAACGAAATGCGAAGATATTCAAGTTAGATTGTTATTTATTCTAAGTAAGTATTTATATAAATGTCACAGAAATGGTGTTCGAGTAATATTATTAAAAGGGGCTACCTCACATTGTTTCGAATTTCGAAGTGCCTAAGTATCTAAGCAAAATACTAAAATGCATTAGCTATTTAATTCTGTAACATTTATGTAAACTAGTGTTGGAATCCATTAAATTACGCAAATTCATTAAATTATTACATTATATAAATAATAAACTCTTTAATAAGATTAATTTTAATATTGAAACTTTTGATTATTCTATGAAATTCACAAGATCTTAAAATATCACCAATGCTAGAGTATAAATATTATAATAGTTATATAAATAACGTGTCACTGTATCACTGTCGCGGACGCGATCACTCCGCCATCGGTTCAGGCTGGATGTCTTTTTATTCTCAAGCTGTTGAGATTCTCTGATTAAACAGCAGTTTCCAGGTCCTCGGAGACTAACTGGAAATGTTCTTGACCTGAAATAGCGTTTATCTTAATTGCATGGAATTTACTATAATCGCCTATTAACCTAACTGCCTAGCAGACTGTTACACTTCACTTTTTTATTTTAAATGAATAATTTTTGTTTATTGTAATAAGTTTTATTAAATAGTTAATTTAACAGAATTCCTTCTGATGAATGGATTTAAGATCATGCAAGTCACTAAGTATAATTGAAAATGTTGATATAGTCATACAGACATAACTACTTGATTACAAGAATCAGTAACTAGTCAGTAACTCATCACGACCTAGGTAAGATATTTTTTTTTTTTTGTGTCGACCGCATGTTATAGAAGACAGGTACCTAAACCGCTCGGCGCAGTTGTTCGAGCGTAGGCCGATCGGCTCACTACACCGGGTGGTTGCGGGATCGTTTCCCGTCAGGGTAAATTGCGGAAATGGCCTTTTCGTAATTTGCCCTGGTCTGGGTGTCACTGGGATCGCCCCCAGTCCATTGTACGGTACCCATAGTACAAGCGTTGCTTAGTTTGGGACCGTACAGTTGGTGTGTTCGTCTGGCGAAGTTAATTTAATTTAATTTAAAATCACATATAAATTGCCTTTGATCCTTCCTTAAACTAAGTCCGGTATCCGCGCCTATGAGATGTATGCGGAGCTGACTCACTCTCTAGGTATGCAGCGAGGTCGTGGTCGTCCGCGCGCAGCGCCAGGTGCCTGGGCGTGAGGCCGGCGTGGTCGTGGCGCGTGAGCGAGGCGCCGCCCGCCACCAGCATGCAGCAGATGGCGCGCCGCTTGTGCGCCGCCGCCTTGTGCAGCGCGGTCTGCCCGCGCTCGTTGTCCCGCATGTTCAGGATCGCGGTGGGCGCGCACGCGATCAGGTACTTCACGATCTCCTTGTTCCCGTACCGAGCGGCGATATGCAGTGCGGTCTGCCCCGCCGCGTCGATCGACAGCAGCGAGTACCCCGCCGAGTGCAGATCCTTCATCTTACGTGACAAAATTGAATGAAAGCTTTTAGCGGAGCTACGGAAAAGCACTGGAAGTTGCTCGCTCGTGACGTGTGTGCGTCGAGTCGAACGAACGACCGGCGCAGACACTTTTGATGGCAAGTGTAACACACTATACGGTGTGCTATTAGCGATGTCTGCTCGTAAACATTAGTGAACGATCTTGATCGGTAATAAAATAGTCGCTTGATTTGCTCGTTTTTATTACCCATCTAAAATTTCACATGACGTAGAGGAACGAAACTGAAGAGATTGTAAATGAAATACGGGGATCAGGACCCGTTAAACCATCAGGCCACTTACAAGCGGATACTTACAACATTTTATTATAGAATGAGCTTATTTTAAATAAATCACACAAATATAATAAGTAGTTCTTTATTTGATGAACGAAACACAAAGAGCAAGTACAGAAAATAAATTAATTTCCTTACCATTCTCAAATCACCGACTTTTGCCGCTTTGAGAAGAGAGTCGGATGTTTTTTCCAATAAATTTCTGAAACAACGTGAAACTTTTTGCTCTGTTCAAGAAATCTAAATAATTCTTAAGGAGCATACAATAACACGCTTTGTTAGTGCGGCGTGGCTTAAATAAACGGCTCACAGGACGCGGGCGTCGAGCTACTTCCCGTGTGCTTTTCATTATTCACCTTAAACCACTTGGGAAAACTTAGGTGGTTAGTAACATGGGTTTCTGAATACCTTTCAAACAAAATGTAAGAGTACCTAGTATAAACGAGTACTAGATAAGTATTGTAATAAAATAAAGTCCAATAAAATGGTAAACCAGATTAATAAGTAAATCTGAAAATGTCCATGCACTTGGGTTTCAGGCATCGTGTTTTATGCTCTTTGATGTTCATTCACAAATTAAATGGCACGACAAACAAAATCTCAGATTTATTTACTAAATAACACTAATAAATTAGCCACACTATTAATCTCACCTATAGCCAAACACTTCTTGGTCAAGTCCAAAGAGTTTCTCATGTATGCTGCATGCAATAGAAGAGAGAAGAGATAGAGTGCAGATTTCAATCTCGAAACGAGTGTGAGTTCTAGTATAGTGCTATCTTGTGCAATAGGTATAATATAACAGCGCGATGGCCACACACTGTGTAATCTATAGCAAACAGGTCCTCCACACCAGTTTAGAAATAATTGTGCAACTCTGTTAATAGTTAGTTGTGTTAATACTCGGTGTCTGAAACATTAATTCAGTAGGCACTACGTAAAGTACTTAATTAATCATAATATAGTGGTGTTTACAGCTCAATTACGAACCAGACGTTGAATAAGTCCTACCTAACACTACAAACGGCTTTTGTTCAATCAAAATAGCACTTAATCGGATTGTAAGTGATGTCCGACGGGGGTCAAAACCCGCCGGCGCTCGACCGAACGTGCGAATCTATTGAATCAATTTTGCACAACACTATCAAAGCAAATGAAAATATCGTTTCTAGTTAACACACGCACACACATCTATGTTAGTCGAAACAATTCAACGTACTCACGTTTTAAACCGGGCTATCGAGTCAGTCGTGGGTTCGTGATTCCTGGCGAGGGGGCTTGTGCAAAGCGGTGGCGATATAGGCTCCTGAGCTGGTTGAGGCGCCACTTTGGGTGGACTCGGTGGTCGCGGAGGAAGCGGCGCGGACTTGGGAGTGGTCACCGGGGTCTGCGGGGTGGGGGGAGAGGGGGCCGGCGTGGGCTCCGGGGGGGCACACACGGCGGAGGGGGAAGGCGTTTGCGGAGTGAGAAGTTCCTCTGACGATCGTGCCGGACTGCCAAGTCCCGATTCACTGGTACAAAAACAAACAATAGATTTGAGTATCTACTAAGTATGTAGAGATATCTATATGGATATTCCCGTAGAACTGAGTTTTTCATGCCGAATATGCACAGTGCTAACCCGGACAATCCAGTTCAAACTTAAATAAAAATATGAGTATACAAAACCGGATAGTATGTAAATGTATAAGTACCTGTGTGTAAGATGTTTGTAATAAAATATATTTTGTACCTACAAGGCACCTTTGTACCCAGAGGCACAACAATTTGAACCTAAAGATCAAGACACTCATTGTACAGTTGATTTTTTTCCTATAATGTGGATTTACGTCGCGTGTACCTCCTTGGTCACGTTAAATGACTGTAGCCATGCTCACCACATATGGGATTCCGGGACATCGAGCGACACGCCCGCACTGGGTGTATCCACGCTTTGCGATATGTCCAGTGACACGGACAGCCCCGTGGTAGTGTCGAGCGACACGGAGGGCCCGGTGCGGTCGAGGGAGCCAGTCGCCGTGGTATCGGGGTGCGCCGTCGACTCTGTGTCCGGGGTCCGCGGCGCCGCATCCAGTATGTAAATATTCTCGTGACCGATGTCCGCCGGGTAGTGAAGATTCTCCTGGGCTTTGTCTATGCGGAAGAAACGCTCCGCAGTTACAGCTGAAAACAATAAATAATAAATATCGCCAGACGAACACACCAACTGTATGGTCCCAAACTAAGCAACGCTTGTACTATGGGTACCGTACAATGGACTGGGGGCGGTCCTAGTGACACCCAGACCAGGCAAAATTACGAAAAGGCCATTTCGAAAATTTACCCTGACGGGAATCGAACCCGCAACCACCCGATGCAGTGAGCCGAGTGGCCTACGCTCGAACCACTGCGCCAAGTGATCGTCAATATACGCACAAAACTTATAAAACTGGAAAATAAACTTCTAAGAAGCTCGGACTAACTTAGAAGAAACTTTTTCACCAGCACTCGAGCGGGTGGGTATCTTTGAAACAAAAAAAACAAACTTTCCCAAGTCGAGATATCGGCATTGAAAGTTCATCAACGATATTTACTACACATTTATTAGTACTTAATTATTGAGAAGTTTCATACCTGAACTTCGGTCTTGTAATTTAATTGAAAATGAACTTTCTTTGAAATGCTCTCCGCTAAAACCTTCGCCTTCATAATCTATTAGTCTGGTTTTCATTTTACATTAGAGATGGTCGGTGGAAAGATTGTATAGAAAAGTTTTAAGTTGGTGGTTTTAACTTATATCCAAGATATATCGCATATATGAAGAAAATGCGTTAAAATATTGATATGTACAATATATATTTATAAAACCATAGACGATTTTATAAAACACTTGAGCAGTAAAAACCATATTTATTAACCATAGCTCGACTTTTAAGTCCCATTTTCATCTACCTATCTATACCTTACACAGCATTTGTACGAAAAACGGTATTCGTAACGTACGCAATATGTAACAAATATCCAAGCTGAACAATTTTTTTTTTTTTAAAAGATTACTAGCAATGTGTGTTTATCACATTACTAGTATTGCCTTTAGCCCCTCCAACTAAGCTAATGCTTGTGCTAGGAGTGGGCTCACGTCAATAGTTTAATGGCCAGGATGGGGATCGAACCCGGAACCTTTCAGCTACGAGGACAGCCCGTCTAACCACTAGGCTATTGACGCTTCAATAATAGAACCATGGGCTTGTTTTTAACTTATTTCTAATTAGTAGGTATCTACTTAGAGTATCTTGACCCGCTCCGGTTTCGCACAAATCATGGAAATACAACGGTAGACAGAAAGTTTGAAAAACTCACAGTCGACAAACCACCAGTCGATGAGGTTCGAGTATACTTGAGATTCTCTTATGAGGCTTTGAATTAGCCCTCGCATTTGCTCCAGATCCGCTGCGGGGTTCACTTCTAAAGTTCCAATGCGTTCGGCTGAAAAAAAATTACAGTGATGAAGAGCTATCCAATTAATTTGAACACACCAATGAAACCTTTAAAAAAGGTTATAGGTTATAAATAGGCATATAAATATTACCTGCATTGTATAAAAAGCTACGTTCTTAGGTATTGCGAAAGTCTACCTTGAAACAGAACAGCGTAGGTTAATTATCCGTTGACACTATCTACATAGTTTCTTGGTTACGCCACATAGCACAAACTTTTCGACATAAATCACAAAATAATCATTGCAAGTTAATCGAGTTTGTCTATAGAAACCCCATACCGGAGTATACTTAAAATAAAACGAAAAGCACTTTCAAATGGATGTTATAGGGCTGGTAGCCGGTAATGATGATAATTGTTACTTGTTGTGCGAGAAAATAGGTTGTTAGAACTCATCTTGAGTTGAAAGATAAACAACTGAATCAAATTGAACAACTTCGTGAAATCAAATGAACCTCGTCTGAAATTTAATCTTCATTAATATTTATTTGGACTCTAAATAATGTATTTTGGAGCGTAATACTAACACAAAATTACGTAGGACAAGTAGGCAGGCAGAATCATGATAGAAAAGTACACAAAAAAAATTGGACCGAATTGAGAACTTCCCCTTTTTTTGAAGTCGGTTAAAAACAAATATCGTCAGACTAAAACTATCCCCCAACCACCTGTATGGTCCCAAACTATAAGCAATGTATATATATACCATGGACTGGGGGCTGATTTACAACTGAGCGCTTCTTTTCGTGATTCGAAGGGCACGTTAAGCTGTCCGTCCCGGCTTTCACAGGCGTTAAGCTATGTAGGCCTACAGACGGGTTGAAAACTCCCTCACCAGAATTGGTCACTAGCATTCATACAATAAGAAGAGCAATAAGCAGAACGGGAAGATGGTCTAACTCCTTGTTATTGGATGTTGAATTTTATTTTGATTAACTGACTCTTTTATTTTGAATCAAGATCTTTTATTTTGTGGATAACGGTGCTGGTTGCGTAATCACTCCTGATGTGTTACTACATTATCTATGCTTAAGCTTTTATTATGCAATTGTTTGTTGTCCTGAATAAATAAAATAATATTGTTTTCTTATATTTACGCGAATACTACACATTGAAATAAAGCTATTTTTCGGATTTTATCGCGTTTATTAACTTCATGTTCCCGACACATGATCGCGTGGATCGGACCGCAAACAACAACTAAATATGAGGGTACCCAGTTACTAACTATGACATCAGGACGTCTAACACCTCAGTCCCCCCGTGACCATGGCTGCTGTAAAGTAACCGAAACGTCGGGAACATAAAATAAATAAACGCGATAAAATCCGAAAAATAGTTTTATTTCAATAAATAAAATAGAAATAAAATAAGATGACGTCGGCAAGTGATCACGTAATCCGAGTCAAATGTGTGACTACATCTGAAGGCGGGGTTGATGGAACAAATGGACTCGTGCAGCCGTGTGGGTGTAGATACTTGTATAAATTTAGCAAACTGTGACGCGTTACCTGTTTTAGCGAGCAACTCCTTGTCGTAATGATGCCTCTCGTAGTCGGCCATGGTGATGAGATTCACGGTTACGTTTAACTTGTCCATTGTGGTTTGACTGCAAGAGGCAAAACCTATTAGCACAATCTGAATTGTGTGTGTGGTATTAGGTCTAGAAAGAAATAATCAAGTCAAGTCAAAGCGTTCATTTTGTTTAGGCCTACGGGGGCACTTAAGAATTGTTAATTTTACATTTTTTTCTTATACACAACGCGACCTCGACCGAGTAGATCCGGCAAGAAGTCAGCGGGCTTGTCTTTTTACATTTTGTTATATTTATTTTTTTATCGCCAGTGGCTTATTCATATAGTTAATAATTACATAGGTTAGTTGATAAATATAAATATAATAACTCCAGTGTGATGCATTTTGAGCTTAATTACATTAGCAACTCGGACTAGTAGTACACGCTACGCCTTGACATTACTATTGACTGTCGAGATTTGAGCTGCTCAGTCGCAAGCTGATGTATCATCCAAATAATCCAAATTTTTGTAATAACCCTTTGCGCAGAGTTTAGTTTTAATTATGGTTTTAAATTTTTTTTGGTAAATCTTGATAGTCATTGGGAAGCTTATTGTCAAAACGTATACACTGCCCCATAAAACAATGACTTATTCAATAATGTATGACTTATTAATAATCCATTAATAATCCAATCCGCACTGGGCCAGCGTGGTGGATTACGGCCTGAATCCCCCTCGTAGTGATGAAGGGCCCGTGCCCAGGAGTGGGACGTCAAAAGGGCTAAATTATTATTACATTTATTATATATTAATAATCATAAAACATTATAAATTGTTTACCGTCAGAACAGTCTGAAATGTTAATGAATTAACCGACAGGTACTCACGGCGCTAATGTCCTTCCTGGCTTCTTCTTCGCCAGCATCGTGGCCTGGTTGAGCCGCGAGAGGGTGATGACAGACGGCGCCAGTCTGCAAGCCTCGCCGTCCACTTGCATAGGTATAACTTTCGTCGTCACTATCTTGGCTGTCTTGCATTGAGTGATGCAAGTGCCGTGCCCGCCCGCTTGCAGTAAAGGCTGGATGAGAGCATTAATTGAGATAAATATCTGTATGCAATTTGGTGACAAAACATCCCTTTCCACCTTCCTCCCCTACCCTACATTTACATAGGGAATCGATGTAAAAAACCTGTCCTAAGATAAACAAACTGTGCCTAATCACTACATATTATAAAACAAAGTCGCTTCCCGCTGTCTGTATGTCCCTATGTATGCTTAGATCTTTAAAACTACGCAACGGATTTTGATGCGGTTTTTTTAAATAGATAGAGTGATTCAAGAGGAAGGTTTATATGTATAACAAATGCATAATACAGTAGAGAAACAATTATAAAAAATACCCGTGCGAAGCCGGGGCTGGTCGCTTGTAACCTGTAAGATTATTGGTTTTTAAATTGTATCGATATGAAGGCCCGCATTAATAAATCGATCTTGAGTCTAAGAGCGATCTTGGAAATGTCATTCCAGCACAAAATGACATGTCAAAAGCGTACTTAAGATCGCTCTCAGGCTTGAGATCGATTTATTAATACGAGCCTTAGTATGTGAAAATGCATCCAGTCATTGTTTTTAATATTTATTCCATTTTATAATGTCATTTTATATTAATTTATTGAACACATGATTCGAAAGCATATCATACTTATTTCCGATTATCAACATGCCCCGAAGGATGTGCTGTGGGCATTGCAAAATGCCATAGCAATAAATGATGTGATGTTTAAAAATAAAGGCACATTCCATTATTCAGATAATTGAGATAAACCATGAAATAAGCCCCTCTGTACGGCACAGTGAGAGATCTGAATCGGTGAGAGATACTAATGTGAATAAACTGAAAACACTGAAGCCGCCGCCGCGCCGGGAACGATATTGGACGAATGATTAAATAATGTCTCTTTCCCGAAACCGAGTTCGACGGCCCCCAAATCGACTTGCATGAATATAAACAAAAATGGAAGCGAAAGAAACAATAAATCTGTCTCTCAACTGGAATGAGCACGTAATTTCAACGTCACTGGTATTTTAAATGCAAGCAAATAAATAAAAGACTGCATGGTTCATGGCACCTTATGTAGTCCGCATAGGAGATAAATTCGCATAGGTATTTAAATAATCAACTTCATCACAACAACTACAGTTTACTATTAGTTTAATATAATAGGTGTTGGAAAAGGCATTTGTGTCACCAAATGTTTAGAATGCGTATAATCTATAAGTACCTATGCACAATACGTAGGTAAAAACAGTACTTCCTACTAATATTATGAACTAGCTGAGCCCGCGACTTCGTCTGCGTGGAATTTAACTTAACAAAAAAGCCCGCTCCCAAGTTCTGAGCCCGCGCGACAGGACCCTTTTTTATTTTGTTTTTCTAAAATAAAAGTAGCCTAAGTTACTGCTTATAACAACAGCTATCTACCAGTGAAAGTCCCATCAAAATCGGTCCAGCCGTTTCGGAGATACTCTTTGATTTTATGTGTTTTAATTTTTTTACGCGGAACTCTAATTGTTTTTCTAAAATTAAAGTAGCCTAAGTTACTCCTTAAAACATCAGCTATCTGCCAGTGAAAGTCCCGTCAAAATCGGTCCAACCGTTTCGGAGATTACCCGGAACAAACACACAGACAGACAGACAGACAGACAGACAGAAAGACAGACAGACAAATTTTAATCGCGTTTTTGTTATAGGTGTCGTATGTACTTTCATATGCATTAAGTGAAAAGGTGTTATTTGATATTACAAACAGACACTCCCAATTTTATTTATTTGTATAGATGAGAAAGTTTGTGAGTGTGGATGTATGTTTGTTACTCTTTCACGCAAAAACTACTGAACGGATTTGCATGAAATTTGGAACACAGATAGTTTATAACCTGGATTAACACAAAGAATACTTTACTTAAGTCTACGCGGACGAAGTCGCGGGCAGCAACTAGTTAGAAATAAATGTATTCCCAGATCCGTATCATGTATTTGAAAGCAGCTTACATATTCTAGTATGTTCTAGGGAATAATTTGTTGGAATTCTTTTGTGTGCCAAATACAATCCTTTTTTCGCAACCGAATAAAATTAACATGCTGTTGTGAAGTCCTGTTCTTACCAATTGATATGTAGTTAAGCCGACGACCTCTATTAAGCCGTCTTCGGTGGAGGGTTCGAAGGCACCTCCTGACTTGTTCCAAGGGTGAGTTCCACCCCCATAACTGAAAATAATGTTGACGGTAAATATTTGGTATGGTATAGCATTATCTTGTATTCAGTATCCAGTGTTTTTTTTCAGAAGTTTGAATATCAATCTTTAGTATCAAATACTCCTCAATGTAGTAACAAACAGCGACCTCGTCGGTACGGTGACGTAGTTGGTGTAACTAGAGGCGTCCCCCGCGGCACTTGACCCGCGCTTTTGTTGTCACTTTGTATTCACAATTATCATTTTGGGAGCATTCCCTTGCAGGGATCGGCGTCGTCATCGGTATCGGCCCAAATATTTGGCTTGTAGAACTATAAATCTTGTGAAATTTTGTGATAGATCCCACGACCGAACAGTATACGTCATAAAACCAATCTGCTACTTTGAAAATTTATGCAAAAAATACTTTTTCTAAGCAAATATAAGAAAAAATTTGGTAACTTTAATTAAATTTAGGAAAATTTAGGTATTCATTGAAAACCAGAATTGCGATAACTATCTAACCTTGGAATGTTTAAGAAGACGATGGCGTGTACTTTATGCTCGCGCAGCACCGGCGTGAGGTCCTTGCCGTCACACTCCATGGTCACGAACTCCGCCAGCCCTTTCCACTTCCTCTGCATCAAATCTTTGCCACCGGCCGTGCCGTAGAAAAGCTTATTTCTGATGCGAGAGTTGAATTTCTCTGGATGCGCTTCTGTGATAGTAAGTAATATACCCAGATTGGTGGGGTCTAGTAATATAAAAGCAATAACCATTCATAGTAACCTGTTTGAAGACACTTGCTTGGGCTTAAAATGCCATCACGTTAAGTTTGGAGTCGCAACGATAAATTGATGGATGCTTGTGACATATCATTTTATACCGGTATAACAAAGGAATCAAGAACGCTCAGACTTAAAATCGATTTATTAATAACGGCGTATATCTTGGGTAGTTCATGAAAGGCTGTCATTTTATCTACAAGTATTAGGTAGGCGTTCTACGAAACCAATTGGACGTGTACATTCGCTCTAAATTTAGATTAAGCTTTTAAAGAATGTTTATTAATGAGCCGAACTAAACATTGTGTTGCTCGACAGTCGTCGTCGGCACGGCCTAAAATAACACGTATCAAGATATAAAATGCACGGATATTTTCATGGATATATTTACTTAGTGTTATCCACAGTGACAGGGGTCGCTTTGTCCGTAAAGCCGCTTACGAAGATTGTTTGGCGTTTGACGCGACCCCAGAATATTCCGTTTTTTGTTGAAAAATGTTTCAGCAAGCTAAAGCGTGTCAAAATTATTCGCTTCCATCACGGAACGGTGTTAAATAAAAAATATAAATAAGTAGTGCTTAGTAATAATAAGTGGATATATTTTTTCCATATTTTATTTTATTTTCTGTGCCATGAAAAACCAAAATTTGTGTTGAATTTTAGTTGTTCTTATAAAATTTGTTGTCCTTACACCAATCCAAACACCTATTCTTACCTCTTGCCTCATGAAACTCCAGCGCAATATGCGCGTCCACACCGAAAGAGAAGTAATTGTTGACCACGTTTAGTGGCAGATCTGGCTTCGCGTTGTTGGTGTCTTCCCCTGAAGCCGCTGTGTTGGGCTCCACTGTCAGTTGCCAGCGATCCAACAAGACGGTGTCACTTTCGCCGATATTGGCTAAGATCTTGGATATCGGCTCGTCTTCGTAACCCTGATGAAGAAATACCGTTTATTTGGAGTCACGTTGGTCCAATAAGGTCTTCAGAGTAGAATTAAATCATAAAGATAACAAATCTACTGAAAATAAGTCTAAAACATTACACACATATAGAGTTATATTCATAGAGTACAAACCTAGTCACACATAAATCCAAACGCAAAACTTATGCTCCATGATATAACATTTATAGTGCCATAACGCCCATAACGCTGGCAATAAAAATAATACCGAGGTAAAATAAGATACAACGTTTTAAGTAGAAAGTAGACACGCTTATAAAAAAAAGGAAATAGGATATGTTTTTGCGATGAGGTCTTTATTTTGTAATTTCGTTTGGGACTGTGGAAGCATCTGAAATATTTTTTGACTTTATGAAGTACCTACCTAAGTAAGTATATATTACTAGCTGTGCCCGCGACTTCGTCCGCGTGGACTTTCATATTTATTCACCTTTTAAAACTTCTCTGGACTTCCACAAATAATTCAAGACCAAAATTAGCCAAATCGGTCCAGCCGTTCTCGAGTTTTAGCGCGACTAACGAACAGCAATTCATTTATATATAGATAATATATATATATTTTACATAAAGCACTCGACATCGATAATTATTACGTTCAGTTACAGTAACATGCTTGTAAGTAGGTATATGAAAAGCTTCTCCTGAGGGTTGTTTTACGGGTTAAGTTCGTTGCGACTCTCCGCTTCAAATATTTTGTTTGCAAGTAATTGAAACTACTTTGGTTTACGTTTATTAAAAGTTGAGAACTTCGGAGTTATATTTTCATTATTGACGGATGAGTGAGTTGTTCAATTAAATATAAAGACTGAGGTCTTCAAAAGTTTATAAGCTTTAAGGTTAACTGGCGAATAATTAATGACTAATGAGTTATCAAACTGTTTTAAACTTTTAAAGACGTTGTAAAAGTTGTTTAATTTTGGGTGAAGTAATTAGCTAATTTGATTCTTAATTAAATAGCGAAATGAGATTACTTACATAATTAAAGTTACTTAGATTTTTTCTTCTTTTAAATTATACAAGGAAAAAAATAAGGAAAATATTATAAATTAGAATCTTTGATCACTTGTTCCCGGATTTCCTAAAAAAGATAATTTTCAGCAGCAATTATTAATGTGTTGTTTCACCGCTTAACTTAATACTAACATTAACTTACAGAGCATAAGGTCGCTTTAGCCGTGGCCTTAATGTTGTGACTACTAGCGGAACGATAACGTTTACAGAATATTATGTAAATGTAGGAAGGTCGACATTACATTAAATAAATTATACTCGTATTAGACTACGTGGTCAAGCAATCTGGTTCATCAGACAGATAGGTATTTTCACTGTTCTCAACGTCAGTAGATGTGTGGTGTAAGACTTACCAAGTTAAACCTTGTTTGTTCCTAACACAACCTATCATGTTCCTAATTAGTTTATGTTCCCAAGTAACTTTGCAAGTTCAGCTTAAGTACCTATCTACTTGTGTGCGCTTGAAATTGTGGCTTCGTACGAAAAACAGACATCTTGCGAAAGTTCATGTGGCATTCAAAAGATAGGCAAGACGGGAATTGGTTAAATGGTACATATTAAATAAATACATTAATAATTTAGCCCTTTTGACGTCCCACTGCTGGGCACGGGCCTCCCCTCAACATGAGGGGGATTCAGCCCATAATCCACCACGCTGGCCCAGTGCGGGCTGGCAGATTTCACATGTCTTTCGAAAATTGGTTAGATCTTCTAAGACATGCAGGTTTCCTCACGATGTTTTCCTTCACCGTAAGCAAGTGATAATCATATAGAAATTATGATTCGCACATAGATTTCGAAAAATCCAGAGGTGCGAGCCGGGATTTGAACCCAAGACTTAGTGCCCGCAAGACGTGTGCTTTAACCAATCGGCTATCACTGCTACATATTAAATAACATAATATAAATAAGGGCCTATGAAGTATCTCATAAGAAGTTATATAAGGACTTAATTGAGCCAATTAACTACAGCTCAAGTACGGTCCGGCTCGACCCGGGTAGTACCACCCTCTCACATGAGTTCAGCGTGAAGTAGCTATTACAGCTGTGTTTCGTACGATGAGCGAGAGCGCCGGAAGACCAACCCCCCTACCTTTTCCTCCCTACTTCCCGCTTCCCTCCAGGTCGGCAATGTGCGAGTACTGCCATTTGTATCGCAAGCTTCTATAGGCTACGGTGACTGCTTAACATCATGCAGGCGGGTCGTAACATTGTACGCCGACTTTGTTATATAAAAAAATACGAAAGCTCCTATATGGAAATTGTAAAGGTACCAAACAAAATGTCATATATATCAATAATTCACGTGTACAAGCAGATCTCAAATATACCGAGAGCCAGCGATAGCCAGACGTTCCATATTTTATAAAGGCTCTCAATTTCTCAGACCATGTCCCCAACACAGGTAAGAACGATCATCGAGTATGGAGTTTGGATTGTGGTTACTTGGGCAGTTAACAGGTAGTAAAGGTGTATAAAATAGTACCTCAAATTCGTTATAGTATAAAGCTTAATTTTTATATATTACCTTCGGAATAACATTAGAAATCACGCCATCCATTGCCGGACACTTAGTGCGGTTTCAACCCCCTGCCAGACACCCCTAAACTTTAATAAATTATGAGTATACTTTCCTCATAGTATAAAAGCTGGGTTTTACATATGTTACTTGGGAACCCATAAAAAAATATTACTTCAACAGCCGGACAGTTTTAATGGTTTTAACATCTTGCCAGACACATTTAAATAGTTATTAAATCATCCAAGTATGAACGCAATAAAACTATTTTTCATTGGGTTTCTTGAACAATTTCGATACACTAAACTCCCTATCTTACTTACTGATAAGTCAATTTGCAAAATATCACCATAATATCTGGCATAAAGGGCCGTATCTTTTGATTGCGTTGAATAGAAGCCTATTTTTTTACATCTCCAAGGGATCATAGCATTTGATAATTGATATTAATTTTTACTTGATAACTTTATCCGTTTCCGAGAAAAAGGGTCCTGATAAACAGACAGACGGACAACAAAGTGATCTTATAAGGGTTCCGTGTTTTCCTTTTGAGGTGCGGAACCCTAAAACTATATCCTGTACTGTAACTACATCCTGTGGGAGTGCAGTCGCTGGCACAACGAACGGACTACTATGCTAAATAGCCTGTATTTCCTTCGGAATAACATTAGAAATCACGTCATCCATTGCCGGACACTTAGTGCGGTTTCAACCCCCTGCCAGACACCCCTAACTTTAATAAATTATGAGTATACTTTCGTAATAGTATAAAAGCTGGGTTTTACATATGTTACTTGGGGACCTCTAAAAAAATATTACTTCATCAGCCGGACAGTATTAATGGCTTTTACATCTTGCCAGACACATTTAAAGTTTGTAGGTGCGAGGTGACAACTGTTCAAGCGGATGTAAGTAAGATAGGGCGTTTGGTCTATGCCATCTATTACTGCGTATCATCTGACGGTATTATATTATGAGGCTCATCCTGTGCAACAAAGTCACAATTGCATTTTTTGCAATTTTAAGGTAATAATAGCAAAATGCCCCCAATGCGTAGATGTGTCTAGTTCACTTGTCAGAATTCTAACTAACGTATTTAAGCTAGACCGCGGCAATATCGTTGTTGCATTAGCGCCTTTTTTTCGCCGCCTAGTACCATCAATGACCAAATAGTCACTTGTGCCGCAGCTTAGGATCGTATCCAGGTATCACAACAACGTTAAAAGTAAGTTATGACATTAAATTGCTCTTGGTAACAAATTTGATATTGTGCGTCTGCTCGTACCTTCAATGACACAAATGTATTTTATTTGTTTTTTTTTTGTCCCATAAAATTTTATTTTTAAAATCTTCCCTGAAGTATATATGCAGCTTAGTTGCTTACTTAAGCACAAATAAACTTAATTAAGATAAGATATTGCGTAGATCTATGTGAACCCTTACAACTTACTATAAAGCGTTTGAAAGCTAATTAGCGTTCAATCGCTTGAATTTGCTTTTCTATTGCAATTGAAGTAGCTTACGTAATAAGGGCCCAGTTGTAAGGCACCACGGATCATAATATGACTAATTGGACCTAACCTCCTGAGCTGATTATACTTGATTCCAATAATAGGTATGGCTAAAGCGCTTGAACGCACGGAAATTGTCCCTGGTTTCCACAAGGTCTGTGTAATAAACTGCTCCAGATGTCACTTGCAGGCTATTTAGCATAGTAGTCCGTTCGTTGTGCCAGCGACTGCACTCTCACAGGATGTAGTTACAGTACAGGATATAGTTTTAGGGTTCCGCACCTCAAAAGGAAAACACGGAACCCTTATAAGATCACTTTGTTGTCCGTCTGTCTGTTTATCAAGACCCTTTTTCTCGGAAACGGATAAAGTTATTAAGTAAAAATTAATATCAATTATCAAATGCTATGATCCCTTGGAGATGTAAAAAAATAGGCTTCTATTCAACGCAATCAAAAGATACGGCCCTTTATGTCAGATATTATGGTGATATTTTGCAAATTGACTTATCAGTAAGTAAGATAGGGAGTTTAGTGTATCGAAATTGTTCAAGAAACCCAATGAAAAATAGTTTTATTGCGTTCATACTTGGATGATTTAATAACTATTTAAATGTGTCTGGCAAGATGTTAAAACCATTAAAACTGTCCGGCTGTTGAAGTAATATTTTTTTATGGGTTCCCAAGTAACATATGTAAAACCCAGCTTTTATACTATGAGGAAAGTATACTCATAATTTATTAAAGTTTAGGGGTGTCTGGCAGGGGGTTGAAACCGCACTAAGTGTCCGGCAATGGATGGCGTGATTTCTAATGTTATTCCGAAGGAAATATATAAAAATTAAGCTTTATACTATAACGAATTTGAGGTACTATTTTATACACCTTTACTACCTGTTAACTGCCCAAGTAACCACAATCCAAACTCCATACTCGATGATCGTTCTTACCTGTGTTGGGGACATGGTCTGAGAAATTGAGAGCCTTTATAAAATATGGAACGTCTGGCTATCGCTGGCTCTTGCTCTAAAACTTTTTGGAATAACAATAATAACTTGCGAACATAAGTAGGTATTTTTATTTTAGTATCTATTTTAATGAAAGGAGATACTAAGTACATCGAGCGTTCATTACGCAGTCTTCAGGGAAATTAGGCGCGATTCGTGATGATCGACAAATAACACAACGAGTGTGGAAACACCGGAACATTTGTAACGCGTAACAATGACTGAATATTACGCAAATCCGGGCCACACCGGAGTTTGTTTGTCGTTTTGAGTGATAGGTGCCTACTAAAATTTTCATGAACAAAGTAATAAACTTTGTTTATGAGCTCGTTAAAGCTCACTGCCGTCCATCAGGCGACAACGAGTAGGTAATAATTCTATTAACATATTCATGGATTCACTTATTTTTCCAGGTTGTGGTGTTCATAATATGAGCGTAATACATAATATAGATACTGTATAAAAATATTTACGGACCTTAATCTTATTTTATTTATTTAACAAGTCGGCAAACAAGCAGCTACCGTAGCCTTTACAAGGTGAAAGGGTATACCAATTATTTTGCAACTTTACTTTGTAAATCTAAAACTATCGGCTTTGAGGGCCAGTTGAAGTACTAAAGGTTGTGTAGACTTATGAAACCTGTCAACAGCTGTATCCCTGTAATACCTTTTGTTTTTCAAGTTTCCTCCAAACCTGATAGTTTTAGAATTAAAAAGTTAAGTTTTGAAAAAATAGTATACCCTTTCTGTTTCAACCTGTAGATGCTTGCAAATACCAAAGGCATTGCTCGCACGCTGCCCACCTGAAATGGAGTGGGACAGAGGGAGCGGAAGGGTTGAGGTACTCGGGCTTCCGGCTCTCTTACTCATCATACGAAACGCAGCTATAATAGCTACTTTACGCTGCTCTTCTGTGAGAGGATGGTACTCATCCGACCTAGCAAGTTCGTATATGAGTTGTAGTAAATTTGCTACATCTTAGCTCTACCGCCGTAATTACAATCCAATAAAATTAATTCAGTATTTTCATGTTAAACTCAACTAGGACTTTTATTCCGTTTAATTTTTGTTTGTATGTAGCAAACGTGTACCTATCCAAAATTTCTAGCAGCTAGTCACCGTATTGTCAACTCTAAGTAAATAATGCAAAAGCTTTCTCATTCCGACAGTACCTAATGTTTTGTCTGGGCTACGTCACTCTAATGTTAAAATAAGTGCAGATATTTGTATGTCTTTTCCATTAGGGACTTACGAAGATAGGTATTGCGTTGTAAGATACCTATCTTTTTGTTGTATTTGCTAACCATATCAAGCAAGTCATTTATTCTAGTGCCTACCTACCTAGATCATGAACGAAGTTCTAGTTCTCAATACAATCTTAGTAAATTGATCATTCCAAGAAGGTGGTTAGAAGGGTTAGGAAGTATCTTCAATGGACTTGCTTAAGTGTTTGGACAGGCAAGTTATTTTATTATTTACCAAAATAATACCGTTTGTTATTCGAAACTAAACTAAAACACAAAGACAGTTCGCATGGGTTCGGACGGTCCGAATTTGTTATATACCTTTTCGCGAGATCCACGGCCGGGCCGGGCGGCCCCCAGGGAATAAAATAAAACGATAATGTCATAATCGTATCTGACACTCATTATCCTTTTCCCTTTACCCGACGCGCTTACTTGAATTTTTGCCTAACACTCATAAAAATTTAAAATCAATAATGTAGCTATATCTGTGAGCTATCTCCATCAGCCATACTTAATGTGTGTTCCGCGGAGCTTATGTGATGGCTCCGTGAAAAAACTGGTCCCAATGATAAAGGTAAAGTTCATATGATTATTCATAAAAATACACATAAAACCTGTTTTTATATTATTTTAAGGCTCCGTCAAATATTTCGTTAACCAAATGGGTTTCATTGCCTAAAAAGTTTGAGAAACGATGCTATCCTACATGTTTTATTTTATTGGCATTGCATCAAAATAAATGAAGGTGTATTCTTCTTTGTTGTGACAATTGGAAAAATAAAATAATCTTTAAAGGAAAATATTCGCAAGATATTTCTGCGTCAACGGTGATTTATAGTGACTCCGTCTTATGCGGTTTTATAATAGCCTTTACCTATAAAACCGCGCCTTTAGTACCTATAAGCATTTATATGTTGCTATTCGGATTGAAAATACGTTTACCACGGCCAACGAGATGCGATACGAAATCATATGATAATTTTATAAGATTAGTTACCATGCCATATTGCATTGGTACTAAAAACACCATTGGCGAAATAAGGGTCCACTGCAATGCACCTCTGCCTGCGCCTTCAGGGGATACAGGCATGATGTTGTATTTTATTTTATTTAAGTACTAGCTATTGCCCGCGGCTCCGCTCGCGTGGTAGGTACTTCGATAAATATAACTATCTGCTAATGAAAGTCCCGTCAAAATCGGTTTAGCCGTTTCGACGATTAGCTGGAACAAATAGATAGACAGACACCAAAAACTATTTTTTGAATAAATATGGTATAGGTACTTTTATATTATGCATTTAGTAAAAAGCTGATTTTTACTAATGAATACAGACAGACACTTCAATTTTTTTTTGTATAGTAAAAAGTAGTTACCCCGCCCCAGCCGAGTGCTCGTGCAAGGTCGTTGCCGGTGCCCAGCGGGAGCACGCCCACCGCGGGCCGCGAGCCGATGCGGTCGAGCACGCTCAGCACCCAGCCCACGGTGCCGTCGCCGCCGCACGCCAGCACGCGCAGGTTCGGCACCTTACGGAACAACTCCAACCTACAGGGGAAGAATAGTGTTTACGAAGGCTTTTTTTGTGGTAGATAGGTACATAGGTACATGACATAATTCTCTCCATCCAAAGGTTGTCTGGAAGAGATCGCAGTCTGCGATAAGACCGCCCAATGTTCACTATTGTTTTTTTATGTTATTAGATATATTCCGAACTTTAGTGTGCAATAAAGAGTTATTTTATTCTATTCTATTCTACATCATCTTTGGCATTTACTGAAGCGACATGCAAAATATCTTGAATAATTAAAATAAGAACTTATACTTATATTATTTTACTTTATCCAATACTAGCGGCCCGCCCCAGCTTCGCACGGGTTACGTTATTGGAGTTTTAGTAAGGATCCGTATTTTTTTTGAAAACATAATGCCTATGTCACCCGGGGATAGTGTAGCTTCCCAACAGTGAAATATTTTTTCAAATCGGTTCAGTAGTTTCGGAGCCTATTCAATGCAAAAAACAAACAATCAAATCTTGCCTCTTTATAATATTAGTATGGATGGTACAGTTTGCATGAATAGCAATCATAATAAATTTATTTATGCTATAACTACAACATTGTATATCACGGGGAACGCGGGACAAAAGCAGCACGCTTTCAACGGCTCGCGAGCGGTCATCTACTGTGTATTTGTGTCGTCGGCTAGGTATTCAGAACCTGTGATCAATATAAAAACATTGCATAGTGCTGGCGTGGTCTAATCCTCTTTTATGGCGACAATAATAATGTATGTAAGTACCACACGTCACGGACGAAACGACTTTCAAACATTTTGTTCCTTACAAAGAATTGTACATGTTAATGAATTCAGGTATTTGCCATGCAAATTGTATGAATTATGTTAGACCTTTCATTTGAGGGGTAGGTAATGCTGTTGCCTACAGTTAATTAACGAATAAATAACGCATAATTGATGCGCATGAATATGATGCAGATTTTATTTTCCTTTACTTTACTTTACTTTAATAAAATACGGTCAGCGACTGCGACGCCGAATACTTTTTATTTTCCAAACGTTGTCGAACACTGGCAATCTAAATACTAGCAACATGAATTTACTTACAGTCATTTCATAGTTAATTATCTCAAAGTAGAAAAATTCTGGCAAGCATTGTTTAGACAAAAAAATAAGTATAGATTGTGCCTGTGCAAAACAAAATTGTGCAAGTGAATGGAAAAACTGAGAATTAGGTAATTTTTTGCCTGAATTTTGGTAACTCCCCAGAAAGCCTAGATTATATGTGGTGTAAAACCCATAACCCAAATTGGTCAGGTGAAAAATGATACGGAGCACCGGACTGACAGACAATTAGACTCAGGCACAATTCCATTAAGTTCTTTTTTTTCGCCAGACAGTACGTACCTACTAAAATTGGCCATGATGAATTACAAGATAAAAGCTTTATGTTCGCATCAAATAAAGGCAGTTAACGAATTGCGAAAAAGATTATTGTGAGAACGAGACTCGGTCCCTTAATCCCCATTAGGATGACAGGCCCTGAGAGCCTGAGATCTTAGAGGAACAAAAGTAGTTGAATTCTAAGAGAATTCAACTAATATTGTTGACCAACTAAATTTGTTCAACTAAATAAACTGGATACTCGGATATCATTCGTAAGTAATAAGTACCAAAGTGAAAGGATTAATTATCAAAACACCATATATAGACATGCTACCTATCATGCATTTTAGTTATCAGAAGAACAAATAAAGAATAGGGTACAACAAACATATTGTTTCTTTTGCTATTTGAACTCTAAGTACCTTACCCTTGGATTACACTAAATGAAACATTCCCAAAAAGCATATTGTTGTCTCTATTTTTTGTTAAGACAACAACATGATTAAGTACATTTTTTGCAAACATAGGGCAAATAAAACATAATAAAAGTGGTTCCAGGAAATATGTCTTAATAAGACTTTATGAAGAGAACGATTGTTTGTTTCAACTATTTGATCTTATCATGTAAACAGACATGAACGTTACGTATCGTATAGGTATACATACTAACAGAAAAAAATATTATTTTAATGATATAAAATATGATTACAAGAGTTATCAAAAGAAAAGTACTTACCCCGGCCCGGGCCCTCCTTGAGTTAGGTCAAACACTTGACGAGGGTTGAGCAACCACTGGAACTTCTGCAGCAGCTTGGCGCCCTGGTTGCCTCCACTCTTTGGGTTTATAAACACTAGTACTGGTTTCACGACCGCCGTCGGTATAGGCTTTATCACAAAAGTTTTTTGCTCGTTTTTGGACTCCTTCGACTTTTTCTTCGATGCGCTTTTTTTCTTTGGCGATTTCCTCAACGATGACTTGAAACTACCTCTCCGTGGTAATTTTACTATCCACGAAGGAGGCACTATGATGTTCGTTTGTGAGCCTAAAGAAATAATAACCATATTAGATTGTTTTCTATTCTTGATAAAATATTTAACGTGATATTGCACTAAGAAAACAAAATAACGGCAACAAATGATTTATGTAGCTCCTAGTGAGTATTCCTTTTACCGATAACCAAACATTTTGTAATAACAAAATTATTTAAAAAAGAATACTTAGTAGTAACTGCAAAAACCATTTGTAGTCGCAACAATTTTTTTCTCAGTATTGAAAAGATATCATCGCTGCAAGATCCACGCAAACATACAGAAGCATTCGAGAGGCACATGCTTCCGCAGGTTTTGATGTCGCAGGAATACCCCTAGATGACACGCTTTGTATAGGGAATTATAAAACACAAGGAGGTGGGTATTCAATGGTGTGGGTCGCATCATTGAATTTCACACGCAAAGTAAACCACTTCCCCCCTTGCTACGGTCTTTAAGTTCTCGTAACGCTGTGTGCGAAATTGATTCTGACAATTTTGTAAATACAATGGATTCTATTCAAAAGGTGCGTATAATACTCTACCTAAGGAACATTCTTCGCCTATTCGTTGAAGGTTAAAACAGCTTTCCTTGTTGTGATAAGCATCTTTACACCACGAACAACTGAGCGCCACAATTTCTTTAGAACTGAACGACAGCTTAGCTTGTAAGGACTGTAGAAGAAACAAAATTATTTTAAAGATTGAAATCGTAATAGAGCTCGGATCGTATCGAATGTTAGCTACAACTATGTCTACATGCAAAGCAAGCGACATATTATATTACAGGATGAATTTTAATTACCAGCGTTCTCGAAAATCTCTACCATAATACGTTCGCATTCTAATCCAGCAAACAAATTGTGTTAGTGAACTAAACAAGGCGGTTTCTAATAAAAAAATGTATACCTATCGGTTGTGTACACCAATCAATTTCAGATTAATGTTTGCATAGGCACAATAATAATTTACTCAGCTTCGGGAACGGTGGTTAATTAAAATGGTTTACAGCTTGTGAGGGCGTCTCTATATGGGTACGCACATTAACAATATCACCGTTCTCTAATCGTATAGCCTTGTCTACAGTATCTCGAGTCGGTACGCACCACCCACAGCAACTGCGCCGGAAAGACTGACAACAAAACAACCATGCAACACGCATGCAAACATAAATATGACGCAACATAATATCAAGCAACAGTAATTAACGTGAACGCCACAAAAATCATGTGCAGCCCAAATATATAATGATGCGACCGTCATACCCACGTAATAAGGCACATACTTGTTCATGTAAATCGTTTATCATAAACTTGTTGCATTAGCAACAGCGACAGACGACTTACAACAGCTAGTGCAACAAAACCTATGTATGAACAATATGAACCATGCCGCTTGTGAGGCGTGGTTCTTGCACCTTTGCCGTACGTACATGTGTTGTACAGAGTATGGTTCAAACATTTTCATCTTGGAACTCTAGCTATCGCAAGTGGAAAACGTGGTTGATCAATTAAAATATCTGTTATTTTCGCGTCATTATATAGTTACTTAGGCTTAAAGACAAAACAATGCATGAAGATGAAAAAGGTAAAACTAACAGATTAAATTAATGTTTTTGATAAATTAAACGTTCCAACACCAAACTGAATGATCTATTTTTTGTTATAAAACAAAATACCTAGCCTCGTAAGATCGATTCTCTTGGAAGATTGATTTGGTAAACTGATTAATCTATCGACATGCCAGATTTCATTAATTTGCTTTGGTTTGAACAGCTGACATTGCGTTCGTTAGCTTTACTATATACGCAGGTCTATTTATAATCTTAGGGCACCTCTTTACAATATAATATGCTTACCTACTCATACAGGTATTTAAACACAGACTAATATGCAAATGATTCTAGAACACAAGTTCAACAAAAATACACAAAAATATATTTGCTTGGTCGTAGTATATAGCGTATAGGTAGGTCATAAGAACAGAAGGTGAGCGATATACTAAGCTAACACGACACATCATTAAAAATGAAGTTTTAATTCCACGTGGAGCGAGGGCTCGCGGTCATTTGGTGCACGTGTCGCGTTTTTCGGCGCTCTTTAATAACCAAAGCTGACATGACATTATTGTAAAGAAAAGCTTAGGTACATTCAGGAAGATCGACTTCGCCTGATAGGTATGAAGCATCAGTCGTGATTAAGAATCGATCAAATCTTATACTGGTTGAAACAGAAAGGGTATACATTTTTTTACAAAACTTAACATTGTAATTCTAAAACTATCAGCTTTTGAGGAAACTTGAAAAACTAAAGGTGTTATAGGAATACAGTTGTTGACAGATTTCACAAGTCTACAAAACCTTTAGTACTTCAACTGTTCCACAAGGCGATAGTTTTAGATTTACAAAGTAAAGTTTCAAAAATAATAGTATACCCTTTTTGTTTCACCTAGTATAATTATTAATTACGTCACAACGTCACAGTGCTTCATTATGAAAGGGATCAAATCAGCTTTATTTCAATCAGCGCCGACAAGTTTTGGTTTTAGTGTCGATCAAGCGCAATGTAAGTTCAGCAGAATTGCAAATCATTTCAAGTTGACAGGGGTGCGGGTCGCGCCGCGGGTGACACCCCTCTGTGAACCGCCATCAACGATCGCGTCACAGCATGGTTCGGTTAACACGGTATGTAATAAAACAGACTGATTGAGCGCGTTAATCATACGCCTTGTTTCTAAACTCTATTTAAGAAAATAATATTAAAAAAAATTAGCCCTTTTTACGTCCCACTCCTGGGCACGGGCCTCCACTAACCACGAGGGAGATTTAGGCCGTAATCCACCACGCTGGCCAAGTGCGGGTTGGCGGATTTCACATGTCTTTCGAAAATTGTTTAGATATTCTAAGTCATGCAGGTTTCCTCACGATGTTTTCCTTCACCGTAAGCGAGTGATAATCATATTGTAATTATGATTCACACATAGATTTCGATAAACCCAGAGGTACGAGCCGGGGTTTGCAAGACGCGTGCTTAACCAATCGGCTATCACTGCATTTAAGTAGATAACTTAAATGGGTCTGAGATCTACATTGTATAAAACTTAAAGTCATGTTCTAGCGTTATATTGCAAGATACCGAATTAGTACTGGGCTGGTACATTTTATAATTGAAGTCGTAGATTATGCGTGGGTATTCGAGATAATAGTATCATCCAGGGTATTATTTCGAACGACCAGCTGTTGCGGCACGTCGCCGCCGCGCGCCGCGGTGCACCGCCGCCACCGCTGCCTCACGACTCGAATAATTGCGGGAAATTGCCGAGCTATACGTAATACGGCACAACAAAACACGCCCACGCAAGACTTAACACAAATTAAAACTCTAGCCACCCAGTTACGTATATTAAAAAATAAACATTCGTTTAATTTCCCCTCCCTATCTTACAACAAAGGAGTGTTTCCCAAGAATTAATCCATTAAAACATAATAATTATGTGAAAGATGCCGGGGCGTTGAACGCCGCAAGGATTTGTTTACTGTTTCAACGTGTGAGTATAAAGTTAATGGAAATACTTAGAATTAGATAGGCCGGAAAAGTTTCTCGATTAAATTGCTATCTGACGCTACTTAACGATTCGATTCATTAATTATTAAAGGCCCCATTAAGTGTTCTGACACAGAATATAGAGGTGGTTCTGAGTAAGATAATACTTTTTGAGAAACGACTTTGGTTAACTGCGAAAATTGCTTGCGGGACAACATTCTAACACCTTTGTATAATTAACATTGCCAGACAATAATTAGGTGAACAATCAAGTCAATCAATTTTCATTTCTAAAGACGTTATGCTAAGTCACTTTTTGTAAGCCCACAAGCAACTCTCAGAATTAGTACTAGGTATACATTTTATAATAATACCTATATTAATAGGAGGCATAACATAAATCTTTGCTGTAATTACAAAAGTTTAGTAAAATATACAAAAAAAAAATTTGGAACAAAAAAAAAATCCTGAATCAACAACAACAAAAATCGGTGTAGATACAAATGTTTCGTTAGTGCAAACTCAAAGTAATTTAGTGGCGTATTAATAGATCTATCTCATGTCTGAGAGCGATGTTGAGTACGCTTTTGACATTACATTTTGTAATGGTAGTGCAAAAGAATAACATTTCCAAGAACGCTCTCAGACTTGAGATATATTCATGAATATGGGCCAGTAATGTTTGTGAATCAAACAGGGACAACCTTAGTCTGAACAAGGTTTTCTCTACTAATTAGGTACATGTTTGCAAGTGACGTCACAACATATAGCGCGGTCAATGCCCTCACCTTCCCGCAAGCCTTGCACTTGCCCTTCTCGGAACGACGGTGGACCCAGTGGTGGTGCGTGGTGGTCTGCTCCCGGTACTGGCGCACGCCCACGTCGCGGAACGTCGGCTTGCACGTGAACTGCACGCGGTCCATCAGGATGTCGATGCATGCTGTGTGCGCGACGATCTTGCACGCCGAGCATTTCATGCGAGACCCGTGTTTCTGGTGAGGAACATTCAGATTGAATAGAAAAAAATAATTATACACAGATCAATATACTTAACTTACTACTTACTTAGTTACAAAAATATACGCTTGTGTCAAAATAATACACACAAATGTATGTACACACAAATGTATATACTTGCAAATAAGTTTTACTAAATGCATATGAAAGTAAATAGGTACCTACTATAACAAAATGATCTATTTTACTATGCGATTCAAATGAGAATAGGATCGACTTTGCGCCATAATGTGACGTCATAGCTGTCAATTCTAACATGTTAGGTAGGGTGAGCAACACAAGATATTTTTTAAATAAAATTTATTTGCAAAGGTTGAGTGAAAAGAGCGGTTTGTTCCTTTTTATTAATTGAAAAAGTTCTGCTTTTGTGAAGCAGTCGTCGTATTCAATATTGTTTCTGTTAGCCATGACTGTATTTCTGCATTTTCATTGGCATTTGCGCCAAACATTTAAATAAAAAAGGTTATGGTATGGTTTTAAAAAACGAATAATAACTTTAATTAATTAATATTATATTAAGACAATTTACTACTAATTTAACCTTTTTATTTAAATTTGATGTAAGACTATTATAATTGATATACATTTTTTTTTTCAAACCATACTTTTCAAGTGACATTTGACAGATAGAGGTTATTGACATTCCTATTCTTATTTGGATCGCATAGTAATTGTATGTATGTCTATTTGTTTGTCGGCTAATCTCCGAAACTGGTGGACTAATTTTGGCAATACTTTCACTGGCAGATAGCTGATGTTATAAGGAGTAACTTAGGGTACTTTTATTTTTACGAAGTACCACGCGGGCGGAGCCGCAGGCAACCGCGTGTCTTAAGTAAAACCCGTTGTTTTCATAAACAAGCAATTATTTTGTAGAAATTGAAGTGAGTATAGTTGGAGACTATATGCGTTTTTTACAATTTCCAAACACAAGTTGCCACTACCACGCGGGTCACGTTTGCCCAGCAAATGCCTCGGCGACCAAGTACCCAAGTCATTGAATTTTTAAATTCTTTAAAAATAAATATCTACACTAATCACAGATGTCTATGGAATTCCAATGGGAGTTTTTAAAAGTATAATTTAAAAGGAATTTGAAACGTGTCGCTTTTCTCTAAGAACTTATAAAAATCCTCAAAAATATATTTTTCAAATCATATCTACCAGTGCAGTGAATTCCAATGTCTAGGTGCTTGAGAGGTTTGGACCAACCACCCTTTAAGACTCGGAACTCTCTGCTCACTGCACCGGGGGATTCCGGGTTCGATTCCCGTCGAGGAAAATTTCGAAAATGCCATTTTTGTAATTTTCCCAGGTCTGGGTGTCACTGGGATCGCCCCAGTCCATTGTACGGTTACCACAGTATAAGCGCTGGTTAGTTTGCGACCATACAGTTGGTGTGACAATCTGGCGATATTTATTATTAAGGTGTACCTATAAGATTTACGATCGAATAAATCAAATTAAGTTATTATTATTTTCGATACACCAACCATAATACGTTACCCCCGCTCCCGAACAAACCGCCCCGCAACTATTTACGGATTGCACCTATTGATGCAAATTATTAGTGTTTATAGAACACGCGCTTATCTGTCATTCACATCTATACAAATAAATAAAATTGGAGTGTCTGTTTGTAATATCAAAATAACACCTTTTTGCTAAATGCATATAAAAGTACATACGACACCTATAGCAAAAACGCGATTTAAAAAATTTTTGTCTGTCTGTGCGTCTGTCTGTCTGTCTGTCTGTCTGTCTGTCTGTATGTCTGTCTGTCTGTCTGTCTGTCTGTCTGTCTGTCTGTCTGTCTGTCTGTGTGTTTGTTGCGGGTAATCTCCGAAACGGGTGGACCGATTTTGACGGGACTTTCACTGGTAGATAGCTGATATTATAAGCAGTATCTTATCTGTACTTTTATTTTAGAAAAACTAAATTAAAAAAATGAAAAAATGGGTTCTGTCGTGCGGGCTCAGAACGCGGGAGCGGGCTTTTTTGTTAAGTTAAATTCCACGCGGACGAAGTCGCGGGCTCAGCTAGTATCACAGATAAAAAAGATTATATGCGTGCTAGGTACACACATGCTGGTCGTCAATAGTCGGCAAAACAGGCGGATGTTTTTGTATTGTGCATAATGTTGTTGACGCTTCATCACAATATGCTAATTCTGACAACCTATTCCATCTACCCTTGTGAAGAGTCCCCTAGTTGGGTTACAGAGGATAAACGCAGTCTATTTATTGTCTATGTGTTAAATATGGGTCTTCAGCTAAATCAGGGAAGACTGGAAACCGATTGATCCCATCAACAATTTGAAGACAGGTTATAGGAAGAAGAAAAGATGCTGGCAATCAAAGGTACCTATTCAAGAAAATATCAATCCAAATTTCGAATCCAACAATAGTACATTGTTACACGAGTGGTGAAAGTGACTTATTTAGTCCCGAGTCCGCGAGGGCGCTAATAGTTCGAGGGACAAAATAAGTCTTCACCCGAGGTAAACACTGTGCTTTTCATTACGAATACAAGGAGAGTAAAAATAAAAACAGGAATTGTCTAAAGAGAAATTGTCTAAGAATAATACAAGGAAGTATGAACAATACTCTACAACTCGAAAAAAAACCGAAAGATCGGATTGCCGCCTATTTTGTTTTTTTTCGTTGGCCGGCCAACTTCATTATTTAGCCATTATTTTTCATTTTCATCTTTAAATATTTTGCCCAAATCTATGTTATTTTAAAGAAATTGTTGAAACTAAATTATAATTAACTTGTTTAAAAATATATATTCTTTAATTAATACTTAACTTTATGTTATTTTAATTTTACATCGTGCTGTAATTGAGTGACTGTAGAAAAAGTTTAAACATGGTTCCATAGAAATGTGAAAATGGAATTAGTTTTTTTTTATAATTTCACAGCTGTCAGTTGAAAGCGATTCTCCAGGGCCGGAAAAGTATTACTTTCAACCCGCTCCTCAGGCAACTTTAGACCTACTTTCAGAGTATGAGTAATGAAAAAACATATGATTCTGTTCTGACTCATCTATGGATGAAAGTTATAGGTCACAATCAACGACACCAAGTACTTATGTAATTACTTTAACAATTGAAATTACCAGACTATGAAAATGAATATTCACGTGCAACAGAGTGGTCGTTGTTTAATCGCATTAATCAATTTGCGTTCACACCCCAAAATTGTTTGAGTTCAAAATAAAATATTTTATTGTAATACAATTACTCAGTTTAACATTTTTGTTAGGGAATATAAGCAGTGTATGGCTCGGATCAGTTGATGGAAATTGTTTATTGTGCCGATTGGCCGTGCCAGCTACTTCTATCAAGATTAATGGAGCATTAAAACGACTTCCTCCAACAGTTTGTTCTTTTTGCTTGTCGGAGTAAAACATTGAAACGGAAATTTGAAGGTGTGTGAATGCAGCGTGGTTGTGAGAATTTTATATCATTACTAGCTGTGCCCGCGACTTCGTCCGCGTAGTATTTAACTTAACAAAAAATTCGGGATAATCGTGATAAAAAGTATCCTATGTGTTAATCCCGGTTATAATTATCTGTGTTCCAAATTTCATCCAAATCCGTTCAGTCGTTTTTGCGTGAAAGAGCAACAAACATACATCCACACTCACAAACTTTCGCATTAATAATATTAGTAGTATAAAAGCAATATCAAAAATACCATTATCCAATGGAAATTCAGAATTCGGAGCACGAACATTTACAAAGACAGATAGTATCTACCTACATACAAAGAACTTAAACTAAGATAAAGGAAGGTGCTTATAAAGATGGGCGTTCGAATTGAAACCGATGTACCCTAGCTTTTAGTTGAGAGGTATCGAAGAGGTTCGGGGTATGTTAGGGATTAAAATACTTTCGAAAAGTATGTAAGTGCCCTCCGAGTCTCCAAAGCAAGTGGCGGGGGGTGCAACAATTAGCTAATGATCGCCACCATGGGCTCCGAGAGACGCCCCTTTGTTGTAGCGACAGTGACAGGTCATCGCCACACCACAATGGTGGCATGGGGTCATCAATCTTACATCCGACCGGCGGCATAATAGACAGGAAGCTTGCTAATGGTTGCAGGGGAAATTACAATTTCTTGCCCTGTTGCTCAACTACAACCTGAGCAGATCTACAATCTGTTTGTATGAAATTCAATACGTTTCCCTATAAATCCCCCGTCCACAATGATTCGAAGAATTTCTTTGCGGCAACAGGAACAATCCAAATAATAGGAGAGTGAAAGTAAAAGATATCTTTGTGTAGGACCGTAAGCCTCGTTACTGAATATAAAAGGAATGGAAATCTGTTTTGACGGGCTATTTTCTACGAAAACTTTGATTAAAAATGTACTAGGTAATACTCTAGGAGGATCACATTCAACTCCCTGCCGGGATAGATTACTGGGCGCGTATTGTAGCAAATAATTACGGGGTGTCACTCAAATTAAACGTTTTTAGGGTTCCGGACCTTAAAAGGAAAAACCGGAACCCTTATAGGATCACATTGTTGTCCGTCTGTCTGTCTGTCTGTCTGTCAATACCTTTTTTCTCAGAAACGGGTAGAGTTATCAAGTTGAAATTAATACCAAATATCAAATGCTATGGTCCCTTGTAGGTGTAAAAAAATTAGGCTTCTAAGTCAACGCAATCAAAAGATACGGTGATTTATGTCACGTATTTTGATATTTGTCGCAAATTCACTTATCAATACAAAGGAATCAACGCATAGCCCAAACCACTGGTGTTAGAATCATGAAATTTTGACAGTAAGTACCTTATATACCGCAAGTATCCACTAAGAAAGGATTTTGGAAAATTCCACCCCTAAGTGTGTAAAATAAGGGTTTGTATTGTAGTTTGTATTCAGTTTGGTTGCAGTTTGTATGGGGTTCCCGAATTTGTTTAAGCATTTTTGGGAACTATTTATTATTAAAATATCTTGCCGGTATCGATATTGGAATCCAGGAATGGAAAAACTATCTACAATCATAATAAAATGTTGGACGGAACCCTCAGGGCGCGAGTTCTACTCGCACTTGTCCGGTTTTTTACACCATTGTATAGCAATCACAAATGCCAGGCCTGCTGATTTTTATAAAAGGAAGAATAGATGATAGGCAGATCTATTAAAAATGTCACCGAGACTGGCAATCATTTTCGCATAATATGAGAAATTTTAAATATTTCTTTAAGAAACGTATTGAAATGTTGGTACCTACCCCCATATACGTGAATCGTTAAGAGAAGTTACGACGGGATTTAATTTTGTTTATAACGTAGGTATAAAATGTTCCTTTATTAGAGTTCCCTAAGCTTTGCTCTATTATAGAGCTACGCACCTTGTCGTAAAATATGTTGAACATTAAATTTACAATCAAGATAATGGTCGTGTATAAATCAGTTGTGAAATAATTTGCAAATTTTATGGTCAAAGTTTAAATTCCTAAAAGCTGATGTTTTCAAATTTTTATATCTATACAAATAAATAAAATTGGAGTGTCTGTTTGTAATATGAAAATAACACCTTTTCACTAAATGCATATGAAAGTACATACGACACCAATAACAAAATCGCGATTAAATTTTTTTTTGTCTGTCTGTCTGTCTGTCTGTCTGTCTGTCTGTCTGTCTGTCTGCCTGTCTGTCTGTCTGTCTGTCTGTCTGTCTGTCTGTCTGTCTGTCTGTCTGTCTGTCTGTCTGTCTGTCTGTCTGTCTGTCTGTCTGTCTGTCTGTCTGTCTGTCTGTCTGTCTGTCTGTCTGTCTGTCTGTCTGTCTGTCTGTCTGTCTGTCTGTCTGTCTGTCTGTCTGTCTGTCTGTCTGTCTGTCTGTCTGTCTGTCTGTCTGTCTGTCTGTCTGTCTGTCTGTCTGTCTGTCTGTCTGTCTGTCTGTCTGTCTGTCTGTCTGTCTGTCTGTCTGTCTGTCTGTCTGTCTGTCTGTCTGTCTGTCTGTCTGTCTGTCTGTCTGTCTGTCTGTCTGTCTGTCTGTCTGTCTGTCTGTCTGTCTGTCTGTCTGTCTGTCTGTCTGTCTGTCTGTCTGTCTGTCTGTCTGTCTGTCTGTCTGTCTGTCTGTCTGTCTGTCTGTCTGTCTGTCTGTCTGTCTGTCTGTCTGTCTGTCTGTCTGTCTGTCTGTCTGTCTGTCTGTCTGTCTGTCTGTCTGTCTGTCTGTCTGTCTGTCTGTCTGTCTGTCTGTCTGTCTGTCTGTCTGTCTGTCTGTCTGTCTGTCTGTCTGTCTGTCTGTCTGTCTGTCTGTCTGTCTGTCTGTCTGTCTGTCTGTCTGTCTGTCTGTCTGTCTGTCTGTCTGTCTGTCTGTCTGTCTGTCTGTCTGTCTGTCTGTCTGTCTGTCTGTCTGTCTGTCTGTCTGTCTGTCTGTCTGTCTGTCTGTCTGTCTGTCTGTCTGTCTGTCTGTCTGTCTGTCTGTCTGTCTGTCTGTCTGTCTGTCTGTCTGTCTGTCTGTCTGTCTGTCTGTCTGTCTGTCTGTCTGTCTGTCTGTCTGTCTGTCTGTCTGTCTGTCTGTCTGTCTGTCTGTCTGTCTGTCTGTCTGTCTGTCTGTCTGTCTGTCTGTCTGTCTGTCTGTCTGTCTGTCTGTCTGTCTGTCTGTCTGTCTGTCTGTCTGTCTGTCTGTCTGTCTGTCTGTCTGTCTGTCTGTCTGTCTGTCTGTCTGTCTGTCTGTCTGTCTGTCTGTCTGTCTGTCTGTCTGTCTGTCTGTCTGTCTGTCTGTCTGTCTGTCTGTCTGTCTGTCTGTCTGTCTGTCTGTCTGTGTGTTTGTTCCGGGTAATCTCCGAAACGGCTGAACCGATTTTGACGGGACTTTCACTGGCAGATAGCTGATATTTTAAGGAGTAACTTAGGCTACTTTAATTTTAGAAACACAATTAGGGTTCCGCGTAAAAAAAAAAAAACACATGAAATCAAAGAGTATCTACGAAACGGCTGAACCGATTTTGACGGGACTTTCACTGGTAGATAGCTGTTGTTATAAGCAGTAACTTATGTTACTTTTATTTTAGAAAAACAAAATGTTTAAAAATGGGTCCAGTCGCGCGGGTTCAGAACGCGGGAGCGGGCTTTTTTGTTAAGTTAAATTCCACGCGGACGAAGTCGCGGGCTCAGCTAGTATTATATATAAAGGAATCAGTAGAATGCGAGGTTTTTGCATATAATTAATTAACGAATTGATGATATGACTACAAAAAAAAAATCTACTGGGATGTGCCAATGAAGGCGCTACCACATGATTTTGGACTATTTAACGACTAAAATTCCAACATTTTGTATTATAGGAACAGTAGATAAATAAGCATGGTTGCTAGCCAAGTTACCATCGACCCGCGGTATAGAACAAAGCGCTCCGCATTTGCAACGCGGTTGATGTTTGACATGAAGAGCTCTCAACATGCCGAGCCATCATCAGCAATATTGTAACTGTTATGTATAGTTACCTGACACTCGGCATCGCCGACGTAGCAGCAGTCCCCGGACACTGAGGTGGGCGACCAGAGGTGCTCGCCGCTGATGGCGGCCTCGCTCCAGTCGGGCGTAGAGCGCGGCACGCGCGCGCCTCCGCCATCGCCACTCCGTCTGAAACAACGAGCAAATACCAACCTGATGATAGCTCTCAACTAGACGTCGGAGACGGATGGATCAACCGACCGACACAGTAAGACGGAACTAAGTAGGCACTTGATATGGGCTAGAAAAAATGAGACGCGAGATATTTAAATAACTAAGCATACATTGGTAAAGAATGCTGTGTTTTATAGTTAAATTAATTTGAAGTAGCGTAGTTGATAGGTAGAGATAAAACACAATGAAAGTATTTGTACCAAAAGTCATTCATAGATTTTCATAATTATAGGTAATCTGAAAGGGTATACTGATCACCCTGGGGTACTGATTACGCTCGATTACATAAACAAGTAGGTACCTATAGGAAAGAGCAGAATCTATCACAGCTCAGTGTTTGTGAGCAATATCCATAAAATGAAGATAGGAATGACGACGCTTAACGGTTCGGATTAAACATTTGAGCCATAATGCTTTTATTAGCGATAGCGATATGGCGCCTAATTTGTACCGTGTCGCGTTATCGTTGGATCCGTCTGCTGATTTTTATTACATTTAACATTTACCACTGGCGAAATACCTACCTACCTAAAGTGGATGCGGTAATATTATTTGAAGAATTTCTAAACGTTATTTATAATTGATATTATTTTAGAAGTATCCTTTAGAATAATTATAAGTAAACTTCAAATTACTAAAATAAAATAAAAATTTGATCATATTAACGGGATTGTTCTGAAACGAACAAAAAATATTCGTAAAATAAATTATTATCAGAACTATTTCCCAGTATTTTGCATGTTAATCATCTATGGCAGCTACCTACTGTTACCTACGTGTGAAATAAAATAATAATGAAATAATTAAATTTTCCTTAATTACTTAATAATGCTCAGGCATTGCAAGTATTTGCTAAGAAGCATATTTGCTAGAACATAAGCAGCATCTGTAATGTGAACACCAAGTGGCGTTGTAAAGCGAAATTCCAGGCACTAAGCTTTGAGAGTTCGTTGACATGGCTCTCCCGAGGCTTGCATGTTTTCCATACAGCCGCCGGTTCCAGTGCAGCTTATAGCAAATACCAAACAAGCTATATTAAGGTATTTTATTTAAACGACGATAAACAATCAGAACATAGAAAATAATGACAATAACTTTTTGACAGCCTAGCTACTTTGTGCACAGATAATTAAAAAAAATTGTTTACGGTTTACGCTTGAATAAAAAATAGTCGTATGAAAATACAAAAAATAAAAGTAGTTTATTTAAAGTAGTGTATTTTTTTGTTCATTATCTTTTTTATTCATATTTAACCACATCCACCCAAAATGTATTGGTTAACTTTAGACCTTTTCGTTAACTTATGAAACTAGGATCTAGATAAACGATGTATTTTATTACGAAAGTAGAAGGTATATATTATTGTATGTATCTTTGAGTCCATATAGGAAAGGATATCTCTTTTATTCTTAAAACTGAACTAAGCGTATCATGACAAATAGAAACATTAACTAAGGTTACGTACTATAACATAAGTACCTTTAATCTAATAGTCCATAGCGGGAGTGGCTCGCCTCTAATGGTTTATCTACTCCATAGATAGCATATACAATCCTGTCAATGGACATCCGAGCGCGACGGGCGTGCGGGCACATATGGACCCGTATGGTGAATACGCTAAGTATTGAACACCTTAAACCAATTGTTCACAATCAACCCTCGAAACATACGTAACTATTAACTGCGGCTTTATTTTACATTGAATAGTGATTTTCTGATCTTGGAATAACCGGTATATGTAAAGGTAGAGGCAGAAACTTACAGCTATTTAAATGCTGATTTCTATTAAGTTCAAAGCAAAGGGAACCAAAAATAAAATATAAGGATAGAAATTTGGATAAAACACAAAGTACCAATATTCGTGTTTAACCTGATCATAATTTCATTCTTATTTTCACGTTTAGCAGGAAGTGTTATTTCTTAAGGATCATATTATGATTATAGGACTAAACACCCACGATATGGAGATGCTGCCGTGGCTTAGTACCTAAGCGTCGCTCAGTAAATCATCAATAGATATTGCAACGTTATAAAAAAATCGCTGGAGCGTGATTATCTTTTCTTTGGTTACATGTAGGCGACGATTAATAATGTTTAAAGGTTGCTAATACAACCCGAACGCATTGTTTTATCAATGTCCGAACCAAAAAACTCCCGCTACGTTGAAAATCAAACATAAATATTTTCTATTGAAGCTTACATAACATAAATTATAAAAAGGCAGAGAGATGTTAAAAAAGGCTACCTTTTTATCCATGAAAAATAAATTATTACTAAATGCATTAAAACCTATATATAACGTATCTGTTTATTTTTAAATCTTTCTTTGAAAAAAGAACAAGCCGATACAAAAAAGAACATCAACGTTCCATTTTTTCTGCATTCGGAATTTGTCAGTCACTCCCCAAATACATAATTTTATTTAAAACCGAATAAAAAATTAAAAATATACATTAGTAATATAAATCAAAACATTTTCAAACAATATTACCTACAGTTAATTGTGAGCATAGAGCTTTTACTAATATTGTGGATTGTGAGTATACCTACTCTCAAGTGAATTTAGGGCTTCGTTGTTCATTTAAGATTTTCCTAGTAAAACCCTGAAGTTAAACCTAGCAAGATGGACTGTGCCTGCTGTAACCGCACGATGGAAGGTTGTGCATCGATAAAGTGCAGCATATGCGCCTCCCAGTTCCACCTGGAGTGCGTGAGCAGCGAGCAGCTGGTGCCCAGTAGGAACAGCTGGCGGTGCTGCCGGTGCGAGTCCCTGATGGCCGCGGCGGCGGGACCCAACATAGAAACCGCCGTGACCGCATGAACTGTGCTAATTTGTCCTAGTAAATTGACTGTGAACCCTCGCCCAGACTTATTTGGAAATAGATGTATTTTGATTTACACGCGTTGTTTTATTAATTAGCTACTTTAGAAAGTATTAGGTGTGTATGATTACCAGTGGTGGCGAATTGCCAACGGGAATGATCCCCGGTGATGTACCTGATACTACCTACTATACCTACAGATTTTGATGAAAACTAAACTGCTTCGTGATATGAATGAGAATGACCTCAATCTCATTCAATATCATTCATATCATTACCTCACAGGTAATGATATGAAATTTCTTATGAATACGTACGGACGCTTTCTAACCAAACCTTGATAATTACCTTTGTATCTACATGGATAGTAAGTAGCCTATAATGAAATTATAATTGTTTTAGTACAAATCCTTGGGCAGCTTTGTGTGGTTGTATTCCTTTGATAAAGTCTTCAATACGGAAAATTCGTAGGATTAAGTATTTAAAAAAAAAAAACAAGCTGTGCCCGCGACTTCGTCCGCGTGGACTTTCATATTTATTCACCTTTTAAACCTTCTCTGGACTTCCACAAATAATTCAAGACCAAAATTAGCCAAATCGGTCCAGCCGTTCTTGAGTTTTAGCGAGACTAACGAACAGCAATTCATTTTTATATGTGTAGATATCGCCAGACTGACACCATGCTGAATGACTGCATGGTCCCAAACTAAGCTATGTACCGTACAATGGACTGTAGGCGATCCCAGTGACACCCAGACCAGGGCAAATTACGAAAAGGCCATTTCCGAAATTTGCCCCGGCGGGAATCGAACCCCCAACCACCATGTGCAGTGAGCCGAGCGGCCTACGCTCGAACCACTGCGTCAGGCGGTCGTCCTAGGTTAGGTATACAGTAGTGTATTATACTGGAATGTGCTCAATAGGTAAACTAGTGTGAACCGCGGTTAGATCTACTCGTATAAAGTAATAAAACAACAAAACGATTAAACCAGCTCGCCGTCGTGCGATTATTTCCTATTAATAACTGCAATATTCACCGTGATTTGTCCACGCAATGTTAGTGACCTCGATGGCAATCATAAAAACGGAAAACAATGGTGTCGCAAGAAAAAACGCCAGATTCATTTTGTGTCCAGTCAATTAAAAACGTGATGTTGCAATTTGAACGGCAGTCAGCAGTTGCTTGTATGTGTGTGGTTACTGGTTACCATTGAAATCACATGTAATTTACCCACGTTTGCTGCGGAAAAGATTGTCAAGTACATTTAAATGTAGTTGACATAATCGCTATTTTTTGGGACCTACGCGAAGTGACGCATACAAGCCTTTACCTGTGTACAAGGCGTTGTGTGTCACGAAATTCCATTTATCAGGTTTCATGATATTTTTTGCATATTTTCAACACTACTCCACAATTCACAAGTATAGGTAAGCATGTCCTAAAAATATTATCATCTACTACAAATAATAAACTGAAGTGTCTCTTTTTTAATGTCAAAATAACAGCTTTTTGCATACATATTATAAACTAGCTGCGCCCCGCGACTTCATCCGCGTAGTATTGGATTATTGGGTTAAAAAGTATCCTATATGTTAATCCCGGTTATGATCTATCTGTATTCCAAATTTCATCCAAATCCGTTCAGTAGTTTTTATACATACATACATACATACATACATACATCCACACTCACAAAGTTTCGCATTTATAATATTAGTAGGAAGTTAATTATAAAAAAAATATTATATTGTTCTACCTGTTCTTTGGCTAATCTCCGAAACCGTTGGACCGATTTTGACGGAACTTTCACAGAGAGATATCAGATGTTATTTTAGTGGCATAGTTATGTATAAGGGCACCGGGACAAAAATGAAATTGGGGGCCTATTTTAAGTAAACTAAATACATAAAAGGCGCAAAGCTACTTCATCATCAGCTCCTTATCGCCCACTGCAGAGGTGGGAGAAATTTTGTGTTTTCAGTCCGAGCTGTTCAACTGGTTTGTTGGTCGGAGGCCAAAAAATTAAAAGTCGAGAATTCTTCATTCAACTTACTTATTTTTTATACTATTATATAGATTTTTGGAACGTCAATCATGGAGGCCCAAGGGCCCTTTGAGCTTGTGGGCCCCGGGGCACTGCCCCGCCAGCCCTACGCTAACTACTCCACTTTATACAACGCGAGTGAAGTAAACGGTCCATCCACCTACTATTGTATTATTTTTGCATGTGGGGTCCACGGTCCATCGTTAATCAAATCTCTTCTTTTTTAATCCCTGATAGAATATTCGTCTCTGACGTTATTGAGCATTGGCTCCCCCAGTTCCATAAATTACAGCCTAGTGCTTACGTAATCCACCAATGTTGATACAAAGTTTCTTGTGCTGAAGTTTGTACAACTTCGAACAAATATTTGGCCTGTGCATGCGTCTGGGACCAGCCTTACTCCACGTGTATAAATAATAATTTAATAAGTACCCATTAAAATTGTAACCTTTGCCTTGAAAACGATATTACGTAGATAATAAATCTGATATAAGTATAGGTACAGAGTAGTGAAAATGCGTAGCACTCATTCTTTGTATACCTAAACCTAAAGACCAGCGTTAATGAGATAAATTACCACATATTTTTTTCATAATTTCGTACAAAATGTTGCACCTGAGTGATAGTGAGAAACAAGATATTAGTAGTTAAGTATTATTGCTAAAAACTAATAATTTGATGGTAAAAAAATATATTTAAAAACAGTCTAATAAATTTCGAATTGAATATCACATCTCGGCCCGGCATCAATTGTCAATCATTTTTAAGTATAATAGACACCGAAAATAATAGCATAATAATGGACAAAGATTACTTATTACATAATTAGCATCTATGATAAACACAAGAGGAGCATTGCTATTACCTACAAATATTCTTGGTCTATTTATTATTATGGACACTGCTGGAGAAAGGCCTCCCTCCCTTTGCCATTCCTCTCCATTCTAGGCTATAATAGGCCACTCTTTATGGTGCGAGCTTTATATTTAAAATATGATAAAAAATTGTCGCGATTTTTATACATTCAAATGACGCAGGATAACCTCGATGAGTTTGTCATCAGACTAGTAACCGCGGTGTTACGTAATGTTTGCCAACGAGTCAACCCTCATTAATTCAGAGATTATCCCTCGTTTGACTAAAGCTGCGGCTTGGGTGTAAATGTACTCATCCCGGCCACATCTAGGTATAAGAACACCTTTATTTAAGTTATAATGTAACCTAACCGGTATCTATAGGCATTGTACCACTATACTCGATAAAATTTAAGTCAATAAATTATTCCAAATTCTTTGGTTAAAGAGTGGTTAAATACTACTTAATAAAAGTTGTATAAAATGTCACGAAAGCGGTTTGTATCGATAAAACAGTCATAATGCGTTGTCATTTTAACCGCAAATGTTGTTGAGAATCGCCAAGTAGTACAAACATTGCGGTGTAAATTGATACTCAGCAAACGGTAATGATACAAAAAAATATTAATATAATAATGTTTCTGATGTAATGGAGTTGTGTGCAAAAGTGCGCTAATAATGACGTGTAGGAGAACCGGTTCTGCCTCGGAAGCATCTCGTAGTACCGGCTTAGGCTTACGACTCCACAAGGTTAGAGGGATAAAGCAGTGTATAAGCAGAATGTGCACAGCGTCACTAGACACTGCGCTACCTTGCCTTCGCACGGAGATTTCTTTTAATGAGGGAACATGGCGCAGACGGCTCTCTATTCAACCCACTACATTCGCTCCGCTCGAATGTAAAGATTACATTCGCTATTGTGATCCGAAAGCAATGACCTTCGCTTGATTGTCCAACCAGCTGCGATACTTGTGTAGGCAACTAGATTTCTCATTTACATTGAAATTACGAGGCGATGACGAATCGAAAGAGAAGTAAGATGTTAGCCTCAACTTCTGAACAATAAATAGACATGGCTTTGCAAAAAGGAACCAACTTACACTTACTCCTGCAGACTAAAATCAACCCTAGTTGAAGTGAGTGCAGGTCGGGTTTAGTTTGCAGAAGTGTGTGTGGATTGGTTCCATTTTGCAAAACTACGTCCAAATGTTGTGGAGTGTTTGCTAACAAAAATGTAAACACGGTTCATTCATGAACTCAGAATTCGAATAATGAGCAATTAATAGTAAGCTAAACGATGTTATGAGTAAGTAAGTATAGTAGTAGTTCAGTACAACCGGTTCTAGAGATGTAGATTAGTCAATTAAGTCTTATTATTTTAACGAACAATAAATTCATCTTAGGTAGTACTTATTTATCTGCATGCGTATCTAGTTATCCTACTAATATTATAAATGCGAAAGTTTGTGAGTGTGGATGTATGTATGTATGTATGTTTGTTACTCCTTCACGCAAAAACTACTGAACGGATTTGGATGAAATTTGGAACACAGATAGATTATAACCGGGATTAACATATAGGATACTTTTTAACCCAATAATCCAATACTATGCGGATGAAGTCGCGGGGCACAGCTAGTATGTAATAATACTGAGGTGACAAATATCTGTCTTATATCAATAGATCTAAAGATGCAATATACAGAGTGTAACGAAAACTGATACCATAGATTCATCTCATGATTCTGGACCCCCCAGAGTTGGAATTTTCCGTCGATATTGTCATATATAAAAAAAACCAGTATTTTTCCATTCCCAATTTATTTATTTTTTACCAGTTTTTGTTACGATGGCACCATCTATTAATTGTGATGTGCTATTGTAAGAGCTTCGACGATATGACATCGTGAACACAACATCACAATAAAAATATTCGATGCTTCAAAGTTCATTCCAAGTTCGTTCGTTCATCAACACTGACCCGAGGTACCTCATTCCCTTTTACTATCATAATAACAGCAGCACCGACATCTGTTACAGAACAATTAGAATGAAGGTTTTATCATCAGACTGTCTCCCTGACGTCGTGATCACAAAGGCTTGCATTACATTTGTCTGGATTTTTCTATTTAAACGTCATAGTTTAAGGTTTACGTGCTTTGCTTTGTGATTCTCTTCACGTAGATTATTTCCATTTTAGACGATCTACATTCTGATGTCATCTGTATGACGCACGAAGATTAAAGGGAGCTTATAAATAATAATGTGCTTTCCAAGCGGGGACAGATCATAATCTAACAAATAAATGCTGTACTGATGTCTGAATGAGCGTGTAATTACTTGAGGTCTCTTTAGTGCAAGGTCGTGTACCTACACAGGTACAGTCGACATCAAAAATAGCTTATACCAAGCTACTTTTGATCACAACTGTCCAAAATAATGACATTATTAAACACGGAATAATAGTATGACACCAAAAGTCTCTGTAGTATATTATGATTGCACAGGTTTTCGTATTGCGATCATATGGGTACTTAAGAAAACCGTCTGATGTCATTCGACTTATTCATTAAGAAGTGTTTAACATAACAACGTAATTCTTTTGGATATTTCATATACCAAGCAACCTCTTATGTTGACTGTAATATTGTGTCCCCTTTAGGAATAAAGCATTATACCTACTATAGATATCTATTGTAGGGGTACATGGGTACATTCACATTTCTTCAAGTAAGGTTTCATGTAATAAATAAATAAATAAATATCGCCAGACGAACACACCAACTGTATGGTCCCAAACTAAGCAACGCTTGTACTATGGGTACCGTACAATGGACTGGGGGCGATCCCAGTGACACCCAGACCAGGGCAAATTACGAAAAGGCCATTTCCGAAATTTACCCCAGCGGGAATCGAACCCGCAACCACCATGTGCAGTGAGCCGAGCGGCCTACGCTCGAACCACTGCGCCAAGCGGTCGTCGTAGTAATAGGTAAGTAGTCGAATATAAGTAAGTAAGTACTTATATTATATTTTGGTATTTTAGGTATGTGCGTTCCCCATTAGTTGTTACTTAAATGAAAAAGTATAAACTTAAAAAAAAAATTATTAGAAAACAATTAGTTAGTTTGTGGTCTAGGATCATGAATTTATACTTATGGGTGTACACTATTATGGGTAAGTATTCATGGAGGAGAAGATTTTTAAAGTTTTGTTAATTTTCATTTTGTTATTTATTTTTTAATGTATTACCTCCTCGGTATATGAATGTATTAAAATTAGTATTTAGATGCATTAAGTATAGTTATTTAGTCTTTATTATAAAAAATGTAACAATGCAGATAAAATATAGGTACTTTAAATTATACACACCTCAATCAATATTACCTGGTAGATAGGTACTTATATGGATTAATTTCCTGTTCACCTTTTAAAATTCTGAGATCTATACAAATAAATAAAATTGGAGTGTCTGTTTGTAATATCAAAATAACACCTTTTCACTTAATGCATATGAAAGTACATACGGCACATATAGCAAAAACGCGATTTAAAAAAAAATTGTCTGTCTGTCTGTCTGTCTGTGTGTTTGTTCCGGGTAATCTCCGAAACGGCTGGACCGATTTTGACGGGACTTTCACTGGCAGATAGCTGGTGTAATAGGGAGTAACTTAGGCTACTTTATTTTTTGAAAAACAATTAGGGTTCCACGAAAAAAATAAAAACACATGAAATCAAAGAGTATCTCCGAAACGGATGGACCGATTTTGACGGGACTTTCACTGGTAGATAGCTGATGTTATAAGCAGTAACTTAGGCTACTTTTATTTTAGAAAAACAAAATAAAAAAATGGGTTCTGTCGTGCGGGCTCAGAACGCGGGAGCGGGCTTTTTTGTTAAGTTAAATTCCACGCGGACGAAGTTGCGGGCTCAGCTAGTATTGATTAAAACTTGAATATAGGTAAATACCTATTTACTTAATTGTTTATTCAAAATTTTCATTCGCTCTTCTCTCTTCTGGGACAAAAAAATAATAATACTGACAATAGATTAAGGTAGGTACTTACAAAAAATATTTTTATGTTATAATTACTCGGTATACGACATTAGTTTGATACTGCCCAAATAAAAATATAAATAACGTTTATTTCTGATGTCTGCTTTAGACAATTGTTTTGTCAGCGCAAAATTTTTATTTCCAAACTATTATGAACCAACACCACCACCCCTGCAAACAATTTAAGCCCTCGTTACAAGCATTTTTATTTTTTAGTTCCAATTATTTTCCTCAAATAATGGATTATGTATCTTAGTTTCATAATTTTAGAGTTTGTTTTAGAATGTTATTTTAAAACCCACCGATCCGTTTCGCTGTCACGGCACGGTGCCGATGCCGTGGTTCCGCAGTCTAGTCGCCCGCCCTAATTGTCCTATATGTACGTATCCACTGGGTATCAAAATGCAGCTTATATTATAAACTAGCTGTGCCCGCGACTTCGTCCGCGTGGAATTTAATTGACAAAGTTTCATACAAACTCTCATCTCCTATTTTATCCCCTTGGGGGTAGAATTAATCAAAATCCTTTCTTAGCGGATGCTTACGTCATAACATCTACCTGCATGCCAAATTTAAGCCCGATCCGTCCAGTGGTTTCGGCTGTGCGTTGATAGATCACTATGTCAGTCAGTCAGTCAGTCAGTCTGTCACCTTTGAGTTATATATATATATATATAGATTTCGAGTGAGACGCTCTTGCTATAGAGTAAGTTGCCTCATACACTTCTAAGAGATAGGGGCCGACAGTAAAGATACCTAATTATACTTACGGCTAAAGCGCCCATCTAGCCCGCGAAGTTCAAATTTTTTGAGGTTTTTTAGATTTTTTTCATAATCTGACAATAATAAAAGGCACATTTTGTAATTCGCGAGAAAGACCGTGTGCAGTGCATTTATTAATATATCCAACTTACTGTAAAACATTTCAAGAACGACAGCTATCCAGATAATCTGGCAATTTTTGTATATTTAGTGATTTACTAGTATCATATCCACCGTGATAATATTTAGAGTAAGATAAATGTATTAATAAACGCACTGCATACTGTGTTTGTCGCAAATCACAAAATGTTGTCTTAAATGTTTTCAGATTTTGGATAAACTATAAAAATACTCGAAAATTTTGAATTTCGCGGGCCAGTCAGTCGCCTTCCTTACACCTTAAACTGCCGACATTTGTAAGATTACCTTTTTGGAATCAATAATAATTAAAAAGTAATTACTTACACAGTTGGTTGTAATTTCACGAGGTCATAGTCAGAGACAAGTGCAGGTAATTTACTTGAATGAAATGTCAATGCTATTCATTAATTTTTAATCTATAGATATAAATTTGTTTCGCTTGAAAGGTCACCGGAGACAGTAAATGTGTACAACGTTAATATGTCTCATTTTTGCATAACACAATGTAAAATTACTAACAAGATTAGTACTAAATAATCTAAATAGCAAAAAACAATCTACCTGCTATTTTTTATCGACTTTAAAGGGTACACGGATAGCGATTGTCTTGTGAGAATCTGATCAAGGATGACATGGTCAGTGAAGCGAAAACTTGTTTCAATATTGAATTGTTACCTACAACTGAGTACACAGATCCGTGACATGGTTAGAGGAACCTGTTAACATAATTTACAACGCATTTAACAAACATTTGAATGTATTCCAACACAAAAATAGGTGGAACAACTATTAAATATGATAGCAACATAATAAAAGCATATTAGGGGTTTAATAGCATCGGAATGTACGCAAACAATAGCGGATAAGTAATTTAATAATATATTAGAATAATCGACAGTCTATCCAGTTGATCTGTTATGGGTTTTAGCGTGCTTTTACTAGATAATAATACTATCACGAAGACATTGCCCCACTTTTGCAGAAAACACATTTATCTTTGTATGTTATAAATATCTATATCTTATCAATGATAACGGACCCACGAGGTTCATCTGTCACATTCTATGTTGTCAGACAGATGCTGGTGTAAATCTCTTTTTGTAATTGCTACATTAACTATTAATTTTAAGAAGATACTTAGAAAACATTGATTTTTATCTCTCAGACCGTTACATTGAATAATAATATGCAGGTAGATATGAATCAGAGTTCTAAAATAACAGTGTCCTGTATGTATACCTAATCAAGGGATCCATACCAATTCTTATGACAGTTGCGTAAGACCTAGTTTCTGAATTATTGTTCTAGACATTCTGTGCTCGTAATAGTCTAGCAAGCAAAGTAAATATTATAATATACCTGCGTCCTTTGCATCGTCGTTTCAGTTTGAGGTTAGGGCATTTTTTGAAAACAGAAAACGATACGCCATCTAAGAACCCCATGTTCACTAACGTCACGTATTCATCACAGCATAATAGGTGAGGTAAAATTCGATTTATATCACAGATGTGGTGCGCGTCGGAGGCGGCATGCGCCGTGACTAAGCGATTAGCGCGACCACGGAGCCGGCCGGGCCGCGGGGCCCGTGGAGTCTGCGGCGCCGAGTACCGAGCTGAGCGTGACACGGCGTGCACTGCGCGATGCACTCCGCTGAACGTGCCGCGCTCGCAACTACACTTTGTCTATGCGTGCTACAAGGACCCCCGCGAACCTCGGCTCTCAATGAACACCGTCAAGTTTACAAACCGGCAAATGGTAAGACACGTGTGGGCTCAGCGTGCCCACCTACGACTATTGTGCGCCACTCGCCGCCAAAGATTTTTAAGTGGACGTTCTATTTATTCGTTAAATTAAGACCTTCCATTGTAAAATTTACCGTCACGCACTTTCAGCCAAATATTTTAATCTGTATTTCTTGCACGATAGAAGCGATTTTCTGTTAAATGAGATTGTAGGAATGTTAAGTAGGTGATCAGTGAGGTATCTCGAGCATGATAATATCTGCATTGTAAAAGCTTTATCTGAGTGTTGATAACATCCGCTCGTCTCCGTCCAGTCCCTTGACGACGATATAGGGATTCCATTATAGATATGGGACTTCTAATTGTTAAATGGTATTGTTCTTGGCACATTTGTTTTGAGAAACTTTTTATTAAAGTCTGAAGTGAAGTGCAGAAAAAGGTTACCTAGGAAAATGTGCCAATATTTTAGAACGTTATGAAATACCTATGCTTAGTAAGATAATTTACATTAAAATGTGTGATTAGTTTGGGTTCTAGTACAATTAGGCGCGCGCGTTGGTATGTCAGGTCCAGCTGTATAAGTGCGTTTGTTTCGAGAAATATACGGAACGAACCATAAAATGTTCAGATGATCAATCTTACATAGGACCCAATCATAATCCAGCGCCATCCTCAAAGGAAATGAGCGTTTATTGGAATTCAAAGCGATGTAGATGTTGATATTTAGACATTTGGTTTGAATATGGCTATCTAATAAAGTTATTTCTCCAGCTCCTTTCTGACTTATTGTACGAATAACAAGACACTAATCTTCTAATGGAATGACCGAAGATTTCCTACTAATATGTCGAGAAAACACTCACGAAACAAAGCCACACGGAGCGAAGTAAATTACATAATAAACCAATTACATACTTATGTCTAGTAAGTCACTTAAGGCAGTTACTCCCGTTCGTTTCTGAGGATCCCAGCCAACTTAGCTAATTCTCTAGAGCCAAACTAAGCCCAAAATTTACCCGTGATAAGTTATATGTTTTCCAACGACATATTTATATAAATGGCTTTATTATGTAAGGGTCTGTTTAGAAGAGATCCACCCGATCTGCAAGACCCCCGCAGGCGAACGGCACAGCCTGTTGGTAGTTTTGGAAAAATGTTACAAACTGCAATTTTGTAGCCGACTTGCAGTCTAGTTACATCTCGTCTGAATATACCGTAAAGTTTAATATAACACTTTAAAACAATTATGCTAATTTGTTAAAAGATGGATATTGAAGTAATTATTGTGCAAATGTTGGAGCAACATCTCCTAATGGTACCTACTTTGTTTGTTGTCATTTTTTAAATGTGTCGACCGCATCGCTTTATTGGCAAGAGGAAAACTTTGTCATCGCACTAACTTCAACGGCGTCCCGCCGGTGTTGCTACAGCTATATAAAGTATTTAAAAATAAGATGAGTCCAACTTTTCTCGTGCTACGTTTTTTTTTGAAATGAATAATGACAGTAGTGGAGCTTATGAATTTGCTGTTTGTTGTATAAATGATTATGTATGCATAAATATGTATCTCGTACCGATTTCACTTGAGGTAAATACAGATAGCGATTTTTACTGACATGAAAATCGAATATGGTGGATTCATATTTGATTGTGTGCTGCAGGAGATTTTAAGAAAGAATATTGACATATCAGTAGTACATCTATTTGGAACAGAATTTACGTTTTTTACTTTTATTTCGGGGAATTTTATTTTCAAAACAGCCGCGAACTATTTTAATAACTTTATACCTAATGTAACTTATTATCCTTATTTAAGTAACTTCATTTAAACACAGTCTAAAAAACTATCCGTCTCGACATTTTCCTGTTTACTTATCGCAGCAAACCTCCTGTTTACTTTTGAGAAAAAAGGTTCAATTAGTTGGCTGTAAGTATCCCGTGCGAAAGCCAAGATTTCAGAAATGCTTTCTTAATTTTCTGGCACGAAATAAGACGAATCAAAATAATGAATCAATATTACTTAATTCCTTCTAAATGCAACTAATCCAAATTGTATTGCAACAACACGTTGATCATGTCAAGTTTACAAAAGTGACTTCAAATATCTGAATTGCTAACGATGTGCAAAATTCCAATCAGAACCGGATTGATTTTTTAAACGAGTTCAAGGAGCTTCTCAATTTGTTTTTTTTTTCTAATAACATTATTTTTTTCCAATAAGAAATAATTCATAGAGAAATAATTTCGTAATATTAACACATCAGACACGAACATCGAATCGTAACCAATCCATCAATGATAACAACGAAAGCTTTTCTAATGTCTCACTCAACCAACTCTTTGTCTTAATGGCGATCGGAATGTTGAACAAACTTAGTTCGCGTCCATTTAATCACCTCAAAGTATAAAACCAGATTAACTAGTCGACCTCCAAAAGTTTCTTCTGGTAATTTTATAAGACAACCGGTAATGTCTGGATTGTATGAACGTGCCTGCATGATTTAGCTATTAAATAACGAAGCTGTGCTCTTTTATTTTAACTTTAATATCAATCAATTTATTTGATGAAATGGTTACAGGTTCGGTTCAATGGATCGGTTGATTTGATTTCAGAGCGGGAAGGGGCATTTTTTGGATATCCGCGCCTAGGGAGAATACGCCCTTTATATGAGTTGATGACCACGAATAAATCGGAAAAAATAGAGAAGGAACTCTTACTATCAGATGTACCGTCCGCCAGTGCACCTACCTAGGTAATAAAACAAAAACTCGTGACAACTACAAGTGTGTAAGGCGCCAGTGTGATCTCATGGCAGGAGAGTCGCCCCCGGGACTGGCCGTCCGGGCCATCGCCTGGCTGTCCCTATGGGAAATACATCGCAGAGTGCGGGGCAAATTTCGGAAATGGTCTATTGGTAATTTGCCCTGGCATGTGAATCTAAAATGGACAATATTCGCGGTAAGTATTGTAGTATAAATCAATTACTAATGCACATTTATAATACCTAATGAAGTAAATGACGGCCAGGTAACTGCATAATTACCTCGTTACATTTTATTAGGTTAGATATTAGGTGTACAAGTATGCTTTATCAAGAAAGAAGAAGGTAAGTAGGTAGGTATGCTCCCTCTAGGTATCTGACCTAACATTATTTGTCTGTAGATACAACATTTGGTAAAAACTGTTTCAATCATCGATGCGGAATTTTATGATAACTGGAAACCCCGCAACTTCAGACAAGATTCAATTTAAAATTTCCAAGGCTCAAAGGAAATATGTATACGGTCGGAATATTTCGTAAAGCGAAGAACTTGAGGCTCGCAACTTGAAGGTTGGCGCTTAATTTATTTAAGGTGACAGAGTAGAACATTTCTTTTCTGGGCAAAAAATAAAAGGTACAGCTCCGTATCTCTATTAATTAATTAAGTCGGATTAATTAGACGTTTTAAGTGTATTTTATGAGGAGGGAGGGAGGTGTTTATTAGGGCGGAGACCGGGCGCAGATGGTCCGCACAGGAACGGATCGCCTGACGATGTACGAAATGACAGCCGGTCGTTACGACTTATAGCCAGATGTTAGGTCTCTGAGCAATATTAATTTCATCAACGTTTACAATTAATAATAAATCGTTAATAAAAGGTTTATTTTGGGTACCGCGCACGTTTTTTTTTTATTTGTCTAAACCATTAGGTAGTGAAAGAAGAATATATTTGTCGTAAGTCAAGGCTACATACCTAGAAAGATTTAACCCTACATACGCATCGAAACAATATTTATACTAACACACAATTCCATTTATTATATTTGCCAAATTAATTCCATGTAGTAGTATAAGTATAAGTGTTAATGATGTATGTACTTCAGCCAAAAATTTAAACGTCGATAAGTAGTTTCAATCTAGCCCTTCTATTATTTACAAAATCTAATTTTTCATTTTACATACTAAGTAATAAAAAACCGGATATAATTGTCATAAGAAAGTCAACACGCAGGCGAGAGGTAAACATATGTTTAGATATGTTTTGCTTTTAAAATGTTCCTTTAGAACGGTGGGTTAGGAATAAAATTAAAAGCTAGCCTTGTTAACGACACGAAACCCTTTACGGCGCGGTGTGGATACTCCATCAAAATGAAATTGCACGAACACCTACGAACCTCTGTTTCAAACACACATCATTGCGAACGTTGTAGCCACTAATTAAAACAGTTTCCTTTTGTTTTTGACACCATAGAAAGTACCTACTTTACTAGCAGGTGATGCACTTATCCCTACAAAAGTATCCCCACCCACCAGAAGGATAACGCTACTGCGAGAGATAAGCAAACGATTCAATTCCTCTTCTCCCAACCAGTATGATTATTTCCCACTAGGTAATGTGATTGCAGGGATTATTATATCAATTCGGGGGATGAAAACGGAATAAAAGTTAAATGAGAAATATAATAAGACGGATCCCCGCGGGATTCGTTGATGGATCAGGCCGGAATCACTCGTTTGTACCTCTTTTTAACTCTTCCGCAATAAGGTTCTTTCTCAGAGTTCTTCAGTCAATGCAACCTTTTATTGCTAGTGTAAAATGATACATAGTGACTTCGGGATGTAGAGAGTTATTGCTTCCTCAGAAGTAAGAGGAAAATGCCATGAAAGCAACCATTTACTGCACCCATCTCGCGAAATGTAGGAAGATAAACTATCAGATAGGAGACAGCAAATATATCCAACGTGATATTTGCCTTGTCGTAAAGTTTTAACTATCTGAAAAATATAGGTACCTAGTATCTTTCCAGTCTCTATAACGTCTCTTAAAAATTTAACATAATAATAAAACCGGAAATGGTGAATAACAGTTAGCATTTTCCGCAATCCGCAAAACATTCCGTGACTTTTCATTAAAGTGGCAGTAGCATATAATACATACCTACGTACCTTCCTTCTTTGGGTGGTCTATTCCGACCAAGATTACACCAAAATAGCTTATAATATAAAGGCTACTTGGTTTTGTTTGTGTGTTTAATGTTCAAACGTCCTATATTTCTATGTGTTCAAAATAAATTTCAGCGTTGCCGAACAGTTTTTAGAACAATGTTTGACGTTTTTAACATAATCTACCTACCGATTATTTAAGGAACTGCTTGACTTTACTATGTAATTGTTATTATTTTGTAATGCATGTTTCTAATTCTAACGTCGGCATGGCACAATTGCGCTCTACCGGAAGCCGCAAGCCGCTTACTGCAAACTGCAACTTTACAGGCAATCCGAGGCGGTAAAACCGCAAGTGCCACTTTGTTAGGTAAGGATAGGTACAATTTAAATGCTCACTAAATTTAATATTTTCCGACTACAATGGTAAAATTATTAATGTTTTATTTTTCATCAATTTAGGTAAGTATGTTACCTATGTTATATTATGTTACAAAAAAGGTTTCAAATGTAAAAAATAACTACGTCGCGTTAGATTAGCTTAGGCCGGCGTTAGATAAGAACGACTAGAGCTCTCCAACATATTAGGTGTCTATGGAAAGGGCTAGAAATTATTAATGCTTTGTATGAATTTTTTAAACAAAATATTCTTAACCGCTCAGGGTATCGGGTAACGGTAATTAACAGTGGCCGTGCACTGGCCGTGCTCGTCCTCTAGGACGAGGCGATCCTTGAGGGGTTAATATTTTAGTTGTAGGTACAAGGTTCATTGCTGGTAGGTAAGCGTTAAAATAAATACATGCCTTTTATTAAAACAAATCCGGTGATATTTTAAAATTATGCACTAGAATAATAGGATTAACTTCTGTGTAAGTTTCTGTATTGTGGTACTTATATAGTTTTGGTCCATAAAAATGCCGCAGCATACTTGGTTCGCAATAGCTGTTTGGTTTTTTTACGTCCGCAAAGGAAGGAATTCTCTCATACTATAAAGTTAATCAAAATATATAGTCCATAAATTCTCCACAACCCGTTAAATCAAGTTACACACAAATCGTTCAAGTGGGGTCAGAATATACAACCTATAAAATAGCTTTACGCCAACAATCATAAAGCCGGTAATATATTTTGTAGCTAACTTATCCGCCTGGCATCTTTCATCATTTCATCGCAAAGGAGAGGAATAATTCTAGTTATCAAACTTTATCATCAGTGACCGCATATACCGCAGAAAGGTAGCAAATGTCATGACAACTTGTATCCCTAGGGATTAACATCACCATTTGCGAACATTGAAACGACTTGTGGCGATATTTATTCACGCCGAGCTATGCTGTGGAAGAACGCACACTTCAAATTAGATGTAGGTAGTCTTCAAAGCGGGTAGGTATAATAATTATGTGCCCACGATATCGAGTGGGAGCCTCTTGACATTTCGACGTTCGAGTGGCTCCAGCAGCTAATACTACTACGAGCACACTGGGTTGGTGGAACAATTTAATTTTCAATCACGATAGGGCCTGTTCCAGGGCACAGGCGAGCCTCGCTTTGATTGAAGCTCATTTTGCTCTCGCTCGCATAATGAAATATTTCAAACAGGTGCTCTGGTCTATGATATACTCCATTTTCATAGAGCTACTGAATAACTTTTGGTAACACAAGATCACGCTTGGCGGGTTTACCGCCAGATATTTAAATTCTATGATTTTGCAGTGAGCTATTACTTACATGCATTAAAAGAAAATTAAGTACCGTAAGAAGGCTACTTCTATATTAAAATATGATTCAGGTAAAGTCGCTTGTGACAAACCAAGCGCTACCTATATAGAGCTCTGTGCCGCGCTAGCGTTAACCGGAGTGGAGAGAGGCTCAACTAACTATTCCAATCAATCAGAAGCACTTAACCGATATATGAAGTTAAGAAGCTTTTAAATGTTACCCACCTGAGGCATTCGATATATTTGAGAAGTTAATGTCAAATTGCGAAAGCAGGTTGATAATTGACAAATGGAACTCGAAAGCCCGACGGGCTGGGAACTAATTGATTTCGCAAATTGACAGATCCATTCCCGTTTTGTATGTACCTTGTATTTAATAATTCAACCGGCCAAAGTTCGCGTATTGAGCGCCCCTTCTCTTCAATCTAAGTATGTGTATTCAAACGGGCAAAAAATCCTTTTTACATACACTCCCTGACTTTCATTCAACATAACGTTTGGGTGCACGCTGAGAGTAATCAAAGCTTCCTGAACCATTAAAATTCCTTTAACGATTTCATATCCTTTGATCGATTGAGAGGGATCACTTTGCAACCCAGACATAAGTACCTTTGCAATTTGTTAAATAAAATCTTTATGGATGTTGTCCTAAGAGCTTAGCGTCGTATATTGTGTAGTGCGTGACGTCAGAGGCGCGTTACGAACGTCGCGGGTGTCTCGAACCTGTTGCTGGAGCGGCGCGACACACGTGGCTAGAATGTTAATTGGCTCCTTGCCGGATACAACGTTCTTTGTTCATATCGCAGGTCTGTCCGTGTATCGCGTGTTTGTATCTAACACGCACTGCTTAATTATTTCTCACGCGAATGTGAGAAAATAGAATTCGTCGCACGTGCGGGATCGTCCCACCAGAAACTAGAGATAATGAAAAGAAATGTATCTGTGTCCACGTCAATACGTGGTAACATCGATACGTTTCCTTCGTTGCTATGTTTGCAAAGTGAACTGTTTTAATTTTTGTGGGGTTAAGTGGGTTATTCATTGATTGACCTCAATCGCCTAACAATAACGTCGTCGCAGTGAATAGACGAGCCTCCGTCCCGGTGCTACGTTCTAAACAAACTTTATAAGTAATATTCTTGAGTAGATATTCAAGCGCAGATTAACAATTTTTTTTTTTCAAATTTTTGATTTTGAATAGGTAAATAGATGATACTTTTACAGACCTTATAACCCTGAAGGCAATTTTAGATTTTCTTTTGAATCTTATGGCATGTCGTCTTCGAGCCAGGGCGGCGGCGCCCGCGAGGAGCGCGCCTTCAGCTTCGCCGTCGGTGAGGGTCTCCTCGCCACTAGAATGCGCCAGGCCCTGGCGCGCGAGCGCAGGCCGGGGCTTGGAGCTGCCCGCGGAGCCCCCGCCCCTGCCCCAGGACAGCATGGAACTCCGCAGGGACCTGAGCGTCTCCGTTGTACAGCCCCTCTCACTGGCCCGCCGTCATGCAACAACATATCGGCGCGCCGGCGGTCGCACACACACAAACCACAATCACTTTTCACCATTAAAATCACCAATTGATTATTCTACATGCTCTGACGGAGATGAGTGACGTCACGGCTTATGTGAATACGGTTACCTCAAGCAGGAAAACACGTGGTTGGTTTATGCAAAGAATGCGAATAGAGTGAGCGGCGTGCGCGCGCAGTGCCCTCCCGGCATCATTATCACTGTGCAAACAGTGGTATCTACGGCGCATACATTAACGGTGATCACATATGAATGCGGGCAACAGGGAGCTATATCCTATGCTCTACAACAGCACGCACACAGGCAACTTCTTTCTATCATTTATCTAAATCGATCATCATGTCGTCGGCGCACTAACAGCTGTATTATTAGCGACCAACTCGAGGTCTAGTGGTTCATATTGAACAGATCGTCTGTGTACTGTTCGAAGCAATTAAACTACCATTGGAACGTTTATAATAATGGTCCGAAACGTCAATTACTGGACGAAATGACCGGCTCGATGTTCTACAATGACAGACAATATATATAGTGAGTCATGTTCTGGCGGGGTTTTAGCCTTGAGAACGGGAATATTTAATTAGTTTCGTTTGAATAATAAATACATAACGTCACGAATAGGTCTTTGGTTTTGCGTAATGATTTACCTAGTGTTCAATTCAAACTACTTCATTATTTGGTTCGTCTTTCGATTATTTTCGTGTCGTAATAAAACAGAATCATACAAAATGACGACGGTTCAATATGCGTGTATTGATTACAAAATCGATAAATTGGTCACACAATTTATTATGTCCTTGGCACTTGTTTTGTGTTATAGAATATTTTCAGTTTCACGACAAAATTGTTTAACTCACGGCACTAACACAAAACAATAAAGGTTCACTGGTGAGTTCAGACGTGTTCGGTACAGGGAACATACGCGTGAACTAAGGAGTACAAACGTATGCGCGGGCGCCGGCCGCGTGCCGCTTCGTCTCGCCGCGCACCGTGTCGCGACATTCGCGCCGAAATAGAAATGCTTCCACAAACCATAGCCACGCCGCACGAGATCAACTCTCATCGCCTTGTCACCTTGACGAAAGTTGACCCATGCACATAGCGACATAGATAATTTGATTCGCAGATAACATTTCAAAGACGTTTGAAGTGCTGGGTTACATAAATCGAATATCGAATTGAAGAAACCTGCCTTCTCGAATGGCAACAGATTTCTTGAGTTATAAGATTTTTCATTCGGCTACAAATATTAATGTCTTGAGTTCAGAGACAAGTCTCACGATTTCTAGGGACACCCATGGAACCTCAATTGGATTATGAGTGGGTAAATTACTATAGTAATATGCAACCATATCATACAACTATACATGTAAGTGATTACATAAGTTAACGTCGATAATATTGCATTCCAGCAGCACTTGAAGGTTAAAATATGAAGTAGGTACATGAGCATAATCTCAAATGCAGAATGCGTAGAAAATCTTGACGGAACTGTGCTGAACAAAGTACTGAAGAACAATTAACTAAAGCGTGCATGGGAATAAAATATTTCAAGAGTAATATAGGCATTTGCCGTTTGACACCTGTCAAGAAAATTATAACTTTCCTTCTTAGACCTTTTAAAATCTAAGCTTTCCTTGCTCTTTCATACATGAATTAACCATAGTTGTGATAATTTTCTTTGCACAACTTCGTATTTATTGTTGTCAAAATCTGACTCGACAAGTTATAAAGATCTCATCATCATCGCAAATTCGTACATTTTAAACGTCTTGCCTACTTAATTGGATTTCCGAAATACTAACCTTGGACTCTTTATGAAAAATTAAACACCATTTTGCGAAGCAGATGCTCGGTCAAGACTGGACAAACGAGACAAAAAAATCCATCCAATTCCAAAAATAAAGTTCCCAGGATACTGTATTCACTCAATCGCTAATTTCCTGAAGCCTCGAATTACACGAATCGCGTTCTATTTAGAGTCCTCACATGCTATGGAACGTTACGTTACAACGATCTATCTTGAACGCTGTCGAATCTAAGTCTTATCTATCTCGTTCGTTATATTGGATTACACACTATGCCATGATATTATTTTATCCTGCTCAACAAACAATTAAGAAGGTCGCACATGTATCATCTTAATAATCTGACCAGTTATAGCGAGGTACTTTATCATCTTCAATTACTTTTACATGCTCACGAAATCCGGGATGACAGTCCTTAGAATACAAGAGTTGATACTAAAGGAGACTGATAACTGTAGAAGGAAATTCACAAATACATATTGATCGAAGAGTGGGATCAATGCACTCATTTGGGCCTGTGCCTTATAATTTGGGGTTGGCACAACATCTCGCTAGTCGCACCCTAGGACGATTTCACCACTGGACGCGCGATCTTGCCTTTCTTTCTCACGTATATCCCGTAAACCACGTGCCGCGAAACATTAGCCTTGGTCGTTTTACGCTGTCTGCACTAGCATGAAGTGTTGTTACTATTTAATAAGTTAAAGACAGTGACAGCGCGTCATGCTAGAATAGTGCACTAATAGTCCGCGCCCCGCGAAAGTTGGTTGAACAAGTTTTCATACTTTATCGAGTGCTTCGCACGTCCAGCTGTTAAGTCGTCCTAGGTCGCACCCCACACATACATAATTATCTCTCACGCCAACCAACATTGAAATCTGTTGGCACAGGAGTCACCAGTACTGGAAATGTGAAACTAAAAATGGTAGTGAGGCAAAATGTTCCAAAAAGGAGAATGGGAAAATTGTAGTCAGAAAGAGATAAAATAATCACCAGTGAGAAGAAACATAAACATTACAGTGCAATGGCAAGTGCAAGCTACCCGTGCCTCCAGGTCCAGCCCGCCGTGTTCTACTCTTTCCTGCTTTTTCACGGACGCCTTTGAGTATTGCATTTCGAGTGAGCAGATAGTCGACACGACTAATGAAGAATTTCATTACGACCAGAGCATGAATGTGACGCTTGTCTTTGTGAGTTTGAATTGAAAACCGAATATTTACTAAATTAAGACGGATAATTTAATACTTAGTACATATAAAGAAAGAGTTTTAAAGTGAACAGAGTAAGTAAGTGGTACCTAATATCAAGAGATGTTGTTTCCGATTGAAAGTCATGTCAGGACACAGAACAATGATTTACTGCGAATCATTCTTCGCGTTAAGCGGTATAATATTACTTTAATGGTAATGACTAAGATTAATCCAGACTGTTTGCTACTAATGTAGGGCATTTACTATTAAGACTCCTTGGATGCTGACATCTTGGCGGTATTGCTATTGTGGTACGAACCCAACTCTTATGACCAAAACAGCACAACTAAACCAACTACTGGGTGCGGCTTAAAATTGACTCAACAAACATGTTCACTAACAATACAGCCATAGCCTTCACACGTATTAACACAGCAAGTACTAAGGTACCTCTTCAATATCTGTAATGGTATAAAACAAAATCCCTACAAGCGTCTGTATATTTGTCCGCTCTACTAAAGAACCCAACTGTTTTTGATGCGATTTTCACTATCATTCAGAGAATTCCCTCCGGAAGGTAAAAATGGATAATACCTATAATTTTTAATTTAATTTGTTATTAGTAGAAGTCCGTGCGAAGCAGGAGCAGGCAAATACATGTTTTCGTTCATTCCCACTTTTTCTTACCTTGGACTAGGTAGGTAACTAATACACGTAAATATACCCACGCGTCTACAGACATGCTTTTGTCACTTTACAAAACAAATGTGCCTGCCCCAAAATAAAAACATCTGAAAGTAAACTAGGGCCGTGTTTAATGAAACTAATTAACGAGAACACTGTCGTCGGTATTACCATGGGGAATGGCGTAATACACGCAATACGACAATGGCGTAATACACAAGTATACTTACATACTAAGATACTTATTATTTATTAGGTGGGTATACGCAATTACGTAGATACAATATAAGGTCGTATTTTAATAATGCGCGATATTTTGCGTAGCGTCGTCGTCTTTAGGTAGTTATAAATTTGAGGTGGATCTAGAACAAAAAAATCTGATAGTTAAAATATTTTCTGTTGATTAGTACAGCTGGTTGGTAGCGAGTGATCTAATCAAAGGTCAGATGTAGATAGAACCGTTTTTTTTTCTGGTAATTACGTCATGTACAGCATTTATTAAGACACCATGCAAAATATCGAACATTATTCAAATTATACCTTATGAGTGTTTTACAACGAACCTGCCTAGCTACCTTAAAGTGTTATTATTATTATTACTAATTTGATTTTTATACTATCACGGTTAAGAGGTAGACCGATGTGCAATTTAGTTACCCCCGTTTTGCAGATCCCAATAGATAATATCTTACTGACGCTTTAGAGTCTGAAAACGTATGAAAATCACACCTGAAATCCGCGCAGAGGTAGTCGCAGATGCGTCGTTATACCTATTTCGTAATAAGTATTTCATCCTATCAATAATTTATAATTAGATCACAATGTAATAATGGCTGGCAAAACAATTTTCACTAGCTAATTCGCATGCCGTTTTCAGTATAACTACAGGGTTGAGTGCTCATTACTAATAATTATATGTAATATTAATATAGGCCTTTTTCTGTCCTACTCCTGGGTACGGGCCTCCCCTCATTACGAGGAGGGATTTGAATTTTGATTCAGGCCGTAATCCACCACGCTGGCGCAGGGCGGGTTGGCGGATTTCACATGTCTTTCGAAAATTTGTTAGATTTTCTAAGACATGCAGGTTTCCTCACGATGTTTTCCTTCACCGTAAGCGAGTGATAATCATATAGAAATTATGATTCGCTCATAGATTCCGAAAAACTCAGAGGTGCGAGCCATTGAACCCAGGGCCTGGTGCGCGCAAGACGCGTGCTTAACGAATCAGCTATCACTGCTTCATTAACAACTTAATTACCAGTCACTAGTGCTGCTCACTTCTGAAACTAGCGGAGTGATTTCGAGTTAATTGCACCGAACTTTAGGTGTGACTCAGGGATTGCGGGAACCGATGACGAAACATTTCACAAGTACATTCAAGTGACGAACCTAGTCGAAACAACTTGGCTTTCACGCCAAACTGGGGAGGCACTTATGCCCCTGTCTTACGAATAGTTCAGAACACTATTGTCGTCGAGTGCTTTCGATTTTAGCGGCCATTCACACGAAGAAGACGACACCGTTTTGTCTGTACATTTTTTACAGATAATACAGTAAAATGTTTGTAAATTATCGGTGCGGTGCTTACCGTGTAAATTACCAGTTATACCTACGCGTTGGTTTATGATCGCAAATAATCTAGGTGGGAGCGATCCTAGCCGCGCTCAGACCAGGATAAATTACAAAAACGGCAATTCTAGAAGTTAAACATGACGGGGTCGGGAATCAAACCCGCAACCACTCGGTGCAGTGCGAAAGCGGTCTTTAAATAGTTATAAGTCATTTACTAAGCCGTATAGCATTATGTGAAGACATAATTATGGCTATAGAAATGAGCTAATTAGGTATACGGATGCCATTTGTTTAGGTCGATACAGATAGATAGGTTAATTAGGTATCAAACTTTAATAGGCTCGGTGGACGGATACACCAAATTCCATCATAAAAAATGTACAGTCAATACCATCAAATAAATGAGGTACCTACCTTAGTGAATAAAAAATAAGTAAACTCTATAAAAGCAACAAACAGAATCGCACTAAAATAACTACACCGCACACGTGTGTTTTACAATAACATCCCTTGTTTTCGTGTTGTATGTATGTAAACTCAAATGGTATTCGTTTGCATCAATGTCCGTGTAGAAATACAAAATGACGTATCCATGACGTAGGTAGTACCTACTTGCTACGTAGCCGATCCTCGAATATTTATTGCTTTATATCCACGAGCTTATACGTTACTGATGTAGTATCAACCATCGATAATAGTTAGATTTACGCGTCAATCGCTATGTCAGTAGCCAAAAATAAATGCCGGAGCCAGCATCGGCGCGGCGCGGCGCGAGAGCACGCGACATTTTGCGCGCAGTGCGCAGACGCCGACGGAGGGATCGCCAGGACATTTGCCAAGTGATAAAACTATTTATAGATCGCAAATATGCGCGTGACCGACCACTTCGGAATACAGGTCTATTTTAAGTAGACAGTGTACAATAAAGAAATTTTCTAACATAAACACGGAAGCAGAGACACATTCTTGACATTGTTCAGTGTAAGTTTTTTCGTGGAAATGTGTTTTCAAAATCCGTTTTCATGTGAGAAATATGTCGTTCAAGTAATAGGTGAATAAATATAGAAAGACTAACACACTAAATGCCCCACTAGTGGACTGGATGCACACGTGATCTGATGGACTTGGGACATGGTGGACTGGGGTTGATCTCAGTAATACTCTGACTATAGAAAATTAATAAAAGTTCATTTCCGATTTTTTTCCCGGCGGGATCGAACCCGAAATCACAGGTACCTACAGTGAACTGAGACACTCTAACCACGCCTAGCGAACGCCAATGTGAAATATTCATAATCCACAAAGCTGAATTGCAAATGTTATGATTAATTATGTAGGCATGTTGTTCCTACCTCACGATGCCATTTATAAAAAAAAAAACTAAAATATAAAAGAAGAGTAGAAAAACCTTTGCTCCATAATTCACAACGCACGCGTGGTTCATAGCTTTACAATAGGGCCTGGCACTTATGGAACGAACATTGAAACCAAAGATATGCAAGACATGCTTCTAATAAAAGATCTAGAAGTAGCTCATAAATATTATGAGTCTATTTTGTGTTCATATTATTTTGCCCAAGGTTTTTAAAAAAGTATAAAATGTAAAGAGAAGTTTTGTGTTCCCAGCCTGCCTTCTTCTTTTGTTTTTTCTTGAGATTGGCCCTTTTGTGTTGTATATTTATGTTTATTTATACAGTCTACTATTACAATTTCTTTGAGTCCAATGCTGTTATTTTCTTGGTTGCATCGCCCTCACCCGACGATGTTTAAAAGACCAGCTCCAAAGAATATAATTACCAGATAATAATACCAAATAATAGTTTAATGGCTAAGTGATTAGAGATTATAATATACAAGAGGACGTATATATAAATGTAGTGGCCACACCTCTTAAACAATCCCAGTGTCAATTTTCAAAGCAGCCCATTTAGTACCTGGCATCTGTGTGACATTAGTCAGGCCGAACCCAACTTAAGTCTACCCAAAACTGAGTGCTCTCCAATCTTTGTGAATCCGGATTAACAATGAGGTTTTCCGGTTATTCGGGACAGGCTCACTAATACCAAACTTACTAATATTAAAACGCTGTCCCTCTTCATGTGTCTTAAAACAACGTGTACGTAGGTACTTATATGACACAATTCGATTTATAAAACCACGCTTTAGAGCGTAGTTAACTCTTCCAGAGTATAGCGTAGCGCGCGCGGAAAAGCGTTACTGAATACTAAATAGTATTTACTAGGTAATATCTGAACGCGCGGCAGGAGCTATAGCGCGCCTGATGCTAAGTTCAGTAACAACATGAAAGGCTTATGTGAGATTTTGTGTTGTTTCTGATCAAATTTAAATAGATATACCCATTAGAATATACGATCAGCGTTTACGAGAGTTAGATGACGACGTAATGGTTGTTTGATCGATTTTAATCAATATTGTGTGGATTCTAATTGGAAGTCAAAGTTTTGAGAGTTGGGTTTGATATCGGTTTTAGTTTAGGGTAGGTACTAAAGCAGTATTCTTGGTGGTACATTTATCCGTACTAAAATTTGAACACCTATTTTTATAAAGTGTTATTTAAGGCTAAAGCGCCCGTCTAGCCCGCGAAGTTCAAATTTTTCGAGTTCTTTTAGAAATTTTTCAAAATCTGACAATAATAAAAGACAAATTTTGTAATTCGCGAAAAAGACCGTGTGCAGTGCATTTATTAATATATCCAACTTACTCTAAAACATTTCAAGAACGACAGCTATCCAGATAATCTGGCAATTTTTGTATATTTAGTGATTTACTAGTATCATATCCACCGTGATAATATTTAGAGTAAAATAAATGTATTAATAAACGCACTGCATACTGTGTTTTTCGCAAATCACAAAGTGTTGTCTTAAATGTTTTCAGATTTTGGATAAACTATAAAAATACTCGAAAATTTTGAATTTCGCGGGCTAGACAGGCGCCTTCACCTTAAGGCAAAATAATCAATGTTTATTCCTCCATCTTTATGACGATTACAATGTCTTATTGCCTAATCCACATAATCAGTCCAGCTGGGCCTTTAACGAAGAACTAATAAAACCACGACTTTACCGCGTCGAATATCGAGCAAATTAACAGGAAACACGAACGAGGTGTCCGGAGTGGGGCCAATTTCATTATCATTTTAAGACAAGCACGTTGAAAACTGAATTAAGAATGAGTAAGGTGCTGTATTTTTAAAAAATGGTCTTGATAATGTGTGTTGCTTTAGAGAGGAATACAAATTTATTTCTAAAAAAAATATATAATGTAAGGATCTAAAAGCGAATTTACACGATTTTTGTAGAACGCGTTAATAACTTATTATTATGCATGTATCTCTCGGGGGTTGATGAGTAAAAATCTTCACCGTGAGTAAAAAAAAATACGACGTCAAATGACTTTGGTGCTTACTAGTATTATTTTTAGAATTTCCACCTTAACGGTTTGTAATTACCGCAAAGACTTATGTAATGCCTTGTCTTCTTAAATTCTTTCCTGTAAATTATTAGTTAACATTTAGTAAAACAATACTAAAAGTAATACTTACAAGGAAATACAATTTATTTTTTCTCACTGTATACATGTAGGTCTACATATAACAATAAAAACCACGTCTACATTTATAATGCGGGTCGAACAGAAGGGATCGTTCGAGAGTCGGGAAGGCCTTTATCAATTTCAATTTGTGAGTGTTATTTCTTTCTGACGCTCTTTGTCCTTGCTTCCATTGGGATGCTTGTCAACCGTATAAAGCGAATCCCGAACAAAACACATGTCTAATAAAAATTAATGAGGCCTCGGTTATTTTTGGCCGACATTTAGGTATTGCATAATAGCTTATTCTAGCATAATTCACGTGCATCAGTGGGTCACGTTTAAATTATAATGATCACTATCCTGGGCGAAAGGTTTTCTTTAGATCTTTGGATGTGAAGAAACCAGTGGGTATTATTTTATTTTATTTTTTTATTTCGAAATAGGCAAGTATTTGACCACAATCTCACCTGATGGTAAGTGACGATGTGGTCTACGGTGGTGCATACTTACCTAGAAGGTACCTGTTCACTCTCGACTTGAAAACATCCAGGTTATAGTCAACCGGGAACAAAGACGCCGGCAAGGTGTTCCATTCCTTGGCAGTTCGCACAATAAAAGTGGAAGCGAAACGCTTGGTACGAACTGAAGGAATGTCCACGGTGTGTGGATGCATTTCATCCGTGCGTCTTGTCGTCCGATGGTAGAATGGAGGTGGGGGAATTACGTATCCCGTTCCTTATTTTGGCATATCGATCTGGATAACGCCGTAGGGCCTACAACGATATCCGTTCTATACATTGAGTGTCTACACTGTAGGCAGTCATTTTGAAGAACAGAGAACGCTCAATATTTATAATAACTACACCCAATACAAAAAATACACTTATTAATAAGGAATCAACCAAAGAAATAATACGATTTCATTCTCATGCCAAAACATTTTCGCCTAAATCTCCATTCTGAGAAGATTTGTGACTTCAGTGGGGCAATCGAAAATGTGCTGAATAACCACATCATATAAATAGGTATATAAATTAAAGCAATATTTTATTTTTAAGTTTGTCAACCGACAGCTGATAAATTTAATTCCTGGATCAATTTAAACAGAAGAATCAATCATAACGATTTCAAATTGTAATTCTGACAAAAGGTGAAATTGGCGAACTGTCTCGATTTGCGTTCGAGTTAGTAGGTACTATGCTTTCTATCTAAGGGCATGTTTTACCACCCTGAACCCACCTAAACTTTTACGCTTTAACATATTACCATATCTAGTGAAACTTAGCATACCTACTGAAAATAACGTTACAGGAGAAAAAATAACGTTTTTTAGGAAAAGACAGATTTCTACGTAGGTCTTAGCTTTCAGTTTTAAATTCTCATATGTTTAGTTTGCAAGAGATTGCCTGTATCTTATAACAAACATGTGGAATAAACCCAGGAAGGAACGAGCTATTAATAGAATAACAATATGTAGGTGTCGGCACAGCCAATTCCTACCTACAGAGTCGCAGATAGTAAGCCCCGCCAACCACATTACCATAATTATGTATACAAAGTGCTTTCATGTGCGTAATAAAATGTGTTAGTTGCGCAGTAGGTAAACTAAATAAATCTGATTGAAACAAGCTCACGTCTGGAATACATTTTAGTTTGCAAAATGTATGCAAATATAATACATATTAGTTATTTAGAACACTTTCACACATGGCAAGCCACAGTGTCACCCGCGGTGAATAATAGTTTTGACATGGGTAACTTTATCGAATTTAATGAACACATCATACCTATTTGGCATGATGAAGATATTGTTTTTATTTCATAACTATAATACCTACATTAAGCATGTCTAAAGATGTCTACTAGTGAAATAAATTTTAAAGAATGTTGAACGTTGAATGGTTCGAAAACATTAAGTACTCAGGCTAAGTGTGACGTCATAACTGAGTTGTTTTAAAGGATTTCGGTACTTATAGGTTAAGTATCTAAAGTTATACTTTACTGAATATAAGGTAGCTATCATACACGTTACTTACTCATATACACAGGTTTATAGGTTGGCAGAATTCTCACACCCAAAAAACTATGTAGGTGGTCAGATTTACTCACAATGTTTTGTATTGAATAGGTACAATAATTGTCAAAACTGATACTCATAAATTCAAAAATGCTGAGTTGTTCTGCTGCTGAATGTGGTAGGAAAGACCTGGATTCCGAAAACACAAGACCGAGGGGAATGGAGTGCTAATGGAAGAGACCTACCTTCACTCAACATTAGGCCATAATGGGTTGAAAGAGTAAGAAGAAAGAATCAGTGCAAATGAGGATTTGAATATATGCACACCCTTATTTACGAGACGATTGTTGGTGAACTTGGTTATCAATAATGAATTATGAGACTACTAATAATAAAATAATTATATAAATAATAATTGCAGGAATATTAACCACACACCGTGTATTTGCTCATCATAAATAAAATACATATAACTCACCTGTAGAGACAACAAATTGAAGCGAAAGTAATGCGGATGTTAACCAGTGCTTCTGAGAATTTTAATCGTTATATCTATTATTAACAACAGCAGCAAATAAAGTTGATTGGTTAAGCACGCGTCTTACGGACACAAGATCCTTGGTTAAAACCCCGGCTTGCACCTTTGGGTTGTTCGAAATAGATGTGCGAATAATAATTTCAATAATGATTATCACTCGCATACGGTGAAGGAAGACATTGTGAGGAAACCTGCATGTCTTACAAAATCTTATCAATTTTCAATAGACGTATGAAATTAGCCAACCCGCACTGGGATTATTGCCCCTGAATCCCCAAAAAGCGCTAATATTACCTATTATTATTCCTGTTAATTCAGTTTACTTGATATTTTCATTTTATTTTTCCGTAAGAACTACTTTTCATTTTAGTGTTGAGTAAGGGCGCGATTCCCGGAATTAATAGTATTAACGGGCGAGCTCTGTTGGGACTCAAACCGGGAACCGGTAATCAAACGCCCGGAGTGCCCACTGAATCATTAATAACTTTAGCTTTACCATTAGTATTCTCTGTGTACCGAAGGGTTCTATAAGCGTCGTTACACTGCTCTAAAAACGTACAAAATAAATCGTTTGAAATGAAAACAAATTTATGGCGGAAAGTTTTAGGGTAAGCAGTTGTGTCTATTTATCTGCCATTTACCCAAACGTAGATCTTGCATATTTTTTATGCCACTTCTATGGATGACTTAGGTACATACAGCATCATTAAAAAAATAAATGAGCGATAGGCGGGACAAAGCGAATACAATTTTAATACGTAGACCTACGTATCAAAATCCGTATCCGTACGTTTACTTCTGTTACGTAGACCTATATAACAAAAGTTGTGGATCAAAATCGCTCAGTCATATATAAGAATCAGAGGTCAAATTCGTGCGCAAAATTTTGCTCTAATATGCTAAAAAAAAAAAATTGCCCTTTTGACGTCCCACTCCTGGGCACGGGCCTCCCCTCAACACGAGGGGGATTCGGGCCAATATGCTAATAAATAATTTTTAAATTATTCTTTTAAATTATAAGCTGATCAGAAAATTAATTAATACATGTGCTTTCGCTATTCAAAGCTGCAGATAGATAGAGTTCGGACGTCTGGGATCAAAGTTTTTGTATGAAAATATTCCCAAAGTCCGCTTCCGCAGCATCATCACTATCATTTTATATGATTTAATAAAACTTTCGGCTGATTCACTGTAGTCGTCGTAAATTACTTGTACCTACTTATAGATTTCTATGCAAAGGTAATCTATCTAGAATAGCCAATCGATTCACAATAGCAGGTTATCAAACATAAATTAAACTTTTCCCGTCAGTAGCGCGCGGCGACGAACTAAGTCCCGACGTCCCGACAAACTTAGATATGACTCTATAGTCGATAGAGCCGTCCACTTTGTTTCACCAACGGGCGCCATAAATTGGGCGTCTATACTTCCACCGAATAAGTGTATAATTTGTGGCGAACCATCAATCCTCGTAATTTCTATAATTGCCCAAAATTACTAACCATAAACAGCTTGATAATAAATCTGGTGTTATCGCTGGATTTTATATTGGCACTTGTATGAGGAAACAAATTACATCATAGTATGAAATATTTTAAGTCATTTATACATTATATTCAGTCCCATAAATCATAAATATTATCCCCTAGTAAAAATACTCGAAATTCTTCAAAACCCGCTGGTAGTTTAGCACTATAAATATTTCAAGTTTTATTTTCATGTCACTGCATCGTAAAAAACGTTGTCAACGAAAGTCATTATATTTCATGTTTAGTGCCTAGTAAGTGCCATAATTTTCTGCTTTTAACTCATTAAGACTGAAACAGTCATCCTGAAAATACTATTACTGTCCAACTCAGCATCAAAATAGCTTCAGAGATAAAAGAGTTTTCACAAAACCAAAAAATATGAAATTATTTACAGACGAGAACCAACAACACTGTTTGATGGAAACCTTAAGAATTTAAATGGCTTTCAGGCATCGTCAAGAATTTCTCTTATTAAATAAGAGTTTGAACGAGAATCTTCATTAAAATCCAATTCGGACAAATTAACATACCTTTTAAGCGTTTGCTCATCTTCTGTTTAAGAGCCTGATAATTACATGATTCAGCTGGACGTTATGTAATTACTTTTAATACAGGGAACAATTCGGACACATTAATGGTAGTCTTTCGTCTCTAAAAAGCCTCTTGAATACTCTTGATAAAAGTGAGAGAATTTTCCAAATGAACAATACATAACTATCTACTACCTATTTAAAGTTGAGCCCTATTACTTTCAGCATTGTTCGCTGGTGAAGTCGACAAATGACTGAATATAAAGCTCTCGTTACAACGTCAATCAGAAACCAGTCATTACAGAGAAAACTCGGAAAATCTACGAGAAAAAAATCTTGGCGTTCTCGAATTTGGAATCTTATTTTTTTTTATAAAGCTTCTGGATTAAAGCTCGAAAGTGTTGGTTTTTGCAGAGTTTGCTTTCAGTACTTCTGAATTTACTGACCTCACTTTATGTCCTTTTATACGAGATGACTATTTTAAAACTGCCAATGTAAAATGATAGTAAAGTCATCATTATTTAGACCACATTACGAAGACACCAACTGTATGGTCCCAAACTAAGCAACGCAATTGAACCCGCAACCACCCGGTGTAGTGAGCCGAGCGGCCTACGCTCGAACCACTGCGCCAAGCGGTCGTCGAAACAATGCAATTATTTTGCACATTTGAGATAAGCACCAAGCTACTTTTGATGTTGACTTGAACTAGCACGGCCTCGCGAACAATAGCTTTTAGCACAGCCAATTCACATACTTCGCAAACAGACGGCATGTTTGTACTCGGTCTAATTAATGTGTACATTTAATTTAGTTATTTCTGTTAATCAAATAATGACTCGTTGTCTTAATATACTTATCTATTTATATTCAAATGGTTCCGAGAACGACCGACTGGACCGTGCGACTTAATAAGAATTAAATTGGGACGCAGAAAGAGAAACATAATATTGGTTAAGTGGGAACCCAGCTTGGGAACAAAATACTACCCGTGTTTCGTTCCCGCGTTGGGTTTTCCTTTACAGAATCTCACGACAGGCTACGTTTTATATTGGCGAGTTTAGATGTACGGACATTTGAGGTACCTACAAATATAGAGGGGTTTCGTTTAAGATTTCCTTATAGAGGTATACAAATCTCTTTTTCCAACAAGTGAGTACTTATTTACAAGATAAATTTAAAAGAATATGTAAACTTCTTACTATTTCCTCCCGATATATTCATAAAGAGTACAGACAACAACAAAAGGGGCTTGATATTTGAATTGTCCATACGAATCACATTGTTAAACACGTCATAAACAGAAGGTCTCTAAATACACAATCACTTTACGAGATATACGTGTGATTGTGGACATTTGATGTTGACTGTACCTATGATATTTGTATTTAAAATAAAATCGTGAACTTCCAACCACAAAGAAAATATTTGAGCTTACTTGCCGCAAACAGACTTTGCGATCCGAAATATGTTTTCAATATTACAATGGCCAGAAAGAAGTGCGACGGTATACGAGTATAATATTTAATAACTTTTAGGATTTTAGGTTCCTTGTGTCGCGTCGCGTGTAATCAATTTTTCCGCAGATAAACCAAATCACCCGCCATATTATCTAGCATAGAGCGGTTCAATGCACCACTTTATATGCGAAGAAAAAAATAATTTTGATCATCTTTTTCATAGCGGGGCTTGAAACGTGTACAATTTAATAGTACCTACATAATAAGCAAATAATATACCTATTACTTCAAAACTTGACGCTCCATTATATAACTTTTTTCTATTAAGTTACTACATATTCTAAGAAAAACCTAATATCCTCGCACGATCTAATATCTAAGCACTAGTAATTGCTTGTTTAGTCTCTGTCTACGCTGAATCAACAATTGGGCCAATTCGTCTCAACCTTCTCGACCCCATCGCTGCCTTAATCAACACCTCTTTTTATATCGCTTTTTACGAGATTACCTACAACAATTTACTGCTTAATTAAAATGTCCACACGCAAATAGATATATAGGTTTTCATTTATACCTACTTAAACAAAACGGTTATAAATTAATACTATAACCACAATATAAGGACAGCAAAATAAAAAAATAATCGTAGATTTAGGCAATTTGATTTATTAAAATAAATAGAAACACATGCTGAAGAAACATTGTCTTATACTAAGCGGGTTTAGGACAGTATAACTTATTGGATTTAGACTAACCTGGTATCTACAGCTGAAACAGGTGCACGGGCAGGTTCTTCAGACTTATGTTCACTCGAACTCGCAACCTGAGCCGATGTGAGTGCCAAGGCTTTATATCGCGACTGTTCCGCTGTTGGCAACACAATGTCTACCGACCGCGATCTGAGTCCTGTGCCGGGCACAGTAAGACAATCCCCGGAACTGTTTATCTCCTCCGCTCTCGCGCCACCGGACACTTTCGAAAAACAGGAATCTACAGACGCGGCGCGGTCGCGTTTCAGCTCCGGCACAGCTAAATAAATGTCGTGAACGAGAGAGTCTTTAGCCGCGAAGGCCGCCTCTTCTTCAGAGGCGCGAACGTTTTCAAGCGAACTGCCGGTCGGTTCGACGAAGAATGCTTCCTGTCGCGATATGGAACGTCGCCTTTGAGGAAGAACGAGGGGCTCATCACTCGGTGGTTGGAGTTCGAACGAAGGAGCGCCCGGAGTTGGAGGTGGCGACTGCACCGGTGGTGGCGGTAACGTTCGCGGTGGCGGCGGTGGAGCTAAGAGAACTCTTGGTGTCTCCGTTTCGCTTTCGTCGTCGTCGTCGTCTTCTGCCGAGGAGGAAGCGAGAGGGCGCTCCGGCGTGGTTCGATCTTCGCTCCGGCGAGCGAGCCACGTTTCCATGTGACGGCAATGCACACATGGTGGAGGTGTTCCCTTGCCGGAGCGACGCCGTGAAAATAGTCGCGGTACCTGGTACAATTGAACAACCTGTTTTAGGGAAGTACCAACTTAATAGTTAACTAATAGGCAAAAAACTTTTATCATTGAAGTATATACACTTCGATATCCATTTGAAGAGGTAAAAAACTAGTCAGTTGATATAAAAATGAATATAATAGATGAATAACTTACTGCAAATCTACACAAGATTCAATGAATCTCAATCGATTAACGTTTTTTATTACTTAAAGTGCAACTTTTATAGACTCGGGGAATCTGCGATAGACTTTAAAAGTGCTTGGTTTTGCTGATGGCAATTATTATTGTGAAATAAAGGAAAAACTTTTCATTCATTTATTTGGTTTTAAAGAAAACCATTGAAGAGTTTCAGAAGGCTACTTGTACGGTTTGTTTATACCTCAAACTAAAAAAAGTTGACCTAAGTCACACCCACGAAAACTAACGCAGCAGAGCAGTCATAAAATGTCTACTTACTTTAGATAAAACAATTAACTTCCATACTCTGAGCGCTAACTACTCAAAGACAACACAAATTTGAGGAATGCTCAACTGTGACACGATATAATTACAAATAACGTTAGTTAACGACGCCTCGATCAGTATGTTCGATTTAATAACTTGAGTAGTTACAGTATCCGGCCGTAGACTTTTTGGTTCATAGTTATTTTGAATTGAAGGAGATAGTTTGGACGTAGAGTCCGCTCACCTCGAGGTAGGTCCCCGAGTCATCCGAGCCGGCCGAGTCGAAGGACCGGCTGCGGCCACCGGTCTGCGGCACGGAGAGCAAGACACTTGCGCCTGAGCCGCGCACTGCCTCCAACTGGATTTCGTCGAAAGACGCGGACCGGACCTGCGGTAGAGAAATTGTAAGGAATATTGTAGGTATATGAGAACCTATATGTGTTTCCAAATAATGATGTGAGTTACAACTAGTGTTAGATCAAAGTAGGTAGCAAAAAATTTAAATCAAATATTTAATTATTTTTTTATAGAGTCACGATAGAGTTCACAAGTGAAATTATGATCCAATTGCACAAGATTTCAGTTCAAACTGAATACGTCTTATTCAATCCCCGATTCCAGAGAATAATTAGACTCCTATATGATAAGGAAATATGAAATTAAATTAATTTATAGCCATTAATTACTATTATTTAGTCTGATAGAGCACAAAATATGTCCACTATATTTCTATTGGTTATATTCTATAGAAAGTCTTTTTATTTACCAGCCAAAGATTTCCATGTGATTACTGTCTAAGTTACTACCTAGCATTGTATCTCTTTATTTCGTAGAGTACAAGCACCTGAGCCCTAACCACGCTAGCTAATCAAATCGTAATAGACAAGCAAACGCTCGCGATTACGTTTCAAACGCTCCGCTTTTGACGTTTTGCTTACACGAGCTTCACGATTTCTACTGACATTGATATGGTATGGTGTCAGCAAAAAGTCAAATGCGGAGCGTTTGAAACGTAATCGCGAGCGTTTGCTTTTCTATTACGATTTGAGTAGCTAGCGTGGTTAGGGCCTTGTTCTCAGGTAAGGCTTAACTTACATATGGTAGATGTGACTTCGTTTACCTGTTTGGGCACCTCGAGGCTGCTTTGCGTCTTCATATCTGCAGGGGTCGGAGTACGCGATCGTTTGAATGTAGTGCGCAGGCGTTGCATGGCGGCAGGGGCGGGCTGCGCGCGCGCTCCTCATGTCGCGGGCCCGCCCCGCCCCGCCGCCCCCGCCCGCACCCCTCGCTCACCGCGCTCTCACCGCCACTATGTACCATATACCACATTAATAGGATATAAAATCAAATGTAGTTACTTATAAATAATTTATACTTAATCGTGACAAAATATAACTAGACTATACATTTTAAGTTTACTACAATACTTAACTATCTATAGGAAAATTGGATGCAAGTCAGAGATAACTTAGAACTCACTAGGTATTACTAATAATATAAAATTCATACTTACTATAATCATGAAATAATTAAAAATAATCTAGTTCCTATACCTATTCATAGACATTATTTTTCCAATCAAAGTGTTTTCTAATCCTACTAATATTATAAATGCGAAAGTTTGTGAGTGTGGATGTATGTATGTATGTATGTATGTTTGTTACTCCTTCACGCAAAAACTACTGAACGGATTTGGATGAAATTTGGAACACAGATAGATTATAACCGGGATTCACATATAGGATACTTTTTAACCCGATAATCCCGAAATTTTTGCTAAGTTAAAATACTACGCGGATGAAGTCGCGGGGCACAGCTAGTGTTTGTATAAATTTGAGGGTATATATTTGATTGTACTACTTGTGATTGCTCACTTTCGTAAAATAGTGCTCAATTTGGAATGCACGTCCAAATTCCAAAGCAATAGTAATTTTATAGCGCGCCGAAGGAATATTAAACGCTCTCGTTCGAATGTATGCAACATTCGCGCCCACGAAGTCGTTAAAATTTCACGCTTCATTAATCGTTATTGACATAACTTACCCAGAGAATCTGTCTGCGCCTGTATTATGAAGGGAAACCTTGTTAAATCAGCGAAATAAAACCTTTTTCTTCCAACCAATAAGGGAGGTATTCTCGAGGGTCAGTTTTTGCGGCTCAATACAGCGAAAATAAAACAGGGTAGCTAGTGTCGAGATATATCCGAGATGTGACAACCACAAAGAATCAAAGGATAGGATTTACGACCCGTAACTGGGGATTACCGTCGACTCGGACCGACACGAGGCGCAAGATTAAGAAACTGGGGTAAATTGCTCCGACTTCTTACCCTTTCTTCGGAATTTTAAATCCCCCTTTAATATAAATGATGAAATTTGCATTATTAATGCCCAAATAAGTATACCGCTTAGGTTAGGTAGGGATATTTTATTATAAAAGACCTACTATAGCAAGTGTTGCAAGATGTTGCCCGCGGCTCCATCCGCGTGGTCCTTCGATAAAATAAAAATGGCCAAGTTACCCCTAACATCAGCTATCCGCCAGTGTAAGTCCCGTCAAAATCAGTCCAGTGGTTTCACAGACTAGCCGAAACAAACAGGCAGACAGAAAGATAGACATACAAGCATTTAAAAATTGTTTTTATGCAGAGATATTGCCGCAGTATACGAGTAGTACCTATATATGTTACCAAAACCACTTTATTTATTTGTTTAGGTACATTAAGTAGATATTAGATAAAATTAAATAGATATATAGCAAGGAGGAATAAGTAAAGGAATTTTTCTCAACTAACTTGTCTAAATCGCACGTATTTACGAACCTTCGGCTAAAAAAAAACATCTTATACCTATGTACCAAGGGCATAAAGTAATAATTTTCTACGTAGTACCTAATATGGACTTAGAATTTATCACTTTGACCTTATGCAGGACGGACAACTTGATATGCACAAACACAGGAGGACAAAAGGTGACAATACATAAATATTTGATTCGACGCTAGAACTTACTCTTCTCAATACAAATAAAACCTACGCATGACACCCATGTATTTTACATGGTGTTGGGGCATACTATAATGTACGGAGAATTTCATTAGTTTCGTACCTACTTAGAGGTAGTTTGGTACTTTTCCACAAAACAACTAGGATACTTATAAGCTCTTTTGACTTTGGGATTGCTTATCAAGAGCTAAAATTATTAATTAACTAAGTACCTAAACTTTGAACAAAATATAAAAATAATTGTTTAAAAGTTTTCAAAAAATAAAATTGTTTCAAACTATTACCTGTACCATTTCATCGATACAGTAATATCGCAGAAAATCTGAACAGGTTTCAACATTACGTATTCTTGAAGCGAAAATTTAATATTCAAGTTTGCAGGTGTCTTAACCTACAATATTGTGTTCTCTGAATCGATTCGACAGCTAGACAGTGCCTATTGAATGGCATTCCGTCGGAATTGTTCGTCATTTGATAAGCGGCTGCTACCTACATGTTTCAATTTGATTCTTTGAAAACACAGAATAAGTTCTTACCTACAATAAAATCGTATTCAAACGCTTTCGAAATGATACACCAAAATGTAATAAAAACAAATGAGATTAACCCAATATTATGTATTTCTACAATGGAAATAAATAAATAAAATAACTGTTCTAACCTACCTTCCAAGGACCTTCAATATTTATTTTTATTCCGTAAAAAAATTTAGTTGAAAATAATATGAGTGTCTACGGAATGCCTTGCCCAACAACTAAACCAACGGACACACGACACTACAAATAAAATAAACCTATTAACAAAACGCACTAGATTATTTTTAAACCATTTTTATAACAAAAGCGCTTTGTAATGGCATTATTGATCGAATTTAACTTTCTAGCAATAATTGGAAATAATTTTGCAGAATGAAACCGTTCTGCACATACTGCTGCACACCAAAACAAAGCCTAGTGCGAGTGGATGTAGGTTGTTTTTTGTTTACAGAAGTATGTGTGGATTGCTCCATTCTGCAAGACTAAGTCCAATTAGCGGGAAAGAATTTCGCCTCTATTTTATAAGCTGCAACAAACTATACTTCGGTTAAATGAGTAACGCGCAATTAGCTCGACTCAGCTCAGTGTCTCGTATATTAAAACTACTTATTACAAGATAGTAACGGAGTTAATTAACTCTGAAATAGAAACCCTCTTATAAATAACTCTGATATTCGCTCAAGCTTTGTCTGCGTTTTAATTTAGAACATCCTTTCAAGTTGTAAGATGTTTACGATTACGTTTCAAAATAATAAAGAAAACACAATTATAATTAGGACTGCTTTAGTTGTTAAACATATATTTTTATTTAACATGGTAAGTTTATTGGTTGCTATCTTTGATAAAGGAAGTCTTTTATCAAAGGTTGCTATAGACACTTTGATGGCAATATATTTTATCTTTGGTAAAAAGCACAGACCACTAACGTACAACTCTGTGGTAAAAAGCACGGTAAAAAGAAAGCTTTATTAAATTCATCATTGTCAACTCCACCATGCACTGAAGATTTCGGTGAAAGGTAGCCACGCCAAGATTTAAATGTTTTTTTCATTACTCATACTCTGAAAGTAGGTCTGAAGTTGCCTGAGGAGCGGGTTGAAAGTAATACTTTTCCGGCCCGGGAGAATCGCTTTCAACTGACAGCTGTCAAATTATTAAAAAAACTAGTTCCATTTTCACATTTCTATGAAACCATGTTCAAACTTTTTCTACAGTCACTCAATTACAGCACGATGTAAAATTGAAATAACATAAAGTTAATATTAATTGAAGAATATATATTTTTAAATGACTTAATTATAATTTAGTTTCAAGAATTTCTTTAAAATAACATAGATTTGGGAAAAATATTTAGAGATGAAAATGAAAAATAATGGCTAAATAATAAAGTTGGCCGGCCAACGAAAAAAAAAACAAAATAGGCGGCAATCGCATCTTTTTTTTTTCGAGTTGCAGAGTATTGTTCATATAATTAATAATTTAGCCCTTTTGACGTCCCACTCCTGGGCACGGGCCTCCCCTCAACATGAGGGGGATTCAGGCCATAATCCACCACGCTGGCCCAGTGCGGGTTGGCGGATTTCACATGTCTGTCGAAAATTGGTTAGATCTTCTAAGACATGCAGGTTTCGTCACGATGTTTTCCTTCACCGTAAGCAAGTGATAATCATATAGAAATTATGATTCGCACATAGATTTCGAAAAATCCAGAGGTTCGAGCCGGGGTTTGAACCCAAGACCTGGTGCCCGCAAGACGCGTGCTTTAACCAATCGGCTATCACTGCTTCATTATTCATACTTCCTTGTATTATTTCTTTAGCCAATTTCTGTTTTTATTTTTACTTTCCTTGTATTCGTAATGAAAAGCACAGTGTTTACCTCGGGTGAAAGACTTATTTTGTCCCTCGAACTATTAGCGCCCTCGCTACGCTCGGGCGCCAAACCCCGTCTCGGGACTAAATAAGTCACTTTCACCACTCGTGTAACAATGTACTATTGAATATACACCGTGAAACAACGTATTTCAGCATTGTACATTATTATGTATATGACAGTCAGCGACAGAAGTCGCTAAACAGTCTTTTTTTTTCAAATATCTTGCACACTTTTGTTTTACTTCAAATATATTTTTTCCTTATCTAAATAATATTTAAATATGTATATTAGATTTTGACGATATTCACCAACTTTTAGAAAATAAATAATTATACTATCTTGAAAAATTTAATATGTTAAGTGACATATCACTGACTTCTAGAGGGAATAGATAGGTTCGAATATACGAATCGAGATCGGTAAATCCGCTTGTGGCTACACGCCCGTGTAGCATTAAATAACATAGGCACCTGTGCCCCTGCCTCCCCGCAACACAAATCATTGTGTAATTGATAAGTCCCGACCGCAAATCTATTCACTTTTCAAATCCTACTTGCTTGGTGTAGATACAATTCCTTAATTCGAGCTGTATCTACCGTACCACATCTTTTTGCATTATCTAAGTAAGTGTTTAATTTCATTTTGTATTTTGTATCTTAAAAAGGACTTAGGACATGTAGTTCATGGTAATTTCATTCTAACATAATCTGCCGCTGTCACTCAGTAATGATGTGCTGTAGAGTATGTAACTCTATTTTGATTTTCCAAAGTGGACGGTCACTTTTTTGTATTGTATTGTTATTAAATGTGTTAGTATTGTTATTTGTTTCTTGACACTGGCGAAATACCTACTACACTGGTTGGGCCATATTTTTTAAAGAAAGTAGAAGAAGAAGAGTTGTCTTCAAAGAAGTTTTGAGTACTATATTTTGTATATATTTTAACTTGGTAAGTATATATCAGTAATATATAATGCAGGTGTTTCAAAACTTCGAAATAATGCGCAGGTTTCGGATGATTTATCAGGTATGGAATTAAATTTTATACAAATTTGATAGAAATTTGAAGACTTTATTTCTTGAAATTGGATTGTTTTTAATTTACAAGCTTTCAGGTTACACTGCCATTAGATAATTATGTGTTCTAAGGCCGCACACAGAAGTTGTGACAAATCGCAGTAAGAATGGCAGAGGCGTATAGTCTGTCTTCACGAGGCATCAACATAATTATAAGCTACCGTATTATATAGTATGTACCTCAATTATTATTTCGCACATTCTAAAAATACCTATTCAGCAACCAAACACCGTTATTATGAATGTAAAAACGTCGTCTTTGCTGTGGTATGGCACCTACCCCTATAACACGGCTGGATACAACCAGACACATAAATTATGAGAGGTTACCTAGCACGGCGAGAGCTGTATAATTACATATAATTTATTAGTCGTGGTCGGGCGAACTTCTTAATTATACGTTTTCCCAGGGCGAGTATTCTCGAGGCAAATATTTCACCAGGTGTCTGTGCTGATGCTGCAATGTGTGCTACCAACTCATCTGGTCATGTAGCCAACAGGCTTAGGTACTTTTGAAGCGAGCTTGAAGCCAATTCCTATAGAACGGGATTGCAACTGCTACTGTTTATACTCTAAACAACACTCAAGAAATAATTAAAATATATATACTTACGGCCAGTTTCTTCATGACCAACTAAAATACAAATACCTAACAGGCTAATTACGGCTAAAATTGTGAATAAAAGAAGTCAATTTCACCGTTGCTATTTATTTTTTACAGTTTCGTGAAGACATTATTGCATTAGTCCAACACAGAGAAGACACTGTAACAGAAGCCTGAGCAGATAATTATCTTGGTGGCATTGTACATGGAGGTTTTTCATGTAAATTATAAGCTCGGCTAGTGACGTCACCGCTCTAATAGCGATAGCGCGCCTAGCACACGAACACCGCACACATCGTTACCGCGCGCATAATGTACACGAGTTTACTGTAGGCGCTACGCCGCCGCGCTGTTGCCTGCAATTCGAATTGCTTTGCTACCAATTGGTGTGTTCATATTTTTCAAGGTAAACTGAACCGCAAATTCTGGATTAACCAACGTTGGATGAGATACTAGGTTTTTACTACTCTATAAGCAGCATTCAATATTTGTAACTTTTATTTTTTAAATAAAGATTACCTACAACCAATTTGAGATCCTCACATTACTAGTATTCCCGTTAGTCCATCCAATGAAGCTAAGGTTAGGAGCGGGCTCACGTCAATATTTTAATGGCCACGATGGGGAACAAACCCGGAACCTCTCAGCTACAAAGGCGGCACCTCTAACCACTAGGCTATTGGCGCTTAACTTACCCAATTATATAGTGACTAACTTAGCACACTTGTGGGATGGGTACTATACATACAATGAGCCGAGGTGAAAACCCAGACAAAGAGCAAATAATCTTTAAACCTTATCTAAATAGTAAGCTTAAACCAAATTCCGCAGGAATTAACATAGGTAATCTACCTAGCTACCCACTCTTTTAGGTCTGAAAGCACGTTTTACAACCTACTTTACACAATACAAGTGAAGTAATTTATATTAAAATTTCCATATAAAATAATTAAGTTTTTATCGCAACTTTATTCCTCGCTTAACCTCACCCAGGTGTTCTCAAGAACTCGGTTAATATATTTAATAAAAAAATTATGGACCACAAAGGTACGTATAAAAACGTCGGTAGAATACGTTTCTCTTCAAGTTATATTTCCGAAATAGCGAATTCTGTCGGATTACATTAAATTAAGATGTGGCCAATTCGGGGTTAAGGCGGCACTTTAAAAATAAATTGGGTATACGAGGCAGTCAGAATTTTCATTTGAATGCCTCTTCCTTTAATTCAAATTTCATTACACGCGTTATAGACGGCGGAAAGTAAATGAAAGACGTTTTTACGTGACGTTTCACATATTTGGAGGTGTAAGTAAATAATGAGCGTAATATAAGACGGTGAGGATGACTTTTATATGGCCGAGTAAATCCCAAGTGACGCTGTCGGCTGGGAGCAGAAAGACGCGCAAAATATAAAACATTCCTGAAAATATCCCGGAAGAAATGTACCTGTCTGTCTGTATTGAATTACCGATATTGCGTGTGTTACATCGTACTGCATTATGGTAAAATAAAAAAATAAGCACTCAAGTAAGTGGGCACCTTATTTTCTTTAATGTTATTGGATTGACTGGCTAGGACTCTGACAGATGCTTATAGGTATACTAGCTGTGCCCGCGACTTCGTCCGCTTGGAATTTAATTGACAAAGTTTCATACAAACTTTCATCCCCTATGTTATCCCCTTGGGGGTAGAATAAATCAAAATCCTTTTTATGCGGATGCCTACGTCATAACATCTACCTGCATGCCAAATTTCAGCCCGATCCGTCCAGTGGTTTGGGCTGTGCGTTGAAAGATCACTATGTCAGTCAGTCAGTCAGTCAGTCACCTTTGAGTTATATATATAGATTAATCGGCCTTAAATAAATCAAGCTTTCATCCGTGAACGAGTTTTGTTTGAACCTACGAAACTAGTGCAGCATTACCTAGACTTAATATCGTAAATTCCAAATCACAGCACAGGAGAAGTGTGTCTTGCCTGATATCTGCTTTAGTTTTTCAGTCCTCCAAAATATGTTATATACAATTGTTTTTTATATAAATCTCGTCTCTATGGCTACTAAAATTCTACTAAAATAAAAAAACAAATGATTGTCCATTCCAGCTACACTTCCTGAATATTGAATATCCCACGAATTCGGGAGCTGAAATTTAACATTGCCCGAACAACCGCAATCAGACGTTTTACGTAAAACAATATTGCCAGTGTTCTATCCGAAACGGAATGTGGTTATACCTATTGCAACTGGTTGATAGTCGCTGCTATTCAATACCACAGCGTGCTAATGTCGCACGCTGTGGTATTGAATAGCTATTGAAAATCAGAGGAGCGGTGTAAACATAGGAGAAGCGCTCAGAATATTACCTATGTCCACGAAATTGCCACCAAGAGATTGCATATGCGAAATCTCTACCTTCAAAATACCTAATACCTACACTATAAATGTATTAGGTATGCATGTAGGTATTAAATATGTAAAAAAGGTAACTGCTAATTTATGTGGTAGCTGTAAAATACACATTATTTTGCTGCCACATGCTATTTTGTTTCCTTGGGTTTAGCATGACGTGTAATAATTAAACCTTCAAACCATTATTTTCCCACTGAAGACAATTAGTCGCACTGCTGTTAGGCTGTATGTTATCGTAACTGCCCCAAATTAATAACTTTATTAACATACAAAACCATATTCACGTGGCGTGCAATATTATTTTGCTACTAACACGTAGTATTTCATATACTTAATTGCTTTTATTGGTTACCTCGAGTTAATAAATTTATTATATTTTGCATTCATTCTATTTTGACCTGACTATCATTATTTGACCAAAACTGGTATCCTTCCCACTATCAGTTCTGAGTATCAGTTACTGAATAAAGTTAAAAGTCGAAGTAGGTACATGATTATTACTTGTGTTGAGAACCTCAACTTAAAAGAATTAATTTACATTTTATTAATTTCCTTACCTATTAAGGCATTTTAATTTTGCTGTAACAGTTCTTTAAATGGAAAAGTATCTATGAAACCAAATAGAAATTTTGTATAAATATTTTCCTGTTGGATGGTATAAGAACGCAGATCCATGACGCAGAACGGCCGGATAAAAGAAAATAGGCTTATAAAAATATATTTAAAAGTACGCACCACCTAAATTTGTGAATTTTAATGGGCCTTATAATAACTTATTATGGATTTCACGAGACTCTTCATTTGTATTCCTAAAGCGTAACATTCGGAGTGAAATCCGAAGTACCAAAATAAATATTCAACGTTTGGTACATGATTACATTGTGAAATTCGGATTTTTTTCAGTAAAATAAGCTGAACACTGACTTTCCTTTGTTTAATTAAGTAATTTCGTGGAAGCGAATTATATAAACGCTTATAAATTTTAATTCAACGTATATGCCGATTTAGTAATTAACAATAAAGACATAAAGCCATAAAAGACATAAAATTGATTCCATTATAAATCACATAATATAATTATCATTGGAACTCAAACTAGGCGCGCAGGGCAGCCTGTATCTTGAGACCAAGAAACATAATTAAAATTGCTGAATAGGTTCAGTGAGGAACGTATGAGTTTACAAATAGTACACTTAGTGTTGTCTAAGAGTAACTGTTAAAATAATATGTAGTGTGTTTGTGTGTAGTGTGTTTGAGTGGGTATGTAGTATGTTTGTGTGTAGTGAAGTGTGTGTGAGATGTAATGAATATGTTAGGGAGTGTTTGTGTATGTGTGTTAGGTAGGTCAGATGATGAAAATGTAATACTACCGAAGAGGTTTTAACATGTCCCCCGTGTCGTTATAAGTAAGTGTGAGAAGCCAACGTGTAACAGTTTTTTTACTAGAGAATATGGTGCTGTATTTTATATTACAAAATTTGCAAACTATATTATAAGTGTATGGAAGTGAGTACATGGGTGAACGAGTTGCAAATAGGGATTTTACAGTGGGAACTTGGATTCCATATACTCTTCTCGATAAAAGCAATACATAGTCTGAGCTGTTAGTAGAAATACGGTGTGATTTTAGAGTAGCACTGAGAATGAATAATTGACCAGTAGTAAGGACTGGAAATTTTTGGTATAGTGTAACAGTTGCTCAGAAGGACTTTTATTACAGCTCGCTGGGCTCTTTCTAAGCCTAACATATACCTTTTGCCAGAATTTTCCCAGACAGAGATGTAGTATTGCATCACAGACTGGCACAGAGCTTTGTAAACTAGTTGAAGAATGTGAGGGGGGGCGTAGGTTTTAAGGTTTTTTATGATGTATGTATATTTCTTACGCGACCGGCGAGGTTGATTAAGTGCTGCTTGTAGTTTAGGTTTTCATCCAATGTTATTCCTAAATATTTTACTGTTGTTGTGTGTTTGATGTGTTCACAGTCACAGGAGTTGTTGTTACTCTGAGGATCAAACAGGAGTGAATTTTAATTATTGGTTTGAATGTTGGTTTTGAAGCTTGTGTTTTGCAAAAGGTCAAAAATTGAGTTTTACTGATATTTAGAGTTAATAAATTGTAATTTAACCACTTTATTATTTTGGATATACCTGCCTCCGTAGTTTTAAGTGTGTCCTCCCATGTCGAGCCGTGGAAGAGTATTGCTGTGTCATCAGCGTAAGAGATGATTTTAGCTATAAAGAGGTCAGTTTTGAGAAGGTCATTAATATAAAGAAGAAATAGAGTGGGGCCCAGGATACTCCCTTGAGGTACGCCATAGGTTATTGGTAGTGGATCACTATGATGCTGTCCTATTTTAATAAATTGTTTACGGTCGGTAAGATAACTAGTGAACCAATGATAGTGGGATGCCGTGAATTCCAAGCCCTTCTAGTTTTTTTAGGAGGATATCGATGGAAACAGAATCAAATGCTTTAGCCAAATCGAGAAAAACGCCTATAAGTACTTCACTGTAAACGGGACCTTACCTAATATTTTTATATCGCTGCCGCAAATAGTGAATTTATAGACATAGGAACCTTTTACCTATACGGTGACAGTGTTTTTGTGAAAAAGGCCTGAGTACCTACCGCCTAGGTACTTGTTAATATACCTAATATAATACGACCTTTTAAATAAGCTATATTTAATTGGTATATACCAAATTTGTAATTATGTGATAACTGGTACATTTTCAGATAGATATCTTATCCATATACTTAAAGTCAAAGTCAATTCGTTTACTTTGTTTAGAACTCGGTGAAATTATAAAATTGACATTTTAACTTATTTTTCTTAAGTCTACAACGGATCGGAACGCGACCTCGATTGAGAAGATCCGGGAAGAATCTCAGCGGGCTTTTAAATTATTCTCATTTTTTTAATTTTTATCATTTTTTAAATCGCCAGTTGCTTATATTTAGTATGTAGCTACAAAGAGGGGTGTTTTGTTAAAAGGATAGCTTCAATGTGTTGCCTTTCGAGATAACCAAGAATTAAATAAAGTAACTACTTCGAATCAGTAGGGCAAGACACGCTGCGCTTTGACATGATGATTGAATAGGTACATATTTGAGCTGTTTATTACCAACATTACATAATATTTGTAAAATTTACCAGAAGCTACCACTAAAGTTTATTTATAGTGATGTTCCGGCAATCCCGGAACAAAATTACAAGGAAATGGAGATGAAATCAATAATTTACTCCAAATTATTTGCTGGAACTGCTTGTTTAACATGTAATATACTTAATTAAATGCATTAGCTGGGTATGTTTGCTAAGCCCAGAGTGTGTTTCACTTCAATACAATTAAAGCAATGAACTGCAATCTAGAAAGCCTGCACCGTTTGCCTGTGCCGTTTGAACAAACGACACAAAGCAGGACCACATATAAACCAATTAAATATCTACGGCACCACTTATGTGTGTTTGTACGCATTATCTGGAATGTCAAACCTTAAAAAGGATAGAATATATAATCTGCAATAAGTCACTCATCTTAGTTTATACATTCAATAAAAATGGGTAGGGGAGAGCCCCTAGAACTATTGGTAGAGACCAAAGAGCACATTTATAGGTGTCTGTCGTAATTCCTAATAAATAGGCAGGTATAGAGATCCTTGGAATAGTGAAAGCAGATTGGTTAAGCACGCGTCTTGCGGGCACAAGGTCCTGGGTTCAAATCCCGGCTCGCACCTCTGGGTTTTCGAAATCTATGTGCGAATCATAAAATCAATATTGTTATCACCTGCTTACTGTGAATGTAAACATCATGAGGAAACCTGCATGTCTAGAAAATCTAACAAATTTTCGAAAGACATAAATAAGTATGTGAAATTGGACAAACCGTGCTGAGCCAGAGTGGTGGATTATTGCCTGAATCTCCCTCGTGTTGAGGGGAGGCCCGTGCTTAGGAGTGGGACGTTAAAAAGGCTAAATTATAAGGATCGATAAGCCATATATTTAGCTGTGTTTGTGTGAAGTAACCTTATCTGAGGCAAACCTTTCAAGTGTTTCCTAAGTCCACTATTAATCTGTCATGTACTATGATGGAGGTATTATCTGTGTGATAGCTATGTACCTACCCTAATCCATTGGCCTACGTCCAATTGCAGTAGTGTTTTGTTATTTGAGCATCATACTATCTACCTATTTAATTTCATTTTGAATTATAAATATATTATGTTATACGAATATTTATATACGGTAGGTACCTACCAAAACCTAAGACCAAAAAGTGTAAAACCGGTCCTATTGCGACAAGACAAATATTATTTTACATTTACGCTAGTGTAAATTAATTAATTTGCAGTTAAATAAACGATAATGTTGAATTCTAAAGTAACACTCAGCATTTTCTAGGTACTGGACGGTCTAACGTTTGTTTAGTATTTGTTTGTTTATATACACAACTAATTGGCAGCTCTACCATTCGTTTAGGTCACTAGGAGTCGCTACTCGCTAACGTCTACGTGAAATATTTATATAGCAAATGGTTGGTAACCAAATGTTGCTTATACTAATATTTCAAAGAAGCGACTGGCGAGCATATAGCTCATGGTAGAGTCATGTGATAGAGTATCACAGTTAGGTATTCATGAAAATGTATTTCTGATAAAAATAACACCAGCCTATATCAGCCGATCAATGAAATGAAAATGTTGACTACCTACATTATTTCCGCTGAGTTCTTAATAAGTGCACGAGCACGTGCCTTGCGGGCACCAGGTCCTGGGTTCAAAACCCGGCTCGCACATCTGCGTTTTTCCAAATCTATGTGCGAATCATAATTTGTATATGGAAACTGCATGTGTTCGAAAATCTAACCAATTTTCGAAAGACATAAGTATGAGAAATCCGCCAACCCGCACTGAGAAAGCGTGGTGGATTACGACCTAAATCCCCTTCGTAGTGAGGGGAGACCGACCCAGGAGTGGGACATCACAAGGCGTAAATTATTATTCATTATTATTACTTAATAAGTGATACGGGTAAAACATTTCTGAGTTTAATGGCCCACACGTTTTGATGATAAAATACAAACACCGTTCGACAGTAAAATTCCCTGCGTGTTCACAATTACGAAAATTGATGTGAACAGAAAATAGTTCGTGACGGGCAGAAACGCGTGGAGTCAGCCTCTTAGTAGAACATTGTCAGCACCACAGCGTTAGAAAGACTCGAAACAGAAGCAGATTACATCAAAATTCGCTTCGATGGACGCCCACGTTTCTCACTCTGTCGACTCACAAGTTGTTTTCAATCGCATTGCGACCGGTGATAAAGTTAATTACTAACCTAAATACATACACACTCTATTGTTTAAAGAATAAGAGGTAGAGACAGAAATTCAGTTGTTTATTAACATGTTCTATAATCTCTGTATTTGTCTTGCATAATTAAATAAGACAAAAAGCTCGACAAATTCAATTTATAAGTGGTAAAGTTATACCACGACCAATGAGATGCGATCCCAAAATGAACACCGATAATATTATTAAACGTGTTGTATTTAATTAACGTTTCGCCTTAATTTATTTCTCACAGTTTTCGGCACAGAATTAACTCGTATCTATGAAATAGCCGCTCGAATGTTGGCAAGCCTGGTCGCGACCGACTGAAACTCGAACATTACGAGTATTACCATTTCTCCACACTACCCTTACCTACATACACTCACACACACTATACATACATACACCCTCTATCACACCTTCATATGCATACATTCACCTTATTTTATTCCTATTATATTTTTTTTCTCTAATATTGTTACCACGTAGCTTACCTAACTTCATCTAACCTATGAAAATGTATTAATAATTGTAATCATCTCCATTAAATTTAAATTGTGTAGCATAATTAAGCCACTACTCTGGTTCCCAAGATACAAGCATTTGCTTAGTTTGGGATCCACAGTAATACGTCCATGTAATTGTGATTTAGTTACTTACTAGCAATATACCTCTTGTACCTACTATTTAAAATTTTGTACGTGTAACTGTTGTTTTATAATAAATTTATTCTTATTCTTATTTATATCACTTTTCGTTGACCTTGGTATAGGTATATTCATGTTAGATGCTCTGAAGAATTTAATATCCCAAGTCGGACCTTTTGTCCATTTTTTCCGAACGATAAGAGCGAATTATTTCGTAGTGGACTGTGGACTAAGTTAAGTATAGTGAAGACGCACAAATAGTGAAGATCAGATAGAAGCGGTCGGTATGCCTTTGTAGTGATACCGAGCGGCATTGTCTGCAAGGCGGGCGGGCGCGCCGCGTGCCAACTGCTGCCAACACCGCCACACATCACAGCGCGCCGAACACTCAATATCACATGCTACATCAATAAATACCAATAACCTGACGTACATACATACATACATACGAGTATCTGTATTATACAGTAATTCATTGTACCTACGTACTTTTGTAATGCACATTAATAAGCGTTTATTTCTATCGCAGATTGAAAGTAAATGTTTTGCTGGCTGCCTGTCTCGGATTAATATTACACTCGATATAGATAAAATAACCCATTTGAGGTAAGGTTAGCGGACATTCACACGATTAACTAGGCACATATAATTTTATAGATATACATTTTACTATATCCACATGACAAATATGGCGATTATTTCTCAAAAACAACGCCAGAATGTTGCGCACTTTGTCAGCTTGTACGTGTGAATACTAACATTATTCAGTCTTAAGAATGTGTCACATAATTCATTATGTACATAATATTTAACACAGTTCAGATTTCTTTACAGAAAATATATAAACTTTTCCTCGTGACAACATTGGAAATGAAGGCTCTCTACAGTATTGTTTCACGTTAACTAAACGTTTAGAGTTAAATAACACCTAGAGACGCCCTCCTCGTTCTTAGTTGGCAAATTCCAGGCAAAAATAATATTTAACGCGAAATTATTATAATGCTTAAATAAAGGGATCCTAATCTAATCGCGCGTTCCGCAATTTTGCCCGGAGGTGACGTGGCTGAAGGAGAAAAACTGTAGAAGTTATGGCAATGCGACAGATGGAGACGGATGGAGGGACGGACGGACGGATGGAGGGACGCACGGATGGACGGACGGACTGGGTGATCTTATAAGGTTTCCTCGTAGAGACTCCATAGTCTCCATAGTCGGTGAAGACTTAATTATCCTATTGGGGTCCATACCCCAATAGGATAATTAAGTCTTCACCGACGCATGGGTTCTAATATACACCAAGTCCAAAAACTACTAGTGGTTTGGAAATACTTTTGGGAATAATAAAAGTAATACCTATAAGTAATATAAACAGTTTGAAGGATACTCGTATTATGTTTAAACTAGGTACATTCAATTATTCGACTAGAACAACCTTACGAAAAAACATCTACTTATAACTACTTACTCTAGATATTTATATTATTAAAGCAGACAGAATTACCCGAAGGGAAAAAAAAAATATTGTTTTATTGTAACTTGTTATTCATCTGTTATTTTATTTGACTCAACTTTGTTTAGATTATATTAAGTATTTTCTTGTTGTATAATTCAGACCCTTCCTTTATCAAAGTTCAGACCTAATTACTTTGTACTTTGTAGCGAGATATTTTTTTTTTATAAAATACTATGTACGTAGTTACTATGCTTACGATATTTTTTGCTTACGGTCTTAGCGCTTGCGTTTATAGGGATCTGTAATTCGCCTTGCCTCTAATTTAGGTCGGAGACGCACCTGTAAGGCTATGGCGCTGCGACAGCGATTTATAAACAAATGTTCGCTTATGTGATGCGGTTCGAAAAGTTCGTACGGGCTCCATACAAGTCTTAGTAACTAATAAGTAAAAAACAACAGTGCTGTCTAGGGATACCCAAAAGGAGCGAAGCTTTCACTAGTTCCTAAGCTTTATACTAATAAAGCGTAGGAACTAAGCGTTCATATCCGCAGCTGCCACTCTGTATACCTATATAGATAGGTATATGTCGTGTAACGCTACTGACGCTTAGCACGGATAGAGTGGCCGCGCGGCGAGCGCCACGAACGACCACATAGAAGCTTCGCTTCAAAAAATATTAGTTAGGTATCCACCAGGTAGATAGGAACGACATCGGCTAACACCAAAAAAATGGCTACTACACAGCAGGTAACATTTATCTTACAATAAGTTTGAATTGTATCATTATCTCTCTTCCCCCATCAATCCCCAAATCACAAACAGGTTCGGTATGTATTATATTTCGTTTTAAAAAGATCGCGAAATCGGGTGTCGTACTGCGGGTTGCTAATGATAACCAAATCAAAAAACTTCAGTCCGTTGATGCCATTAAAACCGCCGGCTTGCGTTTGGAAAAACCGAAAGGTAGGAGACCACGCCTCATAGTCCACAATGTTCCCGAGTCCATTGGTGACGACGCGTTTTTACTATCATTATACCGGCAAAATATTAAAGATGAAATGCCCATTAAAGAGGACGATTTCATTAAATCAACAAAAATAGTTCGCAGGCGTCCCACTAAAAATGGCCGTAAATGGATTGGCATCGAAATCGACCCCGAAATTCGTAAACACTTATTAGCCACAAAATAATTCCTATACATTGATTGGTCCAGCTGCCGGTTCTTTGACGATTTCGATATGGTACGTTGCGCTAACTGTCAACAATACGGGCATGTCCATAAGTATTGCACCGAAAAAACACCATCGTGTGGTCATTGCGCGGGTAATCATGAAACGAAGTCCTGCAAAAACAAGGACAAGCCTGATTTCAAACCTGTTTGCGCCTCTTGCAAGCGTTACAAGAAACCGTGTGATCACCTTTGCGGTACATCAGATTGTCCAACGTACAAATTTAAATTAGAACAGCTAGTCCTCTCTACAAACTTTTAAAATGGATAACATGGATAATTTTATTATAGGACAGTTAAATCTCCATAACGATAGGTTGGCGACGTCCGAGCTAGACCGTCTGACAATAGAATACAATTTGGACATAGTCCTTATTCAAGAACAATATCAAAGCGCTGGATTACGCAATAGGGTAGTGCAACTGGACAGCAAAGCACGAGCCGGAATTTATGTGTCGCGATCTAAGTACACGGTAACCTCAGTCCAAAACCTTATGACGTCACACTGCGCTGTCGCGGAGGTCTCATCCCCTTCCTGTAGGCTGTACGTCGTGAGCTGTTATTTTCAATATTCAGACCCTGTCACTCCTCACCTATATCACCTTCGCCACGTCCTGCGCTGTCTCGCAGGTCGTAAAATTATTATCGGCGCTGACGTAAACGCTTCATCTTCTCTTTGGTATGGCAAAGTTAGGTACACCGACGCCGAACGTCGGTGCGCGGTTGAAGATTTCATTGCGGAAATGAACTTGTCAATACACAACACACCCGATGCACCACCGACTTTTTGCAGCCCAGTGGGCGAGTCTTCTATTGACGTCACACTTTCTAGTGCCGACGTCCGCTTGAATAGGTGGCGCGTCCTCCCCGACGCGTCGTGTAGTCCCCCCCTATTACGCCCTTCAGGCGACCCCCCTGCTTTCGATGACGACGAAAAGGCCGAGCTTCTAGCCTCCGCTCTCGAGAACCAGTGCTCCCCTAGCACCCTATCCTCTGATCCCGACCACCTGGAACTCGTTGATAGGGAAGTCGAGCGCAGGGTTTCCCTTCCCCTCACTACCACTATCACTCCGGTAACCGAATCCGAGGTGAAGGATTTGATTAAGGGTCTCAACCCCAAGAAGGCCCCGGGATCCGACGGCATTAGCAACAGAGTTCTCAAACTCTTGCCCGCCCAACTTATCTGTCTCTTAGTAACTATCTTCAATGCCGCTATGACGAACTGCATCTTTCCCAATGCGTGGAAGGAGGCAATAGTCATCGGCATTCATAAGCCCGGTAAGCCCCGCAATGTTCCTGCGAGCTACCGTCCCATTAGCCTCCTCAAGTCCATTGCCAAACTCTATGAGCGCCTGCTATTAGCAAGACTCAAAGAGTATATCTATTCTAATCATCTCCTTATAGACGAGCAGTTCGGCTTTCGGGCCGGCCACTCTTGTGTCCACCAAGTACACCGCATCACGGAGTACGTTCTCAAAGGTCTCCACTTCCCCGGTCGCCCCGTTTCCACGGGAGCTCTCTTCTTTGACGTCGCTAAGGCGTTTGACAAAGTCTGGCACAACGGCTTGATTTACAAGCTGTATCTCTTAGGCGTGCCGGACAGTCTCGTGCTCATCTTGCGAGACTTCTTGTCAAACCGTACCTTTCGATATCGTGTCGAGGGCACGCTTTCCCCACCCCACCCCATTAGGGCAGGAGTCCCTCAGGGCTCCGTGCTCTCCCCCCTCCTGTACAGTCTGTTCACAAACGACATTCCCCGCACGAATAACGTGCAACTCGCTCTTTACGCGGACGATACCGCGCTTTATTTCTCCCACCGAAACAAGGCCCAAATCACACGCGTTCTCCAACGCGCTGTCACTTCTCTCGGAGAGTGGTTTAGGAAATGGCGAATAGAGGTGAACCCGGACAAAAGCGCTGCCGTGCTTTTTGCCAGGTCCACCTCTCGACGCCCCTCCAAACGCCACACTCGCTCCAACTTAGGTACTGTCTCTCTGTACAAGCAACCTATCCCCTGGTCCAAGTCAGTTAAATATCTCGGGGTCACTCTCGATGGCTCCATGACCTTCGGTCCTCACATTAGAAACGTCCGCAATCGAGCCGCCTTTGTGCTCGGTCGCCTTCATTATCTCTTATGCAAGCGGAGTAAAATGTCCCTTAGAAATAAGGTGACACTATACAAAGCTTGCATACGTCCCATCATGTCCTATGCGAGCGTTGTGTTCGCCCACGCGGCCAACTCGCACATTAATAGCCTTCAGGCCATTCAGTCCCGCTTCCTTCGCAAAGCCGTCGGAGCCCCGTGGTTCGTAAGGAACGTAGACCTTCATTCTGACTTACGCCTCGATTCGATCCAGAAGCACTTCAAAATAGCGTCCGAACGCTATTTCTTGAGGGCTTCTGAGCACACCAATCCCTTAATCGTCGCCGCCGCCGATTATGCACCTACACCCGCGCCAGATACATGCCGCCGCAGGCCGCGGCATGTGTTGCTGGACCCACCCGACCCACTCACCGTTCTCCTAGACTCAGATGTCGAAGAGAACGACACACGCACACTCCCCACCAGACACCGACCTCGCCGGCGAGGTCGACGTACCCCCGCTTCCGCTAGAAGGTGCGTCTACTTACCTAGACGCACCTTGGCACCCGACAAGCCCGCTGAGTTTCTTGCCGGATCTTCTCAGTCGAGGTCGCGTTCCGATCCGGTGGTAGATTTACCCTCGCCACCTCTTCTGGCAGCGGCCCAAGCCGAGGTCGTGTCCCTTGTGGCGCCCTTGAGCTAGCTGCCCCCCTGCCCCTCTGGCTGGAGCGCACTCGCGCTCGCCCTCTGTCCGGGTGAAGTTGTTATGGCCACTCTGGCCAACAACGTATAGTCATATCAAAAAAAAAAAAAAAAAAAGCGCGTCGCGTCGTGTAGTGATCACCGCCTGATCGTGTACGAGTTTTCCCAGAGGTCAACACAAGGTCCACCCGTTAACAATTGTAATTTTAGATATAAATGTAAAGGTGCAAACTGGAACTTTTTCAGCTCGCTTTTTGCGTCGTGTGTCAGAGACTTCACTCGTGATGGACTTTCCTGTGAAGAATGTGCTGAACTTATGTCACACTCTCTAACGTACTGTGCCGATGTGGCAATCGGTCGAGGAGCTGTAACTAATCTTAGAAGATGTGACTGGTGGGGGAACAAATTGGTCGAACTTCGCAAATGTTTCCGCAGAGCACGTAAAAAACTCAATAAACTTAAAAAATCACGTGTCACGGGAGTTCCTTTTGATGAGGCTTTATGTGCACTTAGAGTTGCCAGGTCCCACTACAGAGCTGCGGTCGAAAGATCTAAAAGTATATTATTAAGCAAAGTAGTGGAAAAATTAGATAGGGAGGGTCCGTGGTCTCCTCTATACCACGAGTTCAAAGCAAATAGGTCAATAGATCTCGCTTATATCCGAAACATCAAAATAGATAATCAACACACAACCGGCATTGAGGAGACTGCGGATGTCCTACTAAATACTCTTATTCCCGACGATGTAACGGCAAGCGACAGCGAATACCACCGCCAGATTAGAGCGTGGGCCGCGGAGCCGCCGCTCGCCCCCGAGTCCGATACTCCGTCCCGCGACGAATTTGAGAACATCGTGCGAGCCCTGCCTCTTAATAAAGCCTCCGGTGAGGACAAAATATCTAACAAAATGATTAAAGAAGCGTGCAAATCAGCCGGCGACTCTATGCTATATGTTTTTAATCGTTGCATCACAGAAGGCATTTTTCCACGAATATGGCGCCGTGGCTTTATTAGAATCATCCCGAAAAGTGGAGATAAACCTCCCGACGATCCCAAGTCCTATCGTCCAATAACATTGCTACCATCGTTAGGTAAACTACTAGAACGACTGATTGTCCCGCGATTGCTCCCCGGTGGACCAAAATTTAATCAAAAACAGTTCGGTTTTACGCGTGGCAAATCGACAGTTGACGCGGCTTTATCGGTAAGAAAAACTGTAAATTCATCTACGTCTGAATACGTATTGGGAATTTTTCTTGATATTTCGGGCGCTTTTGACAACGCATGGTGGCCGATGCTACTTCTCAAGCTAAAAACGCGTGGTTGCTACAGGAACATCTACTCACTTATTTACACATATTTTGTACAAGGAACAACAACACTCAAACTTGGACATTATGCTGTGTCAAAGGCGCTGACATTAGGTTGTCCCCAGGGATCGGTACTTAGTCCATATTTGTGGAATTTAGGCTTCGATGACTTCCTCGAGCTACCACTCCCGTGTGGTTGTTCACTAACTGGATATGCGGATGACGGACTCCTGTTGATAGAATCAAATACTAGGGCCGGACTCGAGAACCTTGCGGAGTCATGTCTGCGCTTAATTTCTGAGTGGGGCGAACGAAATCGTCTCACGTTCGCCCCCCAAAAAACCTACCAACTCCTCCTAAAAGGGAATTTAAAAGCGCCGCCACGTATTAAGTTTAACAACGCAACAATAAAGAGAAAACAATCGGTTTGCTACCTCGGATTAGTATTAGAAAGGAATTTCCCATTTATAGAGCATATTAAAACTGTTGGTGAAAAAGCGAAACGTAATTTTTATGCGTTGACGAGAATATCTACGGCAACTTGGGGACTTTCCTTTAATACGCTAAAGATTATATACGGGGCTACGTACTTAGGCTGCATGTGCTACGGCGCACCGGTGTGGGCCGACAGGGCCACAATAGGGGCGGCACGGCGTAAATTACTACAAAGCCAACGTTTGGCGTTAATATTTCTATGTAAAGCATATCGCACGGTCAGTACCGAGGCCCTGCCAGTTCTCGCTGGTGTGCTCCCAGTGGACCTGGAGGTCCAAAGACGCGCGGCAATGTACTACTCTACTCGAGAGAGCATGAACACCGAGTTCCTTAAACCGCGAGACCGCTCTAAAATCGCTAGATTATTTAGTCCGATATCTGTCGTTTACGAAGATCTTCTGACCGAATGGCAATCCAGATGGGATACAACAACTAAGGGCCGCCACCTCCACCAATTCTTTCCATGCGTTCGTGAACGTCTGGAGAGAGCGTGGTTGGAGGTGGACCACTGTGTGGCTCAATTTCTGACTGGGCATGGCAACTTTAGGAGCAAATTATTCTACTTCACGTTAGTTCCTTCACCTTTCTGTCAATGCTCGACGCCGCAAAACAATCATGAACAATCTGCACATCACATCCTGTGGGAGTGCAGTCTCTGGCACAACGAACGGACTACTATGCTAAATAGCCTGCAAGTGACATCTGGAGTAGTTTATTACACAGACCTTGTGGAAACCAGGGACAATTTCTGTGCGTTCAAGCGCTTTTGCCATACCTATTATTGGAATCAAGTATAATATAGCTCACGAGTTTAGGTCCAATTAGTCATATTACGATCCGTGGTGCCTTACAACTGGTCTTCAATCAGCTGTAACAGTCTTGTTTCTATGGCAATTAGCCCATACCAGCTACATATATTTTGTCTCCCGCTTTGCACCGGAGGGAAGTGGAAATATTTTCTTCCAACTCCTCCTATTATTTCTTTCGATTAAATTCGTGCGGGTTCCAAGACAATTTAACTTTTCCCCGGGACTCGTCTAGGGTCAAACCTCGACGTCATTATTGGTCACCATTGTCGATCCTGGCTTACAGGAGTTACAGTGGTGGGAGTGTGTGGCGGGACTAGTCCCAAAAAAAAAAAAAAAAATTATATATTGTTTTCTTATATTTACGCGAATACTACACATTGAAATAAAACTATTTCAATATTCAGATTTGATAAACCACAGATCCTCGCAATAGAACACCGATTCCGACCAAGGATGATACGTGAGGCCATTGAAATTAAAAAACATCCTAATTTCAATAGGGAAGATGGCTGGGTGCTACCACCAACTTGGGATCCAGTATTTAATATAATTAAATCGAAAACCAAGCGTACCATTGCAAGACCTCAAGACACAGTGAGCACTTTCTGCGTGGATCGGACCGCAAACACCAACTAAATTTTGAGGGTACCCAGTTTTTAACTATGACATCAGGACGTCTAACACCTCAGTCCCCCCGTGACCACGGTTGCTGTAAAGCAACCGAAACGTCGGGAACATAAAATTAAATAAACGCGATATAATCCGTAAAAATAGTTTTATTTAAATAAATTATATTTCGTTTATGAAGTTTTCCTCATATTATTTACTTTTTTATTACACCAACTTGTTGTAACATAAGCGATGTTTCATGAATACCCACACTTAAAGCTATCTAGTATAAGAGATTACCAAAGCTTCGAGCGAAGCGCAACTTTTAATTAGACTCTTTAATCACGCGGCTTTGTCCGACTTCAAGGGATCATGCTCCAATTTGAACTTGAAAAGTGGAACTTTTTCTTATCTACAGATAATACCGTCTTAGAAAATTAATTTGTCCAATGTTTTAATTTGATCATTAAAAATGTATCTTTAATGTAATGAGAGTGCGAATTTCCCGTCGGTTTATACGCGTACCCAATGTAGGTATATGTAGGCACTGTTGCTTGAATTTTTAATTAACACAGCCCCTACGACTGCGAAGGGACGGAACACAGCGTTCCACTTCCACCCTCGAATAAAATAATTAAGCGAGCTGTTACACGCGTGCTGTGCGCAGACCGATTTGACGTGCCTGCATACGTTGCCGATAATACTATTGATTTTCCCAATCCCCCTTTTCTAACATGATCCTACTTTATAACGAAAACCAACGTTTTTACCGTACCCATACCCTTTTCGGTAGGTATTGATTACGGAACGAAAAAAATATGAACGCCAATGTCGTGTAGGTAAATAATTGTATTATATTACTTCATGAAATTAATATATTTTTAATTACTTTCCCGAAAAAACTTGCTTTAACATAGACAGTGATATAAAGCGACTCAAATTAAGGAGGCTAATGATTTCAAGGTGATTTTAGAAACTTTAAATTAAACTGTTATTCTTCTACGCAATCGGTAGATAGTATAAATAGCATCCCGACGTAACAGTAATAAACTATACCATCTACAATGTTTGAAATTTTCTTACATTATTTCTACATGCGTATAATAGCACACGACGGCATACATGACGGAGTTAAGAGAAAGTATCTATACCGGGTATCTAGAAAGTCCAAAATTACAATTTAGGTACATACCTATACAATACGGTAGCAGATATGAAGATGCTTAGTGAAGACTAATTTTAGGTACTTAAATATCATATATTTTCTGAGTTAGGGCCTTTGCATATTTTTTACAACTTGTTACGGCCTTACAACATTTGAAATGACTTCAATATAGCCACCAATATTCAGGAAAAAAATCCAAAAGGTTCCATATTCCGAAATTGAAACGTAAGATTTTAGAAAAGAATTGGCGTATAAAAAATGTTCAGAAATAGTCTTATAATATCGATATTTTTGTATACCATTCAATTCTCCCGATATATAGTCGTAGAACAACCCAAATATTATTTCGGTTTTGTGAAACATAAATAGAATCCGTGAGAACAACAATCAATAAAAGTCCAGGGTAATGTAACAAAAGTTTACAAATAAAGCACGAACGGGTGCCCATTTGCGTTTTTATATGTTTACACATTACTAGACTAGAAACAATTTTAGATATTATATATATTGCAGTAAGAGCACGTTCGTTTGGACTTCTGTTGACGTGGTACAATCTGGTACGCGATCTAGCTCCCGGGTTCCTCTACAGCAGCTTGTTACAATCTATTGGTCATAATTAACTCATAATCTTAAGGGCCCTGTAAACGATCAAATTACTTGTCACATTTTTTACTAAACGCCTGCGAGCCTGTTTAATGTATTTATAAAGTACTTATTAATAAATCGATCTTAAGTCTGAATTGTCATCCCAGTACAAAATTACATGTAAAAACCGTACTCAAGATCGCTCTCAGACTTGAGATATATTTAATAATACCGGCCTAAATCATGACATAGACGACATAAAAGGACAACAAATGTTTGAAGTTTGACCAATCAATTTGTAAAACATATTTAACCGTTTTCAGGGCCCTTTACTCTAATACGTCCGTCGAAATCTGTGAAGCTCTTTACAGACCGTTTTTCGTTAGAAAAGATATGCTGCATTTTGTAATATAATTTGGTGTAGGTAGTACCTAACTGTATTGCTGAAAAATATATTAATAAAGATATCGTATCTATAATTTATTTGTTAATGTTAATGTTAACACTACCTAGAGCGTTATAAAAGTGCACAATATCTACTGTTGAAAGTAGCAATATAATTTCGTTAGTTTATTTTTATATTACACGCTCTTTCTATTTTGATGCTAGCTCATTACTTGTGAAGAACTAATAAACACAAACGCTGAATAAAATACTGTTGGAAATTATTAGAAACAGCACCTACCTACCTACCCAAATTAATAAGTACATACTTTAAAGTAGTTTAAAGTACGCATTTACTGTTAACCACGGATTCGTATACGCCTGAATTAAAAATACAAATGGGAGCACCTGTAAGACTAAAGGAACTTAAAACTTAGAAGAGATTTTGAAACGAAGCTTCTATACGGACGTTTGGGGCGCATGCCGCGCGGCGACTCTATCTGTGCTAAGCGTCAGTACACGATATATATAGGTATACAGAGTGGCAGCTGCGGCGCCCTACGTTTTATACTATAAAGCTTCGCTTCTTTCAGGCGTCTCTAGACGGTACTGTTTTTGTGCTGTGGTAAGTCGGTTAGTGTAGACCGGATTCGGTTGTGGGTCGTGGAAGTCAGTGGTGGATTTACCAGCAGGCTGAGTAGGCTGGAGCCTAGGGCGGCAGATTTTTGGGGCGGCAAATTTGGGGACCGACAGAACTTTACAACAAATTTTGCTGATGACTTTCCCCTCTCACTTGTCATTGTACATTCGGTGTAGCAAACTTCCAAATCTAGAGTAAAACAGCTAGTTGGCCGCCCGTCAACCAGTAATCGGCCTAATCTAGGACATGAACATTGTAAAGGCCAGGGCGGCAAAAACTTTACAGCCTATACCTTGCAAAATTGTAAATCCGCCATTGGTGAGAGTGTGTGGGGGGACTAGCCCCAATAAAAAATATACATTGGGCTCTCAATCAACTGCCCACGTACATATCTACCTACTCCTTGTGATATTCACTGATGAACAGTCCGCTATTATCATCTTATAAAGAGTTGCTTGGGCGGTGACGACCGGCTGACGTCATCCGTGGCCACGTTTTCTGAGCAACATCACAGATAAGCGTTGCGGTACTTCCCCAACAGAATTACATAAGGTATTGTTATCACACTTCATTTGTATACAGAAAGGACTCCATACTTTTTTTATATAATAATAATAATAATTTAGCCCTTTTGACGTCCCACTGCTGGCACGGGCCTCCCCTCAACATGAGGGGGATTCAGGCCATAATCCACCACGCTGGCCCAGTGCGGGTTGGCGGATTTCACATGTCTTTCGAAAATTGGTTAGATCTTCTAAGACATGCAGGTTACCTCACGATGTTTTCCTTCACCGTAAGCAAGTGATAATCATATAGAAATTATGATTCGCACACTTTTCGCATATTATTCGCATACTTAACTAAAATATAAAACTATAGTTATATTCTCTACAAATTACGAACTAACGAAGATACAATTAAACAGCTTTACATGTAGGCTAATAGCTTATACGATACCGGAAAGTAGATATTCATAAATCTACCTACTTACCTGCACAGTGTCGAAAAATTGCAAGGAATACGGATAGTAATTTTTATTTTATAACCTACTCATGAATTTTATTCCAAGAAAGACTATATCGTCTCACGAGAACGTGAAGTATATATTTATATCCGCATCACTGTACATCGGAACCCCTCGAAACAATAAGAACAGCCTCGTCGGTTTCCCGTCGTTCCAGAATACACAATTCGATGCTTGTTATCGCGCGCGCTTTGAACCGACGGCGAGGATAAAGATACATTACGATGCAGAGTGGATGTTTACGATAAACGTAACTCTTACAACGTAACACTTTTACTTCGGAACATTAGCATGATAAAGTGAACGAAAAACACCTCGTGTGAAGTGCAACGATCGAACGTTTTTTGTATGTTATGAATGAAATTTCTATCATGATACTTATTTTATTTTTTTGGAAACTGGACCGTATTTCATGGACTTAGTTACTAATTTTTTCCCGCAGCTTCGATTGCGTAGGTATTGTCTGAATGTAGACAACAGCGCTAACTTGTCCAACTATTACTAAGAACTAGGCATGGAAATTATTTCTACCTGCAAATCATTTTCATTACGTAATATTATATTTCTCTTTCACTGTTATTTCACCTGTGATTTTCATAGCCAATGATGCTATTCATAGAGAATTTTCACTATGACACGTAATCCTATGAAGTCACTGGTCGTAGTCTATACATCTATACAAATAAATAAAATTGGAGTGTCTGTAATATCAAAATAACACCTTTTCACTAAATGCATATAAAAGTACATACAACACCTATAACAAAAACGCGATTTAAAAATTTTTTGTCTGTCTGGCTGTCTGTCTCTCTGTCTGTGTGTTTGTTCCGGGTAATCTCCGAAACGGCTGGACCGATTTTGACGGGACTTTCACTGGCAGATAGCTGATGTTTAGTAATTAAGGAGTTAAGGAGTAATTTAGGCTACTTTAATTTTAGAAAAACAATTAGGGTTCCGCGTAAAAAAATAAAAACACGTGAAATCAAAGAGTATCTCGGAAACGGCTGGATCGATTTTGACGGGACTTTCACTGGTAGATAGCTGTTGTTATAAGCAGTAACTTCTGCTACTTTTATTTTAGAAAAACAAAATTAAAATAATGGGTGCTGTCGCGCGGGCTCAGAACGCGGGAGCGGGCTTTTTTGTTAAGTTAAATTCCACGCGGACGAAGTCGCGGGCTCAGCTAGTTTATCATACAATCCGTGACAGTACTGAACGCTTTGCGATTTCATTGCAATCATTACAATGATTTTTAACAGTTTCTACCTATGTCGGTAGCAGGTGCTACTTATGAAAACCTATATAATATGATTTTTCACATGCTACCTGTGAAATGTTCCATCACTTAAGAACCATCTAGGTGATCCCATAAGTACATAAAATAAGGTCAAGTCGTTTTCGGCGGTAGAGCGTAGCTGTAGCCAATTGACTACAGGTTTTACATGGGCTGGCTCTACCACTGTAGTTAGCACCAACCATCGTTTCGCAGAAGATAATAAAGTAAATAAATATCCCCAGACTCACACACCAATTTTACGATCTCAAACTAAGCAACGCTTGTACTATGGGTACTGTTTCAATGGACTAGGACCGATCCCAGTGACAGCCAGACCAAGCCAAATTACGAAAAAGTCATTTTCGAAATTTGCCCCGGCGGGAATCGAGCCCGCAACCACCCGGTGCAGTGAGCCGAACGGCCTACGCTCGAACCACTGCACCAAGCCGTCGTCAAATACGGCGTAAAGTAGTGATTATAGCTGCGTTTTGTTCGATAAGTAAGGGAGTCGGAAGCCCAACCCTACCTTCTCTTCGTCTGCCCACTCCCCTTCAGGACGTCAAAAGGGCTAAATGATGTTTTTTTTTATTAGGCTTCGTGAACTGCTTAACGTCAGGCAGGTCGTACCCTTGGCGCCCCTCTGCATGGCGGAGGGTGGTACACCGTGGATTTTTAGTGGGTATACGGCCAACTGCCGGACTCCCACATACCCCTCCCGCCTCCCCCGAGGTGGAAGGGGACCCATAAAGGGTTTTCCCACGAATAAAAAAAAAAAAAAAGGTCGTACCCTTGTTTGCCGACTTAGATCTATAAAAAGGAGAAGAATTACGAACACAGGCACACCGGAATTTTATATATAAGGCAGATAAAACGAATCATACAGTGATTTCCTTGAAACATTGATCAGTGAAGAGAATGAAGGAGGATATAAATTTAATTTAGTCAAGATTTGACGCCAAACAGAACTGGCATCAATGGCTTCGAGTGTTGTGATGTAAAGTAACGATATCACTGAATAGATAAATCGTATGTCTTCTACTATTACGATATTGGTAGGTATTGTACTTTATAGGGCTATATATATCCAATAGATATTGATTCTGATAGAAAACCCTTGTAACATGTTATATATTATTATTAAGTATTTAGTATGGCCTCAGATAGGTATATCACTATACAAAGTATAGCAAAAAGGGACTAAATTTTAAGGGTAGTTAAATTTAAAAGCTTTGGGAGAAATAAATCTTTGGACGGCTATATGACTGCAACACCGTTTGTTTTTCTACTTTCCCCCAAAGCCGATAGTTTAGTTTTTACTACAATAAAAACAGAATACCCTTTTTGTTTCACCGTGTAGGTACCTAGTATTAGAGGTGGGTATGTAGAGATCATACATTTATATACAGTTATTATACCTACAGTACCTGATTACATACTTTGTCTTATAAAAACTAAATGTATCGGGCAAGTGTTATTGTTTATCATCTAGGTAAGGTAAATACAATAACTATTCTAGACATGGGTACATAATATAATCTGAAGTGTGCGCAAACACCCAAAGAGACGGAACTGAACTGACGCATCATCATATTACAAGCCGGTAACTTATTATATTACAGTATTATGCCGACTCACAATATTACGAACGTGTAAGTGATTCAGTATCTAGTATAATATCCAATATCGTAACAGATTCACTTTACAGCAGTGACTGAGAGTCTCTACGTGTTTCTAGGTTATACATAGACCGTCACCCACTTTTCTCTGATGGTATTTCTACTTTTAGAAGGTTGTAGGTAGTAAACTCAAACTCAAACTAGAAATTGATTTTATTCACGTAAGCCAACAAAGCATTTATGAATAGTCAGAATCTACCACCAGTTCGGAATGCTGCTTCTACTGAGAAGATCTGGCAAGAAACTCAATGGTTAGGTACTCTTTTCAATTAATAAAAGATGGTGTACATTCTCAAGAACAGCAACAGAATATGAGCGAGTTACTTACCTAGCCTAATAGTGTTGACTGTTTAAAAAGACCATAAAACACGTTTTATAATTAAACAAGCTAATGCCTGTGGCTTCGCTAAAGTACATTTTATTTTCTGGATGTGAACAACAGCGCCACCTACAGGGTTTTAAGGATCATGCAGGTGACCCCATAAGTACAAAAAAATCCGTCACGACACCCTCCTAAGCTAAATACTTACGTAGACACCTAATGTAACAACCACAAAAAGTATTTAATGAATTGTGACTAAAATAAAAACAACGCATGAATTTGCAATTTATGCTGCAGAAGGTAATTATTCCAAGAATTTATTACATTATGTTTAATTGTGCGTAAAATATGCAGTATTAGTTACAAAAATAAGGTAGCCCAAACTGTAACATTCCCTTTTAAATAGCAGCGTCTCAGAGCACCAGAATACCCCAAAATTATTAATACACAAACTCATGCTTACGTTGAAGTTATTTCTGTTACCTACTACGTAATAACTATGGACTCTGCACTAGTTACTGGCCATTACCAGGTTTAATATTACCGGGTCTATTTCAAACTTCAGCAGACGGTAGCCTGAATTTATCTTGGGTCTGAGCGTGGTTTAAAAAGGTTTCCGTTTTCGGCTCTCATAATGCTTATCAATCAATCTCATGTAGCTTTTAGCCATCCTGGTAAGTACCAGGAAGATCTTTTTATTTATGGTAGTAAATTAGTAGATATATTTTATGGGTCTACACCGAATACTTAGTCCCTGCAAAGAACCCTAATGGCGGATTCAGACGGCCTTGTCCCGCCCGATATCTTGTGGGATTAAGGTGGCAAGATGGAGGGTGGCAGAACATTATGTATAGAACAATTCACATGCCGTCACATTATACGGTATTGACGTGTATGGCCCTCGTATACTGGACGTCTTGTCAAGCACGTGGCGTAATGTGCAGTTAGGTCCCGTCCGCACCACAGTCGCGAATGCAGTTTTTATTCGAATTGCAGTAGCAATGTGTCTCCACCCTACCTGCGGTTATTCCTGAATTGTTATACCTAATAACTTGTTGGCCACTAGGCGGGTTAAAAGAAATGAGTTGCCTTAAAAGCAAAAACCTAAGAACACCTAAGAAGGGTACTTAAAACGAATCTGCGTGATGCTATCCTGATCTGTGGTCCTTGACCGGTGGTCATATATTATATTTTGTCATTAAATAATAAATAAATATCGCCAGACGTACACAACAACTGTATGGTCCCAATAAGCACCGCTTGTACTATAGTTAACACACAATAGAATGTTTCATTATATTCATCATATTTCCTGCACAATTTTAAGACCGCCTTGAAGATCTCTAATGCACGCTGTCAACCGATACTGACATCTTGACATGCCCTCTGAAGCAAACAAGATCAAACGTTCAAATCGTCACTGACGGCAACTCAAACCGTAAATGAAATACAGGCAATGTACTTACGTGTAACAAACTTACGGGCTCTCAATCCACAAGCCAGCTTCGAAGCTTTCAACGTTTCTCGAGTGAGACATCTTCCTTACATTTCCTATAAAACCCCCTTACATGGGATGAATATTCAAAAATCCATTGTTAGTGCGCACCTACGTTGTAAAAGACACTCCTGTGAAAAACTTTATGCTTCAAGACCTATTAGCTTCGACTAAGTGTTGTTTGTTAGGCCAAAATAACTTTATTTCATATTATATTATATTATAGGGTTATATTCATATTATAGGGTTTACGCATTCATAAATTAACAAGACAAGACTTTACTCAATTTTCGTAGTTTGTACCTATCAGTACTCAGAATACTATAGGAGATCATCACAAGCCAGCTAGCCCTCCCCAGCCTGCTAATTGTACCTATGATAAACCCTACCGAGCATTGACATTCCGATATCAAGTCAGAATTTCAAAGGCCACAAACGTCAAAAGTCTTAGGCCTCTAGATGTTATGCCTATGTCCACATGCAAGACAACGAAAGAGTCTAACTAAGTTCAAAGAAGTTACAAGATCGATATTTTTCGTTATTACTGTAGGTACCTACCTACACTTAGTTTGAAATTGACGAGCCCGCTGGCAATTGAAACTCAATATTTGTTTTATATCAAACGTTGTTAGCTTGATAGGTATTTCGCTGAATATAAAAAAATAGCGTAACTTAATTCCGAAAGGGATATCAATCTGACATCAATAAAGATTTGCATTTATACATAGGTAATGAACTGTTGTTTTATGTAAAAGGGCTTTGAAATATATATTAGACACCTATAGGTACTACCTAGCTACGCAAACACGATACAGATTTTAATATTTAACATCGGTTTCTAAATTATTTTTATTAGGTAAGTATATTGGTCTAGATGATATGTACGTAATGTATTGATAGTATGTAAACGTCGTCGCAACGATAAGTTGAACAAGTGCCCATTCTATTCTGTGAAGAGGTAATTAACAGAAATAACTAGGTCTATGATTAACATTATCTGTGTTGGGCCACAATCGAGGACCTGTATAAACATCATTATGTACTAGGGCCTTTACGAACTTCATTTACATAAATAAGCAACACAGTCAAACATGTGAGCCGTATCGTAGGTATGATTCACAAATCACGACAAGAATTACATAGTATAAATCTACGCCTATTTCACTCAACTCAAACTCAAAAATGTTTTTATTAATCTAAGCCACCAAAGCATTTATGAATAGTCAGAATCTACCACCGGTTCGGAATGCTGCTTCTACTGAGAAGATCCGGCAAGAAACTCAATGGTTACTCTTTTCAATGAATAAAAGATGGTGTACATACTCAGGAACAGCAACAGGATATGAGCAGGCAACACCTTTGTCACTAAATAAGTAAATAGTAATCAAATCTCATTCAGATTTAGGTATTTAAATAATATGAGAAAGCTAGTATTGTGGGGTGTGCATAGGCATAGGTAATAGTGGCCTATTATGGCCCGCTCGGCTTATGTTCCGAAAGTCGTAGGTTCCAATTCCCGGTAGCAGACGTGCAGCTCTGAACTTTTCTCACGAAAAAATCCATATGCGCATACCAAGTTCCCAATAACAAACAGCGCTCGTGGCAGTAAAATTCTAGATGGGTGGCATTTCCAACTGAGCGCTTCCGTTCGTGTATCGGAGAGCACGTTAAGCTGTCCGGTCCCGGCTAATACAGTTGTTAAGCGATGTCGGAGGCTTTTGGGCTGCCTGAAAACTACCACCCTAGACTTGGCCACTAACTCATACGAAAGAAGAAGATCTGCACCTCCTAATAAGTGCTTATTAGAAGGCACTTCTTCTCCTGCGGGTTCGATTCCAGCCGGGGCAAATTACGGAAATGGCCTTTTCATAATTTGCCCAGGTCTGGATGTCACCGGGATCGCCCCCAGTCCATTGTACGGTACCCATAGTACAAGCGTTGCTTAGTTTGGGACCATACAGTTGGTGTGTCAGTCTGGCGATATTTATTTATTATTTTATTCTTTCATATACCCTAATTCCCTAGCCGTCTCTCATTCGAAATCCAGCGTTAATTAATTCTGAAACAATAAATAACGGGCTGCAAAACTCAACTTGTGTCAATAAATAGTCCAAGTACCAAGGTGCTGGAATATTCACTGAATGTCCAACTACCCAAGTTTCCTCGTTAGCCGAGCTTGAAACAGCCAACTGGGATGGTGCTAAGGAGCCATGGCCAATGTGTCGGGAGGGCAAACAAGTCGTTTACTCGTTTATATCGGCTCTGTTTGCGCGCTCGTTATACCACTCTTGTCTCTACATTCGCGGCGAGACATTTCAGAGCCCCCACAGCGGAAAACTCTGATATCTATTTTTACGACTGCCTGGGCACTTTAACGTGAACGAATCAATACTTACACAGATTCAAGTAAACAGTCTTAATCGATTTGGACGTGAGCACTGAAGCATGTGTGCAAATAATTGTTATCTTGTACGTAAGACGAGTACGAGTACGAGAGAAATTTTCAAGGAATAAATGGCTTTAATAATAATTAATAATAATAAAAAAACGTAAGACGAGTATCTGCTAACCTCGGTGGCACTTTTAACTAACCTAACAAGTAGATTTCCAATAATGTTCAATTGGAATGTATTTAAAATTTAAACGCTTACCAAAAATGTACCCTTTACTACCAAAAACATCTAAATGTCTACCAAAATGGATACATGGCTCACCAAAATACTTTGATAATTCAATTTTACTCTATTTTATTTAGTGTTTATTTTGTGTTAAAAATAATCATACCCCAGACAAGTTTACTTAATTTTAAATAATTATATATCAATGCATTTATTATACCTATGTATTTCTAGCCCTTTTAATCACTTACCTAATATGTCGGAGTGCAATAGAACTAAGTGAAACCAGTACCTACTGTTTGGTTCTGGGCGCCACGCCAGCCGCTGCCGCGGTACGCTCGCTGTGCTCGCTCAGCTGTTGGTTGTTTTTTAAACATTTTTAACATAATATAACATAGAATTATGTTTACTATCTCATTTTATTTTATTTTATTCTTTTTGAGCAGCAAAATAGAGTACTTACTTCTTTAATTATTATTTTTAGTGAGCGTTTAAAATATACCTTTTTCCATTTCAGTAAACAAAGCTGTTGTAACAACCCGCTTTGAATTTGCTTCTATTATAAAAACACACGTAGGAACTTCAAGTAAGTACTCACCTAGGTGGTGTCGTTAAATAACGAATACCTAGGTACATGGTTAGATAAATACAAAATTTCATGAATAAATACTTAGGTAACACAGCAGGTAGGTTCCAAGGTACGTTCAAACGTTTTTTTTTTCTCCAAACATCAAGTAATCGTTGGCCTAATTCAATAATTAAAATGAATACCTATCACTCAGAAAATATCTGGATCAACACATGCATAGACTTATTTTTAAGCTCTAGACGATGAAATCGATAGACCTTCCCCTAACAAACTATAAGTGAGGGCTAAATAAATAATTGGATAGCCACTAATTTCAGGCACGTGTAGGTATTTAACACGTGTAGGTAGGTATATAACAATACATACGTAGGTAATCATTGATCAAGGACGAGTATACCGAAGCCACGCCCATAACTAGTCACTTATTCATTGGCTTTAGGTACTCATGAAGACTGGGTATCCACTTGACCAAATTTGTAACCACTTGCCATATTATCATGTACCTATTATCAGCAGAAAAGCCTATCGGTGTCAAACTATAGAGCACTGAAGCGGTGAAAACATCGTTATAATATAAGGCCTTAAGGATGATATAGGGACCTACGATATGTACCATAATATTATTAAAGAAGATTATTCTTCTAAGGTACATATATAGGAATCTAAGTGTGCCATTATTTTTAAAAGCTATATTAATATATTCATACTACACGCCACACGAGCGACGTGCGTAGGTGTCGATATAATATCGTTGCAAAAGTTAAACAACATCAATATCGATACCTACATTTGTAAATATACATAGGTAAGACTTACTTACATAATAAAGTACAGTCAAATAGCCTAGTTGTGTCAAACAATGACCTTGAAAGTGCTATTGAATAATACATGTTGGAACGTCTTGAGGGAATGCCATGAGCCCGGGGCTGTCAGACGAGTCTAAGTAGTTTCTGATCCGTATTCGAAATATAGGGTTATGGATTCGCGTGTCTAACTAACATTTCTAAGTTTAATAAGAAAACTGCGTAGAAATAGGTACTGCACAAACCCGTAGGTATTATCTATGTATTACATTCTCGAAGACGCAAGACGATTTTGCGACGATTTGATAATAATTTATCATCACGCATCACCATCTATGAACACCTACATTTCGGAGGATAATGGAGGATGATTGTATGATCATACGGGGCACATTCCAGAGTTTATTCTATATTCAACACAAATCCATAATGTAATTATTTTTCAAGGAATTGAAAACTTAAGCGTTATTTTTTTTCAGTTATTATCTGCCAAGTTGACAATATTATACTTAAAGAAATTCTCCGAGAGCGGGTGGAAAAATATTTTAATTATTATTGTTTATGTAACATTTAGCGGCTTGCAACGATAAATTACATGTTATAGTGTATGTGTATATTATGTTCTATGATAATAACTAACTACGACATGATCAATAGTAGGTTGGTGTAGGGACCGGTTTTTTCTTACTAGTCATTTCCTAATTTATGAAATTGGCTTGTCTGCCCTAATTTGGTCGATAACGGCGTTTACAAATTACGCGATTGCTGGGACTATAATTTGACTATATGTATAGCATTTTGTTTTAGCAAATCTTTCTTCGGTTTGCTAGATTGTCCTTCTGATATAGAGCGACTATAATTATTACCTCGCAGTTTATATACTCTTTGCAACGGATAGAAGTGAATTATCTTTGTGCAACTGCTCCTATTATTTATTCTGATTAAACATGTGCAAATTTCAAGACATTGTAGCTTCCCCCCTCCCCCCCCCCGGGTCAAGCCGAGGGTCAAACCTCGGCGTCATCGTTGAACTCCATTGTCAATCCTGACTTACAGTAACAGTCCGGTGTGGGTGGCGGGCCTAGTAAATAAGAGTGTTGGAAAAGAGGCGCCATCGGAAATAAACGATCGCGTTAAAACGTAGATAAGTAAAACTGTAGTGATATATTTAGAGCGGGCTGCACTCAGCTGTGCGAGAGCTCTGTTAACGGCAGATTGAATCATAAAGCAACATTGACGTCATCCCGTTGCTCCACTATATCGACTTTCAGTCAAGACGTTGGCGAAAGTGCCCATGATATGAACACGTAGGCAGCTGACATGAAGCCATGAATCGAACAAACGAGCACAAATACTATAATAATAGTTTAAGTTATATTTACGGCTGTACACCTACGAGCTCGCGTCGTGAAGGGAATAAAATACTGAAACATAAAGCAAACGTATTCTTGGAAGGCGGGCGTACGTTCTGGCTAATATAACACGATATCGTCCATTTCAACATTCAACCACCGATTATTCAATTGATTACATTTGCGAAGAATATAAATAGTATGACTATGTACTATTTATATTCTTCGCAAATGTAATCAATATATATAATATAAATAATAATATATAGTATTAGGTAAAAGAAAGTAGCTTTTCGCAGATTATGAATTAAACTAACTGCAAATGCTAGAGTCTAGTCTGTCATAAACATTCAAACAACAAGTTAAATTGGTAAGATGGTTAACAAAGCAAACTAGTTTATAAACATGCTAAGGTTGCTTCTGTTTCCATTCGAGAATATTACAACAGACGAGTAGGTAGCAACTGCGGTTAAATAAATCATTTGATTGGTTAGACATATTATTTATTAAAAACTTGAATAATGTGCCCTCGTAATTGTCAGTACCTTATAATAGTAGGTAATTACTTACTATAATTACACAAAGGTAAGTTTAATATTTCAACAACACTAGGGTAAAATATCGCAAAAAGCAAATTTACTAAACTTGATCATCATGATTGTGACTTACAATAAACTGCAAGTCAATTATGTTAAAACCGAAACTCGTACTGCGATTTCAGCCGAATCACTCACATTCAAACGTTGTATCGCACCACAAAAACCCTTTGATCCCTAAATTACAGTTGAATAACTTTAGGAAGCCCGCCAAGAATGTAGAACTGATAAAATAGTCCTTATTTTAACTATTTGGGTGACTTGAAACGTAGAGATAACGGGACGGACGCGTCTGTCAATATGCAGGAACTCTACCATGAGTATATTTCATCTTCATTCGAATTCTCCTATTCCCTTGTTTTTGCTGCCGAAATTCCAAACTTAAAAATTTACCATACAGATATCTTACGTATAAACCAAGTCCAAGCGACTTCAACGAACGCTTTGATAACGATCTCATTGCTCAAACGTATGTAGAATGTCATGGAAGCAAAACCTAAAACTACGAAACGTTAATCGACATAGATAGTTAATTTTATTATAAGTTACTATAATATACCGAGGTACCTACCGGACTTAGGTAACAGCGTCCTCTATTTCAGCGAAACATTTTAAAAGCACTTAAATAACAATGTGTTTTGTTACACATTTTACGAACATAATGACTCTGCTTCTGTGACTCATTACTATTCCCCATTATTCTACGCTTTTTGACAACACAAAGATAAACTCCACTTTCCATGTCGAGTGTGAGTTGTCTGCAGGATGGTTGTTTTAATTCCACGTGATTTTAGTTGTGTACGTGAAGCATCGGAGTGCTCTCTCGTGTTTTTCCTCAAGCTTTAAAGTAAATAAAATCATCTCATACTTACCTACAGGCAAACATCTCTTTTTTACAGTAAGTTATACCTAACCATAGCGTCACTAGATTGCGTAAACTAGTAAAATAATCATTGACAGTAAAATATTGCAAAGATTCATAGATTTTCTATAGAATATGTGATGATATTTATTTTGCTTATTGATACAAAGCATGTGATATATGCCGAAATGTCTGACGAAAATTAAGTTTCGAATCTTGTGTAACAAAAAAAGACTAGAACGTAAGAATATATAATAGGTAAGTAATACACGACAAGTAATTTATTTCTTATTATTGGCGGTACCTGTTTAACTATGAAACCGATAAAAAACTTTACGACAGATAGTTGCTTATCGTACCTGCTCTCATAAACATTTAAAACTGTAGGCAGATGATTATTTTTTCTAAAACAAATTTAATGCATCTAGACGAGGTCTATTGATATACATCCGCCATGTATGTGTTCCAGATGAAACATGGTTCGTTTTGAAAAAAATCGACGACGTCAATGGAGATACTAAAAATAAGTTAATTTAATTACCAGTGCTGCGTGGAATATGAATTAACTATAGGATTTAAACTCAGACATTAAATAGGTGAGGCCCCGCCTGCGTGGACCAAAACTGACCTATGGGTCTCGTAACTTTGACCTGTCTAACTTCTATTCTAATCGTTTTAGCCGCTTTAAATAATCCTCAAAATTGCTATGTTAGCAATATCAGAAGAAAATTGTGAATAAAAATTAAACACAGTATTTAGACGGGACGCATTACTCACGGAACAAAACCTTTTCACCTTAGCGGCAGTAACGTTCTAGAATGGTGGGCACGAGCTGAAACACGTATTGCAGGATCCCATCCGCTCCCCTCCCCCTCAATCCGCACAAGATGGTCCTCCACACGCGCCACAGAAAGGCGGTAGATACCATGTCGCAGAAGACATGATGTGTCGCCGTCATTGGAAAGTCCAAATACATCTTCTGGTGGAATGAATTAATTCAAAATCTCAAGCGGCCGTCAAAGCTACGTATGCTAAAAATGTTTATATTATTATGCTACCAAGAGATTTAGTACTAGCGCTCGTTAAGCGCGAGTCTCACAGTATGATTGATATGGTAAACAAACAAACGTTCAGAAAACATCATCGCCGCTATATTTTGATGTCTACGTCTTTTAACTGTTACTTTACATCTGAAGGGGGATCCGGAGCTACTTACTTATTGATCTGACTACTGTGATGCTTCCAGTATCAATATTTGAGAAACCCTTTTTGGTCGATATATTGTTTTGTGAATTAACTGGCTTATAAAGTACTTCATGTTTTGGAAATTATAAATAAAAAATACATCAATAAAACATAACGACCAACGACGACGACCAACCACGAATTTTAAAGCCACTTGTTTCATCTGTCAGACCCCAAAGTCCCAAGAATCACTTGGAAGGGTGCAAGATCACCGAGGCCGTTTTCTATCGAGCTATACTTAGAAATTAAACAATGTAGAGTTCATTGTGACTTTTAAATAATTGGCAGTATGAATTACATTGTGTTAGCGAATAAGCGAAAACAATAAACTATGATTTCCTATTACTAAGTATGTAATTATAATAATGCTTCTAGGAATAAAAGCACTCGGTTCATGTCACTTTTAACGAGTTCATCGAAATTTCATCTCATTCAATTTATTCCTAGATTTAATTTACTCATCTAAAAATAGTGTTAGTTTAAAATATCTCCAACGATTTCAAAGTCACTATATAGAAAGAAGTAGGTAGACAAGGTAGGTCACAAGGAATGCAAGTCGAGACAACATTCACAACTACCCACTGATTTTATTTTGTTCGGTTTTTTATTTATATTTGTATCGGTGTTCTTTTTTAGTTTATTTTCAAGTACTGTAATCGTCACACGTACATTATGTAACTCAGTTTTAAATCTATACAAATAAATAAAATTGGAGTGTCTGTTTGTAATATCAAAATAACACCTTTTCACTAAATGCATATGAAAGTACATACGACACACACTGTGGTATTTGACTCGATTTTCGGACATGGTCTTTTTATTGCAGAATTAGATAGTATTATAGATTTATAACGTTAGAGTAGAACTCCCGTGTGTCAATTTCACTTATTTTCAGAATTATGTTTTTTTTAAAAAGACGCTCTTTTTTTCGGTGAAAATTTTTAAAAAATGACTGCTCTCAAATTATATGATTATTTAATGATTTGATTTCAGTGTATATAAGAATGTCTAAAGCTGCATTTTATGAAGTAATTTTGGTAATTATATATGCAGTGGAACGCAAGTAATTAATTATTTTAACATTTTAATTCTTATTTTTTTACTTCTAAACTAAGCTGTAGTAGCAAATAATTTTGATACATCTAGAATATATATGCCATGAGCAATATGTATAAAAAAAACCGAAAGCTAATCTCACTTGGTATAGAAGATACAGTGACTTAAGTTTTTTGAAAATTTTCGGCGAAGTTCGGATGATTTTCATCGAAAATTTTAAACAAGTTATTAACATGCATTACTATAAAATAAGCTTTTATTACCTATTCCTCAATTAATTCAGCACTGAGAAATTGCTGATTGTCTTCTGCCAAACCTAAGCGAGTGCTTAGGTAGGTAGATGAGTATCCAGCACCTGATTTTCAGCATCTGTCCTTGATTCTTTATTGATGTCAGTATCCATTTCTAAATGTTCTTCGTTGACGTTGCTGGCATCTAGTGGTTTTATTAAGGCTAATGCCTGCGGTGGTAGTGGTCATTTTTTTCTGCCTGTTACGCATTCGTATATTTGAAATTAGTTGGTCGGCGACTCCAGAGCCCTGTTAAACAAATCGATGATAGTTGTCATGCGATTAATTTTTCGACAATGATGTTCTCGATTAAGTCTCCAGAATTTATTTCTTGATTCGGCAGCTTGCTCGGATAACATGCCAATAGGTAAATTCGTAGATTTCATAATATTTGCGCCGTGGACCAGTATTTTATGTATTGTGACGGGCATGGGATACCATTCGTAGTGCGAGACGTATTTATATGCAAGTGTCCTACAGAAATGATTGAATTTTTCATCATCTGTCGGCAAGCCGCTAGACAGCACTATTAATATAGTGTGCATCAAGGAGCCACTCGAACCCCTGACTGCCAAAACCTCTAAGGGTCATGAAATAAAGGCTTCATGCATACTGTATTTGGCCGCCATTGACAGGAAGGTATTGAATGCAATTCTAGGCACACCTTCACAGTTGCGGTGCCCTTACTGTAATTTGACTGCCACACAATTTAATAACTTGCACGAGGCTTACGCACTTGTATATAAATACGTCTCGTACTACGAATGGTATCCCATGCCCGTCACAATACATAAAATACTGGTCCACGGCGCAAATATAATAAAATCTACGAATTTACCTATTGGCATGTTATCCGAGCAAGCCGCCGAACCAAGAAATCAATTCTGGAGACGTGATCGAGAGCATCATTGTCGAAAAATTAATCGCATGACAACTATGATCGATTTGTTTAACAGGGCTCTGGAGTCGTCCGACCAACTAATTTCAAATATACGGATGCGTAACAGGCAGAAAAAAAAATACCACTACCACCGCAGGCATTAGCCTTAATAAAACCACTAGATGCCAGCAACGTCAACGAAGAACATTTAGAAATTGATACCGACGTCAATAAATAATCAAGAACAGATGCTGAAAATCAGGTGCTGGATGAGTGCTTAGGTTTGGCAGAAGACAATCAGCAATTTCTCAGTGCTGAATTAATTGAGGAATAGGTAATAAAAGCTTATTTTATAGTAATGCATGTTAATAACTTGTTTAAAATTTTCGATGAAAATCATCCGAACTTCGCCGAAAATTTTCAAAAAACTTAAGTCACTGTATCTTCTATACCAAGTGAGATTAGCTTTCGGTTTTTTTTATACATATTGCTCATGGCGTATCTATTCTAGATGTATCAAAATTATTTGCTACTACAGCTTAGTTTAGGAGTAAAAAAATAAGAATTAAAATGTTAAAATAATTAATTACTCGCGTTCCACTGCATATATGATTACCAAAATTACTTCAAAAAATGCAGCTTTAGACATTCTTATATACACTGAAATCAAATCATTAAATAATCATATAATTTGAGTGCAGTAATTTTTTAAAAAATTTCACCGGAAAAAAGAGCGTCTTTTTTAAAAATTCATAATTCTGAAAATAAGTGAAATTGACACACGGGAGTTCTACTCTAACGTTATAAATCTATAATATTATCTAATTCTGCAATAAAAAGACCATGTCCGAAAATCGAGTCAAATACCACAGTGTGCGACACCTATAGCAAAAACGCGATTTAAAAAAATTTTGTCTGTCTGTCTGTCTGTGTGTTTGTTCCGGGTAATCTCCGAAACGGCTAGACCGATTTTGACGGGACTTTCACTGGTAGATAGCAATGTTATAAGCAGTAACTTAGGCTACTTTTATTTTAGAAAAACACAATTTAAAAAATGAAAAAATGGGTTCTGTCGTGCGGGCTCAGAACGCGGGAGCGGGCTTTTTTGTTAAGTTAAATTCCACGCGGACGAAGTCGCGGGCTCAGAAAGTTTATCATATAAGTGAATATAATTATTTTGAGAAATAAAGTTATCTAACCTGAGGTACTTATCCGCGCGCTGTGATACTTATCCAGTTGACCTAGAGGCCGGTAACGAGCAGACTTTACCGGATACCATTCCCCAACACCCGGCACTCGCTAACTACTAATGAAGGGAAGGAAAATATCCATTCATAGCTTTCAAACGGCACGCAGCACTGCATACACTTAACTGAAATTAAACCTATAGTTGCTGTGATGAAGAAGTAACATAATTTTATTTTGTACCTATTTTTTTTTTTTTTTTTTTACATTAAAAAAAAATATTCTTTGTTTATAGATAGCGTGCAAGTGTTTTTTTGAATTATCTCAGTCGTGGTCGCGTTCTGATCCAGTACTAGAGATAAGAAACAAATTTAAAAATGTTAATTAGTAAATGCCCCCGTAGGTTTGAACGAAGCAACGATTTGACTTTGAATTTATTATAGAGATGGGCTATGCGGTTTCCATTAAATAATTACTCAATGCTTTCGATTCTCTTGGGGTACAACAATAGTATCAAAATTGTCAAGGTAGTCTTCGGATGACATATGCACAAACCTAATTCAGTAGACATTACGATGTTCTTTTGTTTTATTTTTTTTGGTTACACTAAAAGGGTTAGAAGCTTACCGGCATTGATGATGTTAAGAGGCAGGTCGAAACGGAAATTATAATAGGTAAACAACTGGCAAAACTAACGAGATAATACTCGGAAATTGTTTAAGAAATAAAAAAAAAACTATCTGACAGCGTCTTTGTACTTGTTATAAGTACTTTATTTCGGTTCACAAACAACCGGAGAGCAAAAATGATTTCCAAAATACCAGGATAATCAGGATAAAAACCAGATTGGGGAAGCTAGTAGGTACGTGACGCAAGGCGGACTGAGCTGATAGAGACACAATGGTACAGCCTAATAGACCCGATACAGCACCACCGAGCTTATCTGAAATTCTATTTTTATGACTACGTCATTATTGTATTCGTATCTCTATTCAGAGACTAGTTATATACGTTTCAGATAGTTGTACACATTTTTTTTTTACAAAACTTTGCTTTTGAGTATCATCTTGGTATAGGCATGTCATGTAGCGCATGTGTTACCTAAAGTTAGGCACATGTATAAACGCCTGCGGTGGATACTTATAGCCATAATAATTATTAATAATGTGTAATTTGGAATCTTAAAGCAACCACAGCATTTTTTTGTAACTTATAAAAAAACTAGCTGAGCCCGCGACTTCGTCCGTGTGGAATTTAACTTAACAAAAAAGCCCGCTCCCGCGTTTAGAGCCCGCGCGACAGGACCCATTTTTTTATTTTGTTTTTCTAAAATAAAAGTAGCCTAAGATACTGCTTATAACAACAGCTATCTACCAGTGAAACTCCCGTCAAAATCGGTCCAGCCGTTTCGGAGATTACCCGGAACAAACACACAGACAGACAGACAGACAGACAGACAGACAATTTTTTTTTAAATCGCGTTTTTGTTATAGGTGTCGTATGTACTTTCATATGCATTTAGTGAAAAGGTGTTATTTTGATATTACAAACAGACACTCCAATTTTATTTATTTGTATAGATGGCAAATAACCGTACGGCCCGCCTGATATTAAGCAGTTACCGTAGCCTGCAGATACGTGTAATACATGGCATTGCTCGTACGTTGCCGACCTGAAGGTGAGTGGGATAGGCGGAGAGTAACGAGAGTAAGGGAGAGGGCATGAGCTTCCAGTTCTCTATCTTATCGTGTAAAACGCAGATATAAGACCTACTTAACGGCGATCGAAGCCTCTATATAAGCTGTAGTCGATTGCCTACAGCTTGGCTACACGACCGTCGAATGCAATAACGTTACATTTTTAGTTGAGCGTAAGTAAATATTTAGTTGCTCGTATTCTTTCAGATGGTTTATCGTCGCTCAGTTATAAAACGTATCTTCAGCCACATCTGCGATACTAAACTAGAAATAGCTACGGCGATTTTCAAACTATTGTTGGCCTAGTACGCTGAACGTTTTATGCGATACAAACCTGTACCTACTCAGATATCAATTTAGGAATCAGTTTAATAATAGGTGCGAGGGGTGAAGTTCACGAACAGATAAGTGCCAACATACCAAATAAACGTATGATTTTAAAAGTATTTCTCCATGAATTCATTTTAGTATTTTTTCCAAACTATTTGTAATTACAGCAATGATTTATGCAATGTCTCGTATTCATTAATTATTTGCTATAAGCAATTATAAAAAGTGTTGTAAAATAGATAGGTAGGTACTCAAACCTGTAGAAATATTATACTGACTTTTTTTTCTCAGTTTATCGAACAGAAAGTGAATGGATATAATACTGTTAATAATACTAAACTAAATAAGTAAGTACCTACCTAACAAAGCCGCAAACAGCTAGATACTTTGAGATTAGTTTCTAACTTTTCGTTAAGTGACGTGGATTACCGTCAGTTATGAAATCTATCGACCGGCTTTATGTAGCTGAAATTGGAATTGATTGGAACAAACAATGAATGTAACACAGATCGCGTTTGAATAGTAATTGTTTACCCGCGTTACATTCTATTGTGATTGCCTATTACTTTAGGAACGTCAATTAGTAGTAATATGATCGGAATCGTCAGTGCCATGCAATTAGGTAAAATGCATGGCACTTTATAAAAAAAATATATATAATATATATTTTTATCACAGTTGTGTAGTTGCTCATTGTCGAAGTGAATTCGAGACTTTATTTTTGTTATGTTACACATAATCAGGGACCACGCTGCAGTTTTAGGATATCCTGTAAGTGCAGGAATAAATATTGAAATTTGTAGTAATAACATAAGAAAAATCAAAGCACCTACCTAGGTTGTAGTAGGACTAATTAATATACTCAAGTATCTACATATTGATTGCGTCCAATTTTCCTACACATTTCTTTTAATTAAAGCTCATAGATACATATTTAAAATTCCATGGATTAGATACCTGCCCAGATAATATTTGGCAGGTTTTTATCGTACACATAAGTGTTTAATCTGATGGAAAATGACCTAATACAGACTTATATATATACCTTAATAATTATAGTTATTTATTATGATACTTACGAGCCCACGTGGTGGTTGGTTGAAGACCTCGTTCGCGATTAGCCAGCACAGGCGGCAGGCTGGTGACCAGAGCTGCTCATGGCGTTCGCTTATGCATCACCAATACCATCCAACTCCTTTCGCACTCACTTCCAAAGTTTTCAGTTCAAATAAAATAGAAATCAAGCACCGCGGTTTCGAAACTCGAAGTATATGTTTACAAGTCGCGCGAATAAGCTGCCGAGCCCCGAGCGCGAAACACGTAGCAACGTGGCAGGAGCCGTGCAGCCGACTAGCGGCCGACTCGCGTGGAGCCAGGGCGGGCGGCGCGCCCCCGCCGCTCCGCGCCCAATGCCTTAAATTCCTCACATTCCGCCCTACACTTTTAAATGCGGGTAAGTGTTTATCGAAGCTCGTGCGATCGCGTTGAAAGATGTCTAATCGCTCTCGATACGAATTCTTATGTATTTCACTGGCATCCTTTCCCATCTAATATTCAGGAGAAGTACCACTTTCAGTAGGTATAAAACACCTAATACAGATTTCTGAGTATGTCTGCGAGTATATAAGTAAATAACTTGCCGCAACTTATATACCTACTCGATTTTCGACTTCGAAACACGTTTCGTGAGTCATCCATCAATCTTTAAAATCAGTTTTCAGTTTTTCACAAAGGATAAGTATACTTACTTATAAATAAGACATTAATATTGAGTAAGTAATACGAATTACATATTTATTTATACTTCGTAGTAGGTATAACTTCACAACTTCAGTGGCCACCAAACCGCTCAACAATTTTAATTCAACGCATAATTTCCTGACTCATTAGCAATTAAAATAAACCTGTAGTAGGTATACCGGTCGGCACCATAATGATGTTACGCGAAAAATACACATTTTACCCTGGCCCTAATTAGAAGGAATTATTCATAAAATGTTGTTCTATGTAACTGTTTATAAATGTAGAGAAATGTAGACACATTTCAGCTTAACAAAAGATTGAGTCATTCATCCATTTTCTAGTAGACTATACGAGTATATTATATGTTTTCATTCCATCCATTTAAAAACCTCACGTAAATGGTATCGCGTGTCCAATGTATAGAAACCGAATGAAGTCCCCAACGTCTCCGATAAAACCATTCTATTCGTATCTATTAAGGTGCATATCCTACTAATAAGTATTTTACCATTTTCAATGTGTGTTAGATATTACCCCGTATAATCCGCTTGTACTTACTACGGTAACATTTTACACTTGATTAGATCATTAATTAGGTGAAATTGGTATATACCAGCCGTCATTTACACGGCTTTCATTAATGAACTCAATTAGTTTTGTTACTTATACCTACACGTAGTAATGAGACAATTTATTCCATGCCCACGCGTGTGCGTGGTTTATTTGCAAAAAAAAACATAATTCGCAAATGTCCGCTACGAGGGTCGTAGGCTTCGTAGCATAGTTTGCGTAGTAGCACGCCCAATTTTCGTAGTCTTCGTAGCATAGGTACCGCACGCACATTCATAAAGTAATTAGGAAAAACAAATAATTACAAATGAGGTAACAATGATTACAAGTTTTGTAATATGCGTCTATCATTTGGCGTAACGCTTAAGATTTGTTCGGTAAATATACTTACCTATTGTTATTCATCTTGTATTATACAATATCAGATCCACTTATACGTTGTGCAATGGTAATGCGAAGAAGATAAACTGTGCCGCAAAAGTTTATGGTAACAATAAATATTTTTAAACACACAAGAGTATTTTAAAACGTATTGCCCGCTCACCTGTTCCGTCATCGCAACGATTTTACACGGGTGTTTCACAATTCCGAGGAAGTTTCACAAAACACTTACCTGAAATGAAAAGTAAACTTTGATTTAATAAAATGTATAGTTAATTAAATTACGATACCGGGGCGGTGCATTTTTCGAGTGGATACCTTTATTGTTTGTTTGGTACGTAAAGGAGGCATACTTTATAGCAAGTATGTTGGTTACATTATACATACCTACCTGCTAAACACCGTACATTTTATCTATTAATTTAAGGTAGGTACCTAAAGTAGACAATTAACTTTGAGGTCACTCTACATATCGCCGTCAAATAAAAAATATTAATTACAAAATAATATTTTTATAAGTACGAAAGCTATTTATTATACACACATCCACATGCATCATTAAGCAAAAAACATGAAACATACAAAGTAGATTATACATAGGTACTTAAATAAAAAGTAGAGGTACCTAAATACTTACTACATAGATACCTAGCCGTTATACAAAGCTGTTATAAGCTTATTATAACTATGAAGTATTTACAACATACAAATAGGTAGGTACTTACTTGTCGAGTCAAATCTATATCTACGAATAGGTATATAATACGCAACGATGAGTCTATTTTAATTACATTTTAATTATGTCGGAACATTACTGCTAAGTCCCTACTAGGTATTAGAAAAAAAATCTATTAATTTGTAGGTATGTGTGTAGTGTATTAGTGATGTAACGAATATTCGCATTCGCATTCGCGAATATTCGCATATTTTTTGACATTCGCATTCGCATTCGCATTCGCAAGAATCTATGCGAATGTTTGGCGAATGTTTTTCAAAAACAACAAGGAAATTATTTATAGACGGATATGGAATATTAACAACTAGTAAGAATTCTTTATTATTTAAAAAAACTTGCTCATATGGTGGCCCTTATTGCACCGCATTTAGGTTCATAAAGCAGCTTATTACGCACTAGAGCTATTGAATTTTCATTATTTTAATCTTAGCAAAGAGTTATCCTAAAATTAGCAAACATTTTAAAACAATAAATAAACAATGTTTATAAAAATGGTATAGATTACATTAATTATTTAAATAAATCTCTTTCACATTCAATTTCATTGTAAATAAAACATATTATAATCATTCGATTTATTATATTTCAAATAATATAATAATTGTTACCGGCTTTGCCAGACCCATAGATAAATATAACCGGCCAAATGCATGTCGGACTACGCATACTCTAGGGTTCCGTGGACATCCCGCCACTTTTCGATGATACGGAACTCATAAAATAAAAGTGATGCTTTTTATTGATATAAAACATCGAATACGGCGGCTCTCGTAACCTATTAATTTCTGCGAAATTAATAAACTATTGGTTATCGTATAAATAAAATAGTAAGAAAATCTGTTTCTAAATTTATTAAACCGGCATCATAGACATCTTCAGCAAAAGTGACATAAACCTTTAATTTCTTTTTGGACTGATGAAAATTCTTGTAAGGATTTTTAATTCAAATAATTAAGTTGTGATTAGGATTAGACTGGGTGCAAATGGTGCGTAGTTTGAGACTCAATCCATATATTAGATTTTTTTAAATTCATTATATTTATTTTGAATAGTAAATAACTAATTATTTCCTATAATAAACCATTTATATCGTGGTCCTAATTTAAAGGATGAATCTTGCTACTTAAGTGAAAAAGGCGACAATGAAGCTCAATATTTCGTTAACGGGAATTAATAACGAAAAACTGTCAAAGAAACCTTCAAATAATTTAAAACACCTACTGAACAATACCTCAATCGAGGGGGTGTGTAAACATGTTTTTTGACTCCCCTTTCTTTACTTTCAAAATTTAATAACAGTTTCTAGCGGTACATAAACTATTCTTTTTTGTCTTGATTGCAGCATTTAGCCCTAATAGTCTCTGAATAAAATTACTGTGATTGCAGACGGACGTGCCGAAACTGTAAGGGTTCCGAGTTTGACTACGGAACCCCAAAAACTTACGGCGCGCCGTGTTGTTTTATTTTTCATTGATCCTGCAATTCTCAAGGTCTTAAAAAAAATCGTGAATTGTGATTTTTTTCAATTAAGATTGTAATATTCTAAATATTTTTTACTCACAAGTAAGTTGTTAAATGTCGTATGAAACGCGTGAGCATTGTTAATTACACACCTTGGCTCCATCACAGCATAGCCCTTGCGTTAGTCTCTGGCTGCAAACCAGCCTCGATCGTAACTTAGCTCACTTACTAATAATGCACTTATTTACTTATATTTGAATAGAAAAAAATACTGTCTTGAGGTAGGCAACTAAATTATAAATAGGATCTTTCTCTATTGCTCTTGTTAGTCTAATTAAAATATGAACTCAATAAAATTTGAATATGAAATAAATTAGATTAATGCAATAATAGTAAACTACCCTCAAATCAAAACAAATCTCTTCGAATTAACTTTATGTGACTAACTTCGTTCTTTCAACCTGTATGGGTTCGGCTATGCTCGGCCGACACGAAATGTCAAACCAGTCTAACATTTTGCGCGGTCTTTAGTAACCCCCGTAAAAGAGGGGTGTTATAAGTTTAGCATGTGTATTTGTGTGTCTGTATGTGGCATCATAGCGCCCTAACAGATGACCCGATTTTAATTTTTGTTTCTTTTTTAGAAAGGTATTAATCGAAAGTTGTCTTAGCTATGTTTCACGAAAATCGATTCAACCGTTTGAAAATTATCAGCTCATTTGTAACATAAAAAGTTGTCGCATCGAGGTTTTTTAAGATTTTCTATTTAGGGTTTCTTATTTGAAAGTCAACATTCGCATTCGCATTCGCATTCGCGAATGTTGAAGCCAAATATTCGCATTCGCATTCGCATTCGCGAATGTCAAAAATCCAACATTCGTTACATCAATAGTGTATACCTACCTACCATCTTTGAAATTTAGCTGTGGCTTTCCAAACTTTTTTCATAAGCAGTTTTCCAGATATGGATGTCTCATAATTATCTACCTATCTATGAATAAGTACATAAGAAGGTAGCATTACTGCTGCTACAATGTCATGATCATGCGTCAGCATCGGATTAACTTAATCCCTGTTTCAAATCCATGGAAACAATTCTCTTTGACGAGTACCTACCTATTGTAACATTTATAACGCCTGCCCGCCCGGCGTAGGTACCACCTTGACACATTTGTTTTGCTCCATTATCTAGCTTGTCCATATGTAGAATTCCGCCATACAGTTATCGGTAAATAAATCCTCTATCTATTTATGATAACCGACTATTACGGTATCAAAGTAGGTAGATACTTAATTAATCTGATTACAACATTATTTCGAAATGATGAGAATTGGTAAGTACCTACACCAATGACATCAGCTTGGAAAATACCTAGGAAATCATTATCATGGATATGTAAGAGTTTTTAGTACGTAAGACTCTAGTACCTAAGTAGGTATCTACCTACTACAGATAACAAAAATATCAATGAGTCAATATCGATTATGAGTTTGGATAACCACGAGTTTCATGATCACTCGAATATTTGTATTGACTTACAGGATATTTTATCTCTATGCATATTTTGTGGTGTGGTTAAAGTGTGGTGTCATGTCATACAGAACCGACCAGAGTAGCTACAAATTCTGGCCACCGGATTTCTTAGTCAGACAGCAAGTTAAGTACAGTCAAGGGCGAAAATATGTATACGTGTTACAATTTTAAAATCCACGACTCATTAAGTAAAATGTATGTAATTTATGTAATAAGTACTTGACAGTCGCTCTGAACTTCTATTCCTTGCAATTTCAGATGTGCTAGGTAGTTTACTTCTTACTACTTAGATGTACCTAGCGTTCAGCTCTTTGGTAATAGGCATTTGTAAGTCCTAAAGTGTGTGCGATCGCTTACAAATGATATTAATGAATATCGGTGCTACATTTTATATCATATAGCGGCCCGCCCCGGCTTCGCACGGGTACATTACGGTACATTATTGGAGTTTTAGTAAGGATCCCAATTTTTTTTAAAAATATAATATTGCCTATGTCACCCGGGGATAGTGTAGCTTCCCAACAGTTAAATATTTTTTCAAATCGGTTCAGTAGTTTCGGAGCCTATTCATTACAATCAAACAAAGTTTTCCTCTTTATAATATTAGTAGATATGATTAACCACAACAAAAATGAAATACCTACCTACTTATTAGGTAGTTACGGCCCGTTTTAATAAATCTATATCAAGTCTGAGAGTGCTCTTGGAAATGTAATTCTTATGTCATCATAAAAGTACAAAATGAGATGTCAAATGCGTACCTACTCAAGACCGCTCTCGAACTTGATTTCGATTTATTAATACGGGCCTCGGTAGGTAAACTACCTAGCTATGCCATAAAATTGATATTCACCTTGCTAATACATTAATTAATGGGTGGTAATTTTCCACTAAGTAAATACCTACCTGAAATTGGTTTAAAAATGGCAAAAAAATTAATCTTGAATCGCCAACTTTATTCCACGATGGGGAATTAAACTTCTAAATGTCAACGAAACCCTTCAATTGCGACTTTCGTCTGACTAACTGACGAAGGTAAGTAGGTACCTATTACAGGTTACATTTTGGGGTTAGGTAGGTACGATCTCTGCGCATATCTACTTTCCATGAAATTTGGTTGAATGAGATTTAGTACCTACAAGTGATGCGAAACATAAAATAAAGCCTTACTTTAAGTTTGTATTTTACTACTTAGCTTCCTTAATACCTGCTTAAATAAATTATAATAGGTACAGTGTACATAGGTACCTAGTTAGGTTAATAATAAATTTATAATGAAAATAGGTTTAGCGATCATAATCAATGAAATCTTATTTCGTGATTATAAACACATACCACATAGGTACTTATATAATTTCCCGGAAGGTACCTAGGTAAGGTTAAGTTCGACCGTGCATAATACAGGAATAATGAATGAATGATGCAAGCATGCAAGCTAAGTAGGATAGCGCGTGCACTGCGTCAGAGTGTGATGTAAACAGGGAGGGAATGACGTCACGGGCACTGTATCGCCTGCAACAAGATAACTCACGTTTCTCTTATGACGTCACTCGGGAAATGAACACGGCATCCCAGTTTGGGATCAATGGCCAATCTACAAAATAGAAAATCCAATTCAAATTATATCACACAACTCGTGTGCGTTTCGACTAAAATCATGATCGTATTTCAAATATTTTCTCATAGGAATTTCGGGCACATCGTTTAATGAAATTTGGGAGATGGTTATTATTTAAATGAATTACACTATAGTAGCTATCCAGGCTATCTAAACTTTACGCAAGAATCTTAAACTGTTCGACCTTATTCAACTATTTACCGCAGTCAAGTTCGTACGTACCCCTCGTCCCCGTTCTGGTGAGCCACATCAACGGCATCAGGTGTCGGGTCACGCTCGTCTTCCACACCATTGCAATGTTCCACTACCACTTCGGGTACCTCACTCATGTCCACCGAACACTGCCCGCTGGCACCGGTACGAGCCACCCCGCCGAGCCTCGTCGGACCAATATCGCCGACTGCCATACTCCGCCCTTGGTAAAAGATTACCATTACTACAAGCACTATTATTAAATTAAGCGAAGTTAACTTGCAGACAACATGAACCATATAAGCATGCGCCGTGGACAGCAAACGGGTCACGAACGCATAGTTAGGGCTTCAGCTAAGTAATCCCTTTAAAGAGTAGTTTGCCTGCTGGTATTTAGAGAGAAATAATGTCATAGTTAGGTCGACACAATTAACATAATTGAGGTCCCGACGCCCTGGAGACCGGGCGATTTCGTTAGACATTAAGTACCCACATGTTTGTATTTCAGTGTAAGCAGGATGTTTGCAATTTGTATAAACGGCTGTAGGTTTAAAGTGTATCTAGAATTGTCTCGTACAATTTATGTAAGTATAAAGAACTAAAATGTAAATAGCTATGTAGACCTACTCGTATTTACAATGTACTTATAAGGCACTAAATATGTTTCTTCTTTAAACTAAACACAATCCATCTAAATATATATAACTCAACGGTGACTGACTGACATAGTGATCTATCAACGCACAGCCCAAACCACTGGACGGATCGGGCTGAAATTTGGCATGCAGGTAGATGTTATGACGCAGGCATCCGCTAAGAAAGGATTTTGATTAATTCTACCCCCAAGGGATGATGGTTAAGTTAAATGCCACGCGGACGAAGGCGCGGGCACAACTAGTCTTATTAATAAGCGTGGATTTGCGGTTGCGTTTTTACACTACACCATACACTGTCTTCGTCTTTCGAATGTTAAATTACTGATGACAGAAAGCGATAATTCGGTTTGTAACTATTCTCTCGCTATCGCTTATCCACGTTTTTTCATAAGAGGGTATACAGGTAGGTAGGCAGTGAAATTAGATACAGTTTGATGGGTACCTACATTACATGCGATCATAAATATATTTCTAGTAAGTCCTTACCTATAACTACACATTCAAATATAGTGTCTGACTACAAAGTCAAATTTTAGGTAGGTTGAACGTAGATGCCAATAATCTGTACTTATAATTTACTTAACTACATAGTAAGCAGGTAGGTACTGTAAAGTTTGAAAAAATTTTTTTTTTGCTTTAATTTTTTTTTTTCCCTAGGTCGTGAGCAATGCAAGGTCCATGTCGGCGCACTGGCCACTGGCGATAAGCGTTCCTGGCCGACAAGAATATATTTAAATTTAAGAAAAAGATTATTATTTTGAAATTGAAAGCTCTGCGGTGCGCTGCACGTAGTATTGTATTCTCTTTGGTGCGCTGGCAGTGACAACTGGGGACCGTTATGATAGGACGTGTATAAAAATATAAAGATATTTGTATTAAATAATAGTAATTAACAATAATAAATATTACCAAGAGATTTGAGTTATTAATATAAAACCCCGTTGTCACAGTAGATACCTACTTTCGTCCCAAATCCCATTTATCCCATGTATCAAAAATAACAAACAAGTAATGTTGTTCGATCAATCTGAACGGTCGTTTGTCCATAAACTTTTAATAGATTGCCTTCGATCGCTCCAGTACTTACCGTAATAGCCTCGCGATTGTTTGCCCGCATGCGACATCTATTGGCGTAAGTTATAGTAACTTCCGCCATAAAACTACTAAGTAGGTAGGTAAGTATGTAGGTACCTATGCAGAAATATTAGATCTCTTATACTTAGCTATCTACAAACTAATTTCTCGAGGGACGTGTGCTTGGTCCTATAGTTTGAGTATAACCTAACCTAGTATAGTACCAATGCTGGGTTTGCGAATAGGCCTCCAGGTGGGATTCACAGTCGTCGGAAAGTTTCCGTATCGGAAACGACAGCTTCCATGCTTCCATCCTTCTTCTAATTCATTTCACCAATCTAAATATTTATCTAGGTAGGTAAGTATTAATTGTGTTTTTCTATATCAGATTCAGAACGTAACAGTAAATAGATAGGTCAGTACCTATGTACTTAACCATACTTCACAATAATCTTCTTTGGTCAGATAATGTTTCAACCGGCAGATTAAGCATAGATCGTTTGTGTGTAGTACAGTCAACGACGGAAGCAAACATGAGCTTTGAAATATAATGAACTAGCTGTGCCCGCCGCGACTTCGTCCGCGTAGTATTTAACTTAACGAAAAATTCGGCATTATCGGGATAAAAAGTATCCTATGTGTTAATCCCGGTTATAAACTATCTGTGTTCCAAATCCTTTCAGTGGTTTTTGCGTGAAAGAGTAACACACATACATCCACACTCACAAACTTTCGCCTTAATAATATTATATATATATAAGTAGGATAACCATTATATTTCAAAACTCATGTTTGCTCCATAAAATGCGTTTTATAATTTAATTCCCAGCCTATGCTATTATGATTTTATCTGTTCGTGACTGTACGTCTTAGATAGACGGACGTACATCGCTTCGTCCGCATCCTTCTTTACTCGCCTGACTAATCGGCCAAAATTTTAAGCGTCATAAAACAATCAACTCATTAGCTGTTCATGACTAGGGATTGCTCCCGGGAATTCCCGGTACTGGTTTTTCCCGGGAATTCCCGGTATTTTCCACTTTCTATCTAGTACCGGTACTGAAAATAATTCCCGGGAATTTCGGTACTTTCGGGACTTCATAATTTCATAACTAATATTTACAAATATCCATATTCCATACCATTTCAACTTTCGTTATAACCGAGGTCGCCACAGGGATAGCGAATACGGACTAGGACGTGCAGTTTCGTAATTCAGTTTCGAAAGGAATACAACATTTTGGTAAATGTGATTTTGACATGGAATATCATTATAAAATCTGAAGAAAATATTAAAATAACGTTTAACGGTAATTATCATTAAAGCAACAAAAATACTGTAATTAAAATAAAATACTAACAAAAAACTACTTTCTCAACAGTTTCGCTAGTGGAAAATGTAGATTTCATTCAGCAGCTCGACTCTTAAAGGTAAAAGAGTGATGATTATGAACTCTATGCTATAAGTTTAACCATTGGGTATCTTAAGGTGAAGGCGCCTGTCTAGCCCGCGAAGTTCAAATTTTTTGAGTTCTTTTAGAAATTTTTCAAAATCTGACAATAATAAAAGACAAATTTTGTAATTCGCGAAAAAGACCGTGTGCAGTGCATTTATTATTACATTTATTTTACTCTAAATATTATCACGGAGGATATGATACTAGTAAATCACTAAATATACAAAAATTGCCAGATTATCTGGATAGCTGTCGTACTTGAAATGTTTTAGAGGAAGTTGGATATATTAATAAATGCACTGCACACGGTCTTTTTCGCGAATTACAAAATTTGTCTTTTATTATTGTCAGATTTTGAAAAAATTCTAAAGGAACTCAAAAAATTTGAACTTCGCGGGCTAGATGGGCGCTTTAGCCTTAAAGTGAAAGCCCGTTAAAATAGGTTCAGTCGTTTTCCGAAGATTGTCAAACATAAATAAATAAAAGAAAAACATTGATCGGCGATGACTTCGGCTGATCGGTGTAATTGGCAGGAAACTAACTAAGCGTATAGATAAGGTAGACGATTGGCCGTTCGAGAGCAAGGCAAATTCAACGATGTCATCAAATGAGTAGCTTGCAAAGAGTATTATAATATAGGGTAGCTTGCGTCATATTGCAAAGGGTTGGTCATGTCACTAGAAGGCGGGATCTTATCACTACTCGAATAGCGCCTGGTGAACATTAGAAAAAAACCGATAGGAGACCTCCTGCACCATTAAAAGACGACGACCGCGGGATCAAACTAGATGGTGCAAGTCGTAAAAGAGACAGAAGTGGAGGATACTGAAGGGGACCTACGCCAGCTGGTTCAAATCAAAATGGTTAAAGGAGAAGTAAAACAATCGGACCATTCCCTTTATCAGAAATAGGTTTCAGTCCTGACCTGCTAGTCTATTCATCAAATTACTAGCCACCTTCACGATATCGTCACTTCATCATGTTTGTGGTTTGCTTCCAGATAGGCTACCTTTACCATTTTGGTTTTGTCAAATCGCCCACTTACGTCTGCCTAATTTAGCTTTATAATCAGCAAATAGGATCTTCTACTGTACTTCAAAATCAGATAAATGAGAAACAGGACCAGGAGAGAGATGCAAAACATTAGTGTCTCGATGATTTTGTTGAGGCGTCTACTTGTGCGTGGAAGTTTCGGCTTCATTCGTAATGACCGATGACTTACATTATCAATCACCAGCCTATTACTTTTTAACGACGCCTCTCGCAACATAAGGCACTGAAGTCATTTTCAACTCCCTGCATCTAGTTCCTGATGACCACATCCACTCCAAATTGCCGCTAGGCCGAATCTTAGGTTCGAAATTTCGAAATTAACACGCTGCCAATTGAACATTGAAAAATGGTCCGAAATTTCGAAATTAATTTCCGATTCGTTCACTAAATCAGTAAAATACTTAATATACACGTAAATGATTAAATTTTGATTAAATGAAGCACAAATTAGCCTGTTAAGTGTGTTTTTTTAATAACTATTCAACGTTTGTTTTGGTTACCGAATTTCCCGAAATTCCCGGAATTCCCCGGTACCGGTAATTGCCTAGCTCTCCTCAGTACCGGTACTGCAATCCCTATTCATGACGAGCCAAGGCGGGCATGTATAAATTCCAACACAAACTCGTAATTACAATGGATCGTAGATAAGATAATGTTTATAGATTTTTACGAAAACACAACGTAAGTATTTACTACTAGCTGAGCACGCGACTTAGTCCGCGTGAAATTTAACTTAATAAAAATTTAATTTGAAAAATGTTAGTTCAGTTCGCACAGTTCACGAAAATAATGAAGTTAATAAAGAAACACCTATGCTTAGTTAAATCTCATTTTTCTTTAAATATACCTATCGCCAAAGCCCGCTCCCGAGTTCTGAGCCCGCGCGACAGAACCCATTTGAGTTTTTTTTTGTTTTTCTAAAATAAAAGTAGCTTACGTTACTGCTTATAACATGAGCTATCTGCCAGTGAAAGTCCCGTCAGAATCGGTGAAGCCGTTTCGGAGATTACCCGGAACAAACACACAGACAGACAGACAGACAGACAGACAGACAGACAGCCAGACAGACAATTTTTTTTTAAATCGCGCTTTGTTATAAGTATCGTATGTACTTTCATATATGCATTTAGTGAAAAGATGTTATTTTAGTATTACAAACAGACACTCCTATTTTATTTATTTGTATAGATGTATAGATTAACTACCTACCTACTGGTTCGTGTGTCGTATCTTCTACTTACGTATTATTATTGGTAATGGTTTATCGTTAGATAAGTTGAATTTTCAGGGCATTCAGGTAAGTGCATCTTGGAAATAAGCTTAAAAAAACAAATTAAATATCAATGCTTGATTTTATTTTAAACGTATCTAAACACTGTTTTGAGTGTAAACACATAAATCGAAGGTGGCCAAAAGATTCTACTTCACAAAACATCCAACGCGCCGTATTAAACATATTCATAGCACAATCAATCAATAATCAATCACACACGACGAAACTGCAATAAATAAAAATACAAAAATAATCTACGTCTTTAGAGAACTTATAACAAAAATCACTTGTGACAATAATCAAAACACATCATGCATCGTTACACTTAAATTTAAATATATATCTCTGATAACTCTATTATCAAATTCTATCACACAGTCTTGCGGAAGAAAACTGACAAACTCTGTGCATTATGTAGAACATCTTATATCAGGATACTGAGGTGGTGTGTGCAGAGGCGGATTTATAAATTTCCAAGGTATAGGCTGTAAGGTTTTTGCCGCCCTTGCCTCTACAATTGTCATGGCCTAGATTATTTTTACAATCCAATAATTTCCTTGAAATAGGACGTTAAATAGTCATCGGCATTACTTGTTGCAGAGTTATATCTGTAAAACATCAGAAAACCGTCATGCAGAAATCTTTTTGATTTATATACGGTAGCCAAAAAATAAATAAAAAGTCGGTCCCCAAATTTGCCGCCCTAGGCTCTAGCCTACTCAGCCTGCTGGTAAATCCGCCACTGGGTGTGTGCCACGAATTAAACAGGTAGGCATTTAAAATAATAACACAGAAATTGTAATTGAGATGAATGCAATTGAACCCTGCCCCTAGTCTTTAACGAAGTAGATACAGACCCCAATTACCGCTGGTACTCATTAATCTACAGCACTACACGTTAAAACTAGCTTTTTATTCAAAATATTTACATGACTAGTCAGATGTGGTAGTTTAAAATGAAATACTAAGATAATGTTAATGAATACTATAAAAAAACTATCGGACAGAAACTATTCTACATATTACTATTAGTTAACAACGTAAAAATACTTAAATAGCCACAACAGATTGCTCTTTTATCTTTGATCTTTGACAATGTGCGGATGAACTTTTAATGTTCATGATAATAATTCTCAACAGAAATATCAACAAAAATCCTAATTATTAATTTAAAGATAATGAGTATCTATGACGGTTGAAACTACAATAATTTCCATTAAAAAATTAGATTGATATAAAATTCTTCAGCTGTATCTACTTCAAGGAAATACAGCTCACATATTGGTGTTGACACCGACATGACTGTTCGAACTGGCCTTTACAATTGTTCATTTAGTAGCCGGTGAGCGATAGTTAGTATTCGTTGAAGGTAGGTACAGCCAGCAGCTTAATATTATTACAACTTCCCGATTTTAAAATATCTACGTAGCTTAATAATACCTACACATAAATATATATATACTATTGTGAAATATTCAATTAGTCGTTATAATTATTTGATGGTCACATCGTTCTGAACTTCCCTTTACATTTCTGAGATAGGCATTAATATGCAAAGTGGATTTTAAAATCGAAAAATAGTAACATATTATTTCTGCTTACTGTACAAAACATTTAAAAGATTCTACATTAATTGTTACTCATCGTTAAGTACAAGTAATTTAAAAAGCGTATTCGATTATATTATTGATCATAAAGTAAAACTATAACATGTTCATTTATAACATTATAAATCTTTAATTAGGTAATCAGAAATGAAAATATAATATTTATTGAGTTCGGGCTACAAAGTTCAAATTAAAAACAACTTTAATATTTTTGAACCAGAGAGACAAATAAATCACCTAAAAAGAAATATATCTACAAGGGATTTTGCGACTTTCACGAAAGGACAAAAACTCCGTATCCTTAAAACCATAACAATAAAGTTCATTTTTATTATGTAGTTTGTAATTGAAGCATTCATAATTATTAATAAATTTGTCTCCAGTAAATTTTCATTATAATTATAAGGATAATAATATACATGTAATGTACTTGTCTAAGATTGTTTAACTATTATTATAACTATGTTTGTTTGTAATACAGTTTAATTATATTATTCGTGCAGCTTATGCAAGACAATTTCAAATAAGTAATTGTCAAGCATAACCCCTGGTTTGCACTGACGAAACATAAAACCAAATGATGTTGTCCTTATATTATGCTGTTATTAAAGGCAATAACACGTCTCGTGTGCATGTTTCATCCAGTGCAAACATAGAGTTACACAAACAAAAACAAATCATGCATACCATAAAATAAAATAATTACAATTATTAGGTAGAACCTAAAGCAATAAGTAGGTACGTACCTACTTATTAGCGAGTTACATCATACTCCATACTGCAAAACACTTGCATACATTAACACAAAAAATTTGTTCATAATGAGAAACAACCTAATATCTAAGATAAATTTAATATTAAACAGGAATTAGGATTTCAAAAAATCTTATTCTCTTTGTCATTTAGAACACCCCACAAGATATTGTGCTTAAATTATTTATTATTAAATTGTTCTTAAAATTTACAGGTGAGAAAAGCTAATATCTAAAATGTTGTATTTGGTCTCGAAAGATAATTTACTTCCTGTTTTATAGTGAAGCAACCTTATCTCTGTATGCATAACAAATGAGTCATTATATTACCGTTCACCAATCAATGTCAGTGTGAGATTAGACCATTATTTGTGCACTTACTAATTACCAATTTAAGGTACATTGAAAATACAAAATACAGCCACAAAAAAATCATACCGTCACTGGAATCTTTATTTCTTTGTTTACTATGTAAAATTTGTGCTTCTTACCTAACACTCCCCAGATTACGGCGACATTCTCAATTATAATATTGAATGGAATAGTGGCTAATGCACCACCAATTAACAAGCCAAATTTCAATGGACCAAATCTATGAATGGGGAACGATTTTATAACACCAAATATGTACATATAGATATTGACAGCACCTATAAAGCCACACACTAGATCCAAATAGTGTGGACAGGGTATAGGAAACACAGCAGCCAGAAACACATTGCTGGTTGAAAACGGCAATGTCACCCATGAATAACAAGATATTGCCAAAAAGATCTTGTTTATAAACGGGATTTGTTTAGAGTGAACCACTAACAAAATTCCTTGAATCCACCTTTTTCTTTGTTGCATAAAATCCCATAATGTAAACGGTGATTTCTCCCACATCTCACCTTCTACAAAATTGAATGAATAGCCTTCCATGTACGCTTTCATTGCAAAATAACAGTCTTCAGCCACAGATCCATCCAAACCATTATCAAATGATACCTTTTTTTCAGCGCTTACCTGCAATGAAAACATTAAGAGATATTAGTTTGATTATATTTTAATAACCTGCCAAATGCTAATTCATACATATAAGTACTAAGAAACATTATTGTCATACAAAAAAAAAATATTAAACACTTACTTGTGTTACAACATACGACCCTTTCCAACTAAATAGTGGCTTGTGAAATAAGTAGAACTGCAGCCTCAATTTTCCCATATCATCTGCAACACGGAAGCTGTCTGCCAGTGTTGTGAGCCAGTTCACAATATGCTCATTAGCATACGTAATCAGTCCTTGCCCAAATTGATGTTGGCCATCTAGTACGAAGTTTAATATCCCTCGCACACAATTATCAGTTAACAATGTCTCTTCATCTAAATGAACAATCCAATCGTTATCAGCAAGTATATTGACATTGTCCTCCAGGCAGTATTGCAGTGCTCGTGATTTGAACAAAGCACCAGATTTGGTCTTATATTCTGATGGAACAACCACCTCTCTGATTCTCCTATGCTTTGCTAAATTGATCGCCTTGTCCGTGACAACCTCAATCATGAAGTTCTCCATCCCAACATTGATACAAATGTTCATATTCCTCGTCACATTATCCTTCACAAGTTTCGGAAAGTCGCCTCTGGTTACAATTCGAATACATATAAAGGGTGCAAGTAATGGTGAACCTTTAAGCTGAACTTTCCCGGGGAAAGCGTTAAATAGTATCAATCCTGTGAAATTGCACAAGACCTGTGGTATTGTAAGCAATGTAAAAAGTCTCAATGCATACAAAGTGATTGCACCATAAATTCCATATCGCTCCCAAGGATCAATTGTTTCCTTTTCTTTGCCATCTATGTTTATAGCTCCAGAAAATACAAGAAAAAAATATATAAATGAAATAAATAATGTACAGTGGAATAAATGCTTCACCCTGCCCCTCAACATTCTGTAACAAAAATGTTAATGCATAAGTAGGTATATAGATTACTAGCGGCCCGCCCCGGCTTCGCACGGGTACATTGCGGTTACATTATTCGAGTTTTAGTTAGTATCCCTAATTTTTTGAAAATATATTATAGCCTATGTCACCCGGGGATAGTGTAGCTTCCCAACCATGAAATAATTTTTCAAATCGGTTCAGTAGTTTCGGAGCCTATTCATTACAATCAAACAAACAAAGTTTTCCTCTTTATAATATTAGTATGATACAGAAATATCCAATTACCAACAACAATAGGTATTAAATAAAATTCCCTACAGCATGAGTAAGAGGTGTAAAACCAGGAAACAGATAATTAAATTAAAAACAACAGTAAAATGTAATTTCCTCTATATATTTATACAGGTTGAAACAGAAAGGGTATACTATTTTTTTCAAAACTTAACTTTGTAATTCTAAAACTATCAGCTTTGGAGGAAACTTGAAAAACAAAAGGTGTTATAGGAATACAGCTGTTGACAGATTTCACAAGTCTACAAAACCTTTAGTACTTTAACTGGCCCACAGAGCCGATAGTTTGAGATTTACAAAGTTAAGTTGCAAAAAAATAGCATACCCTTTTTGTTTCACCTAGTATAGCTCAGTTACTACATATTCAAATTTAAAAATAGCTTTTATTTATTTTTGAATGTTAGAGTAGGTATTTTGATCAGCAATTCTTTAGTAGGTAATTGGCAGAAAGGCAAATATTTTAATTGTGTAATGTACTTATATTTGTTTTCCACAATAATATATAGGTAGAGTACCGATTTGGTGTAGATTTTAATAAAGTACTGACTGACATAGGTACCTACACAGCATAAACTTTTACCTTGAAATAGTTTTTTCATTCTGTATAACCTTAGATTTAATTTGGTCTGTGCTTCTATCTGGCTAGCCCTTCTACACAGTTGAATCATCCAAGCTATGACTATATATTTACAGTGATTTATGTTATCTCTATTTTGAACTAAAAAAATACAGGCAGCAAAATGTTTTGTGTGAATGTTTCCTCGAGTGAAGAACTCTTATAACTTCATATTGAGCAGAGAAAAAAGGGCAGTTACCATGAATCTCTTTTCTTTATAATAGATGTCTGTCTCCGTTGGGTGGATAATTTAGATGGGAAATATTAAAGCAATGATTTTCCTTATAAAAACAGTTGATAGAGATAGGTAGGCATGCTATATCAATAGGTGTCTACTTCAGTTTTCGAAAGAAACTGTGTTAGACACACTTTAAACTATCCTTTTTTATATAACTTATACAGGATAGCCACTGTAAAAAGCGGTATTTTTGGTGAATTACATTAACAACACAAGTAAATGATCTTACCTTGAATGTCTTGTATTACACAAGTAAATTACTATAATCCAGCTGCATAAAAGCCACCATATAAATGATCGAGATATCAATAAAAATAAGAAATATAAAATGGGCGAATTATTAAAAAACTATTGAATAGTAGGTATTTAAAACTAAAACACGCCCAACCATCACCACACACAACACCGCTAGTTCGCTCGCTCGCTCACTCACCCGCTTCATTCAATCAATCAAATAGTGTAGTGTTGTGCGATATCAATTATTTTTAATAATTGATTCTTACATACATACTGCTTATAAATTAATAAACTGGCAATATTTTTGGAGTTTCATCTGTATTCTCTAATATTGTTCTGTTCAGAGCAAAGATATTCAGGTAAATAAAAGTAAAAGTCTGATATTGACAAAACATGAGAACTTTATAAGCGCACAGTATATAATAATGTGCCCAGTTTCATATTAAAATAATAAAACTTCTTATTTTTTATTGAATAAAGACCTCTTTAAATTCAATAAAATAATAAAATATTGTGACATCAATATGTATTTAAGGCCTTTATTTGCGTTTCATGCTGCTATACGTCCTATCACGATGCATGGTGCCAAACAATAATAATAGCGATATATTATAATGATTTTAAAATATTGATGTAAGTAGTTTACTAATAATTAACACCATCAATATAACAATAATTACAGCTTGCTAAAAAGAAGACAGCATAAGCCTTTATTAGGCTACATTATTATCATTCTTACTTTACTGAAAACAATACAATTCAAACTTGCAAGAAAAGTCTAAACTAGAATGGTCTAATCAAACTTGAGTCGTAGTGTATGCGATGGCCACAGGTGCAACCTACGTGGTACCTATTAACCCATTTATTTGAGTTTCATTTTTTAATTTAAGCCTTTACCCCATCTAACTAAAATGATGACCCCTTTTAGCTAAAGTGTGCGTACACCATAATTGATTGAATTTCATGTTTTTATATTTTTGTAAAAATTTTGATAACGATTATTAAAAATATCGTTTTATTGATTGTCGTAATGCCATAATCGATATGCATCACTAAGGCAATACTATTTAGTTTTTTGAATGACACTATAATGTTGCCAGAATGGCACTCTTGTTATCATGAAGGTAGGCCTAACAACGTAGTCCTAGCCTACATATCTCTAATCTGTGGTCCTAGCTGAATAATTCCATGATAGTATTATCTGGTAGATGGATTTATACCACATTTTTTTACACATCCGCTAGCTGTTTTACAAAAAACGTACCGTTGTGTAAAACAGATGACCACGTTCAGCTAAATTGCCATTGCATTATGCATATATAGGTATGTTGTTCAGTATATATTACTTATTATACTTGCATTTGCCTTGCATATTTACATCTTTAGCCCCCGCAATTGACTCTAAATGTAATTTTAGGTAGTACTTACTGTTCTTAGAATAATTAATACAAATGATTGCGGCACAGACACACCACGCTCCCGTATAGTACACAGCGTGTACCTACCTATACCTACAATTTTTGTGTCTGTGATCACCCACACTAATATGGCGCCGCCCTGGGTGTTATCTATTTTTACCTACTTTGTAACTTTGGACAGCACAGTCGGAATGGCTGGGAATGGCGCTGGCAACACACATTGTGTTGCAACGGGAAAAATAATTTGTGTTTTTTTGTGATGTGATGTGATGGCGTGAAGATTTTCATTTACAATTTATATTTATTTCATTATCACTGAAAATCAAATAGGTATCATTTGAAAATGTGTAAATAAACTATTGATATTGTTTGTTAACGAATAACTAGTGCTAGTGTACAATGCTCACACAAAGCCTTCAAAGAGAGACTGGAAGAGAAAGTGTCTCAAATAGTAAATAACGGGTCGATAGAAATATGTCTGTCTCTGATTTATCTGTTGGATGTCGATTTGCAGATTATTTTGCGATATGTGGGCTTGATTTTGACTCCGGGTTGGAGCCAGATAGACTTTGCGGTAAGACATTTTGATCACGCTCGCTCCTTCAGTATTAAATGATGAAGATCTTTATTTTTTTTCTGTGTTCTAGGCGACAATTTACACGTATCTCCTTTAGACCGATCTTACAAAGGAAAAATATTAGCTCATTATCCAGAAAACATAACAAGCAATCCATTTGATGAACATGCAGTGTGCATGGTAAGTGTATATTACAAAGATAAAAGTATTCAAAACTACCAATACCATTGGATATAAACATTTTGGTGCCTATTTCTTTCAGCTATGTTTGCCAGCTGGTCTCCAATTCAGAACCCAAAAACATTCATTAGAGCCCAAGTTTCATAGTTTTGTAGTGACAAGAGAAAATGCATCTAGATATTATGGATACAGCCTTATTTTTTATGAAGAAGTTAGAAATAGAAATATCTGCAGTGCCATGCATACATTACAGGTAAATCTATAAGTTTTATAACAATAATTCAGTTGATGTGTAGTATATAACTTACTAATTGACCTAATGTTTTAGGCAATGTATATCACGGAGTTATCCAGTGGTCAGACTCCCCCTGGTCACAGAAAGGCGTCAGGCAAGGAGAGTTCCAGGTCTCTACCGCGATCATTCAAACTCAGCCCACATGCCGGTGCAGCTCTCACATACTATGATATAGCCAAAGATAAACTCTATGTAGCTAAAAGTATTGCGCTTATATGTCAGTTTCCATATGTAAGGGTAGCACAGCTGTTTCTAGAGAATTTGTTCAGGTGAGTTTGATTTTTAAATTTAATTGCATTTATAATTTGCATATTTAACTTATATAAAAATTTCATTAATAACCGAAATAGATAGGAACTATATTTAATAAAATTAAAACTAAGATAAAATAAAATAAAAACCTACCCCTAATCAAACAAATCCCGTCTGGCTCTTTCCTCGCTCAATTAATTATTAGCTTGTCAATACAGCAAGGAAATGCGGCCAGTATTCTTGCCACCATCCCACGTGGACGGGATTTGTTTGATCAGGGGTAGGTTTTTTTTTTTTTTTACTTTTATTAGATAGGAACTTAGTAAATTTTTAAACATGTATTAACTTTCAATTTCAATCATGATTTCATAGCACCCTATTACAAGGATGGATTTAATATTTATTTTACGTTTGAACTATAGTATAGCTTAATGCAGATTTTGAATTATGAATACTGTTACAGATCATTACCCAGGCAACCTGGACCAGGTCTTAGCCCTGAATCCTATGTGTACAACTTGCTGTATGAGGTACCAGTGCCACTGCCTGGTCAAGCTTTACGGCTATATGTGCCCCCACCTGAACCCCATCTGGACCCAATACCTGTTGTAAGTAATGATAGCGCTTTACTTAGAAACACTGTACAAATCTTTTTTAACAGATTACCACTTCTTTATTTAAAACTATATAATATGTAGTTATTCTGAATGATTCTAACCACCCATACTTCTGCAAACTGAAATCATCCTACAACCACTTACACTTAGGTTGGTTTTGGTCTGCAGAAGTATGTGTATGGGTGAATACTTTCCGCTTAACTAGGTATGTTCCATTGGATTATGCAGTTCAAATTTAGAATACTCATCACCTTCATGTACATTGTGTTGAAATCTTGTGACTATTGCCACAGTCTGTACAACCCTTTACTTTGTCCATTCCTAATCAATTAAGTAGCATGTTTATGTAAATGTTGATGAGCATTTCCTGTTTTGTGTTACTAATGGTACCTACTTGTCTTAACATACTGCTAACAGTTAATTGATGTTCAAGGAATGTTCCCACTTGTGTGTACTTGGTAATTAATTCAATTTGTGCACAGCATCATTGTAAGATTATATGTATGAATATGAATATGTTGACACCTGCCCAGATCACACACACTACTGTACACATGATTATCAAGAAAACGATTTAGCTGCAGCTGGCACGTTTATACATTGTTTCTCTTATAAACAAAGATAACAACTTAGTAATCACTATGTTTTATATTTTGTAACATTATATTGCGGCAGGGGCTAACAAAGAATCTGAATAATAAATAATAGGATACGACAAATGCTATAAATAAACGAACGAAACGCCGATCGGGACATTTGCAATCGGAATAGGTGTTCCTGGGATAACACATGCAATATTATTTATTATAGCTTTTGCCCGTGACTGTGCTAGCGTGGAATTTATACCATGTCCAACTATAGATATGAACAGCATCCAGTTGACCTTATAAGTACGCAAAAAACATTAAAATAGGTCAAGCCGTTTAGGAGGAGAAGAATTACGAATAAACGCACACCTGAATTTTATACTATAATAATAAAGATTTTGGAGTAGGGTGAATTATTAAAAAAAATCGATTATTATTATACAAACGAATCAAAAAATAGTGGGCGAAGGCTTTTTTGAATGTTTTGTTACAAACATTTTTATTTCAGGTGATTAGAATGCCAAATCTGCCGGAAGAGTTACCTCTGCTGGATTATCCACTTCGGATTATGTTCTCAACCTTAGGTGTTGAGTGCGTGGTGCAGCTATTTACTTGCGTTCTACTAGAACATCAGGTGTTACTACGATCGAGTGGTGAGATTTAAATTATCATATACTAGGTGAAACAAAAAGGGTATACTATTTTTTTACAACTTAACTTTGTAAATCTAAAACTACTAGTTGCTGCCCGCGACTTCGTTCGCGTAGACTTAAGTAAAGTATTCTATGTGTTAATCCAGGTTATAAACTATCTGTGTTCCAAATTTCATCCAAATCTGTTCAGTAGTTTTTGCGTGAAAGAGTAACAAACATACATCCACACTCACAAACTTTCGCATTTATAATATTAGTAGGATTAGAAGGATTGGCTTTGTGGGACAGTTGAAGTACTAAAGGTTTTGTAGACTTGTGGAATCTGTCAACAGCTGCATTCATATAACACCTTTGGTTTTTCAAGTTTCCTCCAAAGCTGATAGTTTTAGAATTACAAAGTTAAGGATTGAAAAAAAAAAGTATACCCTTTCTGTTTCAACCTGTAGATACGTGCTTTCAATGTATCCATAGAACATACATACGGCGTCATCTGTTAGGTATGTGAACTATGAGTTCCGCCCACCGCCTCTTCAACTTTATTATAAGGCAGCTTGTTGGTGACTAGTTCGCCTACAGATAATTTAATAGGGTATTTGACTAGTATTGTATTATAGCATCATCCTACTAATATTATAAATGCGAAAGTTTGTGAGTGTGGATGTATGTTTGTTACTCTTTCACGCAAAAACTACTGAACGGATTTGGATGAAATTTGGAACACAGATAGTTTATAACCGGGATTAACACATAGGATACTTTTTATCCCGATAATCTCGAAATTTTTGTTAAGTTAAATACTACGCGGACGTAGTCGCGGGCTTAAACTAGTTATAATATAAATTATCTCAGTGAAATGATTTTCAACTATAACATTTGCAAAGATTCAGATCATTAAGATCTTTGTAATTTTTTGAATAATCTTTTTTTTTTATAATATCAAAAGAAATATTGTTTTTAATTTATTTAATAATGTATATGTCGCCGCCAACTGGCTTAATTCGCCGTTCAATTAACAGCCTAGCCACTTAACTAAACGGCGCCGTTCAACTAACGGCCTAAATGATATTCAGCCGTATCGTCTATTACAACATTTAATAAACTGGCTGGCTAATGCTTAGGCAACTGGTTGACATTTAAGTACTACAAAACTTTTTCAAAATACTACCCAAGCAGAACGACATGGATGGGTTTAGGTTAGGGTTAATTTTTTTATGACCCCACAGAAACCCCACCCGGCAAATAGATTCGGTGGATCTAAAAAAAATCTTAAAAAACCTAAGTACCTAATAAAATTATACCATCAAAGTTGTTGTTTTCCGACGCCATATTGACCAAAGAGAATATGGAATATAGAGATATTGACAGTTTGGTGAGTTTCGGCGCTAGGTGGCAGAAAGTTGAACTAAATTGAAATGAACAGGCTAGGCAGGTAATTAAACGGCTAGGCAAGTAGTTAAACGTCATCGATCCAAGTCATTTGCCTAGCTGTTTGATCAAATGGCTGAATATCATTCAGGCCGTTAGTTGAACGGCGCTGTTTAGTTAAATGCCTAGGCTGTTAATTGAACGGCGAATTAAGCTATTTGGCTGCGACATATACATTATTACAACTACTTATAAACTAACTTAAAGTAAAATATTAATGAAAATAATTCAAAAGAATGAATTGCTACCATTTGTTAATATAAAAATATACAAATTTAGATATTTGTCAAAGCATTCGATATTTATCAAAGCCACATCTGTCATGTAGATACACTCCGAGCATAGAGCCCTCCCTTTCGCCATGTGAGTGAACCGTTGATGACAATGCACTAAACAATGCCTCACCCAAGTCTCACCCCTATTGAAACCGTTCAAGAAATATTTTAATGGTGTTTTTTCCTTTACAGATTTCAACAAACTCATGTTAGTCGCCGAATGCGTGATATCGCTGCTACTACCTTTCACATGGGCGCATGTCTACGTACCGATACTGCCAGCTCCGTTGTACCATTTCCTCGACGCGCCGGTCCCATTCGTCATGGGTAAAGTACAATAGTTAACCTTTTAGAATACAGGTCAAGTACCGCACCTTTAATTTACCATAGCTTAATCAAAATGATTACGAAATGGATTTTGTTCATTGGGTTACAAAACAACGAAAATATGATTACCTTCTAGTATCCTGATAAATAATAGCAGTGATAGCCGAATGGTTTCGCACGCGTATTTTTCGAAACCTATCTGCGAATCATAATTTCTATATGATTATCACTTGCTTACGGTGAAGGAAAACATCGTGAGGAAACCTGCATGTCTTAGAAGATCTAACCAATTTTCCTGATTGATTATGGCCTGAATCCCCCTCGTGTTGAGAGGAGGCCCGTGCCCAGGAGTGGGACGTCAAAAGGGCTACATTATTATTATTATCCTGATTAATTATGACAACTGGTCTTACAGCCAAATCAAGCTACACTCGAGATTCAGCAAAGTGGGAAAAGGCTGAGAAGTTTCTTTAAATAATAATATTCGTGTACTAAGTAATGTGTAAATCATATGAATTAATGACACATTAAAAATATCTTGACTACATCCTGTAAGGTTTTTAAATATAAGCTGCATCAAGTAGATGCGGGTTTGACACACATTCTTTCCCAAATAAAAAAAAAATAGGAATGAAAGAGCTATATACTATTCCATGCCAACTCTTTAGTAACTACCCATGTTTGTACGCACAAACATTTTTTTGCTTATGCATACTGCATATCTATTATTAGCTCTGTTCATGTTATATCTTAAATGGAATGTGATATCCCAAATGAATCTATACAAATAAATAAAATTGGAGTGTCTGTTTGTAATATCAATATAACACCTTTTCACTAAATGCATATGAAAGTACATACGACACCTATAGCAAAAACGCATTTTTTTTTTGTCTGTCCGTCTGTCTGTCTGTCTATGTGTTTGTTCGGGTTATCTCTGAAACGGCTGGACCGATTTTGACGGGACTTTCATTGGCAGATAGCTGATATTATAAGGAGTAACTTAGGCTACTTTTATTTTAGAAAAACAAAAAAAAAACAAATGGGTCCTGTCGCGTGGGCTCAGAACGCGGGAGCGGGAGCGGTTAAGTTAAATTCCTCGCGGACGAAGTCGCGGGCTCAGCTAGTATAAAATAAAATTACTATTTGTTTTTATCTGTATAGGTCTCCACGCGGACAGCGGCGCTATGAACATGGGTTCGAACGGCCCGCGGAACATCGCGCTCGGCTCGGAGGCGGCCCTCTGCCTGGTGGACATCGACAAACCTGACATACAACTACCAGAGGAGCTGCCCATTTTCCCACATCGGACTCCTTTCATTGAAGAACTGAACCATATTTTGGATAAGCATCAGGTTATAAAGCAGTATAAAATATTTCAAAGTACCGATGATATGTATCTTCTATCTATTCTTCTTTTTCTATCTATATATAAAGTGTTGTGCATGAGCCCTCAAAGGTTTCCGAGTTGCTACAACCAATCTTTGGCAGCTAGTTATATATACAAATGAGTCTCTTTTTCCTTGGTCATCGCATCACGCGTGAACGAACGGAACGATTTCGCTAATCGTTTTTTTGTTGTGTTTATTATTGTCAGGATAAAGTTCTTATGCAAGAAAAAAATAAGGAGGTTGAGCCAAAAATTTCGAATTCAATATTCAATGTTAAGATAGGACAACGTCTGTCGGGTCAGCTAGTTATTGATAAAATCATATCCAAATTGTACTTGACATTTTACAGATCCAAAGGCCCGAAACAGAGCCTACTAAACTTGGTGTACCTATAAACGGGACGTCGTACAAACACATGAATGACAGCATGAGCAGTAGTTGTACATTACCATCAGGTAAATAGCCATACAATGGTTCATTTAAAGTTAATTTTAAAATCCATAGTGTGGGTTGAGATGTGGTACCCACATTTTTCTATTGTAATGTTTGGCCTGTTGTCATTACTCTTCTCTTCTTAGTCGGGCACTCTTGTCAGAGTGGTCGTGGTTGCTCTGACGAGGTAGATGGTGGAAGGTTTGGTGAGGCCTTAGCATTTCCGGGGGTGGCTCTCCAGGCCACGCGTTGTCATTACACCGGATACAATTCTTATGCGAGGGGATTTGGACCATAGTCCTTTGTTCTTTATAGTTTACACTTTATAAATATATTTTTTTTTTTTTTGATAATTATCGCCATGCTGACACACTTACTGTATGGTTCCAATTTAAGGAATGCTTGTACTATGGGTACCGTATAATGGACCGGGGGCGATCCCAGTGACACCCAGACCAGGGCCAATTACGAAAGGCCATTTCCGATATTTGCCCCGGCGGGAATCGAACCTGCAACCACCATGTGTAGTGAGCCCACCGACCTAAGCTCGAAACACTGCGCCACGCCAAGTTTTCAAACAACGACTCTGGAGATACATGATTTGAGTAGATAAATAGTGATATACTAGGTGAAACAGAAAGTTTTGAAATAAAAATAAAACCGACTTCAAAAAACCTGGGTGCACTAAAAAGCTAGAAATAACTAGGGACCTAAGTTGTCCTATATCATTGTGTAAAGATAGTGGCACCGACTCCAAATGAAAGAAATTATAAGGTCCCTAGTTATTTCTAGCTTTTTAGTGCACCCAGGTTTTTTGAAGTCGGTTTTATTTTTTTTATAATTTTTTTTTTTCACGATTTTTTGTGGTATTCTACCTATCGAAATGCTGGCAACCGTAAACAGTCCATATCTCTCAAACTACTGAACCTATTTTTATGAAATTTCCATGGTATCACCAAGGGATCCTGACAATAAAGGCCACACATAGTATACCACTTATACCAATATATGGCACTTACAGCCAGAATGCATCTCATGACAATTCCACTAAGCCCAAACACGACTACGTTATATTGTGGTATTACGGAATTCCGGCCCCTACCTTCCAGTTTCTTCATCATCTGATGATGAAACCGGAAGGTAGGTAGTTTACTGAGACTATTTTAGTGACGGCAACCCCGACTGAAAAGTCACAGGAAAGCAAATCACGTAATTTTGTTTTACTTGGATGATAATGTACTTTTTCAGTTATTTTGATTTTAATGCCAAACTACTGAACCGATTTTGATAAAAAAATTATGGGACCAATCTGCACGGACATCCTTTCAAATGCACAAAGATTTTTTCGAATCGGTTTATAAATGAGGGAGTCATGAGGTAACAAACATTAAAAAAAAAAAAAAAAACAACATACACACGAATTGATAACCTCCTCCTTTTTGAAGTCGGTTGAAAAGTATAACCCTTTCTGTTTCAACCTGTATAATGGTGTGTCGTGTCAGGTGGTCTCCGGCGCAAGCACTCGTTCCACGACGTGCTGGAGTGGGAGGAGAGCCGGCCGCTGAACGCGTCGCCGCCCGCCTCGCCCACGCGCCGCGCGCCGCTGCGGCTCGACGCACTGCAGCGCATTGTCGACATCGTTAAACGCAGCGGTCAGTACCACCCTTTAGCAATAAACTCAACTTACTTGACGGCTTTTATGCGATGTTCGAAGACTAGCAACTAGGGATCAGTCACAATCGGTCCAGCCGTTTCGGAGATAGCCGGAACAAACAGACAAACAACAATTTTTTTTAAATAGTTTTTTATACATACCATATATACTTTCATATGCATTATTTTGATATTACAAACAGACTTATTTGTTTAGATATCATTGAAAAGTACGATTTGTTATAAAAACGAACAATGTACCTATCTTGTGCAGATCGATTTGCACGGATAAATTGCACTTTAGGACAAGAGTTTCCAAAACTCACATAACAACAGTCAAAAGAGACAATTTGTGGTATTACTTAGGCTCGGGATTATATTTTTTAGGTGCATAATGCAATATCTTTAGAGTTATATACTCATTGGGGTGATGGTCCAGAAAAGGAAAAACATAATACACCTCGGCAGAGTTTGCGCTAGGAATTGTCAGTGCAGGATATCGGTCCGCGATCTCTCGCCATCCCTTCTGGTGGTACATTACCCTGGTTCTTTGGTTGTAAGTGTCAATAAGCCCTGGTTGTACATTTGTACATTACCCTGGTTCTTTGGTTCTAAGTGTCAATAAGCCCTGGTTGTACATTTGTACATTACCCTGGTTCTTTGGTTCTAAGTGTCAATAAGCCCTGGTTGTACATTTGTACATTACCCTGATTCTTTGGTTCTAAGTGTCAATAAGCCCTGTTTGTACATTACCCTGGTTCTTTGGTTCTAAGTGTCAATAAGCCCTGGTTGTACATTACCCTGGTTCTTTGGTTCTAATTGTCAATAAGCCCTGGTTCTTTGTTTGCAGGTGTCAATATAGATGACGTAGACGCGGACACAATGATGCCGACTGCCAAGAAGAAAATTCTCAACGACGAGGAGCAATACAACGAGGACATCCGTTTCAACATCGCCGTCAGGGAGACATTTCTCAACAGATTTGTGCACATATTCCTCATGTACGAGAACTTCGTCATTATGCCCGATCAGGTAATTGTTACATCTATATATTAATACGTGAAGGAAAAAATTTGTAACACTATTTACGAAAATTGCGCGGACGGAAGAGTATGAAATTTGGCACATTTATAGTTTATATAGAGAAGGAGTGCAGAATGCTAATATTTTTATTTTATAATACTTAGAAATACATTAAAATAAATAAATTAAACATTACACACACTATCACGTGTTTGACACACACACATTTGTAACTTCCACTTGGTAACTGTCTGACTGACAAACGGTGATTTTTTTTTCGGACTTCCATAGTGCATTCTGCGTGCCAGTATCAAATAGAGATCTTTGACAATTCAATAGAGCCTTAATGACGTTTAAAATTAAAATTGAAATTAATTATTGTCGAATTACGGCCATTATAAGGGGAATACTAGTAACTATAATTCCTTAGCAAAGTGCCTGGGCGTGGCTAGTTTCCGTCCTGTGGGGGTTTAAAACGTTTTCAAAATACCGATTGCGTGATCGTATGTCTCCTCATATAGATTAGTAAAGCTGCACGTTTTCACTAGGACCGCTGCTAGAAATGGAAAGATTCGATCACGCAATATATCGATATAAGGGGTTCCCATTACTATCACTAGCGGCCCTCCCCGGCTTCGCACGGGTACATTGCGGTTACATTATTCGAGTTTTAGTAAGGATCCCTAATTTTATTGAAAATATATTATAGCCTATGTCACCCGGGGATAGTGTAGCTTCCCAACAGTGAAACAATTTTTCAAATCGGTTCAGTAGTTTCGGAGCCTATTCATTACAATCAAACAAACAAAGTTTTCCTCTTTATAATATTAGTATGATTAGACCTGTAGATGACTTTGTTTTAGCCTAGTCTTGGTATCTGCTGCAATCATGATTTTGTCACCATTGTTCCCAGGATAGAGAATCTTGGCTGTCATCTCGGGAATCGATGGTAAACTTCGACAAAGCGTCGTTCCTATCCGATCAGCCTCAACGACACAGGCCCTTCCTTTCCCGTTTTCTAGAAACACAAATGTTCGCGACGTTCATCGACAACAAAATCATGGGCAACTGGAGCGATTACGATCCCAACTTGCTGGTCTTCGAACATCGGATAAAAGCCGTCAAGTAAGTCAACTTTATTACATACGCATGTAGGTTCAAAATGGGGCATGGTGCGAATGGAACTGAAATGCGATTTAGTTGCACTAATCGAGTGGGAATTCCGGTTTTATGATGCAATAACGAGCAGTTTTTTATTATAAAAAATGTCACTAGCTACCACCAAGAGCAGGGCATCCTAATATTGTGGCATCCATAATACACCGTAATGAAGGAAGCATTTCACTTTTTAACACTACCTACTTATGGCTAAAGCGCCCATCTAGCCAGCGAAGTTAAAATTTTTTGAGTTCTTTTAGAATTTTTTCAAAATCTGACAATAATAAAAGACAAATTTTGTAATTCGCGAAAAAGACCGTGTGCAGTGCATTTATTAATATATCCAACTTACTCTAAAACATTTCAAGAACGACAGCTATCCAGATAATCTGGCAATTTTTGTATATTTAGTGATTTACTAGTATCATATCCCCCGTGATAATATTTAGAGTAAAATAAATGTATTAATAAATGCACTGCACACGGTCTTTTTCGCGAATTACAAAATTTGTCTTTTATTATTGTCAGATTTTGAAAAATTTCTAAAAGAACTCAAAAAATTTGAACTTCGCGGGCTAGACAGGCGCCTTCACCTTAACCCACATTAAGAATTTATAAAATCCAATTCGCTTTTTAAATTTACTGTCACATGCAAAATCGACTCGGTTGTTATGATCGTCATCGAGACTTTGCATCGAGATTGGTGTCGAGTTGATATCGGTATGATCGTGTTCGGCGTGGGTGCGGGAGAGCGCGTAAGGTAAGGGTCGGGTGTGGTTGCAGACGGCGCATAGGCGAGGGGGGGCTGGCGACGCGCGGGTACTGCGTGTGGGCGGGCGGCGCGGGCGGGGCGGGGGCGGGGCTGGGGGCGGGGGCGGGCGGCGCCGAGCTGGAGGCGGGCGCGCCGAGCGAGCGGCTGCCGCACCGCGCCGCGTACTACCGCGCATTCCCCGCGCGGCTGGACGCGCACGCGCTCGCCTGCCCGCCCGCGCCCGACGCCAGGTGCGCCGCCACACACTGCCGCTAGCCGCTAGCCGCTAGCCGCCGCCCACTCTTACACTACACTACACTCCTCTCATATCTACGGATGATGAATTCGTGCAATGCATACTAATCCTCCCGTGTCCCGTTACTGAGGCCTTAGCATTAATGGTACAATAGGGTGTTTGACTAATATCGTAGTTTGTGTTTTTTTTTATTTATTAACCCATTAGTCGCCTTCCATTTTCAATACATAGTGAAATTGACCAAAACATAAAAAAATCGCAAGTTAAGTTTTCTTAAATTAAAAGTCGTGCTCCTTTTCTTTTGCATACGCGCTGACTTATGGCGGTGACTTCACATGTCAATAGCGCTATACTGTTTTCGTTTTATCTAATAAGAAATTTTAAATGTCTATATTAATTATTTTCAAAAAATAATACATTGTTAGTAATTGTTTGACACAATTTTTGTAACACAATGCATTAATAGTACATTGTTACATAAGGGGTGAAAGACTTATTTTGGTCCGAGACGTGGTTTGGCGCCTGAGCGTAGCGAGGGCGCCAATAGTTCGAGGTAAACACTGTGCTTTTCATTACGAATACAAGGAAAGTAAAAATAAAAACAGGAATTGGCTAAAGATATAATACATCTATATGAACAATACTCTACGAAAAAACAAATGAAGATCGGATTGCCGTCAGTTTGGTTTTTTTTTCGTTGGCCGGCCAACTTCATTATTTAGCCATTATTTTTCATTTTCATCTTTAAATATTTTGCCCAAATATATGTTATTTTAAAGAAATTGTTGAAACTAAATTATAATTAAGTCATTTAAAAATATATTTTCTTTAATTAATACGTAATTTTATGTTATTTCAATTTTAGATCGCGCATTTCAATTGAGTGACTGTAGAAAAAGTTGGAACATGGTTCCATAGAAATGTGAAAATGGAACTAGTTTTTTTTTAATTTGACAGCTGTCAGTAGAAAGCGATTCTCCCTAAGGCGGAAAAGTATTCCTTTCAACCCGCTCCTCAGGCAACTTCAGACCTAATGTCCGAGTATGAGTAATGAAAAAATATTATCAAATACCCTATTACGTATATCGTGCAACAGTTTTCCACACCACGAAGACTATTTCACTCTATCGCGCATATCGTAGATATGAGACGATTTAGAAAACGTCGGAGCGGCCACTACTAAATTAAATAGTGTGGTTACGTCCCTATATTTTTTTTTATTAAATTATAGTTTCGTGCGTACTACAGGGTACACCCTATGGACGGGCACCCTGATAACAATAACTGAATAAAAAACTTTTAATGGAACCTTAGCGGGGTTTAAATAAATTTTGTATCTGATGACCGCGACGAAGAAAGCTTATTCAGCTTGTTCTATCAGTCTCTTACTGATATTTGTGCTGTATTGCGAACGCTTTTCGTGCAATTTGAAATGGTGACTACTACAGGTTTCTTGTTCGCGTGTCATCTGCCAACGATGTTGTCACTCGTTTCGAGGCTTGCATGTCGCCATTACGCGCCTGCGCACCGAGATAACCGTCGCATTGAATAACCCAGTAGATTGACGTGCACATTATACTAACGCATCGTTTAGAGCCACAGATATAGATTTACATAGATAACGCGAGTGCATGTACTTCGCGTGTCCGAACCCCGACCAAGCGTCAAGCTTAGGTCGCCGCTAACTTGTGAGCCAGCGGGACCACAGATATAAAAAATATGAGTATGAGCGAGATAATCACTCGAGAGAATCGTAGCGGGCGGAGGAGAATCGGCGGCATCGGTGTCTTTGAATCGGTATGGATTTCCCGTCACTAAATTTAGGCTGTGACGTCACAGTAGGTGTTATAAGTTGATTAAAAATTCGGCACGCTTGGTTTCAATACAAATCGTGATACTTGCGTTATCTATGTAAATCTATATCTGTGGTTAGAGCTACGTAAATAATTTAAACTGAAGTCTGAAAATAAAACAATCGAGTATTTATGTATTTAAAGCCTTGGTCAAACAAATACGTCTGAGGCAGCGTGCTGTGATTGGTCGGCAAATGATTACGACCATGTAGAGTCAGTTCATTTCACGAAGACGCGTGAACTATTGCAAATTGACATAAGAGTCATAAGCCATAAGAGTCACAGCACGCGTGTTCGCGAAATGGACGAACTAAGCGCCTACGTTGATGTAGGTCGGACGTTATTGGAATTGATACGTGTTGAGTGAATAAATTTGGTTACTCGGTGAGCACGCAATCTTTGGTCATTATTTTTTTTTTCCGACTGTATGTTGGATGTGTGACCGAAAATCTGAAATATATCCGCTTTATTTGGTAGCATGCATATGTTTGAATATTTTGATTGACTGTACATTAGATAAATTCATACGATCATGTAGTATGATGGATACGGACGCACAGCACGCAACGTCTTTCGTTACGTTTCGTGTCGTTTGTTTTGATCGAAGTATAAACCGTGTTATCCGGTAGATGAACTTAAAAAAAACGCCGGTGTAATCCGATGTCTGCCGTGTTGTGCCTTAAAGTTAATTTAATTATTGCTTACATATTTTCTTATTTATATTAGATGCCAAATCGTCGCTTTACTTTCTCAGATCTCAATAAGGCAGATTTTTCAGGGCCATAAAAATACATTTTTATTTATATCATAATATAAATAAGCAATTGCTATTTTGAGCGTAAGAATAAAAATATCTATTCTATTCGTTTTTACACTGAAATAAAATATATTTAATGATTTTTCATATTCCTGCAAAATCTTCCATTTTGAGATCAGAGATTGATAAAGTAAGGCCGAATTATTGTTTGATATTAAAATGAATCTCATGGATCTTATGTGTTAAAACATATTAAAACATTTTTGTACAATCTGTGATACATAATGTATACTCAGTATTTTACATTGTGTCAAACACAATATTTATATTAACGCCCAGAGGAAATTGATCTAAACATTATTATTGGTATAATAAGTGATACTAATACATTATACATGCATTTTACATTTTAAATTTTCTAACATCCTTAGTTTATATGGCAACTTTTTTACCATTGTTTTTTTGTTGTTGGTATATTTTTGAATAATTATTATGACAGCATAATAACGCACTTACATTTTAACCATATCTTTTATAAGTCGATATCGAGTAATATTCAAACTACAGGTTGAAACAGAAAGGGTATACTTTTTTTTCCAAAACTTACCTTTGTAATTCTAAAACTATCAGCTTTGGAGGAAACTTGAAAAACAAAAGGTGTTATAGGGATACAGCTGTTGACAGATTTCATAAGTCTACAAAACCTTTAGTACTTCAAGCCGATAGTTTTAGATTTACAAAGTAAAATTGCAAAAAAATAGTATACCCTGTCTGTTTCACCTAGTATATAAGTCATGTTTATCTTGTGCTTAACTTATTTGTAATAACACCATATATTTGTTTCCGTATTATTTCAATTTACAACCTTACGATGACATTTACAGAACGTCAAATACTCTATACAAATATGTTCTAATTTGTTAGCATTGTCATTAGGATAAAACACTACGCGTCACTTTCTACCGAGACATTGTTATGTACTAAAAGTGTTTTATGTTTTGTTTGTACTAAAAGTGCATGATTTGTTGATGTTGCATGTATTGCGAGTAAAGTTTATGTGATTCGATTTTATATGTTTGTTTTAATATAGCTATGTAACATAGTGATTATTAATTAGTAAGATTTTATTATACTCCGTTTTTTGTTCATTCCCAGTACATACAATGAATTTACTACATTAAATATAAGGTTATTTAAAAAATAGTGTACCATAAATCTTTATCAAGTAGAATCTATGACGCAATTTCTCATTAATAATCGTTATAAGCTAGGTTCTATTTATGTCATGTAAATAAGATTTAAGAAAAATAAAAGTATTTATATGTGATCCTGCGTATTTTGTATGTTTGTATACCCTGCCCATTGTAATGTAATTAGATAATGCACGAATAGGTATGTATTCAAGAGAAAATGAAGCAGGCAATTAGATTTATTGTATTAGGCAGCATGAAACTCGTATAAGTATGTTAGTGGTTAATATTAACTCATATTCAAAATTGTGAACTTGGTATTCACACGCTACTTTCGCTCAAATAGTTCCATCAATTCCTCCTACCAAATAAATTGTGCATGATGGGCATGATGACTTGTATTAAATTTAGAATTTAAACTCATTTCATACCATTCTTTCATACCAAATATTTTTGATATAGGGTTTTTTTTTCGCAAATATATACACAGATGCTACTAAGTTAGGACGTCATGCTTGATACGTAGTAATGTTTTAGAAACGATACCAGCGTTTTTCAAAAATTTTAAAGTTATTTTAAAAATAATTTCATTCCTAGTAATCTTAAGATTTTACTTTATATAATTATGCAATAAAAACTGTCATCATCCCCATTGGACCGAACCAAGTCTCGAAACTGCAATAAGATGGCACCATGATTAGGACATCAAGAGTGGCGTGTACACTGTGCTATTTACATTGCTTCCCGCCAAGCTTGCTTCTTGTGCTTACTATATGTATAACCCCTTATAATAAAATCAAATAATTATAGTTGTCTGGTTACAGAACTAACAGTTTGAAGCGCATAAAGAACGCAAAATGGCAAGTGAAGGACTGCCCACCAGAGCTGTTGCTGGGAGATATCAGTAGGAGGTTGTCCACGGAGGTGACGCCGGCGGCTATTGCTCAAAACAACAGAGCTTTTGTTGAGAAACTACTCAAGGTATTTTTATTCGATTCTAATACATTATTATGCATATTGCATTCGTATTTTGCTATAACTACCCAATAGTGTCGTCGCCATCATTTTCTTTAGGGGCTTAATCTATGGGAGAAGTGATAATATGCATGCAAAAAATCTAATTCTTCTTTCGTCTTTTGATGGTTTTTTTTTCTCAAACCCGCTTGGATATTCCAACATTTAAAGAACTTTCTTTGGGATAAATCCATAAAAGTATTTTTGCTCTCCGACCAAGCGCTTCCCACACCATGCTAAGAGGGAGGGGGGCAGCTGCCGTCCCACCCGCACCTGGCTACGTCTTAGTTCCTGAAATGTTTAGGGTACCAACTTTCAGTAATGTTTAAAAAAGTGCTTTTATGTGACTCCAGTGGTTTGTTATTTTAATTTTCCTAGGAATGCAAAAGCAAAACAAAGAGGATGCTCGTAGAGAAGATGGGTACAGAAGAGTCAGATTTAGGGTTGGGATGTGAGGTATCGATAACGGGCGTTGAAGAGAGTACCATGATCGCGTCGCTATGCGACTTGCTCGAAAGGCTCTGGTCTCACGGTTTGCAACATAAGTTGGGCAAATCAGCGCTGTGGATGCATCTCACTAACTACCAGGAGTTGGAGCAATGCAGCAATTCTACCAAACCTATCGACCCTAACTACCTTACACCTGGTAAGTGCGTCTCAAGTTATTCATTCAGATTGCGGTGTCTCAGAACTATCAATGTCATTACTAAACGTATCGAAATTCTCTATCATTGTGTATCAGCTACTGGTCATTGGTTGCAAAAGTAAGGTCAATTTCAAATCAAGTAAATTGTTTATTAATGGTAAAATACTTTGAGTTTTCATTGGATTATTCGTCCCGAAGTATTGGTAATCTCGCAACGTACAAAACAGTATACTGTTTAGGAATTCTCATCTCCATTGTGGCTTCCATTTCCTAACATGCAGCTTTGGCTTGGTGTGTGTTACGCAAACGCCTTGATTGTAAGTAACTTAATTATTTTAAAACATTCCAAAAACAATTTAAATCGAACATAATTCCACTCAATATGATTATTTGTTAAATATATACTTCAGAATGCTGGTCATTTTGAGTATTAGTTGAAATAAATTCATACCTAATGTGAGGAACGATTAAAGCCATCATCCGCTTCTAGACTTATCATCGGTGGGCGCCGAGGTAGAGGCGCAACAGAGTACCAGTACCGGGAACCGTTCCCGGGACAGCTCTCGCGGTGGGTCCCGGGATAGCTCGCGGGATCGACTCAGCAACTCCGGAACTTTAGAAAGAAAATCGTCGCAGCAGCCCAACCCTTTGCGACCCCTCCCGGAAAGCCTCACTTTTGATATGAGGTAAGAATGTTGATTTATGGAAAAATGATTATATCCATCATTAAATTCTGTTCCCATATGTATGCTGTATTCAACATAATAGTCCGTGCTTTAGAAGTCTGCTCGAAATATGGCAATAAGCTCGATTAAATGGGGCTGTAGATAAAATGTGATCGCACAATGTGCACCCCCCTTTCTGGGTGAAAAACTAAAAGAAAAATAATGAACTATAGCATGGACTTGAATAACCTTAAATATGGCAAAGATAGGGCAACAAAACTTTTTTATGATCTCAGTAAATAAATCTTGTTTCAGGAATGTTCAAGCTATGACGGATATAAAAACGGAAATAGGTTACGCTCGTGCTTGGGTTCGGTTGTCGTTAGAGAAGAAATTGCTATCAAAACATTTGCGGGAGTTACTCGCCGACACCACGTTGCTTCGATCCCAGTACAAGCGAACGGCGTTCCTACGCTCCGAAGAGGAGAGGGAACAATTCCTCTACCATTTGCTTACTCTGAACGCTGTCGATTACTTCTGCTTCACAAACACATATCCCACAACCAGTAAGGCTCATTTTCGTTTGACTTTTATACTATTTAAAATAATGCACAGAAATCATTTGGAACTGCGAATATGATGAGTGAAAACAAGAAGAAACAAATATTACCTAATAATGAAATATGGCGGCATCGGCGTACCCCAGTTTTAGCCTAAGGGGGAGGGGATTTAGAAACACTTACCTATGGAGGGGAACAGCTGCTATCCCCATTTCGGTGCGCCAAGAGTGGAGGGGTTGGAGAACCCATAAACTGAAAGAAACTGTATTCTATTATATAAAAATGATTCTCTATTTCCTTGGTCATCGCATCAGGCGTGAACGGATGGAACGATTTCGCTAATTATTTTTTCTTTGTGTTTATTATTGTCAGGAGAAGGTTCTAATGAAAAAAAATAAGAAAGTTGAGCGGAACAATTCGAATCCAATATTCAAAGTTAAGACAGGATAACGTCTGTCTTGTCAGCTAATTTCAAATAAAAAAGAGGTTTATCAAGATCGTGGGTAACCAGGATATATTTTTGTCTCTCTCGTTTCTAGAGCTGCCATATCGTGTTCTCATCGTGCCATCTCGTAAAGCTAGCCAGACGACCGCCAACTGTTGGATCTCGATATCAGGAGCTAATGGAGAATCTACGCCCAAAATACCAATACCGCGCAACACCAACGAGTTTGTTTTCCATGTGAGCTAATTATTGATCACTAGCTGAGCCCGCGACTTCGTCCGCGTGGAATTTAACTTAACAAAAAAGCCCGCTCCCGCGTTCTGAGCCCGCGCGACAGTGCCCATTTATTTATTTGTATAGATTGTCTTATACTGAATATAAATACAATTGGCTTAATGTCAACGCACAGTCTAAACCCACGGGTCTAATACCCATAAAATTTTACACAGTTCCTTATACTACTATAACGAAGGTGAGCATTAAGAAATGATTTTTGAAGGTTCATCTCCTAAAGGGTTTAATTAGGGGATGAAAGTTGGTATGGAAGTTTTACCAGATGGGAAATCCCATTCCAACCCATGTAAGCCCTGTTTGAACTAGGATGGAGGACCTTATCATACAGTTTCAAATAATATAGACTTAATGTGTTAAAAGTTATGTATTATTTTGGTGTAGCACAAAAACTTGGGTATACTATCGACGCTGCGCATCGGCCACGATAACTCCGGACTGTCTCCGAGGTGGTTACTAGATCAAGTTTTCGTTAGAAACGAAGTTACGGGACACACCTACACGTGAGTTTATTTTCTTATGTTGTTTATGAATCTTGTTTAAGTTCCTAGGAAATTTGTGACAAGAGTACTTTGCTATGGTCACCGATTTTAATTAATTTAATTAATTTTCATACCACTTATCTATGGTCGTGGTTTTTAATTCCGGGCTCTATTAGGCCCGGCCCGCAAACACCACTGATATGGGGGTCAGAGTTCTTAAAATATACCTCATTGTTTAACACAGCTTTGTAAATTCTTATTCTAATACGTTGGACGTGGTTACACGAATTCGCCCCAAGCCTGGTTTAAGGCCCGTATTAATAAATCTTGAGTTAGCTTTTGACGTGTCATTTTGTACTAGAACGACATAAGAATGACATTTCCAAGATCGCTCTCAGACTTGAGATCGATTTATGAATACGGGCGACAGAGATGTGTGAGTTGTCCGTGGCGGGTGGCAGGTTCCCGTGCAACCGCTGGCTGGGGTCGGGCGTGGACGACGGCTCGACGGAGCGGCTGCTGGTGGCGGGGCGGCGCCGCGCGGCGCGCTGCCCGGCGCCGCCCGCGCCCGCGCCGCCCACGCCCACCACCACGCACCTCTCCACCTCCACCATACAACACATGATAGGTAAAACACCGCGACCAGTGTGCGTCAGACTCCCTTCTATACATATATTATGATTTGCATGTGCGTTGTCTTTTCTTTTCGTTTATTTTTTTCCTCTGCCTGTCCTCCTTCCTTTAGCTTACACTACTGCCGAGGGAATGCGTTTCAGATGTTGATAAAATTTGCCCCTTACATTAAAAATATTTATTAATTTTATTAGTTGAATAAGAATACTATTTATACGGAGGAACGCGTTCTCGTTTTACTCGGCGGGCGAGCTATAGTTTATTCATACTTTGTGGTTTAATTTATGCATGTACAGCTAGACTCGCAAGTAGCCAGATAATTTAAACAGTTCCGTATGTAGTATTATGGAGGTAAAATTATGTATCAAAATAATTCCTGCTGTTTTTTATTAATTGCAATATATGTACTTACACATAGTATCTTGGATTATTCATCTATTAAATTACATCATAGAATAATACTCTGTAATGATAAAAACAAGAAAATGCTTCAAGTGATGTCCGTTTATACGAATTTACGTACTACTAGATTCGAATACAGAAGACGTGAAAATACCTAGTGTATGTTTGTGTATTTGTATATAATTTACAGGTAAAATATGGCGATTCAAATTCCTTTGAAATAAAAGATTTTTATTTCATAGTATCTAAAGCAATTAGTGCATGATTCACAAACGCGGTTCGACAATATCGTCTTTGTGACTTGAGGTACTGTATAACTTTTTTCTTTCTTTAACTCAATATTAAATACAGGAATAGGTACATATAGCTTCAAAAATATTTTGAGACCAATATACAAAATATGCTTATCCTATTGCATTACACACAGCAACACAAAAGCTAAAGCACTTAGAAATCTTAAATGTATTACACGCTTTAGCTTGTTTGCGCCACTGTACTTTTTATAAATATTATAATTAATATATTTTCCAATGTACAGTCGAACACATTGGTAGAGGTAGGATTAATACATTATTGGCGCCGACAACAAAGAAGATTTGTTATATTATCTGGTTTGGCACGGAACTCTCGAATTATAAGCGAATGTGAAACGTTCAAAAGATACCGCGAATTGTCCAGGAACGTGATCAGAAGAAAAAAAAACATAAACAAGTGCGCTCAACAGAAAAGTGTAAAAAAATATTGCATGATGAGTACTAAATTATTGTGAATTCGTTATCAATGTCATATTTTATATTGATATTGAATGGTGGGGTGCATTTTTGTAATTGAAATCGCTAACTCCACTACTATAAAATGCAAATTAATTATAATTCAATGATAATTAAATCAAGATGGATGTTGGACGTGAAATTAAATAATAATAACTAATTTAGCTGTAATCTATATGCTGTCAATTTACATTATGTATATGTCGCCGCCAACTGGCTTAATCCGCCGTTCAATTAACAGCCTAGGCACTTTACTAAACAGCGCCGTTCAACTAACGGCCTAAATGATATTCAGCCGTATAGTCTATTACAACATTTAATAAATTGGCTGGCTAATGCTTAGGCAACTGGTTGAAATTTAAGTACTACAAAACTTTTTCAAAATACTACCCAAGCAGAACGACCTGGATGGGTTTAGGTTAGGGTTATTTTTTTTATGACCCCACAGAAACCCCACCCGGCAAATAGATTCGGTGGATCTAAAAAAAAACGTAAAAAACCTAAGTACCTAATAAAATGATTCCATCAAAGTTGTTTTTTTCCGACGCCATATTGACCATAGAGAATATAGAATATAGAGATATTGACAGTTTGGTGAGTTTCGGCGCTAGGTGGCAGAAAGTAAAACTAAATAGAAATGAACAGTCTAGGCAGGTAATTAAACGGCTAGGCAAGTAGTTAAACGTCATCGATCCAAGTCATTTGCCTAGCTGTTTGATCAAATGGCTGAATATCATTTAGGCCGTTAGTTGAACGGCGCTGTTTAGTAAAGTGCCTAGGCTGTTAATTGAACGGCGGATTAAGCTATTTGGCTGCGACATATATATGATAAAAGTTCTCTACGGACGTTGCTATTTATTTAACCAGATGCCAAAATATTTTTATAGTTTTTTTGTAAAGCGATTGAATTTTGTCTGTGATCGTACTATTAACAGTTGACAAAACACTGCTTCATAGCTATACGGGGAATAAGAACACATCTTAGAAATAACATCGGCAGATCTATTTAAATATAAAAGCACTTCGAATCAACCAATAGCAATCGCCCATTGGAAAAGAGTCAAACGTAAGTGATGTCATCTATTGGGTTTGCTTCGGCTGTGATCCTGGTTTGCGAACTCTACCGACAAAGTTTCTGAGATGTGCAATTTGTGATAATAGCTTTATAGCTTAGCAGGAAGTGAGTTCTGTACAAAGATTATATTTCAACAATAACATGCACTCTTATCCATAGAATATATGTTATTGCATCAGTTTTTTTTACAAGTTTTCTTATTTCCATAATGTGGTTAGATAATATTTAATCATACCGTTCCACAGGTGACTGCGTGAATGCCATAGTGAAATGGCATTACCAGTCGAAGCGAGACAAGGACGCCAACTCGCTCAGTGTTTTGCTGTGTGGCGAAAATGGCCTGGTCAAATGCTTGGAACAGGCGTTCCTGTGTGGCTTCAAATCGGCTCGCCTGTTTGGGAAAAATCTCTTTATATGGGATTACTTTGGTAAGTGCCGTTGGACTATAACTAGGCTTTGTAAAGAGTTTTCCAACGAAGGGCTTACCCTCATAAAGTTCGGTGTCCAATTGATTTTTACAACTAAAATCTCGTATTTGTTGTAAGCAGGTACATATTTTTGTCACGCGTTTTTCTATGAAAGGCCGTTGATAATTATATATTTAACTGAGGAATTTACTGGCAAGAAACATACAATTTTTTTTTCCTGTCTAAGTACGCACACTGACAGACATTGCACATGATGGTAAGTGATGACCGTCGCCTTGGATATCTTCAACTTAAGGGGATTTAATCGATGCGAATTTAAAAACAATTTCTGATTTTCACAGATTCACGTATTTAAAAGTAGCATATTAATAACTTTGTTGTTTATAATTTCTTGTCGCTAGTTTATTAAATTTTCATAATTTTTGTTGCAGCAAAAGTCAAAGATGAATTCAAAATGAGTTTGTGCGACGAACAAACCACGCAGAACAACAAGAGTTGCGGCGTCGCGTACAACTGCAGGCAGGACCAGGAGCACCGCGCCATCTGGCGCTGCTACTGCCACCTCATGGACGAGGTCAACACCGTGGGCCGCACGCTCGGCAAGGACGGGAAGTTCCAACTTTTCATATGTCTTAGTTTACGGTCAGTATTTGTTTGCATACCTAAAAAATATATTTATATGAACAAGGTGTCAATAGCCTAGTGGTTAGAGGGGCCGACCTCGTATTTGGCGCGTTCCGATCCGGTGGTAGATTTACCCTCGCCACCTCTCCTGGCAGCGGCCCAAGCCGAGGTCGTGTCCCTTGTGGCGCCCTTGAGCTAGCTGCCCCCCTGCCCAGAGGGCTGGGCCCTCTGTCCGGGTGAAGTTGTTATGGCCACTCTGGCCAACAACATATAGTCATATCAAAAAAAAAACCTCGTATTTGGCTTAGATGGAGGGGCTATAACAGGAATACAAGTAATGTGATAAACTTACATAGTAATCTTTAAAAAAAACAACCCACGAGACTATTAAAAAAACTTATTTAGTACCTATCGGAATTTGCTCTGTATCAGATTGTTGAAGAGGTAGTAGTTTTCGACTTTCAGTGACTAATTTATTTAATGTTTGCATGCCAAAATGGTAGAACTCATTTTAAAAGGATTCCTTTGTATTTATCAGCACCCTTTTGTAACTACCTACATTATGTACGGATAATTGATTAATTTATTCTATTCAAAGTAATATAAATAAGTATTTTTATTGAAATCTTTAGCCTAAATGTTGAAGTTGTCTTATGTCAATAGGTTTATTGATGACGAAAGAACCAGAGACCGAACGCTCAGTAGGCGAGCATTTGACTTTTGACACTACAAGTTACTATGGCGTTGATTATTTGTGTTTTACAGCGAGCACTGGCTACATCGGATGCTGGTGCCAATGTCGATGACGCGTATCACCATCGAAATGTACGAAGAACAGAGTTTTATGCGCAAGCGCGGCTTGCTAACATTCCTTAGACAGATACTCGAACCGCTGGACGAATTCGATATCGTTCTGGAGAATTCATTAACTCAAGGCATCTAATTGGTTTTTTATTTTACTTCAAATAAGTAAAATTCTTATCTTACGAAGTTTAAAAGCTCAGCGCTGCGCACCCCGACGGAGTGGCGGTGAAACGCATTAATCAATTACAATTGAAAGTCAACTTTACTCGCTTTGACATACGGCCTCTCGACTTTCGACCGCGCGAAACACTGAGCCGCGCAGTGCGACTTTATTTCGTTTTACAATTTTCAGCCGTATGTTGAAGTTGTTAATGTTGAATTTAAATTGTTATTAAATTAGTACCTTCGGCGCCACTAGATCAGTCGGTATGAGCTAACCCTATAAGGGTACTTTATTAAATAATTATTTTGAATTTGGAAAATATGGTAAAACTATTCCTGGACTTATTCTTCATCTCATTAAAGATTATCTTTTTAAATTAATGTATAGATTATACTTAGGTGTAAACTGCGTAATACTCATTTAGTAACTTTTTCCGAATTGATATTAAAGATCAGGGTCTGATTATTTTGTAATCCTATTTTAATTGTTAAGTTTTAAATGTGATTATTATTTTTACGTTAACTTGCCAGTTAATTCCAAAGATTTTATTTTTGTATCGGTGCTTATGATGTTTTTCACTTTTTAGTAGCTAGACAGCTTATTTAGGAAATTAGTCTTAACACGTACCTAAATGCAAATGAGTTATTTTCATGGCTTAGTCGCCTCTCGGGGCTGACTACAACCATATGTTAATAAATGCAGCAATCGCACAAATTTTGTTCCTTATGATGACCTTACCGAATTACTTTTTAAATTATACCGACCTATTTATTAAATAGTGAGCTGAATGAAAATGAGTAATTAGTCGATTTTTATGTCGAGTAATGTTACTTCAAAAACCATCAATAATTGTTAAAAGAGTTTAGGCAGAGACGTCAGCTGGGCGCTACATATGTGAAAATGTTCAACTAAATCCGATATTTTTTTTAGTTTACATTTACATTACAACATTTAATTGTTCGCCGCGTCATACTCTTCTACACTGTGGTATTTTAGTCCGTCATATTGGCTCTCTGCCATTAACTACTTGCTTAGTTGGTAGCGTTGATAAAATTTTACCCACCTCATCATTTAAAATTATAATATGTTTATTGTGATTAATTTAGATATAAGTCGTTGTCTGCTTGTTTGTCGAATCAACTTGGCTAATGGTCAAACAATAATAACATTTAAGCGTCTACATAATATCAATTATCTCATAGTTTTTTTAATTAAGCCAAGTGGATTCGACAAAGATTGCAAGCATTTTAGATGTTAGGATTTGTGTCCATGTCCAATGTTATTATTAAACGAATATATTACATTCAAATTGTAATGTGGAGGCCCGCGTGACGCGTCACGTACCTACGTTAGCTTGTCCATACATTGCTATTTCATGTTTCCTCGTGGTAAATAATCTTCTATATCTATGGCACACACCCACCGCTCGGTCCGAAGACACGGCATGGAAAGAATTTCCTAAACTACGCGTCGTTCAAAAATACCAATTACACTCTATAGACGCGACTCTGTAGTCTATGACGGCAATGTAATTTACACTGTAAAATATAGTTCCGTAACGTCCGCGGGACTTTCTATGTGGAATAGACTGTCCCCATCGGCGCTGATAGTTGACGCAGTTAAGAAAATCCTGCACAGCAACCGAAATCCTTTGCGTACCGTGTGCGCGTGTAAACTTATTATAATAAAAAAATACTCCATTAACTTGAAAAAATCACGTAAATAAACGTAGTTTTCTTGATTATCTTCAATTTTGAAAAACGTCTTGAGAAAGACAAACTAAATTAGTCTGCGCAATTGCGTCATAAAATTAAATTGTTTAAACCTTATTATCCAGTGTTCATAGGCAACTGGGACTTGCTAAATATTTAACAGATAAAAATTGGACCTACTTATGCAAAATGGAACCAACCCACACACACTTCTGCAAACTGATACCAACCTAGAACTTCTAACACAAGGTTGGTTTTGGTCTACAGTAGTGCATGTGGGTTGGTTCCATTTTGCATAAGTAGGTCCAATATAAAATTTCCTGTTAATTAGAATGAATGGGATAGCCCTTATTTAGATTGATGAAATTATTTTAGATAAACTACTTATAGTATCTACGAAAAAAATATATTTTAAAATCATAGTGTATAGAATACAGAATAAACTTGGTAGCTGTGGCTGTGCATACGCTACATTTAAATATAACATATTCACAAATTATTTACGATTTTATGCAGTTGGAGTCAACTCGTGTTTTGATTATATAAATTTTGCTCTCATAAAACCTATGGTTGTTTGTGGTTCTTGCCGTCCTGCATGTTTATTATAGTACCTTCCATGCTTAAGGACTTTCAGTAAGCCAATATTAATAATAATAATAATAATTTTGAATTTGTAAAATGTAATATTTTAGCCTACATGTAGCAACAAAACAAAGTTTTGTTCCCACAAAATGTAGATACCCTTGCACGTAAATTTGTGCCAAACATCGACCATTCCACAATACGATATAATATTCAAATGTTTCGTCTATCAACATTTTATACCTTTGGTTCAATATGTACCTAACGGTAATACTTGGTAGGTGGCATTGAGTAAGTACATTACGATTTTTATATAGGTAAGTACCTACTTCTTGGTATGCTCCTATTTATTTGGTAATTTATCCATTGATTGAGCCCCAGGGTGTATTGGTTGGACTTTACGTCATTACGTCTTGATTAAACCCTGTTATGTAAGTTTGAAGGATGGTCAATACCTGTGGTCAATACTGTAAACTTGTAAACTTCGATACTACCTATCGAACTCCAACTCCAACCGGTATCTCCGTGGGAGAAATTCCTAAAACAATTAACATGGATTTCTATATGTAACTGACGTACTTGATGTTTTGGTTAAGTTTAAACGGGCTGTTAAATCTACGTATTTGAATCATATCCTATAAGGGTCCTTACGGGGCCCTTTAGTTCTTGGGAGTGGCACTCACCCACGGTACAACAGTTTGTATTGTTACCTACTTTCAATTTTTGTTTCGGTCAATATTTTTTCTCGGTATGTCTTCCCAACTCGGTATAAAGCGTTACCAAAGATATTTCGTCAGTTTTATTTCCTTTTTCAGCTGAAGAAACTGAAATGTCAATAAAACCCAAATAAAGTTATTGAAATAATGGTTGTGGTCTGATTTTTTAAGTTTTAGTACTTAATATACGTAACTAGTACTAACCTATGGTTTATAGACCATACTCTAAGTAGGTAAAGGTATATTTGGTACTTTCCCATGAAGAAATTTAATTAGAAATTAGTAAAGCATAAGCTTCTTTGCCACTGTTTCATTTCTAATTCCCGCTGGGAAGTAACAAACTAGTTCAAACTACCAACCTTATGAACCTTAAGATATTTCTCTCATAGACGGCTATCAGAGAGGTGTAGATAAAAGGTCTAAGACGGCTATAGAAATTATAGACCATAGACTAATAATTTTAAACAAAAAATATGAGTCCATGGCGCGTGTATATCGTTTCCACAGCTGTCAATAATGTTAACAGCAGCTCTCATTTCTTTAAAAATATGGCCCACTCAAGTAAATAGGTATTTTGCCAGTGTCAAGTAAGAAATAAAAACATCATGGCATCCGCTATGCCACTGACGAAACATAAAACCTGTGGATTAAAAATGTTGATTGTCTCCAAGAAGATTGATGATTGTCCCCACCACAGAGGGTCCCACAGCTTCTACTCAATTCTCAGAGTTGTAGTGACTTCACAGACTTTAAACATCTCTGTGACTGACTTTAATAGTGGTTATCCGGGTTATATAAAATTCTTGGGGTTATCCCACAGACTAAAAAATACTCTGTGGGGTTGTTCCCAAGAAGCTTATATTGTCCCCAATGTAAACTCAAATCAAAATAGAACTACTTACAACATGTTTTGTGTGAAGGTCACATCTAGTACAAACCACAGAGTACCTTGTATATACTAGCAAGTACAAACATAGTCGTTGGGTTATAAATACTCGCTCGACACTGGCAGTAGTAGCCGAAAGTTTTGGTTAATTGCAAAAAAAAGGAAATTAAAAATATCAGAAACGCTTATCTGAATTAGTATAAGTAGTATTTAATTTTATAAGTATGTGATATAAGCATAACTTTTACAAGTAAATTAGAAGAATGATGGCAGCTGTTTTTGTTTTCGACGCGGAAACTTTCCGTCGCTTATGAATGTCTGGTCTGGTCCCCTGGTCTGTTGCCACAAATTAAATTTTAGGTAAAGGAATGATTAAAATAACATAATATCTGTGAACAATATGGAACATTACATGTAGACGTATAAATTGGTATAAATATATTTTCTAGAAAAAAAGTTTTTGCATTTTGCGCGCCCAGATATGAAAATATTTTTTATAGATGGCGCTGTATCGCTTGTTTTGTGTACAGGCAGTTCGTTCGTTCGACCGACCGACAGATATTCGACAAGTAAGATGGCGGCGATTAATGTGAAAGGCGAAACGTTGTCGTATTTTTACTAGTAAATAAAGATACCTACAGTTTTTTAAAACATTAGTACTATTACACGAACGGAACAAGATTTATCATTATTCAGTGTTAAATTAGAAGTGAACTATTGTGTACAACCTCTATCACCTGAGTTGCTTTTCATTTCACAATAGACAAAACCCGTCGCAACGAGCACCCGAGGAGTCGAGGCCATATTTATGATGTTATCTGTTGTATGAGCGTCCTTTGAAACCACATTGATAAATGAATGTGGAAAACCTAAGGCGATGGTATGTTTCTTTGCATAAATATACTCTTGTTATGCCCCACTGTGTAAAATAAGATTTGGTATTGTTCCGTCGTTCATTGACGCTTCCCTAGTGAGGCGCCGGATTATTTTTATTTCATTGAGATCGAGGATGGTTTATTTTGAATATCGTTTGTTAAACTATTACAATGGTCTTTTGGAGTTTTAAATCTTGAAAACAGACGTACAAATTAGCTACTTTTGATCAATCTAATAGGATCTGTGTTATAATTTATACGTAATTCACTCGCTTTGCTTAGTTAAGTAAATGTGTTTTTGTTTCTTTTCAGGAGTGTTTTCCCCGTATGAAGATTCAGTAAAGTCATCATGTACTCCAGTGCTCCAGTTTAGTGGTAGTAACTGTACATATTTGTGTAACACAAACTATGGATGAAAGTGTGGACTATTGACATATTACATACATTGATAGAGCAACACGGAGGTGGTAATGGATCCAGTAGGACCATGGTCAGCATATTCATACAATCGGTTAGCGGGGGTTCAGGCCGGTGCTGCAAGTGGGGATTTTCATCACCACCTAGCAAGTGGTGGGTCTGGATTAGGCGGCCAATCGGTGCCATCTACCACAAGTCAGTTGCTACTTCAAGCGGCACACACTACAGCATCACTAGCAGGACAGCTGGGATCATCAACAGCATCACCCTTTAATCCTGCTGGGTTTCTGTCTCCGCCAGCTGTGGGATATGATGCAGTATTTTCACCACTGTTCCATCATGCAAACCCAAAACCTGCACATTATAGCTCTTCTCTTCAGGCACAACATCGACAAGTTATAGCTCAAGCTCAGGCTGCAGTTGCATCAAAGCAATCTTCAGTAGAATCTGAACTTTCCTCATTACGAGAAAACTATTCCCATCAAACTTTGGCAGCACAAGGATCCTCATTTTTTGATCAATCACCAACTCCAGGTAGCACAACTGGTCTGAACTGGCAAGGAAACAACCAACTGCCAAGTCCATTTGGAATTTTACCCCATGAGAGTATTGTGCCTTCATCACCAAGTCCGGCTACAACAAAGGCATCAGCAACATATGAGAACTTTAATGCACATTTTGCTGCAGCACAAACTCTTAATAATCACCTGAACTCCCAGTTAGCTAGTGCCGGTAAACAAACAAATAGGTCTGGTTCACCAGCAACTGCTTCCAAACAGCCAGCTACATCAACATCATCTACATTTTTTCAATCTCCATCTTTTGGAAATCAGACTGATAATTCGTACAGTACAAGCAGTGCAAAGAGTGGGCAACTATCGTCTCAGCAGGAATATGCTGGAAGTAAGTCATATTCAAGTTCTGCAAGTTCAACTGCTCATTCGCAGCAATCATGTATAGTGTCAACTCCACCAGTAAGTTCTTCCCCAACCCCACCCAGTAAAGACTATCGCCCAACTCCCAGTACAACTTCCAGGCCTTCTGCATCCATTTATAATTCCCAGTCTCCTAAAAATACAACCACTGAAAAGCCTTCTCGACAGGTCACAAATAGCAGTAGTAGCTTTGTATCTCCCACTGTTAAAGCACCTCAGGTGCAGACAAAAGCGCAAAGTAAAATATATCCAGAATTGAGCAATGAGCAAAGGAAAAGCTGTGAAACAAATGAAAAAGTTCAGCCACAATCATCTCCTATAAGCTACTCAATCATGGATGCCCCGGGTAGATTAAACTATAGTAGTAGTGGAACTACTTCAAAATCAACCAGAGTTGGCAGCTCTCAATATTCAACTCCACAGGCCTCAAGTTTTCGACACTACCAAAGTGGTAACAATGTTGAATCAGATTATCATGTACGAGCAAAAAGCAGTTCAAGTACAGATACAGGTTATTCTAGTAGCAGTTCCCAAAATGGGCCTGACTGTGGGGTAGTTGTGCCGCGTCGCCCAAGTCCTTCTCAAGCAGCTCCACAAACATCTCCCTTAGATCATGGGTCTAGTCCTGCATATCCAATGTATCATAGTCCAATGAACTCAATAAATTCCCCTCAGCAGCATGGTGACCATTACAGTAAGGTTAATAATACAGCTCCTAGATCTCCTCTAGAAGCATCAGTAACTAGGCCCCCATCACAGAACAGTCAAGTGGCTTATCCTTCTGTTATAACTAGAGCTTTAGGCCTTGAACAAAGTAAAACTTACAGTGATAACAGATATGAGCGAAGTCAAACACAGCCTACCGGTCAAACTTGCTGGGAAGACCGTCAAACTTCTAGGAAATATTCTGGTAATAGCAGTAATAGTTACAGCAACAGTAGTGTAGCCGAAAATAATACTCATAATAATGAATCTACTTCTCAGAATCAATCATCCCATAGAACAACACTAAGTTTGTCAGATAAACATCAAAGTTATTTTGATAGTAATAATGTAGCTTTACAAGATCTCTCCAGTTGCCGTGGAGATCCTATGAGTATAGTTAAAAATTTGCAAAGTCTACAACAAAGTTGTCAATTACAAGATAAGCCAAGCAAAACACAGACAACAACATCAGCTCCTCCATCATCAAGTAAAATAACTTCAAGGAGAAAAAGTGCTGAAAAAGCTGTGCCACATACTAATATGAATGAATTGTCCAATGCAGTGATGGCTGACTATTTAGCTAATAGAATACCTCCACCTGCACATAGTTCAACCAGTAATCAACAGCAAAATGGTAGCTATTTCGATTTTGAGAGATGGAATTTACCACCACCCCCACCCAAAATGTTTCCTGGCACTTCAGCTTTTGGTTCTCAGGCTCCTTTACACGCCACGAACTTTGCTAACCAACATCAGGCTCTGGCCATGCCCCATGGACATGCACTGACTTATTTCCCACCCTTCCATCTAGGCCCCCATCCTGATTACCAATCTTCTGTGGAGTTAACACCATTGTCGTCATATAGCGAAACTCCACCTTCGGCTTCCTCGTCATCTTTTTCGACGCCTGAAACACGTGAAGAGGAACAGCCTAAGGTGGTAGTACCTAATATAGAGGAAGAACTTGGTTTCCTTGCAGAACAACGGGCAAATACTGCATCGTCGGTAGCACCCTCTTCACAGCAGCAGAACATTAACAGCACTTCACAAGACGCTACTTCAAAAGTTATGGATAAAAAATTCAATGTTCCGGTCACGGGCCCCGGTTCAGGTTTCATGGCTTCTTATTTGAAATTTTTGCAAGGGGAGCGTGATACCTCTCCTCCTCCGGCCGGCAGAGGCGCCAGAAAATCAACATGGTCGAGAACAAACACTAATAATACGACCAATAATAAACCTTATGCTCAGAACGATCATAATAAAAGCCAGTGTGAAGGAAATGCTACACAACAAAGTGCCAATGGAGCCATGGCATCGTCAAATGTAGTTAATACAGGTATGGCATTGAATAATCCTGTAATGAGCTCGTCGGGCTTGTTGGGTGCTAATCAACTACATGGCGCGGCGAATCTTCTCAGCTCCCAAGCGAAGGGTGTAGAGTTGGAGGATCCGCGTTACTACAATTTAAATAAAGACAGGAAACGTAAATACGACGGCAGCGACGAAGCCGCTTACGATGCGGAAGAGGAAGCGAGGAGACTCAACAAGCCAGTGCTCAATGTGCCTAGTACGCCTCTGAATGATAAAGGAAAGAACAAAGGTCGAACGACAATGAATAAGCCAACGCCGTCTGCTGTAGTGGCGCCTCAGCCGGCCGCTCCTAAGAAGCCACGACCCCCTGTTCCGCCGCCCGTGACGTCGCTGCAGGCAGCGCCCCAGCAACAATACTATTACCAACACCAGCCCGATGAAGGTGCGTTCAATTTATTAGATTTCCACTTAAGAAGTAGAGCGCGATGGTGAAGAGCTAGCCCTGAAGCTTGTATGACAGGAGCAAGCTAGCTGCCTTATAGGCAGGATTTATCGTGAAAACTTGTTACATTTTAACTGTGATAATGTAAATTGTTTATTAGATGAAATCTATGATTATTTTTTGTAAATATTTTCTGCAAAAGAAATGTGATGTACCTATCTTAGTAAACGTCGATACTTTTAGGGTTAGCCTGTAACAAGATTTCACTAAAATTGTTGTTAATGACACATTATTAGTGCCATTTTATTGTAAATTGTAGAATTTGTGACTCTTGTCATACTCGCTATTGAAGGGGTGCTACCATTAATAATTCCAAAATTGTGGTATATTTTTTTATGGAATTCATACCAGTGGGTGTCTGTTGTACATATAAATAATGTATTGTATTTTGCAGTATTTGAATTTAGTTGGTACTTACGATAGTGTATGCATATTCTATAGCTGAAAGTGATTTTATATTATAAGGGAAATTCATTGCATAATACTTTGACAGCTATAAGTAATTACGAGATAATGTATTAGAAGGCCATGCCCTGGACATAAGGTTTTTGTATTTCTATTTAATTGTTATTTGTTTATGCACAATTCTCAATATTTTATGTAAATAATTTTGTATAATAGGAGAAGACATAAAATAAACACGAGTATATTACTGATAATGTGTTAAATAATTTTAATTTGTAATTATTCCTGGTAGCACCCCTCACTTCGCCAAAATAGGGATAACATGTACAATAAAACATTGTCTAGTAATTTGTTTCAACCGTTTATATATTTTTTTGTTTCAATACAATTTTATAATGTGTGTACATGTTATCACCATTGCGAATTGGCATCCTTTTCCTTTACCTATCCTAACATTTCTTGATATTCGTCAATTAGGTAGGGACTTGGTTATAAAAGTCTTGTACGATGTTATAATGGTACTACTGTATGATAACCAGTTTACGGTTGTTACAAACCTTAGTTTGACTAAAATTACAAGTAGGTATGACAAGTTGGCATTATAAATAGGAGTTATAGGACTGTTCTTAGCGCATTATCCGCGCATGGTTTAATTCATCGGTAGGTGCTGCAGAGGCGCCTTCAATGCAATATCGATTATTGATATCCAACTAGTTAGCCCATCTCATCACGACACAAAAAAAAATATTTAAATCAAAATTATTCAGATCTTTACGAATGCTTTTGTTAAATAAATATCAAAGCTTTTTGCTTGATACCTTCTTTCACGTCTTTAGTTTCAGCGCATGGGACAAACTTGGGCTATGGGATTTATGGGGCATCGGAGAATGACAATACGAACAGAAAGTTGCAACACATCAAATCTCATCAGACAGTGTCTAGCACTGTACAAATAGAAAATACTAGACCCCTCGAGGAAATGCCTTACCAGGTAAGCGAATATCCTACTTGCTAAGTACCCATTCTTGGCACCTACATATTTCATTATAACCAGGAAATAAATATACTTAATCAATTTATTTTTTTTAGATGTTGTTAGTCTTTTAGGTGTAGGTAGGTAGGTACCTGGCTTAGGGCTTAAGAGGAAATCGTATTATATTGGATAATTCCCTACGTCTAAATTGGGTGATAGGTACGTTTTTTATATAACTAAGTACCAATATTTGGAACGAGAATTTAATACTGAATACCCTCTTTCAATAAGTCTCTCATTATACCTGACACCTATAATAGAATACTAAATGAATATTTAGCCTAGACGTTTCGCACATGCCTGTTATTACAATCATAACCTGTTAATTATGCAAAATTGACCTGTCGTCCTTGTAAATATTCGTTAGAACAATAATTTTGATTTACTAAAGTAACTTTAACCTCATCATTACGACGTTGATTTGTCGAGTATCATTTAATCTGAATAACCTACCTAACTACGTTCTTTATAAATTGAGTACTTCATAAAGACAATTTTACATTAATAAATTGGCTTAACTGTAGTCACATCATGTCTAGTTATCTTAGGGCCCAGTTCAACAATACATTAACGGACCGTTAAAGTACTAAACCACTATTTTCAGTATAGCAAGCAATCGGTTCCTGCCCTAACGGGTCCGTTAATGTTTTGGTAAATTATGCCCTCAGCAACCCTTGGTTTACACTGACGAAACATGAATACAATCCATGTTTCCGTATGTTTGGTCAGTGCAAACCTAGGGTCAGTAGGACTAATTAGAAAGTTCATGTACCTACCCATTTAAATAAGTACAGATTATCCATTAAATCTTAGCAATTGTTGGTTGGTGGTAATACCAATTATTTTAATTGAAATTGGGTATCCTTTTTTTGCTTGTTAAGGCTAAAGCGCCCATCTAGCCCGCGAAGTTCAAATTTTTTGAGGTTTTTTAGAAATTTTTCAAAATCTGTCAATAATAAAAGGCACATTTTGTAATTCGCGAAAAAGACCGTGTGCAGTGCATTTATTAATATATCCAACTTACTCTAAAACATTTCAAGAACGACAGCTATCCAGATAATCTGGCAATTTTTGTATATTTAGTGATTTACTAGTATCATATCCACCGTGATAATATTTAGAGTAAAATAAATATATTAATAAACGCACTGCATACTGTGTTAGTCGCAAATCACAAAATGTTGTCTTAAATGTTTTCAGATTTTGGATAAACTATAAAAATACTCGAAAATTCTGAACTTCGCGGGCTAGACAGGCGCCTCCACCTTAAGTAAATTGTTACCACTATTACAATTTGGAATTCCAAGCTTTAGGCACTGTCAATACTTTGACTTGAACTATATGTACTTACTGCAGGATACGATCATCGCCAAAAAATTATGATTTTATTGTGCGGTTCGTCTAACATCCGAAGACGGGACGTGCATTTTTACTGCCTTTGAATTTTCAGTCCGGAGAATTTATAGCAATAAAAAGTGAATTAAACGAAATGTGGCCCGCTATTTGGAGAGTCGATGGCAAAACATTACTACAAAAATATGAACCTTTCGAAGATAACGGAAAAGTATTATATCGGAATATATCAACCGTAAGTGAAGTTACTTTTTTTCCATCTGCACTGAATGAAACCTACAGAATTCGAGATACGGGTGTACGGCTATCCCGACTCCACTTGGCAGAGGCATTACTGTACCTACCATTAAAATCCAAATTTCTGATTTTTCTTCAATTTTATAGTATACAGTATGGAATCCGGAAAACAAGAAGCTATACACTCAAGTCCCGGTGAAAGTGCGGTCACAAACTCACCTGGAAACGACCGTCGAGCTGATCAGAAGCGAACTCCCGCTCGACGACTGCGGTTTCATCGAGAAGAGGATGCTGGAGACGCAGATGTACCAGGAGAACTTCGAGGTCTACATACAAACGCTGATATCGCACGCGCTGGATCCCAACTTTCTCACGGAAATATTCCAGGAGCAAGGTGAGGTTCGGCAGGGTCGGGTCGCGGGAGCCGGAGGCGGCCCCGAGCCGGGGCGGTGCGTCGCCAACCCCCGATCTCATGTTTCAGACGAGTACTTCCTGTCGAACGTGAAGACAGTGGACGAGGTGACGGAGACGATGCGCGCGCGCGTGTCGTGCGGCGGCGGGGGGGGCGGCGGCGGCGGGGGCGGGCGCGCGCTGGACGCGGCGGCGGCGGCCTGGCCCGGCCTGAGCGTGGCGGCCGGCGCCGGGGCCTGCCGCGCCTGCGCGCGCGCCGCCGCCGCGCGCCTGCTGCTCTACGGCCAGCCCTACAACCCCGCCACGCTCGAGCCCGTGCAGCCCGACACGCGCCTCGCCTACGAGAAGGTACCCCCCGCTTTATGACTCCACAGCCTCCAAACGAACGCCACGTCCCGTCAGCGCCGAGCGTCTTATTACATAAGAATCTGAAGTAAGGCGTGACGACCGCTTGGCGCAGTGGTTCGAGCGTATGCCGCTCGGCTCACTGCATCGGGTAGTTGGGGGTTCGATTCCCGTCCGGGTAAATTTCGGAAATAGCCTTTTCGTAATTTTCCCTGGTCTGGGTGTCACTGGGATCGCCCCCAGTTCATTGTATTTGGGACCATACAGTTGGTGTGTTCGTCTGGCTATATTTATTATTATTATTTACCTATACATTCATGTGTATAATGATAAAAATGAAATTTTGGGGCTTTAAAACTTCCAACAATAGGCTGATACATGACTTATTTTAAAAATCCAGCATAACACTTTGGCTATTTAATATTTATTCCGGGGTTCAAAAAATATCTTACATGCCTAAAGCTCAATTTATAAGGCCATTTCAACTTCACATTTTATTGAATCCTGCCATGATTCCTGCCACCATCGGTGTGTTGTGGGTCTACAATAATTTCTACCCCTACCGGGTATACAGACGATAGTGTTTTGTGTAGATAGATAATATTGTTGCTGAACTTACATCTGATTCCTATTTATATTGTAGGAATTCCTCGTGTGCGCGACGTGTTGCAGCCGCGTGCAGTTGTATTCAAAAATATCCCATCAGAAATACCTGATGTACTCGGAGTGCAGTAAACGCGTCGCCGAGAAGAGAATGCAAAACCCCAGTAAAGATACTACCGTGATACTTAACGAGCTGTTGGCGGACGAACCATGGCTGTCGCAGGTAATATACTAGGTGAAACAGAAAGGATATACAATTTTTTTTGCAACTTTATTTTGTAAATCGTAAACTATCGGCTTTGTGGGACAGTTGTAGTACTAAAGGTTTTGTAGGCTTATGAAATCTGTCAACAGCTGTATCCCTGTAACACTTTTGTTTTTCAAGTTTCCTCCAAAGCTGATAGTTTTAGAATTACAAAGTTAAGTTTTGAAAAAAAAAGTATACCCTTTCTGTTTCAACCTGTATAGCATGATTGAGCGAGTCATATCTAATAGCATGTCAATATATGACGCGTCAATAGCCTAGTGGTTAGACGGGCTGACCTCGTAGCTGAGAGGTTCCGGGTTCGATCCCCATCCTGGCCATTAAACTATTGACGTGAGCCCACTCCTAGCACAAGCATTAGCTTAGTTGGAAGGGCTAAAGGGAGGGAATATTAGTAATGTGATAAACACACAGTGATAGTAACCTTTAAAAAAAAAATCGATACGTCATTAGAAATCATTAGAGTAAGGAAACAAAAAAATATATGGTTTTGTGAATGGTTCCCAAAAAAATTCAGTTCACTAGATGCTTTGATAAAAGAAGTAAAGGATACCGCATGTTAGTACACGCAATGTTCCACCAAAAAATACGCATGATTCAAAATTCGCGCAGTCGCCCGCTAGTCTACAATCGACCATTGACACAAGAGCTGTCAAAACCGCGGCGTAAAATATTGAAAAAATACCGTTTTGCATCATTAAAACATGTAAAAGGAAGAACTGGAAGCATAAGAAAGCGAATGGCATTTCATTTTATCAGTGAGTCCCCCTTAAAATACAATATTTTACAAGAAAAAGTAAAATTTTTATTTTCATACATTCTATGTAGTTGGATAATGTGGATACGACTTCTATAAAATTATATTGCTTCGTATTAAAATGCCGTTTTCGTAGAAAACGGTTTATTGCGCTCTCCACAAACTTAACTTATACGCACTAGTAGGTACAGTAATATTTGTTACACACAATTCTTCCAAATCACGTAGCAGTCGCATAGTTGTCCAATATAGTCGCTTACCTAAGGGTCGTCGTATATTCCTCTATCATTGCTTTCTTAACACATGTTCAATGTCGCTTCCGATGACAATATATTTTTTAGGGTACGTTTTTTTATTATCAGGGCAATTTAAGACATTTAATTTGAGATACGACAGTGAATTCAACATTTTCCCATAGAAATCTATGGGAAAATGTTCAATGATCCTCAATCTATAGAGAGGCGTGAAAAATTGACTAATGCCATACTTTTTACGAGAGCACCCGATTGGAGACCAACAAAACGTACCTGTTTTTGTTGATTATATTTTGATGAATCGGATTTTTACACAAGTAACAAAGGCCACCGGATGTTAAAGAAAACTGGTTACATATATTGGTTTATATTTGAGTAATCGGCGGTTATGCTCAATACCGCACCTGCTATAATATCGCCAGACTGACACACCAACTATGGTCTCAAACTAAGCAACGCGTGTACTATGTACCGATATCATACTTGGTACCGTACAATGGACTGGGGGCAATCCCGGTGTGACAACCAGACCAGGGCGAATTACAGAAAGGCCATTTCCGAAATTTCCTGGGACGCAAATCGAACTCGCAACCACCCGGTATAGTGAGCCCAGTGGTATACGTGCAAACCACTGTGCCAAACAGTCGTCACGATACCAAGCCAAGCGATACTGCGCCAAGCAATATAATGAACACTTCCATCACTTGTCTTTGCTTGTGTATAACTTCTTACATTTTTTACCAGGCTGCTTCTCTAATACTGTTTAACTTAACACTGTACACATCATAAGGACGTCGTGCTGCTTATAATTAAATATCACATTTTATTTTTAAAGTCCCAGTTTTTTTAAAATCTCATGTATTTATTGTTTAAGGTATTTTTTTGTGGACCGATAAAATAAAAAAGTATTTCCATATTTGCTTAATACTTCTCTTACGTAAACGGTATTTTGAATATAACCCGCCACGTTATAATATTCTTATGTAATTGACTTGAAATCGTGAGGCGTATCCATAGTTTTGACGTCGTTTTGCACAGTTTTGACACTGGGCCCCGCGCGCCGGCGCGCTTTACACACACTGTCATTGCCGCGAGATCGCATTTGTATAATAATGAAGTATGAAGTACTGTATCCATTCCTTCCTTTATCAAAGACTAGATGTCCCTTGATTGCACTAGGGTGACGTTATGTCACACTTCACGTCTGTCAGTGTAACTATTATTTGGGCCTGACCCAATAGAAGAGGCCATTAATATAAAAAAAAATGTTTCGTATTTCGCCCACACTATTCTCATCTACTAATATAATAATTATCGCGATGTCGGAAAGAGGACTGTTTCAACTGTGAATGTGACCCCACTGCAACGAGGCGCCGCCCTGGTGGCAAAAAAAAAAATGTTATCCACTGAAGGCTATATGTTGTATTTATATGTTGCAGCTGTTCCGCGATGTGCGACATTCTTGGGCGGAGGCAGAGTCGTGGGAGCGCAAAATACGGCATGCCATGTCGCGCCAAATGATATAACATTTACACTAAACCGCGCGACAAAATAGTGCAGCGTCTAGGAAATACTTTATAAGGACAATATTTCATTTCATTTTTATACCTGTGAAAGACGTGTTGTATGTATGACATTGTTTTATATATTTTCTAGCATTTAACTCTTCTGGGCAGGATCGATTTATAATATAAACGAACCTGAAGTATAGTTTGTGTTAATTTGCCTCATCTTGATCGTAATTAGTATGTGTATAATTTCAAATACTCTGGTGCCATTTGATCCTAACCCCAATAGAACTGTTCGGAGTCGTAAGTAATTATATGGGTTTTTATAAGTGTATGTATTCACAACTATAGTCTTTACCTCTAGAATATAAATGTTTTGTATACAATAATGGTGGTGGCAATAATATATGTCATTTCATTTCAGACAACCCTGAGATGAAATCAACAGTTACATCATTATTGTTTACAGAAGTTGAATGTTCTATAGAGCAAAACATAACTATCTTATATTATTATAACGTAAAAAGAAAGTACATAAGTATTCTACTTAATTTTTATTTTCATGTTTTATGTGGATTTGATGTCATATTAAACTTGACTGAATAGTTTGATATGGTTCAGTTAAAATATTAGGTGCAATATATGTACATACCTACTACGGTCAGTTTATTTCGGTAAAGGGTTTGATTTTTATTTTATATCAATGACTTCTGAGTTTTATTGTTTAAAGCTAATTTCCTACTTATTATATTTTATGTATAAATAATGTTATATTTTTCAAATATTAGCAAATTATTTAATTCCAGATCATTTTTGGCAATGTTGCTTGGCATCACTGTTGTCTCTATATGAAAAGCCTGCTTATTACAGCCAGTCCACAATACACAAATATATGTGCAAAGTTTTTGTATAACCTATTAACCATTAGTTTGTGCAAACAAGTAAAGATGACATATCTTTTATTTGGTTTGTAGTTTATTTAATGTTTGTAAACAATGCCTACTGGTGGGTGGCGTGAAATTTATCCAACATAGGCAAATCTTAAGGATCACCCCACCATGTTTCAGCCCAAATATTACGCCCCATAATACTGTAAAACATTAATACCTACTGGTAATGATATCGGTGGCGATGTCTTCGCAAACATCACACCCGACTTCACACGGCCTGGTCATAAGTGCCAAAGCAATCCTTCTTTTACAAATGAATTAGAAGAATGGGCTTCCATTCTTCTAATTCTGCTGCTGCTGTTTCCAACGTTTGTGAATAGCCCCTCTGGTCGGCAACAAGCGAGCAATGCCTTTGGTATTGCAATCATCTATAGGCTAAGATAACTGCTACCTATATATAAGAAATAAAAAAAGATAAATCGGGCGCCACTGTTTAGGCTGTGTGCGGAGCGGGTATCACGTTTCCTCTACAAGGCTTGTTTGCACAAAATTATGATGTGGCATTCGCTGAAATCGATAGATCTGATTCCTTTCCTTTATATAATTTCTACCTGGGCATCTTGTACGAGTTAGTGGCCAACTCTGGTGTCGGGATTTTTCTGGCCACCCGTGCCGTCTTGGGCTGATGTCTGACGAGGTATGACCATTCCGAATGCTTTGGTTGTTATGCTGCATTATAATAATCCTGTCATTATTTTTATATTTCAAAACAGGAGACGCTGAAATGTAAAAACACCTTATACAATTATTGTTTGTATATTTTTCGGATACCTATTTTTATTATTATCACATCATATCGGCAGTTCTAATTATTGTACCTACCACATTATTTTTGATCTCGCCCGTTATTGGGAAATTGTAAATTTGCCTAAATTAATATTGAGAACCGCTGTGATTTTTTCCATTTGAAGCTACGCTACACATTCCTGGAGGGACTATCAAATCCAATTTGTGTAAAATACTTACCCTTATTGTTTTATGTCTACAGGTCTTGTGATACTGCCCTAAGTAATTTATAAATGAACAAAATGTGACGATATTATATTTCTATTTTAAATATAAGTACATTATGAAAAGATATTTTGTATAATTGCTTTAGGTTGTATAGGTTTCTCATAATGACTACACAATGTAGTTTTAATTATAAGTAGCTACTTAGCGTTATAAAAATAGCAGGTTCTGTCTGGTAACTAAAGTTAGAAAAAAAACCACTTTATTTATTTTATACAGATTGGACAGGTCTCGGTCGATTTCTTTTGAAACATTTCCCAATGTAAGTAAGCTATTTTAATAAATGGCAAACTTTTTCAATAAAACATTCTACTACATAGCTAACTTTTTGTTTTTATTCAAACACATTCTTAATTATGAATGGAAAGCTAAAGTGGTTGTAATAGCATTTTGGAGATGTAATAATAATTTTATAACGCTTTTGCACGGGTATCGAGCAAAGAACAAAAAGTCAAAAGCCACCGATGCGTAACATGAAAACTGCTGAACCTATTTTCACCAAACATACCATAGAAGCATTCTAGGAATACCAGATCGTATAAAATCGCGTTGAAATCAGTCTCCGATTCCGGACGAATAAATATTCCTATCCCTATAAATATTGCCTGCGTCATTCCGGCACTCTCAATGACCTTGTGTTACTTATGCCCATAAGTAACACGGGTGTTATGGTCTAGAGGGCGCTTCATGGGCTAGAGCCGGCGCTTTGGTACAACCGATCTGGGATTTGAGTAATAAACAAACCACTTTGATTAGTTTCCGTAGAATACTTTTAATTTGCTTGCACACAGCCTCTATCGAGAACAATGTTAAGGAATATAAAAAAGCATGGACAAGACAAATTGAACAATGAAATCAATAAAGATATTTATCTGTCCTGTATGTACTCTTGGAAGCTATTTCTGATAAATCGGAAGAAGCTACAAATAAATAAGCTAATCTTTATAATGATACTTACGCCCAATGATTTCATATTAGGCTAATTTTCGCAGCGAAATAATGATATATTCAGTGCCAGTATCGTTATACAGAGCATTTGAAGTTGTAGTTTTTATTCCGATAGGTACAAGAGACCTGATCCATCCGAACAAGAATAGCCCTATTTGCGCGACAATTATAATACTTACATAAATACAAATCTAACGAAATAGAGCCATTTTCGTACTGCATACTCGATCAGAACTTTTATTCGATTTATACATTGTGTGATATGGCATCCACCCGAACTGACGCGAGCGTGCAATTCACCCGCCGCCCAACAAAATTCGCTCGCGCTTATTTCGTACAATATAGGCTGGCACGATCGTCACGAGTGAATCGCTCCCTGGCCTCAGTATAAAGATGCTTTAGCTAAATTCAAAATGTCAACATGAATAAAATGTTTTAAGGAAGTGACTACCTTTTCAAATTCCAATACAACTAAAATTAAGTCTCAAAATAATGTAACTATGAATGCCGAGGAACAAAAGGATGTAAAGGGCATGGCTATAGATTATCTTACTTAACACAAATTATATAAATAATATTTTAAATCAACTGTATTAAAAGTACAAAGATCTATGAGATTTGGAAAAGGTCCCGGTAGACAGGCAGCGTAGTTTCAGTTGTGTGCACATATCCTGTACTTAAATTATCACGAGGACGAGCCACGCGCGAGCCGCGATGACGCGCGACGGCCGCGGCCGCCGCCTGAGTCGCTCGCGCGACATAACTTAATACGAGAATCTAGAATTACGTAACTTATAATAACTGCATATATCATACATCTAAATTCAAGTAACTTATTTTTTATTCAGTTTCAAGTTTTACTTTTTTTTTTATTCCTTTTTTTATTTTTTATACCATAATCTCTCGTTTGTCGCTACCACAGCGCGTTGTTGCCGGTGAAATTTGCCTTCCACGAATGATTTTGTCCGTCACAGCGGGCGATACGTCTACGGAGTGACGCGGCCGCCGACGTCGCGACGCACCGTCTCGGTCCACGCGAGCTATTCGACCCGCTCCGGCTTGCGCGCGTAGTGGTGCGCGCGCGGCGTGCGCGGCGCCGGGCGGCCGCGCGGCCCGCCCCGCCCGCGCGCCTTGAACCCGCCGCTGTAGCTCTGGCCCTCGTACCGGTCGCGGCCGCCGTTCTCGCCGTGCTGGTGGCCGTCGCCAGTGTCCCCGTTTCCGTAGTAGCCGTCGTCGCCGCCACGGTTCTGGTGCTCCTTGCCGTGCCTGGGCTGGTAGCCGTCGTACTGGCGGCCCGCGTGGCCGTCCTTCGCGGGTCGCGGTTGGTACTCGCCCGCGTGCCTGCCGCGGTACCCGTCGCCCCCTTGCCTGCCCTGATACGAGCCGCGACCCCGATGGCCGTCGGGCGCGCCGCGGCCGCCGCGCCCGTACCGGCGGTAGCGACCCTGGCCGTCGCCCTGGCCCTGAGTCCGCCGCTCGCCGGCTTCATCGCGTTCGGGGCTGGCGCTCTCCTTGACGTCGTGGACGACTCCTTCTTCAGCGGGCGACGAGTTGGGCCGGTCTTCGACGAGAGCCGGGGCGGGTGCGGGTGGCGCGGGCTGCGCGGCCGCATGCGGCGGTGCGAGCGCGGGCGGCGGCGCGAGCGGCATCTGCGGCACCGCGAGCAGCGGCACGGGCGCGGGCGGGAAGCCGGCGTGGTCGTGGTGCGGCGGGAAGTGCGGCTGGGGCGGGAGAGGCTGGGCACCGTCCGGCACGCGGCCGCCCGGCAGCTGCACGAAGTGCTGGTTCGTAAACGTCTGGGTGGGGATCGGCCCGGGGGGCGACGGCTGGTTCGGTACTGACGGCGGCTGCGGCGTGCCGATCGGGCTGTCGATCTCGGACTCCTGGAGGAAGAAGAAGTTCTGCGAGCCTATGACCTCGGCGATCGGCCTCTGCTGCGGGTACTGGCGGGCGAAGTACGCGTGCTCGACCTCCTGCAGCGTGATGGGCGGCAGCGGGCGCAGTGGGTAGGCGGGCGCGGGCACGACGGCGGGCGCGGGCGGCACGGGCAGCGCGCCGGGCGGCGGGTAGGCGGCGACGGGCTCGGGCTCGGACTCGCTCGCAGTCGGCTCGATGGCTTCTTCGACGGCTACCGGCGGGTGGCTCTCCACGTTTTCCACCACTACCTCCAGTGACCGATCGAAGTATCCACACTCGTGGACGGCGCTAACGATTTCTTTAATCCGAGTGTAGGTAGTGCCAAGCATTTCCTTAGGCTTGCCGTCTACTATCGAGTAGAGATGCTCAGCTGCTTTAGATGTCTGACTGTGAAATCCAGGGTGGCCCTCCTCATTCAATTCATGTTTTGGTGTCACCTCTGGATACCTAAGCCAGAAAGATTTGAGATTCAATAATAATCTAGGTTTGTTGAAAGAAACTTGCCTAAGTCAGTGTGCCTTCTAAGTCTTTAAAAATAGGCTACAATACAAATCTACTTACAACTCGTCTAAAATTTTAAGATCCTCTTCTGTAAGTTTGGCTGCACCATTGGTACCATTAAGAAAGTCATTCCTCGCTTCAGTATTGCCCATTTGTACAAGGCAGTCCAGAATTAACAATACTTCGCGAATTTTGTTAGTTTCCGCTGCACAGCGCACCCAGGCATCCTGTGGGGTAATGATTATTTTTTATTATCCCCAGATTTAAAAAAAAGTAAATAAGTGGATATAGGTCTACAGATTCTATAGAAATTACACAAGTCAAGGTATCAAATAGTATTTTCAGTTTTTTTTTTTTTATCCTAACAGCGTCTTTTAAATAAATCAAATCATCCAAATTCACAGCACAGAGTCAGTGAATCAACCTTTGTAAATTGAATTCCAATGGAAATTTGATTATCATTACATACCTTCTTGGCTTGTTTCTTGGCCTCACGCTCTGCTGCAGTAGCAATTGCTGCGATTTGTTTGGAAATGTCCCTTGCAAACTCCAGAGTTTGGTTGACCTCATCATACTTGGCCACAGCTACTTTCTGGTCAGCATTTAAGTCCTTTCCACCTTTTTGCAGGTCTCGGTATGATGTCAGTTTACTCTAAAATATATTTTTTTTATTTGTTAAATTTTATCAATAGCATAATGTTCAACCATTAGATGTTGTTATAGTCAGGTATTTTGTTTTCTATGACAAACAGAGGTATAATAGTCTTTTTTGTTTTGTAAATTGGCCTGCTTAACATGCCCACCATTGTTACTCATAGCAATAAATGATAATAGTGTTGAATAATGATGCGGAGGTTTGACTCTTGACAAGTCCCAGGGAAAAACTAAACTTCTCTTGGAACTTGCTTGAATTAAGCAAAAGAAAGAATAGGAGGCATTATAAGAAGGTTAACCAATTTCTTTAGTTGCAAGGTGAGAGACAAAATTACTAGCCTATACAGTCTGAATGCCACAGGCTCAGATAGTTTCATTTTATGTACTAGAAGCAATGTAACTATTGTACATACAGACAAGTTGAAGATAAGCATTATCCAAATATGCTATGATGAAGCATAATGCAATTGTATTTATTATATGTATCTGGATAATAAACTGGACACTTTGAAGACATATTGATGTGACCACAATAATATCATCATGCAGCATAATTTAGGGATATTACTGCTTCGGTTAGCAATTATGTTGTATTTTCTGTGATGGCATGGCATGACAACCGTAGTGAGGTGTCGAAAAATCAAAGTGAATAAGGAATTGGCCAACGATTGAGCATCGTAGTTACCTAGTATCGTATCGTCAACATTGCATGAGCACATGTGTGAAAATGGCGTCAAATCTACGGCAATAGTATTTACATACAACACTGGGAATTAACCAAATAACAACGACATTTCAGTCAAATTGATTGTGTAGCTACCTATCATGTGTATCACGATTCAGATATAATAAACCTGTAACAAAGCAGGGAGTTGTTACTGTCACAGAGAAACACAGTGCTTACCTTTCTTTTCTCCAAATTACGGATTTTGTGTTCAATAATCGTCATAATCTGTCGTACTGGGGAATTATCCGTAACCTCCGCAGAGGCTGGTTTTTCGGACTTTGCATTCGCTGCTGAAGGCATCCTTCACAGGCAACAACTCTTCCCGGATTGTGTATGGTGGTGGTTGAAGAGATAGAGATTTTCTATCTATAAAACATAACCACAAAACAACTGTCACTCTGTGATGGACGACGCAAGACGGCACTATAGCAAGCAAACGGCTTTATTTGTCTTGTATATTGGTAGCATTGCTATCATAGATAAAGGAAAATATAGATAAGGAATAATAAGGAAATATCAATATATATATTTATAAATAAGGAAAATAAAGGAAAATACAAGTAGGCTTCATTATGGGTATGAGACAGCGATTGTAAAAAAACAGTGCCGTCTAGGGAGGCTCGAAAGAAGCGAAGCTTTATAGTATAAAGCGTTAGAACTTTAGTTAGGAACTAAGCGTTAAAAACAGCTGTGGCGCGCGCCACTTTGTATACATATATTAATCGTGTAACGCTACTGACGCTTGACACGGATAGAGTGGCCGCGCGGCGAGTGCCCCGAACTTCCGTATAGAAGCTTCGCTTTATTGATCAGCTTTTTGATTTATATCAAACGCTTAAAACTTGTCTGATTGACGAGTGGAGTAATAGGTGGCAAACTGTAACAGTAATAGAAACCGCAAAGAGTAGAAACAATAAAGTATTTTCTATTTAGAGTATTGCCGCTATGAAGTAGAGTGAATGAGATACCTATATATCTATCCTACAACGAATTGGTCTATACCTTACTCTGTCTATGTTACCATTTTATCTTCGTTCAGAAACAGTCAGACAAATATTCGTTCAAAAGTCATATCAAAAATACGATAGATTTCAAATTGAAAACGATTAGTGGTTATTCCTGTGAGTTATTAGATTATTACACGCAGCAGAAGATATATTACAACCGCTAGGAGTGATTTTGTTATGTGCAAACTGCTTTTGTAAAAATGACTACTCATACAGCAATTTCACCTTTTAATGCGATTATTCAACTTACAGATTGCTACGACACGGTCGAAAATGAGTCGAATCGACACTCAACTTGTTTTTTTTATTAATGGCCTATTCAACTTGTTGAAAGTAGGCATCAACTTGTCTCCTCATAGCGCAATTTGTCAAATTAACACAAGTTAATCCAAAAAATTTAATATGGAATTACATCTTGAGTAGCTTAACAAATAACAAAAGCATACTCGATTTAGTGGTGCAGTAGCAGTAGTTCAATTTATAGTTTTGTATCAATAAATTTGCTACATAATATAGGACGTCTTATCATTTAATCGTAGTACTTAATAAAATTCCATTTAAAAATCGAGTGTCAAATAAACATAAAAGGAGAATTAATCGATGACTGTACAAAAAAATCAGAACTCTATAATTAAATCGATGTATCTGTCAGTCAGACAATACACCTCTCCTCTCTAGTCCATTTGAGGTTATGATTATGAATGTGTAAACCAACGATTTTTTTATTCCTATTGTTTTACCCAATATAAATAAACGGTTATAAAATAGTGTTTCCGTCATGTTTACTATACCAAGGGTAAGCTTTAAGATATGATTTTAATCTTGTAATATGTCACATTTCTTTCATTTATCCATTACAGAGGTACCGTACGTACCTACATAAGTACCTATATTGGCGCCTTTTCTTCAAGTGATTTCTTTGTATGTTTGCACTTTCCAATAAAGTAAATCAATTTATGTACCTAATATAGATTTGGTAGGGGGTATCTTACATGAATTAACTGAATGAATGAATTAAGTAAGTTCATGAATTTAGTAAAGTAGGTAAGTACTTTTTAGCTAGGCATGTACCAACTCTCATAGACATAGGTACCTACCTAGATACTTACCTACTTAAAATAACCGAGGAATGTAGGTTTCTAAAGTGCTTAAATAGGTAGGTATTTCATCTTCCAACATGGATTGTTATTTAACATTTGTACCTAATTATATTTCAAAAAATGTAAAAGTACTTAATATTTCTGAAAGTATTGTAATGCTTACCACTTAAATATTATTTGTAAGGTCTTGGAAACAGTATTCATAATCTGGTTCCTAGTTGACTGATCACACAATGAAAAATAACATAAAGAGTGATAACATTGTAATGTTCATTGAATAGCATCAATGAATTTATAAAAAAATGCTATATATTCCAGCTGTCTAATAAGTAAGTGTATGAATCAGTAAATTTGTAGCTAAATCCACCTTCCACAAATACTTACTAAAAATTGTATTCTACAATATGGTGTGTCATTATAGATGATATACTTAATCAGAAGTTACCAATTTATTTGCTATAAAATTGCTCCCATTTCTGTTCAATGTGAATTGTTTCAGATAACAAATGCTGTAAGGAAAATAATAGGTGTTCAATACCTGAATACATCAGCGCCTAGATATGAAACCCAGAAACATGAAAAAAGTAAGTACCTACCTAGTTTATCTTTTAAATAACTTAATTTTCCATCATCTTCATGTAAGTAAACTTACAGTAGGTAACATTGGAGATGGGAAAAATTTCATTACTTTGTTTATGATTTGTTTTAGCCATAAATCAAGTAACTTTGCTTGGAAGAGCTGGTGCTGACCCACAGAAACGTGGAACAGAAGAACACCCAGTGGTAAACTTCCCATTAGCCACACATTTTAGTTACAAATATGAATCTGGTGATGTTTTGCAAAGAACTGATTGGCACAGAATCAGTATTTTCAAACCTGGCCTAAGAGACACTGTATACAAATTTTTGAAAAAAGGCCAACGGGTGTATATTACTGGAAAACTATCTTATGGAGAAGTTAAAATGGATGATGGTCAAGTAAGAACTGCTTCCACTATCATAGCTGATGATGTAATATTTTTCCAAAATATTCCACAAGGAACAGATTGATTGAATTTCCATTTTGTTTGTAGAATTAATTAGGTTAAGCGTAGTTTAACTAATAATAATAAACTGGTAATTATCAAAAAGCATTGTGAATATGACTTTGATTTGTAGCATTCCATATAATACATTACCTATTATTTCCCATGTTCCTCAACCGAATTGAAAGTCTTGTTTATTAGTCTATTAATTCTCAAATTAACACCTATGTGGTTCTGTACCTTGCATCCTTTGATCACCAAATAATTTAAATTTTCTATTTTATTCTGGGGACTGACTGCCCGCGACTCAATTCTCGTCAATTTAGTTTTTGTCTACCCCATGTCCAAAAAGGAAAGGTTCTCCTTTTTTTCTTCCGAAATGATTCCCGGCATCTGTAACGATGATAATACCTACCAAAGTGTAAAAGGCGAAACTACTGCAACTTAGGCGAAATTACTCTTCAAAAATATTCAATATAAACCATGAAAACACGTCCAACGCGACTCTCGTCACAGCTACAGATAAATTGATTTAGTTGGTGTTAGTGGTTCGATTGTTTATACTAATAATTATAGTATCTTCAACTAGGTATCCTAAATGTCCGGTTCGTAAGCCATCACTGCGCCCAATTTTATTAAAATCCGGTGTATCCCAATGGAAGTACTCATATGATTTCTCGGTAGTTCACCTTTATCGTGTAAGTAGTTCTAATTGCAATAGGGGGTCGGATGCAGATCAATAATGAACAGACTCGTACACATAACATTATTTCTCATTTATTTTAAGTTATAATAAATCTGACACAATATTTAAATGTGAAACTCCTTGTGTACAACAAGTGTGGAATCACGGCATCTATGCCAAATACAAATAATTGTAAAAATACAAACTCAGTTGTAATAGAACTTACTGATATACTAGGTACTTTGATAAAGCTCCACTTTTTGTTTTACAAATCATACATACACTCTCTTTACAGTCAGTTTCTTATTCTAACTTAATTATTAGGGTACTATACTAGTATTTACAAAGACATTATACTCTATAACATCTATCTACCTACCTACAATGATAAAAGAGATCACAGAAAATTGTAGCTGGAAATCTTTGAGTAAAGGCCCTAGTACACGCTATTATAATATTTCTACCACTTTCTATTTATCACAGTGGATGTGTTAAATTGATTTCAAGGCATTTTTAGGTATTGTCTTTCTATGATTTAATCAACATTCAAAAATATTTATTTGAAAAATAACATTGTAATGAATTAATTTACTTGTTAAAGCTGCCAAATACTTTGTGTGTGGTAGATGTTATCGTACCTACAATAAATTTTCTCATGCTACAATTGAAATCGTTGGTTTGCCAAAAAGAACGAATGGAAGACGTTAGGTATACCCTACATATTTATAAGATCATAATATTTATTTATTTCTCAATCTTAGATGATTCTTCTCTTTTTAGCAAATTCAAAATAAAAATATAAAACATAAAAACTAATTAAATTACGAAAATGCATCCATGAGTGCAAATTGCGCACATATTCAAAGGATAGAGGTTTAGCAACAATAATATCTCTTGCTGCTTCATCTTGTCAGCAATTGCGAAGTGATATTCCATTGCACAAAATCTTATAATAGTTTTTATGACTTCAACACAAATAAACTCTCGTCCTTTTTGCTAACTAGGTAATTGACACTATTAGGTATAAAATCACTTGGCACAAAGGCATCCTTAAGGTCCATACCCTGTTGAACTCCAAAGACCATCCTAAATCTGTCAAAGTACTCTCAGTGATTGATTAATAACATAAAATTGTTCTTCAAAACGGTCGGTATTTTATTTTTTTAGGAAGACTTAAATATCCTGCCTGAGAGGAATTTGACTAGAATTTTAGTGGGTGGAGCTAGTTTGCACACTAACTATGCAGGAAATTATGTCGCACTATTGAGCGTCCAACGTTTTAAGTCCTTTGTAATCATTGTTCACATTTTTCACTTTTGAGATTGAGCGCGTAGTGCTCGGCGGTGTATTCAGATTCACGCTTCATCAGCATGTTGTCACCAATGAGCGCGCTAATGTGGTGTTTGTCGTGTGGCGGGCCAGGCGCCGTGTCGGACCGCGCGCGTTTCCGCCATGGTTCGGACGCTGCCATGCTTAAGTCTGTGGGCATGTCCTCGTCAACGTTTTCTTCTTCGCAACGTTCTTCTTTCATTTCTGTTTTGACTACTGCTTGGGGCACAACTCGCGTAGGGCTCATTTGTTGCCGTAGAAGTGAAATATTCTTGATATTTTTAAGTTCAGTGGGATTCCTCAGAAACCTGAAGAAAAGTTTTTGGGATTAGTGATATATTTACCTGTTTGAATTCGATATTAGGAGATAAATAATGAAATTATTTGTTGATTTCAATTATAATATATCAGCTATAATGATACTTTATTATTTTTTTATATCTTTAAAAATGCCTATAGATACTTACTGGTAACAATGCCTCTCTCCTTGGACTTTCCGCAATATATTTACGCGGTAGTAATATCTGAGTGCCCGAGACATCTTGTCGTAATTCATTGATAGATGATTTTTCTGGATTCCCCAAAGCTTCGCCAGTCCAGCAGGGTCGACGATTTTAAATACTCCGGTTTCCCGATTCTTCCACGCAATATAGTTTGTGTACCGTTGTGTTGGATCATTTAATAGTTGTTGAAGGAAGTCCCACAGTAATCTTCCATCTGAGAATGAAAAAATAGGCTGGATTTTGTAATAATTAGAGAAAAGTTAGTTTGAGAGCATATAATTGGACTTCTTGTGTTTATGTTGAAAAGTTGTCGTTTTTTTAAGCTAGGAAAATGTTAGGTTTTCACAAAACTTACTTGTGTTTGATTCAGGCATGTCGTTTGGGAAGAACTCTCTGTGTTGAGTACGGTAATGCGAATGTTGTGGCGCTGGATGGGGTTGCGGCGCCGGACTCGTTAAAGGTGCTTCCTTCGGGGAGCGAGGCTGTGGTGCAAATTGTGCCTCTTCATCTGAATCCGAATGATTGCTCCCAGAACTAGCAGCTTGAGCACCAGCAGCAATGGAAGGTGCATATGCTGATGCATAATTTACTGCTTCTCCTCTTTGAGGGCTTCCTGAGCTATCAACTGATGGTGCAGGACTTAATGTCACTGAGTTAGGTTGAGCGGCCGCGGCTGCGGCGGCACTGTGGAAATGGTGGAAACTGTCGACAGCCCATGTTGGAGTCGGTGGATGTGAATGTGGGGAAGGTGGGTAAGGTGCGGCACGCGCTGTTGGCGTCACCGGTGAAGAAGGAACTCTTCCCAGTAATGCCGCATCCCGCACTAACATTTGCAGCACGTTATGTAGTACGTCGCCGGCACCAGGACAGCGTTCGCCCAAATCATTTTTTGTTAAAAGGCATAGAGCTTTACCTGAAATAGAAATATGGTTCAAGTTATTTACACGTTTTGATTTGCATGTGGATACTTTTTATCATAATTCGATAGTTAAATGTAATTAAAGGCAACAAAATTAAGTTTTACCATTCATTTGGAAGAGATCCATGTCGAAGTTTGGCAAATCGAATTCTCTTTCACACCATTTAAGGAAAACGGAAACGTCTTCTCTGGTCCATAGCCTCGGTTCTGGCGGTAGACCGGCAGGCAACTGTGCCTTAGCATCACCAAGTGGCGAAGGTGGCGGCGGTGCCCATGGCAGAGGGTACCGCCAAAGTAATTCCGTCGGGCTAAATGGTAACGGTAGCCGCTCCATACTCGGCCCGGACGGCAATTGAAGGCTGACCACTTTCATCACGATTTTCTGCAAAAACAAGTTTTATTTAATATTTATTTGTAAAAAAAATATACGTACTATTATGCTTAAATAAATCTAAACAAGAGCGGTAGATGAATTGAAACGGAAACCGTTACCAATATTTAAGTCGTTTAAGGGTAAATGTTTAGTCTACTCGATAACAGGTGGCGCCACAGTGGCGTCAGTTGTTTTATATACAGTGATGGTATGACGTCACCTGATTTTATTATCTAATGTAAATCGCATATCGCCTCGTTATCTGCCATTATTATCGCGTAATGGCTTGCGTGAATGTTTACTTTTGAAATGGTAGCTGTCTCGTTAAAAGAATTTTGGCGATAGACAGGTAAAATATTTCATGTTTTTTATATTCGCCCTTATCTCAACGTTCTTTTGATTTATAGATCTTGAAGTAATTGTGTGCAAGCAATGTTAACATTGAAATTGTGTTCTTGGGTAGTTAGTATCGGTGTTGATGGCGTTTATATTTTATTGGCATTTTGCAACAAGTCGATAACTTGTATTACATAATTTATTGTAGTAGGTGCGATGACGGAAGTTATAGCGGGTAGCCGCTACTTATTTCTTCACAACCTTTTCTTATCACAATACATTGCTCCGTAATACATAGAATATTGTTATTTTAAGATAAGTAATTTGCAAACCACTGTTTAGCTTGTATTTATTTTTATGATTTAATTCTATAGTACCTAGTTTTTGGATATACTTTTTTGTCGAACCCGATACTTCGGCCACCGGGTTTTGAAGAGTTAAAGCGATGTAAAAACTTAGAACTTAGGTAAAGTTCGGTTGATGAAAATATAAATTTCGTAAATAAAGAATTACAATTGACAGCAGGTTATCAAAATTGATAACCCGAACTTTTGATAACCATGTTTTAAAAGTTGAGTTATAAGAGATGTGAAGTTACCTATTGTAGATTATTCTGGATATGATTATAAATACATTTCTTGTTATTGCTAAATTGTGTGTAAGTATTATTGTTCACATTTAACATAAATCTGAGTTAGCACCTGCAAGTTTTGGTTTTATGGGGGATGTTTCCAAAGTTGGGGAGCGATTATTAGCTAGGGCGAATATTTGCGATTAGGGGGACGGGAAATAATACATATAAGGCAAATTGATGTCAGATTAGATATTTAACACGTAAAGAAATGAACTTTATATCAAAATAAGGTCAAAATATATTATTTCTACTTTAAAGAAGTTATGCGCATCATAGTTGTGTACCTACTTTTATAACTTTATAAGAATCGTTTTTCTTGGACCTTAAGCTACTTTAGTTTTGAAAGTACCTTTATTATTTATTACAATAAATGTACCTAATAATGAAACGAGTTGCCGGATTTCAACTACGTATCTTTAGGCACCATACAGTCGGTGGCCTTATCGGGCGCGGTCGGAAATGCGTGAGTCCGCGATAGCGCGGTCTGCGATAAGCACCGCTACTTACCGGCTGAGCTGATCCGGAACTGGTTGCGTCGTCAAAATCCTATATAGACGGTAACTGGATATTTCAGCACATGTACATCGTCACAACACAAGTAGCACAAAATCCAGTGTTCACAGAGCACCAGGCACACGCGTAGCAGCGGCGGTCCCTCCAAACGTGTCGTGTTACGGCACGCCGTAAACCAGCAGCGTATCTGAGGGAACAAGTTCGCAGACAAGCGTCGCAAGCCACTCTCCGACGCGGACTGATGCGGTGGCGGCGCGGGCGGACGGACGCGCGCCCGCCACCCCCCTCCCGCGCTTCTTGCCACCCCGCGCCACCTCACACACTGAGATAAAACTTCGGGAGCCAGATCAAGTCCCATTTTTAACTAAACGTACGAGCACTGTTTCCGCAAACCGTTATCGGGGCAGATTAGTGTTGACGGACGACGCCCTACGCTTGTTACTTGTCGCGTGAAAGATCTTAAAGTTATAACGCGTCAGGAAGGAACGTCGGATTGACATCATTTCATTTATACACCAATGTGCCTGCTTAGGGCATGCGGAAGTGCTAGTTGGTGTGGTAGGATTACGTCAGCGCGCCAGTTTTTAATAACTCACATTATTTCCTTGTTTGTACAGGAGGTAATCACGGACGCTTGAATTAAGTCTCGTTTTTAATAAGAATTAAATGCATTTTATTTAATTGCGGACATCTTAATCTGTGTTTTATTTTAAACCCGAGAACCGTTAACTTTTTAAACTTATAAGTATTTATTAATACTTTGCTGGGGATGTCAAGGAAAGTCAATAACTAGGAACTCATGATTGTATTTTACAAACAAACAGTTTACGATATCGCGACAGTATTGAGACAAAGCACAGGAAACGTCTCAGCAACCGGCCGGCAGTTTCCTGGTGCAGAGTGAGACAATATGAGCGCCGACCGGTTTGAGTTGAGCTCATTCCACTCGGCTACGTGCGCTGTGCGCATTATGTTTGTGAGTATGTGACGTGTACAAATCACAGCGACGTTTATCGCTACATAGACGACGTTTTAATATAATTTTTAGGAAACGCTAAGTTTTCCTCCTAATATAGTTCCTCAAATTAAGTTGAGAGGTTAATACTTTTGAGATCATGATTTAAATGCCATAAAATTCGTTACATCAATTTTGCATTGCTTTGACTCATTATGCGGATGTCAAGTCGATGCAAGTGCGTGGCACAACAAAAACCTAAGGTACAGTTTTGTTAGAGGTACGTTGGTTTATATGTGCGTGTAGGTCGAGATCATCTTGTTATGTGTGCCCTGGCCGCCGTCCCACTACCGGTTCGAGACAGAAATATTCGGCAGCCAAGACGGAAGTGGCCTCGGAATCTTTACCTGTTGCTCCCTTCGCCCGCCCCGCGCTCCCTGTTCGCCGCGTCTCGCTCTAGCCAACGGCGCGGCGTATGATGGTATTCTGGTGGTACGCAGACGTTCGTCGTGTAGTTATGTGCAGTAATTTAGAGAATAAAAGACCATGATGTTCGGTCATACGTGACCGTGACCGCAGATCTTGCTGCTACTTTCTTTGTTATAGGCTAATGTTACGAGTTCTGTGTTACGTGAACATTTATCTTGCTACTTTGTGACTATAAAATTAGGTACTTATTGTTGTTTTGGCTCGCTTGCTACCTATTCAATTTTTGATATAAAATATTGCGGTATGCATAACGTCTCATATACCTTATTGATTTTATTAATCAAGCATAGACAGTATGAATCATATGTAGATATTCCGTATTATTAGTTTCAGTATGAAAAACACTCCTACATGTGGGTGAACTTGAGGTTGAATACCTAGTACCTACTTAAACTAAGCAGTAAAACTTAAATCAGTTTTTTATTAAATAGTGCGTAGGTACACATTACTCCGAAAAATGTACTTAGTGTAAGTAAATAGTTACCAACATTGCGAATAAAATTAATGCGTAGTGATCGTATAGGTAAAACCAAGACGTGCCGTCGTAAATTATAATATTTTTGAAATGTTGACTGCGTGCGACTCTGTAGGAATGCGACGAACGGCCGGACTCGAATCCGAACACATGCGGAAGTGCTCAAAATAAGTTCATTGCGTGAGCACGTCATGCTCCCAGCTACCAACGCCGGGAAGGTAGTTTAATATTTTATTGTAACCCTTATATCATCCTTTTTATGTTATTTCCAATTGTTATCTAAATATATATAACTCAAAGGTGACTGACTGACTGACATAGTGATCTATCAACGCACAGCCCATAGCACTGGACGGATCGGGCTGAAATTTGGCATGCAGGTAGATGTTATGACGTAGGCATCCGCTAAGAAAGGATTTTGATTAATTTTATCCCCAAGGGGATAAAATAGGGGATGAAAGTTTGTATGAAACTTTGTCAATTAAATTCCACGCGGACGAAGTCGCGGGCACAGCTAGTTTTTTAAATATATGCTAGAGATCCTAGAGCTATTGAAATTTTATTAAAAAAACTATTAAAAAAAAAAGGTACGACGGTAATTCAAATTAACGCTTAATGGTTTAGGAAGGTAGTTGAACTTTTCATTTGTTGAAACCTAGATAATAATAGATCTTTTTTTATCAATAAAAGCAAAAATTAATAGGAAATGAAATACATAGTATACGCCGGAAATTAATACACGCGGGAAAAGGAAATTGGACAGCGGCGGCCTACGGGCACCGGACGTGGGGGGGCAAAAGGGGGAAGAACCGGGGGGAGGCCCGCGATTCTGTGCCCCAGCTTCCGATGATGGTCGGTACACGGAAAAGGAACTGAACGAGCGGAAGCGTAGTCGATGTACTTACACAGTGCATGTAGTCGAACGAAATATCGTGTTTACCCTGTCAACGCTAAATAAATATTCTATAGAAGAGTAGCTAACAATCATTATCCACATTATATGATAAATCTGGAGACTATGCCTGTAGTAGTACTAGACTGTGCCGATAGGATAAGAAAGTTTAGTCTTTATTCCGATGAATAGATGTTTTAGGGGCTTTGCTTACTAGTTCGAAGCGGCTTAAATTTAAGATAGGTACCTATCCATCTGACCAATGGCCCAAAATAGGTATCTCTCCCGAAAGAAACAAGCCAACAGAATTAAGCGAAGTAGGAGATAAGTAAGTAATTGAACTTAGAATGTATCAATCATTATAGCTCATTATGCTGAAATCACGTGTTTAAAGAATATTAGATTTTGGAAGTACTAAAAAATAGCATAAGTAACTGACCTTCAAATATGATTAGTTAACTGCTTTGTGTTCTTACGCTTCAAGGGGGTATTCACAGTTTACAGTAAGCTCCCGATGTCAGAAACCCAGGCATGGTTGTAAGTTTGTATGGAAGAGATCGCAGTCTGCGATAAGGCCGCCCAATGTACACTATTGTTTTTTTTATGTTGTTAGATATATTCCGAACTTTAGTGTGCAATAATCATATTCACACATTCGTAGCCCATCTTTCCTGAGGATGTCTCGTTCAGAGGCGAAACACGTGTCGAATTTTAGTTTTAATTCGCTTTGTTCCGCGGAAAATTGCACATTATTAGGGTCCCTGACACTCATGACTGACAAACTCGACCGACGGAGTTAGGTTTTGTTAACCTCTTCCATTATCGATCAACTTATTTGATTTATAATTTTGGAGGTTAACAAGCTAAGGGTGAGTGGTGGGTCCTTATCCTAAATTGTTTTACAATGGATTTCCGCCAAGTAACGCCTGAGTCAATCAATTATAATAATATTCTATTCTTCTATCCTTCTTTTGCAAATGAATTAGAAGAGGATGGAAGCTGTCGTTTCCGACACGGAAACTTTCTGTCGACTATGAATACGCCCCTGAATCGGAACAGAATTAATTAATTAGTTACCCTTTGCTTTGCTTTATGTACAATAAGTAAATTTTAAATCTCTAAGCTAATCTATTTATTATATAAAATGTATAACAATGGCTTTAATCATCGGACCGGCATGTATAATGAGTTTCATGCGCGTGAGATTCTTGACGCGTTGAGTTTCTTTTCAAAAAACATAGGTAAGATGTCTGTATTGAGGAAACTGATTTTCATTTGTAATTACAGAATGTCCGGAAAGTAAACCGGAAGTTTACACCGGATACGTCGCCATTTAAATGGTAGATGGAAATAGCGGCACTTCCTGCAAATTGACCCGGTTCGGATGTATTATTTCAAATCAAATCAATATATCTCGTTGAAGCTGTGGAGGGAGATCGTGCAAGAATAATTTTGGTAAGTATAATGAGTCTTGTATTATGTAAGTATGGTATCTCGTGATATGTTGCAACGCTATTACACTATCCGATTCATACAAGGTATCTCAAAACAAATGATATAACCATTGTACCAGATTACAGTGAACACAAATTTTATTAGTTTACCAATTATGAATGTATGCATATAAAATATATTGTATCGGTTGTACAGAACAGCCCGCGCGTGCGCAGATTTGATTCGTTTTAGTCTTCTGTCTTGTAGGAACTTTCATTTGGCGGGGCAAAATTAGGTACAATACTCTGATGCGTTGATCCAGACCTGATAAGCTATCACTACCTACGCTAGGTTTAATTAAAATAATAGGAAAACAGTGTATTTCGCGTACTAAGTAGGTGTTGAGTCAGGCTGAGAAATTTCCAATGACAAAGTTTTATACACAAGGCTCAGGCAACGCGCCGCTCCTGTGAGTCATGGAATTGTGAACCAAACATTTAAATTTCCAATAAATACTGACTTCCTAACGAATTTCGTAAATAGCCTCTTAAGGACTCTGAAACCATAATTCGGAGCAGTATGACAATTCCCTGTAAATTATTCTATTCAGAAGGTGCGAGCCCAAAACTCGTGTGTTGTTTCGATTTTTGCAATCACTATTGACTAAACGATCGAGTGTTGCAACTTTAGTCGTCTCGACGCACTTCCGAGCGGAGCGCGCTCACACCGCGACCCCGATTCAACAGTCGTTGTTCTCGGGTTACATAATCAGGTGCCACTCAGAACTAGGCAACGATGTCACACCGAAAAATTGCGCCACTTACTCGCCTTTACAGTAGAACCTCACTTTGTAATACTACGTTCGGTTGGGTAATCACTAAAAAAAATTGTAATGGCGGTATGCATGTGATCTATTAAAATTTATTTGGATACAAGGAAAACTTTTTTAAATAATCTAATTTATCGGATTTTTTCTTGTAGATAAGATGCAACAATTACTTTCAGTTGGTTTGCTAATCACTTATTATCAAAAAGGAATTATAGTTTAAAGTAGTTATGTTATTTCATTTGGACTTACCTTTAGGACTTATAATTTGGACGTTTGTGCGTGCCTGCCTTAAATGAACTGTTTGGTAGAATATTCTCAGGTATTATTCCTGTTCATTTCGTTAAGAAATCGTCCACTTCCGATGACCTCAGGCAACAACCGATTGTGGTCACGCGACAAACTCATAGATTCAAGCATCGTCATTTTCACAATAATAATAGTGATCTTATAAGTATATTTACAATTATAGTAACATAATAATTAAGTGGACAAATAGTTTATCTTTTTAAAAAGCACAAGCCAATTTCGTCACATTCAGAAATTTTGAACGAACGAACGTATTAAATCGTGTGCATATAAATCTAAGCGGCAAGCGTAGTGTAGGACGCCCTCCGACCAGGTGGGATGAGATCTGCGAAAGACTGCAGGCAGATGCTGGATGCGGCAAGCTAAAGACAGGGCGCTATGGCGCTCATTAGAGGCCTCCGCCTTTGTCCAGCAGTGGACTGATATAGGCTTATGATGATGATGATATAAATCTAAAATCAAAAGTGAACATAACGTTCTGTTCATACTTTTATTCTATTGATTACCTCGAATATGGCGTCGAGGTCTTGCTCTGAATGGACAATTAATCCCTGATTTTAACGAGTAACCCCCTGGGTGAGTTTCTATGCGCACAAGTGTCACATGACAAAGCGACCCCTCCGCTCGTTTCGGATCGACGTGATCAAAAAACCGGGTTGGGAATGCACCCGTATGGATGAGGGTAGGTACATGACGCGTACATTTAATGCACTTTCAAAAGCATCCACTTTTTCTTTTTTTATAAGTATAAATTACGATCCGAGTATTAGTTCTCGTTTGCTGTTTTGGCCTATAAATTTTTATCAACTAGTATTTTTGTTACTATTCAAATTCTCTTCGTTTGAGAAGTAAAAATTGTTTTGAAATAAAAAAAAATAGTGTTATAAAATAGACCCGTTCTGCTGAAGTAATTTGTTTTAATTAAGCACGTGATGATCTTCCTATTGGACTTACTACTACATAAACATCCAAATAATAATAATATATACTACGTGTCGTAAAAAGTGTTTCGTCTGGGGGCTCACTTGGTATGTCCCAATCAGGCCATGTGCGCGCGGTCCCACGCATAGTTGACGCACAAGTGTGCGCGAGCGCCACATAGCATCCCTACCTATAGATGATGTAGTAGTTTCCATGTGTGAGTAAGTGAGCTGCTACTTCCTGGTACAGCGCGCGAGACTCTTTATTTAAATACTCCCTTTGTGTGCGTACGCAATATTATTTATATTCAGCTACTTCTACTCGCGGGATGGCACCTACATGAATATTATTACATTAACCAGGCATGTGTGCGTATTGAGTCTCTTTAATCTTCATTGTACTTCCTGATGTACGAATGTGTGCGTGAGCCACTTGTTTGAATGTTAGGGCGACTTTATCTCGGTGAGGGACAGAGTGCAGAGTCCGATTACATTAGGGTTGGGCATATTAGATAGGTTTCTCATGTCGATAGATTTGCTTCATGTGTTTATTTATACTGTAACCAGACAAAGTTTTGATTTTAATATTTCCGAGTTCCGGGCAAAAAAATAACATTTTTAATATAGTCCTACTATGGAAACTGTTAGTAATGCAGTTCAGTATCATTATTGTTTTGTCCACTAGACGTCGTCATAATCACTTGTTTCGACTTTGGCTAGCTACTTACATCAAACAAAGAGCTCGTGTTTATATTCACATTGGAAACAGGAAGCATAAAGTCCGCAATATGTCTCAAGCTTGTACTGTTCTCGGTACGAAACAATACCAGTTCCGCTGTGTTTGCTAAACTGAACTCCTTTCAGGAAGTGACCGCACTTTAATTGAGTTGCTTTGACCGTAGGCTGAGAACTAATGTTGCGTAGTCACTGTACAACGTTACCATTCTAAAAGGAAGTGTTTTAAAGTGACTTAGCGTTGGCATTGAAATAGCACATCCTTGTATTTGAAAATTTGACTTGGTTTACTGCAAACGGTTGTATATTTTTTGTCGATGTCGACTTTGTTTTGGCTTGTTGACCACACTAGATGGCAAGTGGACAGATGCATCTCGTAGAGAACAGTTTGCACAATTCGGAAGGGTCCGCTCGCACTCCGGGAGGGAGATCTATGAATTTTCACCGCTAAACCCCCTGTCGCTCACATCTGTCGCCTCTATCGGCCCGAAATTAGATACAACGTCATTAATTGATTTTGGCCAAGGCGAAGGGTTAGGGATTACTTCCAAATGTGATATGCACATGTTGTTTTCTGTACTGATATTTTACATTTTCGCTAGTATAATAAATTTATTTCAAATAATTTCATAGTTCCATTGGCGTAATACAGCCAGACACGAAGGCAATCGGGTAATAATGTTTACTAGGTATGTATGAAATTAGTCCATTCGGTAATGTTATTGATTCGAAATAAGATTGTATTGTCACAATTAACTTATTTTCCGGAACAGAGCCGGAGATTGTTCGTGACAGTGAAGGCAGCGCGGTGCATAATGCAATTAAATACTCTGGCTTAGGTGTGTTTACATTCTCAAAGGAGTGGGGTGAGGGACACACTTGTACGGGTTCTGCACTGCACTCTTGTAATGATTTCATCTATCCACGATAAAATAGAAATATGTCAGTTGTTAATTATATGTAATGTATGTCATAATCTGTAGGGAAGATAATTTAACATTTTAAGAGAGAGATGTTCTTCGATTTTATAAGTTTCACCTATAATTGTCTTTTGAATCAAAACTGACACCTTGCGCCGGAGACCGTGAGAAGAAAGGCAAGTTCAGCCCCTAGTGAGACCCGCACACAGGTGTAATCATTGTTCTGCCACGCCTTGCGACCCTTAGACCTTTTCAACAAGGAAGTTGGGGTTGTATGTACACAAATATGGCGTGCATCAACTTCTTGATACAGTTTTCGAGGTCTAATATACTTAACACGGTTTAGGTAATATGATGTTAGGGATCTGATACTTGAGTTAATTCGTAGGTGTTTTTAATTATTTGATCAAAATACGTTTTGGGTTCTAATTAAGCATGTATCACACTAATACTGATAATAAGTATGCGACTATTAGCTTTAAAATACTAATATATCAACAAATATATTTTTTGTGGATTGTCACAACGTGGTACTAAGATTAACGTAGATAGGATATCAACATGCAGGTCGACATAACGACGTTTAAAGATACATTATAAACCTATTTGTGTAAAGAAGCTATTAAAATTGAACGTCATTAATTAGCTCTGCTTTTGTGCTGGGGTATATTATTCGGAGTGGTCAGCTATTGGATCTGTCCTGAATAAGAGTAGGGAACACTTCTTCAGTATTCTTCCCATATTTTATAAGTCGAATTCAGAATTATTATATTAAAATTATAGACGTTGATTTAAAAGCAATTAGGGTATGTATTCCATTTTTTTCTCTTATAGAGCAAGTATTTACTTCTGTTGCAATTAACAAAGAACGACATTGCGAATACGTGTCACATCACCCGTGAAACCCCGGCTTTGTCCACAGTGTGAAAGGGTTCACTCATTAGGAAGATTGCGAGGGCGTAGAGCGATGCAAAACAGTGTCTGTGCGTGGTTGCGCTCCCAGCTCCCACATTGTCTGCGCTAGTCTCTACTGTTTCTAGCTACACCGTTGCTTTTGCCCAGGAAGTTTATATTCCTCAGTATGAAAGAAACCAGGCTGTACCTAACATAAAGAAAGTGCATACGGGTTAGATGACAATCTGAAAGGAAAATGAATGGAATGATGCACCGTCTGTCCATTACTGTGATTAATGTTCACAATGCTGCAATAGAGTTCACAATAATGTGATAGACATTTGTGCGTTGAAGGTACATACATAAGTAGTATTTCAAATGTAGAAATACATATAACATAGGTAAATTTAGTTATTCACCTACAAATTTTAAAAGTCGGTTAAATTAATATATCGATTTAAACGTAGACCATTCAGTTTATAATCTTGTGCGTTAAATTATGTACATTATGCGTGTGGCGCCGGCGGCGGGCGTTCGAATCACACCAACCCAAGATGGCATCGAGCAGGAAGTCAAGTAGGAAAACGTTCTAGCGTCATCCAAGGTCGACAACGCGACGAGCTCCATCTACTACACATGCTATTAAGCGGCACAATGCTTGACAAACTTCCTATTGTTTTGCAATTTTGTTGAGTTTCGGCTTGTTACAGAATTGCTTCAGCAAAAATTTGCCGGCAATATATTGACTTCCTGAACATTTAACATATTGTAATCATGTTTACACGATATAAGACAAACCTTGTGTACGACCAAAATTTAATTTCTAAACATCGGCCCGTTCTTCTAAAATTCGAATACTAATAAGTAGGTTCTTAAGTACAATATGTATTGCCCGCTCCCTTATAGAGATATCGTCTTTATTTACAGCGTCCTAATCTGTTTTACCTTCCTTCTTGTGAGCATAAATTATAGCGCCCGACCCACTTATAAAACGTCTACCAATACATTGGCTTCTATAGACTCTTGTGGATATTTGCACTATTTATATCCTTCACACAATTCGTGTGCAATAGTACCTTTATATTTTTCAATGGCAGGTAACGTTTGCGGTACACAATGCCAACGAATTTCGTTCAGCTAAATATTAACTTTCTTACAAAAGGAAACATTATATTTCCAAGTATGGAGCAGTTCTTCACTTCCGAACAATAGATTGAATGAGAAACGAAATGGTAAACAGTGGTTCTTTTGCAGTTCGAGCTCGTCGCGAGGTGGCCACTTTATTGTTTTGTACATACGTGCTACACGATACCAGTGCTACCACACCCTTTTTAATAAAATGCTCTATCTAATGCGTATACGAGTAATATGATGTTTCTGAAATAAATTCTTAAAAATCGATCAAAACTTTTGCTGTTTTCAAATTTGCATTGTCTAACGGTGGACGAGCCCATCTGTAGCACCTAATTGACTACAGTTGATACACGGGTTGACTCGATTGGAATAGTAGCACACTCTCACAGAAGATCGTTGGAATGCAGCTAGCCTTTTGTACCATAAGTGAAGGAGCTGGATACCCGAACCCCTCCCCCGCCCTCTGCCATGATGTGAGGATCACTCAGAAAAGAGAAAATAATAAGTTATACTCTCATTAATTATTATTGTTAAAATAACATCGTGTAACTGCCTTTTTGTGCTGGAAAATAAACTAAGTGCATAGAATCTTAATATTGCGGTCTTTATAATAAAATCTCTTTACAAAGAACCTCTTCGTAGAAAATGGGCAAACTAAATCCTAATAGGATATTGAACGTCCTATTCACGTAACAAAACCATGGAAGTGAGGAAATAAAAGGTTCGAGTGCTTAACAACTATTTCATTATTTGTCCAAATAATAAAAGGGTGCGTACAATATGGTCGAAATGCTTCTTAGTTTAACCGCATTGTCTCATAGACGCCGGCGCGTTAGACTTAGCTGGACCCAAAACAATTAGTTGAAGCTTATCTTCTGGGATATAATCCGCTTTTATCGGTATATCGGTATTCTATTTATTACTTTATCTATATTCCTCTAGTAATAGAAATCTTAAGATTGGCAACCCTTTTATTGTATTAATTTGTATCATAAATTTATATTGCTAGTGCATGAATATTCTAGCCAATGTCAGCTGGTATTTATACAAAACGTAACATATTTTTTCTACAGCATCCAAAATAATTATTATGATCCGATCAGATATGAGGTGAAATGGGTATGGCTATACCTTAAAGTACTTCTTTTGCCGACGCATTGTCTGCTCGCTCCGCCACATCCCAAAAGGATTCCTGATCGTTATAATTCCGGCTAGCATTTCCATAAAAATCATTCTGATCGTTATCTTCGTGAACAGGTCGGATTCTTTTTTTCAAGTGCATCATTTATTATCTTTAAGGGCACAAAAAATCTAAGGGTCTTTAAGGCGCCGCGGAGTCCCTTCTAGGAAGCGGTTTCGGATTTGTTTGACATTCGGCTGTGAGATATAGGGCGGCCAGTGGACAGGGTAGTTCGATGAATCGGACGTTTGAGTTGATTCGAAGCAGGGGACAAAGAGGTGTGAATTCACAACTTAACAATTTTGCATGGCGCACTCAACGATGAGATCGTAGATAAAGATTCAATAAAGATTACCTGATAACGCGACGTGACGGTACAAATATTTTTAGAACCAAAGATATTAAACTTACGCTCCCAACAATTACATTTTATCATGATCAAAAAATTGACATTGTTTCTACAGTGGTATTAACTAAATCAATCCATGCTGGCACACCTAGACACTTACCGCATTAAATAGTTCTCAACGTTGATATTATATTGTTGGCAGAAGAGTTGAGGTACTTTTTATAGGTTATTCAATACATTAAAAAAATGCTCAGCATCTAAGCAGCTTGTAACTGTATTTTTATCCATGATTACCTCAGGTATAAATACGGGCAAAGGGTTGTATTATATGCCTCTATTTTACGCTTGCTGAACTTCATTATCTGACATGATACAGCCTTCAATAACACCATTGATCAATGGTTTCTTATAACGTATACGGTATAACCGTCGTTGCGCAATTTGCCACAGCTTCTCAAAAGCAAATACCTTCTTTTGAATAAGGACACAATGGAAGGGCAAGAGTCAGGTAAGGCTCCTCACGCTGCGGGGTTCCATCGCAGAAGTTTTATATTTCCGCTTCTTTGTCCTGACTTCGGGCCAATTAATAATTTCTCTGGATGACCGAAGTTATTGTCGAGACACCCCCACTGCACCTACGGCCCATTCAAATGCGAAGATTGATGAACTCCCCGCAATTGTCACATTCTTACGTTTATAGACTGCTTTTTGCTAAACTTTTGTTGAATGGCTTTAGTCGTCTCAAAATTTATACAAGGAACTGAAGATCATTTACTTGCCTACCTATATATTTTAATGCTTGATAATATTAATATAAATGGGTATGTATATAGTGAAAAATAAGTAATTCTGGTTTATAGATAAGATATTCAATGTTTGCGTGCGCGTGAAGAATTTACTAGTTCCGTTTGACGACAGAAAGATAGTCGAATAGCATGTACCAATAGATTCGTTGCCTAAATTTAAATTACTCAAACAAATGAAGACTACAAAACACATTTCCCTCAAATATTGGAGAATTATAGGTGTCAGGAACTGTGCAATCACAAAAGTTTCCATTGTGAATTCTACTTTGCATTTACATAAATAGGTTGTACACCTACTTATGTATTTCGCCTTTTGTCTTTTTGTCTTTAGTTTGTCCGATCACTGCGGCGTCTCAGTATTTCCTGTTCGCAAAATTAAATTCAAATATATGCATATTTTTTGTCGACCAGTTACGGCCAGGCACCGGTGGCTGAGCGAGCCGAGAGACGATGTACACAAGAAAAAATACTGGTTCTCGAGATTACATAGTACCTACGTGTCCGTATACTTCCTGGCGTCGCGTATCTCTTTATTACTTGACTCGGTATGCAGCAGATATAATTAATGCATATAATATATAGTTATAGGTACTTATTTATATGATAATTGGTGCTCGTCAATTAAAAACCCTACAAATGACACATGATTTCTACCTGCATGGTTGTCATAGCTCATAGAGACGTAAAGTATTACAAATATTTTGTAGGAATGTTATGAGTAGTTCTTCTAACTCCTCTTCCACTCTCAGCTGTCAGTTTTTCATAATGAAATTGCAGAGTATTGCCGAAAAAGAAGGCCTGCAAAGATATACACATAAATTGTTTTAACATCCTATCGCAACATTTGCAATGATTCATTAGTTTGTTTTTTTCTCGTTATAACCGTTTCGTTTTAATCTTGTAAATACACCAACCAAACTCCTGCTACCTGCAGTACGAATGCTACTTCTGTCTGGTACTGGTACTAAGTAGTCAACTAAACACTATTTTTAAATCGTTCCGACGATTCCGTTTGATAATTAAGCACTATACTAGCTTATTTTTCAGCATTAATTGTGTTTTAAATATAATTTATGCAGTTTATTATAATGTTACGATGCCAACCTAATGTCAAGCGATCGATGAGACAGTTGTTTTAGTACATATATTCAAAGTATTCGAGATGACGACCTAATAAAAAGAATATTAAAATGAGAACCTTAATAAAATGAGTATAAGTCTAAGACGGACAGGCTCGACGATTTTTAAAGGTCTCATTTAGGGGATACGGAATCCACAAGGATTTTTGTCACGATAGCGTAGATAGGCACGTATTTAGTGATTATTAATGGACTTACGTAGATAGTGTTCAGCATAGATACGGTTCCTACAGCTTAATAGTACGCATACATAGGTGAACATGATTAAAATGTTTTCGTGCGTCACACCAAGATTACCGTACAGGTTTAAACAACCTGAAATATCTAAATATATCGCCACTACACGCTTTTGTATCGTGTGCCGATCTGGAAATTACTAAAATACGCAACTGGATAACAATTTCTGGTTCTTGCTTGGGATGTGCAAGCCGAAAAAAAATAGAGTTCAACAAATTATGCTCCCGCGTACGTACAGAATACCACGACAGATCCGAGGGGTCGGTCAAAAACGTCCCAACCAGTTGAAAATATTGGTAACATACACTTTTCATACTCGAAATTCGTTGCGTTAACGTTATAAAAACAATTATTGATGGAGAGTGGCTAAGCTAAGCCCATAATCGCCGCAAACATAGTTTCATTATAATGTTAATTAAACACAAAAAGCACTAATCTACACTTACATAAAAATTTGTACCTGGAAATTTAAATTGATGATGTTTCCACCCCAGTAAACATTCGAGAAAAATTCCTCACCAAACATCATCGCAAACTAGGCAAATTTATGCCATTTTTAAAATGTACAAACCATTCCTTAAAATACTTCTCGTGAGTCATTAGGGCGCAAAATATTCACGGTCGCGCACTTCCAGGCCGCTCCGCAAGTGTCACCCGAGGACGTAGCCGTAGCGGTCCACCTTGCACTCTACTTGTGATTTTAATTACTATTGGCACTCCAGTTACTATGTGGGTTTAGATTGTGGTAGAGTTTTGTCCCCAGTGTAGTGTCAATTAATAGGCGGGCAATGGTCCTAACGGCATGTAGCAGTTCAGTCAGGGTGCCCGCCGCGCCGTGGCGGAAAATACTTCGTTTTCTTTAGCTATACTTTATATGATAAGTTTAGTAAGTAGTATAAAAACGCTTAAGAAGTATAAAAAATAATAATTGATTTTTATTCTTTTCCCATTCTTGCATAATAAAAGAGACTAGATGTACCTAGTTAGTTACGTTCTTTATTTATTTTTATTGAGAAGGTCAAGTAGTGAGCTCTTATTGTTAGTTTAATATTCCTAACAAAACGTATGATGAGACATTCAATATAAACGTCGAGGCTCATTGTAATTTAATAAAGTAGGTAACCTTTTAATATTATGTAACAAAAAACTCTACGACATTGGTAGTGGTCAATGTCAGACGCAAGTTCCGACGATTTAGCAGACACCTCATCCGTTGGCATCTATTTGACGATATACAGACTCATACATATACAGCGATATTATTTAATTAACTTTACTAAATAGGACCATACCAAAATTATACTATATCAATTGAAACATGTAGTGAAAATAGATGCAGATATAACTCTTGTTAAAACAAAATTTATTTCACAAGTGTCTGCTTTGCTATATCGTCTTACATTGGAAAATATTCTCGATAGTAGTAACCGTATCGTAAGTGATTATTAACAGATCGAGACGTGCGTCTGTCGCCAATCGCGGTACATCGTAAACATTCTACGCGTGACTGTTTATTGCATTTTTCCACGAGGTGTGCGTTTACGTCGAGCCGCCATGTCGCGTCGTATCCGGGTCATGCTCGTCACGTAACGGGCTGGTGGTAACGGGCAGGCCCAGCCCGGCCTAGGCTAGGTCGCGCAGCGGGATGACGCGGAAGTGGGATCTCGGACGCCGATTAAAGGCTGCGTTCCACAGAGCTAACATTGATCATTAAAATAACGTTGCTTAGTTTGGTGTTGTTCTGTAGACTGGTTTTTTGGTAGACTAACAATATGGTAGAGTTCCTACCTTGTGGTTTGCTTGAACTTGCTAGGGAGGATAATCTTCATTCGTATTTAGGTATCGATTTCTAGATACCTATACATTTTTTTTTCATAAGTTACTGTTATTTATGTAGTACTAGCTGTGCCCCGCGACTTTATCCGCGTAGTATTGGATTATTGGGTTAAAAAGTATCCTATATGTTAATCCCGGTTATAATCTATCTGTGTTCCAAATTTCATCCAAATCCGTTCAGTAGTTTTTGCGTGAAGGAGTAACAAACATACATACATACATATATACATCCACACTCACAAACTTTCGCATTTATAATATTAGTAGGATATAGCTGTAACCGATCAACATGATCAACTGAGTTAATCATTACTTCAGTATCCCTGTCGATTTTTATGTAACTATCATCTAATTTCGTGCTTAACGAAGTAAATAGATATCTATTTAATCTATTATTTGACATAATACTACGGTTCACGGTTGGTCGGCGGGGCGCGCGACAGCCTGCGCGGCCAAAGAAAGTAAGTTCACTGCCACGGTCGCGCGCGGTACGACAACTTTGCTCGTGTGCCAGGGCTGCCTACTTTTTTAACGACGTTCAACTCAGAGTTTTGTTATACTTACTTGTTGTAGATAAGGAGTAGTTGACCAATTGATGCAGACGACTTAAGAAACTAAGTTTCATTCTCTCTTTTTATTGCTGAATGTATTGCTGAGTCTTCTGCGGATATATCGTACAGGGTTTTCCAAAATTTGGAAGTAATTCGTTAGGTAACATATTTGGTAGATGATATTAAGATGCACCGTGAAGACAAACTTTAGGTATCATATTTTCTTAGTAACGGGCTTTTGGATATTTGTCAATTCAATAGCCTAGAAAACAGTGTAAATTGCATTGACGAGTAGCAGCCACAAATATTAAAGAAAAAGTTAGCAATATTTTGGCATAGTAGGTACTCGAGATAATATGAACTTTTTTTAAAATTGGCGGAAAAAATATCCAAAATAGTGCTAAAATTTCGATATACTATTTATTGTATACCCGATACTCGCCCCAACTCCCAAGTATAATTTTGCACTGTTTAAACATAATGTATACGTATAATTAGGTTTGGGTAAGTATAGCAGCTACTTCGTGAACTAGGGAAGCATTGAAGACACTTTAGCTATTCAACCTATATAAATGTTTGCTTGTACCCCTTTTTTGTTTTAAACTGAACAACCTGGCTAGTATGGTTAATTTTATTATAACAAATTAAATTATTGCAAGCAACCCTAGCAGTGTAGCTCGTACCTTGTCGTAACACTCATCTACTGCCAAATTACGTATTTCACATTATTTATGCATTCATGTTCGTACGATATCAAGGTGTAATAGTTGTGGGATCACATATTTTCCATATTTGTACTGAAATACGGATCGAAATACGATTTCGTAGGTTAAAATTTATTCGATAAAAGTCTGATACAAGTTCAAAAGGCCTTTTATGTTATCTTGCCTTACCTAGTCAGTTTGTGAAACATTGCCCCCTCAGCATTCCAGTAGGTACACGCTAAGCTTTTTCGTTACAGTAATTTAATAGTTCCTCAATTGTTTTTTTATTTTTGTAGAAACTTCCATAGATTACATTAAAGATTTCATTCGAACCATTCGATGTACCTAAAGACAGAACCCTAAAATCGATATGATTGCCGCATCGTACAAAAATTCTTTCTCAGAACAGCGGAATTGATTGCTTTTAGTGTAAAACAATCACGTACCGGGCACCGATGGCTTAATGTGGATACCTACATACCTGTCAAAGGAAATATACGCAGAAATATGTGGCTACTTACAATAATAACTTTAGTATCATTGGGATCGCCCCCAGTCCATTATACAGTAACCATAGTAAAAGCAATGCTTCGTTTGGGACTATACAGTTGGTGTGTCAGTCTGGCGATATTTATTTATTATTTATTTAAGAAGTTGTAGCAAAGTGAATACCTAAATATGAGCAATGTGTGTATGACATTATATTGTTAGCTCAATAATAGCAGTATGGATCCACTGTTCACTGCGAGACGGTAGATATAAGAAGTTCCTAGCGATACCTAATAAAAAAACAGTTTAATTTACTAGGAAATATCTACTATATAAAAATAAGTCGGGTTTTCCTTCCTGACGCTATAACTCCAGAACGCACGAACCGATTTCCACGGTTTTGCATTCGTTGGAAAGGTCTCGGGCTCCGTGAGGTTTATAGCAAAGAAAATTCAGGAAAAATTTCAACAGAACGCGGACGGAGTCCCGGGGCACAGCTAGTTACTTATAAATGTATAAGAGTGCGTATAAGTAAGTATGTACTTCATATAGCATTACTCATACTCAATAGATGCTATTAAATCTCCCCAATCAACTATAATCACAATTTATTTAATACTACATACATTTGTTAGCCGTGAATGTCCAAGCGTACCTGGGCCGGCGCCAGCGCACCGTTGCTTTGCGGAATGCCCCTGGATCCGGTTCATACACTTCACCATAAAACCCTTTATTTACAGCTATTTAAGGCGGGTATTCCATTGGTGTCGCCTATAGGAGTTGCGTGTGATTAAACTTAAAGCTTAGGACTACATTGTTTGCAAAGTTCAAGCGCTTTATACGCGTGCTTGACTCGTTCAAAGTTTCGCAGTAGTCGACGTGTATAATGAACAAGTTGCTATATAAAAAAGTCGGCAAAGCGACGTACGACCTGCCTGATGTTAAGCAGTTACCTTAGCCTATACTAGGTGAAACAGAAAGGGTATACTATTTTTTTGTAAAGGGTATACCTACTTTGTAAATCTAAAACTATCGGCTTTGTGGGATAGTTGAAGTACAAAGATTTTGTAGACTTATGAAATCTGTCGGAATCTGTATCCCTATAACACCTTTTGTTTTTCAAGTTTCCTCCAAAGCTGATAGTTGTAGAATTACAAAGATAAGTTATGAAAAAATAGGTATACCTACCCTTTCTGTTTCAACCTGTAGATACTCGCAACACCAAATGCATTGGTCGCATGTTGCCGCCTGAAGAGTAGTGGGACAGAGGGAAGGGAGTGGAGGGGTGTTAGTCTTGTGGTTCTCTTCTCATCGAATGGCAAGAACCTATAATAGCTACCTTACGCCGATCATCTATGAGAGGATGGATCCCCAGTCGAGCCAGCCTATACAAGGTGACACATAATGGGTATACTTTTTTTTCAAAACTAAACTTTGTAATTCTAAAACCATCAGCTTTGGAGGGAACTTGAAAAACAAAAGGTGTTATAGGAATACAGCTGTTGACCGATTTCACAAGTCTACAAAACCTTTAGTACTTCAACTGTCCCACAAAGCCGATAGTTTGAGATTTACAAAGTTAAGTTGCAAAAAAAATAGTATACTTACCCATTTTGTATCACCTAGTATATGAGCCCATACGTGACGACCGCTTGGCGCAGTGGTTCGAGCGTAGGCCGCTTGGCTCACTGCGTAGAGTAGTTGCGGGTTCGATTCCCGTCAGGGTAAATTTCGAAAATGGCCTTTTCGTAATTTGCCTCGGTCTGGGTGTCACTGGGATCGCCCCAGTCCACTGTACGGTACCCATAGTATAAGCGTTGCTTAGTTTGGGACCATACAGTTGGTGTGTTCGTCTGGCGATATTTATAATTATTTATTATGTTAATTGGCTACAGCTGAGCTCTTAAACTGTATAATTGGACATAGTTTTACAAAAACGAACCAACCCATACATCCGTCTGCAGATCAAAACCAACCCCAGTGCAAGTGTAAGTAGGTCGGTTCCACATTGCAGAAGTATATGTGGGTTGGTTGCAGTCTGCAAAACTATGACCTATTGTCATAAGTCGAGTGTTAATTAAACTTCGAGATAACTATGTATGATACTGTATAATTACCTAAATTACGGCTTTATTATTTATCGGTATAATAGTCAATAGTTCAGGAGGAAAAAAATACCGAAATAGTTTCCAGCTAAAAAGTTATCGTAATTGTTTTTACAATGAAACTGATATAAGCGTAGACATGAATCATGTCAGTTGTTGATGTAAAGACGACTTCGTTTTGCACAATGCATATACACGAATAAGAAATTTAAATCACGAGGCACGACAAGATTCTCAGACGCATTGACGCGGCATTTGATAGTCGCCAAAGGGCGTGTTTCGAATGTAAATGCGACCAATGCATCAGCGACGTAATTTTATAAATATGGTTATCTGCATTAATGAGCGAAGTTAACCACATCTGATGCAATTGGTCAAGTCCATGGGAGGTATATTAGGTATTTTTTGGAATAATGCACAATATGTGAATTGTGCCTTAGTCAATGGTAAAGATGATGCACCTACCGCAAGAAAATAGCTAATGGGTTTCTGGTTTGACCTTTGATTGAATCACTCGCTATCAACCAGCGGTACCAACCAGCAGAAAATGTTAATACTTACTATCAGATTTTTTGTGGTAATGGTAGGTAAATAATACCTTATAAAGGAACTATAGCGGTTGGTATAAATTAATTATAGTTAACTTAAATTGAAATTACGAACAGAATAATTAAGTATGTCAATGAGTTATTTAATGACAGAGATAAGTTTTAACAAAAACGCCATTGCAATACATAACAAAAAAATATTTTAAACTTTGTTTATGTTTTCGCTAGACTGTTGCTTGCAAAACTCTCTGTCTGGGCTTTAGACACCTACATTGTGTAAGTCTGAATCACAATACAGATATGCAGTGAGCAAGCCAAAGTCATACGCCATCATATGTGAATCAGCGCGACCGGAAACTTCGCCATGTTGGCTCGCTGCCGCCATGTTTATCGGCGCTCCGGAAGTTGCGCGCGCGCCGACCGTCTTTAGATGCCATTTTCACAAGTCGTGAGGAATACGAGTCGGAAATATTCAGCATCTATTTTGGGTGCCGACGTTTTTCCGCTTCACGGAGACATTTGCCGGAGTTAATCATATACTTGACGACGGAGACCGTTGTATTTATAGAGAAAATTGCTTGCTGGGTCGTATTTAGATTTAGAGTCTCGTAATTATGTCTATGTGGTGATTTAATGCATTCTAAGTAATATCTTCTTTTAGAAACAAACAATAATTATCCATGAACAATTTATTGTAAACATCGGTCGTTCTCCAAATTATACCTATAGGTTATTTCCATTTGTGTATTAACAAAATATCCTGAGATAGTATTTTACAGAAGCTACCAACCTTATATTATGTACTTACTTACAGAAATTGTGAGCGTATTGCTGTTAAGTAGCCAGTACGAACGTACAGTAAGTATGTACTCGTAAATTAGGCTTTATATAGCTTTACTTTGCATACTTACGTACAATATGTAAACGGAATGTGCAAATTATGTTAACGTAGCATCTTAAATCATGCAAAATTTAAGTCAATTTTAGCCACCGAGTGAATGCGTTTACGCTGAATGACACGTAAGTGGTCATTTTTGTGATCAATTTTGTTTGAAGGAAGGGTGCGCGAGCGCACGGAGGCTCTACAGGAATGTGGTCGGACAAGCGGGGCGGGAGGGCGGCGCGCGGGCTCGGGAGGTTGCGAGGGACAAAGCCTCGAGAACTGGTTTTGCTTCCTGTACGTGTCGGATGTCCTGCGGCTTCCTGCCCCTTTCCCCACCTACCGCAGCGGTAAAGAAAGCCGTGAGTAGGGCTGTGTTTAAAACAAAGCACGTATTATCGTCCTAAAATGATATCTATTACTTATTCGGCGTCTTTGTTGACAAAATATTGAAAATTCCGCCTATGGATAGCAACTGCGCCGCTGTACCACTTGTTAATACGTCACAAACATTTACATAGACAATTTGTCATGATTTACACATTACACGTAAGTGCTTCAAGCCTTATCTGGATAGATAGAAACCCGATCGAGTTGGAGTTATTGTATGGGATCTCTTTTGAATTGAATGTTTTCATTGTTTTTCTGCCGTTAGCATTTTGTGTTCACATTGATGGTGCATTTAGTAGACATAATACTTATGTAATTCCTGGTAATCTTAAAAGGAAACACACTGGAGCTATTATATTTATATTAGTATCTACTTTGTAATTATTAACTAGCTTACATAGTAACTGGCGATAAAAAAAATGTAAAACGACAAGCCCGCTGAGTGTCTTGCCGGATCTTCTCAGTCGAGGTCGCGTTCCGATCCGATTGTAGTTACAAGATAAAAAAAAAAAAATACAATTTATAAGTGCCCTCGTAAGCCTAAATAAAATAAACAATTTGAATTTACCCTTCATTTGAATACTTTAAATTGTTGATACCTACATATATATTTTGTTCTCTTACGAGGCCTGGAGTTAACTGTCTGGTGACAGTAGCCCTGCGCGCGCGCCGCGACCGCAGGACACGCACGATGGAGGACATGCTCTTGGTTTGTTTTTGTTGCGCTGCGGTCACTGTAACACAACACGGTCCTGCCGCTGCGTCGGGAATTACTACACATCAGGGGCCCAACTCTGTTCACGTCTGTCGCTCGACTCGACTCACACTCGACTCGGAATACGTCAATTTTGACAGTTTTACTGTAGGAATACGTCAGTTTTGACGTATTGCGATTCGGGTCGAGCGACCGTCGTTAACAAAGTTGGGCGCCAGGTTCACAGTGCAGCCGTTTGGCAGAAGATAAATAAGTACCTACGTAACTACCTACTTAACTTTAAATTATTGATTGTTTTATGAGGTTTGCAGAAAAGTGTTAAGTATGTAGATATTTTTTTTACCTACTTACTACTAAAGATACATTTGTTTTGATATATATATATTGTATAGGTATGTAAACGTATGTAAGTACGTACCTAGTACTTCATACATTATTCATCCTACTAATATTATAAATGCGAAAGTTTGTGAGTGTGGATGTATGTATGTATGTTTGTTACTCTTTCACGCAAAAACTACTGAACGGATTTGGATGAAATTTGGAACACAGATAGATTATAACCGGGATTAACATATAGGATACTTTTTAACCCAATAGTCCAATACTACGCGGATGAAGTCGCGGGGCACAGCTAGTATTTAATACTATTTCTCATCCTCTCATAGAAGATCGGCGTAAAGTAGCTATAATAGCTGTGTTTCGTATGATTAGTAACAGCAGGAAGACCGTCCCCCTCGCTTCGTTCCACTCCTCTTCAGGTCGGCAACGTGAGCGATGTCTTTGGTATTGCAAGCATCTATAGAGTATTTTTCCTTAGAATGCGGATTTATTAAACAATCTTGGCATGCCACTTTAATGTTTAATTTTTCAAAATATGTTAATAATATAGAATTACTAGTTCACCAAACGGTATTAGGTTTTAAAAAAAGGTTACTTAAATTATAATTATAACGCTTTTTGAAAGACGAATTACATTAAAAAGACATGCTAAGATTGTTAAGGGGAAGGCGCCTGTCTAGCCCGCGAAGTTCAAATTTTTTGAGTTCTTTTAGAAATTTTTCAAAATCTGACAATAATAAAAGACAAATTTTGTAATTCGCGAAAAAGACCGTGTGCAGTGCATTTATTAATACATTTATTTTACTCTAAATATTATCACGGTGGATATGATACTAGAATATCACTAAATATACAAAAATTGCCAGATTATCTGGATAGCTGTCGTTCTTGAAATGATTTAGAATAAGTTGGATATATTAATAAATGCACTGCACGTGGTCTTTCTCGCGAATTACAAAATGTGCCTTATATTGTTGTGAGATTTTGAAAAAAATCTAAAAAACCTCAAAAAATTTGAACTTCGCGGGCTAGATGGGCGCTTCAGCCTTAACCTAATAAATCCGAATCTTAAGAAAAATACAGCTTATATAAGCTAAGGTTACTGTTTACAGGTCTTATGCTTGTTTGTCGACTTTGTTCTGTAAAAAAACTGATTGAAATGTCTGGCTAGTAAATAATGTGCAGACTTCAATACCTACATGTGTAGACATAAAAATGTACCTACCATTGAGTTCAATACCCCCTTATTATACATTCAGATATCAAGGGAATAATGTAGGTATCATTCAATTCAATAATATTAAAATAATGTTATTTACATGTAACGAGATACTTATAAAACCCAGTCGTTATAAATAATGAGAATGCTCTCAGTTTCCGGCGATAAATATTGATTATTGATTTTGTAATTGCATCTTGTTTATGGGCCTTGCAATTTATTGTTGTATGTAGCGTTAGTCAATGTTTTTAGAGCAGAGGTATTATTTAAGTTGATTATTGCTTTCAGTTACGTTAATACTTTCAATTTAAAACCATTAAGTAGGTACTTATTTACGTAAGTAGATCTACTTACTTACAGTTGAATTATATGTAGGTACCTATATTATGATGATTTAGCTCGATTCTCTACTCAAAGCATATTTGTACTGCTGAATGACCTATGGAAAACTACTTAGTTGTTCAAGTGCTTTAAGGTGAAGGCGCCTGTCTAGCCCGCGAAATTCAAAATTTTCGAGTAGGTATTTTTATAGTTTATCCAAAATCTGAAAACATTTAAGACAACATTTTGTGATTTGCGAAAAACACAGTATGCAGTGCGTTTATTAATATATTTATTTTACTCTAAATATTATCACGGTGGATATAATACTAGTAAATCACTAAATATACAAAAATTGCCAGATTATCTGGATAGCTGTCGTTCTTGAAATGTTTTACAGCAATTTGGATATATGAATAAATGCACTGCACACGGTCTTTTTCGCGAATTACAAAATGTGACTTTTATTATTGTCAGATTTTGAAAAAAAACTAAAAAACCTCAAAAAATTTGAACTTCGCGGGCTAGATGGGCGCTTTAGCCTTAACTCAAGCAAATACAAGTTGTTAGTCGCGCAATGCATCCGTTTCCTTCGCCGAGCCTCTCGCGCGCCCCCCCCCCCCTCCCACCGGCCGCCCGCGAGCCTCCTCCACTGTCGATCTACGTAATCCACGTTAAAACAATGCGCGGGCACTTCCGCATAGTCAACCGTTTTCCACGCGCAAGGCTAATGCCAAGGTCTCGACTTTCTACCGTAGTACACTGACGAACTGTGAAATCTTAAAAAAATGGACAAAAACGGAAAAGTTCAACCTTAGTCGGTTCCTAAGTAGTTTCCTAGTAGATAGGTTCCTATGTTGGAAATTAAACATGGAAGTTAAACAAGCCACAATCTAACTTTCTGCGGCAATTGAATACACACGAAAATATATGGAAAACCTACTTAAGTACTCTGTTTGTTAATTAAATAATACCTACTGTTTATTGGAATTATGGAATTTAATACCTAATTACCTATCTTAGTACAATGGGACGAGAGTCAGAACATCCGTGATTGCGTCACACAACACAAGAAAAACTGCTGGCCTGAGGAAAATGAATGGAAACTAAGCCGGATATCGTTGTTCACACAATTATTATTTGATGCAACGATTCTCGCATGTGTCCATTTAACAAAGTTAAAACGAGACGAACATAAAAAACAACGTCATGTAGATGCCTACCTACTCCTTATGTTTAACAAAACTTAACTTAAAAGTATTTAATATTAAAGAAACGTTTTCTATTAAAACAAATCTGGTGATTTTAAATGCGAAATATCTAAATTCTAGTCGAGTAGGTATTATCTCTACATAATATTCATGGCTTGCAAACTTGGCACTCGCTCAACGCCTCTTTGAACTGCCTTAAGATGCAGGATACGCACGGGCTGTCATTAATTCTTGATAAACTTACCTACGCGTCCCGGAACTCACCTGATGTCTGATGTAGCCGCGTCATTGGAGCGAAATACATGACCTGTTTCGCTATTTATGTTGCTAATTGTGCGAGAGATGATCAGTACGTAAGTACGTACTTAACTGACACCACATTTTATTCTGCTGTACTAAGGTACTGGAGTCTTATCTAGGGTCAGTGCCGGATTAACCATGTAGCAAGAGTAGCAATTGCTACGGGCCCCGCGCGAAAGGGGGCCCCGCATATTTAAACCCACTCATCTCTGCCTGAGCGTAATTTTTTGAGTGAAACTTATTAACATGTGGTATATTGAATTTACTTGATGTCACAAAAACGTGAAACGTTACAACTTTTCCTACTAAGACAATCCATGTCAGGCAACCGACTACGGGCCCCGCGCTTGCTTAATCCGGCACTGTCTAGGGTGCCTATTTAGAATGATGTCTAAAGAAAATAGATTAAAATACCCAACTAAACTACTGCTCTACTCTACTTAAGGGCAGGGCCTCACCGTTAAGGCGATTGCGATTACGATAAAACAAACCTCTATTAACGTTGGAGTCCGGGCCTGTGTTTGATAATTCTGAAGAGTAAAATCGAAAAGTTTCATTACATATCGAGAACAAATAGATTTAATATTGTTGACAATAGGTAATATGATACCCAGAGCGAGTTGATCTAAATTAAAGACACATGATACCAATTGGTCACGCGCAGTGCTCTTAGAAACCCGGGGGCGTCGACTGCGGCTCACGCGACCCGCGCCCGCGGCGCGGGCAGCGTGCCGCGGCCCCTCTTCTGAATCTTGAGAGAAAAACAATGAGAGCCTCATGTAGACTCTACTTATGAGAAAATGTACCTATTTAATCTATGTTCTTAACTTTTGCTGTCAATGGTTCCATGTTATAGCTTACACTTCGTTTGTGCAGATAATAGGTACTTGAACGTCATCGCTTTACAACAAGTGAACCAGGGTCTGGTAAGGAAAGGATTATAAAATTAGTTTTACTACCTAGTTTATGTTTTAATTCTTGCGAATGTAGGCTTTAATTAATTCAGTTTATTAGTAAGGCGGCCAACCGTCCCGCATTCAGCGGGACCGTCCCGTAATCCCAGATCTAGTCCCGCTTTGCAAAAAATAGTGAAACAGTCCCGTAAAACATTGGTTGCGTCCCGCATGTCCCGCATTCCTATTTTTCAAGTTAAGTCTGGGGAGTATTCACAATTGACGGAAAGCCCCCGATATCGGAAACTATAGCTTCCATCCTTCTTTTACACATGAATTAGAAGAAGGATGAAATCTGCCGTCTCGTATATCTAACTTGTGAATATCCCCCTAGTCAGCATGCACTATGTCCGTCAGGAAAATCCTCACTGAAAGTGTAAACCTTACGTGCAATGCTTGTGGTGGAATTTAATATGGGGACTCTAAAGAAAAAACCAAAAAAATATTTTAATAAAAATACCAAATGACCTAAAAAAAAAACTCTGGTGTACCAAAAAGGCAGAAACAACTAGGGACCCCACAACTTCTGCCATTTGGAGTCAGTGCCACTATCTTTACACTACGTAAAATCAAAGAAACTACAAGGTTCTCAGCCTCTCAGTGCCCACGGGGTTTCCCGAATCGGCCCAATCCTTTAACATTTTTTTTATGTAACTGACGTTAGTTCACAGCAAAACTACATATATATATACTTCGCATTCAACAACTCCTCCTCTCCAGTCCAAAAAAGTCCCGCATTCAATTTTCAGAAAGTTGGTCGCTTTATTTATTAGTGTACCTACTAGAATGGAAGAATTTCTGTTTTTTGACTTCGAAAACGAAGTATGTAAACACGCCTATTTATCGAGTTCGGAAAGATACAGAAGAGTGTAAGGTCGAAGTTGCTCGCAATATCGGAACTTGTATTATTTAAGAAGATAAGACTGGGGAAGTTTGGAAAAAAAAATGTATAATATAAGTAGGTATTCTTGCCAAACAAACGTGTCCGTGTCCGTGACTCCGCGTGAATTTACATAGGTAGGTAGTTGTTTGCCTGTCCCAGGGAACTTATTATTTCCTGGGATAAAAAGTACTTACTTATCTATTAGCGTCAAGTTTCCTTAAATCTGTCTCGTACTATGGCCTCGTTCAAAAATATGTACAGCTCAGATGCTCTAGTATTATTATAGATAGGTATAGGTACATACTATAATGTTCCTACCTATGTCAGGTTTTTCTTAGCTTCACCGCAAATACCTAGGTCTATAGTGCCTAGTTTATAGCTTACTTAAATATAACTATTGTATAATACGATAAAGTAATAAGACTATGACAAATTGTAATAATTTGAGGTAGTTGCTTACTTAAGTAGAGAAAAATGGCTCTGCTTTTAAAAAAACAGAGTTTTGGGTCTTGTTTATTAGATAATATAAGCGTAAAAAATTACGCATGTCTGACTCATTTCAAAATTAACCTAGAGTCACGCCTGTGTGGTACGTGCGACCTCGTCACAACATGGCCCGATTCGTGTCACTCAATCTGCAAGAGGAAATCCCCGCAGGCATTATGCACTTCCATTGTGTTCTGTAGGCTGTTGGTACCTACTTATCTGCAGGGATAGGGTATCTGTAGGTGAACATTTTTATAAGATATCAGGTATACCTACTTACAACTGAAGTAGGTACGCGGCTGAATATAACATTTTATAAGCTCATCTCCCATTGTCACAATAGGTAGTTGGGTAACCTACTGATTTATCTAGGTAGGTAAATTAATATATTAAGGTGAACCCGCCTGTCTAGCCCGCGAAGTTCAAATTTTTTGAGTTCTTTTAGAAATTTTTCAAAATCTGACAATAATAAAAGACAAATTTTGTAATTCGCGAAAAAGACCGTGTGCAGTGCATTTATTAATACATTTTTTTTACTCTAAATATTATCACGGTGGATATGATACTAGAAATCACTAAATATACAAAAATTGCCAGATTATCTGGATAGCTGTCGTTCTTGAAATGTTTTAGATTAAGTTGGATATATTAATTAATAAATGCACTGCACACGGTCTTTTTCGCGAACTACAAAATTTGTCTTTTATTATTGTCAGATTTTGAAAAATTTCTAAAAGAACTCAAAAAATTTGAACTTCGCGGGCTAGATGGGCGCTTCAGCCTTAAGTAAGAAGGTATATACCTAGGTACTTATCGGATTTGTGCATTTTCTTATACCTACACAGTTACTTTGTGTAAGTAAAAACTTAGGTATTGTCCTATACATCTATTAAAGTACATATATATCCGTTAATTGCTGAAGAGTGAATAAATAAATTGTTTCAAACATGTGATAAGTGGTGCACTTCCACAAACAGTGCCATATATCGATCATCCACCTCGCGCCGCAGCGCCGCGCGGCTCCGCGGCTGATAAGGCTATCAACGTCCGCGACCAGCTGTCCCGGAAATTAAGCGAATATCGCGCAACACTGACGTCATTAAAGTCGGTCGTATCTAAGCTTATAACAACGTTTGACGATATCTTGTTTTGCGGGATAGTGTGCTTGACTTGCGATTTTGATAGGCATAGTAAGTAGATATGCTTTTTTAAATGCCAGTAGGTACCTAACCTACTGGCATTTAAAAAAGCATAAATAGCCAATTGATTAAGCACTAGTTTTCTATTTGCGAAGAACGAAAACATAGTGGGGAAACATGCAAGTTTTAGAAAATCTAAACAGTTTTCAAAAGACCGTGAGGGTTCGGCCAACCCGCACCGCATCACATTGCCAGGATGCTCGGGCTGGAGTAGGATATTAAAAGGACTGGTATTTTATTTGCGGCGTGATTTTCTAACGTAAAAAGTAGTTTATGTTATTCCAGACCATAACAGGCGTCTGTATTGTATCTACCTACTGTCATGGAAATCCATTGATTCGTTTATATGTGACTGTCAGTCAATACTACAAACAAACACTTGCATTTATAGTAACAGTAGAATGGAGTTAAGTAAGTACCTACCTATGTACCACCATGTAATGAACAACATTAACATTTTTTTTAAAGCAGTGATAGCCGATTGGTTAAGCACGCGTCTTGCGGGCACTGGGTCCTGGGTTCAAACCCTGCCTCGCGCCTCTTGGGTTTTCTAAATCTATGTGCGAATCATAGTTTCTATATGATTATCACTTGCTTACGTTGAAGGAAAACATCGTGCTGCATGTCTTAGAAAATCCAACCAATTTCCGAAAGACATGTGAAATCCGCCAACCCGCATTGGGCTAGCGTGGTGGATTACGGCCTGAATCCCCCTCGTAGTGAGGGGAGGCCCGTGCCGAGGAGTTCCCACTCCCCGTCAAAAGAGCTAAATTATTATTAACAATTTTATTCAGTGTCCTTTTCCTTTGGAATACCTCGAAAATCGCTTTGTGTGACATGAACTGAGATGCGAAGGCATTCGTGCAGACTATTTCTATATTCCCTGCTATTAAACTAATAAAGAATTGTATAATCTCCACGCCCATACCCATTTATTTGTAATATTTGCAATAATCATAAGCACATCGCGGTGTGCCGACGTGTCTTATATAATCTAATCGGTACATGACACGTGTATGTAGATAAAACACGGAAATGGCCAACAATGTTATATATCGTTAACTGCATGTGGCTGTACAATGTACTTAAATCGGATGTACACCTTATAAATGAATAAATATTTGTAATAACAGCTTCGTCGGTGGAATTTTAAACGATGAACAACGGGTAGAGTCAATACTAGACTCTTTGGTATGTTACCTGTTTTCCGGACAAGAGTAAGTAGTTTTGTGGTGTCTTTTTAAGGCAGGTACTTACTTATTTCTTATATGTTCTTATGTGTATTGTAAGTGTTCGCGGTTTTGTCGTGAACAGAGATTTTTGTTCTACTAATGGGACCATGAGATCTATATTTTTCAAGGACCCATTATTTTATTTCTATGATTATGAAATCTCTATCCTTGGTAAGTATATAGGTAGGTATGTGTTGCTACTTATGTTACGCGTCATCTTGAAAGTACCTCACAAATGCGTATACTCAATTCAAAAGGTGTTGTAGTAATATCACGATTCGATACGTTCCTACTTACTCCTAAATTAGTTGGCCCCACAATCGTATTAATTTTCCTTGCCTATAAAAAAGTCTGGCCAACTACCTAGTATTAGTATGAGTCGCAAACACTCACGTAGGCCGGATTTAAAGCCGCATTTATGATACAAGAAGCATGCCAGATACCTAATCACCAGGATATCGCTACCATCAGAATAATACTACTTATTCGATATGATTAAAAAACTTTGCCAAACTAAGATAATGTTTGGTGAAAACATTCAAGGAGGCACGCGATATAATAAGTTGGTACCTAGTTACCTAGTAAGATAAATATCTGCCTATAATATCACTATCGTATTGCCTAGCTTCTCCGTAATTAAATGACAACAATCATGTTCGAATTTTGTACCTAATCAAGTCCAATAAAGCAAATTATCAATCTATATAACATACTTTTGAGATACATACCTATTTAAGTAAGTAGGTAGGTACCAAATCAAAACGCACCAGAATATTGTTCTTCAGTTCGAATTTACTTCCTACCTTGCTTTAAGCATTATGATTACGAGGGCAATGTATGATAACAATGAAGACACATCTCGAAAGCGGAAGGGTGCCGGTAGCCGCAGCCACGGGCCAATTGAGCAATTATGCTCGCGAAAGAAATCAAATAAGTGCTCACTCGTCACGGCTATCGAAGTGGACGGAGTTGCCATACTCACAATATTCCGTAAAAAGTGCGGGATTTCAGATTTTTTCATACATGGAATCAAAGAATTTGTAAGTAATACTTAAAAGGTATTTTTTGTGTGGAATAGTTCTAAAATATCTTTTGGACCTCTATAGGTAGGTATAGATGAAGCATGCTGGGATACCTAATGGAATGTATTGTGCTGTTACTGGCAACCTCGGATCAACAACTACTAGTAGTTACACCTACTACTAGTAGTTAGGTACTACATAGAACACTCGTGATCGGTCATCGGGCGCGTCGCTAAATTGCTTACGCTGTTACAAACGCGATGACCTTAATTCACAAATTAAACTCGTGATGTAAAAACTAATTTAGGTACTGTCTAAATTGTAAAACTCGCTCCAATCTGTAGGCTCGTAGCGGAAACGTGTGGTGATGCTCAAACTGAATTGCAAACATTGATGAGGTACGTACTTGTTTATAAGGCATGTCTTTTGGAATTGATGCCAATAAAGGAACAGGTATTTTACGTAATATTATCTACACAACTTAGACTAGTTAGCGGAGATACGATGTATGTAACTGAAGTACATAGACGTAAATTAAGGATATTGTTTTCTTATATTTACGCGAATACTACACATTGAAATAAAACTATTTTTCGGATTTACAGGACGTCTAACACCTCAGTCCCCCCGTGACCATGGCCGAAAACGAAACGTCGGGAACATAAAGTTAATAAACGCGATAAAATCCGAAAAATAGTTTTATTTCAATGTAAATTAAGGATGTTGTGCTTCTCTACAGCACCAGTAAAATATTAAACTCCGCCTATTGAAATAAATAACACATCAATGACTAAGTCTATTTAAGTACGGTTATCTAACCGAGAAGATGCGTGACAAAATAAATAAAAGGATAGTGGCAGATGTTTATTAGCGATGCTGCATCATGCTAGCCGATCTAGTTGGAGTAGAAAGCGGAAGGGTGGCAGTGTCGTCAATTGGCACAATTGGCCGTAATTGTGGGCGGCATGTCCGGGCACGCTGCGACCCCGGCGGCGGCGGCGGGCGGCGGTTCGCCGACGCGTCACGGAATCAAAATGGTTCATGCTTGTGTAATATCCCGATTGGAATATTTCCATCTGAGGACTCTATTAACCGCTATCGTTCGACTCGACTCACACTCGACTTGCAATACGACAAAACTGACGTATCGATCAAATGAATACGTCAGTTTTGACAGTTTTTCTATAGGAAAACTGTCAAAAGTGACGTTTTATCGAACGGAAGCGCTCACTTACAAACGCCACTAGCTTTCACCCATGTGATTACCCATTGGAGCACTTCTGTTTTAGGAATGTGGTATTCTCACATATATTTAATAATTATAATTAATAAGATTATCACTTACACACCTAAGTAAATATCGCGAGAAAACCTATATTAGCCTTTGATAAAGGAAGGAATGGATACAGTACTTCATACTTTATTATTATTCAAATGCGATCTCGCGGCAATGACAGTGTGTGTAAAGCGCGCCGGCGCGCGGGGCCCAGTGTCAAAACTGTGCAAAACGACGTCAAAACTATGGATACGCCTCACGATTTCAAGTCAATTACATAAGAATATTATAACGTGGCGGGTTATATTCAAAATACCGTTTTCGTAAGAGACAAAGTATTAAGCACATATGGAAATACTTTTATTTTATTTTATCGGTCCACAAAAAATACATTAAATAATAAATACATGAGATAAAAAACTGGGACTTTAAAATTAAATGTGACATTTAATTATAAGCGGCACGACGTCCTTATGGTGTGTACAGTGTTAAGTTAAACAGTATTAGAGAAGCAGCCCGGTAAAAAATGTAAGAAGTTATACACAAGCAAAGACAAGTGATGGAAGTGTTCATTATATTGCTTGGCGCAGTATCGCTTGGCTTGGTATTGTGACGACTGTTTGGCACAGTGGTTTGCACGTATACCACTGGGCTCACTGTACCGGGTGGTTGCGAGTTCGATTTGCGTCCCAGGAAACTTCGGAAATGGCCTTTCTGTAATTCGCCCTGGTCTGGTTGTCACCGGGGTTGCCCCCAGTCCATTGTACGGTACCAAGTTTGATATCGGTACATAGTACAAGCGTTGCTTAGTTTGGGACCATAGTTGGTGTGTCAGTCTGGCGATATTATAGCAGGTGCGGTATTGAGCATAACCGCCGATTACTCAAATATAAAACAATATATTTAACCAGTTTTATTTAACATCCGGTGGCCTTTGTTACTTGTGTAAAAATCGGATTCATCAAAATATAATGAACAAATACAGGTACGTTTTGTTGGTCTCCAATCGGGTGCTCCCATAAAAAGTATGGCATTAGTCCATTTTTCACGCCTTTCTATAGATTGAGGAAATCTATGGGAAAATGTTGAATTCACTGTCGTATCTCAAATTAAATGTCTTAAATTGCCCTGATAATAAAAAAACTTTTAGAGATTTTCGAGTTTAAACTGTCGAGAAAAGTACCCTAAAAATATATTGTCATCGGAAGCGACATTGAACATATTGTGTTAAGAAAGCAAAGATAGAGGAATATACAACGGCCCTTAGGTAAGCGACTATATTGGACGACTATGCGACTGCTATGTGATTTGGAAGTTTTGTGTGTAACAAATATTACTGTACCTACTAGTGCGTATAAGTTAAGTTTGTGGAGAGCGCAATAAACCGTTTTCTACGAAAACGGCATTTTAATACGAAACAATATAATTTTATAGAAGTCGTATCCACATTATCCAACTACATAGAATGTATGAAAATATAAATTTTACTTTTTCTTGTAAAATATTGTATTTTACGGGGGACTCACTGATAAAATGAAATGCCATTCGCTTTCATATGCTTCCAGTTCTCACTTTTACTTGTTTTAATGATGCAAAACGGTATTTTTTAAATATTTTACGCCGCGGTTTTGACAGCTCTTGTGTCAATGGTCGATTGCAGACTAGCGGGCGACTGCGCGAATTTTGAATCATGCGTATTTTTTGGTGGAACATTGCGTGTACTAACATGCGGTATCCTTTACTTCTTTTATCAAAGATATTAGCATACTTACATGTTTAAAAAATCTAACCAATTTTAGTAAGACATGAAAATAAGTCGTGAAATCCGCCAACCCGCAAACCGGGCTGCGTGGCGGATTATGGTCTAAACCCCCCCTTGAATTGAGGGGAGGCTCGTGCCCAAGAGTGAGACGTTAAAAGAGCTGATTTTTTTTATAATATAATTATGTTTTAAGCAAGCAAGTGCCACTTTCCTGTGGAAGTTATCACCGCCGCCTGACCCGGTTCGCAGTGGTTGTCGCTGGCACGTTATTATGAAATTCTTTTTATTACACCTGCCGCCCGCCATTTCCTTCGTTGGGTAATTAGCTACTGATATATTTACGTCACGAATCTACATACATGTACGGGTTATGTCACTGTAAATAGCTTGTTCGGTTCGTTTGAATACGTATTAAATTTTACTTTGGACTGGATGCCGGTTACCTATACTTACCAAGCGTTGATCGCACGTTAATTAGGTACCTACCTAATTATCACCGCTATTATAGTTTATGTTCGTCTAAATACCTAATAATTTCTATTTTGCGTCGCGTCGTTTAATTTACATTAATCTAACTTACATTTAATTTAGTTGACTTTTAAATGGAAACCTATTACTTATCAATAACGCTACTGGAAATTTCTATACAGAAAATCCTAGAAATACCTACTAACTAGACCATGCACAACCCGGGAATGGGATCTAGAACTTCTTAATCGGCAAGCCGCGTTTGCAACTAGGTACCTACTAGAGCAACGGAACGGTTTTTTCTTTTTTAAATTGGTAGGTGAGTATAATATACAATAGGTACGTAGTTGACACACGTTGAGTAAGTATATCCATATGAAGAGAATTATTATCTCTCATTCGGTCGTCTCATTACTTACTAGCCGGCGTTTAATAATGTATGTGGCAGTCACGAGTGCGCCGCACGCGCACCGCAGGGCAACGCGGAAGTCGCACACACTTCCGCGTGCCGCCATATTGGCTAACACTTCGCGAGATTCGCCTGTTTCTTAGCGGATTAGTTGCTGGCTTCGTTGAACTTAATGCTGTGTAATTTACGTTACCTACTGAAGTAATTTGTTTAATATTCGTACCCAACTATCAGCATATTGCTCCTGTTAAGATCAGTTTTTTCGGAGAACAATATTTGTCTTGCATTGCAGTGATGTACCTGTGATTCACAGCACTCAGTTTGAAAAGAGCTTGTATCGTTTCCTCTTTTCTGTCTTTCTCATTAATAAATGAACATGCAAGAACAACCTAAATTTGCTTTAGCTAGTACTTAAAAGATATTTATTTTTTTCTCATAATATATTTATTTTAAGTAATAGGTAAAGCAAATTTAGGTTGTTCTTGCATGTTCAAAATTCTGCTGATTATATATACACTTTGCGTATTCGTGCAAGCAAACTGCTGAGCAAATGTGCCTGAGTATGTGAGTAGGTTACATACATTTAACATTATTATGCAGGAGTCTGCATAATACTGTGAAATGACAGCAAACACCCTTACCCTCTCTTTCTAATTACGGAATAACTTGGTGGAACAAAAAGAGATGGCCCACTTTCGGGGCCGGTCGTGCGAGATCGGGTGCGCGCCGTTGCACACATTACGTGTTAGAAGATGGGGTTATGCACCCAGCGAATTGCGCTGCGCTAACGGAACACAGCCGATGTGAATTTTCTCGCCCTAATACTGTTTTTGCGCACTTTTTCCGATTTTGTAACGCCGGCACTTGTGCAGCGGTTGCCATGACTGCAATTCACCTATCGGCATATTATCTGCATTTTAAAAAGCCAGGTGCACGTGTTGAATCTATGAAATTTATTTACTGGGAGAAGAGTCTTAAATAAACTAATGATAATAGGCTTTTTATAATAATTAAGTACTCAGGATTGTACCTTCCCAGGAATTGCTAGGAACCGAGGAAAACTTATACTAGTAAGTACTTGTACTTATTATCTCTTGGGGTTAATTAGATGTTGTTCTTCCGCAGATAAATAATGTTGATCAACAAATCAACGATTACCTAGGTATGTTATGTTTAAAGTTAACGATAAATACAATTTTAAGTAAATATTGAGTAATTTTAATGTTGCAAGCAATTCCGTAACAACCACATTATTATAGTACGTTAGGCAAGCCCGTGTGGGCTTAGGTAACTCGGCATAGTTCCGAGAGAGATTATACATCCTGCTTTGCGGACGAAGGCAATACCCTACCATTTGTTTCTCAATCACTTAATACGTTCACTAATGCTAACATGCGGTTTGGTAAATTTTTTACGGGTTAGGTTAGTTAGTTAATTGCTTACATAATTAAGAAAATAACATAATTTCAAAATAGCGATGTGCTATTTCCGGGAAAATTGGAACTAAGTACCTATCATCAGAGCGGTATTATTCCCAATATTCACTATCAGTTTGATAGCGTTTGCGATAAATTCGACATCGTTAATTCTATTTCGAGGCTACTTTGGGTCAGAGGTCAAATTCATTAAACGAATGCATAGATACACGCAACGAAACCAGAAGTAGATGGTATGCAACTGTTGTAATGGTCCAATCGTCAGTTAATAGAGAAAGGATGGTAACTGGCACTGTTCACAGCACCAGGTATTGCATAGTATGGTGTGTGGTAACTGGGGTCGCGACCACAGACAGACTCCCGTACGTGTTTCTGAAGTAAGGATAGTGTCCGGAGCCGGTCCGGGGCGGGCGGGCAGCGGCGCGCGCGCAGGCACCGCGCGGCTACGTAATCCCAGCAACGGCACTTCCTGAAGGTGGCGCAAGCAGTGCGCGAATGTCGGCCGAGCATTTCGCGCCACTTTCGTAATTCGTTGCGTGGTGCGACCGGCCGCCTTGCCTGGCCCGCAGGAAGTAAAAGTTCGAAGGTAAGAAAGTAGGTCTCCGCTGTAATTGGCAACGCGCCTGCATACTGATGCTTATTATATTTATATAGGTTATGATGCGGGCACCTGCGGCTGTGAACATGACACCATACGATGAAAATGTAGTTCGCAATTTTGTATTTAATTTATTCTGCAGGTCAAGACATTGGTCTGAATTGACTTTTCCAATAAAACTTATGTATTCCATTCCAAGTGACGACACACATAATTCTTTTACCTATTATTTACCTATCAAGTTATTTTGTCACGCTATTAAAGGGTCCGCGGACAGCACGTAGATATACCTACATGTATGTTACGCACGCACATTGTATGACATAATCCGCATGGACAAGGCGCAGGCGCCGCCGCCTCTGACCCAATCCGCTCGGGGCATGACGTAAGCAGCATGCCGAGCATGGAGCGAACACCGCACGAACTAGGCCGAGACTCAAGATGCGCCGAAACTGATCGTTTGCGCAATTGCTGGCTGTGCCGACGAAAATGCAGTCACTTGTGTTCTTGTCCCGACTACTTTACTTGCGTGCGTGGATGCAATCAGGATGCCACATTACGTTAGAACCTACATCCATATTCGCGGGAGACAACTTAATAAAAACTTCTATGCTGATTCTTAACTGCAAGTGTGAACTTGAGCTTAATTATCCATATTTTCTATTTCATGGTGCTTTTCTTAATTTTTTTTATTAGTTCTTCTGCTCTGTTTGCGCTTTGATTTGGTATTTCTGTTCCAATATAATTGATTCACTAATTTTTCTACTTACAAGTATTAACTTGTTAACCCTACACAATTTTATTTACATATGGTTGCGAGACCTGGGCTCTCACGAAACGCCATAGGGACAAACTAGCAAGATGCCAGAGAAGCATGGAGAGAAGCATGCTAGGTTTGAAACTAATAGACAAAGTTACAAGTAAAGACATAAGGCGCAAAACTAAATTTACAGACATATTGTCACGCATAGACCAACTCAAATGGCGGTGGACCGGTCATATGCTCCGCTGCAAGAAGGAAAAGTGGAGTAAACTGGTGACAGTATGGTACCCAAGAGGCAGCACTAGGAGCCGGGGTCGTAAAGCTATAAGATGGGAGGATGACCTAAAAATGACCTTAGGACCACTTTGGATGATAGTAGCGGCAGACAGAAAACAATGGAAAGAGTTGGAGGAGGCCTTTGCCGTAAGGCAAACCGAATTAAGAGATATTTTATAATATAAGTGCAGTTTTAGTCTTTAAATGTTCGTTCTTAAATTACTTTTATATAGTTTTATACTTTTTATTTAAAAATATATTTAAAAACTCAAAATGTACAAGTGAAAAAGATTTCGGAAATAAAGGCTTTATTATTATAATTTTTCTACGTACAAGTATTAACTTGTTAACCCTACACAATTTTATTTAAAACCGTAGTCCTTCTTTGCCTCAACTATTACCGCCCAAGTCTCTCGTCACACTCTGATCTGCTAAATCAAGGAGTGCAAAAAACGATGGAACCCATGGATTTTTTCTCCTAGTGAAATGGAGTAGATTGCAAGTGTATTCCTACATTTTCATGAAGCTTCTACTTTGCTTAAGAAGATTGTTGGAAAGTTTAATTTTGTTTAATGTCGTCGTCAGTGGACGTCCCAGGTAAATCCAATCAGTTCCAATTGCATATTCTGTTTCAGTATGATTATGATCCGGAGAGCGGCGTGCGTTAACGTTGATTTTACAAACATAAATTATCTCGGTTGCATCAAAATAGCTTGAGACTTTGCAAAATAATCGCGGAGAGGTTGCGCCAATGGCAGGAAGTCGGAGGCGCAGCGCTCATGGAGCATGGTGGGGATGACGGCGCACCTGAAGAAATTGGGCGGCGCGGCGTGCGGCGGCGTCTGCGACGCAATGGAGGAAGTGCTGCTATCTGATGAGCTTGCAACAGATCGTCCCCCACTTGCGAAATGCGCCCCGCCTCAAATCCTAGATTTAAGAATTGTACAATACGTTTCATATTCACTTGCAAATATTTATTTACATAAACGAAGTTATCAAGGTTATTATAGAGTCTAAACGAATAGATCTGTTATACCGGTGTGGGAAAATTATTGAAAAAATTATAAATCTTCCCTTGTTTTCTTCGGAATCCTTTCACAATAGAATATTAAATACTGCAAAAGGAACTTTATTATCTATGATTTTCACAGATAATGTATCATTTCATAACACGTCTACACGTTTGTCGATTCTAGTAAAGCTTATAGGGTTAAACAAATCAAACAAGAGACGTACCTTTATTGAGAGAGATCAAACAATTCGCTAACTGTTGAAACGGAACAGACCTTAGGCAAGTAATGTTCGCATGACTTGATGTTACCTATAGGCATGATCATGATAATTATGTTCAATCAAATATAATATGTACCTACTTATTAAAATTATATAGGTAGGTATAGGTACCTATTAACCCACATTAACTACGACGAATGAATGTGGATGGATACAGTGCGAGAGGAAGGCCCAAGAAAAGATGGATGGATTGTATTAAGAATGATATGAACGAGGTTGGAGTGGATGTGAGTATGACGGGAAAGCGCGATGTATGGAAGGAAAAGACATACTGCGCCGACCCCAGATAATGGGAAAAGGTAAGGCAGATGATGATGAACTACGACGGTCTTCATATTGATAATCGTCAATAATTGGTAATAAGAGTGGTTGTGTTATGTTGGGTAATTAACTTACATTTTATTTATTGTTTACATACGTTAGTGCAATTAAAAAGTTTTCGCCAATTGAAATAAAACTATTTTTCGGATTTTATCGCGTTTATTAAATTTATGTTCCCGACGTTTCCCGACGGAAAAATTGTTTTATTTCAATGTAGTATTCGCGTAAATATAAGAAAACAGTAAACGCCAAATTATTATTCATAAAATGTTCCCGGACATAGTTACATTTACTTTTATTAAGTTCTTACTCATTTAACCTTTACCTAATTACTTACCTTTAAATACTGCAATTACGTAGTTACCTTACCAACTGATATATAAATATCAGAAAAATTAAACTTAAGTACCTACCGAATGTATTAATTAGCATCAAATACGATTTGTGCTGAAATAGGAAGGACCTATTTACTTCATTTAAATATATGACAATAACTTATCATATACCTACTTAAGACAGTATTACAATAATTGTAACACTGATGTTATAGATGTAATTACAGTATCTACTGAACCAAAAAGCCTCTTCCACGATGGGGGCTACAGCGAAGGAAACTTGGACCGGCCTCAAAGGCAGCCGGAAACCGGAAGCGCGGTAAGGGTTAGAGCGGAGACGACGCCCGTTTCCGGCGGAAGTGCGGCGCCAGGAAGGTGGGTGGATAGAGAGAAGATAAACAAACTGACGCCATATTGGCGGACTTCAATCGATAAATCCGTTCGGATTTGCATGTTTGTTACGTACGACTTCCGTATCCTGTTTACTTTCAACATTTCAGTTGCGAACAAAACGCCGATCACAGGAAACCCTGAATATGTACCTACTTTTCTATTTTGTTCTACTTGGATTGAGTCGTAGCTTATTTAATGGATGACTGTTGTAAGCGAAGGATTTCGGGCACAGTTTGTGGAACCAAGACTGTTTTGATGGTATATGTAAATAAATGAAATCTATATAGATACCTCTTCAGGTAGATATTCGTTTTCGTCCATTTTGTTGTCTCTACATCTTTAAGTTCATGACGTTGTTAACTCTACGCTTGAAGAACCCGCCCACTCTGATCATTCAGAGAAAAAAACAGACTTAAGAAGGAGTCCAAAAGATTCCGAGACTCATACATTCACGCTCTACCAATTAACAGGACTCGGTGTGATAGTAGAGCCGCTTGAAGTTAATTATTTATATAAATGAAAAATAAATAAAACCGATTCGATAAGCCCTTAGGATATTGTTGAGATCTTTTACGACCAATAAACTAGACTGCTGAAGTGGTGATCATAATTGCTAGACAGCTAATGAGTATATCTGTGGCGCCAACATGTTTTACCAACGCTTAGTACCTGCTAAGTGCTACCTACCTATTAGGAAATTACGTCGGCGATTATTATGTTCTCTTTCGCACGTATAGATGTGTCTCAATTATTATTATCTAGTATCTTTATAATATATAACACAGTTTTGCATAGGTATTTATTCATCGACATACCAAGCGCCGCGTCGCGGAGAATGATTCATCTCTATTTTCGGAGACAACATAATTTAACCGTAACCGGCCAATTAGGCTTCCTTGCGGTAAGGGGCCAATTATTGTCTTTCCGTTAATTTTCACTTGTCTGTATTTACTTCCTTGATTTTAACTCCACGTTTTCCTCAACGCATTTATGAACGTAGTTAGTTTAATTTTAAGTTAAAATCCTTATAGCGTAAAGTTGCTATTAATGATGCATTATTGCGTATTTTAATTGTTTCTGTTCCATAAAAGTTAATTTTAACCATTATATAAAGAACATGAATGATGACACTACAATTAGTTTTAATTTAGTTTAGCCAAGTTTAGTTGGTGTGCAAACAGAATTAGCGCTACACATTTGACGCGCTATACCGTGTGTGTAGGTCCCTATTTATTTATTAAACTACGTTCTCTGTTTAATCAACTCTCATCGATTCTCGGAAGCGGATATACTTAGATAGTTATTTTGTACTGAACGTTTCATGCCAATACGACTTTGCAATGTGAGTAATAGATCAAGATTGTTTTGTAAGTAGGAACACTGATAATTTTTTATCAATAAAAATTGTGACAAGATTGTTGGTTTCGCAATGATTGCTTATCTTTATCACTGACATCACTCATACTTAGGTATGTACCTACTCTTTTGGCATAGAAAGCTTGTTAAATCGTTTTTTTAATACTTATATAAAACTTCTGGTGCCTGTCACCAACGGGTGACAGTTTCCTCAGGCGTGGCCTGAAAATCATTGGTCCTGGATTTATGTTTTATACTATATTGGGAATTCGGACGTATAAGCAAGCATCTTTGCGTGACAACGGAGAACTTCTTACCACATTCAGGAAATAGTTGTTTTTTTATGGGACTCGTCCCACCACTTTTACTACTGCAAGCCAGGATCGACAGTGGTGTCCAATACTGATGCCGCTGAGTTTTAACCCCAACGAGTCCCGGGGAAAAGCATAATTGCCTTGAAATCTGCCTGAATTTAACTGAAACCTACTCCTAGGTAACTCGTTGAAAGAAAATTATCCACTTCCAGTTTTTAGTTTTTATAGTTGAAAGATACCTATAACAAATAAAAAACAATGCTGTCTAGGGACGCCCGAAGGATGCAGAGCTTTATAGTACTATAAAGCGTAGGGCGATGCAGCTGCCACTCTGTATACCTATATATATCGTGTAACTCTACTGACGTCACCGTGTAACGCTACTGACGCTTAGCACGGATAGAGTGGCCGCGCGGCAAGCGCCCCGAACGTCCGCATAGAAGCTTGGCTTCAACAAAATCTGCAATAGTTGCAGTCGTTGATACTCTTAATTTTGCAGAAAGAAGCACCACAATCGACAGGCTTATCAGCACAATCTATTTAAATAAACTGTCGAACAATACACGTAGGTATGTAGGCACCTACAGAGTGGTCTCCGGCACGAGGAAGGAAACAAGTTAAGTTGATATTTGGCGTCGCGCTGCCAACCGGTTCCGCAAGTGTTATTCTGAAAACGAGATGACTCTGGACTTTCCGATCACACATTATTTTTACATACTCATTTTTTTTTTGTCTCGTCTGTATGTGGAGGACCACAACAGCTTTTTACCGACGGACGTAGCGAAGGTCACACGGAACTTGACTTTGGATTGGCGAGAATTATACCTATTTGCTTGGAGTTACGACGGAAGTAATAAAAACGCGCTTAGTTTAATTGACATGGTAATGTCTGTATCTTTTTGAGATATTCTAAACCCTATCTGTAATTTATTTGAAATAATTAACTATAAACAGATAACAAATGACTACTTAATTTAAGAAGATACCTTTTATTTATTTGGATATATTTTACTTGTAACTAGTAGGTAAGTTTTATATGAAACCTAATCGACTTTGTATTACAATAGATAATACGAAACCTTCGATATAAATTACGCCCCAATTAAGTACTCTTTATAATATCAGCTAGCTACCAGTGAAAGTCCCGTCAAAATCGGTCCAGCCTTTTCGGAGATTAGCCGGAACAACAAACAGACCATGCAATAGACAGACGGAGAAAATTTCAAAAATGTTTTTTATTGTATTTACCTATTTAATACAGCGAAGATGCTAGATACTAATACCACTTTATTAAAATTTAATTTATAAAGCACCTTCCTACCTACCTTCTAAGTGCCTTCTCTTATGCCTGATCATTTAACAAGTGAAGCATAATACCTATATCCTGAAATGTTTACCGCACTTTTAAAGGAATATAAATTAGCAGGATACTCCGATGAGTGGGTAGATAAACATGTCGTCGTCTTATTCTCATCTCATTAATATGCAGATGAAGTTGTTATGAATATGTATGCCCAGCGAGAGGAGGCCTCGGCGACCGCTCTAGAGGTCAATGTCAGCCGAACGATACGACCACTAACTGTGGGACCTTTACAAACAATTTAAACGTTCCCTTCCCCGTTACAGTTTATAGAACACAATACGAGGCATGAGAGTTCAAAATAAATTGGTGTTATGTAGATAGACTACCGGTTCCGATTCGAGTAAGTAAGTAGTTGGTACCTACACGAAAAGTTGTCATAGGTAGGTACTTACCTACTCATAGAATGAGTAGCGCTAATGGTTTGCTGATATATTTGCATGTCGTGAGAGACTTACTACATCGCTTTATCATCGGTGATCAGCATTTACGTACTCATGAAAATCGTACCTTTTTCATCCTCTATATTGCGTTATTTTTTTCCTTTGGCTGCTCATTTACCTACTGTATCGCGTTTAGGTCGTTCAGTCTACAATCGATTAGGAACCGAAGGTGAATGAATCCGTTTGTCTTGATTAACTTTCACGAGTGCTATTTTTTTCTATCCCGAATCTAATCGGTAACCTTTAACATCGCAGACGATACTAAAAGCCTTCCTCCTTTCAAAATATACAAAAACATCGTATCTATTAAATAGTTTTAATATTAGAACTAGTTACCGAACAGGAATTGTTGTATAAAAAAAAAATGCTAGCAACTACTTCGATAGCAAGCTAGGAAATTAGGAACTAATTATATGTTTTTGCACAGAAAAAAAACCACAAAGACTCGAGTGAATAGTGTTTAAAACAGGTAGGTAGGTACTTTATAGTGTTTGACAAAACCTAAGCTTAAAAAGACCGTACCTAAGAAGGTAGGTAGTAAGTTTTTCGTGCGAGAAACAACACGACAATTTTGCAATTAGGTTAACCCTACAGATGAATATATTCCACGTTTAAAAACTGAAGCTATGCAAGTGATTGGTCACGACTGGTAGTAAATGGTGTGGAGAGCAAGGGGCATGCGCACGCGGCGTGACAGCTCACTCGTCCAATTGGTTGAGATTGCGCGTTTCCGTCGCGGCGCTTCCGGCCGATAACAGCAAGACCGCCGAAGTGCCGGACTTACAACGACGGTCAACGGACTTACTGAATACTCGATATTATAGCCACCTACTTAGGCGCTCGTTATGCTATTTAGACCGGACAGCCTACATCGGAAGTTTTAATCGAAACACTGACAAGACGGATTTCTATTGCAGTAGGTAGTCGTGAACAATTCGTTAGTTTAATGGTAGGTATTTATAACCAAACCTGATATGAACGTCGGTGGGCATCATAATCTCTAAAATAGAAAAAAAATATACTGGGTTTATAACTATATGTTGATGAATTAATTATGTGTATGCTATGGTATACCTATCTAACACGTGTTAAATTTAAATATCTATAAAAGTATTAGGTAAGTGACTTTACGGAAGCATACCTACGCGAATATTATCGAAGATAGGTGTATGAAAGATAGTATATCTGAAAACACTGTAAAGATAACTAATAATTTTGTGAGTAACATTTCTAAATAGTAACAGTATCTCTATGTTTTGCCAAGTGTCTGCTTTGATATCGTATTTCTCATAAACATTGCAAAATTTTCAATGAAACTTAGGTATCAGGAACATTGCATCACGGTCCAGAACTCTCTTGAACGGTCCGTTAATAAACGTAGTGGCACCAAACGTTTTCGCTTCAACGAAACTTGTTCAGTCCAAATAATCGTTAGTAACGGCGATATAAGTAGATGCTGGATATAAAAAAGTGTAACGATTTTTAGAATCATCGCTTTTTATATGCCAAACAAATTGCATTGTGTTATCTAATAGAACAATCCATTGTAACAAACGCTGTTCTTCAACCATTTTATTTGTAGGCGTCAATGTGACAGCAAGTAGGTATCATACTTTGATTGACGTTCATACATTCATAGGAAGTACAGCAGTCTGTACTTCCTATGAATATATGAAAGACAATTGGATTATGAACAAACATCCTACTTTTACGTTAGCAGAATAACTTGCTGTTTCTTATCGTATATCGGTAAATTGCAACAAAACAAAGGCAAAAACAGATTGCATTTTACTCTGGACCTCTTTTATCACGCCATGTCATTATTGCCACTAATGTTCCTTAATTGTAATACCACATAGCTGCGTTTCGTACGATAAGTAAGAGGGCTGAAAGAACAATCCTCCTTTCATGTCGGCAACGAGCGACCATGCCTTTGGCATTGCAAGCGCCTATGGCCTACGGTACTGCTTTACATCAGGCGATTCGTGCGATTGATAGCCAACTTTGTTGTACAAAAAAATATAAGGATACGAACTGAGATGTGCCACTTCTGAGTAAATCTCATATAATCATCATCATCAATCATCAATCAGTCCATACCAGCTATTATGTTCTCCCGCTTTGCACCGGAGGGAAGTGGAAACTTTTTCTTCAGACTCCTCTCCGATTAAATTCGTGCGGGTTCCAAGACAATTTAACTTTTCCCCGGGACTCGTCGAGGGTCAAACCTTGACGTCATTATTGGTCACCATTGTCTATCCTGGTTTACAGGAGTAACAGTGGTGGGAGTGTGTGGCGGGACCAGTCCCAAAAGAAAAACCTAATAACCGACTGCAAGACCCATTGTTATTTAAGCGAAGTTCCGAACACTAGTCGTACGGCTTGGACACCCTACATAAAGGAAATAGCTGAGAGTGTCGAGGCGCGGGCGAGCACAGCGAGCGGAAGTTGCGACCGTTCCCACGGACATTCATCCGTTACTTCACCTCGGCCCCTCTCCGATGCACACCTCGATAGATACCCTACTGCTTTCTTAGAAGTCAGAACAGTCCCGGTCCATTTGTTTCTAGAGCTTGGTGATTTTTTATTTTAACCTACTCTCTGATAAAGGACGAAGTATTTAATCAAAGCCAGTACCACCTTGGCCCTGAAAGGGAGACAGTTAGAATATACTTTGGTTGAGTAGTTGCGATTATCGTTTGAATGTAACTGAAAAGCTGAATACACTTATATATTAAAACAACAAAAACATTTCTCTTAGAGCACCAATACCTACCTTATTAAAAAAATACAGGTAAGCGCAAGAATACACTTTTGCTGCTGATTGTGCACAAGTTAATGATATCAGCTGTTATTAAGTACCTATTTTCTTGTACTCAACTAAAATTTTGATATTTATTTAGCATGTGATGATACAAGTTCTTTCGTCAAAGATATGAGTGGAAGATGGTGGAATCCGCTGCAGAGCAGTAATTACTCGTATAAGGGCGTTATTCCTTCGACGCTTTTAGGACCAACGGATATAGAACAAATTGAAGCCGACCAAGACGGAGAAGAACTGAAACTTTCCTCATTGAGACTGGAGTTTAAACATAAACTTTACTTTCCTTAATTGTTTTATGTGTAAGTATAATAAATATAACCTCACGGTGATTCAGCTAGCTCACAGTAACATTACTACCTACCTCGCAGGGGAAATTAGATAAAATGATTGAGAATATAAATAGCAACACTAATTACACATTTCCCGGTATCTAACCGGCGATATAACACATGGGAGAGGCTTACTCGGAAGTCGGAATGTTGAACGGGGTCATTATCATCAATCAAACCGATCGAGACAACACAAGGGTACCTGACAAACTAAATCTTATCTGATAATAGTCGCTATTCTGAGAAAGCTGAAATGATGAGCCTATTCATTAACACTGCACATCACAGGAAATATTAAATCACTTAAATGCTTCAATAAAATTACCTCAGCAACTAACGGCCAGTTTCTTTATGAACAACTAATGTAAACGCGATAGCTAAAATTATGTAGAAAAGAAGCATTTTTTTAAAATGTTACAACGTCGGGAAACAATCGTGCGACCTGCTTGATGTTAAGCAGTTACCGTAGCCTAAGTATCTATATAGATGCTTGCAATACCAATGGCGTTGCTCGCACGTTGCCCACCTAAAGTGGAGTGGGACAGGGAGAACGGAAGGGTGGGATGGGCCCTCTCACTCATCGTACGAAACGCAGCTATAATAGTTACTTTACGCCGATTTTCTATGACAGGGCGGTACTACCTCGGTGGAGCCAGCCTGTATATGATAATTTTACTTTTTAAAATTACATTTACTGTTACAGACAACAAATAAACTGGCCGTAAGAGAATGACTGCTTAATAGGTAAGTTCTGTAATCAGAGTAGGTACGTACATGAAATGTGTTCCTAGTTTCCCACCTCCAGACTTCATAATAACAATCGCGGATAATCCGACTCGTGTTTACAATGCCGAGACCCGAATAGAATCGATGTCTTTGTCCAGTAAATACCGGCGCTAACGTCGCACTCGCGTAGGTCCGTCTGATCTCATTGTTTAGTCTACACGTGAACACCGCTTTTAATTCCTAACTAAACTGATTACAACGCTATACCTACTCACGAATATATATATATATATATATATCGGATATAGGTTTAATCCGGGTGATGTTATAATTGCAGGCCGCGCGTTGATTTGGATAACCGGTCAACAAGAAGCAATACGAAAATGAAAAGATTAAGAGAAAAGGACATAATTTGTATTTAATATTTAAGTTGTAAACATGTAGACTTCGAGATAAATAAACAAATTTTCATTTTCATCCATATTTCTATTAATATGTAATTAAATTAAGTAGCGAGCCTGGCGGAGAATGACTTCAACTCGAACATTATTGCCATTACGTATCGTTTCTCGTTGGTCGTACTTACTATATTTTTCGCAGATGATAAAGTCTGTTCCAGCTATTTCCATTACTATTATCGCCAGGTGCCATTCAAGATATCGTGCATTATTAAGACCTTATTGCGACATACTTAAAGTTCATCAAAGTAGAAAAAAATGTATCTTTACTCAGGTACTTACAATCAGTGTAGTTTAATCAAAGTGAATCATAATGTTATACCAAATGGTCGGTTGGTAGGTGCGGTGTCGTGTCGTGATCGTACAAGTGGACCGGATCTCCGGGCTGTGCGTCGGGCCGCCGGAAGTGCGCAAGACTTCCGCTCCCTCGGGAGTCGCCGTCACGCGTGGCGGCGCCCGCGCAACTGTGTCTTGCCAACGGCTTTCACGACACCACCATATATTACCAATCGTGCTGGAAATAATAAATATATACTTACCTATCCTTTAATCTAATACCGCTCGTTATTGCCTGCTTTTACCGGTAAGGCGAATTAATTAATGCCTTAAAGCAATGGCGCAGCGACGGCGATTTATAAAAAAAATACGGCCACCACCGTCATAATAATATGTTTATAGGGTGTTTGGTGTGCTTGGTCGAAATCGCTGTCGCAACGCATTCGCCTTAACGTGCTAATATAAAAATTTACCTCATCAGAAGTAAGTAGGTACTAAGTACTTAGGTGTACCTTAGATCAGGTAGAAGTACACTGATCCTTATTGCTCGGAATTTGTTCGAGCTAATGCAACAAGATACCTATGCATACTATCTAGTGTACTACTAAACTGTTGAATATACATCTCTACGTTATTTGGCCTTCGTTCACAGGTTCGTTTACTGTTATATACTTACGATCGCAATTTTTTTTCTAAAAATATGTTATTTAGAAAAGAGATGGCTATTTTAGAACGTTTTCCAAAAAGCTCCAAAGAGTTTTGTAACGTTTACTTGAACGCAGATCTTGGAAAAAATCTTGAGTTTTGTCTGTGATGTTTGAACCTGCTTTGTCATTTTACCCATAGTATTGTATTCTCTTTGGTATTCTCTTTGATTTTACCTGTTAAAATAACCAAACTTAGTTTAAATTCGGTATTTTTTTGCCAATATCGTTTCAAACGGACGGCTAACGAGCATTTGTAAATTGAATAAATTAGTTAAGTTTTGTTTAACCAAAATTGGGAGGGAGGTTAACCTACCTAATGTCTAGTAAAAATGAGATTCTTGAAGAAGAGCCCTTAAGTTTGTTACCACCTCTAATCATCAATAACCCACGAAAGAAAATCCTATCGAAAGAGGTAGGTACCTCAGTGCGGTCAGTGTTTTAGGGGCGTCAAAAATAGGACTTAGAAAATGTTCTACCAAAAACAACGCCTAATCACACCTTCAGGTTCCGGTGGGATGTGGGTGTATCAGAGTGGAAGTGGAGGAAAAGGACACGGGTGGAATTAAAACCTAAATACCTATAGCAATAAAGAGAATAATTAAATACTGCAGATGACTAATTTACACTACATATGCCTACTAAATTATTATTTCCAAGAGAATACAATATGGTTGATAAACTGTCATAGGTAGTGGACTTGGTCAGCAAAATCTACTGATGGGTGCTGAGAATGGGTCATCATAAACAAACAACCTTTCTGGGTGGAAGTTTTCATGATCCAGTTAGCGGACGACAAGGCCCTTTGATAAAAAGATTACCTTTTTGGATCTTTACAGATTTCTACAAATGCAATTAGATTGCACCCGACAGTGAGATCGGATCCTGATGCCCCGCTGGTGTACTACCCTCCCGAAAAGCCGCAGGCTCCATTGCCCGTCCATCCAGTGGTGTTAACTTGGTCTCCTGATTACTTATGTTTCCAATTAGACGAAGAACCCATGGCGGCGAAACTGTCGTAAGCGATTCTAAATTGCCAGGGTTTTTTTATTTTTTTTCCTTTCTAAATAAGTAGGTACGGTCAGCAACATAAATAGCTGAACGTTCTTAACTTTTTAAATCGGTAATTTGAAGGTTCAGTAAACATTAGCGAAACTAAATATTAGCGATATATTTCAATATTGTTTAAATCAAGAAAAATATTAGCAAGATAAAAGCAAAAGTGTGTAAACGATTTGGAAAACAGAGAATGTTCAGATACATACATGTCACAGACTGTACCTACCTATTTAATTTTATGAATGATTATATTTTACCCCCTCGCTGTATCCGTGCCTGAGAAGAAAATTGAAATACCACCCACACCTTTCACTCTGGACTCTGCTTTTTTAATCATAATCATTCTTCAAGTTATAATTGCTTGTTAAAATTATAACAGGGTCTGGAATCGCTGCCCACGTCCTATCTACATGCATTGCTGTGGACTGTGGAACGACAGGGCACGACTCGGAGCCAGCTGGAGCTGCTATCCTCGAACCAGGTTCTGGCTGGTCCCAGGCTTGAAGGCCGAGATATCCATCCGAGCCACTCCCCGCCATACAACACCGCCCGTGCCCTGGGCAATAAGCGCGATGCAAATTGCCACGCAACACTTGAGAGACCATGTCACAGCATATTACTCGGTACCGATTAGGGTGAAATTTCTAAAATACAAACCGCCGTGCATCGGTGAGGCGGAATAATTTTTATAATTTTAAATCTAATAATCTAGAAATGTAATTATTTGAAAAAATCAAGTACCATTCTGAGTACCTATTTCAGGGCTTTTTGATATCGTAAGTATCTACCTAACTCATACATATTATTATGATGCAAAAGGCTAGGTGATAGACAAACAATTTTAGGTGAAATAAATTTAGTTAGTGGAACCGGGGACATAATAATCTGGGTTTCAATTGACCGCAGTTTGCTATTTTGACATTTTATAGTGTGTTCTTGTTTTGTGCAAGTGCCTACTTACTATAGAAAATGTATTTCTAACTTAAGTATGTTCAATCAAAACAAATAAGTATTATTTTATTTTTCACAGAACTGAGTTTTGTTTCTGAATTGACTGCATTGACTTTCAAACTTGACTTACCTAGACGAGACAAAAACGTAAAAGTAAAAAGTAGGTAGGTACGTCTGTATATTAATTATTACCTAGGTCCGCTATTATTTCTTGAATTCGGCTATTTTTTAATGCAGCATCCACCATTGTAACTAGGTACCTATCATTAAGACCTCTCTACGTTGTGGAAGATAAAATTGTTCTCGCTTGTATACCTTGCTTTACCGGGGAAGACCTATAAGCAGCAAGGTACGTATTTCTTAAGAATTTCCTTGTTTAGTTAATAATCAACTATTCAATCTGTTTCCTCAAGGCTGACGTCAACCTCTAAAGATCGTCGCACGACTTGGAATAGCAATCAAAACGAATCAAGCCTCGGCGGCGCGTTGCGCCCGTGCTCATGTGGTGACGGGGCATGCGGTCGGAACCACAGATATAGATTTACATAGATAGCGCAAATGCATGTACTTCGCGTGTCCGAACCCCGACCAAGCGTCAAGGTTTGGTCGCCGCTAACTTGTGAGCGAGCGGGACCACAGAAATAAAAAATATGAGTATGAGCGAGATAATCACGCGAGAGAATCGTAGCGGGCGGAGGGGCATCGGCGGCATCGGTGTCTTTGAATCGGTTTGGATTTCCCGTCACTAAATTTCGGCTGTGACGTCACAGTAGGTGTTAAAAATTCATTAAAAATTCGGCACGCTTGGTTTCAATACAAATCGTGATACTTGCGTTAACTATGTAAATCTATATCTGGTATCTAACTATCTAACTATGTAAATCTATATCTGGTCGGAACGGTGCGCCCGCGCATGGGTGTTATATTAGGCCTAATAATCTCGTCGGTGACTCATTGTCTTTGTCCTCAAAGTAGGCCTAAACTCTGATGCAAGACTTCGGTGAACACACCATGAAAACGCTCGCGTTTCTTTGGTGATTTCATACTACTGAACAGACGCCTTATTTTTAAACGCCCGATGGAATACGTGGGAGTCGGTCGGGGCGATCCTGCCCGTTTTTGCTTCCGAAGTAGAGAAACGGATTATAAAAATACCTGTGCGAACGCACGCGAATTCCAGCGCGTGCCACGTAATAAACACACCCGAATTGCAAATCCCCAAAGCTATTTTTCTCGCAAACATGTAATACTGGTTTGTTATACAGTCTGTTTCATAAGTCCGAAGTGGTATAGATGAGTATCGGGTATTAATTAAATGGTATAGGTACAAATTTCATAGAAATTAAAAAAAAACCTTTTCAATATATTTTTTCAAGTCAATAAGTAAAAAGTAAATAATAGTCATCGCAAGTACTATGCAAACTCTTCACAAATGTTTCGTGAATTGTAGTGTTGCGGTCTTAGAACACATCCAAGGGCTTATAAGACAGTGTAACCTGAATTTACGAGTGTAAACTCAGGTTACACTGTCTTATAAGCCCTTGGATGTGTTCTAAGACCGCAACATGAAAGTTGTGACCAATATTCAATGGCACATTACTCGGAAAATATTACATCTGTATAGTCAATAGATAATTCGTTATTTCGGGCTTTTGAATCACCCTGAATAGACGTATTATACGTACGTATTAATGAAATACCGAGTCGCAAATTAATATAACTATTTTGTTGTTATCTTGATTGTCCTCTGGATAAATTCATTTGTATAGTGCCCATGAGCCGCAATGGCGCCAGAAATAGATTTTACGAGTGCGTGCGCCGCGATATTTACGTGTGTTTACACTTCAGACGATTTTATAGGCTCAACGACACCGTCATGTGCCTTATTAAGATATAAGGAGCACTTTGGCATCGTTGCGTAACCGTCTGGCTGAAGTACAGCGAGCGATTCGGGTATCTTTATTACTGGAAGTGTCTTCGAATTGTACCGATTGGCAAACCTGTCGGACCGGCGGGGAATTAACGGTACATTTGTTCAGAAATAATTATTTTTTGCAGTGTGAAGTACTCATTTAACAGAGGGATAAGTATTTATAACATGCCATGGTTAAGTAATTAACCTGCAAATTGTGATTGTATCTGTCTTCAGACCTAGCCGATTGGCATGCGGCACGGAATGTGCACTAGACTTACGAGAGGTTTTTTTTTTAGATTGATTTTATCTATGAACATGTTCTGCCACTTCTACCCCGTCATAATGGCCGGAGACCTTGTTTTGTTACTTTTACCGAGTATATAATAATTATTATACCTTGGGCAGATTCTGCAGTTAGGTAAAAACAATTTTGAGAAGGAGGCCAAGAGGAGGATCCAGCTAGGCTGGGCAGCGTTTGGGAAACTACGTCGAGTCTTCTCGTCGTCCATACCGCAATGCTTGAAAACGAAAGTTTTCAATCAGTGCGTCCTACCCGTCATGACCTACGGAGCCGAGACGTGGACACTCACGGTAGGGCTGGTCCACCAGTTTAAGGTCGCTCAGCGAGCTATGGAGAGAGCTATGCTCGGAGTTTCTCTGAAGGATAGGATTCGCAATGAATACATCCGACAGAGAACCAAAGTTATCGACATAGCTCAAAGAATTAGCAAGCTGAAGTGGCAGTGGGCTGGCCATATCTCGCGAAGAACCGACAACCGCTGGGGTAAACGTGTTCTTGAGTGGAGACCTCGACTCGGCAAGCGTAGTGTAGGACGCCCTCCAACCAGGTGGGATGACGACCTGCGAAAGACTGCAGGCAGATGCTGGATGCGGCAAGCTGAGGACAGGGCGCTATGGCGCTCATTAGGGGAGGCCTATGTCCAGCAGTGGACAATTATAGGCTGATGATGATGATGATGATGATAATAATTATGGCATAATTATAGTAAGTAGATTATCTTCGTTGTTTTTTACACAGGTAACAAAGTCGGCTAGCAAGCGTGCGAACCGCTCCGCCTGATGATAAGCAGTCACCGCAGCCTATAGATGTTAGCGATATCAAAGGCATTGCTCGGACGTTGCCGACCTCAAGGGGAGTGGGACAGAGGGAAGGGAAGGGAGGGTTAATTGGGCTTCCGGCTCTCTCACTCACCGTACGAAACGCAGCTACAATAACTACATTACGCCAATGTTAAGGTGGTGATACCCTGGTTGAGACAGGCAGAATTTGAGCGGAAGTACCGCGTTTTTAATTTTATATTCTGTAGAATAGTATAAGTACTTAATTAATCTCCTGCTTCTTTAATAGGTATTTCTGCCACCCAGTTTAATAGGTATTTCGCCAGTGTCAAGTAACAAATAGCAATAACAATCTATATATATAATCTAATAATACAATACAAAAATGTGACCGTCCACTTTGGAAAACCAACATGGAGTCCTCACTTAATTAATCAAAAACAAACATACAGACGAAAATAGAACCGCCCCCTTTTTGGAAGTCTGTTACAAATATTAGCACTAGGTACCTAGTAGGTACATTTAGCATATTATTAGCACATGTACCTAAAAGCTCGCATCCAATCTAGTATCCAATCCATATAAACCGGTGAACTTGTCAGACGTCGTCTGTCGGCGGACAATCAGTTGGTTCAGCCATAAGGCTTCCGGGTACTGATTGAAGTTGATTGATATTGATTCCTATCACGGGCGACCGTCCCGCCCCACGGAACGACGACTATTCACTAAACTTATACGGCAGCTTGTATTATTTCCTACGTGCACAGTGCAAAAAGGTCCTTGTTTCTTTATTTTGTCTAGTTTTGGCAGAAACGATCTTCGATGAAACTTCCAAAGTCTTTTTTCACGGATAAATTTTATGACAACGTTAAATCGTGGCGATTTCTTTGAAATACCGACATCTCACCTATTCAACTATGTTCAAAGACATTTTATTATTGTTGAGGACACGACGCCTCTTTACTAATATAATAAAAAAGATTTTAACAATTTAATTTCACCGTTGCTTGTGATCTTCTATTCGGAACACAAATTATCGACTCGGTTTGATCCCACGCCCAAAATAAAATATCATATTTCCTGTGTTAGACGACCGAGCTTCACTATTGGAGTGTCTTTTTTCTTCAGGGTACAAAGTTTTTTAAGGAAATGCATCGCACATGTTTGTTCAACATACGCGACGTCTTCTTTACAAGTATTTTTTTGTCGTCTGTTAGCTCTAAACGTGATGGAGCTTTGAACTTATTTATAACACGACACAATTATGATGTGTCGTAGATATTTGAACTCACAAGTATACATAAGTAAAGAAAAATAGGTGGCAGGTTACATCTTCAAATTACGAAGAAATGTTTTGTATTGTATCACTCAAACACTATTTCAATTTTGTTACAAAATAGGTAGGCACACATTTTATGTAAGAACACTGCAAGCAGTCTTCTTAAGCCTATATAATCATCTACCCATCCTACAAGATTGTTTAGTACAGTAGTGTGGTGTTTAGGAACAATACAATTTTAAAATGGAGAACCTTGAATCCGCCTAAAGTTAAAATTGTCATTCGGCTCCAAGGCCGGTCATGAAACATACTACGCGTTTCGCTGTGACATCACAATGGTTGATTGTCTGTCAGTGGTAGTACCCAGATAGGTATAACAATTTTCTATTGCCGTTAGACGACATCCAAAGCGTGCGCGTGCGCATTTAGCGGTGGAGGTGTATTACAGGTGTTGCGCCGCTTCTCACGCCCGGTTCCGTGCGGCTTGCATAACGGCCTGCGCCCGCGCGGCACACGTAACGCGCCGTAACACCGCGCATTATGCATGTAGGGCGCATGTCGACGACACCACGCGGTAGGCCTCACAATAGTCACCTCACCGATTTTGTACTGCTATTTCCTAATGACGCTACTTATGTAGGTAAATAGGCTTCGTTTGCCCAATATTTTGTGAAACAATTTTAATTCATCTGTAATTAAGAAGTAGGTAACTAGCTAAGTAGCCCTCAACTTTTTAAATTCCTCCACCAATTGCCAAATGCCAATATGATTTTACACAGGTTGTCGCCCACACCTGGCAAATTAAGCTGCCAGTCACGAAGCTGATGATGATGATAATCGAAAATCCTCTTTATCTTGCCTTTTAAATGTAGGCTGCCTTTTGTGGCACTACCACAAAAGCCTGCCCACGTCTAACGTTACCGATGAAGATGACATGCGCACGAGACAACGCAGATCGCCCCGTCAGATACGTGCTCGCATCTCGCCTCCGTCAACAAAAGATCATATTCCGCAAGAGGCATCAAATGCACCCATTTTACGGAAGCGGTGGCGCCAGCTGCCTGTAAGTATCGAATGCCACGCAGATAATAAAGGATTCCTTATTAAGAAAAACACGAGCGAGTTCTACTTCAAAATGTTTTCACGCTAAATCGAACCGAGACAGTGGAAGCTTGTAATCCACACCGACGTCGCATTGAATGATCGCTTTGAGATTTTCTTTAGCTCTCTTTTCATGCGTTGCTGACGATGCTTTGCAGTTAGTGTCAAGTATCAGACAAGTACTACAGAGATCTATCTTGAATTTTATTGGCTTTGTTGAGAATATGAAATGCCAGTCATATCGCACTCGGAATTGCACTAGTCTTTGGGTTCATTTCGTTAGTAGCCGGTGAATGCCTCTAGAGAACTTAATAGAGACGCCAGTTATTTTGACATTCCATCTTCTTATACACAAGATGCTATTTATATACTAGCTGTGCCCCGCGACTCCGTCCGCGTGAAATGTGGACTACCCTTAACATTTAGGGGTACGAAAAATAGATAATAGCCGATTCTCAGACCTACCCGATATGCACATAAAATTTCATGAAAAGCGGTCGAGCCGTTTCGGTGGAGTATGGTACATTGTGACACGAGAACTTTATATATAAGATTAATTTACTGTACACAATTCGCAGTTCACACGGATATTTACGTCTACATTTTTACGTAGGTATCTATATATTTTCGGCCTAATGCCAGTTGAAAGTTGGGCCGGAAGTTCCGCGACCGGAAAAGGGGGCGGACGGGGAGGTAGCTGGAGGCAGCATCCGGCGACGTCCTTGCCTTTCCGGGATTTTACTTCCGATTCACTATCGGTATGGATGTTTGTGTTGCGCAATGGGGAATAAAAATATCACTTTTATATATATGTTTGATTGTTAAAGTGTAATACGATTAAATCGACACGATTAGTAAATATTTTTAATATTATGAAGTTAATTACCTAGGAAAATAAATATCATTATTGATGCAATATAAATCTAACACAAATGGACGCAGTTTTGCAAATTGGAAAAAATCTTGAACAATTAACGCAAGGTTGGTTTTAGTCTACAGCAGTGCATGAGGTTGATTCCGTTGTGCAAAACGATATCCGAATAAAAAACACAAGAACCAATAGTTTCTGTCAGCTTACACACTCGCGTGTGGCAGAAGCAGTGATGTCCCTGTTCCTTTTTGTCGGCATTGTAAGTCGACGCGTACACGTGTAGGTATGTGATTGAATGCAGTCAGTAGAATGCGGTGTTATATTCTCTTTGTAGGTGGATACGATTTGTCCGCCGCCGGGACTCCCGGCGCGCGGAGCTGTCGCCGCGTGAGGCCTGTCGCTTTGAACTCTACATAGTATGTGGAAATTATGGTATTTCCACTATTTGACACTTAGGTAGGTAAATTAGAGTTGATAATTAAGTGTATTAGATAAAGTAGATGACTTAATTAAAAATAAGTAATTAAGAAGACAAATTGCGAACGTGAGAACATCTTTAAGTAAGTAAACACACGTTTTATTGATAACGCATTATTAATTAAATGTACTTAAAATATTAATATCGTCAGACGAACACACTAACTGTATAGTCACAAAATAACCAACGCTTGTACTATGGGTATCGTACAATGGACTGGGGGCGATCCAAGAGACACCCAGACCAGGGCAAATTACGAAAAGGGCATTTCCGAAAATTACCCTGACGGGAATCGAACCCGCAACCACCCGGTGTAGTGAGCCGAGCGGCCTACGCTCGAACCACTGCGCCAAGCGGTCGTCAAATTATAATTACCGATTTTCTTTAAGTAAGTAATAAATTTAACTGCTAACTGGCTCACCGCTCGTAATAATTGAGAAGTATTGCAAGTATAAGTAAGTATAATATTCGTAAATATTTGATGAAGCTTCGGTTTGTTTACTATCTCATGTGGCTACAATATTTCGCTAATAAAACAATATTTTATGAGTACTTAACATAAGCCGTGCGTATAACGGGATCTGCGTGTTTCGGTAGTGTAGAGCATGCAACGCTTTGTCGTAAGCGAGCGCAGGCCAGCCAACACTCGAGTTTCATAAGGACCGCTGCGGGAGAGCGCGTGCGCCGAGCGGTATACAATATTATTACATACTATTACATCGCCGTAACCGAATGAGGTGTAACGTGATTCCTCGACTATTTATATTATGCCTGTTTAGTCAGCAGACATTAATAAAATTTTCATGTTAGGGGTCATTAAACTGTTCGGTTTGATGCGAGATTTTATCGATATCGACTCTATTGAGGTTAGTATCTAGGTCCGAGTGTTGCGTAATACACTATAACATGCAATATTCAATTGAGGAAGGAATGGTCGCGATATGCAATACTGTAGCTATCTAATCGATTCCTTGTAAGGAAGTGTTCATAAGACAAACATTTTGTACGTAGGTAACAACCGTGGAACATAGGTCTCATCAATGCTGTAATCCAGTGCTTCCCATCATTTTTCAACGTCGGATCCCGTAGGATAGATTCGGAGTCCCCAAGGGGCCAGCAGACCTCAGATTAAGAAACCCTGCTCCAATGAACCGAAAACGCCGGTTTTAAAATATTTATGAGGTAACTATTCAATAATAGCTAAGTAAATGACAATGCAATAAATTATCATAATTAAATAGTCATGGTCACATGAAATTAAAATGTAGGTATCTAGATAGCATACCACCAAATAATGCGCGTAAATTGTTCAGGCTAAGTGCGCTACTTATAAAAACATAATGGGTAGCTATACTAGGTTCCTTAACTAGCATAGGTAGGTGGTAATTGACTCTACCTGTCTATTTAAGTAATATTCAATATCAGACGGGTGAGCTTCAGTTCAATAATATTTCTCTTTCTGTCGATTCGTTCCGTCCCAAGAGCCCACAGGCTCTCAGTATGTATATTTACTTATTAAGCTGAGTATGTAGAGTGTCCACACGTGCGTCGCCGATCAACACAAGTGCACTGACATACAACGGTTCAATTCTCAGAATCGGGTTAATTCTGTGCGTGACGTCACCACCGGCGCGGCGCGGGCGCCGCTTCCTTGTCCGACGGAATAACAGCTCATATGTAATTAATAGTTAAATTCGTTTAGTTCCTGACTTACAAGTGGACGGTTTGAAAGTGAATAATTTTCGTTTGAACTGGGGCTGTGTCTGCGCGGCGTTCCATGACTCACGAGCTGAATGTTATCCTAATTATATAAATAAATAGGTACTTATGTAATTTTCCGTTTCCCAGTCTGCGTACCTTTGACAACATTTGCATTGATTCAAGATTTATTTATGACTAGCTGAGCCCGCGACTTCGTACGCGTGGAATTTAACTTAACAAAAAAGCCCGCTCCCGCGTTCTGAGCCCGCGCGACAGGACTATTTTTTTTTATTTTGTTTTTCTAAAATAAAAGTAGCATAAGTTACTGCTTATAACAACAGCTATCTACCAGTGAAAGTCCCGTCAAAATCGGTCCAGCCGTTTCGGAGATACTCTTTGATTTTATGTGTTTTTATTTTTTTACGCGGAACCCTAATTGTTTTTCTCAAATAAAAGTAGCCTAAGTTACTCCTTAAAACATCAGCTATCTGCCAGTGAAAGTCCCGTCAAAATCGGTCCAGCCGTTTCGGAGATTACCCGGAACAAACACACAGACAGACAGACAGACAAAAACATTTTAAATCGCGTTATTGTTATAGGTGTCGTATGTACTTTCATATGCATTTAGTGAAAAGGTGTTATTTTAATATTACAAACAGACACTCCAATTTTATTTATTTGTATAGAAAAACTTAAATATGAGGTACCTACCTACTTACTTAATATAATTGATACTGGTGTCACCGTGGCTGACACTAATGCATTATTTAATATGGCATGTGGATATTGTAGATTAGTGAATGCTTGCGTAATAATAGTATAGGTACCTTATTAAAAGTTGAGACAAGGTTTTTGTAAAAATACTTCTTTGTTAATAAATTTAGTGATTGGATGATGATGGACTAAGAGCTACTCTTCCTTCCCTTCAAGAATACAGGCGCAATAGTGGTAATTTCTGTTACCTAAGTCAATTTAGATGTAGCAAAAAGTGATACAAAAAATTAAACACTAGGAAGTACTAGTTAAATCAACATTAATTGCCATCTATTAGTGATACAGCAACAAGCATGCATAGGTATGAACAACGTGACGTTCCAAAGAACCAAAAAGCGAGGATTGAAGTCACTAACACATCGATAATATCGATCGAAAAAAATTAAAGCCTCGCTTTGGGCTCTGATTGGAACCACATGACGTCGGCGAACGACAAAATAAATTAAAAAACAATCACCAGATCATTTAAGTAAACATAAAAAAATCTCTAAGCCTCGCTGCAACCGAGACATTTGCTCCCGAAAACAAACTTTACAGTCCGTATAGATTTGACGTGTTCGGGGTTCCGAGTAGCTTGGTTCGGAAGACTGGCGAGTTATCGTATACTGTGGCGTTTGTGTTTCAAGGACTCGACAGCTCTCGGCGTGGGAAAGCTCAGTCAGGTCAGGTGGCAGCACATGTGGTGCACTCCTGTTTGGGATGTTTAAAAATAATATTTAACAAAATACAGACGGAGGTGCAGAGATTAAGCCGCGCCTTCGCGGGGGACATAGTGCGTTAGACACCTACACGCCAACCTTGCCTGGTGGTCCGTAAACAATAACAGAGCATTATTTATCTTAGTTATGACGAGAGTTTACGATAGCGATGAACGTATCTACATGTGGTGTTAATCGCGCTGCCGCGGAATAAATATCCCATTATATTACACTTTTCTCGATAGAAGAGTCGGCTTTTGTGGCGCAAGTTTATATTAGAAAACGATTAAAATTATTCTTTAAGATTTTGCCCAAATTGTGTAGTTTTGATTGGTGCTTGGTAATTAATTTGTTTTAAGGCACGATTTTATACCTAATACTTCAGAACACAGGTAGGTAGATAGCCAGAAAAACATATTATTTTCTTTGCTATCCTGTCTTTTTGCTGTACTTGCGACGAAGAGTGTTATTGTCACTTGGTGCCTTCGAGGCATTTGAATTCGAATTCGGTTTCTGAATACTTTTCGCGTGATCTGCTGGGAAGAATGCGTTCGGATACAAAAAGTAAATCTCAGCATCATCGGCACCGCCCCTCGCTGGCTTCTGTGCGTCATACGAGCCCGTGGGATTGCAGCGATAATGGCGGCCGATTCGCAACGTGGGTGTCCGGCTCGCGCTCGCATTATGCAGCATTTTTTATGCCATCATGCGGACTAGAACGTTTTCTGTCCATCGGTGCGCAATAATGTAGGCTTTGTGAATGAACAAACATGGTGCATAAACACGCCCATTGACGCGTTGCTTCATTGGCTTTTCGGTAAACGCGTGGTGGTTCTAAAATTTCCAAGTCACCTAAGTGGATCGGCTTATTCATAGATGGCGACTGGCGAGTGAATGGAAGGACATATTTTTGATTACTTGAATAACCATTATTAACGGAATATGCGTCTTCTTGTAATTACTGACGCGGTGTCTCGAAAATGTGTTTCCGGGTTTATTTGTAACCTACTCAATAATCTTGAAATGTATGTCTGTTTGTGCCGGTCCATAACGACACGATGACGCCTCACGTCTCGTTCATCACGCACTTAGCTGTTTTTTTTCTAATTTATAATCGCTACGATCAGAAATAAATTATGACAGCATTTCCATAATTATTCATATATGTGCGAACTAGCTGTGCCCGCGACTTCGTCCGCGTGTAATTTAACTTAACAAAAATTTCGGAATTTTTCACCCCCTATTTTATCCCCTTGGGGGTTGAATTAATCAAAATCCTTTCTTAGCGGATGCCTACGTCATAACATCTACCTGCATGCCAAATTTCAGCCCGATCCGTCCAGTGGTTTGGGCTGTGCGTTGATAGATCACTATGTCAGTCAGTCAGTCAGTCAGTCACCTTTGAGTTATATATATTTAGATATGGTTTTTTTTTCTTCTAACTCCTCGTATTACTTCTTTCGATTAAATTCGTGCGGGTTCCAAGACAATTTAACTTCTCCCCGGGACTCGTCGAGGGTCAAACCTCGACGTCATTATTGGTCACCATTGTCCATCCTGGTTTACAGGAGTTACAGTGGAAGTGTGTGGCGGGAGTAGTCCCATAAAAAAAAAATGTGCTAATATAGAAATACAACAAAGTTTAGTTGAGTTGAATTTTATAAGAACGTAAAGATAGGTTTGTAAAACCTGATGCAATGGAAGAGGCACCGGATGCTTTGGTGCGGGTGGGACGTCATAAATTGGCAAGTTGGAGCAGTGGGTGCGGGAGCGGCTGGCACACAACTTGATAGACTGATACGGAAGCTGAATGTGCCCACGACCGAACGCCCACAGCGGGCGTCCGCTTGCGCCACGCTCGAATCTCAGCCAGACTATTACTTCCTATTACACCACACCAACCGTGTCGCTGCTACACAAAAACTAACTTATATTTTCATGCAAATAATAAAGCAGCTTTTTCTATTTCTTTTTTTAATTAGTTTATTTTATTTATTCAAGAAAGAAGACACAGACAGCCCTTTCGCTGCCCGTGTCTACTTTATGTACTTACTTACCTACTATAAAATAAACTTATTCAATTTAAATAAAAACTAAATACTTATAACAAGTATTCCTGTTTCCTTTACTAGACAGGAATCGTTTCGAAACGTCTTTATTAAAGGATAGATCAACTGCGCATTTCCTATGCGATCCACTGACCTGGCTACAGAAATCGATGTCGCAATTTCATTGAATATTAAAATATTATTCAGCCGATATTTAGTACTACATTCTATTAAACAAATTTCACGCTGACAACGGACTCTATAGAAATAAAAAGTGAATAAATATCCTAGCTATACGAGGCATGTAACGCGATATACTTACCTAATTATTTTTTTATATATTTAAGAAACAAGATGATGTTAATTTAAGAATAAATCTGTAGATAATAATTTTACAAATCGCATCCTATTTGCTCTGACCAACTTTAGCCTTGTGGACTTGTCATAACAAGGAAATGGTTGAGAATATTTATATAGCTTTAAACGTGTTATAGTGCAATTGTGTCCTGTTAGACTGGCCTATCTATTGTGATAGTACTCACTACTTACTGACACGTCGTGCCAGACGTTTCCCGGTTCAACGGACGTCAATGAGATCGCATACCATACTACCTATGAGTTAGCGCCTTCTGTTTTTGCCGCTGATATATCTAATAAGGCACTAATTACGCTTTTATTTTGTATCCCCCTTATTAATAAACTAGCTGAGCCCGCGACTTCGTCCGCGTGGAATTTAACTTAACAAAAAAGCCCGCTCCCGCGTTCTGAGCCCGCACGACAGAACCCATTTTTCATTTTTTTTTCATTTTGTTTTTCTAAAATAAAAGTAGCCTTAGTTACTGCGTATAACATCAGCTATCTACCAGTGAAAGTCCCGTCAAAATCGGTCCACCCGTTTCGGAGATACTCTTTGATTTCATGTGTTTTTATTTTTTTACTGAAACCTAATTGTTTTTCAAAAATTAAAGTAGCCTTAGTTACTCCCTATTACATCAGCTATCTGCCAGTGAAAGTCTCGTCAAAATCGGTCCAGCCGTTTCGGAGATTACCCGGAACAAACACACAGACACAAGAACAGACAGACAGACAAAAAAAAATTAAATCGCTTTTTTGTTATAGGTGTCGTATGTACTTTCATATGCATTTAGTGAAAAGGTGTTATTTTGATATTACAAACAGACACTCCAATTTTATTTATTTGTATAGATGTGGTATAGCGAGCGAATAGTATCACACTGAATTATCCCTGTCTGTCATCAGTAATTTGACATTCGAAAGAAGAAGAAAAAACATGGTGTAACTATACAACCACTATACCACGTTTGTTAATAAGGATATGACTTTTAGTAGTGGATAGCATCTGCCTACGTTAAAGTATGGCAAATATTAGATCCAGGAAAACAGATATGTTATATAAATTTGGTATTCTACAGCTATATTATGTTGAATCAGGTTTTAATCTACTGTCCCAAGTTTAATTAAAATGTATCTTACCATCCAGTGGCTTCCGCGTTTTTCCAAATTGTTTCCATCGTTATTATACAATTGATTATTAGATTTTATGTAGACAATTATCCTACTAATTATTATAAACTAGCTGTGCCCCGCGACTTCATCCGTTCAGTAGTTTTTGCGTGAAGGAGTAACAAACATACATACATACATACATACATACATACATCCACACTCACAAACTTTTGCATTTATAATATTAGTAGGATGCAAAAGTTTGTGAGTGTGGATGTTTGTTACTCTTTCAGGCAAAAACTACTGAACGGATTTGGATGAAATTTGGAACACAGATAGTTTATAGCCGGGATTAACACATAGGATAATTTTTATCCCGATAATCCCGAAATGTTTGTTAAGTTAATTACTACGCGGACGAAGTCGGTGGGCACAGCTAGTTGTACATAAATAAGAATTTAATCAGTGTTGTCTCTACAGCGGAAATGACTGCCAGACAATTACACGACAATATTACACGAAATTATATTTTAAATTTTAAGTCATATTGATACAGCTATCTATTATATATTTTTTTCAAGACAAACATATTGTCCTTTACATACTAATATGACATGGGAGAAATCCTTATTGCCTGACTCAGCAACGCGTTAGGGGAACTACTGCAGTCAAACACAGGTTTATTTTAAGACGTATGCAAAAAAAAATACGCTGTGTACAATTTATTTATTTATTTGTTCATTTATTAAAAATAGGCGATGATAGACTGTACTGGAGTCCTTATTGTTTGAAGCTAAATACTTATATGAAAATTTATATTAAATAAAGGTTGTTATACGATGTTAAACGTCTCCGTGTGAAGCGGAGGAGAGCTGCTAGTAATAGATAAGACGAAGTTTAATTGTTTAAACTTTTCCTATTTTACTTACTAAAAACTAGATTGGAATTTGGAATTTTCCAACTGTTCCAATAGTTGTGGTATGGGAAAACGAATGAATGACAGTCACACATGAATAAGTACCGACGATTGTCCAATTATTTTTTTCACTTCTTCAATTTGTGCGAATTAAGTGATTGTTATTTGCTAACCTTGACTTTGATCTGTCATTCTTCGATTTCTGGTATGGAATAGTGCCGTTTTTATGGTTCCATTGGAATCGAAAGTGTACCTTCCTACATTAATACATATGGTTAAACAAACAACCTTGCCACTTAGAGGAGAATTACCGTATGATCCTATACCAAGCAAGGCATGTGTGTCATGCAATCTCTTAAATCGTTTCTATAAGGCTTAGGGCATCAATCAATTCATAATATTGTTTGATAGAGTCTAACCATACAATGAACTACCTATCATGATTCAAGTAACATCGGGCAAATCAAAAATTGATTGACAGTTTGGATGGTAGAGTCTTGTCAAAAAAACATTATTTGTGACATTTTTGAAGATTCCTTCAGTAAAGAACGTAGGTACAACAGGAACTTAGTACTATAGGTGCCCATATAAAAAAATATTCTGATTCAAACACGTAGGTAGAGATTCAGTACGATTGTAGTCATATAGAGAGTCAGTAGGCGTAGGAAAGTAGTAGGCAAAAATTTAAATTATACAATAGATGATGTTATGTTAGTGTGGGACAAACGTACTTACAGCGGTTCATAGGGTTTAATGACCGTGTGGTAGCTATGATAATCCGATAATTATGGAGTTTTGTTTCCTGTTGCAGCGACGAAAACTTTGCCGTCGCCGAGTTGTCTGCTAAGAAATGTATTTTAATAGCTTTTACTTTAACATTACTGTAAGGTCGAATGTCAGTAGCGCCATCTATTGGTAAACTACCCCGCTTATTGGCGGTAAAATTACGCGCTGCGTACATACATAAGTAGTATTGATAAGATAAATGTTTCAATACATAAACACACAGTCATAAACTGTATTACTGTAATTAGGAATATTGTCGCAACTATTCGGTAAACGACAGTAAAAGTCAATATTTGTTGGACGTCTCTACATTTTCCAATAGTTATACCTAGCGATGACGGGCCGAGTATCATGTGAATTGTAATCATGCTTATCTTCCTGAACTTCCCACTGAGACTGGGGAAAACCCTATCAGTGTCTGCTCTCACAAGGGTTATAATTGTAGAGCATAAACTATAGGTAGGTAACCTACTGTTTTGTTTTTGTAATACTTAAATACGAACTACCAAAGCTAATCACTTCCAGGACATATCCTGATGTGGTTGCAGATATTGCCACGAAACAAGCCAGCGAAATAGAGAGCTATTAAGCTTTCTATCTTTAATATCTAATAACTAGATAGAGCAAAAGAATGTTGGTTAATATGATATTTTACTCTATTGACCTATGTTAAGATCTATTATACTTTAACACTTCTGTAGAGTGACTACAGTAACCGAGGGTGAGGCTCTCGGTGGGATAGCGTCCCTCTCCCTCCTAGTGGCGATGCTTAAAACCTCTACCTTCCCCGTCTTTACCTTCACCCGTGGTCACCTTAGTAGAGACACAGTACCATCAGGAGTATTTCACTAGGCTCTTTTTTTGTACAACAGTCATCCCTCCTGTTAGAATAAAGCTTCATGGTAGAGACACATCTGTATTTTCTCATCATTCCACGCTGCGGCATGTATTATTCACCATGTATGTTATCACGACCAGTCCACCACAGTAGTTCGCCACGCTGACGCGGAAACGCTATGAAACTGGGTATGACATCGAGAGATTGGGTCAAGAACGGCCGGCAATCATCGTTTATATCAACTCAAACTGCCCACGACGGAAATAGGTACCGCTTTATAGCGCCATATAATGTATAAATGATAACGCTTTTAATGTTAACATATTGTATTAAATCATCACGACCTATTAAAGGCACATGTGCTCTAATTGCCTGCGTAACGTTACCTTCAATTCCGGCTATCGGTTACACGGCGAAACAAATTCCAATTACGTCAGATTATACAAGCGGTCCCGCCCGAGCAAAGAGGTATGACAAGCATGGAACCCGCGTATTTTATCGGACATCTATCTATCTATAAGTATACAAATAAATAAAATTGTTGTCTGTTTGATGTAATATCAAAATACCTAGCTTTTTAGTAAATGTATATATAAGTACATACGGCACTTAAACAATAATAGAACGGGCAACAGCTAGTTTACACTATACCTAGTTATCCGCAAGTGCCATTCATTTAATTTGGAAAAATAATGACAAATACAGGGCATAGTCAATCCTTCCTTTAAATGTCAATAAAGCCGAGTACCTATGCTATACATTTCTGCAGTTCTCATTACACTAGGGTCCGTATTAATAAATCAATCTCAAGTCTGAGGGCGATCTTAGAAATGTAATTCTCATTCAAAATGACATGTCAAAAGCGTTGTTAAGATCGCTCTCAGACTTGAGATTATTAATGCGACCCTAAGTCATCAACAGGTCACCACACCAGTAAAAACCCAGCTTGTAGCATTGCCTTGCCTTGTATTCCTCTTTTATTAAGATGTGGCCTTTTTTATGGGACTAGTCCGGCCAGGATCGACAATGGTGACCAATAATGACGTCGAAGTTTGACCCTCGACGAGTCCCGGGGAAAAGTTAAATTTTCTTGGAACCCGCACGAATTTAATCGAAAAGATGTGGCATGACGAAATTGAGTAGTAGTCGGTTGTAGGCACTTTGGCACTTAAAAAAACGCGTGCTCCACACTTGTCAAACTTTGGACCCGAGTGCCACGTAATGCTTGCTTGTAGATTGTGGAGAAAGCACGCCGGCCTTGGCAGTGAAGCGCGCGCAGCCGGGCGCGACGTCGCGCAACGGCTCCGCGCCCGCGCCGCGCCCCGCTCGCCTGCGCCCGCGCTTATAATTGGCGCGAGTTTTCACGCATGCGCAACACTTTCGTTGTCAATGAACTTGGAAAGCGGGGATGCTCTGTCATTGTCATTAGGTGGCTGGGAATGCACTCTCGCTGCCTTGCACGCGCTTCAATGGCAGCTGCTTGCACGCAAGTGACGCAAGCCGTTCAATAGCTATTATTTCATAAAAACTCATAATGATTTCACCTACTTTCGATTAGGCCCTCATTAATATTGCATTTTCACAAATTTATTTATTTCTTACCATTAACGACGCGGCTTAGGACCGCTCGGCTCATAGCACCGAGTGGTTGCGGGTTCCATTCCCGTCAGGGTAAATTTCGGAAATTGCCTTTCAGTAATTTGCCCAGGTCTGGGTGTCACTGGGATCGCCCCCAGTCCATTGTACGGTATCCATAGTACAAGCGTTGCTTAGTTTGGGACCATACAGCTGGTGTGTTTGTCTGGCGATATTTATTATTATTCTTTTATATATTCTCTCATAATTATTAATATGTAACCTACCTGCCCACCTGATATCGATACATATTGGTGTTATTAATAAACGTGAAATCTTATCTATTAGATAAGTAACCATTCTGAATTGTTAATGGTGACTCATTAACAAATCCATTAATTTGACTGACTAGCTACAACGATTTTAGAACTGTGAGGCCGTTGTAAAGTATTTACTGGCTGTCTTTCCGATGACAATTCCATTTCCTCCTAACAAAGTTATTATATTAGAGGCTTTTCTACGTGATACAGCAATGTATGTAGACACACGTAGGTATAGCAAACTGGACATCAGAGAGGTCGCTAGGTATGTAAATGTTCGATGCTTTATTACATGTGTGTTTTATTGGAGTCATAATTTTTTTTTTCGGCGACCACTTGTTCGAGCGATTGTCACAAAAACGGATCACGTCCCGCCGAGGAGATGTCGTCATGCGATCGGGTATTCTTTTGTTGGTATTTTCCTACCACATGGGCACTGGGGTTCAATTCCCAAGGCGGATAAAAGACATTGCTCGTACGTTGCCGACCTGACGCAAAGGGGAGTGTAACAGAGGGAGGGGAAGGGGGGGTAGGTCTTCTTCCGGCTCTCTCACTCATTGTGCGAAACGCAGCTATAATAGATACTTTACGCCGATCTTCTGTGAGAGACTGGTACACCCCGATCCAGCCAACCCGTATATAACCTTAAATAAGCTGTGGTCAAATGAGCTACAGCTTAGATCTACCACCGTCTAATAATAGCAATATTGCCAGTCCGTACGAAAATCATAATTATGGGAGCGCACGATAATTGGGCCATCGGTACGATGTACGATAACGGATACCTTAATTATGTAAAACGTACGATAGCTTTGAGCAAAGCTTAGGGCCTGTACACACCACGTTTTTTTAAACGCGACGGCGTCGACGCGCTTTTATTCTACAAAGGTATATAGGCTGCGTATGTCTCGCGTGCGTATCGCGTCTGTATCGCTATAAACGCGCGTCGACGACGCGTTTAAAAAACGTGGTGTGCACAGGCCCTTAAAGCAAGACATATTTTGTCATCTAGACTATACAAAATTAAACAACAACAAGACGCTCTTTGCGTCCCTCGATCGTATGCATACGCATATTCATTGTTTTTTTTTTATATGACTACTAGCTGTGCCCCGCGACTTCATCCGCGTAGTATTGGATTATTGGGTTAAAACGTATCCTATATGTTAATCCCGGTTACAATCTATCTGTGTTCCAAATTTCATCCAAAATCCGTTCAGTAGTTTTTGCGTGAAGGAGTAACAAACATACATACATACATACATCCACACTCACAAACTTTCGCATTTATAATATTATATGACTATATTTTGTTGGCCAGAGTGGCCATAACAACTTCACCCGGACAGAGGGCGAGCGCAAGCGCGCTCCAACCAGAGGGGCAGGGGGGCAGCTAGCTCAAGGGCGCCACAAGGGACACGACCTCGGCTTGGGCCGCTGCCAGGAGAGGTGGCGAGGGTAAATCTACCACCGGATCGGAACGCAATATTAATTGTCATGGACGTTTATTTGTAAGAACGGAAAACGGCAAAACTGATTTGTACTTGGAGAGCCCCTACTGGGTGTGCAACGGTATACTCCATCGGCCCCTGTGGGATATGCGAGCACGTTTTACTACGTGTAAGTTGCGTGACTTAATTAGTCAGTAATGAGGCTTCGGGTGACAGAGTACGCTACGACTCGCTTCGGTGGGAAAATTGTAGGCGTTTGGATGCGCTTGACGCTCCAACGACCACGAAAACTGGCTTGCGTACACTGCACAAAGAAACATAGGAGTAGCTATTGTAACTATTTTTTTATTATTAATTTATCTCGAAGTTATTCATAAATCGTCAAGTTAGGTACCTCGTCTTGCTTATTATACTGTAACAGGAACTTATTATACTAATATAGCAAACACAGACACATAATATATTGCGCCGGTTAACTAGTATTGGCAGCTAATGATATACTTACGTAATTGGATAAGTAATTGGATAAAAATACCAAGCACCAAAGCATGTGTTTACTTTTTTTTTCTTTTGACTGTACCCGGAACAAGAAACATTTCCGTAATTCTGTTTTTTATGAGTACATTTGAAATGTTTTCCGATTTCCTGCTTTAGTTCTACGTCATAGCTGAGATAAAGTTTTTTTTTGTTTTTTATTTATCTTAACGTTTCACGTGACGAAACAAACATGTGTGAGTGTCGGTCTGAAGTCATAGGTCACATTTGCTACTGACTGTAGCATAAACATGTTGTTAGGTAGGTACTAGAATTGTTAAACTCTAATAAAATAATTAATCTATTTTTAGTACTAAGGCGGCTCTATGGTTGCTGTTTTAAATCACAGCACATAATAAGAAAGGTTCAGTCAGGGAACCGCGCTCCATTGGCGCCGTCGTTACGCCGGGCCCTGCGACGCGACTGCCATCTGACGGCAGTGCGTTTTGTGAGAAGCTCAACCAAACAATCAAAAAATTTAAAATTCAGAGGTACTTCAAAAACATCTTCAATGAGTAGCAATAGTGTCGTTACGCATATAGAGTGAAATGCCCTCTGAAATCTGCCGCCCTTAGGCCGCGGCTTATACGGCCTATTGACAAGTCCATCACTGTGACGACCTTATAGTAGGTAGTATCTAGGTATACATTGTGCGTAGGTGGGGAGGGGAAGCAGGTGGGGCGATAATGGTAGGCTCACGGCGGCGGCGAAGGAAGTGAACGGGCGCGGCCTTGACATTTCCCTCAGCCCGCGAATGTGGTGGAGCCGCTTCGTCCGCTACCTAGGAAGTATAGGGGCCTGGCACTGACTCCCACGATACCTACCTACGGAACTTCCATCTCATTCGTCAAGAAGTTTATTTACAGAAAACGGAAGTTCAACTTTTTTAATGTATAATCTGTATCTATGCTAGTTTCTCAACATAATGACTTCAACGATCTTTCATCTATACCTTATCAATAAGTTTTCATTTACTTTCATAGAAAACAACAGTTAATTTATTTATTTATTCAGAAATAGGCACTTACCTATGGGCTCTGTGTCTTTATTACTCTAGAATCTTTCATTTTCCTCAGGTATCAATGACGAAAGGATCGTTCGCGCCAACCATCCCTATCCTGTGCTAATTCTTATACAGACCTCTGCAGCTGCCATTTTTTATTTTTAGCAACTTTGAGCCGCTTAACTGCGCTTCCTCTGCCCGAACTTTCTCAAATCTTGATGATATTCTCACTGACTCTCATGTAATTAGGCATTTTATATAAATTGCTATCACTAATATATAGACATACTTACTTATATACAAAGGTAATTACTTATTAATTTCTTAATACCGAATATTTTTCTATGCAAAAATATAAGGTAATAGATACCTATGTAATATAATTGTTCCGATTCTAGGTATTGAAGTCCTTCGCGCAGACAATTCAAAGTTGAGGATGTTGTGTCTGTCATTTACAAGAGGAAGTCTTGCGCTTTCCCAGAATCGGCGTACAAAAAGATGGTCGTGGGTAGAACAAAGGACTATTAGGTATGCATACATGGAGTTATAGGCAACTGTCCTGATAATGTCAAAATGGTAACATATCTAGACTCCTTTAAAAAGTAGGCGTGTGTCTCAAAATAGCAGGGCCTTGAATCATCTCATAGATTAGTATCTTAGACCAAATATTTTTATATTTGGCTTAGACCAACAAAAACAGAAAATAGATTGACAGAGACCGTCACTTACTTGCCACAATAGACCAACAAAAATATACTTATACCCATTCTGGAGTTAAAAAGCCACGGACAGACAGACAGAGATGACTTTGTGACACTCAGCATTGAGTCAAAGGTTAATAAAATAGCAAGCAGCTGTCCACCACTGATATAAACTTAAAATAAAAGCATAAATATGATAACAAATAGTGACCGGTCGTGTCACTGTTTGTTCGATCAATCTTGATGGACCCACGATGACTCAATCATACAAAAAGTCAATGAGATGTCTTCGTACCCCATAGAAAGTGCACCGGAGCGCAGCGCTCACAATGTGCCCGCAGGCGCAACCGCTTCGATCACGGTCTTGGAACAAAACGCATACAAAACGTGCTATGACGCACAAAAACCCTTTATGGTTCATCAGGCTGTTATGGAACTGATTTGAATTGGAGTGGGTCCATAGCTAATTTATAAACTGGGTAATTACAACAAAATGTTTAAAGAATATACTAGCAGTGTTAGCCAATTGGTTAAGGCGTCTTTCGCGCACCAGGTCCTGGGTTCAAACCCCAGCTCGCACCTCTGGGATTTGCAAAACCTATGTAGGAATAATTGTAATACGATTGATTGCTTACGGTTAAGGAAAACATAGGTAGTCAGGAAACGCTTGTTTTAAAAATATAACCAATTTTGAAAGACATGTACTCAACATCCGCCAGCTCGCACTGGGCTAGCGTGGTGTATTATGGCCTGAATCCCCCTTGCATTGAGGGGAGGCCAGTACCCAGTAGTGTGACATTATTAGAGGCTTTTTACAATACCTAAGCTGAAAAAATCCCCGAACATTATTGTTTTGTGAGGCAAACCAACAAACTTTTTCAGATTCTGTATACTTAGTCACAAATATCTATAGAACCTACCTACTTAGTGATAAAATAAGTGCCTATCACCAGGAATTCCACAATAGGTAATTTATACATTGTTGTTTATAGGAAATAAGCAGATGCCTATTAAGTATAGGACAGAGCGCCTGCAATGTACCTACGACTATTATATTTGTGTAGTAACTGTTAACGTAAGCAACAAGGCTTGCATAACAATCGGAATAGAACTGTAGGTTAGTTATGATGATATTTCCCAACACTGACTAGAATAATAAAATAAGTATCTATTCTGTTTGTTATAAGTACCTTTTTTGTAGGTACCAATAGGTATTAGGTATAGGTACCTACCGTGAGATTTTTTTTTGTAGTTATAATGACTAATTCAATTGATTTAGTGCTTAGTAAATATGTAGTTATTGAGATAGTCCACCAAACGACGGATATTTTTTAACAATATGACCAATAAGTTTATTTTTTGATTTTAGTATTACCTACTGGTTGTAAGTAGGTAGATTAGAGGTACCATACCACTTATCATCTTTCAACTTTATGAAGTGATTGTGGGTAGGTAGGTAGTAGCGAGCTAAGGCTATGCTATTTGCGTATCAGCTCCTAAACACTCCTGAAATAGCAGTAAAGACTCCTGAAATTTTGAGTCCTTGGTTCAGTTAAAGAGAGTTTAGCTACTACGCTAGAATGGCGGAGACAGATTTGAGCCGAACCACGAGCAAAACAAATAGATAAGTATTTTTTTATTTATTGAAAAACGTAATACTTAGTTCTCATTGTTTTGAATAATTGTAATATACCCTACTTATATCATAGTTTTATTCCTTTTACACTATTTCAAAATTTAAAGCATACAATGCTATCTACTGTGGAGCAGTGAAAAACATAGTAAATACTATTCGGCAATAGATGTCACTATTCAACATAAAGCAGTTATTTTAAAATCTGCATAAAGCAAACCGTTGAAGTGCTGCCATCTGTTATCAAGTAGGTACATACTTTTTAAATTTAAACGTTTGAAGGATTTTCGGCATTATCCAATCTTACCAAGGTCCATGTTATGTGTTATTTATATTTATAAAATTACATTCAGAGACAATAAATGACATCAATTGGTAGGCAGGCACATAGGTGCCTACACTCTTGTAATAAGTGCTTACTAAAAGAAGTAGTACCTATGTTGTTATTTACTTCAAACAGTAACAAGTGTAGAGTCAGGGGTCTACATCATTTTGCACGTGTGACGGTTCATTTCATATTCATTACGCACGATTCGCAAATGAATGATGCAATAAAGATGGATCTGCCTACTACCACAAAACCACTACAACATCCGATTCAAACATTTCTCCGTATTCGCATTGTCTTTTGTTTTGAACATTCCTGTGGTAAGTAAACCATAAAACACACCTGACTACATTCAAACTTGCACACGCCGGTATATTATTTTCCAAGAACATACCTAACTAAGTATGTGACCGGAAGCAATTACTAGCATTCCAAGTATCAATAGCTATAAACTGATTTTCACATGCCGTAAAGGTAGGTACGTGATGATACGTTGTGTAGTTACCGTGTACACATACATAATAAATTTACTTCAGTTAGTGGCCACTTTGACCGCCAAATATCGACATTTGTATTCAAGATGCGGCAGCCAATGCGAGCTGAGTTACTACCTACTAGCGTTTACCTCCACTTGCTGGTTTTATAGAAACAATATCAGGATTATAGAAACTGGAAAATGTCGGTGTAGATGTCAGTAATCGGCCAAATCAAGTAACTGGTGAGATGCAGATGATATGGGGAAAACCTAGTGGGAAGGAAGGAAACATGAATGTCCATTTCGAAATTTCCTAACAAAGGAAGACCAAAGAATGCGTCACTGCCGTCGTACACACTATAATAATGAGTAGGTAAGTATGATGACATCAGGCTTCGTAAGGATGAAAACAAAAATGGGAAAATTATGAAGTGGAAGAGCCGAAACACGACAAAACGATGAAGTTTCATTATAAACGTCTAAAATTCAAAAAAAATATTGAAAATTTGTTATTTTGCTTGTGATTCGGCTCATATCTGTCATCACCATAAGAATACAAAATAAGCAAGAGCTAATGAGAGATACCGAAATCTGTTGAGATGGAGTAGTTGTGTTAGTTTATGAGAATTGTCTTAATTTATCATATAATTATAATTGAGGTAACAGATATTCTACCAATAAAATAATTTATCAAACTATCTTTTACCTCAATTTACTACATCATTCATGCATACTAGGAGTCTAATGAAAAAAGAACACCATACAGGTAGAGACGAGAGATTTCGAGTTTCGCAGCATTCCTATTTCTTAACCGACTTCCAAAAAGGAGGAGGTTCTATGTTCGACTGTATGTATTTTAGTCGTAAGAATTGTTATCGAGGATATTGCACTATTTAAAATTTGAATATTTACACGTCATAGTTATGGATAACAATGAGTATAAATTAGTCAACTAGTTGGGTTTACAGCCCAATAAATAGTACAGACACCTCATGCAAATTTATTCCAAATATGAATCGTAATATTTTTTGTGAGTCCATTAAAACGTAATGGTATTTAAATAAATATTAATACAATGTTTATGTATTCATTACGTATTGAACTGTGAGCGGTGAGCACCCTATTGTTTTATAACTTGTAATACATACTGACTAAACAAGGATGTACATTGTAAATATTCCGGTTGAATTAATTTGAATGCTTGAATTTTCTTCATGGTCGATTTATTGGCTTGTTTCAATAAAACATTAGGCACAAGTGAGTACTTTGTATAATGATGTTTTTTTTACACAGGACCCCGTGGGTATAACAGTAAAATACATCTAGTTTACACGTCTAAAACAATCTGCGTGGGTTCCGGACGGGAAATTCGTCAATAGGTGCCTATTCTTTTTGGTATGTTTTATATCACGTGCCAGTAAATACATACTTAGATCAGTATCGCCGCATTTGAATTCCGCTGTCATACAAGGATCTGAATACAATTTGGTGCTTGTGACACGTGTGGGCCGTTCTGTACATAGTTATTATTCACATTTGGCACAAAGCCGACTTGGGCCGCGGTGTCAACGCCCTTGCAGCATAGGGATCACGTAGGAAAGTGAGAGAAGTGGTAAATCATACTGGAATTCACCTAGCCGGGCTATGTAATGATCATGGAGATTTTCCAAGGTAGGTACCTGAGAACTAGATCAAATTAAATCTATTGTAATTTCATTGACATAGTAATCAAAGATCATTGAGAAATCCACTGAAAATTGCAGATATAAGCCTAATGGTTACGATCCAATATGGACGTAGGTATCTGAAGAACAACAAAATGGTATTATAAACAAACACAGTTGAGTACAACAAAAAACTTCACCAAACAAAACAATTGTTCAATGTTTGGAAATACTTCGAGTAGGTATTGTATTTGTACATTATGTCTAAATACAAATAATTTACTTTCTTAAGAAAAAGTTTCTCACGTTCTTATGACGCTTCTTATGAAACCAATAAAATTTCTTCTGAAGAAAGTTTTGGAGGACCGAGTCTGCTCTGCTATTGTTGGCTTAAGTATTGTTCTAAGTAGGTAGTTAGGAGGTACACACTAAACTCTGCAATGAGTAATAACCATAGATTTTTTAATAAAGTCCTATTATTAAAATATCTTTGGTAATTACTTAAAATTACTTCCATAGGTACCTAAATATGCTTAGGATTAGTAACTTTCTATGAGTTTATTTCAACAAAGACCGGAAATTAAGCTTCAGGTAAACCTCATTCTTTAGTAGGAAGAAGATAAATACGTAAAAACGGCAGGATAGTGTTGGCTAACATCAAAACCTCAGGATTACGTGCCTGAACTTTATTACCCGGGAACAATATAGGCGGTTTTCCCGCGTTACACCAGCGTCACTGTCTTCGAAGTACTCCATCCATTCCGTTGTCGTATTGTGCAATTAAATTACCATAGCTGTTGAGAATTGTGTTGCCAACTAAATATTTTCTCCACTAGACTAAAAATTTGAAAAAAAAAAAAATATTTGTTTCCTCATTCAACGACTGTTGCATTATCTTCTCCATCTTGGGACTGGTTTTTAGTCTACCCTGTTTTGAAAGATTCTTCTGATGTTTACATCAAGCGATAGCATGTATCCTTCAAGACGTAGGTATTATCACAGTTTTTCAGGCCTGCCTGATTGCCCGTGACTGCTCACGATATTATAAGAGCTCGTGGCACCAGCATCGGATACTCAGATATTGTATGAGATGAACCCTAGGCTAGTAAACTATAGAATGCAGCACTGCTACTGCCTATACATATGGCCGTATGGGCTGATCTCATCGCTATAGGAACTAACAAAATATATTTTTAGAAAACTTAAAAGAGAAACATTCATGAGAATGGCGGGGCGGGATCAGGAATTTCCTGCGGGTAAATAGGACTCAAATATGAGTCCTGAATTAAGTAAGGAGAGGTGAAAATCTAAGTGCCCCGAGCATGGCCCCCCATGCCTATTTTTTGGGTACAGTTACATACATTTCTTTGATACAATATTCAAGCTCGCTCGAAGTCATATCCCCGCCAGGAATTATGACATCTATCAGAGAGTAGAGCCAACTATATTAGTTTAATTGATTTCAGAGTTAGTGTGGAGCAAGAGTCAGTGTAAAGGCATGTATTAATAAAAGTTCGGATTCTAGGCGAAGCTAGGTAAACTGAGAATTTGTAACAGTGTAGTTGGCAGCACTGCATAGGAACGCGGCCTGCCAGCAGGAAGCACCAGGCCTCGCCGCATACTGATGCGGCGCTTTGTCTCTGTAACAGGCTCGACACTGCCTTAAACACATCAATTTATACTTGTACATAAAACCAAACAAGTGTTGTCTGCCAATAATATCCAAATCTTTACCTTCTAGATATTTTAGTAGTGTAGGTAGATGCTAACTGACTGACTGACGCATACCTATATGGACGACTGATTCGGCGTGAAGTCACTTATTTGACATCATTAATAAATTATGCATCGCTTTCATGGAACGACTGGCGTTCGTTACTCATCAGTATGACAATGACGATGAAAAAAAATGACAATTGTTAACAGGTACTCGAGAAGTGTCAACATAAATAGTTTCGCACCATTCTGGCTAGTTGGGGAGTCCGCGACCTTACCGGAATACAAAGATAGGCGGCTCCTTATGCAAGGCGGCATGTGCGGTCACCGACTCCCGGCTCGGCCCCCGCCCCCCTCGTGGCTCCCGCGGCCTCCCCCCCTGCGTCCAGGCCACGTGCGTCCGTGCGCCGGCGCATACTTAGGCAAGTACCGTGAAAATGACCATTTCCACGAATAGACCGGAACATTATAAATGAAGATACCTATCAAATATTTTAATAGACAAGTACCTACTATTAATAATGATTCCAAATAACTCAATCCATATTGTACTGATCTACCTCTAGGTCTGCCTGCGTCAACAGCCACCAACAAAATTATAGATGCTAAAATATAATTAATATATATAAATAGCTAGGTATATTGGTTAATGATAAGAAATGATGATGATATAGGTATAACACCGCTGAACATTAAAAAATACGTTCGAAGAATAGGGTTGATGGGTACAAGAATAGTGAGAAACAACTTTTAATCTAATCCAACCACTATATTGGGTAACTGTAGGATGCGCAAACGCAATAGACACATAATGTAACCACGAACGCCGCAACCTTTCCGCTGACGCAATCTCAGCCGGTCCTACGCTCTATCTAAACAACTAAACAGCGTCAGTCTAGTCATGCCGACACGGAAATAATAAGAAAATATATTAAATCATTTTATTGTAGGTATGTATGCATGTATAGTAAAATGCAGCTCAAAGTTATTTAAGGATTAGTTGCTGCCCGCGACTTCGTCCGCGTAGACTTAAGTAAAGTATTCTATGTATTAATACAGGTTATAAACTATCTGTGTTCCAAATTTCAACCAAATCCATCCAGTAGTTTTTGCGTGAAAGAGTAACAAACATACATCCACACTCAGAAACTTTCGCATTTATAATATTATAAGTAGGACATTACCGACTTAAATAGGTGCATGGCATTTATTTGTGCTCCGTTGGAACTATGGTATTTTCCTCAAATATTTGTTTCAAGAATCTTCTTTTACATTCGACATTATAACCAGTTCACCTAGTGACGCGTCACTACGCCGTGACCACTAGCGTCATGACGCTACTACTTCAGTATGCCAGCAGCGATATACCCTGAAATTATGATCAATGCTCACAACCAAAGGCATTGTAATAATTATTAGGTACAATTTCTTTGCTCGCAGCGCACGCAACGTTGGCCATTATTTAAAAACAGAACACACCCGTTGACATAATCGCGTCGCCATATTCGGCAGAAATACATTGTTAAGTGTGTCCGTGAACAATAGAGTTAACAGTAAAGCTGCTTCTTATTCCGCTCGGATACGGACACGGGGGGACCGGTTGGAGTCTGTAAATTCCGTACCTACATTGTAATTCAGATTGAATGTCGAAACGCACGAGTCGGCATGCGGCAATGCGGACGCCATCGTCCGAGTCTCCGGCCGCTCAAACCCCTATGACTGAACCCAGCACCTTTCGTAAACATTAAACGGCTATGGGACGCCATGGTATCAGAGACGTTCTGTTTTCGATTGCCGCATCTTGGCCAACTATTGACGAAAACCCACTCCTAATTTTGTGGGGTTAACGGAACTAGCTATTAATTTGACAACTATTAAGTAAAAACACATTACTATTAAGTAAAAAGTCATCTAAAAATAAAATGTGCTTACTGCTCAAAGCATTCAAAACATTGTTTAATAGGTGGATACATTTAAAACATTTGGTAACAAAATTAAACCAGTATTTTAAATGCTAGCACATTTTATCTATAATTAAAAATACATCATAATTCACTCGCATCAAATGCGGCGTTTCTAGGAAGCGCCGTCGTTAGCATCTTCCGCGTCTCCACCCACTTTATTAATCAGTAAACGTCTCGCGGCCAGTAAAAGTACGGCATTTATAGACTGGCCGTATAAAACACATAAATCCCGGCCAAAAGAATGGCGTACCCTGTCCAACATCACAGGAACAGATTTCAAAGGCACGTCGTTTTTCATTGGGCCTATAAACTCAGGTGTTTATGGGGTTTGTCACATTTGCATTTTTTACCGGCCCTTTTTATTTTAAAATATTTATGGCGATTTAACTGGGATCTAGAATGGGGTTTCATAACGCGCGTCGGCAACATTTATATTTAAGTGTATTATAGCACCTCAGTGAAAACTACATTCTTACTTTTTTAGAGCTCACAAAACATGTGTTCATGTCCTACTACTATATTAGCAGCGACAAATGGGTACCCACATGAAAAATAACTAAGTAAAACAGATGTTTCGCGTTCAATTCTTGTCGGATGTAATTGGAGCTGTAAAAAGTTCTGTTGCACATTCCCTGTCGGCAGCTTTTGTTTGCCGACACTATCACATTGGAGACGTTGTACATTTTTCCAAGTGCAAGCCATTTGGATCATGAATCGGCGGCTTTATGCACAGTGCAAAATCTTTAGTTCTGTTATCAAACAATCAAAACAGAACACGTCGCTTTTGTCGCTACGTTAGCTGCCGAACTTTTGTCAAAACTTTTGTGTTGTGCCGGCGATTGTGAAAAAAGTTTACGCTTATGACACAACATTTAGGCTTTGAGGAACCGCGTTTTTTTAATGTCGCTACCCGCTTCCCATCGGTTCAGTTTTTATAGCAATCAGATTACGCTTGGAACAATTTATCGCTATAATAGATACGTATATTTTTTTTCTAGAACAGCTAAGTACTTACCTATATTACAATACAAATTGCGAAGAATTATTATAAAGCGCTATACATAAATTTATTATACTTACCTTTTTTAAGAAGTTAGGCATAAGGAATTTAGCAATATTCTCATGACCTGCTAAGTTTCTTAGCAATATATATAACTACTATAATATAACTAAGTACTATATAACTAAGTACCTACAACGTTCAAATTACGTAAATAAATAAGTAAATATAGTCAGCCTATAGGCCAACTGTATGATCCCAAACTAAGTAAAGTTGTAATATTTGGACAATAGATTGGGGGCACAGACTTCTAATAGCAACTGGGGGCGATCCCAATGACACCTAGATCAGGGCAATTTCGGAAACGCCCTGTTTGCCCCAGCGAGAATCGAACCTGCACATCCGGTGCAGAGTGCTGAGGGCTCTATGCTAAAACCATCAAAGAGAATACAATGCAATGAAAACCACTACATCCGGGTAGTGATTAAATGGCTGTTTATGTCACCAAAAAGCCAACAAAGGTCAAAACTTGCCATTAGCATCCTTAGACTAATGTTAGCATCCATCCGAAGAGTATGTAATCAAACACTACGTCCGCATCGCGAACGAAACGTACCGTAGCTGCCATAAACAAAAGTTTCATACCGCGAACGAAACGTAACGAATGAGATTGACAAATTATCTGTGGTCTCTTTGGTTGCTCAAATGTCAACTATCGCCTGTTTGTCCGTCAGATTCAATTCAATTACAATTTTGATAAATCTCGGAAATGAAGCTTTTATAAAAAAATAGAAAACATTGCGTTGATAAATGTTTCAAAACTGGATAGTACCGAAAGACAAAATGCAGGGCACCATCAAGGAACTCCTGGATTCCTTAGGGTAAGGTTCCGTTTAATTGCAGTAGTCATTCATGTAACTTGTTGTGCATAGTGTGTTTAATTGACCGTAATGTATTTTTATTGCATTCCTAGATGTAGTTTAGACGCGGACACTGTGTTAGATTATATCCAGAACGATCCCAACTACGGCAATAGTAATTTGTCAACGAAACAAGTGAATGAATATGCACAGAGGTTGGCGCTCAAAGCCTTGAACGCTAAGGCGTTTTTGAAGAAATATGAAGAACTGAGGAACCGAAAGTATGTAAACAATAATAAAACTAATTAAAACTAATTTGTCATTTATAGATTACTCATATACTTACCTCTTTTTTAAACAGCCCTGTTTACATATTGCTTGATATGTTTATTTTTATTATTTATTAATATTTCGATTACAGCAAGGGTATTTTTAAACTAAATTTTCGTTAGAATTTTATGTCCTTAGGGGCAGGTAGCAAGCTTTGGCTTGAGAATAAAGTATTATCAGCCACAAGTGATCCTAGAGATGAGAAGCAGTAATCATATTAGATGAACATTTTGATAATGATGTTGAGCAGTTAATAGTCTATAGATACTTCCAATACTAAATGCATTGCTTGCACATTGCCAACCGTAAAGGGAGTTGAACAAAGGGAGCCCCTCCCCTCCCTTTGTCAAGGGCTTGTGGTACTACCCTGGATGATTCAGGGGCTACAGCTTGGCTCTTCCACCATCAAACCGCCGTAAAATGTTTTTAAACATAATTTATATACTTTGTAAAACATAAGTATTTAAGCTAACATTTTGTCTTGCAGCACTGATAATCTATCAGAAATCATTGTTTTATTTTACAAGTTGGTTTGTGATGAAAAGAAATTAAAAGTACCTAAACCTAAAATAGGTCCGAAACCTATACTGGGTGATAACAAACATCAAATCACCAAAGAGGATCTGCCGCAGGTAATATGAATTATAATAAGGGCAAATTTTTGTTATTATATGGGTATTATGACTCCCAAATAGTAATGACAAAAATACAAAGACATAGTAAATAAACAATATCTACCACTTATATACAGTTAAAAGGGATACTACATTAAATTTTCATTTTTTATTTTATTTTTTTATTACATTTCTAGCAATGTGATTTTATCACATTACTAGTATTCCCGTTAGCCCCCCAGCTAAGCTAATGCTAGTGTTAGGAGTAGACTCATAGTTTGTGGCAAGGATGGGGATCAAACCAGGAACCTCTCGGCTACGAATGAGGGTGGCCCCTCTAACCATTACACATATGTATTACTTACCTGCTATCCATTACTTGCTTGAGAGTTACTATGATCCATGTAATCCTCATGTGTCCATGTTTAATTCTTATTGATTCAATCTTTTGAATATCAAGTATATATATATATATTTTTTAATACAGATCAAAGATAAGTTACTAAAAGCAGTGGATGAAAGCAAGAAATTTGTGATGAAGTCATTTGAGGAGAAAGAAACCAAGCTACAACCAATCTGGTACAAAAATTTGGATCTGCCAAATTGGCAGAAGGACCACCCTGCTATGTCCTGGGACTTCCCTAAGGATCCAGTCCCTATTATTGCTCCTTTGGGTGAGTTTGATATCACTATTGCCATTACAAAAGGGTACCATTTGGATCCTTTTTGCATGGAACACTATAATTATTTTCTTCTTTAACTTTTAGTATGCTGGATCTACATCCATTCAGATTTTTTATTACACTTATGTGCCATATTAAAATTATAGCTGGGGCATCTTTCTGTATTCACTTTTACTCACTGCCCGTGACGCGTACGCAGAGGCCCTCTCTTGATGGTCTGACTGAATTTGTGATAACACTGCACCTAATAGTTCTCATTAGGCCCTCTGCCTAAGCTTATGCTAGTGCTAGAGCTGATGGGCCAGGATAGGAATCGAATCTGGAACCGCTCTCTGATATCTAGCCTATTGATACCATTTATATTTCAGCCGGTATACCAATAGCATCTCAAGAAAATATAATAATTGATGAACTCCTCTACGTATTCTCCGGTGTTCCTGGCAACTACATTGTCCATCAGCCAGTAAAGGACACCTACGACCCTCGCACATTCCTCATATCCGATGACGTTGATGACGCTCTGAAGCAAATAGTCCAGCAGATGTTGCCATTGGCTTCCAACTATTCCATAGTTAGGAGGTTCATAGAACACTGCAACATGTGGTCAGGACAAGTGTTGCATGCACTAGTTGCGGCCATCGAGATACTGTTGAAGGATTATTATGTAAGTTATATTATAATAAAACACTCCATGTCTTTAAAGAAATATGAGTAGGTCCATTGAATACTCAAACTCAATTCAAATTTAAGTTCTGCTTAATATTCATGAAAGCGCGAAATTAAACGCGCGCAACATTAAAAAAACCATCTTAGCTTATTGTTTGTTGGGTAACTTTTCAGTATTAAGACATCCATTGATTTTATTAACAACACACAATAAATATGCAGTTTTATAAATAACTAGCTGAGCCCGCGACTTCGTCCGCGTGGAATTTAATTTAACAAAAAAGTCCGCTCCCGCGTTCTGAGCCCGCGCGACAGGACCCTTTTTTTAAATTTTGTTTTTCTAAAATAAAAGTAGCCTCAGTTACTGCTTATAACAACAGCTATCTACCAGTGAAAGTCCCGTCATAATCGGTCCAGCCGTTTCGGAGATACTCTTTGATATCATGTTTTTTATTTTTTTACGCGGAACCCTATTTGTTTTTCGTAAATTAAAGTAGCCTAAGTTACTCCTTAAAACATCAGCTATCTGCCAGTGAAAGTCCCGTCAAAATCGGTCCAGCCGTTTCGGAGATTACCCGGAACAAACACACAGACAGACAGACAGTTAGTAAATCGCGTTTTTGTTATAGGTGTCGTATGTACTGTCATATGCATTTAGTGAAAAGGTGTTATTTTGATATTACAAACAGACACTCAAATTTTATTTATTTGTATAGATTGTATTTTGTGCACTCTAACCTCCAGAGGGTTTTTAATTAAACTCAGGATAGTGATAGCTATGAATAATAATATTTCCGTATAGACTTGTTGAATTTATGTTATATCTAAAATTATGTTCTCTCTTTCAGACTATGATAGCGCAGTTAGAGACAGAGCATATGTCCACGAATCTCACGTTACAAAAGCTGTGGTACTTTGTCTTGCCAACGATGCATACCATGCAAGTTCTTGCCGCTATCGTCACCAATATTGGAAAGGTAGGTTACTGGATGTTGGCAAGTAAATAAAAAAAATATCGACTGGCACACAAACTGTATGTTCCCAAACTAAGCAACCACACTACTATGGCTTGTATTATGGGTACCGCACAATGGACTTGGGGCGATCCCAGTGACACCCAGTCCTGGGAAAATTACGAAAAGGCCAGTTCCGAAATTTACCCCGACGGGAATCGAACCCGTAACCCCCCGATGCAGTGAGTCTAGGGGCCAACGCTCAAACCACTGCGCCACGCGGTCGTCAACCGAAAAAGTAACCCAAGCGTCACATATTCTTTAGAACTATAAAGCATCACTCAGACTGAGACGGTAGTGAGCGATTTGGTTGCGCAGTTTGAACAAACGCATCAGTTTCTATACATTGCAGGTTGGCATGATCAGGGTACTAGTACAGTCTGTGTAAACATCATAGCGTTGAAAATGTTCTATAATTATCTCTGTTTAATAATAGGCGGGGAAAGAATCTGCAAGTTCGAGTGTCGTTAAAAGTCTGTCTTTCTCAGAATATACCATTTGTAGATAGAAGATTTCGAGAATAAGCCATTGTACACTTAAACTGAGAGAAAATGCGAATATTACGATTCTTTCACTGACATAAATCGAATGTCTGTGTGCTGCTCTGCGATAAGAAGTAGTCAAATAATTAATGTACTTCTTTTCTCTTTTGTTTTTAGAGTGAGTTACGAGGTGGCGCCGTCCTGACCGTACTACACGATAAAACGAATACCCTGATGGGCGACGCTAGAGCGCAGGAGATCTCCTTGTTCCTGACCGAGCGCGCTTGCCGACCCTACCTTAGCATCTTAGACCAGTGGATACATAAGGGCACTATTGTTGACCCCTTTCAGGTAACTCCAAATGCAATGATAAATAATAATAATAATTTAGCCTTTTGACGTCCCACTACTGGGCAAGGGCCTCCCCGCACTTCTAGGGGGATTCAGGCCGTAATCCACCACGCTAGCCCAGTGCGGGTTGGCGGATTTGACATGTCTTTGGATAATTGGTTAGATTTCCTAAGACATTGCAGGTTACCTCACGATGTTTACCTTCACCGTAAGCGAGTGATAATCATATGGGAATTATGATTCGCACATATATTTCGAAATAGCCAGAGGTGCGAGCCGGGGTTTGAACCCAGGACCTAGTGCCTGCAAGACGCGTGCTTAACCAATCGGCTATCACTGCGTACGACAATGCAATGATTATAATTGAAAAATAACACGGTATTGTTAGGTCATCATGACGTGTTAATTATTGCAAATTGACCTTTATTCTGGTGTCAATAAAGTCACAGCACGTGTCATTGTGAAATGAACCTATTGTACAATCAACAAACTTAACGCTTGATCACCTTAAGGTTGCATTTTGTGTGCAGTGACCAGCAGCTACCTGCGGCTAGCATGGTCATAAAAACAATTAAAACAAATGTATTTCTAAAAAAGGGCTTTTGTCTCATCAGGCGCTTTTCATCTCATTCGACAACAACATCATGGGCGAGGCAACCTATGATTACTGCCTGCAAGGAAAAGTGAAGTGAAAAGTGTTAAAAACTGATCAAGCGTTAACTTTGTTGATGGTACCTTTATTCCTTAAAGTTATGGAACTCCTATTAGCGCTGGTTGATAGTTGATGTAAATTAATTAGGGTGTCCGAAGTCTGGCGTCGGCGCCAACGTTGGTGTGACGATTCTAGGTGTGTTACTACACACACCAATCGATCGATACAGTTTATAAGTACATAAATAAATAATATCGCCAGACTGAAACACCAACTGTATGGTCCCAAACTAAGCAACGCTTGTATTATGGGTACCGTACAATGGACTGGGAGCGATCCCAGTGACACCCAGACCTGGGCAAATTATGAAAAGGCCATTTCCGAAATTTGCCCCAGCGGGAATCGTACACGCAATTACCATGTGCAGTGAGGCGTGCGGCCTACGCTCGGACCACTGCGCCAAGCGGTCGTCATATAGCAACGTTCGACCGATCATCGATCGATGGTCGATCGATTGATGTGGTAACACCCTAATAGGATGGCCAGAGATGGCCGATAACAATGAATGGCGAGGGTCATGGAGAGATTATTGCTGTGAAGACCGAAATAGTTTAAAATTTATTATAATAAGCATCTCTAGACCAGTGGGTGGGTGGCCCTCGTAACCAAGAGGTTCCAGGCTTTTAAACTATTGACGTGAGTCCACTCCTAGTCTAAGGTAGGGTTAGGTAGGAGGGCTGACAGGAATACTAGTTATAAGATAACACATTGAAAGTAATTAAAAAAAACCGGTTATTTTTTGTCAATTTCAGGAGTTCATGATAGAAGACAACGAGCTGATAAACAAGGAGGAGCTGCCGGTGGACTACTCCGCGGACTACTGGGAGAAGCGGTACAGCGTGCAGAAGGACAGGGTACCCAAATTCCTGGAGAAGTTCACCGACATTATACTCAGGACTGGGAAGTACTTGAATGTCATTAGTCAGTGTGGTAAGTTATTTCCATATTACTGGACAATATATCATCATTATATTAATACGAGAAGCAAAAACATCGTATCCCTTTTTACGAAAATTACGCGGATGGTGGAGTATGAAATTTGGCACAGTTAAAGTTTATATGGAGAAGGAGTGCAGAACGCTAATATTTTTATATAATAATACTTTAAAATACATTACACTAATAAATAAATAATTACACACACTACCATGCGTTTGACACACACACATTTGTAACTTCCACTTGGTAACTGACTGACTGTCTGACTGACAAACGGCGAGAGTTTTTTTTTCTTTATTTCGGAGGGCGGAACTTCCATAGTGCATTCTGCGTGCCAGTATCAATCAAGAAAGTTTAGGGTTTTTGTACTTAATAGTTGACAATAGAACCTTAATAACGTTCAAACTAAAAAAAAAAATTATTTATGGTCGAATTTCGACCACAGGCGACTACTACTAATTTATCATTACTTGACTTAAGGTTGCTAGTACTACCATTATTATATTTCTCGGACAGAAGGCAGATAACAGTCGTTCTCTGTAAAAATTGTTTGCCATCCATATTGTGCTAGACTGAAATCTCCCTAATACAAATTGATAATGAACAAATTATTACCATTTTTTTCATTTAAAACTTTGAAGTGTCTTGTTTCCAGGTAAACCAATCACAAAGACAAATACGGAAGAAATAAAATACTCTCTCAGGGAACAGAATTACGGCGCTACCATACAAAAAGCTTATGCGTACGCGAGTAAGTCGTTACTCGAGTTGCTGCTCAAAGAGTACGATCTCATGGGGAGGCTGAAATCCGTGAAGAATTATTTCCTAATGAGTCAAGGGGACTTCATCGTCCAGTTCATGGACGCGACGGAACAAGAGCTCTCTAAGAAGATCGATGATATTATACCATCCAAATTGGAATCCCTTTTGGGACTCTGTTTGAGGTAATGGGGATGTACGTTTATTAATCCAATCGCGATATCGCAAATGGCTCATCGTGCCGGAATAGACGTAAGCCTCACCTCACCCGATGATACGCTAAACTATCTAACTACTGAACTTACATACCTTGTAGTATACATATTATAAGTATTAAGGACTTTAGACACCGGCCTTACGGTTATATGGTCATCAATAGTACAGTCATATTATGGTCATCGACTGTATGGTCATGTGGTCATCTACCAAACGACATGTCGAAGACTTTAAACATCTATTAGGCGGATGTGTTCTAATATCAGTATTACGTTTCAGACTCTCTGCTGCGAGCCATGATCCATACAATGAGGACATGAGAGTTGAATTATTGCCATACGATTTGCAGTTCCAAATGTTCAAGATTTTATCTATTGAGACTGAAGATGAGAAAGGTACTTGAATTATTAAAATACATACATACATTGACAGGATAGTTAGATAGTGATCTTCTCAGTCGAGGTCGCGTTCCGATCCGGTGGTAGATTGACCCTCGCCACCTCTCCTGGCAGCGGCCCAAGCCGAGGTCGTGTCCCTTGTGGCGCCCTTGAGCTAGCTGCCCCCCTGCCCAGAGGGCTGGGCCCTCTGTCCGGGTGAAGTTGTTATGGCCACTCTGGCCATCAACATATCGTCCATTAAAAAAAAAAAGTCAGATAGTAGGTATCTCTGGCAGCAATCAGTTGCGATACAGGAAATGTAATTCCCTATCTGTTTGCGATGGAAGAATGTTGCTTCTGTGCATGCGTTTCTTATGACAGAATTAATAGTGGTGCTGTATTGACCTATGTACAGCCAACGCCATTACTATCTGCACGCTTCTAAGAGCAATTTTGCATGGCAGTATTAGGGTCTATTTTCCAAATCTTGCCACATTGTTTGTGTACCATTTAAGCAAAAGTCTTTAATGGGGAGATGGTAAGGTTCAAACTCAAACTCAAAATTGTTTTATTCATGTAAGCTAAGAAAGCATTTATGAATAGTCAGAATCTACCACCGGTTCGGAATGCTGCTTCCACTTAGAAGTTCCGGCAAGAAACTCAAAGGTTACTCTATTCAATGTTCCTTTTTGTATGTATGTAAATCTTGTTTTAGAATACAAACACAACAAGGAGTGTCCGCCGCTGACCGGTATAGAGACGTTCTCGTTTGGCATGGAGGTGAAGTGGCCCGTGTCTCTAGTGCTGAACCACAAGGCCATCGCGTGCTACCAGATGATCTTCAGGCATCTGTTCTATTGCAAGCACGTTGAGAGGCTGCTTTGCAGGTCAGTTTTTCAAATTTGCGTTTAACATTTAATAATAAATATCGCCAGACAAACACACTAACTGTATGGTCCCAAACTAAGCAACGGTTGTACTATGGGTACCGTACAATGGACTGGGGGCGATCGCAGTGACATCCAGACTTGGGAAAATTACCAAAAGGCCATTTCCGAAATTTGCCCCCCTGGAAATTGAACCTGCAACCACCATGTGCAGTGAGCCGAGCGGCTTAAGCTCGAACCACTGCGTCAAGCGTTCGTCAAATATAAATAAAGATTTTTAGTTCCTCTGGCATAAAACCGTGGTTCAATCGCAGCGGTGCGTTGGAATTTCATTCGTTTTTTTTGGGTTTTGTGCCCAGTGCAGATGTGAATAATGTTTGTTTTTTTACTAAAGAGCGGATAATTTGCGGCAATCGGTTGGAGCCTATTGTTTTGCTAAGACGTTCATAGAGGCTTTCGGAATGGTGTTCCTAATGGGGCATCCAAGTTTTTTTTACCACCAGGGCGGCGCCACTTTGCAGTGGGGTCACATTGACACTTGGTAGTTCGGACAGTCTGTATCTCTCTTTCCGACCTCGCAATGATTACGGCTATATTTATAAACTAAACTTGTTTAAGTAAAGGACTAACTCTATAGAAAGTTTTATATTTATTAATGGGCTCTGCCTTCCCTTGCACTGTGAGACCACATAGTAATGTTTATGAATACGGCCGTTTCTGTAACACCGACTGTAGTGCAGTCACAGATAACGTCACCCCAGTCCAATCAATCAATATCTGGTGGTATCTGGAGCTGAAAAGTTTTGCCTGCATTGAGAAGTAGAAGCAGTGATAGCCGATTGGTTAAAGCACGCGTCTTGCGGGCACAAGGTACTGGGTTCAAACCCCGGCTCGCACCTCTGGGTTTTTAGAAATCTATGTGCGAATCATAATTTCTATATGTTTATCACTCGCTTACAGTGAAGGAAAGCATCGCGAGGAGGAAACCTGAATCCAATTTTTCGAAATACATGTGAAATCCGCCCGACATGTGAAATGGCCAGCGTGGTGGATTACGGCCTGAATCCCCCTCGTAGTGAGGGGAGACCCGTGCCCAGGAGTGGGACGTCAAAAGGGCTAATTATTTTTATTTATTTTATATTGAGAAGTATCCATGACTAATCCTACTAATATTATAAATGCAAATGTTTTTGAGTGTGGATGTATGTTTGTTACTCTTTCACGCAAAAACTACTGAACTGTGGATTTGAATGAAATTTGGAACACAGACAGTTTATAACCTGGATTAACCCATAGAATACTTTACTTAAGTCTACGCGGACGAAGTCGTGGGCAGGAACTAGTATTGATATATGTTTCAGGGTGTGGTTGTACAACAAGGTGGTGAAGCGGTTCTCGGAGGCGCGGCTGTACGCGGACGCGTTCGCGCTCCGGCAGCGCATGCTGAGCTGCGTGCAGCACCTGCAGTACTACATGTGCGTGGAGGTCATCGAGCCCTCCTGGTGCCAGCTCATACAGAGCCTCGACAAGGTCAGTCTTCTACTTTGATCATCATTTTATTTAATAACTAGCGGTCCGCCCCGGCTTCGCACGGGTACATTACGGTTACATTATTGGAGTTTTAGTAAGGATCCCTATTTTTTTTTTAAATATAGCCTATGTCACCCGGGGATAGTGTAGCTTCCCAACAGTGAAATAATTTATCAAATCGGTTCAGTAGTTTCGGAGCCTATTCATTACAATCAAACAAACAAAGTTTTCCTCTTTATAATATTAGTATGATGATATTATTTGACGACCGCTTGGCGCAGTGGTTCGAGCGTAGGCCGCTCGGGTCACTGCACATGGTGGTTGCGGGTTCGATTCCCGCCGGGGAAAATTTCGGAAATGGCCTTTTCGTAATTTGCCCTGGTCTGGGTGTCACTGGGATCGCCCCCGGTCCATTGTACGGTACCCATAGTACATGCGTTGCTTAGTTTGGGACCATACAGTTGGTGTGTCAGTCTGGCGATATATTAATTTATAATTCTGAGATAATCATAATACCAATAATTATAATAATTTTGAGTGCATCGAGTGATAGCGGGTTGGATTTCCGTCAGGATACATTTCGGATATAGCCTTTTCGTTATTTGCCCTGGTCTGGGTGTCACTGGGATCGCCCTCAGTAACTTATCCATAGTACAAGCTTGGCTTAGTTGAAGACCAAACAGTTGGTGTATTAGCCAGGAAATATTTCTTATTTGTTAATGATAATAATATAGCATCACGCCTGTACTCCTTAGCGGGACCTGCAGACTTCTGAAAAAAAACGTCTGAAAAATCTTTTTTTAAATTTATATGTCGTGTTTTATATCGTCGTCACTCGTAATTATGCAGCTCTGGTATGTTGCGTTTTACTATCCGGTGGTTCAACCTTATAAATATTGACGCGGATTTAGAGTTTCTGTAAATTTATTTAAAGTTAAGGCTAAAGCGCCCATCTAGCCCGCGAAGGTAAAATTTTTTGAGGTTTTTAGACCTTTTTTAAAATCTGTCAATAATAAAAGGCACATTTTGTAATTCGCGAAAAAGACCGTGTGCAGTGCATTTATTAATATATCCAACTTACTCTAAAACATTTCAAGAACGACAGCTATCCAGATAATCTGGCAATTTTTGTATATTTAGTGATTTACTAGTATCATATCCACCGTGATAATATTTAGAGTAAAATAAATGTATTAATAAACGCACTGCATACTGTGTTTGTCGCAAATCACAAAATGTTGTCTTAAATGTTTTCAGATTTTGGATAAACTATAAAAATACTCGAATTTCGCGGGCTAGACGGGCGCCTTCACCTTAAGTACAACCCTTAACCCGCCCTGGACAAAAAAAAATCTAATAAGTTGGAATTAATTTTATTGGAATAATCTTACAAAATAAAAAGTACACATCAAATTGAGATTCATGAAGTATAAATAGTTTCTTCGAAGCTTATTTTAAGTTTAAATTATAATAGTGGAATAATATCAGGCCTAATTAATATAAATGCCTTCATCTGCATATTAAACCTGTTTTACGAACTAATGTTAACGTACACTACAAATTAATCACAAACAAGCCTTGATACATTAATTTATTCTGTTAGGCACATTATGATATTACACCTTTCGTATGACATATATATTCAAATCCTACAAATGCATTTTTTATATTTATCAATTTTCACGCCGACATAACGTATACACACGACTTTAAAGAGCCACAATGTTATTACACAAAAGTTTAACACTGGGTTTAATCTGAGTTAAGACAAATGTAACTTTTATATAATGTAAACGGTGAAGGAAAACATCGTGAGGAAACCTGCATGGTCTTAGAAAATCTAAACTATTTTCGAAAGACATGTGACATCCGCCAACCCGCAACGGGCCAGCGTGGTGGAATACGGCCTGAATCCCCCTCGTAGTGAGGGGAGGCTCGTGCCCAGGAGTGGGACGTCACAAGGGCTAAATTATATGATTATTTTGATTTATAATGTACAATGTGTTCCATTAATGAATAATATGTTGAATTCGAACTATGCAAAAATACGCAACAGCTGTCAAAATGCATTTGTTTGTTTATTTTAAACCATTATAATGTGCCGAATTAGTTGCGATATTCTAATGCTTGAAGCACTTTCTTTAACATACTTTCAAGACTCTCTATTTTTGTTTCGTATTTTGTCAATCTATTCTTTATTTCATCGAATTCCGTGATGTTAGTCTTTTTGCTGATTACAATTTTAGCGTTCTTTACAATTTTCCTCTCGAGTCTGTAGTTTTGACAACGCTGCAGGCAACACATGCCGCCGCCTTCAACGTCTTCGTAATCATCGCCGTACTTCCCAAGGGGCTCCGCATGCGGTATTTCAATCTTGTTGTCTTGATTTGGTTTCACTATTATCCTGTATTTTGGCAGAAAGTGTGGAAACAGACTTATCCTCTTTGCGAAAGGTTTAATGCAAAATGTTTTAGGTTTGATTATGTTTAGGTCTTGCAAATTGGACGGCAACCAGGACCAGCACCAGCCCGGTCTGGAATACGTTCTAGCACTTCCGATCAATACGCTTTCAAAATAGGATATCAGTTTTACCCGCGAAATATGCCCCACGAGTTCCGCGTTCGCTCTGATCTCCTGGGTATCACTTACTGCTAACCCGTTAAGCAGGTTAAACAGAACAATAGGAACCATAAAAACAAATACAATAAATATGATATGACTTGTCACTGGGAATGTACTGAATTTAATGGAACCGGCGTCGAACTCTCCCGTCAACATGACTATAGTTTTGAACAAGGATCTGGCGGGATCCTCAAAAAAGTCCTCTTCTTCGTCTTCTTCCTTCCCTGTGGTATTTGGATTCGGTGCTATTTGATCTTGATCCTCTTCCTGTCTGAATAATGTATAGAAACTTAATGCAAAAGCAATTATTAGGATGCAGTACCATAGTAGGAATTTGAAAAAGTTCCATGAAACGGTCCTCAACATGACGATATTCGTGGATAGGGTTGGGAACTGGCCAATGAGTAGAACTAATTCAGCCGACGACAATAATATAGCGACGGCGGACAATTGTTGTTTAGTAGACTCTTCCGCTGAATCATTGCACACTATCAACGCGGTAACAAATATCAACACGATCTCCATCCAATTCTCAATACTTTGCATGTATCTCGACGGTGACACTAGTAATTGGAACAATTCTCGAATTATTAACAGAATCAATCCAATAGCAGCACCCGCATGGGTAATCACATTCAATACTTGAATCGATTCCGATTGTGGCTTTTCCACACCATATCCCAAGATGATATACAAAATCAGTGATAACCACAAAAGAGAGTAAAATGTTATGTTTGTGTAGAACAGGCAACTTATTCTTTGCCATTTCAAATATAGAAAACTGGTGATGACCGGATGTTTCAGTAGCGGACGTAATTCCTCGTTTCTTGTCATATATAGCAAAGCATCAGTCTCTGGCGCCAAAAGGGAATCGCATTCTTTAACATTATTGTTCGATTTATCCATTAGAGGCACTTTGCACAACTCGTTTTCAAGCGAATTGTTTGGATAAACTAGGAAGCTATACTTCATGTGAATTTCGTAATCGTCATCGCTCGGTCGCTCGCCGTTAGTCGTAATACACTCGTCCAAGTACGTTTCTAAAGTTTTAGCATTGATGTCTGCTAGTGGTGGCTCGTTGAATTTATTACGTAAACCGACACAGGCGCCTCTCCTTAGTAGTTCTAAAACAGTTTCGTTGTCACCATTCCTAGCAGCATAATGCAAAGCAGTATTGTCTTTCACGTCGAGATGATTGACATTGATGTTAAGTTTAGGATTCTTTAGTAATAGTTCCAAACAAGTATTGAAATTGCTCTTCGGAATTTTGGAATAAGATCGCATTCCCTTTACGGTAATTTGAAGAAGTGATTCACCGTTCACTGGCTCGAATAAAGTAGATTCGTGATCAATGAACATTTTAAGAATTTTGTAGAATCCATTTTGGCAAGCAATTGCTATTGGCCTACTAGTGTTGCTCGCACATGTTGCATTAGGATCAGCTCCTGAGTTTAGTAAACACCCCACTACCCTATCAAAACCTTTTTCTGTAGCGTGTTGTAACATAGTATTGATCCCGTTATTCGCCGCTAGTGCCGGCCGGTGTTCGTTTTTCTTCAGAAGTTTACTGAAATCACGAATGAAATTATCTTCTTCGTGTCTACTCAGATACGAAAACAGTTTATCGGCGTCAATAGCTTCAGTGTTTTGCTCAGCAGATCCAAATTTGCTCAATAGATGTGGTAATTTTTCTTGTAGGTAATCACGCGCAGTTTTTCCACTTCTGTCCTTGTAGGCATCCAAGATGACTGGTTCTTTTGAGTAGTCCAGTATCAGTGTTACAACTCGCTCTAGTTTCTGTTTAGCAGCGGAATGTACTGGCGTTATACCTTTTAGATCAGGACTATTTGCATTACAACCAGCTTTCAAAAGCAATTCAATCATATCTTCATATGTGTCCAATACTTGCTCTCGGTCGACGTCATCGTCATCGTCATCGTCTTCTTCAAATTTTTGAATGGCCATCAATAACGCAGTTTTTCCTTTACTCTTTATATCTACATCTATTCGATCATCCTCTAGTAAAGCAGACAGTGCGTTTATATTACCGTTTTCCACTGCAAAATGTATAGGTGCGGCCGCGTGAGTTTCATTTATTTTATTCACTTCCACTTCATGTTGCAACAGACATTTCACGAAATCTTGCTTATCTGGTTCGGAAACGGCCAACTCGAGGCACGTTTTATAGTCTGGATACTGGTACACGTGTTCCAGATCAACCGAGCCATAGCTTACGAGCTTCTTAAATGTACTGAAGTCGTTGGTTTGCAACGCCGTCCTCAGCTGCACCTGAGGGTCCTTCCCGAAGAGGGAGCTGCCTCGTGACAGCTGGTTGGCTTTCATTTCGTAACTGTCTCGCGTCATGGCCTCCGCCACACTGGCATCTGAAATGTAAAATAATTGATTTTATCATTGACAACAATTTCCTCATTGAAGTAAATTGTTATGTTACTCGTGTGTAGTACTCCAAAACTAGTGATTCAACCAATTTAACCAATTAAATTGATTAGGGATTGAACATCTGGTAAATTTTCACGATCCGAGCAGATTGTGAGTTACCGAGACTACCGAACTGTTAAAATCAAAATCCACACGCTTATTAAATTAAAATCGCTAAATGAATGCCCAAACTCTCGTGTGAAACAAACTAATCGAGTTGTAAGTTCCGTTATCTGCAAAATCATCCATTTATCTCCCGTGGCATCAAAAGTTTATTTTAAATTTTATTTGGAGAAAATTAAATTGCCAAATCTTTATTAAAACTAGTGATGTCTCAACGTTATTATCGTCATAACTTATTGCTATCCGGACATAAGTCTGCTTGCGTTCTTTACGTTTCTATGTTTTACATCTGTCAGCATATATACTTAACGGTTAATTGAAAGAAAGGTTATTTTATTGTGACCTATCTTATTTATTTTTTCTTTTAATCTCCCCATCCGTTAGCTTCCCACTACGCGAGTCGTTTCTTGGTCAAACATTTTAACTAAGCGCCGCCGGTAATGAAGGGCAATTATTCTGAATTTCTCTCACTGCCATAAAATTAATGCTACGCGCGTGCTGCATGCCTCTACCAATAGATACAGTAATTGGTGTGATTTGCACTCTCTATTATGTTATTCGTAATTGTAACACCAAGTAGGCTGTATGCCTTGTGTTTGTTGCATCAAAATGCCTCTTATTATTCGTACATAGAGGCTAAAATTGATTGACCCTTTTACAGGTACGTTATAAAGTTTCCAATTTGTGAATTTTATTGCAGTATAATTGATTTTTGGAGCAATAACGAACGAAGCACAATACATTGTGTGCTTTGTTGTTTTACAATCCGCATACTGAGCACCCGCATGTTAACTTATTTGCTCTACCTATACACATACTGTTAAGTGGTTCTTTAACTGTCGTGATGCGTAAATTTATACCGAACATATTATAATCAGCTTTACATTTTTCTATTATACCCTCCGAATCGTGACAAAGAGATTGTATAGTTTCTCGGCAACGGTTCCATTCGCTACGCTTGTCGGACTACTTAGGATAATATTTATCTCCGGATTTACACTGAATACACTGTGACTAAGTTTTGCCTTGGCCGTTGGTATAGGTAATCCTTATAAAGAGTTTCTGAGTATTACTCATAGTCTTAGTATTTTCAGTTATAACAAAATTATTAGTTCATGTGGTTCCATTTGAAGAAGGTAGTTATCCTACTAATATTATAAATGCGAAAGTTTGTGAGTGTGGATGTATGTATGTATGTATGTATGTATGTATGTATGTATGTTTGTCACTCCTTCACGCAAAAACTACTGAACGGATTTGGATGAAATTTGGAACACAGATAGATTATAACCGGGATTAACATATAGGATACTTTTTAACCCAATAATTCAATACTACACGGATGAAGTCGCGGGGCACAGCTAGTTAGAATATAATATAAGTTCAATGTAATTGCGTTAAAATACAATTTTTTTTCCTAGGTAGCATTTTGGTAATCCTATCTATATAATGCGCACAGTAGTGCCCGTTTCCAAAATAAAGATGATTCTAACAATATATACACCAGACAATAGGTGTGTTCGGCCATTGGAACGCTATGAGATAGCCCATATGTGCGTTGGACGATCCCGATTGTACATTCGTGAACAGCTATAGTCCAATGTACGAGGGTTTACATACCGCGCCGCTCTCGGCACATCATGTGTTTGCTACTGTTCCACATTGCGATCACCTGTTCCGAGGCGATGGACGTTATTGATTAATCGGCAACCGTGCCAGACCGGTAGTTAAAAACTTTTGTTTAGAATTTATTTTTAAACTGTATTTTTCTGGCAGTTTTTTCAATGTAGATACTATGTTTTACGTTTACGCTTTCTTGGAATAAACTATTATTTATGTTTTAAATCCAAATCTCGTTATGTACGAAACTTTATTAGTGCGATACAATCATTTGAACATTGCGAGTTTCATACGGCGCCTTTGATTGCTATCTCGTTCATGTCAAATAATGCACCCTACCACTGTCCTTGGCATTTGTAAGTTATGAAATATAAGAGCATGCTAGCCATGGGCGTGCCCCATGACATCAAGTAATGCGACCTCTCGCATTGTTTGATGTTAAATTGCGTTTGACCTGTGAAGTTTGTTATTGCAGAATTTGCAAGCACATGAGGTACCTACTTTGGCAATATTTGATTACATATTATCTGAATGAAAGTACTTATATCTCCTATTTTAGGTTTCGAACTTGTTGTATTGAAATACCATTATAATTAGGTACTTACTCCAAGTTTAAAAAAAACAGAGCCAAGCCTAGACATGACTTAACGACGACGAAAGAGCGTTTGGAACTCTATTTGTGAATAATTAAATTTGTAAAAATCGTCATCACTTTTATTGTAAACTTTATAAACGTGTTACTAAATATGATGCGCTATCTATAATGATCCGAAATGAAACCCGACTACAAGATTAAAATGCAAAATGTCTGGAAAGAAGAAACAATTAAAACGCTGTACCTTTAAGGATATCGATAAAAATGGCGATATTTATTATTATATTTTTTTTATAATAACAAATATCCCAGACGTTCACCCCAACTATATAGTCCCACACTAAGCAACGCTTGTACTATGGTACAATGGATTGGGGGCGATCCTAGTTACACAGCCGCTCAGTTCCCCAGTCCCAGCTTCGCAGTTCGCACAGCGTCAATGATCACTTATTTCTCATTTATTTATCAGTAACCCCCATCGGATACTTTGCATATGGAGAGTGGAGTGTGTTTGTGTTAAATGTCAGACATATTCTTGTGGTAATGGTAAGTGAGGTCTCGGGGTCGCGCCTAGTCATACCGTTCCATTAAATGAATAAACTACATTACACTAGCTACAATACCCATGGATCTTAGAAGGGCAGCAGAACCTATTTTCATTAAACAGCTAAGAAGAAACCGTCTCCCTGTTATAAGTTACTAAACCAGCGTTTTTTATTAAAAAGGTTTCATTCGTACTGGACGTAAAAGACACATAGATAAAAGCGACTGGATGAATCGATACTTAAGTACGCTTTCAAGGTATATTTTGTACTAGAACGATGTTATAAAGTTCGCTTGAAGAGTTAAGATAGATTTATTAATATCGGCCTAAAGGTCTGTGTTTTAGAAAATACAATTAAAAGCAATTCACCATCCGAACATTTTTATCTTACTTTAATGGTACGCAATTAGTTACTTCCGTTGTTTCTCAATAATATCGGTTTAGTTGTATGTTATCTGCACGCTACCGCCGGGCGTCGGGCGCTTCGGTCTAATTGCCGGACACGCCTCTGGTTTACGGTGAAATTGCTTCTTCACAAAATAAAAAAAACAACAACAATCATGATAAGGCGCTACGCACGCGGATCGCGGATTAAAACCACTTACTTCTTATAATGCATTACGTGACAGGTGAAGGGAAAGTCCTCTGGGTCGACAATGAAAAGAAAATCAAAAGAATTTTATAATGGTATTTGAACCCAGCTGTCACAGCGCAGATCAGAATTGATGACATCATCCTTAGCTTTGGACCATTGTATGCGTCAGCGTTCAAACCTTCGTATTAAAGCCCTACAGATAAGTATTTATGTTATGAGACATCATCACAACAAACTCAATCAATTTGTTGTCGATTATTTATCTGAATCTTTTACCTATTACACTATAAATGCTAAGAGATAGCTACCAATACAGCGATCTTACTCTAGCTAGACGGTCACCACAGACAGTGCGTAGGAGTAAAAATGCGATTGTGTGAATACGTTTTATACGCGTCCACCTGCAAGCAGTCCACCTTGGACTACAATGCGACGTCGCTCCCTGGTTTTATGGGGCAAACTTCCATAAATATGTTAATATATGTTGGGAGCAATTCCACCGGACTCCTTACATGAATTTAATTTTTTAATGCTTACTGTAATTAGTTTAGGAAAAGCCACGTAAAGGTATAATGAGACTCACACGCAATTTTATCCTAAGTAGGTTATCATTTAAAGAAATAAACCGTTTTAAATAAACAGGTTTTTGTGGATACCAGATTGCACTCATCGCACTAACGGTCACTCAAGCTGTTATGAATTTTAACTAGTCTCATCAAGAACTTGTTTACGTAATAACCTCGGCCAGATTAATAAAATAAATATACCTACGTGGAAATTTAAATCTTCAAGAAGGCATGCATCATCATAAAGATTGCTCAAATACGGGACGTGACTAATTTTCTCATGAGAGGGGATCATGCGTATCGTAATGTCGATGCACCTACAGGTAGACCGCCAGAACAAGTGTGGTGAATTGTCAGTGAGCTCAGGCAGCGTTGCCACACATCCGGTGCTTGACCGACTACATAGCAAAAAGCCTACCGTTCCGCACATAACATTTCAATTTGTACGCGCGTCTCAACCGCTAGTGCGCCGGCGGAGTGACGCTTTTTGTCAACTTTGTGCTTAATTTGCTTCGCTCCAAAAACAAGATGCGTTTCTTTTCTCCTCGCTTTCTTCCTTGGAAAAGTACTTTACTCACTTGAATACTGAGGCATACAAAATAACATAAATGTTAGGCACATCAATCGCTACAGATTTATCCATATTCAAGGGATCTGATATAAATAGATGAAGAGTAACTTGGGACCTGGCATCATATAGGTATTAATTTACGCATAAAACCGGCAATCTGGACGTTTTGGTATTGAAGCAATGTACTCGGGATCAAGTGGTTAATATAGCTAATAAAGATCCAGCCAACACGATTTACGACACCCTATATACCGGCCAGAGATTACGAAGTTTTGCGCTTGTATTTCGAATAGCTAGACCGGCGCGGTTGCTCTCACTCGATGATTAAGATCATTAACAGTTTTTCGATGAGCACTGCTGCAGTAGTTCGGTGACCACTTTCCGTGCCCCCTCATAATATAGAATAGTTTTTTGTGACTCATTTTCATTTTCGTATAAGCGCAACCGCGTAGCGTAGCGTGGCTTTCTTCTTACATTGATACCGTGACTACAAAGGCTTTATAATGAGACTTTTTTCCGTCAGAGCAAATTGCTTTTTCTATGACAATTGTGGTTTAAGTAACATCTAATGTGTGTACAAGTCCCCGCAGCGACTGCTAACGCAAGTTTGTTTTGCTCTATTCACACTCCGATGTATTTGGGCATCTAACTATTTTGTTTTTGTTATTTTGCATTAAGTTGACGTGTCATTTGTAATTGACTTTAAATTATGACCTATATGGGGGTACCGTTGGTCGGTTTCTGGAACGGAAGTGGATATTGTATTCAAAGGACCGATGCGGTGTAGACTGCGACCTAAGCGTATATGGTATTGTGATTGGGTTATGTGGGCGCGCTGCCGTCATCATTAGTACATAGATTGCATTGCATTACGCGTTCTTGAGTTTCATTACCTATCATCATTTCTACCAAGTACAATTAGACGTGAAATCTAACATCAAACTAGTACAGTTAACAAACTAAATTGTCGAAAAGAATGTTCATCATGATATTTGATCATCGCTTTAAACTATCAAAATCTTTGGGAACTTAAACTGCGTGTCTAAAGGTGATGTTATCACGGCAGTCGAGCTTATGGTATTCGTCACACCACCATATATGAATACATATGTGTATTGGTTTTTCACACGTAAATTACCAATAAAACCCGAAGTTACGGGTCTTAAAATAATGTTATCGGTAGATTCTGTGCCTTGGATGCAATATAGCTACAATAAGAAATAAGTCATCTACTTTACGTACCGTGTATTTCAAAGTAAAAGTTTAATATTATTTAGTAGATACCTTCTCAATTTCATAATAGAACACGAATGTCGATAGGTAGAGTTAATTCATTCTTAAAGCCTTGCTTAATTCCAACATGTCTCATAATTAGTCGGATGATGATTAATTAGCGTTCATCTGGTTCATTTCGATGACTTGAATACATCAATCAACTGTACAGTAAGTGATTTTATTAGGTAAGTACAATGTCGCAATCGGTTTCGCTTGTGATGTAATTCATACCGATTTGATATTTATAATAAATAAAATATGAATCATCACATAAGTGTTTTCCAATTATTTAATGATCTTATAAGGATTCCTCATAGGGTCTACGGAACCGAATATAAGACTGCCTAATGGCTTTAAAAAATATCTCTACCATACATAACCGTGTTAAGCATTTAGTTAAATCTATCGTGTATGTCAAGTCAACGTTGCGTATGCTCATCATTTATAATCACTTTCCAATGGAAACAGCCGTTTAATACCAATATGTAGAGTCCGGTAGAGTCCCATCACTCTCTCTCTCTGTCTTATTTGATAGGAGTTAGTAATTCAATGTAAAAGTTGTTTATTTTGTAAATAAACAAAATAAACATTAATTTTGAGAATCCTACATACGTTCGTTTCAATTTTAAAGGTATTCTTACTTGTTACCATAATATTTGCTGTATTTGATCATTGTCAATGATAAACAACACCTTCCTATATCGTTATTATGTGTATACTTTATACATATTTGTACATATTTACAAATATGTATAAAGTATACTATGTGTACATATTTATACCTACATCAATAGTTAAGTTACTAAAATTACAATAGGTAAAAGTAATATTATATCGTAATCCGCAGACATCATGAATGATTTATAAGTCTAATAATAAACCTTCGTGACAATATTCTTTTGTCTATTTATGACTAAAAATATAAGTCTGTGAATATGTACCTAAGTATCATATTGGACAGATATTGTTTCAGGAATAAAGCTCAAAGCTGTATAATCGATGAGTAACTTGAACCGTGAGAATTTATGAGCGAAACAAATACCTATACGATTCATTCATCGATAGCCTAGGTGTAGCAATCCCAGACAAACCAGTTCCACAAAGCCCTACTTAACCGCAAACCTGCACGTTTCAATACGCGGTGCATATTGCGATTTGCAATTTAACAGGTTCATTGTCTCGTACATGAAATATTTTTAAACTATCACCGGATATGTTCTCGGCTGCAGTACTGCCATCATTGGCTGGCTCGCGTGTGTCAGCCACTTAATCAATTACACTCGCCCTGACACCGCTTCCCGTGTTCTTTATTGGTATACCAGCGGTCCAGATGTCCTGTGTCAAGATAATAACAATGACGTCATCGCTACCGACCTTGTCTAGGGCCTGGCAGTCACTCGGCACATGTGATGGACTCTATTCAGTGTTTACACACACATATGTTGTGTGTTAAACTTTGACGGCTCGCTGGTTTTGCGGGAATACATAAATGTTAATTCTATTAGAGATGCCGTGCCTATTAAACTTTTCAAGATGATCAAAAATCTACAACACCTACAAAATTTGGAAATACAAGACTTATGATTGTCTGTTTTGCCATATAAGTTGTGTTCCTTATGTGCCGATTCATTTTAACGGGGTCAGATGAATTAATTCATGATCATAGTGAGCGATTGCAACAAATTTCCGCTTAGCTCGGTACATACTTAGATTAGGGCAATACGCCCGCATTTTCATGATATCTAAGTTCGTGCTTTTGCCACTTTCTAGCCATGTATAACATGGCAACATTACAGTTTACTTAAAGATTAACGTATTTGAAACAAAAATAATATCTATTGATCCGGAAAATATCTACGCTCGCATCGATGACGTATCTGCCTACTTGTATTTACCTACTGCGTTTAACATTTCACGTATTGCCCAAGTAAATTTCTCAATTATGTATGTATTTAATAAACCAATATTAACTTTTCCTGCTTAGAATTGCAATGGTTAAGGATCTTATTACACAAAGAACTGTCTACATGCAAAATTCTTCGGAAACATCGGTAGTAGATACGATGTTTTGCGAATTGCGACTTTGAAATTCAACTACCACGAGTACTTTACCAGGCACTGATTTTGATAGTATAATTATGGGTATTACTTCCCGATAGACCCACCTGAATATCACAATGTAGGATCACTGAAAGTTCACACTTCACAAAAATCTTCACTGTCTGGCTCTTATTCACATAGCGGGTGTGCGGCCGCGCCACTCGGGCTTGCGTTCGGAGTGAGCCGATGCGCGGGCGCGCTGGTGTGGGAGGCGATAGGCGACTCGCTGTCCTGCCGCTGACTGTCGAGCGCTGACCAAACGCAATTACTGACCATACAGATCATTACCGATGTACATATGCGGGTTTAATTACATTTATTTGTATTAGATGCCACGTCCAATGATGTAGCTCTAAATATAAACCATGTTTTACGATATTTCCGTTCCAACCAGCAAGAGAGCGAAGGATGTAGAGACCTTCAAAAAGGTTATGCTTAAGAAGATCTTTCTCGTGTATAATGATGAGACGAGTATTGCAAGGAGATTGTATCTGGACTATGCGTAATAAGGCGTCTGAAAATGCATTAGAATTTTAACAATAAGTTTTAGTAAATTATGTCTTAACAGAGGTCACAAGGAGAAAATGTTAGTCAGCCATATTGCTATAATTTTTTACGAAGCCCTGTTTTTTGTGCTGTGGGCGGAGCGGATTGTTGATAATTTGTAGGCGTTGCTCCTTACAAGTGGCCGCGTCACAAGGTTGTATTACTCATTGCTTTGGTCTATCGCCGATTGTAAGACAAATATGTAAAAAATGCACGCTAAAATCCTCCAGTTGGAACGGCCGTATAGGATCAGCACTTGAAAGAAGTGTTTAAATATTTAGTATTATTTAAAGATGTAGTACGATGTTACAACTATTAATAACTGTTCCTCCTGCAAAATCAGTTCAAACAATTGAAGTTCCAAATTGGTATGAGTATGTAATGATAGAGTTGAATTAGACTTCTGGAAACTGGAAGCATTGCACTATTAAGCAAATATATTATTGACGGCGGTCGGATTTCACATGTCTCTCGGAAATTGGTTAGATTTTAAGACATGCGGGTTTATTCACGATGTTTTCCTTTACTGTAATTCTGATTATTTATTATTTTTTGTATGGTGAATAAAATATAGTGGTGTATATTATAATGCTCCTCGGGTGTAGGTGCACAACGTGGACGAGGTGTTGGAGCGCCACAATGACTTCCTGGAGTCGTGTTTGGGCGACTGCATGCTGACCAGCCCGCAGCTGCTGAAGGCGGTCACCACGCTCTGTCTTGTTTGCGTGCAGTTCTGCACTTTTATACAGGTAATCAGGTACTATAATATTTATTAGGTGGTTCACTTGGAGGTTTATTTCATAAAGTCGCGTGCTGTGACTCTTATGGACACTGGCATAAGGGACCATTTGCAATAATTCACGCGTTTTCGTGAAATAAATGACTACTTAGACTCAAAGAGGGTGTAACGCCTTTTAGGACACGTTACTTGAACACACTGCGTGTTGATCGCTTTGCACATTGCTCAATACACTCTGTTCTGTTGATAGACCTATAGCTGTGCGAATAAGATGCATTGTCCTCTAATTTAATTCTTATATAGCTCCCTCTTTTTTAAACGGCCGTCAAATCATGTCATGTGTAGCTGGTGTCATGATCGAATCACGTAAACGAAAATGGCAAAGCGATCTGTATTTTGCACAAAGCGTTCAAGCTTAATAACATGTCAAATAAGAACTATTTTTGGTATACAGTTTATACAATATACAAGGTGACACATAATGGGTATACTTTTTTTTTCAAAACTTAACTTTGTAATTCTAAAACCATCAGCTTTGGAGGGAACTTGAAAAACAAAAGGTGTTATAGGAAAACAGCTGTTGACCGATTTCACAAGTCTACAAAACCTTTAGTACTTCAACTGTCCCACAAAGCCGATAGTTTGAGATTTACAAAGTTAAGTTGCAAAAAAAATAGTATACCCATTTTGTATCACCTAGTAGATACTTATGCACTTTAGTAAGTAGCACTCACTACTTATTTTGGGTGCAATAAATATGATTCAAATCTCTAAAGATTATTAAAAGGTACCAAATTATAATAAGGAAACATAAATATGAAGGTTCCCTTTGAATTTCCTTATAAATTTAAATAATAATATCATATAAAATGATACATTTAACTCAGCATAATTATCAATGACGGAGAATTTTATTTGAACACCTGCCTTTATTTTTTATTTATGCTTGTATATTCTTTCATTTCCTATTGTTCATAACTAGTATGTATTGATATTTACGACACTGTTGCAAAGCTTTTGTGGTTCATACCTAAGGTATATTTTTCCAACATTAATTTCTTATTGTATTTTCTTTTAACGCTACCAAAACACGTTTATTGGCAAAAGGAGATGCACAAGTACTTCGTGGACGCTGAGCTTAACAGTATGCTTGGATCGGCGTATGACAATACAGATTATAGCGAGGTACATACAGTAGATCAACCGTAACACTAGCACAAAAAAGTATATAGTTCACCACACCGCAGTAACATCATTTCACCGTTGTAAACTCGGCCTTATCTGATGACGGTCCGACTAACGTCAAATAATCAACCAATCATGAGTCGCGCTCACTTCAATGATGCAACACTATTGGATTACAGTATTTGATTCTACTTTCAAATTGTAAAGATTCGTCTACATTTTGGGACATATACCTACTAATGTGTAATTGTTTTAAACATAAAATGCTTCCATGTAGTATTTGTGATAGCAAAATCATTAATGTATACGTATTTTTCTTATCATTCTTTCATGACTTTTCTGTTTTAGAATCTAACAGTAAGTATTATGTATTAATATTAATACCTATTCATTATTTTATCTTGTGATAAAAATAATAGCTAATGGTTCCGCATTACTTTACATACGCAATAGAACTAACACTGCCAAGAGATTTTCTTTAGATTGTGTATTAATATTTGTAGTTTAGTATTTTATTAATCCTTAATCATTGTTACCATTATTTGATTTCTGGCCTATATTGATGCAATTCAAAGCAAATACCTCCTTTCGCTTTTCGGACTTGCCCCGGGCAATAGCGGGACCAAGCAGCCAAGAAATCACCTCTGCTTCTTGCCGATTCTCGCTGTATGCTGTCTCTATAGCTGGGTACTCACTTAGCAGTGTAGCACGTAACGTATCAGATACGGTATCAAGTGAGTACGTAGGCACGAGCCCGCTGCGAGCCGCTCGCGCGTGGAGCGCTGTAAGCTCGCAGTGACCCGCCGAGTGGCGGTTTCACTGCGAACAAAGGCGGCTCGCAGTGTGCTCGTGGACGGCGTCACGACCGCTTGTGTAGTGAGTACGTATGAATATGAACGCAGCACTAGCCACCATTTGAGACATGTTGTCGGCGTGACGTCGTTGCGAGCACTGCGGATCCGGCAGCTCGTAGCTAGATACGCGGAGGACCGTGGACGAGCCGTACCCACTTGCAGGTTGATACCATATCTGATACGTTACGTGCTACACTGCTAAGTGAGTACCCAGCTTATTATGGCGATGACGCGACCTATTCTACGATTTTTTATTAAAGGACGAAAGAAAAAAAAGAAAATCAGAAGAAATATAATATCACTACATAGTATAAAACAAAGTCGCTTCCCGCTGTCTGTCTGTCCCTATGTATGCTTAAATCTTTAAAACTACGCAACGGATTTTGATGTTTTTTAATAGATAGATTCATTCAAGAGGAAGGATTATATGTATAATTCATGCATAATATAGTAGAGAAACACCGATAATTTTAAAGCCGTGCGAATCCGGGGCGGGTCGCTAGTTTACTATAATATATTATTTGTTATGCTCGTGTTTATATTAGCACTCAATATGGTATAGGTACGAACGTCTGGACGCAATCTCGGCTGCTCAGAGATGCTTGGCTTTCTGAAGTATCGGCAGTGAGTGTGTGTCGTAATAACGTGCTTATGTCGACGGCACAGGACACAGGTTGCGGCGGCTCCACGAGCAGCGGCTCTGCCGACTCGTTCTCGCGGTCGGTGTCGCGCTACGGGCTGCGGTTCACCGCGGCGCTGCTGTCCGTGCTCGCCATCATCGAGAGAATGGCAAGGGACAACAACACCAACAAACTGCTTAACATATCCGCCAGGTACCTATCTATATTCTATTTCACATACGATCCGTAGTTCTGTAGATGAGGCGCTGAAGTCGCGTGGTCGGCAATAAGGTTTAGTTGTGTAATTTTCCGCGGGACTACTACGTGATATACTAGGTCAAACAGAAAGGGTATACAATTTTTTGCAGTACAGTTGAGGTACTAAAGGTTTTGTACACTTATGAAATCTGTCAACAGCTGTATCCCTATAACACCTTTTGTTTTTCAAGTTTACTCCAAAGCTGATAGTTTTAGAATTACAAAGTTAACTTTTGCAAAAAAAAGTATACCCTTTCTGTTTCAACCTGTACACCATAAAGGTTTATATTTAAGCAGTGACATTTCAAGAACCGTCGACGTCGCGTCGTGAGGAAGCCGGCGTGTCATAGAAAATCTAAGCAATTTTTTTAAAACATGTTAAATACAGCAACCCGCATTGGGCCAGCGTGGTGGATTATGACCGGAATCCCCTCGTTATGAGGGGAGGCTGGTGCCCAGGTGTGGGACGTCAAAAGGGCTAATTTATTTAAAAAAAATTATATGATTTTGCAGATTGAACTTCAACACGTACTACGTGAAACAGTTGGAGAAGTTTTGTTCGGACGACAAGCTCATGGACAGCGATAAGAAGCAAACCGCGTCCTAGCATAGGACCGTGCGCACGCGCACTAAACTCGTCACGTCCGTGTGAACACCACCACTAAAAATATCAAACCCAACAATCTTCATATCACATTTTTAACCTCTGACGACGGAATGCAAAGAAGGATGTCGATGTTCTGTTCCAAAACAATTTTATGTCGATGTCAACAACCTTTACAAAATAAATATAAAAGTTGGCTGTCACCGGACGCCCGGCAAATGTGAGACATGTGTAGTGTATAGTATGCGCGCGCGCTCACACAAGGAAGTCGAGAGCGGTGGCGTAGAGGGGCGTGACGGCATGAAAGATCGTCATGCCATTTGCCGTGTTGGCAAACTGGTTGATTTTACTGCCAAATTGCGCCAATACATGTTTCACATTAAAAAATAAAATGTACAAAGAAAACCTGATCCCATTTTCTATTTCTTCCACGGTTCCTTAATTCTGAGGATCGCAATATCGCGGATCGCCTTCCAAAATTGTATCATCATTTAGGAAATTTAAATTTTTAAGCTTGTAAACATGCAGTTTTATGATAACAACTAAAATTGCCTAAAGTTTAGGCGTTAGGTAGTTTTATTAAGCAAGCAATATGCGCATTTTACTAAAAAATAAAACTAAAAAGACAATTTAATTATTTGTTTAATAACGGCAGATAATTTATTCGGAATTACACTTCAGTGAGCCTTAAATAGGAAGAACCGATTGAAATGTATTTTTTTATTTGTTATTGGCGATATACCTAGTCCTTTACTAGCTATGATAAAGGTCGATTGTACTGTTACAAGGTTTTAAAATTTCTAACTGTTAAATCACAAAATAGCGTCACAAATTAGCTAGTGATAATGATGATAACCATATCCCGAGTTTCGCGATATTGTTCTTATCAATTTTGCTGTGTCAGTATGAAATACGATTAAACTAGTTTGGACACACAATTAAGCACCACACTGATGATTTAATTATTATAATGATATATTTAATCTCTATTTCCTTGGTCATCGCATTACGCGTGAACGGATGGAACGATTTCGCAAATTATTTTTTTGTTGTGTTTATTATTGTCAGAAGGTTATTTGAAAGAAAAAAATAAGAAAGTTGAGCGGAACAATTCCAATTCAATATTCAGAGTTAAGAATCGCGAGATTATTTCATCTGACGCGATTCCGTTTATAATGTGAACTTAGTTGTGTAGTATTTCACTAAAATGGGTGCAAACTGGTTGCAAACGCAACTGAATATCCTAAATATAGAATACTAATGATATAAATTGTTACTCCTGCCAAATAACAATGAAAGTACAATGGCAATTTTAAGACAATTATTTTTATTAGTCGCATAGAGCAATCTCAATAAATTATCTCCATAATTATACAATAAAATTGGTGTCGATGGTAGGATTAAAATGAATATTCAAAAGTAATCTCACAAGTACAAAATAACCCTAACGATGGACATTTTAAAAAATGAACAGTATTTTTTTAGACTTAGTAGATGTTGTGAATGTTCGATGTCGTATTTGCCATGAAAACTTTAAAGTAAATACATGCTTTTATGTATATAATTTAGAAATTAGACATAGGAATGGATTGGCCTTTGTTACGTACAGTAATATACATCTGATGCAGGTATTGTCAAAATTCTCAAACCTCGTACCTCCAAACGAATAGGATCTGATTCCCGATTTCAAGAGAGAGATTTATGTATTACTCTGGGATTTTATCGAGTTATGTTGATATATAATTGAACTGTAGAAAAGAAAAGTAAGCTATCGAAACAAGTTCTTGAACACAACGCTAATAAAAGGATTTTACCACTAATCGATTCCTACATTGAGCAATGATCGATGATGAATCGAATCGACTATCGATCTACGGTTGATCGAATGTTGTGGTAACAGACTTAAGACTTCGATAGGTAGGCATAATCTAGCAAGCCTTTTGTCGCGGCCTAACCGCTTGCTAACTAGTAATTATAATTTTGGATAAAATGTTTACAGTGGCCATAAAACTATTATTATTAAACTATCTGATTAATTAGTCGCATTATGATCATTCCTTGTAATGTTAAATGTGTCCAAAAATGCATGTATTCCTTTATAAATAAGTTTTTACATTTGTTGTTGTTGGATTATTTTTATGTTCAGTGGGGCTTGTGTAACTTGAAGCTTGTGCAGAAGTGAAAATAGGTAAGTTTCACGCGCGCGTTGCGCTATAGATTTCGAAGATTTTTACTACTTAAAAGGGTGTCCCATTTCTGACGCGTTGGATCATAAACGGTCACGTGACCGTCGCTGATGCGCAAGGACAAGTTATAAGCTCCGTATTGTATTCGAACTCGGTTTGTATCGGTCTCGGTTATTTACATAATTTTAAAAATGTGCAATTGCACACTAATTCATTATGCTGTTATCATTAGTTACATAATACATGTAAATTGTACAAGCAAGTTTTAAACTTTTTAATATTTTGTCTAGCTCTTGTGTGAGCACCAACTGCTTCGATTAATAGGTACGATTAAACATGATAATAATTTTTACTATAAATCTCAGTACGTTACACGAAAATGCCATCGTTATTTTATTTTAATAAACAATTTATAACTATATTTGTTATTTTCTTATATATTTCTCATATTGCACTTAAAAAAAATATAGGAATTTACGATATATAATGTGAAGAAAACAATTTGGACAATGACAATCTATATTATTAATCAATAACAGACTTTTTAAATACAATCTTAGTTTTGTAACATTCAATTGGTTTCGTTCGATATCTAAAGCAAATCACTTGTCGGTCTTCAACAATAAATACATCATGTAACATTGGAATACGCATTATGTTCTACACCTAATTCGTGATACAACAAATAAATTACCTTAGTGTGGACATGACACAAAATGACTTGATAATGTGAATGATATAATTACAACACAGCATGCGAAACATACAACTAATGAATGAGGAACTATAATTAACATATTATACTGTATAAGCATTGCATAGTCCTACATTAACTTACAGCATAATCGTCGATAAAAAACATTCAACTCATCACACACAGTAACATTAAAATATAACCAACCCTGTGTTTAAAATAAGGGGATGAACAGAATATACATCTAATCAATTCATTTTGCTAACCATTCAAACAAACAAACAACCAAAACAATTCATTTACAGTAAAATTACTAGGACAGCCAAAATTTATGGAAATATCTATCGCAGAAATTACAAGTAATATCACTGAATTAGAACTACATATTATAGACAGACGTGAATATATTTCAGTTAACCTACAACATGTGCATGCAAAACGTCTATGTAATGGTAACTGAAGTTTGCAAACGTCAATACATTTGTGCAGCATTTTCAAATATAAGTACAATCAAATTATTACATTGGATTTGAGGAAGGTAATTCCACTTCATTGGCACGAATTTATTTGCAACCAAACGTTTTAAAATGTTATAATGTGAAATGTAAATTACTATATTCATATCCCCCTCGCGTCAAGTTAGCTCAATATTTTAAATTAGCATGAGTATAGTGCTCACTTGACGCCTTATTTCATACATTATAATGTAATAGCTAAACCAAAGAGTAAACAATGAATCATACTGCAATACAATATGACTAATCCATAGCCTTTATATAATCACCAAACGATTGCATTATAGTTCATACCGCTACACCAACGATTCCGAAGATAACTTTATTAAAACGCAGTTGTTCTCGGTAAATTAACTTCTGCTAACACGCATTTGCTTCTAAATTTTCTGCTTCGCCTTCGCTTCGATTTTTTTGGTTTCCATAAAGACAAATATTTCTAATAACAGCATAAAGAGAGAGCCGATAAAAGCAAATGCATGTGAATATAGTAAGTATAAAAGCCTATAATGCACATAATTTTCCTACATAAGAGTATGTACAGAGCTCACAGCTCGTATTCACTAATTCACAGACTAGAGTCTTCGTCTTCGGGGGACCATCACCACATGTGTGTTTCTCTGATCTCGCTGATGATCTGACCGGCACGCTGCAGGGCCTGGAATAGATAACACGTAAGATTTATATTCAGTGATAAATAACTGCATCTACCATACCACAGCCAACCGATGTTTTATATATATTAAATATTTTATACTAGCTGTACCCTGCGCGCGTTGCTACGCTGTCAAAGATTGGTCGTACCGTATTTTAAAGACCAGAAACCTTTGTGGGCTCATGCACAACACTTTGCTGAAGATCATGACATGATCAAATGCATAGTTTACGATTCTATAAAGGATATACAGACAAACATTCATTTTTATATATGTATATAGATTATAATACTCTTAATATTCGATGGGACAGCCATTTTATAAATTCGTGGAACCAGTGCCAGAGAAAGTAATGTTAATAAAAAATAAATGAAAGCGAATCGTTAAAAACAACTCATGTAATATAACATTATATTCGTTGTCGTATTGCTTTTCTTTGGCCGGGTAGTATTCAGTACTCGATAAACTTAATTATAGCTGCTCTGAAGGTGGTTTTAATGGCGTCGCTATACACGATTCTAGTATAATGCACCAACTGCGATGCCAATTAGGATAAGGGTGTGCTACATTTATTACGATAGTACCTTGAGCATATCGGCGGCCTCCTTCCTCCTCTGCGCGATGTGCTCAGACTCATTGAGCATACTCTCGGCTTGATCAGACTTGTACAAATGCGTGACCAGCTCAGACTGTAAGTTGTCTTTCACATAGTTCACTAGGAAATGCATCACAGCCTTCGGTACTGAATCTTGGATCGACTTGCGCACTATGTAGAAATACGACTTAATCAATCGCTCTGTAATAATAGAACAAATTATTTAATAAGGAAATATTTCTATAATCAAATTAATTATAAAGTTAGTAAAATGTGAATTTGCCATATTTATGTGACTTTGATAAGATGTAGTGACGTGTAAATGAGAGTGAGGGTTAATTAAAAAATAAAAAATTCTAACGAAGATTTGTAATTAAGACACAAATTAGGAACGTTTGCATAACATCTGCCCCCGTATCAAAACTGAATGTATATACCAATCGCAAAAGCGGGTAATAATTTATAGTTTTGTCACCAACCATGTTACAGACAGGCTTTTGATAAAGGGTAAGTTGTAAGCTAACGGTGTTGGTGAAATAATTAGAAAGGTAAACAAAAGCGGCAAGCATATCGATGGTAGGTGGTCGGAAGGCTGACAGTGAGCAAATGAGTAAAGCGTTGTCTGTACACGGCTCGTGTCGCTATCCTCACCGACTAAGTCACCCATTTCGTTCAATTGCATCACGTTGATGCCGTCTACGATCTTTGAGTTAGAGATTATGAATGACGTCTCATCGCTCCGCCCACCTAGCATCATAAGAAACAATGTTCAATTTGCTTTATGTAGTCAGGTTACACAAAATTTTGAGAGTTGGAGATGTAGTGAGTATATTACCGAAATATGATGCATAATGAAATAGGGAACACTGTGAATTTTAATGTGACATAAATAAGGAACGGACGACACCTGACAAAGTCAAATTACAATATGATAAACAAACATAATATGTACATAATAACTATGTAATATATTTGACGACCGCCGCGTGCAGTGGTTTGAGTGTCGGCCGCTCGGCTCCATTGCACCGGGTGGTTGCAGGTTCGATTCCCGCCGGGGCAAATTTCGATAATAGTCTTTTCGTAATTTGTCGACGTCTGGGTGTTATTGGGATCGCCACCAGTCCATTGTACGGTACCCATAGTACAAGCGTTGCTTAGTTGGGAACCATGCAGTCGGTGTGTCAGTCTGGCGACATTTATTTATTTACGATTCCCAGCGTTTGGTCGCGTGGTGATGTCAGGTTTAAGGGTTGCACGCATTATCGATATCTACATATAATGTGATTAAAAAGAGAACAATAAATAAAGGACTAGTATTTGTGGTTCACGGAAATGAAAGGCCCCCCCAATACGGTTAATATTTCAATACCCAAGCTTTTCACTTTCTTACGTTATATGATTAATCTTACCGATAACATCGCAGTCGTGTTGTTCGCGTTCCGAGAGTTTGCGCGAAGTGTGGCTCGGCACTTCTGGCAGCAAGTTCACGGGTTTTTGAGGCGTCAACACCTTATTCTCTGGTGTGCCGTTAAACTGAAATTAAAAACGAAATGAAACAATATTTTTTCTCAACCAAGTAGGTTATTACAAGTACAGGATACTATTACTATCAGAAGAGAAGTTTCACTTCGTTTAAAGATTAGCAAATCCTCACAATGTAACCCTTGATGTGGTATCTTATACTCACGTGAGGTGTTGACGGAGATTCACTATTAGCTGTTTGTGTTGGAGATCTATTCTCTTGACCATCTGTGATCGCCGGCACATGCTGGAACAGTCACATCGACCTTATAAAGCTTGCCTATTTTGTGTCATGAAATGAAAGCGTTTAGTAGAATTAGTAGCTTCTAGAAATTTAATGATGGTAAATTCAAGTGCTCCACATAGTATTAGGTAAGAATCTTTATGGAATTGATATTAAAATTATTTTCAAAATGACCATGTTGATGTTGATAAAAGTTATTAGTATAGGTTAGAAGTACTGTTATTTGCGAGTATGCGTTCTAGTGAGATAGTTAGTCAACAGCAAAAACAGAAAGAGAGCCCACATAGTATTCGAAGCTATGACTTTAATATGATGTCACATGATGGCTAACATGAGACTGTTCACATACAGGACTAGCCCACACAGTATATGGCATATTGCAACTTTACCTTGTTGTACGCATCCCACACACTTGCCAAGAATACTAGGGTGGACCCTCTTTCACCCATTTGTTGAAGAAATAGCTACAAACAATCGGCATGTTATTTTCATGATAAAATAATAAATAAATAGAAAACAAGAAACATCGAAATCAAATTCAATGTTAGCGACCAAAAAAAGGGTTAGGGTTACAAAAAAAAGTTGACCACAGTATAAAAATACAATCGTTTCGAGTCATGCACGGCAATGAACAGGAGACTTGATCTGAAATAAATTCTGTGAAAAAAGTTTGGTAATAAAATAATAGGTGAAACGAAATGGTATACCATTTTTTTGCAACTTTACTTTGTAAATCTAAATCTATCGGCTTTGTGGGACGGTTGAGGTTTTGTAGACTTATGAAATCTGTCAAAAGCTGTATCCCTGTAACACGTTTTATTTTTCAAGTTTCCTCTAAAGCTGGTAGTTTTTGTATTACAAAGCTAAGTTTTGAAAAAGAAAGTATACCCTTTCTGTTTCAACCTGTATAATAAAACTAAAGCGACATCGACAACAAACTTCTAGTTTACGAACTTACCTTGAGTTAGTGACGGGTTAGTTTGGATCCCACACACACATTGTGACAAGACTAAAAGCAATTTAATATATACTTTGAACATGGCGGATACCGGAGAAGTCTGGGGGCGCGGCGTCTTTTGGCGGAAGGCGTTGTGCTCGTCGAGCCCGTCCGTGCTCTTCAGCAGCCCCGACACCAGCGCCGCCTCGCGGTGGAAGTCCGGGTGCTTCGTGTTGATGTACGCCAACTCGATCGCCACTAAATTCTCCACCTATAATGTTGGATATGATATCTTAAAGAATTATTCTGGCACGCGGCAATAAAGTTGGTTATCCTACGGTACGATCAAACTTTTATCGCCTGCAATAGGATTGAAGATTAGTTATTGGTAGTTTCGCATGACATCACATCGGTCTTTAAGAGTGCCTATCATGGCGGGAACAGAACCACGACCAGGGGGGTAGGGGATTCACAATTTCGAAAAGTTTCCGATCTCGGATATGACACGTTCCATCCTTTTTTACAAATTAATGTCCACGATGCGCTGGTGCAGGCGAAGGAAGCGCAGCATCTCCTGCTGCACTATGCGCTGCATCTCCTGCTGTACTATGCGCTGCATCTCCTGCTGCACTATGCGCTGCATCTCCTGCTGCACTATGCGCTGCATCTCTTACCATGGAGTTGGTGGCGGGCAGGCGCGTGCGCAGCAGCTGCGTGACCACGTCCACGATGCGCTGGTGCAGGCGCGGGAAGCGCAGCATCTCCTGCTGCACTATGCGCTGCATCTCCTGCTGTACTATGCGCTGCATCTCCTGCTGCACTATGCGCTGCATCTCCTGCTGCACTATGCGCTGCATCTCTTACCATGGAGTTGGTGGCGGGCAGGCGCGTGCGCAGCAGCTGCGTGACCACGTCCACGATGCGCTGGTGCAGGCGCGGGAAGCGCTGCATCTCCTGCTGCACTATGCGCTGCATCTCCTGCTGCACTATGCGCTGCATCTCTTACCATGGAGTTGGTGGCGGGCAGGCGCGTGCGCAGCAGCTGCGTGACCACGTCCACGATGCGCTGGTGCAGGCGCGGGAAGCGCAGCATCTCCTGCTGCACTATGCGCTGCATCTCCTGCTGTACTATGCGCTGCATCTCCTGCTGCACTATGCGCTGCATCTCCTGCTGTACTATGCGCTGCATCTCTTACCATGGAGTTGGTGGCGGGCAGGCGCGTGCGCAGCAGCTGCGTGACCACGTCCACGATGCGCTGGTGCAGGCGCGGGAAGCGCAGCATCTCCTGCTGCACTATGCGCTGCATCTCTTACCATGGAGTTGGTGGCGGGCAGGCGCGTGCGCAGCAGCTGCGTGACCACGTCCACGATGCGCTGGTGCAGGCGCGGGAAGCGCTGCATCTCCTGCTGCACTATGCGCTGCATCTCCTGCTGCACTATGCGCTGCATCTCTTACCATGGAGTTGGTGGCGGGCAGGCGCGTGCGCAGCAGCTGCGTGACCACGTCCACGATGCGCTGGTGCAGGCGCGGGAAGCGCTGCATCTCCTGCTGCACTATGCGCTGCATCTCCTGCTGCACTATGCGCTGCATCTCTTACCATGGAGTTGGTGGCGGGCAGGCGCGTGCGCAGCAGCTGCGTGACCACGTCCACGATGCGCTGGTGCAGGCGCGGGAAGCGCAGCATCTCCTGCTGCACCTCCGTGCCACAGTGCTGCACTATGCGCTGCATCTCTTCGTGCACCTGACGGGTGACGACATCATAGATATACAGATGTAAAAAAAAATCTATGGACGAATCAAACACACACTGCATCAACAATGTATTTGCGAAGCCTAAGCCCACAATATGAATATCACTTGGTTACAGTGAAGGAAAACATAGTGAGGAAACCTGCATGTCTTACGAAATCTAAACAATTTTGGCAAGACATGTGAAATCCACCAACCCGCACTGGGCCAGCAGTGCGTGGTGCAAGGCCTGCATCCCCCTCGTAGTGAGGGGAGGCCCGTGCCCAGAAGTGGAACGTCAAAAGGGCTAAATTATTATTACTACTAAGCCCAATGTGTTTGTGGTGTTCCCGAGATAACTGTGTGGCATTAATTAGATTAACCAAGTGTCCCTTTACTTCCAAAGAGTACCAGGCAATCACGAACAAAAGGTAGGTTACTTATTGTATGGTCGATGTTTTAGTAATGCGAGACATACTTGCATCGTAATCTATTAACCCGAGTGGGAGAAAGATGATCTGCGTAAAGTAGCTATTGTAGCCGTTTCGTAGGATGAGTGCGAGAGCCGGAAGTGCAACCTCCCCTACATTCCCCCCCCCTCTGTCCCACTCCCCTTCTGGTCGGCAATGCCTTTGGTAGTGCAAGCTATAGCATAAGCTTAATTACGGATTTTGTTATATTATATACTAGCTGTGCCCCGCGACTTCATCCGCGTAGTATTTTAACTTAGCAAAAATTTCGGGATTATCGGGTTAAAAAGTATCCTATATGTTAATCCCGGTTATAATCATCTGTGTTCCAAATTTCATCCAAATCCGTTCAGTAGTTTTTGCGTGAAGGAGTAACAAACATACATACATACATCCACACTCACAAACTTTCGCATTTATAATATTAGTAGGATTAAAAATATCAGGTTTTACTGCTCGATATAAAATCCGAAATTGTATTGTTCAAATATACAGGATGTTAAGGACATCGTAACGAAAACTGATACCATGCATTCAACTCATGATTGTGGACCCCCCAGAGTTGGAAGTTTCCGTGCATTACGTGTTTCAAATTTTTCGGCATTTTAAAATATATGTCTCAAGTGATATTACATAAAAAAGTACCATTTTAGACATAAACTACAATGTAAATTAAGACTAAATATTCTATTTAACAATGCTGAAAATGTTTCGCATAATTCATGACAATATCGACAGGAAATCCAACTCTAGGTGGGTCGGAATCATGAGTTGAGAATCCATGGTATCAGTTTTCGTTACGATGCCCCTTACACTCAGTATAACATTTCCAGTAAAATTACCAGTTCAACACATCGGAGCGATGGGTCTTCCAGCCTCCGGATTTGTCTCTTCACGAGCAGTTCGAACGACACCTCGGGCACGAAAAGCGCAGGTCTCGGCCCGGTCGCGTTTCGTATTGCAGTCAGAATGTCCATGCGCGTCAACCCTGCGCGATAACAATAACGACGCGGTAATATTCACATTATGATTGTATAGATGGATACACATCGCAGATAAATCTCGATCGTATATTGGTATCTAATCTTTGGATAAAGTAGCATTTAAAATTTATTGATACAAAAAAATAAAAACGAATTCCATTTCACAATTGTTTTTATAGTCAACTTATTTCTATTTATATGAAATAACGATAAATTGATATTAATGTATCATTAACGTATTTTTAACACGCTGCATTATTACATCAGACTTAATCGTTAATCCTTATAACGTCAGCTATCTACCAGTGAAAGTCCCGTCAGAATCAGTCCAGCCGTTTCGGAGATTACCCGAAGCAAACAGACTGACACACATTTAATTATTTTTTGTTATAATTTTTGTATATACTTTTATAAGCATTTAGAAAAACGCGGTTATTTTGACATTACAAATATACACTTCAATTTCATTTTTTTGCAGTACCTGTCTATAGATTTTCGTGTACAAATATTACAAAGAAAACACACACAACATACCCACTAAAGGATGAATCGAGTCCAAAGTGCGGCCGAACGTCTCGTGGAATATGTAGCAAATCCGTGCGCCGCCGCACAGTTCGGTCGTCTCGATGTTCCTGGCGGTGCCCTCGATGGTGGAGCAGTACGCGCTCGCGAACTTGGTGATTATCTGCAGCAGCGTCTGAGACTTGTCCGATACGTCCTCGCCGTACGAGTTGAGAAGCGATTGGAACTGTGAGATCATTACGTTGACGCGAACCTGGGAAGATATATTAGAAAGTGATTTTTAATACTGAAGTACATTTTGTCGACGGCTTGGCGCTGTCGTTCGAGCGTAAGCCGCTCGGCTCACAGCAACGGGTGGTTGCGGGTTCGTTTCCCGTCAGGGTAAATTTCTGAAATGGCCTTTGGTGTTTGCGTCTGGCGATATTTATTTTATTTACATTAATCAGCTGCTGCAGCATTCAGCTGCCACTTTTATGTCAATCTCAAAATTGTCTCTGTTATTACTAAATAATTAAAAATGCTTTATGCACAAGTTATGTCAAACCTCAGAAATAAAATTTGACATAACTCGAGTTTAACTTTTTTTTGTAATAACTTATAACATAGAATCACTCAGCTAAATAAAGCATCATATTTTACTGAATTATATAATAATTTAATGTCCTATGAAAAGGAAAACGTATATCAGACGTAAACAATTTATTGGTGTGACGACAATTTGTTTAGGCAATCGTATTAATTATTAATACCTATAGTAAATATAGAATAATAAATTACACATAATTTTTCAATAAAAAGATTTGTACTGTCTAAATTTGTTAGTTCCCAACAATGCATGCTTTGTTGAATAATTAAATAGGATGAATATTTGAATACAATGACAAGGCATTTATTTACCTTCAACTCCGGCAGACAATCCCTTATATGATGCATCAGTAGTCTATTTAAAGTCTTGGCTAAGTACGGTGTTCCGTTACGAGTTGCGATCGTTGGGTACTTCCGTTGGAGGTATGTGGCTTCATCTCTCAATGCATCCTGAGACAGAAATATAGTCAGACCAACCTTAGTATTCAATTCTGTCATTTGAGTGACCTTTGACCTATACTTTGGCAAATAATATATAGGGCGCCCGCCCTATAGAGGCCCTAGAGTGCCCTAAATAAGTACAGTATAATCTCACTAAACCGGCACTGTTACACCAGAGGGTGGCGGATTATTGGAATGTTCGGATTACTGGATTATAGAGAAAAAAACATAATAAATAAAATAAAGCATTTCATAAAGAGAATATGCATAATGTATGTATGTACATATTTGTATTCTTGTTCGACAGGTTTTATTGCAACTGTAACATATCGCAAAATTAACATGTAATGACATAGTGTAAAAAAAACCTTAATTGAGGTCTCGGCGGAGCGTGTTGGATTATTGTACGTATCGGTCTATTGAAGTGCCGGATTAGTGAGATTATACTGTATTAAGGAAGAATATGACGTGATCGAGGGTGGTGATTTTTTTTATGCGAAAAAGTGGGCACCCAAACATACAACCCCACTTTATGTTACACAGTAACCATAGCTTTTATATACTAGCAATACCAATGGCATTGCTAACACGTTGCCGACCTGTAGGGCAGCGGGGCAGAGGGAGGGGAATCGTTCGACTTCCGTCTCTCTCATTCATAGTTCGAAACGCAGCTATAATAACTACTTTGACGACCGCTTGACGCAGTGGTTCGAGCGTAGGCCGCTTGGCTCACTGCAACATGGTGGTTGCGGGTTCGATACCGCCCGGGGCAAATTTGGGAAATGGCCTTTTCGTAATTTGCCCTAGTCTGAGTGTCACTGGGATCGCACCCAGTCAATTGTAAGGTACCCATAGTACAAGATTTGCTTAGTTTGGGACCATACAGTCCGTGTGTCAGTCTGGCAATATTTATTTATTTATTTACTTTATGATTTTGATCTGTGAGAGGATGGTACTACCCCGATAGAGCCAGCCCTTATACAACACATTATAATACCTATGAGTACATAAAATGAATGTTACCAGGTTTACATAGAGATCATTCTAGAAGTTAGGTTCATAATATTGACGTGACGTTATATTTAAATGGTTGCAAGTCATTCAAAGTTATTTAGATAAAGTTACCCCAATTGTTTTCTTATCAATTATATCTTGTTGCGATCTATTCACGACTCCAATAATGCCCAGTTTGACCGGTATCACGCGGCCGCAGAGGATGTCTATCGCATCGGTTCCTGAAATAAATCACTATTTCAGTTTCGGCAATGACGGGAACATAGCGCATGCCAAAACTGTGTTCATGAAGCTTCTATCGGTGGAATTAATCTTTGTAATCAATTGCACGATTAATGATATTATCAATGCATATTCAAATTATCGAATACCTATATTTTTATGTTATGAAATCCGCCATCCCGCACTGGGACAGCGTAGAGGATTACGGCCTGAATCCCCCTCGTAGTGAGGGGAGGCCCGTGCCCAGGAGTGGGACGTCAAAAGGGCAAATTTAATTAATAATGGTCTTTAAGCAACTTCCAAAAAAGACGAGGTTCTATGTTCGTCTGTATTTATTGAGTTTTTATTTTTTATGAATGTTCACCGATTACTCCGTTAATTGTGGACCAATTTTGAACATCCTACTAATATTATAAATGCGAAAGTTTGTGAGTGTGGATGTATGTATGTATGTATGTATGTATGTTTGTTACTCCTTCACGCAAAAACTACTCAACGGATTTGGATGAAATTTGGAACACAGATAGATTATAACCGGGATTAACATATAGGATACTTTTTAACCCGATAATCCCGAAATTTTTGCTAAGTTAAAATACTACGCGGATGACGTCGCGGGGCACAGCTAGTTCTATATAAATTTATATTCAGGTTGAAACGGAAAGGGTATACTTTTTTTCAAAACTTAACATTGTAAATCTAAAACTATCGGCTTTGGAGGAAACTTGAAAAACAAAAGGCGTTATAGGAATACAGCTGTTGACAGATTTCACAAGTTTACAAAATCTTTAGTACTAAACTGTCCCACAAATCCGATAGTTTTAGATTTACAATGTAAAGTTGCAAAAACAATAGTATACCCTTTTTGTTTCACCTTGTAGAGATACATGGATGTGTGATTTGAGAGATATGGATGATATACGGTCACCAGGAATTCAATATGTACCTAGAGTACCTTTAGAATAAAGAAAAGATGCGTATGTACTGTGTAATGTACCTATATCCGCATTGTTTACCTGCATCCATGAGATCGAGTTTCGTGACCACAGCCAAGGTACGGCGGCCATCGGGATCGACTTCTTTAGACATTTTAATGGCTTCGCTGGTCGCCATGTCCGTGTTGGCGGCGGTCACGGCCAGAATTATTGAGTTGGGGTTCCCTATGTGCTTTATTATAAGATTCCTTATTTGGTTCTCAATATCTTCCGGCTGGTCGCCTATTGGGACCTATAGAAAATAAGGTAATTATTAAAAATCATCATTGCCACTAAGGCCACGTTTATTAATAAGGATAGATCGATCTCACGATTGTGTGCTGTCTTGAGTATGCTTTTGACAGGTAATTTTGTACTGGTATGACATAAGAATGACATTTTCAAAAGCACTCTCAGACTTGAGATCAAATTTTATTAATATGGGCCTAAATGTCCCCATATCTTAAGTATCTAAATATATATAACTCAAAGGTGACTGACTGACTGACTGACTGACATAGTGATCTATCAACACACAGCCCAAAAAATATTCAGATATATGGAAATACTATAGCTTGTGGCTTAAAATAAAGAGGTTCATAAAATATTGAAACCACATTGTCTAACATTAGTACTGTGGTTCGAGACATTTAATAGTTGTTAATTGACAATGATTAGGTAAAAATACCTTCATATGAGTGGGTAATATGCCAGATACCTTTGTGATGCCAGGAAGATCAACTAGTGTCAGATTGACCACCCTGGTTGAGAATATCTTCAAGCTGATGGGCTCTGGGCAGATGCCCTTATTGCTTCCGGCCATACGGTCTGTTTCTCTCTCTATCTCCTTCCTTATTTCGTCGAAATCCGAGTAGATCTTGTCTTTGGTGTGTAGAAATTTGCCCCATTCTTCTAAGTTTACTGTACCTGAGGCAATAGAGAAAAAAGAATTAAAACTGTAAACAAAAACATAGTTGTAACAGATAAGAAACTATTTAATATATGTATTTTAATTTTTATAATAGTTGGGTGTTTCTGATTATTATATAGCTGATGAGAAACCACAGAGGCCATGATAATAATAATTATTATCATAAATTGTATTCATGTGTAATAGGAAGATGTATAAATGCCATGAATATAAAAACAAACGGAAAACTATATAAAACTGGGTGTAAACATCCTGATAAACATAATTAAGTATTTCTGATTTTTATAATGTTACGTGGGATCTGACATAAATCATAGGAATAACTGTAATACAGCAGTGACAATGCATAAATGATAATATAAATAGCTGAATTATGTGACTACAGCATGTCTTATCATAGTTTTTCATGCAAGTTGTATAGTCACCTCACTATTTAAATGTAAAACCAAGCAAGCATTGGACATGCACTGAAAATTTTATAGTACAACTAGAAGTGAGAGTCGAGAGACTAAGGTAATGCGATAGTTGGTTTCTAGGAAGTAATTGTTACCATAAGCAATTAATACAAACCTGGAGTAAATATTTTTTGGGATAGTTGAGCTATTGGGTTCCAGGATGTTGTCTCAGTGCTCTGGAGGCTTAATACTAGCAATATATAATAATTTAAATAATAAAGTAAATCAAATATGACAAAAAAACATGAAATTGTATACTTATAAGACATACCTACTTAAATAAGTGCATACATAAACATAACTTTAGCTTGCATCATCATGCATCATCATACACCCATAGATTGCATGAAAGCTATCATTCACATTGAACTGAGTAGTTACATTGCAGTAATGCAAACTGAAATGTCTTTACAGTAATTAAAGTTCATATTTCAATGAAACTTATAAATCATGGAAGACCTCGATGGAAGATCGTCGCCGCATGTATTTTAAGATTGATAAGTTCCTTGGAATAATTAACTATAATTACAGTACTACTCAATGTCAATTGTACGTTAAAGTTTTATAGCCCCTTATACATAACAAAACAATTAACTTACAATGACTCGCAAAAATTATGTGCAATATAAGCCAATCAGAACATGGCAGTAACAAGATCAATGCTCTTTTACACAAATGACATTGAAACCTACATTGTATTCTCTTTGTGTACGCTCTAGATCACAGAGCCTTGTTAAAAATTATTTGCGAGTTTTTATTATTTATGCTTGCCTATTACACTCATAAAAAGATGAAATACTTATTATTCTAGTCTGGAATCTAGAAAGTCAATTAGCATTCAGTTCTCAAGTTTATTACCATTGAAATTCTATGAATCATTGTTGTGAATGGTCATGAAATAACACATTCAAAATAACAGATAGAACATTGACTGAAGTAAACTAATGCCTTTATTGTAATGATTTATATATTCTTTTTATTGAATCTTTATCCTCCCACTGCTGAGAAAAGGTCTCCCACATCTCATTATATAGGTAGGTATACTAAATGTTATAAAAAATATAATAAATTAATGACATTTGTTCCCTCACCTTCTTCCGCTGAGCGATGTTCTTTACCATCCTTGGGGCTGTACACTAACTGCAGCACCAGAGGCCGCCTAGTGACGATACCGGGACCACGAGGGAGGAATGATCGCCCCACTAAGCTCTCTATTACAGAGCTCTTGCCTGAACTCTGTTTGCAAGGAAATTTGCATTAAGCATCTAGCACTATATTGATTAATAATATAAAGGTGGTTTACAACTCAGACATTTATTTGGTAGGTTCCTATGGAAAAAGCCAGTCACAATCCCAGAATTCAGTCAACAAGTCAAGAGTATTTAGTAGATAGCCAGTAAGAATATAATAATAGTTCATACTTATCACTACATAGTATAAAACGAAGTCGCTTCCCGCTGTCTGTCCCTATGTATGCTTAGATCTTTAAAACTACGCAACGGATTTTGATGCGTTTTTTTTAATAGATACGTGTGATTCAAGAGAATGTTTAATATGTATAATACATGCATAATATAGTAGCAGTGCAAAGCCAGGGCAGGTCGCGAGTAATAGATAGAAACGTGATAGAAAAAGGCGATCCAAAATTCGCAATAGTCAAATTTGAGAGATCATTTTAGACAGGCAGTATTGATTGGAAATTATGACATCGTTCATATGTATTGGTGTTACACGTATTTGGACTGTATTGTAACAGTGAACCGGGAATATGGTCTTGGTCAATGACGGGGTGGACCATTGAACAAAATGAGGACAAAGAACTCTCCTGACACCTTTACATAACCATTATAATTAATTAAATGAATGCCCACACCTTCCACTGATATTATAAATACGAATGTTTAATTTTATACCCTAATTCAAATGAAACAGAGAAACAATTACCTGCGTTCCTAAAACTATGATTTGAGGTAATTGGATGGCATCAGCCCCGACCGTATTGAAAACGTCTTGTAGCTTATTGATAACTGGTATAAGTGCTTCCATAATTGTTAACAGAATCTAACGCCCACAAAAAGTTAACCTGAACAACACACGTTGGTTTTATGTAATATGAAAAGATAATTTTATCAAAATATATCAAAACAGACAAACCAACCGGTGAAAGTCGGCCATATTGATTTGATTTGACTTGAATGAATGAAGTGATTGACGAACGATCGAAGATTCATTCGCTATTTTTTTTATAGTGATGATTGGTACCTAATACCGTACATATCGGTAAATAATAACTGGAAAATACACGAATGCGTATGCATCTTTGATAAAAGAAGTAAAGGATACTGCATGTTAGTACACGCTGTGTTCCACCAAAAAAAACGCCTGATTCAAAATTCACGCAGTGGCCCGCTAGTCTGCAATCGACCATTGACACAGGAGTTGTCAAAACCGCGGCGTAAAATATTGAAAAAATACCGTTTTGCATCATTAAAACATGTAAAAGTGAGAACTGGAAGCATATGAAAGTGAATGCCATTTGGTCATTGTGTAGCCTTAGGGGCGCTATGACTTAGGTTAGGTTAGATTTAGGTTTAGGTTAGGTTAGGTTAGAACAGTGATCAAATCGAAAAAAAACTTTTTTTTATTTTATTAAATAAATACCTTCACAGATTTCCAACTTAATGTTGCTTTGAATATTAAATTATATTTGAAAAAATTCTAAATAAAATAGCACGTTTTAGGTGGAAAGCACTTTTTATCTTACGAAAACGGTATTTTTAATATAACCCGCCACGTTATAATATTCTTATGTAATTGACTTGAAATCGTGAGGCGTATCCATAGTTTTCACGTCATTTTGCACAGTTTTGACACTGGGCCCCGCGCGCCGGCGCACTTTACACACACTGTCATTGCCGCGAGATCGCATTTGAATAATAATGAAGTATGAAGTACTGTATCCATTCCTTCCTTTATCAAAGGTATGCATGTCCGTCAGGTGGGTATACGTCATAATAATATAAGACCCACCCGTTTGTCGCTCAGCATCGAGCAATATGCGTAAACCCGCAGCACAATGGTTAGGGATCCTTCAGCACCGGAAATGTACACACACAACAAGTATACGCGTACGTGTCTGTTCTTTGCATGGAATTATTTATAAGAGGTCAAATGTTTCTTAGTTTGCATACGTAACCCTAAAAACGGGTAAGCTTCAAGATTAGATACCAGCTAGACTAAGCCCCATCAAATATATGTTGGCTGATCAATGAATTTATTTTTGTAAATTTGAATGCGGATTGCCCATTATTCAGCCAAAATAAACTATTTAGAACGCAATAGCTGTTCGGATATACACCTAACGTAAAATATTGCAAATTTTCAAAAGCAATCGGTGTTTTTCAATGAAATGTTACCGGTTTTTTAGAAAAACTCACATCCCTAAGGCTCATAATTGTATTATTTTTGGTCAGAGTGAAATGGCGTTGCTAACTATCGATAATCGATAATTGTACTCGAAAACTAGTCTTATTATCGATAGGGCTGTTGATAGCATTGGCACGTGGCAATACTTTCGAAAATCAAAACAAAACTACTGATAAAGAGTAATATTAACGATAGTATTGATACTGTTGCGTACTAATGCTATCGGTAGTATCAAGCACTATTATAGCGTGTTTTGATTAAAGCGCTATTGATACTATCGATACTGTTGTCACTAAAACACGCTATAAAATTGATACTAACAATGGCATCAGTTCATAAATAGTATCGCCACTATGGATACTATTGCCTGATATCAATAGTATTGATATTGATAGTATTGTCACGAAATGTCAATACCATCGATAGGCCTATGGAGAATAGCCATAGTTAGGCAACACTAAAGTGAACTAATCAAGATCAAGACCGATCGAATGGAATGCGCTTGGGAAGGGAAATTGAAATTGTGTAATTTGTGCATTTCAATGTAAATAAATAAATAAATTCCAATTTAAATAGTATTTGGGAAAACTAAAATTATTTATTGCCAAAATGTTCAATGGTGTGGTAAGTTTTTTGAACTAGCATATAATACCGGTAGACATTGGTTAGCGTACTTCCTACTGATATCGGTTCAATTCATGTTTACAGGATAGTCGTATCGACTCGGGCCGCTATGCCACTAACTCACAATCTATAGAGTTCGGCCCATGGCACATATCCTACGACGTGAGCTGTATATTACCCAGTGTGTGCTCCACCAAAGTGGTGTGTGAACGAGACGATGATCAGTTTTGCCAGTTCTGTATGTAAGTGTACAAAACTTAGCTATGTTAAGTCTCTTCTATTGTAGCTAGCTACACCGGATTACCCTGATGCCAGCATATGTATGAAAATATTCTAAATAGGACTTAATTTAAGGCAGCTTATTGAATTTGTATGGTATTTGAATATCAACTATTGACCAGTATTTTGCTATTGATTGTTGGACATAAGTCTATCCCATAACCATTATTGAGCTTGGGCTTCAGTTCTGTGTCCAGTTTTTACCAATCACTGGCTGCAGGACACCCTATTCTCATAGTCTATTCTTATGTTAAGAATCATTTCAACTAGGTACTTATGTAAGCATTTTCAATATTCCCAGATACTGCAAAGAATTGAGTATACCACACTTCCCGGATATGGTGTTTCCTAAGAATATACTGAAGTTGGTGCATACAAGTGGTGCTAATATATCATTCAACCCTTTGGACGCTTTGAGATGTGTTGCCAGTACAGCGGATGCTATAGAGGTCTCATGCGCTGAGGCTTGGCAAGAAGCACGGTATCTATTATTTATCATATCTTAGAAAAGATTTAATATTTGATGATAGCTTGGCGACGTGGTTTGAGCGTAGGCCGCTCAGCTTACTGCACGGAGTGGCTGCAGGTTCCATTGCTGTTGGGGCAAATTTCGGAAATGGCCTTATCGTTATATGCCAAGGTCTACATGTCACCCCCAGTTCCTTGTACGGTGCCCATACTAAGCTTAGTTTGGGATAATACAGGTGGTGTATCAGTTTGGCAAAAATATTTTTTATTTCATTTAATATATTCTTGAATTATTCTGCCTTCCCTTCTGGGAAAACAGGCATAATAGAGTAGTAAATATGTATAAATAATAAAAAAGAAAATACTATGATTTCTCTACAAAGTGAATCATAATGGGTGTAATGTAAATTGCGTTATACTATATACAACACACTGGCTAAGCCGCACCTTGAGTACTTGATTCAAATTTGGGGCCAAGCTGCAAAAACCAATTTACAAGACCTACAAAGAACACAAAAAAAAGTGATTAAATCACTGTTTAACTTCAATTACTTAATGCCAACAAAAGAAATTTACAATAAAACTAAATTATTCAATTTAAAAACACTATATATATATCACACATGCATGTTAATAAAAAAGATACTAACAAGAACTATACACACACAAGTCACATTTAAAACTAAAACACATCGTTATTGCACCAGGCGTTAAGATAATATAGAACTCCCAATGATCAGAACCTTAAATTACGGTAGGAAAAGCATACAATACGAGGGAGCTCAACTGTATAATAAGTTGCCTAAAATATAAAGGAGTCTACGTCAATTTATACATTTAAAAAGAGATTGAAGATGTACTTATTAGACAAACCTGATGTATAGCATGTGCCTCCGACAGATGTTATTGGCTTACTTTAGGCTTATGTATTGTTTAAGTTTCTCATATTTAAGTGAACTTTGTATGTTCTTTTTGAGAAATATATTCTTTAAACTGAATAATAATATTATGTTTTTTGTAACATTGGGGGAAAATTGAACAATAAGTGTTTTAAAGTTACGAAATCTTTGAACAACCAGTTTGTTGAAAGGTAAAAATTACTAAGCGGTGTTATCTATTGAAAGGGAAAAGTGACTAAACAACATTATTATATAAGGGTAATTTTTTGTTTCATATATAATGTTGCTTAGTCACTTTTTCCTTTTCGATAGATAATCCCACTTAAACACTTACCTTTCACCTATACTGCTAAAACACCTTTGTTCTTCAACTTTTCCCGAAAAGAGTTGCAATGTTAAATAAAAAATAGCCCTTTTTGTTTCATCTTGTATAATTTTCCAGTCCAGATGCATCAAGACAGAAGCGGCCATTTGATTGGACGTTTTCAACAAATTACAAAGGCACACTCACAGATAACATAACGGTAGAGGCTACAAGTCAAAGCATCGACTTTGATATATTGAAGCAAAAGGATCAAATACTATTCTACCATGACCTCACACTGTTTGAAGATGAATTGCATGATCATGGTATTTCGAAATTATCTGTGAAAATAGTAAGTAATCTTATGTTAAACTAGCCTTTGCCCGCGGCTTCGCTCGCGTTAAGAAGTATTATTATTAATTATTGTTATTATTAATTATTTATTTATTTATTTAACTTATGGAAAACCAACAGCTATATACAAAATAATAAGCATTTAAGTCTAGTAACAGAAAGCCAATTAGAGGTTTTCACGTATAGCAGTAGAGAAGTACAACAGAGTCTTATGCAAACACTTAATAGCACACATCACCTAGGGATACCAGAACTAGTTACCTATTCAAGGAAAATATAAACCAGAATTTATTGGAAGAACTTAAGGTTTAACTGCTTTCTTGCTTGTTTACTATTAGTAACAAAGGGATCAAAAGATAAGTCCTTGCACAGTTTATTAAAGTCTCTGCTTGCTCGCACCAAGAATGAATTTTGCCTATAGTTTGAGGAAGAAAAAGGGATTGAGATCGGTGGATTATGTCTAATTGACCTATTCGGGACATTAAAGTATAGTTTGTGAAGAATATCAGGACAATCAATTTCATTTGCGATAATCTTAAACATGAGAGTACAATCTGCAATTTGACGACGATTCACAAGTGGCTGAATATTAAATTTCTTACACAGGGAAAGGTATCTATCAGAGCTATAAGGAATTTTAAGTCTATAGCAAAGGAAACGTATGAATCGTTTTTGAATGTTTTCAAGCCTGTTTGTGTATTTATCGTATTATTATTAATTCTTAGCGGATGCCTACGTCATAACATCTACCTGCATTCCAAATTTCAGCCCGATACGTCCAGTGGTTTGGGCTGTGTGTTGATAGATCACTATGTCAGTCAGTCAGTCACCTTTGAGCTATATATATTTAGATTATTATATTATTAACACCCGGGTTGTACGACACTATCACAGAAAATTGACGTAAAGTAGCTATTATAACTGCGTTTCGTGTGATGAGTTGATTTATAAATCAGTATTAACCTATTTAAAAATAAAACCAAATCCTGCTAGTACAGTTTCATCAATTAAATATTCATTGTTCTGTTCACAGAGAGTGATGCCTACATACTGGTATGTGTTGCTGAGATACTTCTTGAGAGTGGATGATGTTTTAGTGAGATCAAGCGAGACAAGAATGTTCCACAAGTTACATTCCGATTATATACTAAGAGAGTACACTGTGAAGGAAGCAAACGCAAAGGATCTAAATGTTCGTATATGATATGTTATTTATTTTATAATCTAGAATGCTGGCAAGAAATTGGAAAAAATATTATAGATGCATGGAAATTTAATTTAATCACGGCTTCAACTTACCCCCCGTTTGCACTAACGTAGTACTAATATTGATCTATATGCTCTCTATTATTCTGTCAAAAAATAGGTACAGCTACGTAAATCACCACATGGGTATATTTGCTTTTGTTATACATATACTTATTGTTTTTCTTTTCAGATTCCAACAACTTTCATGAAAGAAGCGGATGACGTGATTCCAATTTTGCCAGTCAAAGAGAAAACTACCCACAAATTACTAGTCAATATATCTGGCTCGTAGATTTTTAGATATTCACTGATCTCCCGTAATAATGTAATAAGTTAAGTTGTAATAAAGTGAAATTGATGGTCAATTTGCTTTTTTAATTTTATAAAATTTGTTTTATAAGTATACATGAAGGGTTATATTCATGAGCATAAGCATTATTGGTATAGTATTATTTAAGCCTAAAGCGCCGATATAGCCCGCGAAGTTCAAATTTTTGAGGTATTTTAGAAATATTTCAAAATCTGACAATAATAACAGGCACATTTTGTAATTCGCGAAAAAGACCGTGTGCAGTGCATTTATTAATATATCCAACTTACTCTAAAACATTTCAAGAACGACAGCTATCCATATAATCTGGCAATTTTTGTATATTTAGTGATTTACTAGTATCATATCCACCGTGATAATATTTAGAGTAAAATAAATGTATTAATAAACGCACTACATACTGTGTTTTTCGCAAATCACAAAATGTTGTCTTAAATGTTTTCAGATTTTGGATAAACTATAAAAATACTCGAAAATTTTGAATTTCGTGGGTTAGACAGGCGGGGTTGTGTCTTACACACAAGTCAAGTCACAGTTTTATATTTTGTGGTTATACCAAGTTTAGATGAACTAACCGACAAAATTAAATATTAATTTAATGCGTTTACTTACATTTTTTCTAGTTAAGTTTGAATATCCGGGAAGCTATCGATTTTGATCTATAGGTCAATTTCTACGTATAATTTACATCCCCGTAGGTTTTCTAAGCGCCAACTTTTGCGTGACGCTTCAATATATACGTGTAAAATAAAATAATTTTTGAACACTATTACGACAAATTTTAATTTTACGTATGTAGGTAATAGGTATGCAGTAACGAGAAAAGTAGTGTTATAATTATTTATTGTTTTACGGACATTTATCAAAAAATGTAGATTAGGTACCTACAATAAGTAGGCACTTACTAAGTACATACCTCGTTGCACGAATACCTATAGGTATTCCGTTTAGTAGGCCTTAGAGCCTGATGGGCTCTCATAGGGCACTCACGCATTATTAGATCACCTATCTTCCACTTTATTCTAAATAATCACGATTACTTCAAGATCAGTGGGCCAGAGTGGTGGACGGTTTTAGATTAGGACGTCCATGTATGTTGCAACTCTAATCAAATTTTGTAACTATAGATGGTGAGATTGACATCATCCGTGAGGCGCCGCTCACGAACGCACTCCGCACTCTCAACTTCATTGCTGAGGACTTGGACTTATTCTGTTGCACTTTGGGTGAATTTACAAGAACAGCTACATATAGAATTTGCTATGTAAATGTATTTAAATAAAAACAGTTATATTTTTTTTAATTTTTAAGTTTGCAACAATATCGCATTGGGTCTAGCCTGTAAAGATATTTGTATGTATTGAGAAAATAAATAAATAAATAAATCATCGTAAGAAGGCTACCCGAAGATGGATTGTACAATTAGCTGCCTCATAAAACAGTTCCGATTTGTAAAACAGCTAAACAACGTTCAGCTGGTTTTCCTTTGCTTTGTATATTATTTATTATACATAAGTATATTAATTATTTAAGACTATAGTACACATTTAGTTTAGCTTAGGATTTTTTTTATAACTACTTATCCAGAATTCCTGCGCTAACATGTTGGTTGGGCAATCCAGCTGAACGTGTTCGGCTGTTTTGTAAAGCAGATAATAATTCAATGAAATTCATAAGCGACATCTGCGTAGATTAACCAGTAAACCTGCACGTTACCGCTAGGGGCGCTGCTTTAAAATGTATGGAGCTAGTTCCATGGTATGGAAAGATTTGATCATTCGCCTGGTATTTGATGCTGTCAAAGCATCAAATACAAATCGACTGAACTTGTGTACCTACTAAGCCCCTTCCCATTACTCCTCGCCATGATTTATGATGACGACAACTACGACAAGAGCGTTACACCAAAGAGATAGAATTGTTAACACTCTGTATGTCGATCGTACTTACTGGAGATTAATCACTAATTTAAATCTTATCTTAATTGTGCCGTTATCAAACATTATAAATTACGATAAAAGTTGAGACCAGAATCATTATGATTTCGAAGCTTGTAAAATAATGTTCATACGAGTGTGAATTAGTAATAAATCCAACATGTGTCAGATTTATTTGTTTTTGTGTTTCGTATTAGGTTAGCACGCACAAATAATATATGGCTATAACTTGTTGTGTTGTTATGAGTACCAGAAGCTTACCTACCTTCAAATTTATAGAAACAATCGGTTTACGATGGCTTTGCAAAGCACTTTTTTTACTGAAAATGCTTCGCATAAAGCCCTTGTGAATGGATTTAAGTTTCTGCAAGGCGTATTTTCCAGTGTCGATAAGTGTACAAAATGGAGCTGCTCAAATAGCCACCTATGATGTTCGATTGGAGAGTCTCCTGAAGATGCAGCAAGGGATAGGATGGCCCTTGCATCTTCAAGTTGCTGTGGGGCACGAGGCGCTTATGAGGCTGTCCAGGAATCTGGAGGAGCAGGAACTATGTGAAGTGACCACCCCTTCTGGAGTTACGTTCGATGTTAATCATCCGCCGAATAATAGGTAGTACCTTCTAGCTAGCATTTAGCAAATTTTTTGTAACCCGTGTCGCGTATTACAGGGTGTTTCAAAAATCGAAATAACACTTGGGGGTTGGGATGAGTATCGAGTACCTATTAATATAAGAAATTGTTAAAAAATTAAAAACTTTTTAAATTGTTAAACATGTATTTCCTGCCAGTTTTAAAAGACTTGATCTTAGCAATTTTTTTATAATTTACTTCTCGAATATTAGTGGGTGCTACTCCCAAATGCAGGTTACACAGGCCCCAGACATTGGATGTGTTCTAAGATATTTATTATGCGGTAGATAGGTACGTACATCTTCTTTATCATTTACAACGACGCCATGCAAAATATTGTGCATTATTAAAATAAGACCATTATATTCATGTACCTGGTATGACCTGGTATATTCTGTACTACAGATATGAAAGTTGGAGTGATGGGTGCGGTGTAAGGGTACGGAACGTGGTGGCTTCAGACGTCGGGAGATGGCGGCTTACAGCCACTCACGGGAACCACTCTATCACAGGGTGGTCCGAGGTTCATGTAGAGGGTACATAATGATTATGTTTCATTTATAATAATTTAGCCTATTTGACGTCCAACTCCTGGGCACGGGCCTCCCCTCAACACGAGGGGGATTCAGGCCATAATCCACCACGCTGGCTCAGTGCGGGTTGGCGGATTTCACATGTCTTTCGAAAATTGTTTAGATCTTCTAAGACATGCAGGTTTCCTCACGATGTTTTCCTTCAACGTAAGCAAGTGACAATCGTATAGAAATTATAATTCGCACATAGATTTCGGAAAATCCAGAGATGCGAGCCGGGATAAGAACCCAAGACCTGGTGCCCGCAAGACGCGTGCTTAACCAATCGGCTATCACTGCTAACTATTTTTCATTAATATAGTAAAATAATTATAGGTGTTTGTTGGTAACAGAATTGTAGGGCGCAGTTCGGACTGCGTCTAGAGATGGTGGGTAGGGTCTTCAGATCGATGAAAAGACCCTTAGTAAAATAATAAAAAATGTAATTTGTAAGTGCCTCCGTTGGGCTAAACAAAATTAATTGTTTAACTTCATTTTAATATTTCAGACGACATCCACGCGTATACCCCTTCAGCAATACATCTTCAAGACGGCGAAACCCACACTCAAGTGGAGCTGACGTCACTCAGTAACTCCTACTGTGTGGTCGCTCAGCCGTTCTCTGAAAGTTCTTTAGTCTCTGGCCACTGCACCGTGACCCTGGACAGGACCACTAGGGCTGTACAAGGCAGGTGGAATGTTCTCCTAGGGTTGCCAGGACGGGTCACGGAGTTACAAATGGAGAGAAATGTTGCTGTTGAGTGTGAGTATATTACACTCAAACTAACACTTATAAAGTCAAAGTAGGAATAATAAAGATTAAAAAAAGACACAGTTTCTCAAGTCTCATGTATAATTGCCTTTTTAGGGAGAGCGCAACGATAATTTAGATTGAATTACGCACGTGATTCGATGAATCATGATAGAAAACAATTGGCAAAATCGCAACATTAAGGCAACATTAGCATATATTATGATATAAATTATAGGTAATACCTACATACCTACGCTTTGTGGCTAGCCATTGTATCCCTAATAGACAGTCCTTCAATCCATCTATCAGTCGGAAGATGTTTACTAATGTACATCCCTCCACCAAAGTTCCATTCATAACGGTCTACCCCTACTGGCATTCCCCGGCCTGGATGTCATCGGTCCACCTTGTTTCGGGCCGGTCAACTGATATGGTGGACACGGTCGACCCGGTCGGCCTTAATTAACGACCAAGTACCTAATTGTCAATGTCAGTATGTCTTTAAGCGGTGACATTCAAGAGTTGAACGTCATCGATATAGCTATATTGATAATCAATCTGATGTAATTATATAGATACCTAGTCTGGTACAATCCTTTGATCAATTTAATTACATACGTTACGTAACTATCAAAGTTGTTTAAGGATTTTATTACAAAATAGGTAGGTAGGTATGTATTCATTGCAAGCGTGGTAGTGTAAAGAACCTCCTTCTTTTTTAAGGTCGGTTAAAAAAGAAGATTACCTAGTTACATGCTTACCTAAAATAAAATGAAATAAGGAAGTAATATAAATTATATTTTGATATAACTCTCCTATTGTTTTTCAGCGGAACGTCTTGATTCTGGATATATTAGAGACACGGCATCCAATAAAATTCACTTGTTCTGTAATATCCTGCATTCGACGAAAAATATCACATTTTGCCGTTTCCAGAAGACTACTGCAGCTTCTGGGTTTAACATAGTGGACGGATTGAGCGACGGACGACACAGGTAACAGAGATTACCAAGATTTGTATAGAATGTTTAATAAAATATTCTTAATAGTACGGGATGTGGGAGTGGAGTAATACCTACATGAATATGGCGTCTCACTCGCGTTATTTTACGTGCTGTATCGCCCAATCCCCAATTTTAAATGGCCAACTGCTTTCCACACGACTCAATTTGATTGCCAATGAGGGCAAAAAATGTCGCAGGGCGGCACCACGTTGGCGTGAGCGTTGTAGTACGTTGAGCGTTGTAGAGCGTAGTAGACACTGACATCAGTGAAGTGACAGACAACAACAGGCCAGTCCAATCAAGCGACATCTGGTGAGCTACAATTGTTTTGCCCTCTTTCCTTTAAATTGGCAATCAAATTGTTTCGTGTGGATGGAATGTTATATTTAAAAAACTTTACTATTTATTGATACAGTTATTACGGCGAAGGTTTCTCTAAACGACAGTGCGGAATGACTATAGAGACAGCGAGTCCTGAGGACTACGGTACGTGGCGGTGCACGGTGGGCGTGCAGCAGTGGGCTGGCACCGTTATTTACCAGATCACGCCGTTGCAGGCGCTCATTAGGGTACAAAGCACTTCTAGTAGAGGTAAGAACATGTACTATAATGGTTTACGTGTATCAATAAAGTAACGAATCTATATAAATATATAATTTAATAAACATACATTAAATAAAAAAAGGTTAATAATTGACTAATGTCAATAAAGTTTGATTTTACTTGGCAAATTTAATCAAATTTCACAGGATGGATATTTTAATAAATGAATAAAAAATAGCGATTCTGAGTACAATTAAATCTACATACATATCAGTTGGTCATTGCTATAAGGCACATATTCATAAACCTAGAGCGATCTTGGCAATGTCATTCTTATGTCATACCAATACAAAATGTCATTTCAAAAGCATACTCAAGATCGCTCTTAGACTTGAGGTCGATTTATTAATACAGGCCTAACTAAGGTACTTATTGTCTATGATGGGTCTGATATCTGCTTTTTCTTAGATTTCGATATCGTTTCAAATCGTAATACAAAATAGCCCTAATTCAATTTCTAACTAAGAGGGACACGGCTAAGCGACGAAAAAAGACACGGCCATCTAACTGTTATTCTATTGACACCTCTATCAACCCGTGAGTTTTATAGGCAAAAAGCTATACGCGAATCTTGTCTCAATTTTTTGTGCACTCATAGAGTCCAGAATAAGGCGAGGGTTAGAGAGAGTAGAAGACGACGTAAGGACGATATTCGTGCAAAGGGACACGAGCTTCACAATCATGTGCCGCGCCGACGTTTCTCTCACCTACTGTTGGTTCCAACACCCCAACGGCAAACAGTTCACACCCGTGGATCAGGAGGTCGAGGAAAACCAGGAATTCTGGTAAGAATTTATCTAAAGGGGCCATCCATAAATTACATCACACGAATTTAATGATTTTTGTCCCCTCCCCGCCCCTTGTCACACAATGTCACATTTCGTTCACCCCCTCCCTCCCCCTTAACTTTTGACGTAATTTATGGATGGCCCCTTATTTATTTCATAAATTTATAGTTAGAACATAAAATTTGTATGAAAATGTCTATTGCAAACATTTGATTATCATAATAATGTAATGTCGGTTGGAAGTGGCTTTATCACCCCTAATGGGGAGAGAAGTGCCTAAACTTCATTTGGACTATAGTATATTGTTATTTTTTTAACTGATAATGTCGCTTAGTCACTCCTTCCTTTCGATAGATGTGTCACTGAGTCACTTTTACCTTTCAACCGACGGTATATTTTAAGATAACAGCATGGTGTAGTAGTTAAAAAGTAACCCTCTCGGCCACCTGTACCGGGTAGTGGTGGGTTCGATTCCCGTCGGAGTATATTTCGGAGATGGTATTTTTATAATTGGCCCGGTCTGGGTGTTACTAGCTTCGTCCCTTCCCATTGTACGGTACCCGTAGCGTAGATTAGTTTGGGGACATACAGTTGGTTTGTTGGTCTAGCGATATTTATTAATATTTTAGATTAATCGGTTGGCAGGTTATAAATATAAATATTCATAAAAATAAAAAAGCTAAGTACAACATCCAAATATCACGTAACAGTCTAGTCGTTTATCGACTTGTTATTATCTTAATACTGTTTATCAATGGTAGAGATCAATTTGATAGGTAATTAAAGAGTACTTAGGTATCTTTTATACCTTGTCTTTGACTTGCGATGATCAAAAATAAGTAGGTACTCTTCCGCTAGTGTGACAATACTAGTGCCTACCTTGTTTAAAAAAATAACGTGTGCATGTTCAACCACCGGCTCGCCCCTCCGAAATTTCAAAATATTTGACGTGCTTAAGTACTTATATAATTTTCATCACTACATAGTATACTGACAGACAGCGGGAAGTGACTTTATTTTAGTCGCTTTCCGCTGTCTGTCTGGCCCTATGTATGCTTAGATCTTTAAAACTACGCAATGGATTTTGATGCGGTTTTTTTAATAGAAAGAGTTATTCAAGAGGATAGTTTACATGAATAATACATGCCTAATATAGTTGAGAAACACTGATAAATAATACCCGTGCGAAGCCGGGGCGGGTCGCTATAGTTAAAAATAATCACTTACTGAACGGTGAAGATGCCTGTACGTCGTGAGGAAACCTGCTTGGCTTTCGAAAGAAGTGTGAACTTCGCTGATCGCTGATCCGCACCAGGCCAGTTTGGTAACTATGGTCCGAATCCCCCTCATTGAGAGGGAGTGTGCCTTGTATAATAACAAAAGGCTCGCCCCCTATTACACCTATTATACCATGTCTAGGGTGGGTGCATGTGTGCACTAAAAGGCAAGCTCCCGTTTTCACAATTGACGGAAAATGTCCGACGTCGGAAACGACATCATCCACCCTATCCTACTTATAATTCATTTGTAAAGTAAGGTTGGATGCTGTCTTCCGGGTCACTCATGGTGAATCTCTGATTCTTAATTAAGGTACTCAGGCGAAAGCCTCCAAACAGGCGACTGCGGTATCACCTTCTCCACCGTGACAGAAGAGGACCAAGGATCATGGACGTGTCACATGGGGCCTCGAGACCAATTAGGTGTCGAGGTGACGGACTCAGTGTCCGTCAGGGTCACCGGACCGTTAGCGGCTAACAAGGAGGAAGTGGGTGCCAAGATCGGGGGGCTGGCAACTTTGTACTGCCACACAGCAAACGGCAACAGACCATTGGACTATTGTAGATTTTTGTCGCCAAAATTCCTCGGCATAAGCGTAGATTCGTCTGTGACCGCTGATAAGTGAGTATTTGATTAATTTGATTTAATTGTTTCTGGACATTAATTATTATGATACGTGCAAATATCATTAATCTAATAAGGTATTTAATTATTTTTTTATCGACGAATTGCGTTGATAATAATGATAATTTAATTTCATGTCATAATATCATTGCACGTGCCATTAATCTTATAAAGTTCCGGTGCGTGTGTATTTGTTCCTAATTTTTCCTTCTCCTCTTAAAAGGCTTGACCGATTTTGATGTATTATTTGGACTTATTGGGTCACCTGGATTTTTCTTAGCTACATAAAGACCCGGTGTTGCTCTCGTCGACATCTAGAAACTACGCTAGCATAGATCCGGGCTGAAGCTAGAAAGCCAGTAGAAAATATCACTATCAGGTTATGGATATTTACATAGAACCACTGTAGTCACAAGAGCCCCAGCTACCTACTACCCATTAGTTACTAGACCATGTGTCAGAAATTTCAGGATTCTGACACTAAATTAGTATTCAGTTTCCACATGCGCGAATTAGGTACGTATTTTCATCACTTGGATACAAAATGTTAGTTCACGTTAAATCTTCGGCTTGTTAGGCCAAAGCCAAAATTATGACGGAACGTTTTCATTTTGGCTACATACTTATGGCCCATCCATAAGTATGTAGCCAAAATTAAAGCTTTCCGTCATAAATTATGGCTGAAGCTGAAGAGCGTGACAACACTTATGGCAACAGTTTTATTTCTTCACAGTGCGATCTTAAACCGATACTATTTCACTCCCGAGAGGAGTTTGGATTACGGCGACTGTTCTCTGACGATAGAGCCCGTGCTTGAAGAGGATCTAGGCGAGTGGACCTGCGCCGCCCTCCTCCACGATCTTACCGTGGAGTCCAGGGACACGATCACTATTTATAGTGACGGTAAGTTGAGATTGATAAAGAAAAAATGCTTTAATACTTAGGGACGATACAATAAATAAAGGGACAGAATAAATATTGTTGGGAATAATATTGTTACATAATGGACCTTTATTTATTAACCTAACGAGCGACCACAAACATCCGGTACTAACCCGGGTGTGTATACGCCGCGACACGGGTTAAAAGGACAGTGCAATAAATAAAATGGTATCTAGTCAAAAATAATGCTCAGTTTGCGACGATATTTAAATTAGTTACTTAATTATACGTAGATTTTGTTAGGGAGAAATCTCAGATATTAGTCACACATTGTAGGTATGCCTGTCAAGTTACCTAAGGCCCGTATTAATAAATCGATCTCAAGTCTGAGAGTGATCTCGAAAATGTCATTGTTATGGCATACCCGTACAAAAATGGCATGTCGAAAGCGTACTCAAAACCGCTTCCAGACTTGTGATTGATTTATTAAAACGGGCTGTATAGTCAGTTAACTCGCGCTACTAATCGTGACTGTAATGTCGTAGGTTTTCTTCTTTAACACTTTTTTGTGGTTTAATAGTCTTTCAATAGGTCACAGATGGCTTTGCAAGTGGAATACCTAAATGTTATCAGCTTTTATACATATTTTCTTATTAAAATGTTTTGTTGTCAGGCACTATCTCTGATTCGCGACGTTTCCGCGCCGACATATTCGGGAGCGTGTTCGGCGTGATCGTCCTAATGGGTGTGCTGGGCGGCGCTCTGTGGTACAAGCGAGGGCGGCCGATACCTTGGCGCAGGACTCCCTCGCTCACTTCCACCGATGTCGTATCTATGCAAACACATTCCCAACTTTCCACTCCGCGGTCCAGTGATAGTTCAAATAGACACCTCTAACATAACAACACGTTGGCGCTTAACATTTTCGGGATAAGACTGGTAATTGACTTCGACAATTCTATACCTAAGTGATATGTTTTTACTCATATTAATTGGATTCAAATAATTGTTTTTATTCTGTATTTATTTGAATGTTATCAAAATAATACACAGGTTTGAAAGAATAATAAACATGATTTATTTTCATTTAAAAAGTATTGAAATAAATAAATGGATTTGCCGTTAAATAATAACATACAATAATATTAAGTAGGTACTTATATTAAATTTAACATAAACTAAGCAGCTTATAACATAGGTACCTATTTATCGCACAAAAGTGCTGTAGGTACCTACTGTAATGCATGAATCCTAAAAAATACGTAAATTTAAAACATCGATGTCACATAAATTTCTGATACACAGTGGCGCTGGCGCGGTACTCCACTGGACTTATTACATAAAGCTATTCTTGGGTTACTTGTGTGTATATGTAGGTAATTTCTCGAAGACGCGTGGATTATTGCAAATTGATCCATATGTCATTGTCCTAAGAGTCACAGCACGCGTCTTCGTGAAATAAACGTACTTATGTTTATCGGGATACCGGATATCCAGCCACCGGATATCTCGAAACCTAGCCCCTTATTATCCGGTATTTGGCCGGATAGTAAATTTAGGCCGGATGCTGGACAGTTACCGGATCTCAGTTTCATCTCTATTTATAACTAATAACAATAATAATAAATTACTAAGCTTTCACTTCTCCCTTCGATATTATTAGGTACGACAATCAGGGTGTTATAAAACTTATCATCAATCGAACTAATTGCTCTTTGTATAAACTGGCGATCGACGTTGACTAGTCTTATTCTACCACGGATCGATGGATAGATGTTTCAATCAACTTGGCTGTCACGGTTTCTTATTAATTATTTGTTTTGTAGTAATTTGGTAGCAGGTAAGTAAGTAGGTATATTCGTGACGATTGCTCAGCTCACTGCACCTGGTGGTTGAGGGTTCATACCCGCCGGGGCCAATTTAGACATATCTTTTTCGTAATTTGCCTCGGTCTGGGCATCACTGGCCCCAGATCGGCCCTAGTTCATTGTACGGTACCCATAGTACATGGGTTGCTTAGTTTGGGACCTAAGGGCCCAAATCTGTTAGCTGTTAACGTCACTTTTTCTGTAGGAGAACTGTCAAAACTGACGATTCATTTACGCGATACGTCAATTTTGACATATTGCGAGTTGAATGTGAGTCAAGTCGAGTGACAGAGTTGGGCCCCAGTTGGTGTAGGTAGTAAGTAGTCTATGGATAGATACCTATTGTTGGCAATCCCAACATTACTTTTTTGTGTGCATGTTTCTATTTTGTAACCTGCAATATTATCTTAAAATATAAACTCTCTTCCATCTCGGACCGCCATCATAACCACCACGCTCTGTGTTTTTATAAAAATCCCATGCGACCTAAAACCCTGCACTACAGTCATAACAATCTCATACACCTATTTATTATTTATAATCTATGAATGGTGCATTGTTTTAATCCACGCTAAGTTCAGATGGGTTACCTACATGAGGTCCTTTAACATACTTCTTCTGCAGGTGTTGATATTACATCAGAATTCCGAAAACGAAAAATACAATAAGTACTTATTTAGTAGCATACCCGTGTCTCATATTTATGTGTCATCAATAGTCTTAACAATATGCTATACCTACTCACAAAACATAAGTAGGTACTTATCACAGATTTAATTCTCCGACTTGTACCCTAATAACATTTGTTGTACGGTGACCTTCGAGAAGAACTTATTGATAGCTTTGACGACCGTTCGCACGATCTGCTTGATGGCCGGGGGCGAGAGCTCGTCCATCAGCTGCTGCCAGTTCTCATTGGCGAACTTCAGGGTCGTCTCCGCTGTTAACAATTTTATCAAAATCATTGTATAGTGTAACCTCAGTATGGCTTCGGTTAGGGTATTCCCACACCTATCGACGGTCGATTGATGATTGATCAACCGTCGATCGACCTGGTGAAACCCTCCTTACAGAGAGGTTCGGGTATCGATCCTCATTTCGCCCATTAAACTATTGACACGAGTCTGCACCGAGCCTGCACCTAGTACAAGCATTTAGCTGAACGGAGGGACTAATGTTCGAACGATTTAACCAGATTAACGGGATTAAGTACCTACTAGCAATTCGTCTAACAAGCGTACGACCCACTTGATGTTAAGGAGCAGCACCGTAGCCTATAGATGTGTGCGGTACCAAAGGCACGCTCACACGTGCCGACCTGGCTCTAGCCGTTTCTCGCTCTTTGACTAATCGTACGAAACGCAGCTATGATTAGCTACTTTACGACGATCTCCTATGTGAGGGTGGTACCTCTACCATCATAGCGAGCTACCGTTTATCCAACTCACCGAGCTGCTTGTTTCCGTTGAACAAGTTCTGCAAGTCGAACGTGGTGCGTTCGATGGTGTACTTGTAGTTCGGCGTCACCAGTTTCAAATGCTCGCCCCTCTCATCCTTCACGTGCACCAATTTGCTGTCGATGATGACTTCCACGCCCTCTGTGGATTGTCACGAAATTATTATCGAGATTCTAGGTAAGTATATTGCAACTTCTTTTTTAGTGGTGTATTTAAGTTATTCCGGATTTTTTTTTAAAATGTTTTTGATGAATTACCTAATTAGGCTACACTATCGGTACAATGTTTTCCAATTGATCATGATTGACAAGATCGTTAAAGAGAATTAAATCGTGGGTCCGTAACATTAGAGAGCGGATTGGCATCACCAGCATAGCACACCTGTTTCGTGTGGTAAGGAATAGAGATAGGAATAGAGAAATATGCGGAGCTGACCTTCAGCAGTGGAGAGGCAACGGATGTTTATTATTTTAGATTATTCAGGGTTTAACTTATAGGGTCGATCTGAGGGAATAGGTAGGTATAGCTTCCGCATTAGGTAATGACATTAGGAGCTGATTTGTATGGCCGGTGAATTACCAAACACTGTTGATAAAACGCTAGAGGAAGGAAGGTAAGTACATTTATAAGTGCTGCCAACAGGGAAATATAAGATCTACAAACGTCACGGAAGCTATGCGATTGTCATGACTCTTGTTGACTTCGTGAAGTGGAATTAAGATGTTACGCATGATTATTGGAGTACACATGATGTACCTACTATCAAATTCTAAATTAGACCGGGCCAGGGTCACAGTGGTTACTTATAGGCATGGTTACCGTGCGAGGAATTTTAATTTTGTTTCGGTTAGGAAAGTAAGTATCCACTGTACCTACATACAAGGTAACTATTTCCTAAAAGGTAAATCGCAATTCGCAATCTCCGAAGTAGTGCTCAGACACATCCCAAATAGACAAAGGAAAACTTTGCACCAAAGTTAAAAAGCGGAGAACCGCATTGATTTGATTCGTCACACAAACAATACAAGTTACAAATTACACTGGTTTACTTATTCATACAGTAACCTTAGGAGGTTCCGTTAAATTAATATATCTTAATATTTTGATCGACTCACGTGCGTTGACTTTCGCGTCTCCTTTTCCTTGGATAGGCAGGATGAGGATTCTTCCATCCACTACATATTTAGCAGTCAAACTCAGGTTCCCTTTGAATGCTAATGTGAATGTTTCCTCGCCCTTGCCAATGTTAACCCTGAAATGGAAATCAGAACGGTGTAATTATTGGCTCACCTCCCATCTACGCCCTCCGAATACCGAAGACTGTTAAGTGACATTTTGCCAAATTTGTGTTAGGTATCTACCTAACTATATTATTTACTACGTGAAAGCGCAACTTTTTCTCAAAAACATTAAGACATAGGTACCTAATAAAAATGATCACGGTCATGATTATGTAGGTACACCTATCCAATAACTACTTGTGTTTAGTTAGTTACACACATTGATCTTCTTCATCCGTAGTTAATTAAATTTTATAATATCTACGGGCATACTGCACGGTGCGCGTGCGCACCGCGCGGGGCTTCGGATTCGTAATATCAAAATAACATCTTTTCACTAACTGCATACGAAAGTACATACGGTACTTATAACAAAAAGTGATTTAAAAAAATTGTTTGTATGGCCGTCTGTATGATTGTTCCGGGTAATCTCCGAAACGGCTGGACCAATTTTAACGGGACTTTCACTGGCAGATAGCTAATGTTATAAGGAGTAACTAAAGCTACTTTAATTTTAGAAGAAACGATTTGTTTTCCGCGTTAAACAATATAAACATGAAATCCAAGAGTAGGTATCCCGAAACGGCTGTACCGATATCGACGAGATTTTCACTTAATTGACAATTTAAATTTCACACGGACGAAGTCGCGGGCATAGCTAGTTTTAATAATAAAATCACTCCAGTATTGAGATTTTGCAAGTCAAGTGCAAAGTCATAACCTTTTGTTCAAGAATTACTCTACTCACTTCAAATTGGTGAGTTTACTTTTACTGATACCGTAAAAGGCCGCTTCAGTAAAGGTCAGTTTCAGACCGTTTCCGTCTATCTCGATGTTGTCCAGATGCACAGGATCTATCGAAGGCACCCCCAGCTCCGGGATACCTTTCGTGAACTTAGGAAGAGCAATTTCTATCTGCCCTTTTATGCAGTCCTCCAAATCTTTGCCATGGTATTGGCATGGACTAATGTAGGAAGCTGTAACAAAAAATAATATACATATTATTAAAGGAATATTCCCAGATTAGTACTTACAGAAGCTGTATGGCCTCAATCTCAAACTATGTTACACTAGCATTGAAGTTGAAGGGTATTAACGTACAAGTCCAAATTTCTAAAAACTATTCGTGATAAGCGGTGATAGCCGATTGGTTAAAGCACGCGTCTTGCGGGCACCAGGTCTTGGGTTCAAATCCCGGCTCGCACCTCTGGATTTTTCGAAATCTATGTGCGAATCATAATTTCTATATGATTATCACTTGCTTACGGTGAAGGAAAACATCGTGAGGAAACCTGCATGTCTTAGAAGATCTGACCAATTTTCGAAAGACATGTGAAATCCGCCAACCCGCACTGGGCCAGTGTGGTGGATTATGGCCTGAATTCCCCTCATGTTGAGGGGAGGCCCGTGCCCAGCAGTGGGACGTCAAAAGGGCTAAATTATTATTATTTATTATTCAAGATATATCGTCTGTTATACCCCGTTGTTCTTATCGTAACGTGCTACTTTCTTACGTTCGTCTGGGAACAGAAAAACCCACCACCGGGTGTGGATTTGTTGAAACGTTAAAGTTGAAAAATAAAGTATTGAACGTTATAAATATAACGGAAGTTTATGTGTAACTCATGTGGTCGAATTGTAATTTTTACTTGTGTGTGAGTTAGGATAAAAATTTAATCGAATAAATACATAAAGCCAGTTCACCGGTGGACATCTTTAATACTCATAATAATTTATCGTTTATATTTAATATTATTAATGGTCTACATGAGTAGTTACTCACTAATTTGAATCTAGCAAATTAAGATTATACCAGTTTTTATGATAATCAACCATCAATAATACTACTATAGGTATATTAATAGTACCTATAGTGCAGATATAAACAACAAGTTATTTCATTAGAGATACTGGATTGACAGGACAAGTTTTTATGTCATAGGTACCATTACCACTTCTTGTGTTCATTTTTAATGCCACAGACCGAAACCTATACTACAGGTGTACATGATCCCAAGTTTTTACCCATAAAAATACCTATAATGTTAGAATATTCAATCATATTGTTATCTAATTTTAATCAAACAAAACTTCGGCCCTATATTTTTGGACATTTAATAAGTAATACGGCTTTATTATGGTGTCAAAACATAATTTCTATCTGAATTCGACCTTTTTAAATAACAGACTTCTCTTCAATAAGCCATAAACGTTCGCCTTTTGGGTACATACCTACCTATTTTTGAAAAGGCATAAAATTAGAAACATCTTGAGAAGTACAAAAATCACGGAACAGACAGGGATGGATGGATAAGAGTTACACAAATAAGTAGCATTTCGGCTCCTCTATTCCTTGGAATCTAAATATATATAACTGAAAGGTGACTGACTGACTGACAAAGTGACCTATCAACGCACAGCCCAAACCACTGGATCGGGCTGAAATTTGGCATGCAGGTGGATGTTATGACGTAGGCATCCGCTAAGAAAGGATTTTGATTAATTCTACCCTCAAGGGGATAAAATAGGGGATGAAAGTTTGTCTGAAACTTTGCCAATTAAGTAAATTCCACGCGGAAAAAGTCGCGGGCACAGCTAGTTATGTATAAAGTCGGCAAAAAACGTCGGTAACAACCCGTCTGATAGTTATTAAGCAGTTACCGTAGCATAGCTAGGTATACCGTCGTATAGATGCATAGCGTGCGTGCGAGCAATAGCATTCCGCGCACGTTACCAATGCAGGGGACTGGGATAGATGAAGAAGGGAGGGGGGAAAATCTTCCGGCTCTCTCACGCTACTCTACGCTGATCTTCTGTGAGAGGGTGGTACTACTCCGGTCGAGCCAGCCCGTATATGAGTGACCCTGTATGCTAATAGCTCGATGAATTCATTTGGCAGCAGGACAGATAGGTAGGTAGGTAAGTATTCACTATGCGTAGGTAATTGCACGCATTGATCCTGATGATGTAGGTAGGTTTACCTTTACCTATCAATTTCCAAATCACGTACGGTTGGACTCGTCATACAAATAGTATTTTATGTTGAATCATAACATTCGAATCCTCGATTAATTTATGCGTGTCAACGCGGAAATGGTTTAACACTTGTTGTTAAGTTAGCAATAAAAAACCATTGAGGTAAGTAATTCTATTAGTGTTACTGTTTATTTCGTGCTTATTAATAAATAAATAGAAAACATGTTTGCCAGCCGAGTGTGCACTGAGCTTAACCTTAAGGGCCTATGCACACCACGTTTTTTAAACGCGGCGACGACGCGCGTTTGTAGCGATACACACGCGAGTCAGACGCAGCCTGTAGACCTTTGCACACCTGTCCATGTTTTCCATGTGTCCTTGTTTAAAAAACGTGGTGTGCACAGGCCCTTAAACACATATGAAGACAGGAATAGCACACAATGAGCGGTAGCACATAATACGATTTCATTCTAATAACATCGATATACCAATTTGGTTACTAAAACCGCAGACATCCATCCCCTTAAAAGTTTTGCCAAGTAGCGCATAACATTTAACAGCTAGGTAAAAAGAAGGCTAATTTGACCAATTGGTGTGATTTTTTTCCTACCGATAACCACGAGTGGACTAAATAATGACACCCCTTAAATAGTATATTTTGCTCAAAAGTTACGACCTTGAGAACGATGGCAATAAAGTATATTTTTTTAATTTTGTTTTTTATTTGTTAATGATTTTCTCACTTAGTTTAGTTTTGATTACTTTAGTGGCTGTGACTTTATTAATTTAGATCAAATTTATACCTATTACTCATTAGTCTGTCATTAGACTGGTTTGTAATCATTTTGGCATAATTGGAGAAGCCGCATTGAAAATAACTGATTACATTTTAATCTAGAAATATAATAGGAACTCTTTAATTATGTATCTACCAAGAAGTATTATTAAAGCTACAAAGTAATACCTAACAAAGTAATTAGGTAATTTTAAAGGTTATACATAACTATTGCTTGACGACCGCTTGGCGCAGTGGTTCGAGCGTAGGCCGCTAGGCTCACTGCATCGGGTAGTTGCGGGTTCGATTCCCGTCAGGGTAAATTTCGGAAATGGCCTTTTCGTAATTTTCCCTGGTCTGGGTGTCACTGGGATCGCCCCCCGTCCATTGTACGGTATCCATAGTACAAGCGTTGCTTAGTTTGGGACCATACAGTCGGTGTGTTCGTCTGGCGATATTTATTTATTATTATTTATTTATTAGGTAGAACATATTATAAATTATAATTACTTATAAAATAGACACTCTTCCGAATAAATTTTTACCTCGACATTAACCTCAACATTTCAGTTAAAGTTATTTTTGAACAGTTTTCCATAAATATTACTAGGTATAAGTGGGTTTTATCGAAGGAATAAGTATTTTCTTGCGATACTATGAGGATTGATTTTTATTCGTATGTAGTTTTTGCTCCAGTACCTACCTAATAATAATAACAATGTTAGCGTGAACAAGTTGGCGTGATACCAAGGAGTGCCTATTGTTTATCGAGGAAATGAAGAATCAATAGTCGCTGGGTTGCACATCATAACAAGAAATATCACTGAACTTGAAACAGAAAACCTTGGTATTGGACTTGATTGACTTGAACTTATGAATCGGTCAAACCGGTTGTATTATTCGCAGTGTAACTAGTTTTCTTTCGGTTAAGACACGCGTATTGAAATAAATGGCGATAGTTTATACGGAGCGATGAGTTTATTAGCGTGAGCGCACACGTGTTTTCGGAAATCTGTGTGTTTAACTATTAAGGGTGTTCCACAACCTTCACAACAAATTAAATTAATAATAAATTAAATTTCAGTAAGTATTGTGAAACAGGCCCTTAAACCGTATCTTAAGAAAGATAAGAATATTTTAAATAAACCTAAGTACCTGTCTTACAATTGCCTATGCCTTTAGTTTAGAACAATTAAGTTATTTCCTAAGATTTAGGTATTTACTAGATAAAGTAATTTCAAAATTTTATTAAAAAATAAGGGTTTATTTACGACCGTCCATAAATCATCATATAGGTATCGAAGGAAAACTTGAGGGTTCGAAGTCATAAGTAAGTACGATAATATTTTGATGTACCTATCGCGTAAAATCACGTTACTTACTTACGAAAATCTATAGATATTTAGTCTCAACCAAGTTCCTACTAAAAACTTGAAATAGGTTGAAATAGGTATGTATTACTTAAGTATTTATTTTATATTCGGCAGTTATCCACAACACAACAAGCACAAATTCTCATTTTAAATACGTACAACAAATTTTAAGTAAATATTTGTTACTTGAATAAATATTTTTTTATGAAAACATATTATATTTTTTTAAATAACTACTAATTACACTATTTTTAAATTCTTATCGCGAGTCTTATCACTTACAAACAACAAACGTAAAGCAGCTATTAGGGATAGGCGATAGGTATAGAAAGGTACTCACGTAAATTTGCATTTTCACAATTCGTCAAACAAACGAGTGACAGAATAACTATAGCCGCTATCATTTTGATAAATAAATAAATCGTAATAAAACGCGGGAAGGATAATTGTATTTGACACGACGGCTCAACGCGCACTGTGCTGTCTCGGGATGAAACCACTTATTTATGTTAACTCGATTATTTTCCGCTCGATTGTATCTCGACTGACGTCACTATTGTCGCTAAGTACCTACAGGACGAAAATGAAAAGGGTCTTATTTTAATAATGCACGATATTTTGCACGGTGCTTTAATAGATACGAGGGCGACACTGAAAGTTTTTAGAACTGGCCACTTGTAAACGATATAATAAAAAGTAAGTTCAAATTTGCCTTTGCCAATATTATTATGTATGTATTTTATTCATTCGTCATTTGTTTACGATTTGGCGGCAAATTGAAAATTGTCTGTGTCACGTCAGCATGACTTTAACGCGAGAAAATTTTCATACAATCATTTTTATGACTTTCGATGACATTTAAGTCAACAAGAAAGTTATGATAGACTTTCTTACGTAGTATTGTATTCTCTTTGATAGACTTCGATTGGCCTTTCACGATGAAGCCCCATCTCGTGCCACTATTTACAACTGGTTTAATGAGTTTAAACGTGGTCGCAGTAATCTCACAGATGATCTGCGTGAGGGACGGCCTTCTACGGCGACGACTGAAGATAACATCAGTGTTGTGCGGCGTATGATAGAGACTGACAAAAGAGTGACTTATCAGCAGATTCGGACAAGCTCAGGCATTGGTATGAGTCAAGTGCACAAAATCCTTCATGAACATTTAGCGGTCAGGAAGCTTTGTGCCCGGTGGACACCTCATAATTTGACAGAAGCCCAAAAACTCCGTCGTGTTGATTGGTGTCGTGAAATGGTTCAAAGGTTTAACGAAGGTGACTCAAATGCTGTGTTCGACATACTTACTGATGGACGGTGACGAAAGCTGGATTTATTTTTATGCTCCTGAAACAGACAGTCACAGACAGACAGACAGAAGAGACAGTCTGATGTCTGGGTGTTTCCTTCCGAGGAGTTGCCAACTAAAGTGAACAGAGGTCGAAGCGTGGGAAAAAAGATGGTGGCCTCGTTCTTCGGAAGGCCAGGTCATTACAACACTAGAGGATCGAAAAACAGTTACTGCAGAGTGGTACACTAACAACTGCTTTCCACTTGTTTTGGTAAAAGTTTGGGAGAAACGACCTCGCAGTAGGATCCTTCTGCACCACGACAACGCCTCGTCGCACACCGCCGAGCAAACAATCGACTACTTGCCGACGTCAGACGTGGAATTACTGGGTCACCCGCCCTATAGCCCCGACCTCGCACCTAGCGATTTTCATTTATTTCCGAAATTAAAGGAAAACTTCGAGGAAAACGTTTTATGTACGCCGAGGAAGCAGTGGCTGCCTTTCAAAATGCCGTCGAAAAGACCCCTAACGACGAGTGGGCAAAGTGCTTTTCTCAGTGTTTCCATAGGATGCAGCGATGTATTGATGTAAAAAGACACTATTTTGAAAAGATATAATAAAACTAATAGCTTGCTAGTTTGTTCAGTTTTTGATTTTCTAAGAACTTTCAGTGTCACCCTCGTAAATGCTAAAGATGATGATGATTCACCACAAAAATTAATCTGATGGGTTTTATTCTAACAGCTGACCTTTGTGAAAATAACTTGCTACCTACCAACCAACAGAAAATATTTATACTGACCTATACCATCACTTATTTAGTATTTTTTAGAGCTAATAGGTATTACTAAGGTCAAAATGCAAGCAAATTTTCGCGACATTTCCTCTTAAATTGCGAAAGGATAAAATCTGCTATTAGGGAAAATCCTTAATCACGAATCCTCAAGATAGCTACAAGGATAAAGAAAATAATTTAAAACTTTTTTAGTTTAGGTATACTTACGTAGGGTCTTACTTTACTTTGACCTAGGTTCAACAATAATATTTCTTCCGAACGAGTTATGTAGGTAGATTGTAGCACCTACTTATCTACCGCAAAATACGTTTGGCATCAACTGCTTCTAGAACAAATCCAAGTCTGTTTCATGTCATTTTGTGACTTCCTCGATGTTTTGTCGTTTCAAAGAACAGTGGGACATTATAAAGATTAATTAATAGGTATTAAGTAAATAACAATGTATCTAGGATCACTATTTCATACAAAATATGTAACAGGGGCCGTAACATTTAAGATTTATTTATTATAGCTGACCCGCGACTTCGTCCGCGTGCAATTTAACTTAACAAAAAAGCCCGCTCCCGCCTTCTGAGCCCGCGCGACAGGACCCATCTTTTATTTTGTTTTTCTAAAATAAAAGTAGCCTAAATACTCTTTATAACATCAGCTATCTGCCAGTGAAAGTCTCGTCAAAATCGGTCCAGCCGTTTCGGAGATTACCCGGAACAAACACACAGACAGACAGACAGACAAAATGTTTTTAAATCGCGTTTTTGCTATAGGTGTCGTATGTACTTTCATATGCATTTAGTGAAAAGGTGTTATTTTGATATTACAAACAGACACTCTAATTTTATTTATTTGTATAGATTATGTTTAAAGAAAATATAAATAAATGCTCGTATAAATGACGCCAAAACTATTGATTCATAAATATAAATATAAATTGGTCGTTCATTAGGTATAACGTCCGGTTAAAATATAGTATAAAGCCATGATCATTGGAGATGAAGTCGACACACAGAGCCGACGCGGCGATGGCTCAACCCTAGTTTATTATATAAATTTATTAAATTAACACTTAAGTGCGAATTTCCATATAATGCATAGCTTAGGTAAATTTTATTACCACCTAATACAGAAAGTACTTAAGGTTACCTATCTATTCGTAGGTGAAAAAGTTTTAGTTAAAGAAACGCTTCTTGTGAATAAAAAAGAACATAGAGCCTGGGTACCTAAAGGTTGATCAGATTGATCACTCCTCTTCAGGTCGGCAGCCTCCGAGCAATGTCTTCTATATTGCATGTATCTATCATGCAGCCTCGGGCAGATTTTTAGGGCGGCAAGTTTGGGGACCGGTTTTTTTTTTGCTACCTCATAGAAATCAAAAAGATTTCCGCATGACGGTTTTCTGGTGTTTTACAGATAGAACTCTGCAACCAATTTTGCTGATGACTTTCTCCTCTCACTTGTCACTGTACATTCGGCGTAAACTTCCAAACTTTGCCCACACTTTGTGTAAGTGTAAAGAGCGAAATCGCAGAAAATGTATTTGGCAAGGTCGGCAAAAATTTTATAGCCTATACCTTGGAGATTTGTAAATCCGCCACTGTCTATCAGCTATGGTAACTGATTAATATCAGGCGTTCGTGTTTGCCAAATTTGATATACTTATAATAATAATTTAGCTCTTTCCATGTCTCACTCCTGGGTACGGGCCTCACATCACTACTAGGGGGAATCAGGCCGTTATCCACCACGCTGGCCCAGAGCGGGTTGGTGGATTTCGAATGTCTTTCGAAAATTGGTTAGATTTTCTAAGAGATGCAGGTTTCCTCATGATGTTTTCCTTCTCCGTAACAAGTGATAATCATATATTATGTAGAAATTATGATTCGTACTTAGATAAGAAAAACCCAGAGGTGCGAGCCGGGGTTTGAACCCAGGACCTGGTGCCCGTAAGACCCATGCTTAACCAATAGGCTATCACTGTTCCTTTGACTCTGAATTAAAAAAAAACTTGTGAACGACCTAGGTAGGTACCTACCTACCTATTCCTGAGTGTGACAACCATATCCACAATATAAGGTACCTACAGGTGAATAGGTCAGCTCGCATCAAAACGTATAATTTATAAGATGATTGTTTAGTGTGTAGCAGTTATGACGGCAAAAAACAAAGTAATAACAAAGAAATACGTACCTAACAAAGATGAATAGATAACGAACGCGTGCTTGAGACTTTGATAGCACAGTTTTTCCATGTTTTTATATCCCGTAGAGGCCGTAGAAAGCATATCTACTACGTGACGATTTCATCACTATGTAGATAGGTACCTGCTTCGTTTACCTGCTCAATAATATGTTTTTTTGTTTTTATTCGTGATAGCGGCCCGCCCCGGCTTCGCACGGGTACATTACGGTTACATTATTGGAGTTTTAGTAAGGATCCCTAATTTTAAAAAAAATATAATATAGCCTATGTCACCCGCGGATAGTGTAGCTTCCCAACAGTGAAATAATTTTTCAAATCGGTTCAGTAGTTTCGGAGCCTATTCATTACAATCAAACAAACAAAGTTTTCCTCTTTATAATATTAGTATGATAGGTGATAGGCAAGAATTTGATCACGATCTCACCTGATGGTAAGTGACGATGCGATCTACGATGGAGCATACTTGCCTAGAACTTAAAAACACCCAGATTGTGGTCAGGGGGGAATAAAGACGCCGGCAACGTGTTCCACTCCTTGGCTGTTCGTACGATGTCGGTGGTTTCAATAGTTTGGTGTCTAGTGGTAGAAGACGAACTACATAATACAGTATGATACAGAAAGAGCTTTTTTGTACTTGCACTATTAGGGCACACTCACATTTGCGAAATAAAATCGTACAATATATCCTACAATGACCCGGGCTCAGGTATTGGCGATTATTATCCGCAACGATTAAAATTCGTAGTGCGCGCTTAGCCTTATAGGTAGGTGCGAGTCTTATATGTCTTTGGGAAATACATTTCTTTGGGATTAAAATTTATTGTTATCTAAAAATATAAGTAAGTAGTAGTTGATATTTAAGAAATCCGAAAGAATAAATGTTTTCGAATTGATTACAAACATTTTATTTATAACTTCCGTAATCTAAATCAACGTTTTTATGTTATTTTTTAATCAGGAAAAAAAAAAATTGTGATAAATAACTAATAGCGATTATTTCGTTATGATATACTTAGGTAGGTATATACCAGATCAACCAATTAAAAGAACCGGATTCAGACTAAATTATTTCAGTCCACTAGGTATTATAAACTGAATATTTATAGAGCCGGGTTTGTCAGATAAACGGTTTTTTGCCTGAGGATTTGAAGAAACGGCTTCTGTGGACATTTAATATCGTTATTTCGATCCACGGGGTAAAACGGCGAATAAAATAAGTAATATTTTATTTGGTTTTCACCATTGCAAGTTGCAACCCTTGGGATGAGTTTATTGTGGGATAATTATGACGAAGAATCCTTATCTACTATCATACAGCGCACCTAAGACCATCGGAAAAAAAGGGATTACGCGCATGCACCTCTTAGGGAACATTTCCAGCACAAGCTGAGCTTTCTTCGTCACGGATGGCAATGATATAAAGAGTTCAACTATGCTAGATATCATAAATTGTATTTATTCATGTAAGCTAAAAAAGCATTCATGAATAGTCAGAATCTACCACCGGTTCGGAATGCTGCTTTCACTGAGAAGATCCGGCACGAAACTCTTTTCAATTAATAATAGATGGTGTACATTCTCAGGAACAGCAACAGAATATAAGCAGGCAGCACCATTGTCACTAAATAAGTAAATAGTAATCAAACCTAAGATTTAGGAATTGAACTACCTAATATGAGAAAGCTAGTTTAGTGAGGTGTGCATACTCACACTTTACATCAATTTAAATGTTTACAAACCAAAATAATATAGGTAATAAAACAGAGGTGGATAAGAAGATAACTGGTTTGGTGTGATGCCTTCCATGCTTAGTAAATTAATAGGGTTTAACAACAATGTTTTTAAGAGGAAAGTGAGTGGACACATCTTCGCAAGCAGCGCCCGCGCACGGGCATGACTATGAGGCGAGGTAGTGCTTCCGGCTCTCGCATGTGTAAATGCAGCTATTATAGTTACTTGCGTTACCTACGCCGATTTTCTTTTTTTTTCAGTCACCCGAGTTCCTATCTGTCGGTTTATTGGCAGACGACGTTGGTAATGACTAGTAGTACATAAATAACGTACTACTACTAATTACCAATTGGAATATTCGGTACCAGGTCTTGAACTTACATCATATCCGTAAATATTATTTTTTGTGCTTAAGTAATTTTGTTGTTAGCAAAGCTCAACCTTTAGACCTTCAACTCAGTTCAAGGTTTGCAGTCAAATACTTCTGGATTCCGCGTAGTTACCCAATAATAGACTCTGTTAATGCGAAGTTATGATTGATAATTAAAAGCAAGCATCTTATGTGATCACCTATTCAAAAAATCATTTGAAGATTAATTAGCTTCCTTACCTCGACATTAATAGTTTTACGATAGTTTGTAGTATCTACGTTCTATTTAGATGATAATAAATAGTTTTTGCCCACGGCTCCGCTCTCGTGGTAAAATCAAAATCGGTAAAGGCGTTTCGGAGATTAGTCATAAAGACAGACGGACGGACCAACACAATGTTTTTAAACTTTCATATAATACGATTAGTAAAAAGCTGTTATTTTAACATTAAGTACAAACAGACGCTTCAATTTTATTCAAGTAGGTATTTTTATAAGTAGGTGGGTAGGTATAATATAAGTACTATAGAAATAGCAAATGAACAATTGTAAGCCAGATTTATTGATTCATTTCTCAACAATGCATGTAACATGATAATATAATGGCATGCGGCGAGGTGGTAGGTACCTAATATAAGTGGTTAGGTAGTTTTACGATGCAAATTAAGTACTAAGGCACTTAGGTAGGTACCTACCTATATTACTTTGCTGACGCGTGCTGATGCAACAGAAGCAAGACAATAAAAATATATCATGATAACAAAACGTATAATAACTCAAATTAAATCCAAATTCGCTTTTCCATTGACTTGACACCCACTTGCTAATTAATAAATGTCGCGTAGAGTTTGTTTGCAAATGCCAATACAGGCTTGCATTTATTATGCTATGGGGTATTTATAGTTAGTTTTCATTAGCATACCTATTTTATTCTAACTCTATAGCAAAAAAATCCATTATTTCAATTAATGTTAAACACTAGCTTTTGACCGCAGCTTCGCTAACGTAGATGTTATTTTCTGGATTTCGACAATAGCGCCCCCTACCGGGTCCAACTATAGCTGAAAACCATCCAAGTGACCCCATAAGTACCTACTTACAAACAAAAATTATTCAAAATCGGTCAACCCGTTAAGGAAGAGAAGAGTAACTAAATTTGAAGATTTAGAAAACCCCCATTGAGACGTATTTTTAAACTACAAACATAGCTAAGAACACTCTCGATCAGAATACCTATCTAATAAAAAAAACAAAATTGAAATCGGTTCATCCGCTTGGGCGCTACGATGCCAGTTGCCACAGACGGACACATAGATACACAAATATACATGTTAACACGTTGAGTGCGGTACCATTTTCAGAGGACTTTCAACCAGTGCGTTAGAGACCTATTGGATCTCGTAACCGAGCTTCACTGTAGTGCGTAAGAGACCTAAACCATCTCCTAAAATTAGGTATTTAGAAAAAACTCATATACCTATCAAAAAATAAGATACAATCTATGTTCTTTCTATAAATAATAGAGAATTAACTGTTCTATCTCAAGTTTGCTACGCATGGGGATATGACAAATGGGTTATGAGATATAACGATAAAAAAATTAGGTATCGATTGAATCGCGCATCGCAACTAAAGACAGTTTAGTTTCGGTAGTGACTAGTGATGTGAATTAAAATAAAACCCCAGTTATCGATAGCTTAACTTTCATTGAAGTAGTCATTGGAAATTATAATTTAAAATATATTTAAGAAAAATGTTTCTCATTGAAGCATTGCACACATAGTGTCTTTTTTCGTTTGGCTTTTTTGGATGCCTCTTTCATCAACCAGTTATAATTTAATTCTGGTGGCCCTACTGAATCTCATTCATTTATAAAATTTGGCTCCGATAAAAATGCATTTTTTATTTTTTTTGCTTTCGCAGTAAATATCTCCTTATCAGAGTTGCTGTCACCGTTTCCAAAGGAGAACGAATATTAACGTTTTGGAGAATTGATAGACTACTAGACGACGCGGCAACATGATCTGATGTCGATTTCACAATCACAATCTTTTTACTATACAATTCTGATAGCTCCCCTGAATCCGACTTATTTACAGTGCTTAGTCTAGCAAATATCGCCTTTTTAGTTTAACAGAACTCATTTGACAAGTGTTATTTTGTAATCCAGCTATAAATCACGTATACGTCGTATCACAGGTAAGTAATTACGTATATATGCGCGTATTTTTTTCACACGGAGTGCGCGTGTACAAGTTATCGACTGTTGAACATCACTGAGCGCGACGAACGGCGCCCGCGCCGCCCGCGCTCCACTCCTTGCATCTACGAGGCCTATGTTTTAGGAGGTACGAAAGATCTCCTAAAGCAACAGATGTATATTATTACAACTCAGTGCGTTAGAGACCTTATCCATCTCCTATTGTTGTTATTACATTATTGAATCAAATTCGCAACGGGAAGTAGGTATGTATATTTGACTCTGTCAAACACATAGAAATAAAGAAGTTACGACCTCCCGCACAGAGGTGGAGAACACGATTTTTGGCGCCGCACCAGCTGAAAGTCACACTAGAGGTATTTTAGATACCCTAACGCACTCAACGTGTTAAACTTATAACACCCCTCCTTTTTTGTCGGGGGTTAATAAAGAACACACGCACACCTGAATTTATGGGTATATGTATACTAAAATATATATGAATATGAAGGTATTTATTAATCAATTTTAAATTAATAACATATTTCCGTTGTAGTACCTACCTACAATATTTTTCGCCTCATTGACACACCAAACAAAGCAAGGTTTGTACTATGGTACCTTACAACAAGTTACATTACAATGGACTGGGGGTGATCCTAGTGACACCCAGATCTGGACAAATTACGAAAAGGTCATTTTCGAAGCCGTGAAGGGAATTGAACCCGGAACCACTCGGTGCAGTGAGCCGAGCGGCTTACCCTTGAACCACTGCGCCAAGTGTTCATCGCTATTCGTTACGATTTTACGATATTTTTTATTTATTTTTCAAATTAATATAGAGTCTAAGTATACCTAAGTATACGTGTCTGTCCCGAATTTCACTCCATCCGAACCACTCACGAAAGACACTGCCTATGCATGGGGATCTCTCCTTTCGACTTCTCCGGGCTTATAAAGGAACGCAGCGCTCTACAATCACTTTTAGTTCTGTGGGGTAGCATTGTCCACCGCCTAAAGGCATTTAATGGCACATAAATTTTAATTTTTAATTACACTACTGAAATAAATATTATTACAACACGACATTAAACCATCTACTTTCATATTCTATTATAATCTTTATATGTATTTATAAAAATTATTCAGCGAACTCATACAAAGTTTGGTGGCATCCGTATCCAATAGCGGATGCCACCATATCTTCTCACTCACAACTCAAACAAAACACTGATCCAAAATCAAATTCACTTTGATACAACTAAAATTAATAAAAAAAAAAGTATACGTGTCTATACCTAAGTATTATTCCTAGCGTTATTATAACTGTTACACGTTTGCAAATATTGGAGCTCAGTGAAATAACGCTCTGTAATAGATCGGAAATAGGTAGGTACCTATGTATAAAAATGTAGAACAGAAGTGTACTTCCGGTTGGCAGTGCGTATGTCAAGGGTTACAAGAACATAATTAGGGCAGGTTAAGTCTGATTTTCATTGACCTTTGATACAGAAGGCTTGCATGCCGAATTTTGTCTCCGACATACTGGGAGTTTCGAATTACTTGTAGGAATAATTAACGTTGACTTTTAGTAAACATCTGTTTTAATTTTGGCTGCACTTTGTATTAAAGTTATTTCACAAAGTTATGTCTACCGCGGCCAACGAGAAGGGATATGTAAACGATCATTTTGTTATTTTCAATGTTTCGCCTTCATTTACATTAAATGAACATTATGGTTTCTAACATAGGACGAACTACGAATTTTCGTAAAATTGCTGACTGGATTTTAGCGAGCCCGGCGATTACCAACTAGCATTATTACAATTTTTTTCGTTTCGCTTTTCATTGGCCATGGTATAAACTAGATGTAGGTACAATGTAAGATGGACAATGATGTAGGTAGGTACCTAGGTATAGGTACATCATCTTTAGCATTTATGACACTATGCAAAATATCGTGTATTATTAAACTTAGACCATACAGGGTTACTTATAACTAGGTTATTAGAATGGAATATTACAATACGTATACGGCGAATTACAATTCAACGTATTCCTTGCAGGGTGTGATTTAGGAGGTAAACGCTAAACTGCAACAACTTATATTCCACCACTTTGTTATACGAAATTAGTAGGTACCAATTTTTATGAATATTTTAAAATTTCATTATCCAACTGATCACTAAAATAATTCAAAAGTTAGTCATAGATAACCTTAAACTCTCTATTTTATGATTATCTACTTAATACGGCTTTATTAATGGTGTCAATATTTAGTTCCTATTAAAGCTCATTTAATGATATTGTTTTCTTATATTTACGCGAATACTACACATTGAAATAAAACTATTTTTCGGATTTATCGCGTTTATTAACTTTATGTTCCCGACGTTTCGGTTGCTTTACAGCAGCCATGAGCTATTTCTTAATAATTGGTAATCCTACTTATGCTAAGTATAATATTATAAATGCGAAAGTTTGTCAGTGTTGATGTATGTTTGCTACTCTTTCACGCAAAAACTACCGAACGGATTCGGATGAAATTTGCAACACAGATAATAATTTATAACCTGGATTAACACATGGGATACTTTTTATCCCGATAGTATGTTCCCGTGGGACAGTTATTGATCCTACTGAACGGATTTGGAACACAGATAGTTCACCTATAGGATACTATTTATCCTGATAGTATGTTCCCGTGGGACAATTATCGAACACCACGAGAGCGTTGTCGCGGGTTTTTTTGTGTTTTTTTTATGTATAAACCATTATTGGCAAAATAGTGAAGCATAAATACAATACAAATTGATAAATAATTTATTTTAAACTAGCTGGTGGCTTCGACTAATCACCTGTTATACTACTTACTTCTTTTATCAAAGAATACTACTTACTATTAGGATGCACATTTGGTAGTAACAAATTGATCCTTAAATCAAAATTAATACTTTTATCACTTCTGGTATTTAAAGTACTGGCCGGACCGATTTTGACGGTACTTTCACTGGTAGATAGCTTTTGTGATAAAGGCTAACTTAGGCTTCTTTTATTAAAAAAAACAACTTTTCGTAAGCTCTGCGTTCTGAACGAATATTTTGAGTTAAATAAAATTTTTGTTAAGTTAAATTCTACGCGGACGAAGTCGCGGGCACAGCTAGTTGGAAATAATTGCTTCTCTATCACACTCTGCAAGGAATACGCCAACTTACAAGTAACCTTCTTCTTTCTTTAAAAATATGGCCCTCCCTGCTTACAAGTAACCTTGTACTACTACAAGGTTACTTGTACCTACGTATATGCCTATAACGTAGGTACGGTAAGTGAGTATTATAGCTTAGTTTGTGACGGGTGTCTATTAAATTGGAATTAATAGGAAATGTTTGAACATTCCGAGTTTGTGTGTACAATTAAGTATATTAGTTCCGTAACTCCTCCGATATCGGATTTTGAGTACTTAATGTAAAGTTATGTAAGTTTCCTGAGGCGGCGCCTGCGGATCAGCGAAGATTATATTAATTTATAAAACAGACGAGTGGCGTTTACACAGTCGAAAATTTCTGTGAGGCGCTTGGAGGTTTGCCTATGATGGGTATTCCTTATTAGTGCAGTAACCACGAAATATTCTTTTACAATTGGAGCAATAAGTGCATACCTACCTAATTATACCTAGCTGTTATTTCGTTTATCTACAGATAAACAATAGGAAAGTAAGTTTAATTAATGATCTTAGAGGGAAACAAAAAATAACAAAACGAATGAATAATTGTTTTTGTTAAAAGAATAACATAGGAACCGCTAAAATTAAATTTATATGAACTTTAAATGTTTAAGTCAATCCGTAAATCCTACTAATATTATAATGCGAAAGTTTGTGAGTTTAGATGTATGTTTGTTACTCCTTCACGCAAAAACTACAGAACGGATTTGGATGAAATTTGGAACACAGATAGTTTATAACCTAGATTAACATATAGAATACTTTACTTACGTCTACGCGGACGAAGTCGCGGGCATACACTAGTATATTCTAATTCTAAGTCCATTTCATAGGTAAAGACCCGAAAGTGATACCTAGGTATACCTAGGTAATTACGTAGTAAGTCACCTATTTACATATTTATATTTATCCGATATATTAGGTACACATATTAGAAGTTCGATTGGGGTAGTTACTACTCTCAAAACTTTTCCAAGACCTAAACATAAAAATCTACCTGTGCCCGTATTTGAATATACGTTGGTACCTAAATATGGATGCCAATGGGTAGGTAGGTAGGTAGGTAGTCTGTAAAATGATTCAGTTTTCCCAACTTGTAATAATTCTTCGAAATTACTCACAAGTCCTTCCGGCGCGGCTTAGCGCAACGAAAGCTCGAAAAGCTCCTGCATCGGTCAACGTTTTCAGTCGCGAAAGATTCAGTGCTGAATTTCAGTTACTCGCGAACCGCAGCCGGGTATGGCCGTCGCGTTTCCCCCACCCACCGTGCCGACAGACGCACGGAACTTCGTAACTTTGTGCGCCTAACTCGTGACTGTGATTACCAATTCGACATTATAAATTAGTATCACAAATCCGATCGGAAAATTCGTAACTCATAAATAAGGAAGCGGGATAAGGAAGTAAGGATGCAGAATGGATAATTAGATTTTTTTTTAAACTTGATTGTTATTTCCTTTTAGTAACACAAACATATTTCAGTTTTATTTATAGTGTTTTCAGTACACAAAATTGTTACTGATAATAGACACTGTTCGATAGTGTAGATTAAATCAACGTTTCAGGAAGATAGCCATCGTCCCGCCCGCCCAGTTTGATGGTAACACCTAGAGGCACTGAAAGTCTTGTCCTACTTATGTAACTATACGGCATTGCAGGTTATTTACTTCTGGATATTCTGCTTTCAGTATTTTAAAAGTAGGTCTGAGTTAGCTTAGTCCTAGGGAGAACTATATAGATACATAGGTATGTACTATATTATATGTACAATAAAGATACTCTGAATTACTATTTTTTTAAACATGTAAGTACCTACTATAAATACGTACTGTAACGCCTGATTGATCTACACCTTCTTTTAGTGAATGAACCCACTCTTCTCACTACAAACTAAACCTACATCGAAGAACACATTACAGCCTATCTAAAGTAGGTATATATAATCGAAATTTATTTTGTTTATTCCGCCTATTAATTGTATTAAACCACCTGAATGATTTTACCGTCAGTCATATTTAAAGGAGGATACGGCTACTGAACCGATCCATCGCAATTCATTTATTACTTCTATTTTTGAGTTCACAGATAAAAAGACTGCTTCGATAACGCTTTGAATAGCTGCAATTTATAAAAGTCTAGTAAGCACTTACACCCGTGGATTTATTATCCCGTATCCATTTTACCGGATTGTATATACTTAATTATTTGAATGCTGAATCATGTGGGCGGTAGTTAGGCAAATAAATGCTGCACTGATGATGATGAGCAGGGCTGGACTGACGCACAGTATTCGTTACATTAATATATATTATCATTAGGAAACACGCAGGCTACGTTACATTGGCCGAGAGAATAGCAAAGAGGAAGAGGATGTCGACATTTTTTAAACACCTTTGTAGGGATATTGTGGCAAGAAATAGCCCCAGAGATGTGTGGAGTACGATGAGGCCTATGTCCAGGACATTTTGAGGCGTATAAAAAGCCTGCTTAAAAGTATAGCTACTAGGGAACTTGACTAGAGGAGATGACTATGGTTTATGAGATGGGAGAAGGAGACTTTTGCCAAATTTCGTGTGGAACGCTGTAAAAAATCTTGCCGATTTTGTGAAATTACTTGAGTATAAGTAATTGGCCTGTCGTTTTATTCGCCTTTTTATATTTAACTACTTAGCTATTTTCCGCGCCTTCGTCAGTGTGGATCTCGGAATGGAATGAAATTTACCTACAAACAAACTTCAATTCCGCATTTAACCTACTTACGGGTAGACTTTTCCATAATCAATATTGTCAAAATTTCATGTTTATAACTCCAGCGACTTAGGCTGTGCGATGATATATCAGTCAGTCCAAAGAGAATACAATACTACGTAAGAAGTCAGTCAGTCAGTCCCCCCGTGACCATGGCTGCTGTAAAGCAACCGAAACGTCGGGAACATAAAGTTAATAAACGCGATAAAATCCGAAAAATAGTTTTATTTCAGTCAGTTTCTCCTTTTATATAATACTAGCGGCCCGCCCCGGCTTCGCACGGGTACATTACGGTTACATTATTGGAGTTTTAGTAAGGATCCCTATTAAAAAAAAAAATATAGCCTATGTCACCCGGGGATAGTGTAGCTTCCCAACAGTGAAATAATTTTTCAAATCGGTTCAGTAGTTTCGGAGCCTATTCATTACACTCAAACAAACAAAGTTTTCCTCTTTATAATATTAGTATGATTAGTATGAAAACAGGCCTCCATTTTGGTTTTCCAAAGTGGACGGTCGCATATTGTATTGTTATTAAATGTGTTTGTTATTGCTATTTGTTACTTGACATTGGCAAAATACCTACTTAACTGGGTGGGCCATATATTTAGAAGAAAGATGAAGATAATAAATAACATATAAGATTATAATAAAACGTCGTAGATCGTCAGTTTTTCCGAGCTCGATGAATAATTTTAGTATTTTAAAACGCTTGGGGATTCACTGTGTCAAAAAAATCATCAATATCTGTAATTAAATGAGCTGGTGTCTCTATCCAAGGTTGATTGCCTCGGCTCGCCTCCCCACGAGGCTACGGGAATTAATTACCGTCTTCAGTAACGCAGTCACGTCTTCTTCTAAGGCATTCGTCTGTATTACTCCGGTGTTCGGTTTAGTCTTAAGTAATACCACGTAACATGATCCCATTTGTACCTTATTTATTTAATGGGACTTAAAGTTATTATGTTATACGTCAATAGGGCAAACAAATATAATAATATTAGATAGCGTGTTTTTATATCAAAACCGAGCATAGTCAGGCGGGATTGGTTTATACATTATTCATTTTGTACACAAATTGTCTTTTATATCGAATCGCAAGTTCGCACTTTCATTAATTCTCAGTACGCACTCTTTTGTTGGTGTAGGCATTGATAGGTCTGTTATCTTTTATTAGGGTTCAGTATACAATGGCTCTAATGGAACTCTATTGTCGCGTTCACTCGTTCCGCCTGTTGGAGGTCACTAGGTCGTAAGTGAGTAAGGTTGATGATCGAATGTAGATGTTCAATTTTAAGGTACATAGATACACTTCGTGTTTGATATAGTTCCCAAATCCGAAGGTTCCGGGCGGAAACCTATTGCCTGTCCTGTTTCTTGTTTTGTTTTTGAACCTCACGTTAGGCGTGCCGCGTGAGGTGCGTGATCGTTTTTCACATATACGTGGGTCGAGTTACAAATAGGCTGGTAGAATTCCGTTAATTACATAATTAATTTAGTCCCAAGTGCCTAGTGATTTTTCGTGATTTCACCTATTATTTTCAAGGTTAAATGTACACCTTACACCGGCTTTTATTTGGACAAACGCTATACGTAATATAAAATCGAATATATACGTTCTGAGCATGTATGTAGGTCTTGATTAAACCGATCAATTCATTAAATATTTGAAGAGGGTTTGTAGGCTCTAAATTTATATTTCACACGTCGACAATTTACAATATCCCTTTTTATATGGATAAAATGTGAGTTTGCTTTTGACAGGGTAGCTCATTTATAGAAATTAAATTATCAGGCAAACGGATTACATCAAGGTAGTCGGTATATTTAGCAAACAGTTAATATAAATAAGTACTCGGATACTTTTTATTATGTTTCTAATCCACGATTTCTATAGAGCATTTAAATAACCTTGTTTAATTTTCCACGAAATGACTAGAATAGAAATATACGGACTGTGTAAATACAGAAGATGATAGTGACAGTGGATGTGCAGAGGACTTGACAAGATGTGTAAGAACGTGAATAATGTGTCGTGGGAGACGGAAACGTTGATGGGCGGCCCGCCCAAGTCTAGATGGGGCGAGTTCCGGCCGAGGGCGGCCTTGTCACACGTGGGCCTGTTCGTGGCGCTCATGCTGTACACAGGCGGAGGGGGCTTGGTGAGTAGAAGACTATTGAAAAAAATCCCACTAGTTCTTCTAGTAAGACTACTAGGACCGGCCCAAATAACCGGCTAGATACTATAAATGTATACCTTAATACTAAAAAGACTGTGTATCTCATATATTTGCGGTGACACACACAATTTGATCTATAATTAGGTGTCTATTAACTTGGTAGGCATTTAATATTTTGCTTTATTAAAATAAAAATATTAAGTCGTGAAAATATGTTGTTACTGAATAAAATGTAGGAAAAAATTGTGTAGTGCAAAATTCTCCGGTAAAATATAAAGGAAAGCGAACTATTATTGTATAAAACATTTATTAGCAAATAAGCGAACTCGATGAATAAGGAATGTAACTAAAACCTAAAAGTTACCCGTCTCTTAGTACTAACTCAAACATTAACTATTCTTATTCTTGCAACACGTGCTTCTTTAGCTTATAGCTTTATTAATTCAAAATAAAATAGTAAATTAAAAAGCAGTTAAGCGTTAAAAATCAGCAAATTCTTCTTCGAACAAGCAAATAGGGCTGTCCTTTATTTTTTCTTCCTCGAAATAATCAAAGTTAGTCGTATCCCCCGGTGACTTTATCTTCGGTATAAAGGGAGGATTTACTCGGCTGTTCAACAAATTATCCCAATCGATTTCTTTAAACCATTTATGATTTTTAAAGTCCAGAACCCCGTCTTTGAGGTTGCCAAAACGCCGAGTGATGTCTACCTGAAGGACATGCCCTACCAAATCTTTTAACTCAACGGTGAAGTGGTTCGGGCACCGATATTTTCCGGAAACGATCTTTTCGTAAATTCTCATCGGATCCGAAGCGAAGAACGGAGGATGGCCAGCGCTCATTTCGAACAGCAGTACGCCGAGCGACCACCAGTCGACGGACATTGCGTAACCCTTGCTGAGTATAATTTCAGGAGCTAAATATTCCGGCGTGCCGCACAGGGTCCAAGTTCTCCCGCGGATCAGTTTACAAAATCCGAAGTCGGTAACTTTTACATAGCCCGTTCGGTCAATTAAGATATTCTCCGGTTTCAGGTCGCGATAAACTAATTCACACGCGTGTAGGTATTCCAACGCTAGAATAACTTGAGCGCCGTAGAATTTGGCAGAGGACTCTTCGAACTTTCCCATCTTGCGTAAATGAGAAAACATTTCACCACCGGCTATAAATGGCAAAATATAATAGAGGTAGACGTTATCTTTGTAGTAATATTTCATGTAAACTACGAAAGGGAAATTCAAACCGCACAAGATCTTTTTTTCATAAAAGCTGTGTTCGATTTGTTTCAGCTTAACTATTTTCTCCTTTTCCAATGCCTTCATAGCGTAATACTTTCCTGATGATAGATGTTTGACGAGGAAAACGACGCCAAAAGCGCCCGTTCCGAGAACCTTGTGCCTCTCAAAGTCACTCATTTTGCAATTGCTTTCAGACTTTTCATTCCAAGAGTCTATGAAGTCTTGCTGCAGCTTCCGCAGATACAGACCGTATTGCTCTTGTTTAGCGCGAGGATAGCCACCGGTGTCATGACGTTTGCCATCGTCTGCCATTGTATCCTCTACCGCAAACAGCTTGGATACTTAGATTATATAAGTTTGAATTGTAACTTTATTTTCTATGTAATTTTTAAAAACTTGGTTTAATTGGGTGGTCAATTAATTGTTTTAGGATAGTAGGGAATAGACAGACCTTTTTGAAACGAAAAGAAGCTTCCAATCAGTGAGTCGCATTATCCAATTATCTGGATTCAAAGACCAAAGAGATTACAATGATTCTTCAAACCAAGAAGATTATATATTACTTTAAACAGAATACGCACCTCTGTGATACGCACCCACAGATATGCACCCACAGATGTGCACCAAGCGAATAAATCTGGATCTGTGGCTGTCTCAGGCATTGATCGTATCTAAGCTTCTTGATCGTACTCAAGAATGTTATATATAACACAACATATCACCTTCTTGATCGTACTCCTGATCGTACTATTCCTGCATTCTCTTTAGTAATCTGTGCCTGACCCTCTGTGGCTTGACCATTGACCACGGCTTGACCAATACGAGCTTTGCTGTGGAGCTTTGAATATAAGAAAGAAGATAATGTGTTTTATACAAGTACAAATTCAGCAACAATTCATAGAAATATCAATTCAATCAAGTCGAACATTTTTAAATTCTTCTTCTTCTAAGTCGTAGCACTCTTGTCAGAGCGGTCGTGGTCATGTTTCGGTCGGTTCTTGTGCCACCGCTGCTCGTACGATATGTCGCCATGTGGGTCTATGTTTGGCTAAGTGAGAGCAGTCGTTCACGGTTGAGTGTGTCACGGATTTTATGAGGTCTGTCCACCGTGTTGGATTGCGCCCACGTGGTCTCCTGTCTTCAACTTTTCCTTGCACCACCAATCGTTCCATTGAGTTTTTGTTGCGGGTTATGTGCCCAAAGAACTTGAGGATTCGTATTTGCACAGTCGACGATAATCTCTCTTTGATGTTGAGTTCTTTCAGGATTGAAACGTTAGTGCGGTACGCGGTCCATGGGATTCGGAGCATGCGTCTCCAACACCACATTTCCAGGGCGTCAATCTTTCGACGGTCTTGCATTCTCAGTGTCCACGTTTCAGCTCCGTACAGAAAGATAGGAAAGACCAAGCACCTCATCAGTCGAATTTTTGTGTTTCTGGTAATTCTGTGGTCTTTCCAAATCTTTGTGAGTTTTTCCACTGAGGATCTAGTCACCGCGCAGCGTCTCCGAATTTCCTCCTCGCAGCCTCCAGCGTTGGTGATAGTGGAGCCGAGATATACGTAGCTCGTGACTACCTCGCATCCTGCTATGGCTGTAACGTCCGGGTGGTTATTGTTGGCACGATCTACAATCATCATTTTGGTTTTATCACGGTTAATTGCAAGTCCAAAATCCAACGCTGTGGTTTCTAGTCGTCGAAGAAGAATTTCGATATCGCGTTGTTTTGACGCTAGGAGGGTAGTATCATCTGCGTATCATAGGTTTGATACTTTTCGACCTCCCACAGATATTCCCTTATCCCAATCCTCAAGAACTATCCGCATGATGTACTCTGTATATATGTTGAATAGTAGGGGAGATAGTATACAGCCCTGTCTAACACCAGCTTGGGATTTAAAGCGGTCGGACTCACTACCGTCAACACGTACAGCGGCTGTGCCATCTTCGTACAGACGTCTAACAAGGTATATAAGGTGTTGTGGTACACCCATTTCGGTCAGGACCAGCCACAGTTTCCACCACTTGACGGTGTCGCAGGCTTTCTTGAAGTCAACGAAACATACATAGAGGGCGATGTTGAATTCCCTAGCTTTTTCCACTATTTGCCGCATTATGAGGAGCTGTTCTCTTGTGCCTCGGCCTTTGACAAAACCAGCTTGCTCAGAGGCGATCTCTCGGGTCAGATAGGCTTGAAGCCTCGTGTTAAGAATATGCAGCATGACCTTACTGGCGTGAGATATGAGGGAGATTAGTCTGTAGTTACTGCACTTTTTTGTTGATCCTTTCTTATGTAAGGGAATGAATATAGAATGTGACCAATCGCTTGGCCACATTCCGGTAACCCATATTCGGCAACAGATGGTATGCAGTATATTTACTCCGATTTCCCCCATGGCCTTTACTGTCTCAATCGGGATTTCGTCGAAACCTACGGCCTTATTCCTCTTGAGGTGTCTGATGGCTGCACGCACTTCATCTTTAAGTGGCACTGGCTCTTGCGCTGGTGTTTCATCATAGGTCGTTGCGATGGCTGTTGTCGTATCGATAAATAGAGTCTTACAGTAGTCTTTCCAAACGCTAACAATTTCTCTTATTATTAAATTATTTTACAGCATATTATCAAGTATAGGTCTACCAGAATCTCATGGCAAATGGGGAAATAAAAATTTGTTGTGTGCAATACTGGGGAAATTGGATTAAACGATCTTGATACTGTTTAATTTTTATTTATATATTTAGTCATTAATTAACATAAAGTATACTAGGTATGTGTATGAAATTGTTGTTATGCATCGGGTTCTTAACATAGGAAAATATGACAAAAAAAATAAATCCAATCATATATTACTTTATGTACTAATTTATTATAATGTTACGTACACGTACAGGGGTAGGTACAATTAATGCCGTTAAACGTGTAAAAAGGGTTTATTTCGCTCTCCACAAACTCGACAAATACACAGTACTAGTTCACTACTAGTACACTAGTTCACTAAGACTAGTTACACACAACAAGCACCGTTCCGAATCACTTAGCAGACTCGCAGTATTCCAATATTATCGCTCAGGTCACTGGTATAATTGCTTTTCGTTCGCTTACTTGAGTTCCGTACACAAAATGATCAAAATGATCCTTTTTGATTGGCATTTAAAATATTCAAAACCTGTCTCCTTAAGTATAAGTCTGTAAAAAATAATAAAATTTATCATGTTACTGAAACGATAGCTTAGTCAATCATCAACATCAACATCAGTCTAAATACTCGTACGTCCCACTGCAGGGCACAGGCCTCGTCTTACGAGTGAGAAGGATTATTACTTAATATTTTTCTTACCTCAGAGATTCTCTCCCTCCGTTGAAATCAATTTCTTGTCGAAGAATTTTTAACAGTTTTATTTCTGTTGGAATTTCCTTCCGAACTGTATAAAATTCATTTACTTTATTCCTTATCAACTGTAAATCGAAACTGTCCAAATTGATTTTCTTCTTCCCCGCTCTCCTCTTTTTACCAGGCGTGGAAAATACACCATCGTTCGATGTGCACTCACCTATGATTCGCCGTATAGTAGTACTGAAAACCCCTATAAAGAAGCTATAATTAAGTAAGATAAATATAAAATAAACTAAAAGTATCAAAACAACTCAGTCCAACTTACCGGTCAACTCTACGACGCGCTTTAAAATCAAAGATTGAGTTTGATTTACGCCTTCTTCTTCCCTTATTTTACGATACACATTGAAAACAATATTTCTCGCTTGAGATCGAAGTGGCTTTTTCGACATTTTCACAAAAACAATAAATTGCCAAGAAGATATCACAAAATCTCAACAGCGGTTGACAAACCTTGTACTTTGATTTGGCAGGTGACAATTGACATTGCCATATGAAAATCACATTTTTTTATATTTTTTTAATGCCATGAGATTCTGGTAGACCTATATCAACGTGAGACACACATCACTCTGGTTATTATTATACACTAGCTGTGCCCCGCGACTTCATCCGCGTAGTATTGGATTATTGGGTTAAAAAGTATCCTATATGTTAATCCCGGTTATAATGTATCTGTGTTCCAAATTTCATCCAAATCCGTTCAGTAGTTTTTGCGTGAAGGAGTAACAAACATAAATACATACATACATACATACATACATCCACACTCACAAACTTTCGCATTTATAATATTAGTAGGAAGTTATCTGCCACGAACACTGAGACTAATTTTGATTGGCACTTGATTGGCACCAACAAAATGGTGCCAGCTGAACTTAAAACCGATAGGCTGAGCAAGAAAAAAGGTGCTCTGTTCACCTCATTGACTCTAATACAAAATAAATGCGTGTATCACGTTTCTCCAAAATGTGTAAAGCTTTTACGTAGTATTTTTAAGTCTGCGGTGTAAAGCGATGTTGTAGGATGTTGTATAAATACCTATTATTTCGATGAAAGCGATTTTCATTTGACCAATATTTTTTTCTTCTACGTAGATACCTTGGAATAATTAACTACAAATTAATATTTTATGATAGACTTGTAAATTGTGTGTTATATTCTCTACGATGAGATATAACTTCTAGGAATAACTGTTAAATAGTTTTTACCTCAGAAGTATCAAAAAGGTATACTACTTTTTAATCAAGGGTGACTTCAACTAGGTTCATGCTGAGAAGAACATAGAGGAAGGAAAAACATTACATGTGAAAAACACACAAAGAGGACAAAGAAAATCACATAAGCCGATAACCACTGCTGGCGGCAGCCTTTGCGGGTATGCGTTCTAGGGTATTCATAGTTTTATTACTAGAAGATGTGAACTTCCATGCATTGGATCTCATTTATCATTCATACCATAGCTATAGGGACATACGTAACACGCGTCATGTCTCATGTCGTCAGTATGTCATATTGATTGTGAGTTGTCGTAAATAATGGTTTTTATATTTTTATTTATATTTCTGAGATGATTTAGTCGTATCGGGCAACGTTATTAAATGGGATATTTAGCCCTAACGGGATATGTCAAAATTGTTTACTAGTCAAGATCAGCAGGATCACGTTCGGTATTTGGAAATGCTGAAGGAGGAATTTCAGAGTAAATACAAGGAATCACCTTCTATTGATAAAGACCCTGAAAGCTTCGACAGAATCAAAGCAATAGGAAACGGAGCATACGGCGAAGTCTTTCTAGTTCGAGACAAATGCACTATGACTTATCACGCTATGAAAGTGGTCGAGAAAGGTGTTGTGGTAGAAAGGAAACACGTGAAACATTTGCTTCTCGAAAAGAAAATTCTGAAGAGTATACAGTTTCCGTTCGTTGTTACACTGGACTCCGCTTTCAAAGACAACGTGTACCTATACTTCATACTGCCGTTCATCTCTGGCGGGGAGTTGTTCACCTATATACAAAAGTATGGCAAATTTACAGAGGATTTAGCCAAATTTTATGCCTGTCAAGTAGTTTTAGCGTTAGAATATCTGCATTTCTGTGAAATAGTGCATAGAGATATCAAACCAGAAAACATATTGATGGACTCAAATGGCTACATAAAACTATGCGATTTTGGTTTCTGTAAAGTGCTCAAGAAGAAAACGTGGACACTGTGCGGGACCCCCGAGTATCTAGCGCCGGAGGTGATAATGTCCAAAGGATATTCGTTTCCGGTGGACTGGTGGGCGTTCGGAGTGCTGATATACGAAATGATCGCAGGACATCCACCTTTTATCGCATCAGCTCCAACAAAACTTTATGAAAAGGTGCTCGAAGGTCATTACAAAAGTCCAGACGGGATGGGGTCTGATTGTAAAAGCATAGTAAAAGGTTTATTGCAGGTGGATCCGGCGAAGCGGTTAGGCTCGCCGAAATGTGCCATCGCCGATATTAAACAACATGCATGGTTTAGCGATTTGAATTGGCAGGCGATGCTGCACCAGAGGGTAGAGGCACCGTTTGTGCCGATGTGCCCGTCGCCGGGCGATACAAGTAACTTTCCTGATATAGAACAACCAAAACTTAAAAAGGCTTCAGTGTGCCTCTATGAAGACGAATTTGCGGACTTTTAAGTGACGTTGTTGAGTACCTATTTTAAAGTTATTTAGAAGAATTTTAAGATTACAGCTAATACTAATAAACATAACTGGAGTAAGTGAATAATGTTGTATTATACTATTGAGAGAAAATAAATGTTTAAAAAAGAATAGTGAAGTGTTCATGAAGTTAAAAAACTGGTTACGCAACCAGGTAGGATTCGAGGGCCTACCTATTATTTTCAATAATTGATTATATCACGTGCCTAACAAATCCAATAAGGCCTAACCTCTTTTGCGCTATTATAATTATTTTCTTTGATTTCACCCATAGCACCACCATGTTGGTACGGGTTTTTTTGTCCGTCCCTGCTTGACTCTTTTCTGTATACATAATATGATGAATATTATGTACGAGTATACGTTCGGTTCCATCTTCTGTAATAATTATTTTTTTGGTCATGTTATAAGGACCGGTCTGTCCGCCGGAACGGAAAACTTTGGAGAGGTCCAAACCCAGCTGTTTACGTCTTTCGGCTGAAATTTAATTTGTTCCCATCGTTTACTACAACTGTCTACCACAGAGATATTTTTATGTTAGTGCTTTCTACGGAAATTCTGTCAATGAAAAGGTGATGATGGTGATAAGAAGAAACGCGGCCTCCATTTTGGTTTTCCAAAGTGGACGGTCACATTTTTGTATTGTATTGTTATTAAATGTGTTCGTATTGCTATTTGTTACTTGACACTGGCGAAATACCTATTAACCTGGGTGGGCCATATTTTTAAAGAAAGAAGAAGAAGAAGAAACGCCATTGTGCCACCTAGATACACACACACACACTTATTTTGTAATTATTGACATTCAAGTTGGCATTGACTTAATGTGCCAATGCAATACAAAAATCAAATTTGACTTTTATTTATATATAATGAGCTAGCATATAAAAAATATCGTATTTTGCGCTGGAATTACATTTCAGTTGCCATTTTGCTAGTATTTTTTAAATATTTATTGGAATATTAAATAATGATAGAATTAAAATATCATAAAAATGACGTTCGTAAAAAGCGATCTCCAGATCACCTACACCTACACCTACGAGCTACAGATCAATCACAAACGGCAATTGGATGTACTGAAACAGGAGTTCACAAGTAAATACACCAATCCAACTTCATACCAGAGGTCGCCGCGAGACTTTGACAAAATCAGGAACCTGGGATGTGGCGCCTTTGGGACAGTGGTGCTAGTCCGCGATACTAGTACACTCAACTATCACGCCATGAAAGCTATAGATAAATCTGAAGTTATGAAGAAGAAAAGTATAAAGAATTTGTTCCTGGAGAAGAAATTGCTGCAAAGTGTTAAATTTCCCTTTCTAACTTCTTTAGATTTTACCGGCAAAGATAATGTATACGTATATTTAATGTTGCCATACGAGTCCGGGGGTGAATTGTTCGTGCTAATAAGAAGAATGGGAACCTTTGATGAACCACTCGCTCAATTTTATGCTGCTCAGATGGTTTTAGCGTTGGAGTATCTTCATCATTGTTCGATCATTCATAGAGACGTGAAGCCTGAGAATATATTGATAAATGAGTCTGGCTATATAAAATTGTGTGATTTCGGGTTTTGCAAAGTTCTGAAAACCCGAACTTGGACGTTGTGCGGCACGCCAGAATATTTAGCTCCCGAACTTATCCTGTCGAAGGGATACACGTTTTCCGTCGACTGGTGGTCATTAGGTGTTTTGATTTATGAAATGAATGCCGGCTTTCCTCCTTTTTATAGCTCAGATCCCATAAAACTCTATGAGAAAATAGTAACGGGTAACTTTAAGACTCCAGAGCATACGACTGCGAACTGCAAATCTTTAATGAAGCATCTCCTCGAAGTCGATCCGAGCAAGCGTTATGGTTCTCTGAAGGCGGGAGTGTTTGACATAAAAAGTCATGCATGGTTCCAGGACATTAACTGGTATTCTATATACCATCAAAAAATTATCCCTGAATACATACCAGAGCGCACAAGTGCAGGAGACTGTTCTAACTTCCGACAAGTCAGCGATACTAAATTAAGGAGATGTTCAGCATGTCTCTTTGAAAAGGAATTTGAAAATTTTTAGGTATTTTTATAGGTATAGCGTGTATGAATTAACAGTGATAATGCACAGTGATTTATACTTTTCTTCTGTATTAAGTAAAACTATGAACGATTGGTTATATTTGATTTAAAGACTTAGCAATAGGTACTTAAATAAAAGGAATAAGGTACATACCGTCAACTTTTTATTTACATTAAGTTACTCTCAGATGGAACTATAACATCTCTTTATGCGCAGGTGTTCCGTGCCCTCGAGTATCCGGCTGAATTGGAGAAACAGGAGTACCACAGGGAGAGGCTGCTCACGGAGCGATGGAACTTGATACGCGTGGTGGCTGAACGCAGCGTCAATAGAACTGAGGACGACGGCGTGGAGAAATTACTCAGCGATTACTTAGCTGTGTATGAGCGGGTTAGTAGAGTTATAATGCTCGAACAGGCATAATCAATTGAAACTGATTCATAGACACCGATACCGCCGATGCCCCTCCGCCCGCTACGATTCTCTCGAGTGATTTTCTCGCACATACTCATATTTTTTATATCTGTAGTCGCGCGGATTGTAAGTTATAGCTGCGAACAACCTTGGCGCTTGGTCGGGGTTTCGTACACGCGAAGTACATGCATTTGCGATATCTATGTCAATCTATATCTGTGGCTTAGCTAGCTGTTTGTTTAGAAAGATTATAGAGATTATATTTATTATTTATATGCTTTTCGTCTCTTTGTTTCTGTTAGGTACTAGAAGAAGCATCATCGAGTGGTTTGGCGTTGGAAGTGGAGAATAACTTTCCGCCGGCAGAAGAGAAGTGGAGCATACTGCAAGCAGTTTTTTTCTCCTCCACTGTGCTCACCACTATAGGTGTGTAACAGCATGTAAGCATAAAATGTCATTTGCCTTGCAACAAAACTGTTTTAAACGGTCATAATTAGGATGATTTAAAGCCTTATGGAGCCTATTTAAAGTTCTTCTTTGATCACTAATAATTATGAAAGAATTACGCCTATTATTTTCCATTTTAATTTCGCAAAAGTAACTATTTGTTGTTTGGTTATGGTCTTTTTTACATACGAAGTCCCGTAGATACGGTGTTGTAGTCGCGTGACGGCATTACAATTTACACTGTGTACAATTTAGTTCCGTATTTCTCCGTGGGACTTCGTATTTGAAAGACTGTTAACTTGAGATGTTTCCTATTCAGGTTACGGGAATATAGTACCAGTGACTTTCTGGGGCAGATTGTTCTGTATCGCGTATGCCCTGATCGGCATACCCTTGACGCTGACAGTTATCGCCGACTTGGGCCGGGTGTTCGCCACGGTCGTCTCGATCATTGCGAAGCAACTTCCGGAGATGCCTAGTATGTTGAACTGACTAGTTTTACCCGACTAACTAGAGTAGGTACTCCAAATCTAAGAAATTCCATTTGACGTTGCACATTTTTTACAAGCGTACGTACTCACACGATTTTCAATAACCTTTTACGCATTGTCAAGCAGATAATTACCTAATTTAAATAAAAGCATTTTATTGCAACATGTATAATTAATTTATTTTTTATGCACATGTCTAGACAACAGTTACTTTTCAGTTTTGGAGAACTGTGTATAGATCTAGCAGGAATACCCTATGTACCTAATCGTATCTTCATCGCAAAAGCATAGTGTCACTGTCATTCTTATTCATGAAATCTGTAATGTGAGCAGGATGGAACACTTGAAGATGTTTGGGGTTCGGGGCTCTGTAGTTAGTATCGACTATATCATTGTTTGGCTAGACTATCCAACGAGGTGTTTATTTGTGGAGAATTCAATTTAAAATTCGATTTTGTGTACCACTGTTTATACAGTGGTACATAAAATTGAATTGTTAAAATATAACCTTTTACTAGATCTCTTTTGAAAATGATATACCTTTCTCATCTATAAATAAATATAGATCAGAGTACTTGAGTTATAAATTCTTTTGACCACGCGTGCGTGTAAAGAAAGAAATATGTGTATTTACTAAGTCATTTAAATGTTCTGTTTTGTCCCCAGAATGTTGCAGTCGGGTATCAGAAGCAAATCCAGCCGGTCAAAGATCCTTATACGCTCTTGGAGCAGTTGGTTTTCTATTCTTGTACTTATCAGCAGGCGCTGGCATTTTCAAAATGTGGGAGGACGACTGGACCTTCTATGACGGATTCTATTTCTGTTTCATTACTATGACTACTATTGGATTTGGAGACATAGTGCCGAGTAAGGAAATTAACGATTAATGTGTATTTCGCAACTACTGTACTGGCAACTACAATTATATTTTGTAGATTTAAGTATGTATGTCATATCCTCAACAACAGTATAACAGTGTAAACTAAACAGAACTCGATGACCTCATAAATACCAATCTAGGTTTATAAACAAACAATTTTAAAAATTTTACTTCATAAACTGACATAATATTTTGTTTATATTATGATTTTATTCGCCTTGCGTAACACTGAAATCTGTGCTGATAATTGCAGACATTCCGTTGCATTTAACCTCTACATATTATGCGGACATTTAAACGAACTAGGTTATTTTATTGTTCGCAGAAAGGCCGAAGTATATGTTACTTTGTACGTTGTATATTTTAATCGGTTTGGCACTTACGTCCACGATTATCGAGCTGGTGAGGCGGCAGTATGCCAGGTCTTGGCAGCAGCTGCGGGCTCTCTCCGGCCCGCTGGCAGACACGCTGCGAAGACTGGGCGACGCCGGCAGGGGCTACGACGTATCCGGTCTGCATAACGACTTAAGAAAAGTACTTACCGTGGTGAGCGATCTTTGATGATAACATTTTTATTAGTCTCTCGGCGTTGTCTTTTCTACAAGACATGTCGAGAGTCAAACCTCGGCGTCATTGCTGAAAACTATTGTATATCCTGGCTTACAGGAGTAATAGTGGTGGGCGCGTGTGGCGGACATAGTCCCGTAAAAAGTATAGCTTCTTATAAAAACATCAATTTAGTGAATATTCATATGTATAATATTATTATGGTTATAGGTATATGCCTTCTCATTAAGGCCGTTAGAATATTCCATGCTGAAATGATTGGTTTCGTGTGTCTTAGGCACTATGAAAAGCTTTGCAACCTAAAAAATGACTCACGGCGCGCGATTATGACATCAGCAACCGGTCATCATAACTCGTCTCACAGCCTCGTATCATTGCACAAAAGTAGACACTGACTAATAACGATCGCGTAGAGGAAGACACTTGAATAATTTGAAAGCGTCTGGCATCAAGAGTTGCAATGAAATGCATCCAACGCGGGAGAGATCAGAGAGAGAGGATTGTGTTAACAGACGCGTGTCGGCATTGTAAACAGTCATCTACTTATACGTTGTCATGATTGATGCCTTGTTTGCACCAACCGAGTATACACGTGTCCGTTATGTAAACAACATACATATGTGTAAAGATGGGGCGGGCGGGAAGATTACGAACATTGACGCGGCTGTCATTATATATTATTACTAGTTTATGCCCGCGACTTCGTCTGCGTAGTGTTTAACTTAACAAAAATTTCGGGATTATCGGGATAAAAAGTATCCTATGTGTTAATCCCGGCTATAAACTATCTGTGTTCCAAATTAAATTCAAATCTGTTCAGTAGTTTTTGCCTGAAAGAGTAACAAACATCCACACTCACAAACTTTCGCATTTATAATATTGGTAAGTTTAGTATGTATTGGGTGTGCTTTGTTTGAACAGCAATTGTCTGAAACTGACTAAGATATGCAGGGGTAATGAAAGTCAAGATTCTATGTTCAGCTGCTGCCAACAAATGTGGCCACATATGGCAAGAAGCGCTGATGTGAAATGTTAACCAAGAAACGTTGAAGGGTGTTGTAGTTTATATTATGTTACAGTCCCTTAGTCAAATCGTCGGAATGAGTATTCAAATAATTTCTTCCTTAACTTTTATCACCCGTTTCCACAAACTTATAATTATGTTTTGTTTCACAGTGTTTATTTAGGTCGCCTCCATCCTTAGTTTAATTTGTGTATACTACGAAATGTGACTCGAATTTATTTAAGGCGGGATAACCTGTCTCCGAAGAATTTAGTTATTTGGGTTTATGCCACGATAAAAGGTGTGGATTGAATAACATTGTAATTAAAGTTAGCAATGAAAAATTATGCATATTATAATAAATTTAGCGCATCATTGATTGCCGATGTGAGTATTTTTATTATAAAACGAATTCATTACTTTACAGAAAAGCTATACGAATTCCGAATCTATGGTACGACCTCGAACCACACCCCCGAAGGTATTTTGCCAGACCACAATAAGATAATTAATTATGTTTCTGGCTTTTATGGATATCGTCCGCTGTAAAGCATATAGATATTATTTGCAGCTTCCATCGTACTTAAGACTCTCATTTATGCTGGCACAATCATTAATATTCAGGGATTACCTGCATAATTTGCCTGTATATTGGCGCATAGGGAAGTAGAACAAAGTGAAATTAGTCCTCCACATTGGTTGGTAGCGGTCGGTACTTACAGCGCTTGCATAAGACCACATCGAGGCCGCTTCAATGTCGCAACCTCCACCCTTTTAGTTTTAGTACCCAATAAAATACACGTTACGCGCAGTAATGCTTACCTTATTTTCTAATGCTTTTACTTTGCAGAAAAACCGCGCTGTTTTTCACAAATCGAGAGCGGCTAGCTGCGTATATCTTCGATTTATGACTTCAATATAATAAAATGGGAGTTGTTTCAAATTGCTACTATTCTCTGCAGTGCTTCAAATAAGATGGATAGGTATACGCTTGCGAAACGAATGCGGCGGTAGCAAAAATATCAGAATCGTATTTTATAGTCGATAAGAGGAATGTCTTGCTGTATTTTTATCGTTTCCGATCTAGTGGCCATAAACTGGGCACTATTATAAAAGTGCGTCAGTGTTTATGCGACCTTCGATCGAGAATCTAAAAGCGAAAAGTGCAAAAGCAGTGAATTTTTCTTAAAATTGAACATGCACAGGCCACTTACATAAACTACCTATAAACTTACTTATTTACTTTTACTTATAGGTGCTTACTTATTTGAATGCAGACGTGGCCGGCCGGCAGGCTTTACATTTGTATATTAAACAGGAAACAGCTCTACATTTCTCTTCCTCTATTTAAATTTTTCGCACGAAACCCACTCAGCCCGATTGTAATCAATGCAGCATTTATTGCGGTTAGTCGACTCTATGCAGCGAATAAAACACGAGAGTTTAATGTAACACTTGTGGTTTCAGACATTTTAGCTAAAGCATTCTTTGCGGTACACGAATAGGAGAGTCATAAAATTCGGTGTAATAAAAACGGTGTAGTCGAGCTCTTGATTGGTACTCTACAACTATTCGGTATTTAAAAGTCAAATGTGACTCATTCATCGCAGCAAGTCTCTATGAATGAAGCATGTTATCCTGGAACTCGGAATCTACACGTCTTGCCCTTTAGGCACTTTATTAGGAAATAGTTTACATGTGAAAATCACGGTGGAAAATTGTATGGGACACCGCGCGCACTAAGAAGTGTTTCAGGAACATAGTATCGAATAATTGGGATATTTTTGAATACATAAATTTTGACTAGTTATAATAGTAGGTATCGCAGAAAAATCAGTAGACATTTTTTGAATAAAACCAATATTCTCAATCATTTATTACGCTGAATAATTGTCAAGTCACCTTAAGGTGACTTAGGGTATTCTTTAAGGAATAGAAACGGAAAAAGGGTTACGAACAGTAATATATGAACATGCCGTCAGAAGTTATTTTCTTTTAGTAGAAATTAAGCTTGCCTCTCTTTAAATACTTTTTCACAAGAAAAAACTTTAAGAGTCGAAAATGCTTTTTATTTAAGGATTAACTGCCTGAAATAAGATTTTATTTACATGCTTTCAGAATAATTTATTCACGTTTTGTACGAAATCGGCCACTTCCTATATCGTCCACTTTCATGTATATTTTTTAAATTAAAAAGGCTTACTTGTTCTAGGTGACCATGCCAAAGTTAACTGGTGGAGGTAGTGCTCTCACGGACAAAGGGAGACTGGAGTGGGAGGCTGCCGTGGAAGCCGTCATCCGGGACATCACCGCACCAATCCCTAATCAGAAACCACCCATAGTCCAAATCGTAATTTATGAATCATCAGTATAGAATGCTGGCCTTTCAAAGTTTCTACGGCTGTATACGCTCGACGCAGGCTGAAGGCATCGCATCAATCACTAAATGCTTCCATAAATGGCTACAAACGTAGTTATATCACAATTATGCGATGCTTGATCACGGCCGCTAGTTCCGCGTGATATTTAGACATTATACCAAAAGGTTCAAGGCTATTCACGGACCCTTATTGGCTCATCATATACTATATTTAGCTAACCGCTGAAAACATGCTAATTATCGTGAATATTAGTAAAGGCGAGTGGAATTGAGCGGGGTAATGCGACGCTCGGACTAACAGTTTGTGGTTTTGTTTCCGTGCCAACGTCGGAAAAAGAAGTGACTCTGTTGTACATTGAACTTTTATGGTTTGACGTATTTTTGTTTCGGCTTCGAACCTGCGACAAATATGTACATAATTTAATTTAGATTAGACTTGTCAATAACATAACACATATAATAACATCGCCAAGCTGACACACCAACTTTATGGTCCCAAACTAAGCAACGTGACGGTACTAACATGTACTATGGACCGTACAATGGCCTGGGGGCGATCCCAGTGACACCCAGACCAGGGCAAATTACGAAAAGGCCTTTACCGAAATTTGCCCCGGCGGGAATCGAACCCGCAACCATCATCTGCAGTGAGCCGAGCGCCACGCTCGAACCACTGCGCCAAGCGGTCGTCAATATTTTTATAGTCTTGTTGATGTTGAGTGATAATTTGTATTCAGTGAATTAATGATACACGAGATCTTGGGTTATCCAGTACCTACTACTATCAACGACCTTTTCGCTTGGTTGATTCCTCCTACTGTAAGTAATAAATTTACTGCGCTAAATAAAAACTATTTCTATAAGCTATTTTAGTTGTATAATTTGTAATAGTCACACGTAGTACGCTACAGTTCGCCTGACAGACAGTTCGTTTGTGCTTCTATCATTAGCGTGATCTTTCACGATCCTCGCTCTGAAAATAGTTGTTCATAAACAGAGGCGAAGTCTTAACACAACTTAAGCTAATGACGGCTTATCGGCGGTCTCTTGAAACAATATTTATTTAGTTTAGCAAACCTAATTTATTTGCAAACGTTCAATAATTGCGTACCGTTTCCTTTGTTCGAGGTCTTTAAATAATAAAAAGTTATTTACACTCCTCTCACTTATACCGTGCAAATTTGGTATAAATCAATACTACTAGAATTACAAATATAAAATATTTTAGTGGTTGTTTATGTGTAGCGAAATGTTTTTACAATACTTTAATATTTGGAAATACGAAATGACGAAGGGACGCCAAAGGCGAAAATAAATACAATAAAATTTTGTGAAACAGATAGATAATGATACCAAAACAAAAGAAAAACACATTGGATGTAAAAGAAAAGGCTTTCATCATTGTTTTAATATTATCCACAAGTTTGGAAGAAATATATTTGAGCAGGTACCTACCTACTCCGAAGTTAGTTTCGTTAACAGAAACTGAAATAAATTATCCCCAATTTATCGGTGGTATTAGGGCAAAAGTCACCAAATCTCACATAAATTGTCTCGTAATCCTTACGACTAGATTTCCAGGGCGTTGGGACAAATTTAGGGTAATTACTTAAGCCCTTCCTAATTCCAAAAGGCACTAAACATTGTCGGCAAACTGTTGCTTCTAATAGATAAGGGCATCTATATGAGTACAGTTTAATTGGCATGTATATATTAGGAAAATGTATTAATGCGGTTAAAATATTATCATATGCGGTCTCTACTCTATCAATAACACTTTTAAGAAAAATTTCCTTAATTAATTTTCCTCATGTCTCCGCAAAGTTACTTTACCTACCTACCAAACGAGTAGGAAAGAGCGAACTTTTACCGTGTGTTGATTTATTTCCTACTCAGAATAACTGTTGAAGCTTTGTTAAATATTTCAAGCGGGTAACAAGTTGGTAATTGACCACGTTTATATAATAAGGCAATGTGTGAAATTGTGTATATTTTTATTTTCATAATCACGGTCTTGTATCTCATATATAGATTACTTGTACAGTTCTTTTTGTCTTCCGCTTTGCAACGAGGAGGGAAGGTGGATGTTTTTCTTCCAACTCCTCCTATTCTTTCATCCGACTAAATTCGAGCGGGATCTAAGATGATTTAGAGTTTCCCCAGGACTCGTCAAGGGGTGAACCTCGGCGTCATCATTGGACACCATTATCGATCCTTGCTTACATAAGTAAGAGTGAGTGGCGCGACTAGTTCCTATTATATTGCTAGAGTTTCGGTTTTTTCTATAGTGAATATTAGATTTATAACATCTTTGTAACTAATTGTCCTTTTAAATAATTTTACACTACAATAATTGTTACATGTTGTATGTTTAATAGAACTTACCCAAAACACGATGAGCGTTGTTCACGACATTTTAGATTTTTTTATTTCAAAATGCGCGACATGTATTATAGTGATCTTTCTAAATGGCAACCGGATGTACTTTTTGTATTGTATCGTCTATGGGATATATTTTCGCAACGTACCCTCTATTATTATGATTGAATAGTTACATAATAAAGTTAATACGTACTAAGTATTATATTATAATTTCAAAGTATCATTAATTCCTATAAGTATCTACTTGTCTCTGGAAACGTCTGAAAAATAAAATAATACCGAACATTCATGTATTTATTACGTATGAACAGATGTCTGCACTTCTTTTACATCAGAAACGTTTGAAAAGACATTAATTGTTTAAAATTACACAAGGTAACACGCCTAGCACTAACTTGTATCACATCACATCCTATAATAAGAATAAGCGTTCGGCAGATGGTGTTATTCATGCTGTCGTTTGTGCTGGCTCGCTGTAACAGTTATAGCATTTTTGACGCAGTTTGTGTTAATACATTTTGAACGGAAGCTAGATGTATACTATTATTGTTCAATAAAATATTTGCGATATGTAATGAAGTTTCATTCCAGCTACACACGCCCAATAAATACCCTCCAGCCGGGTTTACTTTCTAATTATTACCGCCTAACCTGCCGGTGTGTCGGCTGCTTCGGTGTGTAGACTGTTTAAGGTTTTTTTTGGCTTTGGCCAATAATTTTCTGTTAAAACCATAGTACCCGTTGCGTATCACCAATGCATGTCACAAACATTCTCTTTATAAAGCAGCTTTGAGTTTATGTAATGCCGCTCAAATACGGTCTCTAGTCCGATCATCAAAGGACATACGCAAGCAAAAAAAACACCGTATCCTACCACAGTTAGATACGGGTTCTAAATGATGACAGGGTGATATGATACGGTGATATCATACGCCGTAATATAAGTGCGCAAGCCATTAATGTAACGGCAATACTCAGTGGGCCTGCCGGATACACTACCTTTACAAAATGTAGGTACCTACACATACTTAGCATAATATTCACGGATTTTGATACAATTTTATTACAGTACGATTGTAAAATAGAATGCGATCGTCTTCCGCTGCGCTTACACATTGTAACCTAATAAAATATACCCATCCCGATGTTTGCATTATATTATAATTTATAGCGTAAACACTCAGCTCAACTCAATACCGGCTTGTGGCGAAATCGCGGTTTAATACATAGTCGAAAATATAACATGCTGTTAATATTTTACTTCTTTATTGTTGTCCAGTGTTGAGAGGCCAGCGAACATAGTGTTTTATCGCCATTATAATTTGTGTTTATTTTTTAGTGGTTTGCCATAAAACATCGTGGCCGTCGCTTTACGAGAGCTCATCTTTACTATGTGTTTGAATTATCAAATTTAGTGGATCTAATTAATGCAGATTATAGACTGGACTAGATTTTTACAAACGTTCTTTCTTAATTTATTTTGTTGATGGTAAGTGGATAGCAGAAAGCAATTTGTAATTGTTCTATGGCATATACTAAGTGCCTTGTTTTCGTAATGCTTATGTATTGGAGTGATAATGGAGTAATTTATTTAATTTTATCATAAAAAACAAGATCAACATTATCCTTTTTATAAATTCTGTGTAGGTTTCTTATAAGTTCTTCGAGTGACTCAAACTGATGACACATATTTTGAACAAGTCTAAATAAATAATTATAATATATGAATTGTATCAATAACGACATCATTTAAACTTAGATCGGGATTAAATGATTTCAGAAGTCTAGACAAAATTCCATACATCCATTAATACGTAGTGACTGCGTAGATATTTTACTGTGCTATCACGACTAATAAAAGAAAATTGCTGTCTGTCTGTACATAAGTACTACATATTACAATTTATCTTTCCCCGGAACTCATCGAGGGACATCATCATTGTCGAGACTGGCTTACGCAAGTAGGTAACAGTGGTGGGAGTGTGTGGCGGGACTAGTCCCAAAAACAGGAGTTTATATACAGTAGCTGATTGAGACGAACAGAAACGTATAACGTCAAAATAGAATTATTGATTTTCTAGAAACATTTAATGATCTCTGCACTCTTTCATTCTTAATTGTCCTTTGATATTACTTTACCGACGACTTTACTAATGAGCTTATGAAAGCCATCCAGATATAATAACCTATGACAAGATTTTTTTTTTTGTATCTTTTAATAAAAAAATATTATGATAGGAATATGCCATGACCAAAGGCCATGACATATGAACCAATATGTAGTTTCTTTATTCTTCATTTTTATTAACTATTTTGTTGGTAAGCTTCCCTATTTTTCCAGTTTCTTTCATTAGACAGTTTCATTATTGGTCAATTTCATAGTATAATTAATATATAATAAGTATAGACTTGTGTCTCTTTGATATTGTGACTTTTATTTTAGTACAAAGGAAATGGAAATGACGTCACCAGACGAAGGCATGCGAAAAATGTAATTCTCTGGTTACTGAATCTACTCTCTTGATGTATCCTTCGAATATTTTTAACTTTGACGTGACATCTTTTGTCGAAATATAAGAACAGTCTGCCGACGTGATTGACGAAGCGTTGAGTGTAGTATTACACCTTAGATTTCGCATGTAAATATATCAAACAGTGCACACGACTCTGAGCTCTCTCTGTATGAAAAGGAAGACACATTTTGCGTGCCCAAAAAACAAACAAGTGTACGAATACTTTAGGTGGGAAGACGTCTGGCGCCAAAACGACAATGGACGAGCCAGCTGAGAGGAATGTATGGAATGACAGCTTTGTGATCATCAATTTCCCAAAGTTTGACTTCACAGTAAACTAATTATTTTTTAAATCATTTGTTTATTTGCTAATTCTTTTTTATTTATTTTTAAGTTACCCTCTGTATTACCAAACATTTAAGTTAATTTTTTTAACCACTGGATAAAAATATGAAATAGATTTACTAATATATATTATTACCCGCCTCGAAAATAAACGTACCAGATTTTAATAAATCCTTTTAATAAATTTTACATGTTCAAGTTACAAACAAAGAAATACACTAACCGCTACGCTTTTGTTTTTACATCATATTTTACTTTAAAAGTTTCAGTGTCACGGTTTCACATGTGCCACAAAGGATCCCAGTAATGGCGGGCGTCCATTTGCTCAATTTGAGTCAACTTTAGGGGTGCGACGCGATTTATCAAAACCACAAAGCTCATACAGATTTGCCTTTACGATTCATAGCCGCGCCCTAACAATTTGCCTACTTTACGACCCTATTCAGCAAATGTGACAATTCGTTCACTATCCAGACACGTAACAATAAAATTATCCATTCAAAGTGATGGCTCGCGTGCAGTTTACGTTACCGACGAATAAATCTTTACGGGGGCAGGTGAGAAAGTATCAAAGAGTTTGAACTTCAAAACAAGCATTCAACACCATTTAAGATAACAATAACAATGAGATTAACGACTTGCGTGATGTGTTGTAAAGAGTTGAAATTGAAAAATAATTGTGTATGGTGAGCAAGAGAACTTTATAAAGTAATAGCTGTTGCCCACGGCTCCACTCATCTGGTACTTCGATAAAATAAAAGTAGTTACACCTTATAACATCAGCTATCTGCCAGTGCAAGTCCTGTCAAAATCGGTCCAGCTGTTTCGGAGATTAGCCGGAATAAACAGATAGACAGACAAAAATATAAATTTGTTATAAGTACCCACCGTAGGTATATACCTACTTGTATTATTAATTTACTAAAAAGCTATTATTTTGATATTTCAAACAGGCACTTCAATTTTATTTATTTGTATAGATTATTTAATACTTGGTAACACGATCAAAAGAAAGATACCAGTCTTGATAACGTGTTCCAAATTAATTTTAATTAAATACGTAAACGTGGGTAGAAGGTAAATTTCTAGTCACAGGTAGAGTCAGTTCATTTCACGAAGACGCGTGAATTATTGCAAATTCATCCGTATTCCAGTGTCTATAAGAGGCACAGCACGCGTTTTTGTGAAATGAACAAACTATACAGTATAATGAATAAACAGTAAGTATGTAGGTAGGGACGTAAAAAATCTATGATCTAGCGTGTGTAAAACAACGCTCTACCATATAAATATAGGTAATTAATTTGTGTAAATTTCAGAATTGGAAAATTAGAGGTCTGTGTAGATCCATGATACTATGCGTGGGCAATGTCCCATACGCGTAATTACATAGGTACAGTCATCGCCATAAGTCACTGAACATTTTCAATTTTACAAATCGCTTCACATCAAATCCGTTATTTTTATTGGACTAAGCTATATTTAAATATGTTGATAACCTTTGGTTTTGACAATGTTCACCAATGTTTTCAAAATAAAGAGTATGACCGTTTTGAAGACGTCAGAATGGTCAGCGACTTGTATCGCTGACTGTAAAATGGTCGTTCTAAATAAATGTTAATTAAATACCCATCCAATAATTAAGTAGTTTTAATCCTTTATTATTTTGCTATCTCTCTTAAGGATTGAATGAAAGTATATGACATGTATTAGTAGGTATGAGTATTCTTTGTGAATAATTAAACTTGTCCAATTAGAAAACAAAATAGACCGTATGTATTTATCAATAACGATGTGCTTCTTAAGCAGGTAAGTATAAACATAAGGATTTTGAAACATCATATCGTAAACTGAATTAAAGGGAGGTTATTAAACAGCCATATAATTAGAAATAATTACCTACTTTCTTTGTATTCACAATGAAGACGATTTTGTAGTATATATAAAGGATTTTATTCACATTAGTCTATCACTGAAAGCGTTCGTCTTGACACAAACATGGACTTCACTTTTGAAAAATGTATACGAAGAACAAATTATTTCTTAAAATTAATCGGCTTCTGCATAAACAGTGAAGACAGTAATCGAAGTGTACTGCAACGATTGCGACACCAGTGGCGTTTCGTTGTTCATATATTTTCAGTAAACATATCGATATTCGGCGAGTTTTTGTGGTTCATTGAGGGCATAGCAACAGGGAAAAGTTTATTGGAATTCACTTACTTCATACCCTGCCTTACTCTGTGCCTGCTCGGAATTTACAAAGTATATTACTTCGTAATCTATATCCATCATGTTAATGACGTGATTGATAGATTGAGGAAATTGCATTCTGGAAAGGAATCTGACGGAAAAAGCAAAAGATGGGTTCGTTTTTTGGGAACAGTTTACAAAATATTATTGTTTTCAGAAGGCCAGGGGGTGATATCGTTTGCGGTGGGCCCCCTTGTTATTATGGGAACACACTACTGTAAAACAGGGGAGGTAACATTCAGCCTGCCTTTCTTTATATGGTATCCATTTGATGCGTTGACTGTGAAGTATTGGCCATTCGTTTACATTCATCAACTATGGTCAGGTAAGATTCAGAACTTATTCATTAATCAGATTATTTACACACATACAAAAAGTTCCTAGTTCTTTATATACTTTCGTGTTTTAATATTTTATTTTTATGAATTGGGGTGAAATCGGTTCGCCGATGAATAAGCCGCTAACCGTGTGGTTAGTGGTCTACGAGTATCTGAAATGAATGGGGCTTCGCATAAAAATTTACATTTTATTTCTGTATTTCTTGGAACAAAATAATAAAACACGCATTGAAAAAAAACTAAGATTATGTGCCTAGTCTTATCTTCGATGTCTCGAAATATATAATTATTTTTATTCTCGTAGACGAATGTATTTTCCATAGTTTATAGTGAAGGGGCGCCAGCGTTCTGCAATTTTATTGTTAAGAGGTAATAAAGAATCTCGGTCGGAGGGGAAATGTTACCCACAGTGCAAATAATGATATATCCAAGGTACCTATAGATACTTACGACGAAAACCCTGACTGATATATTAGAGAAGCGAACCATTTCCGAACCATAGATGATGGTGATGCAATTCTCAGACACATATATACCTATACAATAATGTATACTTTATTTTCCGCACTTCTCTTATTTAGGTAACATTCTTGGCATATATTTTTCTTGTAATTCCTTGTTAAATATTATTTATTAACTATTTAAACAGTTATTTTCAAAATGATCATTAGAAAACATGCCACGGTTACAAATAGTAAGGAGAAATAAACATTAATAATGTCTTTCTACCCTAGGGGGGCGCTGTTGTTTACTCTAATTATTGGTCCATGTTTTTGTATCGACAAACTTTTCCCTCTTTCTCTATTTTATTTCTTTTCGTAAGTGTATACTTATCTATTATATTTTCAGCATGGGTGGTTGTGTTATCGGTCTATGGACCAGACTGCTTCTTTCTCACATGCTGTACATTTATTCATATACAATTTATGTCGCTGCATTACGATCTGAAACATATAACAAGATATACAAACAGCAATCGATTTAAGGCTGAATTTGTGGGATTAGTCGATCGGCATAGAGATTTGATTCGGTATGTATCTTTTGGCTCTACATTCACACAACGAGCCGAGCCGCGAATGCACTGTGATTTGAGGGACTTGAGCTCACGTATGTGCGAAAACTATTCAAATTCTGGTTCAGCTGGTTTGTGGGACTTTGTCACGCCAATGTAGAGACTACTTGGTTGTTTAAACAAGAAATTTAAAATTAAATTTACCAAGAACTGCACACGCAGGAGAATTTTTGTCTTGAGTTTTTTTGCAAAACAACAGTGTCGGGAATTACCCAGTTTGTCATGATTTTATTTAGCTTTTTAATGTATTTGTGGAATGATGCCAAGATGAGTTGGTTCAGTGGACACTTGCTCATTTTATATATTTTAGGTAGTGTTCCATTGTTGAGCACTGCGAATTTTTTACAAGAACATCGGCGACTTCGCTTTGGTGGACCGACTCAATACGATGCCGCCTGTCAAAGAATATAAGGGCCTGTGCACATCATGTTTTTTAAATGCGCCGTCGACGCGCGTTTTAGAAACGCGCGTCGACGGCGTGCTTTTATCCTACAAAAGTCTACAGACTGCGTCTGACTCGCGTGCGTATCGCCTTTGTATCGCTACAAACGCGCGTCGACGGCGCGTTTAAAAAACGTGGTGTGTACAGGCCCTAAGAAAGACCTTGTAGGTACATTATAATTTAATAAATGCAGGGCTGTGCGAGCTGAATTGCACTTAATGCGTTGTAGCAAGGGTCCATATTTGTTTAATTTTGTTTTCGGAGAGCGTCAATTGTTCGTAAAACTACTTATTATTAATAGCTTCAACCAAGTTCATATAAATAACACTTGTTCACAGATGTGTGGAATTATTGGAAATTATATATTCCAAATCGACATTGTTCAACGTTCTTACTAGTTCTCTTATAATATGCGTAACAGGATTCAATTTAATGGTAGGTGATTTACATATTGTTGTATTTAAGTTATACAAGTTGTTCCAAAAGTCCGAAATAATAATTTAGGTACATGCACGGTAGCTAATATAGAATGTCATAAGCCTAATTAATTGAAGACAGACTGTACGTAATTATCATATGTTATGAGTTGCGTATTGAATATATGTCGCAATGTTCGTGTTGCGGCCCTAGCACAAATTCAATGGCCTATAAAACAGTGTAAACTGCATTTATAAATAGCAGCCACTCATATTTAAGAAAAAAAAAACTGTCGAAAAAAAACTGGATAATAGTGTTAAAATTTTGTTCATATATTTACACAATTTTACTGATACTCATCCAAACAAGACCTTTATTTCGGACTTTTGAAAATCCCTGTAGCATTCATAGCATAAAATGTTTCAGGTTTTCAACGATTTCACTTTAACAGCTCCGTTCATTGGATTTCTGTCGTTTGGTTTGCTGCAAATATATTTTTACTGTTACTTTGGGGACCTGATGATAACATCCGTAAGTATTAAAGCAAATACACATGATTGCGACATAACATACGAAGTATCGTAAATTTGATATCACGCACGTTAGCAGAAAATCGCATCACTGCATTATATACATTAGCGCAATGTAAATAAGGGCCAATGTACGTTGTTAAGAAACACAACGTGGTATCGCAGACACTTATGCTTATGCGATGCATGTTTTTCGCTGATATGCGGCCTCATTGAATTTTACGATGCGATATTGCATGTGTTTCACCTTTACCTTATTGAATAGATGGGTAAGTATTGTTTTTGGTATAATAGTTAATATGAATAATTTTTGCAGAGTATGGGAGTAGGCGATGCTATATACGATTCGAGTTGGTTTGATTTTTCAATAGCCAACCGAAAGTACTTCTTAATAGTGTTGGTTAGGTTAGTATTTTAAATGCATCACTGTGACCTAAATTTATAAACCTAAACTAAACTAGAAAAAGAACTACAAATATATAAAAATCATTATGGTAAGATTTCCTCAACTTCATCATTTTTTTTATAACTTAATGTTATTTCAGGGCTCAAAAACCCTGCAAACTAACGGCGTATGGATTTGCTGACGTTAATTTGGCAGCTTTTACTAAGGTAAGATGTTGTGCGGGATTCTTCGTCGCGTCTTCAAAATTAAAATACATAACGTATCGAAAACTTGTTTCAGATATTAAGTACGTCATGGTCATATTTCGCGCTTTTGAAACAAATGTATGATTAAAATAATGCAAATGTGGTTCCATTTTCATTTTTTATTTTTTTTTATACAGCTATTGTACATATAAGTTTCCTTTATGAGAGTCGGTACATAAGGTTTTATTTTAATGGTGCACGATATTTTGCATGCCACTTTTGGAAATGCTCATGACGATGCAGGTTCTACCCCAAAAAAAATACGTGCATTATTAATAGAAGATTTTTATATTCATAATCAGTCATAAGGATTTACTATAGCCATGACTTTGACAGGCGAAACATTAACACAGAATTTATATTGGTTTATTATTATTACCTATTATTATTTATTATCAGGCAGGCCACGAATCAACTGTATCCTGTTTCCATCTGTTTGTTTTTTTTTCGTGAATGTCCTTGTCCAATCTGTTCTTAAACTGGTTGACATTCCGGGCTGAGGTATAACGTCTTCTGGGAGCTTACTCCACGCTCTAACCATTCAGTTTTCTCTGTTCTTTGACGCCTCAAAAGTGAGATAGCTTCAGAAATCGGTGTAAATATTTCGTCAAACAAACGATGGGTAAGAAATATCCAGTGGGCAATGTATTGTCTGTAAATAGGTCGCCAATGCGGCAGTCGTTACCCTTGCGCCAAATAGCGCGCAGTCCTAAAGCAGGCAGACTGTCTCAAACTCAGACAATAATAAAATTAACTTGTCGGACCGAGCATGCGAACAACACTAAACTATGTGATATATCGGTCACTGCCGTCAGATGAAACACGACTCTCGAAAAGTGTTTTAATTTAATAAACACATTTAACCTATCTAATTTAGTTGTCATTTATGTGATTTATAAATTATATCGTTAGTGTGAACATTTTGCGCGACTCATAAAGATTTTTAAATTTTAATTTGTGTTTAGAAATTGTTAGGTATGCTATTTTTTTCGTAAACTCATAGACAACATTTAAGTCTTGGCAGCTTTTGAATGATGTACAATTTTAAGAGATAAATGAATCATTTATATTTGCTGTTTATTTTCTCAATGCGTTTTCATTTTCTCCTTTTCCTGTCTATGTAGTTTGTAAGTATATGATCATAATTATATTTATTCACATAGGAAGAGTTGCTGGTTAAGTATATTGTTTTATGATCCTGGTCTCAATGTCCATCATGGGGTAATGGTGGGTGCGCCAGTGTAGCCAACAAGGGTGGGACTAAATTGCCGTGATTGTACCGATAGTGCAAACACCATGGGATTTGTAATTAAAGCTGTGGCCAGTGCGGAAGTAAAAAATATACATATATACAATGTAAAACAGAATGGGTATACTATTTTTCTTTGTAGTCGATATTAAAGCAATGACTTTGAGATAAATTTTAAGAATTAAGGTGGTGTTTGGACAGCTATATCCTTAAAACATCATTTGTTCGTCAACGTAACCCCAAGCAGAGATTTGGATTTAGAAAAAATAAATGGTATACCCTCTCTGTTTCACCGTGTAGTAGTAGTAATTAACATTGGCAAAATATGATTATTATGTTGAATTAACTAATATTAAAACAAATACACGATCGTTTTTGTTTTTTTTTATATTAGGTAGTTGATTTATTGTGGGCATTTGTTTGTTGTTCCATCTCTATCTTAGATGCTGAGTGGATAATTTTTTTTTTTTAATTTTAATAGTTAAATATACAAATACCCCTATTGCAAAGAATATGGAAGGTAGTCAAAAACTGCAAAACTAACAGGAGGTAAATTTGATGTCGAAACCGGTGAAGTTAATTAAAAATTTATTGCTGACGTGAGTTTGTTATCGTAGAGTCGCGTGTGGAATAAATAGAGATTTACTAGGTGCCGTATATTTTTTTAATTTCCGTCAGGTTTTCGTATGTGAAATCTAAAAATTACCTAAAACCTAAGCGAGCTTCTGGAGAAGTAACTCTCCGTCATCCAGCTACTCATATTAAATACCTACCCGTGCTCTACTTACACAATTAATACTATAGGCCATCATTGTCTGCTCGACATGCAACCACGTTTGCCCGGCAAGGCATGAAGAAGGTAATGAAAGTTTGTTAAAGACCACTTATGCCAGATCTTCTACAATCATCTCATAAAAATCTTGAGCCATTTTAGTATACTCAAGTAGGCACCTACTCGGTGTAAAAACCCAAACAATAAAATATACGGTTTGTACAAGCGTTGCGAAAGGCAGTAAACTTCGTGATTTATCGGCCACTTCCACCAGATGTTAGGAAGACGAATGTCGTCGTAAACAATTGAGACTAATTTAAATTATAGAAAAAATATTGAGCACTAATTTAAACTATTATTACTAGCACAATAATGATAGAGAACGTTCCTCCATGGAAAAATCTTAATATGTTTGTTGTGTAAACGCTATTATTTGTATTCTAAATCCAGGACTGGACGTAGACAGAGTTAATTAGAGATTTATAGCTGAGCCGTGTTTATTGTTGTTGAATCACACACATACATGTGGATTAAATAGAGATTTTGTGTGCCATATTTTCTCATATGTGTAAATTTTTGTGATCCCAGTGATTATAATTGTTTTTGAACATTTATTTATATACAATGGATCCTACTTTACAGTGAATACGGTCCTATATTCAATACACATTCAATCATACTTGGTTTACACCGTTTTTTCCTAGTATAGATGCGTTTATTGTATTATTATTCCATTTATTTATTTTATAACAGTTTATATTTTTAAATCTAAATACAAAAATAATCTCAATACATTTAAAAATATAAAAAAATATTATTATTATATCGCCAGAGGAACACACTAAATGCATGGTCCCAAACAAAGCAACGCTTGTACTATGAGTATTGTACAATGGACTGGGGGCGATCCCAGTGACACTCAGACGTGGGCAAATTACGAAAAAGCCATTTACAAAATTAACTCTGACGGGAATTGAACCCGCAACAACCCGGTGTAGTGATCCGAGCGGCCTACGCTCGAACCACTGCGCCAAGCGGTCGTCAAACGTATTTAACGTGAAAGTATTGATTAAGTAAATATGAGGACAACTACTTATGGTTGTGTATGTGTACTAGGTACGTTATTCCACTAATTACAAACAAATTCCCAACATTGTAAACGCAGAATAACATCAAATCCCAACGAATTCCTGTTTAATATCGCTCGGTTGCGCAATCTCAACGCGAGGATATCTGACGTTAGCGGTAGGGAAATATTCTCATGTAAACATTCGTTAATGTAAATACTACGAGTCATTTAATTGCAGTGAATTCCCGGTGCATACACCTAATGCGTAGCTAAGATATTCAGGAATATTAAAATAGTACATTGTTACACGAGTGGTGAAAGTGACTTATTTAGTCCCGAGACGGAGTTTGGCGCCCGAGCGTGGCGAGGGCGCTAATAGCTCGAGGGACAAAATAAGTCTTTCACCCGTGTAGTGAGCGGAGCGGCCTACGCTCGAACAACTACGCCAAGCGGTAATCAAGTGCTAGTGCTAAAAGTAAATCGTGAATTAATATTGTTATTTTTAAATAGGCTAGCAATGTGTGTTATCACACATTACTAGCAGTCCTGTTAAACCCTCTATGTAAGGGTGTTACCATAACAATCGACCAACAGTCAATCGATAATCCATCGAACGTTGCTCTATGTCGAAACCGTAGATCGACTTCACTCTATGTTATTCTGCCATCATTCAAAGTACTTCTAAGCAATAGGCTATTGATGGTTCATTTTAATTGGTTTTATTCTCCAAGAAGATTCTACCGACCGAATAGGGGCAACAACATTTATTATGTGACCAACCTCGCTTCTATTTTACTTGAAGAATATAAATTATTATAATGTATTTGTTCCCCTCGTATCCAGGGGAGGCCAGTGCCCAGGAGTGGGATGTTAAAAACTAAATTATTTATTTAATGTGTATTTATATGTATACGTTCAAATGGTAAAAACAATAACGATTGTGCCCATACATTTAGGAAATTTTCAGTACCTATCTGAATACCGTACAAATGTATAGGAAAATGTTGGCCGTCTTTGGCGAGCGAAGGTCACTCATTCGGCCTGTAGAGGTTAATCTCACGGAAATATCTAAGAAACAAATGAGAGTGTTAACCGTAAACACTTGATTAACTAGTTGTAGTTAATGAACATGCAAACGATGATAATGCGATTTTATTACATTTTGATTACCGGCGTGAGTTTTAATATTTTTTCCCTATACATGGGAAAGTTCTCATTAATATCCACATCCCTTAGCGGTCATAAGCTGCCACGATAGATGATCTATTTTACGATATACACTCTGGTATATGAACGAGGCTACACGGGTTAAGTACAGTCTATTCACATACGAAGTAGATGCGGCGCTGTAGTCGCGTGACGACAGTACAATTCACACTGTGTAGAACTTAGTTATATATTTTTCCGCGGGACTTTCTATGTAAAATAGACTGTAGCGAGAGAGACCACTTAACACTACCTAAAAGTGGACGCTCAAACCCTTACTCAAACTCAATTCATTTGTTTTGTTTAGACCCTAAGAAGGCGCTTGTGAATTGTTATTTTTAGATTTTTCCTTAAGTCTACAACCGGATTGTAATGCGCCATCAACTGAGAAGATCCGGCAAGAAACACAGCGGGCTATTCTTTTTTCCATATTACTTATTATTATCTCAAGTTGCGTATATTTAATAGGTACAAAGATCAAGTATTTTAATTAAGATAGCTCCGCTGTGTTGTCTTTCGAGATAAACAAGAATTAAATCAAGTTATTCAGACTTGTACCTACCCTGAAACTTTTTTATTTTTCTTTTGTGGCAAGTGTTGGTAGTTTTTTTGTTATATCTCTAGTTGGTACATATTAAAACTACTTGGTAACTTTTAGCTCTCGCAGCCGCCACGGCTTATGTGACGATCCTCAAACAGAATAAATTACGTTGAGTTTAGCTAATTCAGAACATTGTCTCCATTGAAACAATACGATTTTACTTACTGGCTACACTTGGTGAAACAAAAAGGGTATACTATTTTTATTGCAACTTTACGTTGTAAATCTAAAACTATCGGCTTTGCGGGACAGTTGAAGTACTGTGGGTTTTGTAGACTTGTGAAATCTGTCAACAGCTGTATTCCTACAACACCTTTTGTTTTTCAAGCTTCCTACAAAGCTGATAGTTTTGGATTTACAAAGTTAAGTTTTAAACAAAAACGTATACCCTTTCTGTTTCAACCTGTATAACAAATACAGTCAACTTATTGAGAACGATTCCGTTGCTTTTGTCGTGCGGTGTTTTTCATAGGTATATCATTTTCAGACATCACTAAACAGGGTCGACGTAATGAATGACTTCCTTCACCGAACTTCACTGAAAACATGTGTAAACATTGGCCTGTTCTCATAATAACAGACTGAATACTGTACAGAAATAATAATAAATTTGTTATACGACTGAGGCTAAGCCTAAATTATGTAAATATTTCGCTCTTGTTTCTTCTCGATCTTGAGATTTTCTTATTATTTGTACCTAATATTTATGTCGGCCTCGTTTATATTGATGTTTAGGATAAGTTAGCTGGATAGAAATAGGCTAGATAGAGTAGAACAGATTAGGTTTGGTTTCTGGAATGGACGGCATCATAAAAATATTGACCTAGGCTATAAGCTTTATGGAGCTAATTGATTTAAATTCATCTACCTATTAGATTATCCCCTAATGAGAGAATTGAGAATGTAGAGCACATAGATCTCTACCATAGATACATAATTAATATTAGGTAGGTCCTTCGTAATTTTACTGAGCAACGTGTTGTTGGATAGTATGTTGAACACCAATTTTAAAGGCCACAGTATCTATGTGTTTTTACCGCTGTATCACTCATCGTACGAAACGTAACTTTACGCCAATCTTTTGTGAGAGTGTGATACTACCCTGGTTGAGTCCGTAACTGAGATGTTAGTAGTCAATTACCTACTGCTCTACCACTATGAATTTACTGTTGAAATATCATAGAGTGGGTACCAAATTAATCTAAAATTAAATCAAAACATTCTCAAACTCATCTTGGTTTAATCTCGACATTTAGGACATTAAAACTATAGAAGAAAGATTTAGGTATAAATCAAATTTTTATTTTTGTTTAATTTTAAAATAGAGAATGCAAAATACAAGTCGTGATATATTTTGCTTTTGAAAATCGAATTTGCATGCGACGCGGGCCTGTCTAGATCTCATTTGATTTTCAAAGGAATTCCTCATTGTCTCCCGTCGTTGCGCGAGAAATAAAACTTTGTAGGTAGTTTAATTAAAAGCTTTCATTACGGAGAACGTAACATTTTCTGTGTTTGCATTCTTGAGACACAACGTAAGAAGCTTCTGAGAACGGACAAAATTTACGCAAATTAGAACTTCCAATAGATAGTTTTGTAGTTAGGTAAATTAAAATAGTAATACCTAAATTGAATTGTGAAATGGAATATCTAATAATATGATTTCGGATAATACGGATTTACAGCTATAGGTGTGCGAGTGTTTGTAATTTTTCTCCTCCTAAACGGCTTGACCGACTTTGATTATACCTATTATTTTTTGTACTCAAGGGATCACCTGGATGGTGGTACTAAGGTATAGTTGGAGCCGGTAGGTGGTGCTGTAGTCGGTATATAGAAAAAAAAACTACGGCAGCGAAACAGCTGGTTCAAACTAGTAGTAGGTACTTTTATTTTTTTAATGATTGTGCACTGAGTGTGCACAATCTGCCGCTTCTCCTCTAACATAATCAGAGTCCTTGTTATTATATTTATTTCACTATCACTAGTTCTTATTTTAACATTACTTTACAAGTATTAGGTATTATAAATTATTTGGCGCCGCTGCATGCAAAATTTGCTGGTCATTGCGGCGTCATGGAACTCACTTGCTAGGAAGCAGGCGGGTATAAATAGGCAAGATTGCTTAATCACATTTGTAGGTAAAGTAATAATATACCCTTATATATATAATATACCCCTAGTAATGTATATACCGTTTTTGTACCTACCTCTTTCTACCCACATAAACCTTTACCATTCATTTAAATGTACTTACAATATTCGTATGTTCTTCAAATATTCCATTGCAATACCTAACTATCGATTATAATTTATAAAGTTTAAATACAAAAAGTTTGTCTACAATTTTATACTTTAAAACGTTAGGACGTTTATGCTCATATTTATAATAATAGCGTTAAAAGCATAATATAAATGTTCGTTATTATTGGTTTGCACGCCATTATGCGGTATTTTTGATATTATTCAAATAAGAACTCTATTTGAATTCAATTATGATTGAGAATAGCTATGGCGAACTAGGTTCTCAGATATTATCAAATTATGTCACGGTATTTTATGAATAAAATGTGTTGATTACAGAGAATCAAATCGTGTTTAGAAAATATAAAGTACATCAATTAAAAATAAATAAAAAAAATCTGACCCAGGGATAAATATTCGATGAATGATAAATCATACAAAACACCTATAGGTACCACATACTATACCCATTTCTAAATTATCTAATAATTAATAACAGCAGTGACAGCCGATTGGTTAAGCACGCGGCTTGCGTTCCTGGGTTCAAACCCCGATTCGCACATCTGGGTTTTTCGAAATCTATGTGCGAATCATAATTTATATTTTATTATTATTAGGTAGGTACTTGCTTACGGTGAAGGAAAACATCGTTGAGAAACCTGCAAGGTCTTAGAAAATCTAACCAATTTTCGAAAGACATGTGAAATCCGCTAACCCGCACTGGGCCAGCGTGGTGGATTATGGCCTGAATCCCCGTCGTAGTAAGGGGAGGAGTCCCGTGCCCAGGAGTGTGACGTCAAAAGGGGTAAATTATTATTATATAATAATTAATAACTACTTGAAATTTTGTTGACTTCCTACTATTAATCTTCATTCTAGTAGATTAGACTATTCATTGAATAGTATTCAATATGCATTTCTCAAAACGCAACCCAAATATAAGTACCTACATAGAACCTAATGTACCGAACTAATAAAATATAAAATGCTTTGTTTGCTCATTCGGGTCCGTTATTCACGTTATGTCTGAATGTCGTGAACTTTGAATATTAATTGTAATTAATTATGCAAGTTAAGTACCTTACTTTGTTAGAATTTGCCAGTAGGTACAAGTTTCTAGTATAATCTAAACGTTACATATTCAATGCAAAGTCGTTGTTATTTACTATTCACACACAAACTGTGATGTGTCTTTGGAAATTTTGTTATAAATTCCGACCTCTCCTTGGGTTTTACTTTTATTGCGGTTACTTCGTGTTTTAACGTTGCAGGGGTCGGACCCAACTCGGTGTATGGGTCCCCAGACAACTGGGAGTTGTCCGAAACTATGTTTATTTCATAGAATAGTAAATTGTATGGACTCCACACAATGAGCATGATGACTGATATTGAATTTCGTATATTTTTATAAATTTTTTTAGTACCAATTCATTTCAGTTTATTATCGAATTCAATTATCAGTGCGAAATATTTTTCTAAAATATATTAGAAATAAAACGATATTCGGTATTACAGTTTGCTAAAATTATTCAGTTATGGCGTATTACACTTGGGAAGGTGTTGTTTTAGAAACTATAAATCTGTACTTTTGGAAATTTTAAATATATTTAAAAATATATTATTAGGGTAGTAATCATAAGACAAACCTAATATAAATAATGCAATAAAAAATAGTCATCATGCCCATTGTATCCGAAACGAGATATTTAATACTTACTCGGTGAGTATAATATATAGAGTCCCAAGAGTGTACAAATGTAGAGAGCATACCGAGTAATCCTTTAAGAGTTTTAAAGTTCTCACTTGCTCAAACTAATTAAAGTCTGTAACATTAAGTTGTAGTTGATTACTTAAGCTTCAAAGGTGTAATAATAATCCAAACGCAAGCATGGGATTTTAACATAGATTACAGCTGCTGAAAGTTATTTACATAACCTACGTAAGAGGTTTAATGTCGCGCTGAAATAAAGGTCTTATGTTTCCAGTTTATTTTATAAACTCAACTCAACTCAACATTGTTTTTATTCATGTAAGCCTAAAAATGCATGTACCACCGGTTCGGAATGCTGCTTGCACTGAGAAGATCCGGCAAGAAACTCAATGATTACTCTTTTCAATAAATAAAATATGGTGTACATTCTCAGGAACAGCAACAGAATGTGAGCAGGCAACAAACACCAGTGTCACTAAATAAGTAAATAGTAATCAAATCTCACTCAGATTTAGGTATTTAAATAAAGCTAGTTTAGTGAGGTGTTCATACCTACTCACACTTTACATCAATTTAAATTAAATGTTTACAAATGAAATAAGAGGATAATTGCTTTGGTGTGATGCCTTCCACGCTAAATAATGAATAGTAGAGCCAAACTGTAGCCAATTAATAACAGCTCAAATACTGGTCCGACCGTGGTAGTACCACTCTGTCACAGAAGATCGACGTAAACTAGCTATTAGAGCTGCGTTTCATACGATGAGTCAGAGAGTCCGAAGACCAACCCTCCCTTCCTTTCCCTCCGATTATCCCACTCCCCTTCAGCTCGGCAACGTGCGAGAAATGCCTTTCGATATGATAACTGCATAACATCAGCCGAATTGTACCTTAGTTTTCCAACTATCATACTAATATTATAAAGAGGAAAACTTTGTTTGTTTGATTGTAATGAATAGGCTCCGAAACTACTGAACCGATTTGAAAAATTCTTTCACTGTTGGGAAGCTACACTATCCCCGGGTGACATAGGCTATAATATATTTTTAAAAAAATTAGGGATCCTTTCTCAAACTCGAATAATGTAACCGCAATGTACCCGTGCGAAGCCGGGGCGGGCCGCTAGTGTTATATAAAAGTACTGTAGCATACGCCACATAATATGGCACGTCAACTCTTATCTCACGAATACAGTTTTCTATTTGAGATCCTCCCCTCTGTACTAAAACGAAACAGACAAATTGGATTTCAATCCTTCACGGCACGTCGAAATGAGATTTTTATCTTCGCGCGAATCCGGCTGTCTACTTGTGTCATGAAACCTGAAATTTTTCTTTGTCATGATCTTTATTTTTGATCTCGAATATAGGTACAACGTATTGAGCCGTGATGTAACAACCTTCAGACCCTCATGGACGTCGATCAAGTGTGCTTATTACTGTAAGCCGCTTTGCAATGAAAGAGCTTATTTTATGTTGTGTGCTCAGGGGATTCGTTTTAGACACCCACTAGTTTTTACTCGCGACTCCACCCCTTCTTCATAACCCTCAACGATCATAGCGAGATGTACAGTCAACGTCAGAGTAAGTATTAGGCGAAAACCTCACATATTTCTTCCTCAAAATGTACACTCAAGTATCTATTAGTTATATATTCTTAAATTCAGTCACTGTCTGCTATGTACTGTGTATGAATATAATTCGTAACATTACGAAGCCTGTGTGAACTTACATGATTGATGTACGTAGGTACTCCGAGGAGATTTTTGTTTTTGACAAATTACATAGCGCCCGCCGCGCCCTGAATCCATTTTATTTACATGATAAAATAGAACGCGTTTTGAAGTAAAGTACCTAGAAATAATGAAGACTAATGATCAACACTGAAGGTATAGGCCCCAAAAAAACGTATGCGTTTAAGGCTAAAGCGCCCATCTAGCCCGCGAAGTTCAAATTTTTTGAGTTCTTTTAGAATTTTTTCAAAATCTGACAATAATAAAAGACAAATTTTGTAATTCGCGAAAAAGACCGTGTGCAGTGCATTTATTAAGTCCATCCAATCCAATTTACTCTAAAACATTTCAAGAACGCCAGCTATCCAGATAATCTGGCAATTTTTGTATATTTAGTGATTTACTAGTATCATATCCACCGTGATAATATTTAGAGTAAAATAAATGTATTAATAAATGCACTGCACACGGTCTTTTTCGCAAATTACAAAATTTGTCTTTTATTATTGTCAGATTTTGAAAACATTCTAAAAGACTCAAAAAATTTGAACTTCGCGGGCTAGACAGGCGCCTTCACCTTAAGAAGTACCTGCCGTGATCAATTACCTTTTAGAACTTTTCGCCTCACTTCCTATATCTATGGCCGTGATCAAAGCTTATATATTTTTTTTATATTAATGGCCTCTTTCCATTGGGTCAGGCCTAATATGATTCTGCCAATGTCGAGTAACAAATAGTAATAACAAACACAATTAATAACAATACAATACAAAAATGTGACCGTTCATTTTGGAAAACCAAAATCCCTATCGATCAAATCTTTTTTATTTATTTATATTAATGGCCTCTTACAATTGGGTCAAGCCCAATGTGATTCCGCCAATGTCGAGTAACGAGTAGCAATAACAAACATAATTAATAACAGTACAATACAAAAATGTGACCGTCGATTTGGAGAACCAAAGTCACACACCGATCAAATCTTAACGCTTGAGAATTGTTTGACACTTGTCAACTGCACTAATGGGTACTATTAAGGTGAAGGCGCCTGTCTAGCCCGCGAAGTTCAAATTTTTTGAGTTCTTTTAGAAATTTTTCAAAATCTGACAATAATAAAAGACAAATTTTGTAATTCGCGAAAAAGACCGTGTGCAGTGATTTATTAATACATTTATTTTACTCTAAATATTATCATGGTGGATATGATACTAGTAAATCACTAAATATACAAAAATTGCCAGATTATCTGGATAGCTGTCGTTCTTGAAATGTTTTAGAGTAAGTTGGATATATTAATAAATGCACTGCACACGGTCTTTTTCGCGAATTACAAAATTTGCCTTTTATTATTGTCAGATTTTGAAAAAATTCTAAAAGAACTCAAAAAATTTGAACTTCGCGGGCTACATGAGCGCTTTAGCCTTAAAGATGAATATTATTTATCGAAAACTTTTTTGAGGTATGTGGCATTTTTGGTCTGTGCTTGTCAATAACATTTCTTACAAGCAAAGTACAAAAGCATAGGAAAGGAAAATGTGTGAAAACTTATTTAGCTGGAGTAAATTACAATGAGCTGGTGAATAATAAAAGGCTGAAAGGAGAAATGCCGCTCTCAGCAAATTTCCGACGCGGTAAGACCTTAGTTACCGGTGCTGTAATAACTGTAACTCGGGTTCTTTTGTAGGCGCAGTACGTCGCTCTGTTCAGACCTATAGTTATTTCTATGTGTATGGGAAGACTGTAGGATATCCTACCAGCCAAGTGTCGACGCTTCTATTACCTACACGTGATTTGAAGATACCTAGACACATCGCATCGATCCTTAGGTGAACTCTTTCTTGTAGTACATTCGTTCGTTCCTGTAAGCTAGGGGTCAACTCTGATGTCGGAGTTTTCAGGCCGGCCTCCATGGAGAACACAATACTGCCCGCATTCAAGGCTTCGTCTCCACACGGCTTGTATTGAGACATGGGTATTTCATGAAGTTTGAGATCAAATAAGACATCAAAATATATCGCGATAAATATTACTTATATGTTTAGAATTCGCCTCACGCAATACCAATTTGACCACAGCAAGTCAGTTAGCGCTACCGACAGTAGCGAGGTTGCTTATTAATCAATCTTTTGGTCGGAATCTGCAAACCGAGTCTTGAAAAGATATACAGGGATGTGACATAAGATGAATATTAATAAATACACATTATCTTATCGCCGCACTAGGTCTCCGGTGTAGAAACGAAGGAATACCAACTTCCTCCCAGGTCTGTCCATGGCACAAGAGCAATTTCATTAGTGTCTTGATGAAATGAGGTTGTGCATAATATAGTAACTTGGTTTTAAATATTTTAAATCTTCATTACAGAATATTTGGTCTATTGCTTTTGTTTTTTTCATATCACCAACAAAATTACCTAAATATATTTTTACGTTTTGCTCCAGAAATGTTGATGGCTATTAAAAAAGCCAAGAAGGATAAAGAAAAGCCAGATGATGATGAGAACACCGAAGGTACAGTTACAATATTATGGTACAAATACTGGAATTACTTGTCTTTGTTATATACAATATGTATGTTCCCGATGCAGTTACTTACCTTAAAGAACCTTACCATAGGTACCTTCATCTATCCTACTAATATTATAAATGCGAAAGTTTGTGAGTGTGGATGTATGTTTGTTACTCTTTCACGCAAAAGCTACTGAACGGATTCGGATGAAATTAGAAACACATATAGTTTATAACCTGGATTAACACATATAATACTTTACTTAAATCTACGCGGACGAAGTCGCGGGCAGAAACTAGTTGTTTATAATTTGCCATACCTTATTTTTATTACCAATTTTTTTCAATAGATGGGGCCACATCGAGTAACGACACTGAAGAAAACATAGAAAAGTCTCCAGAAAAGGAAAGTGCTTTGGTTTTAACGAAACCGATCAGTTCGCAATCCAAAGATTCTTTAAATATTGATGCAAGGAAAAAACCTGGTGGCATTAATCTAGGAGAAAAACCTAAATAATACTTTTTTCGCTAATTCATGTTGTTATTTACACGTGGGTTGATAATAATAATGCAAATTAGCAAGTTAATGTTATTTAGAGTGGCCATGATAAAAATATTAAAATGTTAATTATGCAAGTGTTGAGCGTGGAGTATGATAGTCTTAAATTTGTATTGTTTAGTTTAAACATTTGATATAAAATATTGTATCTAAAATGCTCGCTGTAGTTTTCATTTCGTTTTTTCTGTAGATATTTTAACATATTGGTTTTTTAATCACAATTTTATGACGTAATGGAAATACACATACTGACCGCTCATGGCACTGAAAGTCTCTGAAACTGATCTAGTTGAGTACCTACATTTCTGCTGTCTGCATTTTAGTGGGCACTTAAGTCTAGAAGTCACCACAATGTCAATTGTGAAGACACATAAGTGTTCCCCCGATGAAAATTGTCTTTCGTGAAGACCTAAGGTGCAGGCCAATTTATCTGTAATGGCATCATAAGTTACCTAATCACTGTCGTTTGCTTATCATTATTGATTGTAAATCGCATTCCATTATTACGTGGTGATTGGGGGAGACAGGGGTAAAATTGATCGCTAGGCGGCCTCGGGCGGGCGACGCGCGACGGCTAGAACCAGACGGACCCGCCCGCCCGCCTAAAAAGGTCGAAACCATATTAGTGCTTGATTTTATATGTTCTCCAGAAATCGATACCCACTTAATATTATTGTGAATATTAATAAAATGGCTAAATTAGATTGAACACGCCACTCTACTAATTTTAAGTACCTAGGTATGCAAAATTTCATGGCATATTCTTTGGTAATTTAAATAAACGACTTCACTTTTGGCAAGCAGCGTAAAAAGTATAAAATTCTTAAGGAGTAAGAAAATACAAGTGTCTACAGTGTTTGAAATTGTCAATTTGTGTCACCAGCCTAACGGGCAGCTGTAATTTGTTACCATTGGGTTGTGTGTCGCCGTTTTATGGGATAATGTTACCTCATTCCAAGGTCCAATGTCGGCAATCCACTGAGAGGGAACCGTCTCTATGTTATTAGGTTTGTCGTTTGTCGGCAACTTGGATTTCAGTAACGAGCAACAAGTCCGACTTACAATTTGTAACACACTTGGCTAGAATCTAGACTAAAGGAAAAAGGAGAAGGAGAAAGAAGCTAGACTAAAATTAATATATTTTTTTTAATAGAATAGTCGGCAAACAAGCCTACAGTCCGCCTGATGGTAAGCTCTTATGCTTGCAATACCAAAGGCATTGCTCGCACGTTGCCGATCTGAAGGGGAGTGGGAAAGAGGGAGGGGAAGGGAGGGGAGTACAACAATTACTTTACGCCGATCTTCTGTGAGAGGGTTCCACTACCTGTCGGGCCAGCCGGTATATGACCTCATGAGTCACACAAACGTATTCGGCAGAAAGAGGTAAGCGACAGCAAAATACTGCCACAAATATTTATTTCGTGTATGTCTTCTATGTTTTTTTTTTTATATACAAGGGAAATATCTACAAGCGTAGATAATTATGGCTTGGTATTGGATGACTCACCTAAAGTTGACCCAATTTGCGTTGGGCAGTTTATTTAACTGGATGCGAGTCATTTGTGCATTTATCGTTTGGAAACTATGGACGTTTTGTATGAGATACATTGTATAGGACCTGTATAAGTACCGACGTACTTATCTCGTAGTCTCTTTAGTATACAAAAAGTCGCTCTATCCGCGTCTGTCTGTTAGTACGCTTAGTTCTTCTAAACTACGCGACGGAGTTTGATGCAGGTTTCACTGTTATTTAGAAAACTACTACAGACAGGTTTTCTATTTACTTAAAATTAATTCTAGTTAAATGTATAATAGTAGACAAAAGCCGTGCGAAACAGAGTCGAATCGCTATGTTTTCATATGATCATCTTGAATATTTTTTATATGTTTATCATGGACCGCTATTAAATTGACTGTTAATGAGTACTTACATCCTGTTCAATAAGGTGTCTAAACACGAGGAAGGCCCTCATGAGAAGGTCTTTCAGCGGCTTGCGGTCGTGCGGGTGTGGCGCTAGATGGCTCCACAAGCGTTGGTAGTGGACAATTTGATGGTACTATAACACAGTTCCATTGATAGTAGGTATTTGGATCTAGCTACTGAATCAATATCTACCAAGAAAATAATTCCACACATCCAATAGTGAATGTTAAATATAATTTTGTCCCTACATAAAAATGGTCTATCTGATAACAATGAAATACGAGAGGGTCGCTGGCATAACGATGAATTGTAACGAGACCACACATGAAAACGAGCGAGGTTTCTTTTTCACATTTATTTTATTCCAAATTTAGGTATCTTATTCTTAAATTACCGTTGCAGGTGGGTACTTAATACGGGTAATAATATACGTCTATGACGGCGGTAGAAATAATTAGAAATAACCTGCGTCTTTTTGTGGATATCCTTGGAAATATCCACTTCTTAGAGCAGTCTTATAAAATAACTAAGGTGTATTGCAACTAAAAACTAAGAACAATGGCAACTCTGGATAATGATTTGCTTCTAGACAGCGCAGCGAATTATTGTTCTATAATTGTGAATGGTAATGTAAATCCATCACAGATATTAATGCATTATAAATGTAAATAAGGAACTATGTATGTAAAAGTTGAAGTCCAATACATAGATCCAATCATACATATAGGATGTCAAGCGAAAATTTTGAAGTCTCTGGGTCCAACTTGAAATTATTTAGTACACGCAATATAACTAAATTATTAGGTGATATAAAACCTCTTTGGTCTAACAAACCTAGCACGCAATAAAATTAAATAACTAAATAATTCAGCGTGACATGCGTCAGTTTGGTGTCACTGTTTATTGAAGTGATTGGACTAGTTCCTTCGCCTGTCCTATTGGACGAATATTACTACTACTACTGAAGTGATTGGTCAAGCCATAAAATCTTCGGGTCAAATAACATTGTGATTGGTGATTGAAGTTTTCATACAGTAACATGTAACCAAGAGTTTTAGTAATCTTATAATTTTAATAGCGTTTGTTTAATAAAAAAAACTGAATAATGGCGTCGAAACATACGCTGGAGAAGCGTCAGCTGCCGAAACTCCTCGCGTGTATGACGAAGAACAGCTTGGAGAACTTGCGGAACCAAACTTTGTTTACTTTAGACGTGCTCGATGCTAAGGGGATCCGGAGGTAAGCACTAAACATTCTTCAATCTCGAAAAGTTCTAAAAGGTCTTTGTCAATCTCTACATGTACCTAAACGGAATTTATATATATAGAGCCAGAATATAAGCAGCGCTTGCGTTATTTAATGGCTGACTAAGATTGAACTTTATCATGTTTGATAGGTTCTAACAAGAGACCGGTAAGTTGTTGGGCATCCAGCTTTCTCATTCATCGTACATAAGGTTGCCTGGTAGAGATCACTTTTAAATGATGTAAATTATTGTTATGTTTTGTTTTCTAGTGGTGGATTAATAAAGAGTTATCTATCTATCTATAATGCATCTATAAGAGTTACTTTACGCTGATCATCTGTGTACTACCCTGGTCAAGCGAGCCCTTATATGTACTGTACTCAATAAGCTTGGCTCTACCACCGTTAAACACATAACAGTAGAAAAAAAATCTATTACCTAGTTCCCGTTTACTTCAGGCGAAGATTTCCACTATTCGAATGCCTGATATTGGAGCTAAAAGAGTCAGGCTACGTAGAGTCGTCGAGCTACCTCCAGGACCTCATCTATGATAACATCCAACTGGTAGCTGAAGATGATATCGGTATTGTGGTGGATATTAGGAAGCGGCCTGATTACCTGGAGCACGTTTGCATGGGTTTGCAGGAAGCTGAGAAATACCGAGATCGAGGTAGTATACGACTTTTGAGCTGGGTGTATTAGTATTTCACTACATTTATACATTAAATATAATAATAAAAATATAATAATACAAACATTGCCAAAGTTAAAAAAGCTATGGGTTCTATTTTATGAAATTGTGAATTCAAAGGTCATCCTTGCTGAACATAATTGTACAGCATACCTGTGTATATTATGTCCTTCCTATAGTTTCATGCTGCCCTAGTACTTTCCGGAGCGCCCCAATTATGCGAGGGGTACCACGGTTATAAAAAAATACCGCGGTGCCTATGGGGGATCACAGGATCTCATAATTTTTGAGCTAGGTTACATACCTAGCAGTGATAGCCGATTGCTTAAAGCACGCGTCTTTCGGGCACCAGGTCCTGGATTGAAGCTCCGGCTCGCAACTCTGGGTTTTTTGAAATCTATGTGCATATCATAATTTCTATATTATGATTATCACTCGCTTACGGTGAAGGAAATCATCATGAGGAATACTGCGTGTCTAATAAAATCTAACCAATTTTCGAAAGACCCGCCCTGGATCAGCGTGGTGGATTACGGCCTGAATCCCCCTCGTAGTGAGAGGTGGCCCGTGCCTAGGTGTGGACGTCAAAGAAAGACAAAATTATTATTAACATACCCACACTAAAATTGTTATCATTTTCACGCAGAGAACACCAAGAAAGAGTGTTTGGCGCTTCTCAAGCTTGCTATGCATTATGCTGAGCGGGAAAAGGGTATATTGTGGCTCGCAGAGAAATTCTTTATGGCTTCCATTGCGGTTTCCAGCCAGTACTTGATCGACGGAGGCAGACAGAAAGCCTGCTGTAAATTTCATTATGCAAAATTTCTGTTGGACAAATGTAAGTTCGATTACTATTATACTGTCACTTACTGTCGTACCTATATTTGTTTTATGCGTTCTCGAGCGAACTAATATAATTCAAAGTTTCTTGATTCCAGACACTTTGAATTTTATTAGTTTGTGTAACTATGCGTGAATTAGTTTAATTTAAATTAAAAGAAAAATAAAATTAAAGATGTAGGTAGTATTCACATATTAGGTAGGTATAAGGTAATATTTGGAGTTGGTAACAGTTAATAAGGGGTTATAAAAAATTTAGAGTAATGGAAAATATAATAAAAGCATCAACATAATCTATATATATAAAAATGAATCTCTATTTCTTTGGTCATCGCATCACGCGTGAATGGATGGAACGATTTCGATATATTTTTTGTTGTGTTTATTATTGTCAGGAGAAGGTTGTTATGAAAAAAAAGATTAAGAAAATTGAGGGGAAGAATTCGAATTCAATATTTAAAGCTAAGGCAGGACAACGTCTGTCGGTTAAGCTAGTTACATTATAATAATGTGCCCCTTGTTTAATATTTTAATAATAAGGAATTATAAATTAATCATTAGTTCCAGGAGCGGACCCCGAAGAGGCATTTGTTATCTTGACAGAAGTCAGAGATTCCGCTATTGGGAAGGTAATAAACGATATAAGTTCACATTTTCGATTAGTTTTCCTTTCTCTGTTACAACAAGTATTTTTGTCTGATCGGAGCTAGGTATTGCCTAATTTTTATTTTTATTTCATTCCAATTATTGAAGTCGTTTTTCAGTGACATGGACTAAACACACGTCTGTTTTTACCAAATTTAGATGTGCCTTCCGTAATTTTCAAACCACGACACGTAGCTTCTAAACAAGAGTTGTTTTCGAATACGTAACTAATGATAATTTATTTTTCATTAACGTAACGATATAAATAATGCTAATGTAGGTACGATGATTTGCTGTTTATTGTATTAGGTACATGTTGCACAATGTTACAAACTACTACTTATACCGGTACTAACAAAAATATTACGACATCAACAGTTATTTGCTCGTACTTACTTATAATTTATACTAGCTGAGCCCGCGACTTCGTCCGCGTGGAATTTAACTTAAGGTGAAGGCGCCTGTCTAGCCCGCGAAGTTCAAATTTTTTGAGTTCTTTTAGAAATTTTTCAAAATCTGATAATAATAAGAGACAAATTTTGTAGTTCGCGAAAAAGACCGTTTGCAGTGCATTTATTAATACATTTATTTTACTCTAAATATTATCACGGTGGATATGATACTAGTAAATAACTAAATATACAAAAATTGCCAGATTATCTGGATAGCTGTCGTTCTTGAAATGTTTTAGAGTAAGTTGGATATATTAATAAATGCACTGCACACGGTCTTTTTCGCGAATTACAAAATTTGTCTTATATCATTGTCAGATTTTGAAAAATTTCTAAAAGAACTCAAAAAATTTGAACTTCGCGGGCTAGATGGGCGCTTTAGCCTTAACAAAAAAGCCCGCTCCCGCGTTCTGAGCCCGCGCGACAGGACCCACTTAAAAAAAAAAAAAAATGTTTTTCTAAAATAAAAGAAGCTTAAGTTACTGCTTATAACATCAGCTATCTACCATTGAAAGTCCCGTCAAAATGGGTCAGCCGTTTCAGAGATACTCTTTGATTTCATGTGTTTTTATTTTTTTACGCGGAACCCTAATTGTTTTTCTAAAATTAAAGTAGCCTAAGTTACTCCTTATAACATCAGCTATCTGTCAGTGAAAGTCCCGTCAAAATCGGTCCAGCCGTTTTGGAGATTACCCGGAACAAACACAGACAGACAGACAAAAATGTTTTAAATCGCATTTTTGTTATAGGTGTCGCATGTACTTTCATATGCATTTAGTGAAAAGGTGTTATTTTGATATTACAAACAGACACTCCAATTTTATTTATTTGTATAGATTACTTTGGTAATCAATTTTAAAGTTAATGTATTTATTTTTGCTCGAAAAATATTATTTATCATGACCCAGGATAGGTTTATTCGGCAGATAGGTAGTATAGGTACATAACCGCTGGAACTCTCTTAGCTCAATTATGCCTCAAATTAATCTATAAACAAAGCCCCGAGTATCGTCTAGTTATACCTTAATACATTTCAGCTTTCTATTCAATACTTAGCAACGGCGTCATTGCTTTTGTGATTAAAATAATTACGTACCTACATGATACGCAATTATTATTGAAATTTTTCCATTGCTACTTGTTTATCATATGCTTACAGAGCGAAAGGAAACATCCAAGATCTATCTGTATACCTATATTTCAGAGAACTAGGTAGTCAATTACCAAAGACGTGGTTCCCCAATCAATGGCGTATAAGAGGCGGCTTGATTGATAATGGCTTGAACGCCTGCTATGTGATTAAATAAGTATTTCGTACGCCTTTGCACTCGATAGTGGAAAATTACAATGGTCGATATACGAGCACGCGCGAATTATTGCAAATTAACCCATATGTCAGGGACATAAGGGTCACAGCACGCGTCTTCGTAAGAACGAACTGATACTGTGACTTATTACGTACGTTCACAGCGTTCGTATTACGAGAAATTATGTTTTTCTTTCACTGTTATTTCAGAATGTGATTTTTCACAGTGGATGATTTTATTCGACTAAACTTTCACTATAACACTTAGGTAGGAAATCATTAAAGTCACTGATCGATGATTTATCATGAAAAGCGGGACAGTACCGAATGTTTCGCGATTTAATTGCAATGATTTTTAACCTGTCTCTACCTATGTCAGTAGCAGGTGCTACGTATGAAAACTAATATAATAATGATTTTTTACACGCTACCTGTAAATGTTCCATCAGTAGTTCGTTGTATTCCTTTAGGACTGGCGTCTATACGAAGCCGAGGAGGAGGGTGACGTGGTACCTCCGGACACGGTGTTCTGTGCCACTGCTTTACAACTCCATAAGGTACTGCTGAGCAAAGCGCGAGCGGTGCGCAAACAGGATCCTAGTAAGGCGGAGAGGCTCTCGCGCTTGGCAGAGCGGAGAGCGAACGATGGTTGGTCTTGTTGTGCATGTATATGTATACAAAATATGGTAACAGAATAATAATTCAATTTATTTGCCTCGGTCACAAATTAAAACAGCTTTTTAATGATAAAAAGTCATGGCACTGCGACAGATTAGGACGGACAGACGGACGGACGGACGGAGTGGATGATCAAAGTCAAAGTCCATGTCAAATTATTTATATTCTTTAGGCCTACGGGGCACTTAAAAATTGTAATTTTAACATATTTTTCTGAAGTCTACCACCGGATCTGAACGCGACCTCGATTGAAAAGATCCGACAATGAACTCAGATCTTATAAGAGTTCTTCGTAGAGCCCTAAAACATTATTGAAATTGCTTTATTAATATTATTATAGGCATGTAAAATTAAACGAGCTGCTAACTATGCATATGCATCTGTACCCTTATACTACTACTTATAGCTAATATATGACTTCTGAAACGTTTATTGTCATTCGTGGTAATTAAAATTGTTAATGACCGTCCACTAACAGTCACATTAGATTTTTAAATGGATGATTATTATTCTTTTATTCAAACGCGAACTAAATATTTCAATTGTATGTCGTAAGTCGTAAGTAGCTATCAAATACCTAAGTACTCTCCCTACTTAAAAATCATGCATATTGAACTTAAGAAATATTTTTGTTCAGTTACCTATTCAAATTCAATTCAATTCAAAATTGTTTTTATTCACTTAAGCCAACAAAGCATTTATGAATAGTCAGAATCTACCACCGGTTCGGAATGCTGCTTCCTCTGAGAAGATCCGGCAAGAAACTCAATGGTTACTCAATGGTTACTCTCTCAATGGTTACTGAAGTTTGAAACCCAACATGTAATATTGATGTAAAATTGAAATATTATACGGGAATGACATTAAAATAATTTAAAATTTAGTCTCCGACTTGAAATCACCCTTTTTAACCGACATTTATCATTAAATATTATATAGTTACTTCTGTCCTAAAATATTTCCAAATACAAAATTGTTTTCAGCCGGTGAAACGGCGAAAACGGCTGAAGCCATTATCGAGATCGGAATCTGCCAGCTGATGATGAACAACTTGAACAACGCACAGAAAACCTTCGAGAGAGCCTTCAAGATACACGAGGATAGCAAAAACACTGTGGGTCTATGCGAGACCAGGATGCACCTTGCCGCAGTCATGCAGCGGTAAGGTTTCTATTCCTACGGCAAGCGTAATAAAGACTTCAACAAACCCTTGAGCGTACCGAAGGAAAACCAACCTTATTGCCATGTGTGAAGCTTCGCAGCCATGCCGATCAGCCCCGGCTTTGTCGCTTACACTATACCCCATGTATCTTATCTTCCGTTTGCCGTAGGAACGAAGTTTACCAATATCTAGGTAGTAAAGTCCCATACATAAGTAAATATTAAACAGACGTGAATCAGACATTTCATATTGGTCAAAGGATGAGTCCGTAGAGAGGTCCGAGGTGTCATTTTAGACGCAGAGACATATTGATATGGGCTTACTAATTTACTAACAGATACCAATTTGGACTGGACTGACCATAGATTTAAAACTAACAGAACGAATACCACCTAGAAAGGACAAAAAAACTATTTCGTACTCACTTCAGACACAAACTATAAAATTCGCGTTCAGTTATAAAACGAGTTCAGTAGCTACATAATATAAGGCAATTTATGAATCGATTTTAAATTATCTACCTATCTAGTCTTATCCTTATTCATCTAGGTACGTCATGAATGTTAAAATTGGCCTCGAATTTCCATAAAAGAAACATAGGTACTGCTGTATATTTACATACTGGTTGTATCGGTCTGTAGAGCGACTCTTGAGCACTTTGGATCAAATATAATTATTAATGAATCTAGGCAATGACATAACGTTTTGGTTTTCAAGGTACCAAAATATAATGAATCAAGGTCATATAAAATGTTAATCAATGTGTCAAGTGTAAACTTTATACTTGTGTTATATAATTTTTCGGTACGCGTGTTTGTCACTGAACTCCTCGTGAACGGCAGGACCGATTTTGATGATTTTTTTTGTGTGTGTTTATGTGGTTCCCTTGATGGTTCAGATTCACATTTGGATTTGGGGGGTGGTTCTGCATCCGGGTTCTGGGTAGGGTGGGACGACGTTTGCCGGGCTCGCTAGTGGTATAATATAATACGGAATCGTATCGATTTTATTAGATAGACAGTACAAACGCATACCTACCTTTTTTTGGGCCTATTGTCTGGTCTGTAAGGGTTATTTTATCAGTGTTTAGATGGCGATCATAATGCATTATTATCTACCAATTATGTTACTGGTATGATACGGTGTCTAACGTGTTTGGTGACGTAGCGTTACTGGTTTGATGTCACAGCATTACCATTTGCTTAGTATAAGGCAGAGGCATTCATTATTCATATGGCATTAAATACACACACCATATTTGCCTATATTCCCCGAAGGGAGAGGCAGAGGTGCACTGCAGTTCACCCACATGCGGCTAATGGTATTCTCATCCCAATATTCCTAATTGGACGTGAGCCTATTACCGCTAAACCAGACACATTCCCCCGCAATGGGAGCGGGATTTGGACCAGAACCAACCACGCTATCCCAGTGCGAGTTGGTGTATATATATCACACGTTTTTTTAACCTCCAACGAAAAAAGAGGTGTTTTATAAGTTTAACATGTGTATCTGCGTGTCTGTCTGTGGCATGCGCCCAAATGGATGAACCGATTTAAATTTTGTTTCTTTTGTTAGAAAGGTATTCTGATCGAGGGTGTTATTAGCTATGTTTCATGAAAATCAGTTCAGCAGTTGGAGAATTTTCAGCTCTTTTGTAGTTTACAACGACGTCGCATCGGGGCATTAAAAAAAACAATTTTGAGTTATGAAAGACGTAAGACAGGGTTTCTTAGTAATATATTCCATAACATTTCAGCAAGGGACAATCTCAGTTAGAAACACTGGAAATGAGGTTTCATACTTACACAAATAATTATGAGAATCCTGCACTCTGCTCGCTTATTATTTTTGGTCGTTTACTTGGTTTTCAAGAGGGCAAACGTTAGTAACATTTAGATCGAAGCTATCTATCCGGGGTTAAATAAATACATCAGATTTGACAGTTTTCCCATAGAAACACTCAAAAGTGACGTATTCAGATACTTGATACGTCCGTTTTGACATATTGCGGGTCGAGTGTGAGTCGAGTCGTGCGACAGTGGTTAACAGAGTTGGGTCCCAGGAGGCTGTGGGATGTTATAACCACAAACATATTACCTACAGCTTCATTTTATTCCCAGCGCAGTGTCTGCGGTTGAATAAATACATAAATAAATGTTGTATGTAATCGGATGTTTTCATGCTGACTGACATTCTATTCCTGCCTTCACTTGTAAGGTCATTCGATCGTACTATTTACCCAGGAATGGCAAACCGCTGCTATTTATTTCCTCGTGTCTACAAAAGATGGCCGTAACTATTTTATTTTTCGCATTATCTGCAATATAACCCTGCATTTTATTTTGTTGTTTGCATTGTGATATAAGGCTTACGATTCCATTGTTTTTACAATAGAGAAAGTAAAGTGAGGATATATAAATTAGAAAAATTTACCTCCCATATTACATACGTAGGTACCTACATCATAAAGTATACCTAGCCACTGTTCAAGTTTCAGACAGGAAATCAGGAGCTCGTTCAATATTAGAATAGATATAGACAAGACCCTAAAATCCTACTAATATTATAAATGCGAAAGTTTGTGAGTGTGGATGTATGTATGTATGAATGTATGTATGTATGTATGTATGTTTGTTACTCCTTCACGCAAAAACTACTGAACGGATTTAGATGAAATTTGGAACACAGATAGATTATAACCGGGATTAACATATAGGATACTTTTTAACCCAATAATCCAATACTACGCGGATGAAGTCGCGGGGCACAGCTAGTATTAACAATAATTTCAAATAGCCTCGGAGAGCACGAGACTGCCGCTCGACTCTTGACCGAAATGGGAGCGATGGCTATGGATAATAACCTGCGGTGGCTGCTTGGCCGGGCGCTGCACCTCCTCGGCGAGCTTCACCTGAGGAGGGAGCGCCCAGACCTGGGCACTCCGCACCTCGCCGAAGCTTTCGCATGCTTCATTGGACATAAATTTCAAGGAGTATGAATTCCATTCCGCTTCATAAGTATTTTGGTATTTATATTTATTATTTGCATAACATTTTGGCATAATATGTATGTTATTAATTTTGTTGTATGTAAACTTTCATCCCCTGTTTAACCCCCTTATGGGATTCAATTAAAAAAACATTTTAGTGGTCACCTACGTGAGGAACTCTTGTTCAACATTTCATGCTTCTAGATCCATCGGTTTAAGTTGCGTCATCGATGTAGTCTGCCAGTGAGTCAGTCAGTATCAGAATTTTATTGGTATGCAATAAAAGCAAATAATTATAAATACGTATATGTACGTATAAGGCTAGACATATAACTGCTTGGTTAGTGTTTTAAGGTAGCTTTATTAGACGGATCATGAATCAGTCAGTAGTAATTTAGATACTAGGACCTATATCAGTGGTTCCGCCTTGGTGGGCCCAATCGATATGTTGCCACGTGCCGGAAAAGATGAGAGTTACGTGATAGAAAATGAGTCCCTTCTAGGTACATTATAATTCGATGCATGCAGTGCTAAGCGAGCTGAATTGCACTTTATTTGGTGGTAGCAAGAGTCGTTATTTGCATTCAATTATATTTTCTGAGAGCTTCATCTGTTCGTTGATCTATTATTATAAATTTTGGTATTGTATTGTTATGATGTGAAGCTAATTCCTAATGATTTCATTTGTTTTTCCACAAAGTTCCTGCAATCTGACCCCATGCTTCAGAAAGGTGAAGATATCAACGAAATATATATAAGTCGGCAGCAGGAAACGTACATAGAGGAGGCTGAGCAGTCCCGATTTATGACCTCGATATCCGCTGGTTAGAAAATACTTTCAACCTTTTTACATATTCGCTATTCTTGATTTGCGTAAGGTAGAAAGCCACAATGATTAAATATAGCGCACACAGCAGCCCCTGGGACACAGAATAATAAATTGCAGGATGTTAGGTTCCTGAGAGTAAAAAATAATCTGCAAAAATAAAAGAACAGTAGGATTTTTTTTTCTTTTAATCAATATAATTCATTAAAAATCGAACAAGTTTCATATTCATCCTGCAGCTGAAGACACGTTGCAACTTGGTTTCTAAAAAACTATGGCGCGGTGTCGGATTAGGACAGACAGACGGACTAGATGATATTATAAGGGTTCCTCGTAGGGTCTACGGAACCCTAAAACCCGGCTCATAACTAGTCATACATATCTTTCAAGACTTATTAAACACATTGACTTATACTAAAGAACAAAGACACTCATTCAAACATGTAAGTCTAGACTTGTATCTCCTTAAGCACACAGGACATTTCCAAATCCCAATTAAGGGCCCTAAAAGGCCTATTAATATCTAAGTTTGAAGCTTTATTTCAGAAAGTTATAATCTAAGTACCTACTTAGAATATAAATTTCTGAAATAAAGTTTGTAGGTACCTACCTACCAACCCCTAAAAATGTATAAATAATAAAATGTGAAAAAAGCGTATTGAGTACATACCTACCTATATTGAATTCGCATTTTTAACCGACGTCAAAAAGGAGGAGGCTCTCAATTCGTGTGTATTTTTTTAGCCTGTCTGCTCTACATAGTCCCGTAAGCTTTACAAAAGATTTCGTTCAGGCCAAGAACTGATGGCGGCTTACTTCAACCTAATACGAGAAGCTGGCATATGCTCTGTGGCTCAGATGAAGATTATTGAATGGAAGCTTTCGCGCGCGGGTTGGTGGGTCAAGATGCGCCACCACGATCTGCTGCCCTGCCTCTGTCCAGTCCATCACCGAACACCTTTAGACGTGTTACGGTATAAATAATAAATAAATTAATATCGCCAGACTGACACACCAACTGTATGGTCCCAAAATAAACAACGCTTGTACTATGGGTACCATAAAATGGACTGAGGGCGATCCCAGTGATATCCAGACAAGGGAAAATTACGAAAAAGCCATTTCCGATGTTTGCCCCAGCGGGAATCGGACCCGCAACCACCATATGCAGTGACCCGAGCGGCCTTCGCTCGAAACACTGTGCCAAGCGGGCGTCAGTATGTGAGTTCAGAACTTGCGAGAAGAGTTGCATTGACCGATTATGAGACGAGAGTGAATGGTAGTGTGGCCTTTGCATTGCAGTGGAATAAAATGTTCAATTGAAAAGTTAATATCCCCTTATACAAATACCCGCTGGGTATTTTAATAATAATTATACTACTTTAATAAAACCGGTCTATTTTAACAGGTTTGTCGAAAAAAAAACAGTTCTCTTTATTCAATTGCAGTGTCAAAAAAAAGAAGGTTCTTAATACAACAACATGCATTATTTTGTGTTATTTAGTAACCTTCAAAAAGTTTCGAGGAAGCTTTGAGTGAATCTTAAATTTTTTAAACTTTTCATTTACATATTTCAGAATCCAAATGGAGTCGAAGTCATCAAAAATGTTTACCGAATCGACCGTTCTCGGTGGTCGGACCGACACTGTTGAAGATATTAGGCGATTGAGAAGTAGCTACCAGAGTAACATTTAATATTATCTGCTGCTAATCCTGTTAATACGCAAACTAAATCTGACTAAACTAAACGTGTTCATGGTCGTAATGCGAGGGTAAAAGAGTAAAAATTTGAGATGTCTAGTTTAATTTAGTTCTGATTTGATGACAACAGGTTTGGCATCATTATTTATCTATTTTAATACCTATTTATCTTTGAACAGGATTCATATTGCTTTTGGGATTATGAATTATAAATAAAATATTGATAATGTATGTAGAATTTATTAGTTTCGTTGTACCACGTACGACGTAGAAATGACATAAATTAAATACCTATTTACAAAAAAACTTAACCATATATTTTCAATGTGATTGAGCAAAAATATGCACACTCTTCATTACCTACCCGTGTACGAAATGGTCTGCCACCGTTAACAACATTCTTGATTGTTTAATTAAAGTTACAGAATTATTTAATTCAGTGCTGATCGCATGACGACTGCGATTATGTCTATGTATTTACATGGCCGTTCCCAGTAGTTTTACTTGTCCGAATTCTGGGAATTTCCTTCGCTTACTAGTTAGACTATTGGGATTTTTGTTCCCAATAGTCGTGTTATCCCAGTAGACACATAGACATTATGAATAATTTAAGTAAAGAGTGCGTTTAGCATGCTTTGGCTGTTTGCTTGCGGGGTTGTAGGCGGACCTTGAATCCCTCTGCGCGCTTCAAAATGATGTCAGCTTGCAATTGGAAGTCTGACTCCTTGAGGTCCGACTGGACGCGGAAACTCCTGAGTATTGTTGACAGGATGATCTTTAGCTTCAACATGGCGTATTTGCGACCTGAGGAAGTAAATAAAGATAATTTTCAAAAACCGGCCAAATGCGTTTCTCATATCGCATAGGTACCTACTATAGGGTTCCGTAGACATCACATAAAAAACCGTCAAAGTAACATCAAAATGATATTTAAATAAGTACCTACCTATTCGAGCGGGTGAGTAAACATTTTTTTTCTACACTGGGGGTGTGAGACGGTTTTGCTTTCAATATTACACATAAATACACAGATTTATAGTGGTACCAAAAATCTGTTGTGCCTATTGGCAGCCTTCTAGACGTGCAGGTTTCCTCACGATATTTTCCTTCACCGTTCAGCAATTGATGATCATTGTTGGAAATGAGATTCATACATCAAAAACATAAATCCTGGAGGTGGGAGACATAGTTTGTACTTGCACGCCTTGTTCTAAAGCTTGCGTTTAAGGCTAAAGCGCCCATCTAGCCCGCGAAGTTTAAATTTTTTGAGTTTTAGAATTTTTTCAAAATCTGACAATAATAAAAGACAAATTTTGTAATTCGCGAAAAAGACCGTGTGCAGTGCATTTATTAATATATCCAACTTACTCTAAAACATTTCAAGAACGACAGCTATCCAGATAATCCGGCAATTTTTGTATATTTAGTGATTTACTAGTATCATATCCTCCGTGATAATATTTAGAGTAAAATAAATGTATTAATAAATGCACTGCACACGGTCTTTTTCGCGAATTACAAAATTTGTCTTTTATTATTGTCAGATTTTGAAAAATTTCTAACACTCAAAAAATTTAAACTTCGCGGGCTAGACAGGCGCCTTCACCTTAACTACTTAGCTATCAATGGTTGGCTTGGTATAATTTCAGTGTTATAATGTCGCGTTGGTTGTCATCGTACTCACCGACGCAACTCCTAGGTCCAGCTGAGAACGGCACAAAAGCGTAGTAGTGACGATTGGCTGAGCGATCAGGCAGGAAGTTGTCTGGGTTGAATTTATCAGGGTTGGGGTACACGTCGGGGCGGCGATGTAGCTTGAACGTGGCTACGACCACAGTTGTACCGGCCGGCACCTTCTTGCCGTTAGATGCTATGGAAAAACAACCCTTATTTTCAATCTGTTAGAGGCTATCGGAGATTTAAGTGTATTCGAAAATATGCAAATACTCACGGAGTGTAACGTCCTGTGTAAGGTGACGAGCAATAATCGGCACTGGTGGGTACATCCTGAGGGTCTCCATGAGGCACCTCTCGAGGTATTTCATTTCTAGAGTATCTTGGAAGGTAGCAGGGCGGTCGGAGTCACCGAAGATTCTGTCGAGTTCCTCGATAACCTTGTCTTGAATGTCTTGATGGATACCCATCATGGACAGGAAGAAGCTGCTTCCAGCGGCGGTGGTGTCGTGACCCTGAATAGAACATTATATTTAATCAGTAATTAAGTATTCCAAAATCTAATTTAACTGCTTTGATATATAAAATATATATTATTTACCTCAAACATAATAGTGTCGACTTGTTCCTTGATTTCCTCGTCAGAAATGTTGACGCCGCTCTGTGAGCTTTCTAAAAGCAGGTCAAGGAAAGCCAGACGCTTCTTCTGTCCGACGTCAGCATCATCGACGTCCAAGTCGTCTTTAAGTCCAGCAGACTGACCGAAAGAGAGGCCCTCAACAGAAGTGGTCTTGCTGGGGATAGCCTCCTCAGCAACATTGTTTTCATTCAAGATAGATGCTCTCTTTCCGGAGGTGAATTCTTCCTTCTTCCTCCTGATAACCTTAAATAAATAGATGCAAATTGAATCAGATGATGCTACTGGATTAGTATTTGTATTTATACTAGGCAATGAATTATAATGCTAGTTTATTCCGTAACCTTTGAGGGTCGAATCCATTAAATTATTGATTCATAATGGCGCGCCATAGGTCACGTAATCTAGGATAACAACTTATTTTTATGATATTTGCGAAGGCCAGATGGTGCGACGATTTGAAACGTGGCCACAACAAAGACGGAAAGTGGAGGCCCTAGCCCAGCAGTGGGACACTACACTAGAACCCGCCAGTTGTTGAGAAATTACCGTAATCTATAGGCGCTTGTCATACCAATGGTCGAGCCCGCCTGTAGGTATATGAGCTGTATTCAATTGACTAGAGCTTCGCTGAGCAGTGGTAGAGCGAAGTCTTCGCTCTAACACCGTTTGTCACCGTCATCTAATAGGCAATAAAAAAAAAAATGTGTATGTGTGATTCTACCTTCTTGGTCAATCCGTGGATGACGTCGAGAAGCTTAGTCTGTTTCTTGGCGTAATCGGTGAGCTTGAAGATCATTTCGGGCCTGAGCCAGATCTTGGTGTGTCTGAGATGGAGAATATCGCACATCTTCATCACGGCCATGGCGTATTCAAATCCGCTCTGGTCCTGAGTAGTCTTGCTGACACCCATAGCAGTTTCTATAAAGAAGAAGACCTTTCGTAATAAGCCGACAACAGCTAACATTTTCCACTATGAGATCACTGTGGAATTGCATAGAAAAGAATTCAAAGCAAGATAACAAGACGCGTGCAAATTATACCTTACTTGTACAAAATATAAAACAATTCATTCGGTATTTCAATTATATGAGTTAAGTAATCGGAAAAAACCATCGTGTCGCTGACGTGTCGCCACCGGAGCAGTGCCGGGAGGATCTCGCCCTCACTATGATACCCTAGTGAATCTGTTTTAAGTAGGTACAATGCAGATATTTTGGTTAGAAGCAAATTTGAAGGGGGTTAGGTTTCAATTATTTTGTAGCAAGAAAATATTTTTCAAACATGTGTTGGATACCATTCTCAGAATTATGTGTCATTATTTGGTTTTACAAACAAAGAAATATCTTAATTAATTAATCTATATCTATTTAAAGAACTTGTTCGAGATAAGCGTATTTGGCTCTTGGCAGCGCCTTCACCTTGACACTATACTCGTATTGTACAGTGCATTAATTTAAATTGCTTAATGTTTGTTTTACTTTACTTATGTTTTATGCTAAGAATGAATTTCTTGACCTCCATCGAGCTTAAGACAGTTGCGCAACAAGGATAGCAATGGAGACGCCGATACGATTGTGCCAGTTAATGGTGAATATTGGCTATTAGGTAGCACGTGAGCGCGCGGGGGGTCGCCAAATTAAGCGCGACTAGTAATACGTGTCAATGTATGAATTAATATCGAGCATGTACCAAGGGCCTATCAACGAAGCAATCACACATTCACCTCTATGTAGAGAAAGGGTTGCCTCTCGACTATAAATTATTATTGTTTGCATAATTTTCTATTTGGTGACAGTCAATATTCTAGGAAGTAATTTCAAGGTGCTAAAAACCTAAATTTATTTAGGCGACACATTAATTATTTGTATAACCCTTGAACATACGGAAGAGATTTTATATCACTATACATTGATAATTCAACACCGGCACGACGCCGATAAATTTAGGGATACACCCGCTTTGTAGGGGAAAACAAAGCGTTGAATATTAATACATAGTATGTCTGCCACGTTTAGACGGCCCAAAGACACGGAAAACTGTATAAAGTAAACGACATAATTGCCTACCATAAACATCGCGGATGCAGTCCATAGTGTTCTATTTGCTGCGACTTCCTTGAATGTATGTTATTATAACACGTAATAAGACGATTAAGTTCGCTCGGTTAGTATAGATTTTGCGTAATTTGAAACCTTGAGAGTAGCAATTGCTCGGAATTATGTACACCGCGTGATTGGCTGGCGGACTATGCAATATCGCTGCCATTGCATTAACAACATTCGTCTACATAATATTTTAAGTACTTATGTCCTATAATGATATCCGTATGAATCAACACGTAAGCCGTCTTCGCTGTTGCGGATTTCGCAAACGGTTTAATAGGTTCTCGGGGTATTTGCTCAAGAACATCGTCTATCGTCCATGTGAGGGCCGACGTGTTGTCACAAACGTGGCTAGCTACGTGACAACGCATACAAATTGCACTTTATCCTGCATTATTTTTGTGCACCGCCTTGAAATTTGAGATAATTTCTACTTTTAATATTATACTTAACATATTTAAGCGTACCTAATGATGTAATATTTTATGTAGCAATAGAATATTTGTCATTTTAGTTATTTAAATGCTATAGGGAGATTTGGTTCGACAATGGAAACTTTTTAAAGTACTTGTTCTAATTTTAGATAAGTACTTTTTTACTGTATTAGTTATGAACTGCTAAGATTATAGCTACCTAAATAAATACTATCTAAAGCCTTAAAGCACGTGATTGCCTAGTTTTAATTCTCCATTAAAATGGTTTCTACAATCTAAGTAGCAATCGGTAACGATATATTCACATATTTACTATTCAAATCACAAACGTAGAGACATTGAAAATAAAGTCAATTCGTATAACTCTCGTTTGGAAGCGCAAAATAGGCAGATTGAATCAATAAACTTTGGGCTCCTCAGATTTTCTGACTTGTTAGGATCACTAGTTTTAAAAAAAAGGTTCATTAAGCGGTCCAGACTCTATCTAGTAGTCAATATTACTATTAAGATAGAGGCCGAAACTTCATCTCACGTCCTTTTGTTCACTAAACAAGAGTGCATGCAAATTTTGTAACTATATGGTAGATCACCGTTGCACCGATTAAATAATCTTGACCTTGAATTATATTTAATTACATTTGGATTTCATGAATTAACATGTTCCCCAGTTAATACGATTAGTTAACACCTCTGAGCAATGCGCCGTTGAAATAACTACCTACTAGTAACTCTCATAGAGTACTTATCCCTTAATATTTTTTTTAGTATTAAAAGAGTTTATTGTTCAATAATTTTGAGAAAACTGCGGCCAACGAGGAGCGATACGAAAATAAATAAATTATTTTATTAAATTGCACTTGCACTATGTACTATGCTGATAATCTTAACTATTAAGGTTCAACTTACCAAGCAAGATTTCCACAGTGCATTCGCTCATGTAGTCGTGGCAGTCGAACTCTCCGCTCTCCTTCTTCAGCTTTTGGACCACAGACCTCGAGTTAGCGTTGAAGAGATCGATGAAACTCTTCAGGACGTTCAAGTGGAATGTGGGAGCAATCAGTTTGCGGTGGGAGCGCCATTTTTGACCTAGAAGCAAGATAATAAGTTATAGAATTGGATGACGAGTGGAATTTAAAATTTAATTAAAGATAAAGTGAATTAAATGAACGTGGAATTCCAGTTCCAATGAATGAAGCGATGGATCGATGTTCCGCGTAAGCGAATTCGTTTCCTCGTGCGTAGCGCAGGATTATATTATATAGGTATACAAGGTAGTTCAAGGGTAACGTCAAATCAATTGTGTTTATAAAGGTAAATATATATGTTTATTATGTAAATAGCTATTTAAATATCCCAGTCCTGGGCACAGGCCTCCCCTCGATGCGAGAGGATTAATCTACCACGATGGCCTCTGCGGGTTGATATAAATTCCACAAGTCTTTCGAAAAAAAAATTGTAGAGTTTCTAATATATGCAATATAATTATAGAATAGTTACATAATTCTATTAAAAGCGGTAGGCTAATCAAGAATTTAGCGTCATATAGCTTGTTTATACGAGTTTGAACGCGTCATTTAATTAAATAAGTATTGTTACTTATGGGTAGGTCCTGGTTTGGTAGGTTCTGATCTGAAATTTTCCTCAATAAAAACTTGAGTGGGCTTATTTATCATTATTTAATCTCGTACGCATATATGGCGTTTTATTACTTACGCTTTGACGTCAGAAAGCTAGTAGTGATTATCTTATAAAAGAAACATTGCAAGTCTAGAACACCTACTTAATTATTCAACTTCTGTTTCCAATTATTCATGTTTTTTTCCGCAGTTGTTTTCCATAGAATGTTAATTGCTAAGCATTTACAAGGAATTATTTAAATACTTACACACATTTTGTTAACTTACCGGTTATTTTATTGAGTTTGAGTTTATTTCTATAAAATCTCATGTTTATCGCAAAGTTTATTACTAAATGCAAAATGGGAATAGGTGCAATTACGAAATAATCACAACAAATTCTGGATATACTATGAATATTAATCTCCAATGCTTACTTTGTCACTTTTTTGTGCGTCATTCAATATTCTATCTACTGCTACTTATAATAAGAATGTACGTAATTACTTACCGGTACTGATGAGGAGACCATCTCCGAGCCAGGGTTTGAAGTATCTGTATTCATCAGCCTTGTCGATGTGGACGTGGCTGCTGAGGATCAGCTCCACGTCCCGAGGGTCGTACAGGAACACCAGGAGACGAGGCCCGATCCATATTTTGACGACAGACTCTTTGTCATAAGCAACACTCTTCTGCATTATGTTTCTGAAGATGTCTGTTTGAAAAAAATACGAATTTTAAATATTATATTTGCCAACAAGTTCTGTAAGTATTACCTATATAAGAGAGGTCTTTAAGCATTTTATATTTTTTAGAAAAGCCGATTTGTCGCACATTTTTTAGAATTAATTGATCTTAAACTTAAAAGTACTTCGCAATCTCTGTGTGTAAGCATGAATAAGCTCTTTTTCACAATAATTTTATAGGTAGTCAATGTATTGTCTTTACGATCACAAATAGGCTTCTTCCAAACGAACAAGTATGTACCGCTATTGTCAATCATGCCACAGCTATTGAAAACCTTTTTATAGTTGAAACTATATTGATCGTTGTCTTTTACGAAATAAAGACTTACGAAAAACTTAAAATTATTTTTATACATAGGCACCAAGGTGGAAATTTGCTTGTTACTCACCAGGTGAGCCTCCAGTGAAATCCAAAGCGTTGCCCAGCAGTGGCAGGCCAGGTGGTCCCTCGAGCTTCTCCGCCAGTTCGTAGAGGTGTCTGCGAGACATCCGCCAGTAGGCGTACCAGAGGATCATGGCTGGTACCAGGAGGACATAGAACAGGTTGGTGGCAGCCCAGGTGCCCGCCGGCACCACACTCTCTGCCGCCGTGTAACTCATTATGGCGTGATTTTACACCTGTTGAAATATTGCTATTATGTATTACCGAGTATTTTGCAGTTGCTTGGTACCTCACATCCTAACCGCGTTCAAGCCCCTGGGTTTCTCCTGAAGATTTTATCAGAATGTCTGAAGGTATAGCGATGCTTCTATATGGACGTTCAGGACGTTCGCCGCGCGGCCACTCTATCGTAAGCATATCTAAGCGTCAGTAGCGTTACACGATGACGTCAGTAGAGTTACACGATATAATATACTTATAGGGATACAGAGTGGCAGCTGCGGCGCTTTACGCTTTATACTATAAAGCTTCGCTTATTTCGAGCGTCTCTAGACGGCACTGTTTTTGAGAAAGACGGATATATAAATACGGACCTTCTATTTATTATTATTTACCCTGATTATGTACTGACATCCTTCTTATACCTAGTTATAGTGTATGATCAAGACTATATTTTAAACATTATTTGATCCAGTTGAATTAGCACCATTTACCAACAACGACAACAAAAAATATAAAATTAGGTAAGATTTATTTAATAAAAAAAATTAAGTTATGTTTTAAATCTCTGAAATTATGTTGTGTTGTTGAAGAGTTAAGTGAAGATTTCTTATCATCAATATTACGAAAGTACCTACATCAAATAATTATCTCGGTAGCAGACGTGATTATATCCAATAATGATAGCAAGTACTTATTTTTGATCTGTTGCAATATCGTAAGAATATCGTTACGATATTTGGGTTTCTTACTTAATACATCAATACAATATATTTCAGGTTGTTAAAGCAATTTTTTATTTTTATCGACAATTTTTCCGTCGTTGCTCCCCTTATTATACCTTTGAACATAGCTGGCAATAATTACCGAAATATCTACTCAAGCAGCTTTCATTAATTACGACCATTCCAAATTAAATTCAGACATGTAGTTGTTGCGGAATAAAGTAAAAAGACCTTCCGATTGTCTGCATAAGATGTTGTTCCCTTGAACTTTTAAGTTATTTTTAAACTGATCAGGTTCCTATAAATTGGTAAAAACACGGAAGTAATTCATTTTAACACATTAAAGGTTGGCAAATATTACCAACATTTATAGTTAATGTATTAAATACAAAATACTGAGTAACTTTAGTTATAATACATTTTTTTTTAATAATAAGTAGTAAGCTTGATCTGTGTTCCAACTGATGTTGATATGGGATTGTTGGATGGTTCCTTATAAAAAACATTAATTCTGGTGTTAATTTAATTTAATTAGTAGCTTATTAATAATATATACTAAGTACCTAAATACCTAACTAAGTAGGTACTTTACAAGTTGTTTTGTTTCACATGTGGGTAGGTATCTAAGTCAGTACCAAGTACAGGAACTATAAAAATCGTATGTAATTTGAATTTGAATTCGTCTATAATACGTAGGTATGTGCTATTGTTATAAAATTAGAATTTCCAATTAGTAAGTCTGCTTATTGCATTAATTAATTAAGTATTTAGTACCTATTTCAATAAGTGCTTTTCGATTACAATAATGTACTTAGGACTTTATACCAGCATCTTAATTAAACTAAAACTGACAGACTGAAAGAGAACGTACAGCCTAACCGGTGGGTCAAGTGGCATTAAATTTTCCACAGCACTTTATTATAGGTACTAGCTGAGCCCGCGACTTCGTCCACGTGGAATTTAACTTAACAAAAAAGCCCGCTCGCGCGTTCTGAGCCGGCTCGACAGGACCCATTTTTTTAATTTTGTTTTTCTAAAATAACAGTAGCCTAAGTTACTCCTTATAACATCAGCTATCTGCCAGTGAAAGTCCCGTCAAAATCGGTTCAGCCGTTTCGGATATTACCCGGAACAAACACACAGACAGACAGACAGACATACAATTTTTTTTAAATCGCGTTTTTGTTATAGTTGTCGTATGTACTTTCATATGCATTTAGTGAAAAGGTGTTATTTTGATATTACAAACAGACACTCCAATTTTATTTATTTGTATAGATGTATAGATGTATATCAAAGCACTAAGTACCTATCGTAGCTGCAATAGAAGTAACTTCAACCATTCCTGCATGTCTGAGCGTCAGGTAAGTGCCCAATGATTTGATCGGCTCGAGCCGAATTTTACGACAGTTTTATGTGTTTATGGAAAACGAAAACTACCTATTCATGCAAAATGTTAAAGCTCTTGGTATGTTGAAACTTTAAAGTTTGAGTCACTCGTAAGCATATCTACTTATCAGATGGTTGCACCTGTTTGTACTGAGTAGGTACCTATCGAGACGGGGAAAAAGATAATTGAATTATGTAGGTAAGTATAACATCTGTAGACAATAAGCATTGCTTTACCTAAAGTTTGTTAAGCTATGGGAGTGATAAGGCAGCTATAGGTAAATGTTTTAGTGTTATTTCTAGATATCTACACATATTTTTACCAAATTTATGTTCCTTCAGCGTTGACCCTATCGCCGATCCCAAATACCTACATATATACTTTTTACCATACATAAGTAGGTATCCTTATAAAAACAAAATAGTGCTAGACCAAAACTGTTCGAGTTTTTTGCTAAGAAATAACCAGAAGCCATTATTTTATTGATTAACTTTATTTAATAAAAACATCGATTTTGAAGTGGTTTAGATATAAAAACACGCATCGATCTTGAAATGAAAAAACTGCTTATCATTAATATGATCACCTAAGAAAACAGCTTTTAATACGAGTATGCCTACCAAGGAATTATTATTTAGCGCTTCTAAATGGGTGTACCTATGTGGGTATCAGCTTTTTATTTATAGATAACAAGAAAAATAAAACCATATATGGTACCTACCTACCGTCACAATGCGAAATAATATTATTCGCTGTGGATCGAACAAAGAACCTACCTAAGTAAGTACATTAAAATAATTTAACCATAATTCGCACGTTTTGTCCGCATTAAATATTATGAAATCAATTTTTCTTAGGGGTCATTTACACGGTCAACTAACGATCATTTCCATACATTGTCAAATCAGCATCGTCAAATACGGCCATTATCTATCAAAAATATATCGAAAAGGTGGTGACACGACGGCTTCACAATAATAATAATATGAATGATCGCTAAACAAGTGTATTTCTATGCATAGAATCATTTGAATGTGTTCTAAGAGCACAACACAAACACTTCGATTCCAAATCTTGTTACACAGGAATGAAGAATGAAGTATATTTTCTCTGGACATTGACAAATCAATTATTTTATGCGTATACTAGGTGATACAAAATGGGTATACTATTATTTTTGCAACTTATCTTTGTAAATCTCAAACTATCGGCTTTGTGGGACAGTTGAAGTACTAAAGGTTTTGTATACTTGTGAAATCGGTCAACAGCTGTATTCCTATAAAACCTTTTGTTTTTCAAGTTCCCTCCAAAGCTGATGGTTTTAGAAATACAAAGTTAAGTTTTGAAAAAAAAAGTATACCCATTATGTGTCACCTTGTATAGGTTATGCGTTTTTTATTGATTTCTAAGTTGAAATTGTTCAGGTCATCATTGAAGGTTATAATTATTGAATTGTTTCGATACTTACAAAATTAATATTTAAATATTTAGTAATTATTTCTTAAATAGGTACAAAGTAAGTATATATTCTTAGTCACAAAATATATTTTAATATATTTTACGCTGATAGTTTTGTAACAAACCGAGTTACGCGTATATTACACACTTATTTAATTAACTTATTGGAAAATATTATTTTTGATTGGCTTTAATTTATTTTTCTATTCGCGGATATTTAGTTATTATATCGTTTTGACAATAACTAAAAACTTTGATAAATAAAAAAAATGTATTACGATTATTTTACATTAAAAATAAAAAAAAGCAATAACTCTACTCACAGGAATAGCAGTGGAAATAATGAGATGTCGTGAACTGTTGAAACCTACCTATACCTATACCTAACAGAAAATTCCTTTGAATGTATATCCATTCAAATTAAAAAGCATTACTTTTGTAATTCTTGTCCAGTTATATACAAAATAAAATAAAATTTTACATAGGTATACTTAGTAAAACCAAAAATATTTTAAAATAACCCCTGCCCGCGGGGATGGTGCCAAGAATAACACAAACAAATTAATTTTAAACGATGTTAAATATTTCCCTACCTTAGTGAGATACACCTTCCACTGTCAGGGTTGTCACGTACAACTCTAATCCCGTATGACACTAAGCGTGTCTCACGACAGACTATCCAAGAGACTCTCGCGCAACTGCCTATATACACAGGCATGACGTCACGTCGACGCTACACGCTCGCTAGTTGTAGGCATATTATAATGCAAATCCTAATAATTATTTACACTTTCAGTTGAAAAATGTAATTTTCATAAAATTTGCATTAACTTGGCCGCACAATAGGGTACACAGCATAATAATTTAAATTTTGAAATAAAACTATTTTTACGGATTATATCGCGTTTATTTAATTTTATGTTCTCGACGTTTCGTAAAAATAGTTTTATTTCAATGTGTAGTATTCGCGTAAATATAAGAAAACAATTTAAATTTTATGAAAATAAATTAACGATGGACATATTAATTATTATGTCGTTAGCTTACCTCATGCTTATTAAGCCTTGCTGAACTGTTGTCTCTGCGGTGAGTGGTTGATCATGCTCTCTTCAATGTCCTTACATGACAAACAAGGGTTTGCGGAGGCCTTCTGGAGCAGGTCACCATCTTAAAAAAAAAACATTCTGTCACCTATGGTTGCGGAGAGTGATTCCGCTGTTCAAGTCATGCCCGTGCGCGGGCGCTGCTTGCGGGGATCGGTCCACTCACTGTACTCTTAACAACATTTTTGTTAAACTCTATTATTTATTTAGCATGGAAGGCATCCCACCAAAGCAGTTATTTTCTTATTAAACCTCTATTTTGTTTATTATTTGGTTTGTAAACGTTCAAATTGATGTAAAGTGTGATTAGGTATGCACACCTCACTAAACTATCTTTCTAAATTAAATACCTAAATCTGGGTGAGATTTGATTACTATTTCCTTATTTACTGACAATGGTGTTGCCTGCTCACATTCTGTTCCTGAGAATGTACACCATCTTTTATTTATTAATTGAAAAAAGTAACCATTGAGTTTCTTGCCAGATCTTCTACTGAGAAAATGCTGCTTCCACTGGGAAGCAGCATTCCGAACCGGTAGTAGATTCTGACTATTCAGAAATGCTTTGTTGGCTTACATGAATAAAAACAATGTTGAGTTTGAGGTTGAAAATCGTCTAAAATGATATTCCATGTTAATGAAAATATACTTAAACTCTCTTGTTAATAAACGTGGATACGCAGGCGAATAGTCACACACCGAACTATCTCTTTCTGTCAACAGTTATTTGACATTCAAAAGTAAAATACTAAGCATGGTAACTATACAATCGCTAATCCACGTTTATTATTTTATTAACGACCCGCCCCGGCTTATATTATGCATGCATTATACATATTAACCTTCCTCTTGAATCACTATATCTATTAAGAAGAACCGCATCAAAATCCGTTGCGTAGTTTTAAAGATCTAAGCATAAATAGGGACAGGCAGACCGCGGGAAGTCACTTTGTTTTAAACTATGTAGTGACGAATAAGGGCGAAAAGGTGTAATTTTTATAAATGCACGATATTTTGCATGGCGCTTTAGTAAATGCTAGAAATGATGTATCTACCACAAAAATGATCAGATAAATTTATTTGTAACTTAAGCTGACCTTTGAGCGTTGCCGCTCGCTACCAACCAGCTGTAGGTAGCTACACCGACAAAACTTATATTTATACCATCATACTTTCGAAAGCTGTGGTAGCCGATTGGTTAAGGCACGCGTCTTGCGGGCACCAGGTCTTGGGTTCAAATCCCGGCTCGCACCTCTGGATTTTTCGAAATCTATGTGCTAATAATGATTTCTATATGATTATCACTTGCTTACGGTGAAGGAAAACATCGTGAGGAAACCTGCATGTCTTAGAAGATCTAAACAATTTTCGAAAGACATGTGAAATTCGCCAACCCGCACTGGGCCCGCCTGGTGGATTATGGCCTGAATCCCCCTCGTGTTGAGGGGAGGCCCGTGCCCAGAAGTGGGACGTCAAAAGGGCTAAATTATTATTATTATATTTATATATATTATACTTTTATTTTTGTAAGTAGGTGAGTAAATTATCTAACATTATTACATAACAAATGCATGAATAAATATACTTAGGTAATTGCATCAAAGTCAAGGCAAAGTCAAAGCGTTTATTTTGTTTATGTCTACGGGGGCATTTACGAATTATGATTTATACATACTTTTTTTTCTAATAATTATCTACAACCAGATCGGAACGCGACCTCGACTGAGAAGATCCGACAAGAAACTCGGCGGCGGCGTTCTTGTGTTTATACATTTTGTAATATTGGGTATTCTTTTTTAAAATCGCCAGTTCCTTGTAGGTATAAATAATAATTACAAAGTGTAGTAGATATTAATGTAATATAAAATACCTCCAGTGTGTTGTCATTTGAGATTACCAAGAATTACATAAACTAAATTGGACTAGTAGAGCAAGACACGCTACGCTTTGACATTATTATCATGCTGTCTGACGCCTGTATCACCGAAGGGACGGACAGAGGTCCACAGCAGAGGACAAAAAGCCTAACCCCTACCCTTCCCCTCCCCGCTCCCCTCGGTAACGTGCGAGGAATGCCTTTGGTATTGCAAGCATCCACAGACTACGGTTACTGTTCAAAAACAAACGGGTCGTTTGCAGGCTTGTAACAGTGCCGTCTAGGGATGCCCGAAAAAAGTGAAGCTTCAGAGTATAAAGCGTAGGGCGCCGCAGCTGCCACTCTGTATACCTATAAATATCGTGTAACGCTACTGACGCTTAGCACGGATAGAGTGGACGCGCGGCGAGCGCTCCGAACGTCCGTATTTTTATACGGACGATTTATATTTTTTATGCTTTGCTTCAACTATATTATATACAACTATATAACTTCAACTCCCTGATCATATTTTGGTTCCAATGTAGAGGAAGAGAGCATGATGAAATTAGGTGTATCGGAAACACTTTTCCGCAATAAGAAAAGTTTTAAATTCCGGCCTTGGAACCACTGGCCGGAAAGCCCAGTGCAGATTGTTTTAACATTTCGATAGACATCCTAACTAAGTTCCTACGTAACGGTCTCCTCAAGATATTTTGTCTGAACGACGAACTGGTAGTAGCAAAATTATGGGTAGGTAGCCCGCACCTTCGTCCGCGTGGAATTTGTCAAAAAATTTGTTCGCAGAGTTAATAAAGTTAATAATTCTGTTAATATATAATGTTTTACGTGGAACCCAATTTTTTTTATTTCTGTAATAAAAGTAGCCTAAGTGACTGCTTATAATATCAGCTATCTGCCAGTGAAATCCCGTGAAAATCGGTTCAGCCGTTTCGGAGATACTCTTGGATTTCATGTGTTTTTATTTTTTTACGCCGAACACGAATTGTTTTTATAATATTAAAATAGCCTTATTTACCTTGTATACCATTAGCTATCTGCCAGTGAAAGTATCGTCAAAATGGGTCTAGCCGTTACGGAGATTATCGGGAACAAACATACAGCCAGACAATTTGTTTTTAATCGCGTTTTTGTCATAAGGACCGTACTATGTACTTTCATAATATGCATTTAAGGAAAAGGTGTTATTTGGATATTAAATACAAACAGACACGCCAATTTTATTTATTTGTATAGGTTAGTACAATGTCTTGAAACATGTAAACGAGCGGAACAATTTTGTAGATTGTTGCATACTTATTTAGTCGCCTTTTGCCTCTTATGTGACAAAAAACCCAAAAAAACTCAATATTGAGGTACATTTTGACCTTTTATCACGTCTGTCTTTAAATTTTTACCTGAGTACCGCAAAGTCTTTAATGTTCCACCATAGCACCTGAACTTCTCATCCGATTTTGAGGAATGAGGTGTCAATCGATTCGTTATTATGGTCCGGGTCACATAGTCACTATTTTATACGAACGAAATCGACCTGACGGATGTCACATCCAAAAAAGTGGTCGCTGAATTTAAAAAATAATGAAGAAATAAGTTAAAAAAAAAACTGTACAAGATATTATTTTAAAATTTCTATTTAACGATACCTCGTTTGAGGTGGTGAGTATTTTTTTTTTCACTCCCCATACCATAGGTACGGGAGGCAGCCAAAAATAATTTTGCTTTCAATATTTATTATTTATACATTGGTACAGTTTTGTAAACATTTTATTTTTGTGACCATTTACAGCCTTCTAAGTTCTAACCTTAATAGTCTCTGAATAACATGACTGTGACATCGGACAGACGGACAGACTGACAGAGGCTAAGGGTTCCTAGTTTGACTACGGAACCCTAAAAATGGGATCTACATAGGCATCTAATGCATTACTAAGGCATAGCAAATGCCTAAAAAGGTATTAATAACTGATTAAGGTTTAGCAAACGACTCTCCTTAGCAGGTTAATATAAAACTATCACACGTCCTATTTTGTTTATACTAGCGACCCGCCCCGGCTTCGCACGGCTCTAAAATTATCAGTGTTTATCTACCTACTATATTATGCATCTACTAGTTGTGCCGACTTCGTCCACGTAGTATTAACTTAACAAATATTTCGGGATTATTGGGATAAAAAGTATCCTATGTGTTAATCCCGGTTATAAACTATCTGTGTTCCAAATTTCATCCAAATCCGTTCAGTAGTTTTTGCCTGAAAGAGTAACAAACATCCACACTCACAAACTTTCGCATTTATAATATTGGTAGGATTATACATATAAACCTTCCTATTGAATCACTCTATCTATTAAAAAACACCGCATCAAAATCCGTTGCGTAGTTTTAAAGATCTAAGCATACATAGGGACAGACCGACAGCGGGAAGCGACTTTGTTTTATACTATGTAGTGATAATTTACTTAGGCATCAAAATAATACAGAAAACAGATTATAATATAATGGCATTCTCTCCTATTCCACTCCCCTTCGACAACGTGCGAGCAATGCCATTGGTACTACAAGCATTTGGGTATGTGCTCAACATCAGGCGATTCGTATGCTTGGCACACAAACTATCGTTACATAAAAAAATAACCTTACCATAAATGTAATCCTACTAATATTATAAATGCGAATGTTTGAGAGTGTGGATGTATGTATGTATGTATGTATGTATGTTTGTTACTCCTTCACGCAAAAACTACTGAACGGATTTAGATGAAATTTGGAACACAGATAGATTATAACCGGGATTAACATATAGGATACTTTTTAACCCAATAATCCAATACTACGCGGATGAAGTCGCGGGGCACAGCTAGTATTACATATACCTACAGATTATATTATCAGCTGATGTTTTTTATAATTATTATTATGATTTAACCTTGTATTGTGAAAGCCTTGATCAGTTTTGTCAGCATACAAGTTGCATCCCAAGCATAACTTGTCCATTAGCACAAAGACCTTGTCTCAGGGTAACTGATATCTGTATGCCTTATATAGAATAAAAATTGGTAACAATCTCTTAGATTGGATTTAGTGTTTATCTTGCATCGGCAATGTTAACATTCTATAAGCTGATGTGTGCTTAAGTGTACTGTGGACTCGAGATCACCTCCAGTAGGATTTTTTTTTTAATTATGTATACTCTGTTTAATTACGCAAAAGCTATTTCCGAAATTTGGCTAGGATCAAACCCATGTCAAACATCCTACAGTCATCTTAATAGGTATGTTATAATAGTAAGTAGGTATAGGATTATATTAAGATATACGATGTACCTACCAGAAGTACAAAATAATATTTTAGGTACCTAAATACACAGAAGGTATCATTTATGTAAATACGACCGCTTGTATAATGTATATTTTTTTTATCAAACTTATACACACATCAACACGGTATAGGGATATTTTAAAAACACATGAATTCCAAAAAATATGTAAATATTTTCTTAAGATATATCCAAGAAAACTTTATTTAATAATCTATCATTGTTTTTTATAAATATTGAATTTAAAGCAAATCTCATATTTTTATTCAGAGACAAAAAACGCACGTGTGAAAACAGAACCTAATGAAAGTTTATTTTTTTAATTTAATAATAAAGTAAAGTAAAAAGATTTTAAGGGTGGCGATTAATTAAAAGTTAATAATCACTAAAAGCACCCATGACATTCATAACGCATCTGCACCGGTTGGGCATACTCAGAATGAGGTTGTCAATACCCTGTTGAGGAATATTGTCCCAGATCCTACTAAGATGCATAAAACAATATTCTTCTGTTACCAAATTTTAAGGAAAATGCTTCGGAGCTCTTCTTTGGAGCATATCCCATGCATGCTCAATGGGATTTAAATCTGGGGATTGCGCTGGCCATTCTAGGGCCGTGACATCATGTTCGTGCAACCAGGCTGTTACCACCCTAGCCGTATGTGAACGGGCATTGTCGTGCATGAGCAGGAAATTTTGGTCCATTTGTGTATGATGTGGCAAGACTATTGGTTCTAGAACCTCATTACGGTATTTTTCAGCCGTCATAGTGCCCTGTATCCAAACGAGGTCCGTTCTTCCACCAAAACGAATTCCTGCCCAGACCATAACTGTACCACCTTGGTACGGACGAACTTTTCGAAGGTGTTGAAGCCGGCTTGTACGGACAGGAACTCTCCAGACACGTACTCTCCTTGAATCAGGATGAAAACCAAATCGGGATTCATCGGTGAAATGCACAAACCACCATTGATGAGGTTCCCAGTTTACATTTTCTCTAGCCCATTGCAGTCTTCCTCCACGATTTCCTCTTCTTGGAGCTAGAACTCGAAGTGGTCTACGAGCATGAAGGTTGGCTTCGTGCAGTCTTCTCCTCAGAGTTTGGTCACTCACAAGCACCTGGTGTTCAGACTGTAGCCTTTGGACCAATTACAACGCTGTAACATTTGGTTGCCTTCTCGTAGCAATTTGCAAAAAACGGTCTTGTCTGGTTGTAGTAATGCGGCTTGGTCCTGGATGTATCTCCGCCACCTCCCCCGTGGTACGATAACGTGACCACAACCTCTAAATCACATTTTGCCTGGTGCCTATTGCCTCAGCGACATCACGTTTAAAAGCACCAGCGTGCATCATTCCCACTGTACTTAACATCTCGTCTCTAGTTAAATATCGACGTTGCATTGCAATAAAATGTGAAAGTACACTAATCAACCCAAGTTGAATCAAAAAGATGTTTAAATTGCGGTTTATAACAAAAAAATAACAATTAGTCTGAGTAATAAATTCCCTCCCTCTAGCTCAACTCATTTTTTACCGCCAACACATTTAATTTTTTCTTTTATTTAAATTTAGAATCAATCTAGAATAAATGACGAACAATTTGATATCAAAAACATTTTAAAGTGGCCAGTACTTTTTAGTTAGTCAAAGTAATTAAAAATATCCCTATACCGTGTTGATGTGTTTATTATAAATGCAAAAGAACCTCTGTGTGTCTGTATTTTTGTTAGGTTTTTACGCCTAAGCACTGAACCAATTTCGACGAATTTTGAGTATAAATATAGATTGGACCTGTAGAGGAACATTGGCTACTCAAAATAATTATTTTACGCAGTCGCGGTCAGAAGCTAGTAGGTAGGTACAATAAGTAATATATCTCAATTCATTCACAAATTAAATTTATGTGTAGGTACCTGTAGTATGAAAAACAATGACTTTTAACTTGTTCCTTGTGCTCCCCTCATAGCATAAGCATTAGACAGGTCAATTTAGTTGTCCAAAGTTCACTTGTTAATTCATTAGATATTTTACTTGCTAATGCTCGTTGTGTACAAATATATACAACATAATACCCTTCGATTGGCAATTGTTAAATAGGTACATTTGGGTGACTGGTCCCGCCACACACTCCCGCCACTGTTACTCCTGTAAACCAGGATCGACAATGGTGACCAAAGATGACGTCGAGGTTTGACCCTCCACGAGTCCCCAAGTTAAATCGTCTGGGAACCCGCACGATTTTAATCGAAAAAAATAATAGGAGGAGTTGGAAGAAAAAGATTCCACCTCCCTCCGGTGCAAAGCGCGAGATAAAAATAGCTGGTATGGGCTGATTTCCATAGAAGCAAGACTGTTACAGCTGATTTAATCGAAGACCAGTTGTAAGGTACCACGGATCTTATTTATTTTGCTTGGCTGTGCTATAAAGCGGGCCCGCTCGCTTTGTCCAATAAGATCCCTTTATTACCTCAGCTTCGCCCGGCTTAGCTCAAATTGACAGGAAATTAATCAATCCTATAAGGGTCAAGTGAACGGTCACACTTACGCTAAAACAGTAGGTAATTACATAAATTCATGTCTCAATTAAAATTGAGACAGATACCTACTAATCCGATTACCTACCGCAGTGCAGATTAGGCGTAAATATATCATAACATTTGCTAAATAAAATATGAAAAAACTCATGAAAACTGAAAAGATTTGCAAATATATATTATACTAGCGGCCCGCCCCGGCTTCGCACGGGTACATTACGGTTACATTATTGGAATTTTAGTAAGGATCCCTAATTTTTTTTTTAAATATAATATAGCCTATGTCACCCGGGGATAGTGTAGCTTCCCAACAGTGAAATAATTTTTCAAATCGGTTCAGTAGTTTCGGAGCCTATTCATTACAATCAAACAAACAAAGTTTTCCTCTTTATAATATTAGTATGATTGATTTTCAAACAAAAAAATCATGTTTTATAAAAAAAAAATACTTAATGATATTTATGAATAAAATGTGGAATATCAAATGAGTGATTACGCTTAAGTAACATTACTTATGATGAATCTTCTCAGCGCATTTCATGTGAACTTGTACTCAGTCGAAGCCATACAATATTTTTTTTTATTTACTAGGTATTGCTCAAATCTATGTTACTAAACGAATGAGGAAACTTATTAATATATTAATCGTAGTTAGATAACGTATTTTTAGACATAAGAACGAAATCGAATGGCCTTAAAAGAATGTAAACTGCATTTAGAAGAAGCAGCCAGCAATCTTTATGAAAAATTGTGTAAAAAAATTGCATAGTAAGTAGATACCTACGAGAAAATGTTATATATTATAATTTGGTGCGCAAGAGTATTACTTAAGATGTGGGCATCAAACCCCTATGTATTATTATGTCTTACCACCTCCCCCCGCGCCCCTCCCCCCTCCCCCGTCTATCCCCTCCCCTTCAGACCGGCAACATGAGAGCAATGCCATGCAATTGATATTACAATCATTAGTTTGTTGGCAGACTTTGTTTAACAAAAATATTTAAATAAAAACATCAAGCCGACTTAAAAAAAAACTTGGGTGTTCAAAAACCAAGGAATAACTAAAGACCTTGTAATTTATTACATTTGGAGTCGGTGACAATTAAGTAAGTAAGTAGTCCTAATGTAGTATAAAGATAGTGGCACCGACCCCAAATCCCTAAGGGGCCATCACGAGAATATAATCTTTCAAACTAAATAAATAATTTACAAAATCGATCGACATATGACGGAGAAGTCGGTGAACATACTCGTACATACAAAAACAAAAGTCCTCCTTTATTGGAAGTCGGTTAAAAAGGAACATCGTTCCAAAAAAAAAATTGTTATTTTATCAAGCCAAGTGGAATAAAAATAAAATACCCGTAGTTGTATACGAACATAAAGTTTAACCAGCTGTGTAGCATTACACAATTTACGTGCCCATCAAGACGGTTATAAATATCCGAGGATTATTCCGATACAAACATTCAACAAAAATACATAGTGCCTCTTGAACAATACCAGTTATTTTTTCATTGTTATTTTGCGGATTTACAGAATAACCGTTAAGTATCTGCCAACTAGTTAACGAATGTTGTAAACACAGCTTTAACCTTTAATGTATAAAGTACCTACTAGTTTATGCCCGTAACTTCAATTTTTTTGATGTCGACAACGGCGGCACCCACCGGTCCAAATAAAACCATGCAGGCTACCCCAAAGATACAAAAAAATATGAAAATCGTCCAAGCCGTTTATAGGACAAGAATAATTACGATCACACCTGAAAAAACATTAACAAAGAGGTTAATAATAGAATAACTACTTATACCATATAAATACTTACCCTTTCAATTTTTTTTTATTTGTTTATGAACACAATAACAACGGCTACCTTTATTGGTAAATATATAAGTCCAGGTATGTACCCAAAGGCCATAGTGACGTCAATCTAGTGGAAACGTTTCGACCAGATTGACGTCACTATGGCCTTTGGGAAGCATGGAGGAAGTGGCCGGCCGTGCCAGTCGACGTAAACAATCTTGGGCGATTAATTACTCGTATGTCACATTTTTGCTGAGTTGGTAGCTACCCCTCGCACTGACAAACGATTTACACCGATTTATGATGTTATCTTTAGGTAATTGTAGCTGGAACCAATTGACTACTCATAAAAGGGCTACGGTAACTGCTTAACACCCGGCAGGTCTTACGCTTATTGCCGCAAAAGTTGCAATAAAAATGTACCATAAAAATTAGACAATAAATAAAATGTATTTTACAAGATGATAATCATTAATTGATCAGGTATCCTCATTTTATATATTACTAGCTGAGCCCGCGACTTCGTCCGCGTGGAATTTAACTTAACAAAAAAGCCCGCTCCCGCGTTCGGAGCCCGCACGACATGACCCATTTTTTCATATTTTTTTTAAATTTGGTTTTTCTAAAATAAAAGTAGCCTAAGTGACTGCTTATAACATCAGCTATCTGCCAGTGAAAGTCCCGTCAAAATCGGTCCAGCCGTTTCGGAGATTACCCGGAACAAACACACAGACAGACAGACAGACAATTTTTTTTTAAATCGCGTTTTTGCTATAGGTGTCGTATGTACTTTCATATGCATTTAGTGAAAAGGTGTTATTTTGATATTACAACTCCAATTTTATTTATTTGTGTAGATTTTGTAACTGCCATCATTTTTTGTTGATTTGTGTGCAGAATCAATAAAAAATAAATACCCATTGGTTACCCAATCCGCAGTTTTTATTTGATACATTTTTGCATTCAATTTGATTAATGGGAAAACTATGATTCGAATCTTACGTTTAGGAATGCGATTTTCTATAAGGTCCTATACCTACCTACCAACCTACAAAAGGACCCTAAATGCTGGATGTATTTGCTTCGTGTAACGTATATCGTATAAATAGTTTTTTTATTGACTATATTATGTTGTTGGCCAGAGTGGCCATAACAACTTCACCCGGACAGAGGGCGAGCGCAAGCGCGCTCCAGCCAGAGGGGCAGGGGGGCATCTAGCTCAAGGGCGCCACAAGGGACACGACCTCGGCTTGGGCCGCTGCCAGGAGAGGTGGCGAGGGTAAATCTACCACCGGATCGGAACGCCGTATAAATAGTGTGGACGGACAGCGGAATGGATTATAATAAGGCGCGCGTAAATATGAAAAAGATTGTACACTCGGGCGACCCGCGTCAGGAACGAAGTCCTCGGTTAAGTGTTTTGCATGCATACACTTCTAAGTCTTTCAATGTCGCACTATCCAGTCACCTGAATAACTCACTTACGCCATCTAGTTGATCTTTAGAGAACTTTTTCACAGGAGACGTTACAAAGTTACGTACTTATAACGGTTTTCAGCGTGACAATTTCGGCTATTTATTAGTGATGTAACGAATATTCGCATTCGCATTCGCGAATATTCGCATTCGCGAATATTCGCATTCGCGAATATTCGCATATTTTTTGATTCGAATGTTTTTGAAAAACAAAAAGGAAATTATCTATAGATGGATATGGACTGTTAACAACTAGTAAGAATTCCATATTATTTAAACGAACTTGCTCATAGGGTCGCCCTTATTGTACTGCTTTTAGGTTCATAAAGCAGCTTATTACGCACTAGTGCTATTGAATTTACATTTTTTAAGTCTTAGTAAAGAGTTATCCTAAAAATAGTAAACATTTAAAAACAATAAATAAACAATGTTTATTAAAATATTATAAATAATTTCTTTGACATTTAATTTCACTGTAAATAAAACATAATATAATGAACATTCGATATATTATAAATAATATAATAATTGTTACCGGCTTTGCTAGACCCATAGATAAATAACCGGCCAAATGCATGTCAGACTACGCATACTCTAGGGATCCGTAGACATCTCGCCAATTTTCGATAATACGGAACTCAAAAAATAAAAATGAGGTTTCTTTTATTGATATGGAACATCGATTACGGCGGCTCTCGTAACCTATTAACTTATGCGAAATTAATAAACTATTGGTTACCGTATTAATGAAATATTAAGAAATTCTGTTACTAAATTTATTAAACCGGCATCGAGACATCTTCAGCAAAAGTGACATAAACCTTTATTTTATTTTTGGACTGATGAAAATTCTTATGAGGATTTTTAATTCAAATAATTAAGTTGTTATTACAATGGGTGCAAATGGTGCGTGGGTTTTTAACTCAATCCAATTTTTTTAATGTTTAATTAATTATCTTTATTTTGAATAGTAAAGAACAATTTATTTCCTATAATAAACCATTTTTAATGTGGTTCTATTTTAAAGGGTGAATCTTGCTACTTAAGTTAAGAAGGCGACAATGAAGCTCAATATTTCGTAAACGGTAATTAATATTAAAAAACTGTCAAAGAAACCTTTAAATAATTTTAAAATACCTACTGAACAATACCTCAATCGAGGAGGTGTGCAAACATTTTTCACTCCCCTTTCTTAAGTACAGGAAATAAATGGAATAACTTTTCTTTCAAAATTTAAAAACAGTTTTTTCGCGGTATATAAACAATTTTTTTTGGCTAGTTTGCTGTATTTTAGCCCTAATAGTCTCTGAATAAAATTACTGTGATTGCAGACGGACGTGCCGAAACTATAAGGGTTCCGAGTTTGACTACGGAACCCTGAAAACTTACGGCGCGCCATGTTGTTTTATTTTTCATTCAACCTGCAATTCTCTAGTTCTTAAAAAAATCGTGAATTGTGATGTTGTTCAACTAAGATTGTTATATTCGAATTATTTTTTACTCGCAAGTAAGTTGTAAAATGTATGATGAAACGCGTGAGCATTGTTCATTACACACCTTGGCTCCATCACAGCCGTCGCGTTAGTCTCGGGCTGCAAACCAGCTTCGATCGTAACTTAGCTCACTTGCACATAATGCACTTATTTACTTATATTTGCATTAAAAAAAAATAACTTTCTTGGATTAGACTACTAAATTATAAATAAGATCGTTCCCTATTGCTCTTGTTAGTCTAATTAAAATATTAACTCAATAAAATTTGAATATCAAATAAATTTGATTAATGCAATAATACTAAACTACCCTCAAATCAAAACAAATCTCTTCGAATTAAATTTATGTGACTAACTTCGTTCTTTCAACCTGTATGGGTTCGGCTATGTTCGGCCGACACGAAATGCCAAACCAGTCTAACATTTTGCGCGCTCTTTATTAACCTCCTAGAAAGAGGGGGGTTATAAGTTTAACATTGTGTATTTGTGTGTCTGTGGCATCGTAGTGCCCAAGTCCAAGATGGTCCGATTTTAATTTTGTTTCTTTTTAGAAAGGTATTCTGATCGAGAGTGTTCTTAGCTATGTTTCATGAAAATCGATTCTAAGGTTGAAAATTATCAGCTCTTTTGTAATACAAAAAGTCGTCACACCGGTGTTTTTAAAATTTTCAATTAAGTAAGGGTTTCTTATTTGAAAGTCAACATTCGCATTCGCATTCGCATTCGCGAATGTTTAAGCCAAATATTCGCATTCGCATTCGCGAATGTCAAAAATCCTACATTCGTTACATCACTACTATTTATATTCTACCGCTAGCCGCGTAAAGGAGCTTGGTTCCAATAAACAAATAAAAAAGATTCTCGAAACAACGAGTTTTAAGTATATTTTCGTACACACACCTATTTAGTTAGGCAATGAACTCATTATATAATATGAAAATTAGAGATGATGTTAATCTCGTTTAAATTGTTTGTCAGACGCGGATGTATTTTTTTAAAGAAAATATTAAATTTCTATGTGAGTGTGGTACTATAACGTTCCAGTCAGACCGTAAGAACATGAGCTGTAGACGACTATGATTTTTATAAATTATTATTTAGTATTATTTTTAGCATTTTACAATAAATGTTTTGTATATTATAACAAACATTTATGCAATAGCTTGTATTCATGAAACGTTTTTGAAAAAAATATTATACTAAAAAGTACAAAAATAATTTGACGACCGCTTGGCGCAGTGGTTCGAGCGTAGGCCGCTCGGCTCACTGCACATGGTGGTTGCGGGTTCGATAACCGCCGTGGCAAATTTCGGAAACAGCCTTTTCGTAATTTTCCCTGGTCTGGGTATCACTGGGATCGCCCCCGGTCCATTGTACAGTACCCACAGTACAACCGCTGCTTAGTGTGGGACCATACAGTTGGTGTGTTTAATTTGTTGTGTTTCTTTTTCGGACAACTCGCACTTTTTTATATTCTAAGTGCTTCTCAAAGCTTTTCTAAAGTTGTCGTCAGTTATGTTGAGCGAGATAATAATATTATGAACATGATATACATTGCTGCCGACTAATCGTATGAAAATGTATCTTTAAAATCATCACACTAGTTTGGTAAAAAATTATGCCGCGCTAAGATTTATTGCCAGTTATTAATTCCGGCTCTGGTAAATTTTGAATCTCGTTACTGTTTTTTAGTTGCTATTAAATTGCTATTATTGGATGTCTGCGAAGTATAACATGCTGTACCAAATTGTTCATTCGGTTAAGACAATTAGGAAATCCCACCTAACTATAGTCATGATTCGATAAAAATATCAATAGACTGAGAAAAAAATACAACTAGAAATGATTTTTGTAGTTCCTAGTACTTATTATTTTTTGCCATGTAAGTAGGTACGTAGCAGAAAATGGACAACCAATGGGGGCAAAGAGTACTCGAGTGTGAGACTTAATACATGACTGAGAAGCGTAGGCAGGCCACCAGCGAGATGGACCTACAATCTGGTGAACGAGGCAGGGAAGACCTGGGGGCCAAGTCTGTGAACCGTTCAAATATCGATTGATCAACAAAGAATTCTAAATTTAATCATTTCCTTCCAACTGCTGGGTATTTCTGAACATTTTATGACGAATACCGTTTAATTACTGTGACAACAATAAGTTCCTATTGTATTTATTGCACTTCGTTCATTTTTTTTGTGATATTCAATGAGTCATTGAAATGTTCTGTGTTTACTTAATAATTATTTTCGTTCATTATCTTGTAAAATCCGATGCTAGCTTATTTAAGTTACGTAGTAAACGAAAGTGAACGAAAGTGACCGTAATATTTGCAATAAGTACGTGTGTTAATTAATTCTCAACTTCAAGACCGATATCCCCGTAAAGATTAGTAGATCAGTATGGAACTTTTTTAATTTTATCTCTACTATATAAAAATAAGTCGGGTTTTCCTTCCTGACGCTATAACTCCAGAACGCACGAACCGATTTACACGGTTTTGCATTCGTTGGAAAGGTCTCGGGCTCCGTGAGGTTTATAGCAAAGAAAATTCAGAAAAATTTCAACAGAACGCGGACGGAGTCGCGGGGCACAGCTAGTTTTTTATAAAATGTCGGCAAACACGCGTATGACGTAAGTAGTTACCGTAGTCTATAGATGCTCGCAATACCAGACGCATTGCTCGCACGTTGCCGTCCTAAAGGGGAGTGCGACAGAGGGTGGGGAAGGAAGTAGGGTTAGTCTTCCGTCTCTCTCACTCATTGTACGAAACGCAGTTAATATACCATATACTTGACGACCGCTTGGCGGAGTGGTTCGAGCGTAGGCCGCTCGGCTCATTGCATCGGGTGGTTGCGGGTTCGATTCCCGCCAGGGTAAATTTCGGAAATGGCCTTTTCGTAATTTTCCCTGGTCTGGGTGTCACTGGGATCACCCCCAGTCCATTGTACGGTACCCATAATACAAGCGTTGCTTAGTTTGGGACCATACAATTTGTATGTTCGTCTGGCGATACATACTTACTACTTACTTATATACTTTATGCCGATCTCGTGTGAGAGGGTGGTACTACCCTGGTTGAGCCAGCCAGTATGTGAGCCTTGGTCAATTGGCTACAGCTTGACTCTACTAGCTTTTCTACTACACTAGTTTACCAACACTACTGTACTTAAACTAAATTAACAAAAATTCAAACAATCTAGGTTTTATTTACACCTTACAATTTAAAAAAATTGCAAAATTAAAAAATTGAAACTGTTAAGGGCATGTGCATACCACGTTTTTAAACGCGTCGTCGACGTGAGTTTTAGGAACGTGCTACGACGGCGCGCTTTTATCCTACAAAAGTCTATAATGTAGACATTATATAGGCTGCGTCTGACACACGTGCGTATCGCGTCTGTATAGCTACAAACGCGCGTCGACGGCGCGTTTATAAAACGTGGTGTGCACAGGCCCTTAATGTTGCGGTCTCTATTTCGGGCTGTCAAAAATAGAGACCACATGAACCGGTATTGCGTCAGTGCAAACTGCAAACAGGGTTAACAATAACTGAAGATGGCTAGGTCAACGGTTCCAAAATGTCAGTCACATCTGTATTGTATTTTTGTTATTAATTTATTGCAATTCGCTACTCGACATTGGCAGATTCATATTGGGCTTGACCCAATTGTAAGAGGCCATTAATATAAAAATAAAAAAATTACTGAAGAAAAACTTTTTTTGGATTCGAATATAAGTAATGTGTTTCATAGCAATCAATACACTCATACTGGGATGATCCTGAGCATTTTTTGTTATTTTCCCATTGTTTTTATTGCCTTAAATATGAATTATTTTTTAAACATAGTAAGGTTGTAAACAGAGCGATCTGGCATAATTAAGATTTTTCCTCAAGTGAGGCCAAACTAGGCTAGCAAGTTATATAATGTTCTTAGATTATCAAGATCAACCAGTTTTGTCGGATATATAGTTTTGGCTTTTGCAATTAAAATACCAACCGCCTTACACATAAACATTGTATAGCGTGAAACTTTATACATCGTATTCTCTCTTTTTATCATCAGTAATTTGACATTGAAAAGCGAAGAAGACAAAGCAGATGTAGTAACTTACTTCACAATTGCTTAATAACTTTTTACAAATAAATAAATAGATACCATAAACAACCAATAACTATTCATTATATACTTGGATTCAATGTGGATTTATGAAATGAAAATATAGATGGCACACTAGTATCACATCTATAGATTACAAAAAAAAAATAAACGCCATTTTGCCATTCAACTAAAATTTGACGTGGAACATTGTGAAATTAAAGTGACAAAATATATGCAATAATACAATGAATCGAAAACGGGGTAATACAAACAAAACTGCTCCCAAGAAGTCTCGGCCCGTGCCCGAAATCCGGGATTTAATGCCGGTTATACCGATTCCGGAGACTCCGAGCATCAATTTGCAGTCAGTCAAAGAGGAAACAAAAGAAGATGTCATCGCTGAGACTCCACCGCAGTATGGAACCAGTGACGAAGACTTTAAGTCCGAAGCGGAAAGATTCATTGAAATTTCCAAATACTTCTCGAGTCCGCTTCGAAAAACCGCGTCGTATATCTGCGAGAGTCGTCTGGTGTCCTACCCCAGTGTATTCCGAATAGAGTTCAAACGAAGCGGTGTGACGACGGAACACATCAAGTTCTGCAACATAACCCTGGAGCCGGTATTCATAAAACTTTTCAAACTGATCCCCGATTTGGAGCAAATCAAGTTTATCAATCTATCGCTGTCGAGGTGCAAAAGGATTCCGCCGGGACTCTCGTTCAGTTTAGGCTTTATGTACGACGACGTGAACGAAAAACCGGCTTGCAACGCGAAGATGATATTCGTTGCTTCGAGAAAAACCACCACGCCCTGCTATCAGATCTGTGAAATCGAATTGAATATTGAGGCCCAAAAAGTGCGGTTGGTTACTACTTAAAAACATTGTTTGTGCGCATTTAAAAGTGTAATTTTAGTAATAGTCACTCTTGACTTACGAACTTTTCTACAATTTAGAATGCGAAGTAACAAATAATTACCTGCCGATTTAGTAATTATATTCATGAAGGAATAGTAGGTGTTTTTAATTTTACTAGCTATCGATACATTATTCATTATTAATACCAAATTTCGACAGCTCAATTTTAATCCTATTGAATACGAAGAAAATGAATTAGAAAATGTATTTTGATTCGCTAACTGGAAGAACAATCTAAAGACAAGAAAGACAATACCTTCCATCCAGAAATCCTATAGCTCAAGGTTTTTTATCACCATTGATGGTTTTCGCAGACAAAGTTAACAAAGGGCTAGCAACAACCGATTAAAAACCAGATGTTCTCATGATTTGATTTCTGTATTTACCTACATAGAGCTGGTATACGTAGGTATATCTACAGATATCTTATAATAGGTAGGTAAGTAATTTTACATGCGACTTTGAAAGCCGGCGGATGTCAGTGGCGGAGGGCCGCGGCATATGCAAGCCTATTTCCAGCAGTGGACTTCTCCGGTTGATGAATGGCAAGATTTTTTCCCAAACAATTAGTGTTTGTTCGAGAAAAAAATCAATACCATTCCGGTACAAAAATGTAGTGTCTATGAACGATAATAAATGATAACTCTAGCCTTAGGCTAGATAGCGAACATAGCAGTAAACTTGAATAAACGGAAATGGGTGAAAAATTCAGCAAGCAGGTTTAGTTAATCTTTGACATTGCTGTATCACTTAATTGTAACGTTGACATAAATTAAGTATTTAATAAATAATAAATAGATGGAACTTGAAATAAAATAAAATAAATACGTAGGAAATTACTACCTACCTACTTATTTGCATAGATTTTGATATTCATCAATGACAATCCAAATGTTACTGCCTTAGGTATAGTAGGTGCTTAAGACTTTCTTGAGTATATGTAACGGCTTCCACGCCTAAACCTAAAGGCGTTGCCTCCGGGAGCCATCGCCTGTAATATAACAATCCAAGACTTTTATTTTTAATCCGGACTCTATTAGGCACGGCCCGCGAACACCTTTAATATGGGGCATAGTCCTTAAAGTAAGTATTAAGCATTGATAGCAGATTGGTTAAGCACGCGTCCTGACCTGGTGCCCGGTCCTGGGGTCAAACCCTGGCTCGCACCTCTCGGTTTTTCGAAATCTATGTGCGAATTATAATTTCTATATTATGATTATCACTTGCTTACGGTGAAGGAAATCATCGTGAGGAAACCTGCATTCCTTAGAAAATCTAACCAATGTGCAATCCGCCAACCCGCCCTGGGCCAGCGTGGTGGATTACGGCCTGAATCCCCCTCGTAGCGAGGGGAGGCCCGTGCCCATGAGTGGGACGTCAAAAGGGAAAAAGTATTTAATACATAGTTATATTTTTATTTATTTTATATGTAACACAGATACTTGTCAATTCTTACTAAGTACCTACATACTAGGTAAAAAGTTAACAAATATTATAGCTTATAAACGTGGAGTCGGTGCCAATTCAAGCAAGTAGGGGTAGGTACCTACTTAAGAAGTAGTCCTAGTAGTAGAACGTGGTGTATAGCCCGACTTGCACTTGGCCAGTTTTTTGTTCGTTAGGCTGTTAGTTTGTAGGGAGTAATCTTAGGAACTACAGATTCGATTCCGAAAAAAAAACGGGAACGAGAGAGAGAAAATCGTTTGGTAGATTAATCTATTCTTATACGTCTGTGATCTATTCCTACCTACCAACATACAGACTTCCAAACAACTCTACCTCTATAGGTAATTATCTATAGTATTCTTATACCTATGTAAAAGTAGAAACTGACTGAATAATCTTCTCTTATAGCGTATGTATTTTCACATGTACCTTACCAACAAACAAATCAAACCTAACGACCTCTACCAACATGGCCGTGGAATTAACACATGAATAGACATTTATATAAATATGTATATAACTGAAAATTCGGTAGGTATATAAAGGCCGTACCAGCAAATAACAGTTACACTCCACCGGCACACTCAAAAATGTTCAAATTGTTCATCTTCGTTTTCGTCTCCGCGCTCCTGATTTCGCAGGTAAGAAATTCAATCTTGATTTTATACTTTCTTGTGTCTTTATTTTCAGTGTATTATTTTATTTTATTTTCATTTAATTACGTACATACATTGAAAAGCAGACTTAATATAATTTTATTTTTAGAAATGTCTACCTACTCAAATACAATAAACCCTTCAATTTACTAAAAACTAATCAATTTACAATGGATTAACATAGCATTTTTATCACAGAAATGGATCCTCATGACACTGATGTTACCCTCAATACATTTGGGGTACATATTTTCGTAGATCTCATTATTATTGTCACGTGTAAAACACACTTATTCCTTGTTTCAGAGTCTGCAAGCCCCGGCTGGTAAGCATACTCAAATACTTCCTGATTATGAAAGTGATTTTCGGATATCATTAAATGATAATTATTTGGTCAAGAATACGAGCAAAACAACGATTTCCATTGATAAATATCTGAAAATCAGTAAAATTAAGTGTTTGACCACCTATTCACACATAACCTATTCCTTCTACTCCTGGTTCAGCTCCTATTTGTCCAACAATTGACTCGCATGGATGATAGAGCCACAGATGATTAATTGGTTGTTTCCCCCAGGTACAGAAGAAGAAGATCCCATTGAAATTAGTAAGTAAATATGCATTATTTTTCGCTACTTACCACTTTTTTTATTTTAAACTTTCCTTACTACAAGTGTGAACTCTAAAACATTTGACGACCGCTTGGCGCAGTGGTAAGAGCGTAGGCTGCTCGGCTCATCACACATGGTGGTTGCGGGTTCGATTCCCGCCGGGGCGAATTTCGGAAATGTCCTTTGCGTAATTTGCCCTGGTCTAGGTTTCACTAGGATCGCCCCCAGTCCATTGTATGGTACCCATTAGTGATGTAACGAATATTCGCATTCGCATTCGCATTAGCGAATATTCGCATATTTTTTGACATTCGCATTCGCATTCGCAAGAATCTATGCGAATGTTTGGCGAATGTTTTTGAAAAACAAAAAGGAAATTATCTATAAACGGGTTATGGAATGTTAACAATTAGTACGAATAATATATTATTCAAACGAACTTGCTCATAGGGTGGCCCTTATTGCACCGCTTTTAAGTTCATAAAGCAGCTTATTACGCACTAGTGCTATTGACTTTACATTTTTAAATCTTAGTAAAGTAATCCTTAAAATAGTAAATAAACGATGTTTATTAAAATATTATACATAAATACATTACTATTTAAATAAATTTCTTTCACATTCAATTTCATTGTAAATAAAACAAATTATAAACATTCGATTTATTATATTTCAAATAATATAATAATTGTTACCGGCTTAGCCAGACCCATAGATAAATATAACCAGCCAAATGCATGTCGGACTACGCATACTCTAGAGTTGACATCCCGCCACTTTTCGATACTACGGAACTCATGAAATAAAAATGATGTTTTTTTATAGATAATGAAACGACGAATACGGCGGCTAACGTAACCTATTAATTTCTGCGAAATTAATTAACTATTAGTCACCTTTTTAAATAAAATAGTAAGAAATTATGTTGTAAGAAATTTATTAAACCGGCATCATTGACATCTTCAGCAAAAGTGACATAATTTTTTATTTTCTTTTTGGACTGATGAAAATTCTTATAAGGATTTTTAATTCAAATAATTAAGTTGTGATTAGACTGGGTGCACAATCAGTGCGTGGTTTGAGACTCAATTTAGATTTTATTTAAATTACTGATACTGATTTTGAATAGTAAATAACTATTTATTTCCTATAGTAAACCATTTATTATGTGGTTCTAATTTAAAGGAAAAATCTAGCTACTTAAGTAAAAAAGGCCACTGAAGTTCAATTTTTCGTTTTTCGGAAATTAATATTGAAAAACTGTCAAAGAAACCATCAAATAGTTTTAAAATACTTACTGAACAATACCTCAATCGAGGGAGTGTGTAAACATTTTTCTTTACTCCCCTTTCCATTCCATTGTACCTCCCGTACTTAAGTACGGGAGGTACAATGGAATAACTTTGCTTTCAAAATTTAAAAAAACAGTTTTTTAGCGGCACATAAACTCTCATAAACTCTCTTTTGACTAGTTTGCAGTATTTTAGCCCTAATAGTCTCTGTATAAAATTACTGTGATTTCAGACGGACGTGGCGAAAGTATAAGGGTTCCGAGTTTGACTACGGAACCATAAAATCTCACGGCGCGCCATGGTTTTTTTGTTTTTCATTCATCATGCAATTCACTAGGTCTTAAAAAATCGTGAATTGTTATTTATTTTCAATTAAGATTGTAATCTTCGAAATATTTTTTACTCGTAAGTAAGTTGTAAAATGTCGTATGAAATGCGTGAGCATTGATAATTACACACCTTGGCTTCATCACAGCACAGCCCTCCTGTTACTCTCTGGCTGCAAACCAGCCTCGATCGTAACTTAGCTCACTTGCACATAATGCTTATTTACTTATATTTGAATAAAAATAATAACTGTCTTTAGGTAGGCAACTAAATTATAAATAGGATCTTTCTGTATTGCTCTTGTTAGTCTAATTAAAATATTCACTCAATAAAATATGAATAAAAATAAATTTGAAATAAATTTATGAAATAATACTAAACTACCCTCAAATCAAAACAAATCTCTTCGACTTAACTTTATGTAACTAACTTCGTTCTTTCAACCTATGGGTTTGGCTATGTTTGGCCGACACGAAATGTCAATCCAGTCTAACATTTTGCGCGCTCTTCATTAACCTCCGAGAAATAGGCGAGTTATAAGTTTAACATGTGTATTTGTGTGTCCGAGCGCTACGATGCCACAGCGCCCAAACAAATGATCCGATTTTAATTTTGTTTCTTTTTTAGAAAGGTGTTCTGATCGAGTGTGTTCTTAGCTATGTTTCACGAAAATCGATTCAACCGTTTGAGAATTAATAGCTTTTTTGTAATTTAAGAAGCCGTTTAATTTATTTTTATATCTTTTATTATTTTTAATAATAAAAAGTTTTTTAATTTTCCATTAAATTTTTAAAGGGTTTCTTATTTGAAAGTCAACATTCGCATTCGCATTCGCGAATGTCAAAAATCCAAAATTCGTTACATCACTAGTACCCATAGTACAAGCATTGCTTAGTTTGGGACCATACAGTTGGTGTGTCAGTCTGGCGATATTTATTTATTTATAAATGTCTCTTTTTCAGAAAAATATTGCCGTAATCCCTGCAGTTTAAAATGCAAATATCGCAAGATTGGGTGTAACCCGGGGACCGACAGGCTTTGGATCAAGTAATACCATCTATTCTAATATCATAGCTAACATAAATAAATCTGTTACTGACCTGTGAACATTGTGTACAGTGTGTACATTGAAGATATTTTTGGAAAAAATGGTGCAATTAACTATTTGAACATCTCTGAGTCCAAATCAAGTGATTTTTTAATTCTTGTCTGTTTGTCCATTGATCTTATTATTACAATTTCTTTGGTCTTGTGTGAGTCCCAAAATAAAACGGCTTAACCAATTTCAATGCAGTTTTCACATTATTGCTCTTTAATAAGAGCCTATGGTTGGCCGTAAAACATAGGGTAGGTGCGTAACATATCATAACGCTATATTCTTTAGGGATCGAGGTACAGAACACAATCTTAAATATCTGATCCGATATTTATGCGATTGGAAATCGGCGCTAGTGAAACGGCTGCGTTATAGCCAGTGTAGACCCTATGTAAAAAGTAATTTTGTTTTTTTTTTATTATTGTTCATAATCCAACAATATTATTTCTAATTTGTTTGTTCTTTGTACATATAGTTCTTGATTTAAACAACTACAATGTGTGTTTATAAGCTGTGTTTTTGTATCCTAACGAATGCTTGAAGCGAAGAAGAGAAGCATGGTAGATGTGTGATGTCCCTCGCTCCGCTGCCTCACTCTACTATATCTTTATTTTTCATTATATTTAGTGGGTGAAAGTACCAATTAGTTTAATAATTTATTTGTTCTCAGGGACGAGCCGTAGTGGAAATCACTCTAGGACGAGTCGCATGAACTGAAAAATGGCTAACGATTTATAAGTATAACTACACACATCGTCAAGATATGAATTTCATGTATTTGTTATTGATTTAAATAAATCCGTATTCAAGCATTACGTTCTGTTTAGTTACTCATTCAACATTCTATCCGAGAAGAAGAGATATAAATATAAATGAATGAAGTAGCAGCCTGCCCCTGTTTTGTACTGGTAGGCAAACTCATTGTTAACCATGACACTAGTCTTGACTTAGGTTTGACTTACTGTCGTACGTGGCCCTTTTCTTTTATTTTCTACATACTTAGTACGTTTCATTTTATCGTGAACGCACACTGATAGGATATATTACCCATGTGACGTAAATTGAAGGGTTACGACTTGCGTAATGTTAGGCAGTTACCGCAGCCTATAGATGCTTGTAAGACGGGAAGAGACGGGGTGTCTTTGTCTCTCTTACTCATCATATGAAACGCAGCTTCTTCTTACCGATTTTCTATGAGAGGGTACAGTTAATTAACATTTCATATGCAGTCGGTATTTACTATGAATGGCGCTGAGAGCGGACAATTTTCACTGAATAACATTTTTATCTTTCATTTTCAGTTAAGTTTCTTAAAACCTTTCTTAGCGCTCACCTAAGTTATAAAAGGAACTCCTGAACAAAATTTGACGATTCTAGATTTAACAGCTTACGGTTGTGCATGCATATTCATAATTAATTAAGAAGGTATATATTCCAAAGTCGGTTACATTACCGACCTTTTTTTTTAAAATCCAAAGTCTGCATACAAGCGTACCATCCAACTGGGGCCCAACTCTGCTAACTACTGTCGCTCGATACGACTCGCATTCGTCTCGCACTACGTCAAAACTCACGTATCGCGTAATTGAGTACGTCAGTTTTGACAGTTTTTAATATACGAAAACTGTCAAAAGTGAAGTAATCAGATACGCGATACGTGAGTTTTGTCGTATTGCGAGTCAAATGTGAGTCGAATCGAGCGACAGTCGTGAACAGAGTATGGCCCTGATGTCAAGCAGTTACCGTAGCCTATAGATAATTGCTATAACGAAGGCATAGCTCGCATGTTACCGACTTGAAGGGGAGGGGGACAGAGTGGGGAAGGTAGGGGGGACGGGTTGGGCTTCCGGTTCTCTCACTCATCGTACGAATTGTAGCTATGTTAGCTACTTTACACTAATCTTCTGTGAGAGGGTGGTATTACCTACTCCGGTCGAGCCAGCCCGTATAGGCTGTAGTCAATTACCTTCAGCTCGGCTCTACCATCGCAGGTTCGTCAGACCTTGTAAAGTTATATTTACAACAACAATAATAATAATAATAATATCGCCAGACAGACACACCAACTGTACGGTCCCAAACTAAGCAAAGCCTGTACTATGGGTACCGTACAAAGGACTGGGGTCGAACCTAGTGACATCCAGACCTGGGCAAATTATGAAAAGGCCATTTCCGAAATTTGCCCCGGCGGGCATCGAACCCGCGACCACCATGTGCAGTGGGCCGAGCGGCCTACGCTCGAACCACTGCGCCAAGCGGTCGTCACACCTATCTCATACGTCACAAATAACACCTATCTTATATTCAGTGCACCAATTGGTGTCCAGCGCAGCTTGGTTAACTGCAAGGAGAACCGCTAGTTTACATGCATATCGTGTGAATGTACATAATAAAGGTGCATATAAGCAAGCGTCGCTGGAAAATAACTAAGTTGAATTTTAATTATAGATACCTTGTAATGTAAACACTGTATTCAATTTATCATGACAAGGTAAGTACTTACCTAAATACCTAATGAGGGGCTAACGATACCAGTACTTTTAGGTACTTATTAAGTTTATTGAAAGTACCTAGGTATTTAATTAACACTTAGTAGGTACCTACGTTTTTAAACGTACTTACAAAGGCCTTCATTATTTTTACTGAAACATTGCCTTCTGCGATTATTTTTTAATATTGCATTTAACTATACATAGCTAGCGAGCAAGTATCTACTTATATCTTTACATGCACGCTTAATTTAGCGGACTTAGGAAAAAAGCTGTCTATAAAATCTAAAGCTATTATAGATTAATGGAAAAGAAATTAAAAGTCATAATCACAATGTTAACGCAGCAGTGCATAATAAGCCTTACGATGGTGTGTAGCGAAAGTTATTATAATTTTAATGTTGGCTACATTAACAAAAATTGGAATTGTTTTTTATTATAAGCATCGATCGGACACCATTTCATATGTACCCAAAAATGGTTACCTATAAAAACAAAGGTATCCTGGACACACGATTTTCGTTCTGTAAATATTTTTTGGATAATTTATTGTTTAGTATCAGTAACGCCCTCTGTTACAACTCACAATAAACTTTAATCTTTTACGCTTGCATACTCACGACACGTTGTGCCTATTTAAAGAAGTTCTAGGTAATCAACATAGATGGCGTTAAAAATATGAATGGGATTGCGCCTATTATTTATTTTCTCTCGCTTAACTTTTGTAACAAGAACGTAATTTAAGAAAAGTGCCAGGCGCATGCTCCTTAATATGAACATTTTAATGGAACAGCTTAATGCTTCAGTGGGTAATGTTTAATTCACAAAATAATCAGAATAAGTGATTGTAATTATGCAAACACTTACAGTAGGTATAGATAACATCAAAAGAAAAGAAAAAATGTATCTATGGAGTTTCTTGCATGTTCTTCTCCATAGGATTTTGTTTTAGAACATGCAACTAGCTCTTGACTTTTTAAAGTGCCAGTTAATCTGGCCTATTTGAAATAAAAAAAAATAATGTTGAATAATCTAAAATAATAAATACTGTTAAAGCACCTTTTATGTTGTTTATTGTTTGTCTTCATCAGTATAATTATGTAGATAACATCACGTAGCTTTATCCGAATGATGAATATTAGATACCTACCCACCTTAGCTGTAGCCAACTCCCTTTATTTTTTTTGATATGTTTATATGTTGTTGGCCAGAGTGGCCATAACAACTTCACCCGGACAGCGGGCGAGCGCAAGTGCGCTCCAGCCAGAGGGGCAGGGGGGCAGGCCAACTCACTGCAGCGCATTTATACATAGGCTGGCTCAACCTGGGAAGTACCACCCTCTCACCGAAGATCGCCCTATAGTAGCTATTATAGCTGTGTTTCGTACGATGAGTGAGAGAGCCGGAAGACCAACCGCAATCCATTCCCCTCCCTCTTTCCCACTCCCCAACAGGTCTGCAAAGTGCCAGCAATGCCATTGGTACTGCAAGCATCTATAGGCTACCGTAACTGCTTAACATCAGGCGTGCCGTGCGATTGTTGGCTGAATTTATTGCATTAAAAACAAATAGAAGAGACACCTTTATGAGTAGAGACGTCGGTTGGTTACATTGAGTGGAAAAGTAATGAAGTTTGAACTCTACGTTTCCGAGTGTGAAACAGGTTAATTAGCGGACACTTATATTCGCGTCCGTGTGTTTTGGTCAGGACTCGTTAAGTAGGTAGGTAGTTACCGTTATACCAAAGTGGCACAGACTCAATGCCTTCGGAGCGGTGAAAGAATTGCGTGGACAAATATCTGTACTAACTCCATTCATTTGTTTAGTTGTGTAAGGTTCACAGGCGGCGTAAGTAATATTTTTGTTTAGAATGGTGCTAATTCCGAGGTCTAAATATTGCAACTGATATGTTTTAAATTTGCTGCAACTAACAATTTTACGGCAATGCATTTAGTTTAGTTAAATTTAGCTTAGTCAGATTGGCCTTGTAGGTAGGTATGTCGGATATGTATTATAGACGTTAAGGAGTTGTCTAAATTGTATACAAGGTTTTTAATTTATTAAAATCTTTTCAAGATATAGTACTGCAACATTGGTGTTTTTCTCACTTTTCACCAAACGCTTGATTGCTACTACGAAAAATATTAAATAAAGTAAAGTTAAGCGGGTTTTCCAGGAATATAATATATGAATTATTTATACCTAGGCACGAAAAACTGGCAGTTACTTATCATACCGTTCCGCCCACAAATGCCGTCGTTAGAATCGCTTACGCCCGTTTATGTCTAATACTTACCCAAAAATTATCTAGAGAACTCGCAAAAAAACTTTCTTAAGTAGGTAGATAGATATTATTCAACTGCTAAATTATCTTCCTTGACATACGACCCACTCGCAAAGAAAGATAAAACAATTTAATGATCAGTTTTACCGTTACACGCAAAACGACGCGAAGCAAAAATATAAATAAATACCTAACTTCCTACAAATACACTTACATAAAGCGGCCCACGCGTTATGTGGGTTAAGTCAAAACGTCCTTGAAAATGACGCAAGGGAGTACAGTTACAGCCACAGAACAGTTGAGGTTACAGCAGTTGACGAATGAATTGCGTCGTTTTGTAAGACTAACAGTATGGTAAGTAAAAAAAAACTGACTGACAGACAACGTACACTCTGAAGCGGTGGGTCTAGAAACTGTTTGCACAGGAATTGTCGATACAGCAAGGGAGAGCGCTAAGAAAATATTATCAAATAGCCATTAGCCATCCCCTTAATGGTGTAAATAGGGGATGAAAGTTTATATGGAAATCCCATTGGACACACGGCTAGTTGCGAAATAAAACCCACCAAACCACTACTAAAGCGGCATGTTCAGCTGGGTAAGGCAGTACGTCCTTGAAAATGACGCAAGGGAGTACAGTTACAGCAGCCGAGGAGTGGCTAGCGCGCGAGGAGCGAGGACCATCCCATGACTCATTGTTGCATGATCGCATCGCATGACGCGAACGGTTTAATGGGGGCTTTCCATCTCCGCGGTCCGGCACAGGATAACGGGATCACTCCCTTCGATTTCAGTTTGGAACACCTTTCGTTTTCGAGTGTTGTGTCGCGCCCGACCTCCGCCTGCCTTGCGTCACCTCGCCCGGGTAATCGGGTTTTAGAAAATGAAATTCAGAACGCTCGTGTCCTTCTTTATATGGCAAACTTATGTTCTTTGAGTCTTTGTCCCGTTTACGGTGACGCTGTTATGACACGGAAGGTCGATTACTCATATCCTGTAATCCTACATCATAAGAATGTCAGATTATACTGCAGTTATAAAATTTATAATGTTAAATATGTTATTTGATTGTAGGTAGGTACCCTACATTTTATTGCTCGTTAATACAGAATCGAAATTAAACGCTTATCTACCATTAAATGAATATCAAATCAATGGTTTAATGAAAGGTAAGCGATAATATCGTATTTAAAATGTAAGGATCTTCTATGCAACTAAGCTTAATCTTTTGTTTTGAGTACCTAAGTTGAGAGTCCTGTTATGAGAAGATAGCATCCTGGCTAGTAAACTCGCTCGTGTTTCTTGCTTTAGAATGGCTTATTCAAATTCTACATCTTGAGTATGTATGATATGATGTGACGAGTTCCCCTTAAAATACTGCCAATTGGTTCTTACCCCTACTCCCTGGTAGTAGCACCAGTTCGGTCTTGGTCTTCATGTACATATTACCTAAGCCTAACTCGACCTAACAAGAATAATTTTCTAGAAAAAGCAGAGAGAAGAGGCATCAATGAATTAAATTATATAAGCAACGATTATAAATCATTTTACATTAATATCATTTCAAACGTCCCTATGACCATGACCGAAGATATATGCGTCGAATAACTGAATGTCACGTTTTTGAATTGTAAATGACACATTTAAACATACTTTATCACTGAAATTCATAAGTTTTATTAAAATGGTGACCGGATGTGAGATAATTAATTCAGTCAGTAGCTTTGCAAAGCGCAAGATCTCAAATATTTTACGTGTCATTCACCTTTGACGATTTTTTTTAATGGTCACTACCAAGTCCACAATATCTGTGCTATCTATTTTCAGGTAATTTTGTAGATACTTCTATCAGAATTGCGACCCAAATTATAGGCGAATTGTCGACTTGTTTATCAGTCAGTAAATTTGATTTTTATGCAATAGGACTATGACCTCATCCATGCCTCAGAGAGTAGTAACGTCCATCGATCTTATCTGAAGTCACGATGGAAATGGATACCGAAAACTTTCAAGATATTCGCCGGTATAGCCGGTATTCAGACGAATAAACGAACTCATATGACATAGGTAAGGCGACAACGGATCAAATTCTCCCACAGTCATCTCTCCAACCCCAGGCAACGCATAGGAGAGATTGCCCAAAACGCCACGCTTACATAACCCAGAAAAAACGCAAAAAAAATCTAGAAAGATTTGTGTTCGTAGAAAATTAGAAAAAATATTCTCAAATATAAATTATTTATGACGGTATCGTGTCTCCAGACAAGTCGTTATTATCAAGATAAACTAAATTTACGTGATTAGAATTTGCATGTAAAGCAGTCAGTCATAGCTTTAACCCATAAAGCCTAGCATAGCCTCATTGTCACGGAGCTCGTCAGCCTGTCACGCTTCTGTGCTGCGCCATTTTCCAAATGCGTTTGCGAAAATATTCCGGGAGTGAGCAAGATGGTGATAACTGGTACTCTGCATGTGCGAGAGAGAAAGAACGCCGTGCTAGGCTACAGCGGAGGTCAGGGAACCACAAGTAGGTCGGCTTCATCCTTCCTTAACCGCGTCTAGAACGCGGCTGTTATTGAACTTGAACGCGCTCGTAGTTAAAACACGGTTTCTCAAATAAAGAATTCTGTTGTGACTAACGTGAACTGAAACATTGAACCACCTACATCATTATTGTTATTATAATTTCCATTGTTTTAGAACTAAAACCATTATTATGTATTTGTAATACGTAAACTAGATCCCGAGGTATATCATTTAAAAATCATTCTTTATTTTTTCATGTTGATGCCTTATTGTAATTCTCACTACTCAATAAAATTCATGTTATATTTATTACAATTGGATATGCCTTTCATCTTATAAATCCCTATCTCTATTCGTGTCATGTATTGTAATAAAAAAACTTTGAATTCAAGCCTCGATGGATGACGCAACTGCCAAAATGGTCATCAGCGGTCATTTCACTTTGGCCAACTTACGTGAGTGCCGGCACTGGTGGCTGTCTTTTTTCACCGAAAGAAAAGATCATTGGAGTGAAAGAGACGGATGCACGACTATCTTCGGGATATGCCCTCACAAATCCGAGATGATGCCTACTGGGCCTCTCAAAACGTGAATCTATATAATGATATGATCTTCAAAATGTTTGCATGGGTTTTTTTTTGTTTAGCAACATTCCTTTAGTGGGTGCCGCTTATTTATAAGATGTATAATATTTATAAGACTTAGATGTGTTTCTCTATATTTCGATAGTTTTGAGAGCTAATTAAGTTCAAATTAAAACCAAAAAAACGGAAAAACTTCTTCGGAATTTATATATAAATAACGAGAAAAAATAAATGCTTGGAATTAAATTGGGAACTGAATTAAGTTATTAAATATAATATACTATATCGCCAGACAGACACACCAACTGTACGGTCTCAAACTAAGCAAAGCTTGTACCATGGGTACCCTACAATGGACTGGGGGCGATCCCATATTAAAACAATAACATGAAAACAAAACAAAAGCATTGAGGTTACATTATAATTCTATGAACCGAAATGTGACTATAGTTTTTTTAACAATCTATATTTTATCTTCGGCTCATAGTCAATTTGAAACACTTTCATCCCTTGCTGATTGTGTAAGAGACAAACTAAACGGTATATACGGTTCCGTAATCTCCTAACAAAGCAACTATACACAACCCAAGTTCTTAGTGAAATAAAATGCACCACTTTTCCCCATATTTGTAACAGTTCGAAGGCAATAAATTATATGGTGGAGTGAAATAGAAAGTTAAAGCAATAGGAATATATTGTTTGCCACCCATTGTCATGCAATTGTTAACAGGACGGAGAAACAAAAGTTGAAACCAAAAGGCCTTCCGTTTTAAAGTGAATTCTATGTGCGCAAGAACTACTGCATAGATAATTGCGGTATTTTACACAGTGAATGTTTTTGTATGTGTTTCTCAGTAATACCGCCATAATTTGGCATAACATTTCTGATATCATAAGATCGATTTTTCCTTGAACTTGTTAACAAACTTTATAGGGACAGTGTAACATGGAATAAAAATAGTTACCGTTTGATAATGGTATCCATAATCACGTTCTATCAATCACGTCCATCGATAAATTTCTCACATGTTAAATCCACCCTTATTATTTAAATTGAAAAATTGACTGCCTTATGTTATGCAGTTATAATGTTTTCGGATTTTGGATAAACTATAAAAATACTCGAAAATTTTGAATTTCGCGGGCTAGACAGGCGCCTTCACCTTAAGGGGAGTGGGACAGTGGGAGGGGAAGGGAGGGGGATTGCTTTTCCGGCTCTCTCACTCATCCGGTTGGTACAGATGAAGTGATAATAATTATAATCTTTTCCTACATGCCGCTACATTGGGATCCAAAAAAAACAAGTAAGTATATTTCAGCAAAACTCGTAAATTAAATATTAGTAAGTATTGAAATAAAACTATTTTTCGGATTTTATCGCGTTTATTAACTTTATGTTCCCGACGTTTCGGTTGCTTTACAGCAGCCATGGTCACGGGGGGACTGAGGTGTTAGACGTCCTGCACAAATTTATATAGAGACGGATCTGTCTACGGAGATGATATTTAAAGTTTCTGTTTTTATGTTAACCAAATATATGCCTTACGACTGTCTTTCATTATGTACATAAATAAATATAATAATAATTTAGCCCTTTTTGACGTCCCACTCCTGGGCACGGGCCTCCCCTCAACATGAGGGGGATTCAGGCCATAATCCACCACGATGGCCCAGTGCGGGTTGGCGGATTTCACATGTCTTACGAAAATTGGTTAGATCTTCTAAGACATGCAGGTTTCTTCACGATGTTTTCCTTCACCGTATATAAGCAAGTGATAATCATAATAATATAGAAATTATGATTAACACGCAGATTTCGAAAAATCCAGAGGTGCGAGCCGGAGTTTGAACCCAAGACCTGGTGCCTGCAAGACGCGTGCTTTAACCATTCGCCTATCACAGCTTAGTTACATAAATAACACGTTATGTACATAAATAACACGCTATATTCAGTTGCTGATAGAATTGAAATTGTTTTAAAAAAAGTCTAGCTTGTTTCGTCAGGCTATCGCGAGAGTGCATCAGGTAGTGGCAGTGTCAGGTTTTCATCTCTCCAGACGAAGCGGTCATCGGAGTCATGATGCGCCTGAAACAACGATGGGCACCTTTGCCGCATGAACAGTCATAAAAAATATTGCATTAATTTAAGATGCTAGGAAACAATAGCAGGCTATACACAGGCAGGTTTAACTGTTGGAATTACCCACTAGACACGAGAGCCCGGTATATGCCTGCTGGGCAAATTTGATACTTACGAGGTATGTCTATAGGTACTTGTGTAGAAAATGGCCGATCTCATCCGATAGTAGATACCCGATAGGTACACCCGTGGTGCGTATTCCAGCTATTGTCTCAGTTGAAAAGTTATTTTACTCCCATCACGAGATCTGAGCCTTAACTAACCTGGATCTATTATGATTAGAGTTGACCAGACAATTTAATTATCATACTGATCAATGAATATAGGGCAAATACTTCAAGGATGGGAGTCACGCGGCCCGTGGTGTTGTTGCTGAGGATGGTGAGCCAGCGGCAGCGGTCACGCGGGAGTGTACGTGCCAGCTCGCGGCCATGCATGTGAATTACTCAACCTTGGCTAGAAATGGTTAAATTCATGTATTCTCCAGCCTAGGTTTTTAGAACAGGGCCTTGTGTGTCGCGGACTGATGCTAATTTCAGCATACCTACATGCAATTTTATGACTAGGCTGCATAATATGTGCTACTCCTGTCAAATCACATTCTCACTGTATGTATTCATTTTAAATTATAATCAAATTAATGGAAATAGTATTTAATAATAAATCAAAATTACCTTCCCCATAAAATAAGAAAATATTAATTAATGGAAGCTTGAGTCAGCTAAAGTAACTAAATATAAAATACTAGATTTCCCGCAGCTTTGCTAGTGTATTTTCTGTAAGTCGATTAAGACCCAAAAAAAGTATCATCCAAATCAGTTAAGCCGTTTAGGAGGACAAAAATTACGAACACTCGCACACCGGAATTTTATATAATATAAAGAGACTAGCTGACCCAGCAAACGTTGTTCTGCCATATAAATTATATCTAAGTATGAAATATACTTTATGACCTATTATCATACCTACATAAAAATCGGTCGTGCCGTTTCGGAGGAGTGTGACCACAAACACCGTGACACGAGATTTTTATATTTCTTACATAGATTTAAATGTAAGTGACCATTCTAATAACTTAACACCAAGAATTTTCAGCACAAACATCACTGTATAATATACGAATTATACGCAGCCTTAATTTACGACCGGCGAAATGGGCTTTTACCACAACGTGGCATATGTTAGAATCACAAAGCTAGCCAGATACTCATTGCCATTACATGCATTACCTCACCGACGGTTCTCACGACTGTTGCAACGAAATTCGAGGCACGCGCCTCGCCGGTGCCTCGAATGCCGGGACGAGACAATGCCGAATCGATAAGTAACTGTACTGATCGCCAAATATCAAACTGAGACGCCTTCGTGACCGAGCCGCGCAAGGACAATGTTTTTTTGAGGACAGAAGGCGTGGATGGGTTTTTTAATTTGAATATTTTTTGGTAGGTATTGTACTGGCATGTTATATTTTTACATTTTAACGGTGATATAGCCAATATATGCGGGCTATTAGGGGTAGTACCACCCTCTCGCAGAAGATCAGCGTGAAGAAGATATTTAGATAGAGAACCCTTAACCCTTCTCCTCCCTGGGTCCCTCACTCCCCTGCAGGTCAGCAGCGTGCGAGCAATGCCTTTGGTATTGCAATCATCTATATGCTAAGATAACTGCTTAAAATTAGGCCGATCGTACGCTTGTTTGACGACTTTAAGATTAAATAATAATAAAAAATCGATTTCTCGTCACTAGATGGCGCTACTTACAACAAATTAACCGTGTAGCAGCTGTAATAATTTATTTATTTATGTTCAGGCATCGTAGGCCCATATATAAATACCTTATAAACTAACATACATATTAATAATAACTAAACTAAACTATGGGTGGTGACGGCGGCAATCTCCCCCGAAAGCGCCTGAACACCACACCCTTCGGCCAGTAGTCTTCCTGCATGAAAGTTGACAGCCTGTCCGTGGGGACCCTAACCACAAACGCCTTGAAACTAGCGTTGTGACTAGAGTCCAACGGCTGAACTCGCCATGAGACATTGCTCTTTATTCTGACATACTCAGCAATGTTAATGAAATGCTGTGTTCAACTTTAGTTGTTTACTTTTAATGCTTACCAGTTTCTTTGAGCAGCAGTTCGTTGATAATCATCTAATACGAGTATAGGTAGTTTATTTTCCTATTAGTTAAGACGACGGGGATATTATAATTATCATTGCAGCGTGTACGCTTCTAGCTGGAGCAACGAACTATGTAGGCCCTTCATCATCTGCAGACTTGGAAGAATGAGGCATCGAAATTGAGCATCCAAGTATTATTTTTTTTAGATTTTATCACATTACTAGATTTCCCGTTATCCCCTTCCGCTAAGCTAATGCTTGTGTTAGGACTAGGCCCACGTCAATAGTTTAATGGCCAGGTTGGGGATCGAACCCGGAACTTCTCGGCTATGAGGGCGGCCAATCTAACCACTAGGCTATTGTCGCCTTAAAATCCTTTTATGAATCCCAGCAAGAAGTAAATTATTATAGATAAACTCATAGCTACTTTTGTAGACATTAAGGAACATGTAAAACAACCCTTACAAACGATCCACACCCTAGGTTAATGTAGAGATTTTCTCATGGACGCGTGTAGTAAAACATTTATTTATTTATTTATCGCCAGACTGACACACCAACTGTATGGTCCCAAACCAAGTGATGCTTGTACTATGGGTACCGTACAATGGACTGGGGGCGATTTCAGTGAAACCCAGATCAGGGCTAATTATGAAAAGGCCATTTTTGAAATTTGCCCCGGCGGGAATCGACCCCGCAACCACCATGTGCAGTGAGCAGAGCTGTCTACGCTCGAACCACTGCGCCAAGCGGGCGTCATTATAGATAAATTCATAACTACTTTTATAGACATCAAGGAACATGTAAAACAACCCTTACAAACGATCCACATCCTACATAAATGTAGACATTTTCTCATGGACGCGTCTCGTAAAACGGTCAACATTCACTGTTTACTTAGTAACTAGCACGCTAATAAAGTCGGAGCTGTAATGGACTGCCGTCCACTGCTATCTTGCTGCCGATTCGCATCTTAATCTGCATGATAACTCACTGCCTCTTACTGCTATAGGCAGTACTGCAATAACCTAAATGCATCTTAGTCGTAGTCACTTCGTCTGTCATGCTGCATCATTTTAGAGTAAATACACCTGTAGACGGTTCAAAAATATATTTCTACGGTTAAAAAATACATTGTATGTACCTATTGCCAGTGTATGTGTGTTGATGGCATGGCAGGCATTGTTATGTACAGGATACTGATTTAAGCTAAGATAACATATTTTATTATATCATCCTGTTAGGTATTAATGACTAAGCATATCTTTGTGAAGGACTAAATGTTGTTGGCCAGAGTGGCCATAACAACTTCACCCGGACAGAGGGCGAGCGCAAGTGCGCTCCAGCCAAAGGGGCAGGGGGGCAGCTAGCTCAAGGGCGCCACAAGGGACAGGACCTCGGCTTGGGCCGCTGCCAGGAGAGGTGGCGAGGGTAAATCTACCACAGGATCGAAACGACACCGGATCGAAACGACCACCGGATCGAAACGAACTAAGCATATCGTTTTGGAATCAATTCGATGGATGGAATGCTGTGCATCTACATGCAGACATGCACATTTTTACATAATCATATCATTAATTCTTCTGTACTTGTGTGTGCCACTGAACTCCTACTAAACAGCTGGACTGATTTTGATGTTTTTTGTGTGTGTTTGAGTGTGGCCCTTGATGGTTAAGATTCACAATTGCTCCCAGTGCGCTGCAATCGGACTAGGTAAGGCGGGAACGCGTCTGGCGAAACCGCTAGTTACTCATATATACTCAAAGTTTTTTGTGTAATTCTTAATATACTTACACCAAAACGTAGATTTATATGGTAACCAAAAAAAATTACAAAGAATATTGTCTAGGAATAGCGGAAGATACAGTCGTTAGTGGTACTGGTCTGACCAGACCGGCAGACTCGTATGAAAATTATCTTTAGGACAGGTGCTATTAATAGAACCCGGATGAAATTATATTTATATTCATTGAACTCAATTAAAATTTGACACAGGAAGTTACATAATTAATATAGTCATTATATGTTAAGTTGAGATATATCTAATGTTACCACATTACTTCTTCCACTTGTTTTATTATTTCAAGGTTGCTTTTAAATAACACATTGAGGATCAACGTATATTTGTTATTTGAAACTATCATTTGGAAATATAATAATAAAATAATAATTTAGCCGTTTTTCGACGTTCCACTCATGGGCACGGGCCTCCCTCACTACGAGGGGGATTCAGGCCATAATCCACCACGTTGGCCCAATGCAGGTTGGCGGATTTCACATGTCTTTCGAAAATTGTTTAGATTTTCTATGACATGCAGGTTTCCTCACGATGTTTTCCTTCAACGTTAGCAAGTGAAAATCATATTGTAATTATGATTCGCAAATAGACTTTGAAAAACCCAGAGGTGCGAGCCGGGGTTTGAACCCAGGACCTGGTGCCCTCAAGACGCGTGCTTAACCAATCGACAATCACCGGTTCCATATGCTAGGCTATGCTAGCATTTGGAAATAAGTGTCTCAAATTATTTTGATTGCATTCATATATAAATTATGATAGGCACTGTTTTATGTCAATAGGCTCGCCCTTAATAAAATACACCATAGGCAAAGTGGGTCTGCTGTGTACTTCTGACTACTACTAATAGTAAAGGCGTCACGAGTTTAGGTCCAGTTAGTCTAATTACGATCCGTGGTGCCTTACAGCTGGTCTTCTATCAGCTGTAACAGTCTTGCTTCTATAGCAATCAACCCATACCAGCTATTTTTGTCTCCCGCTTTGCACCGGAGGGAAGTGGATTTTTTTCCATCCAACTCCATCTATTATTTCTTTCGATTAAATTCATGCGGGTTCCAAGACAATTTAACTTTTCCCCGGGACTCGTCAAAGGTCAAACCTCGACGTCATTAGTCATCATTGTTGATCCTGGTTCACCGGATTAACAGTGGAGGGGGTGTGTGGCGGGACCATTAAAAAAAAAAAATCTACCTTATTTAATTAATTAATATCAGCAAAAGGAGGTTGTTTTAACGGGTTACATATTGTTCCGAGGTTCCATGATTACAATAGAAGTTGGAAGCCTTCACCGGCAAGTAATCCGTGATAACCACGACCATTACTCATACGGTACAAGCAATTGTATAACATAACCCATGGTTGCAAGGTCACTGTTCAATTAAACCATTAAAATGCGCACTTCCTACATTGTTTAGATACTATAGAGTATGGGTACGGCACATTTTACAATTGTTGTTACACTATATATTCATATTATATATTACCTTGTTTTTTTTTAATGTGTGTATTTGAGTTGGTCCCTTAATGGTTTAGATTCACAATTAGACCAGATAATAGGGCAAAACGACGACGTCTGTTCTGGTCCGCCAGTGTGATATACTCGTATAATATAATAATAATTTAGCCGTTTTGTCGTCCCACTCCTGGGCACGGGCCTCCCTCACTACGAGGGAGATTCAGGCAGTAATCCACCACGCTGGTACAGTGCGGGTTGGCGGATTTTAAGTCTTTCGAAAATTGGTTAGATTTTCTAAGACATGCAGGTTTCAAGTGATCATACAGAAAATATGAATATAATAATCATCCTACTAATATTATAAATGCGAAAGTTTGTGAGTGTGGATGTATGTATGTTTGTTACTCCTTCACTAAAAAACTACTGAACGGATTTGGATGAAATTTGGAACACAGATAGATTATAACCGGGATTAACATATAGGATATTTTTTAACCCGCTAATCCCGAAATTTTTGTTAAAAGTTAAAATACTACGCGGATGAAGTCGCGGGGCACAGCTAGTATTATATAATATTATTATATACCTTTATAACAATATAATGTAGAGGGTAAAATAATACATGACAGAGTAGTATGGAGTGTGTAGTATCATAAAAATAATTGCCTATTATTTAATTTATTTTGGTATTTCTCTAAAGTACTTTTAATACCTATACTTTAAAAATATATTATACAGTTATGTCACGAAGTTTTTTTATTTACATTTTTGCAAGACAAGAGGGTGTAACATCAAATTGATGTCATTATTGCGGGGTTTCCCACTTTACAGCATCGTTAACTGCAGATCTTCATACAGATAAAATTAAATTCATAGTACAGTAGATTTCTAGAAAATAATGCAATATCCGTATTCTCATTATCACGACAATAATAACTGCACAAATAGCAATTTTATGTAAGATCCTCGTACATTATAACGTGAAGATACATTATGTTGGTACTTTTAACTATCCGCCGTATATAAAAGCGTGTTTCTCTATTCCTGTATGTGGGAGACACGCTATTTTCTCAGTAATCTCTGATTGGCGGTCCCGTTGGGCGACATCCCGCGGCGCTACACGGGCGACACCACGCGGTTCAGTGCAAACACATCACCGTGCGAAGTGCCACTAGTAGTTTACAATACACGCATTGATACGCTCTGCACACTCTCTGGCTCTATCAACACCATTAACTAATGGAAATAAATCTTATAGACCAATAAAAAAACAATCTAAGAGTCAATCTATAAATTTGCTAATGAATTGATTGACTCATCTACGATTGTTTTTTTTAGTTCAAAGGAGTCAATCAAACCGTTAATATTGCAGATTTCTTGCTTTCCGTTTTACAAGAAATTCAAAACTTTGCGCAAGGCGTAGTAGGGGGTTATTTGGAATTGAAATCCTGTAGCTAAACAGATGGTAATATCTAGGTAATTGTCTATATACCTAGACATTATAATATAGTTGCAATGCATGTGCGTGAGTCATTTGACTTATATTACTTAACAGTTGATCAGATTACTACTTGTATTCTACCGGTATCGAATAGAACGGCGGTTGGTTCATGCGTGGGAAAATATTTTGAGCTATTGATTGATCAAAGTTATATCTATATAAGTCTACAACCTTATTGAGGTGTTTCTTAATGTTCCTTCCGGCATATACTTGATTGTGTTTTCAAAGAAGCATTTCAGCAAAATAGAACACTTGCACAATTTAACTTTATTCACATACTGCCTTATAAATGATTGTATAAAAAATAAAATAATCAATTATTTTCTTTGCACTATACAAAGATTTCATTAGTACCTCATAACCATTTTTTGAAATATTAACAATGGACATAATCACAATAAATGATTACAGAAATACACATAAAAACAGCATAACACTGAAGATCGGTGTATAAGCGACAAGTACAAGTAGCGGTGCGCGCGCGCAGCTAACGGCGCGACACGTAACGCGTTATGTCACGCGGCCTTGGCCTAGCGCTCGCGTTACAACACGACCAACGGGCCGCCGCCGCTCCGAATAGATATGCCGTTTTGTTTCTGACACCACAATCAAGGTCAGGTTTTTCATCAAGGACAATTTACGTATGGACTGGCCATTTCAGTAGATATAAAAATTGAAATTTCAGTACCAAACGGCAAGTGTCATAGTTTACGCAGATAACATTCCGTATTCTCCGTGATACATACTGATTTACATCAGGGTGAAAATTAAACAGTTGCATTTGCATAATCAGTATTTGACGCTTCTGTTAGAGATAACGTACCTTTGTCACCAAGCTAGGTTCTTGAGTTAACAAGGAGGTTTCCGGAAGACATATTTCCACCTTATTATCAGTCAGTACAAAAACAGTTAATATGCATTTAGGTAACTAATATATTCATTACCTTGATACATCCTAGTGTGCCTTTATTAACACATAACATTTCCTTCCCGGAAAAAGATGTCTAAATGACTGGTGGTGCTACCTACTTTACACAACATTAATATTGTAAACTCTTTTTCTTTAACAAAATCATACATTTTACTCTGTATCTGGTCGATTAACATAACTGATACAGTTTCCTGTTAATTAACAACACGTGTGTAAACAAGAACTGGATTGCTCGTCAATCGTTGGCCACGTTTAAATTACGTAGCGTAGGAGCCTCGGGCCAGACTAAGTGCAGCTGTGCAAATTGTTTACGGGCTTTTAATAAATCCTTTAGTGAAGTACAATATAAGTAGAAGTAACATTTTAGTAGGAGAAGATATATAAGGTCTAATTTTAATACTGCACGACATTTTGCATGGCGGTTTTGTAAATGCTACAGATAATGTAAGTACCTAGTAGGTAACTACCATTAAAATAATGTAGGTTTCTTTCTAGCAGCTGAAATCACTCGCTAGCAACTAAAGCCGTGGAAACCAATATACAAGGTGACACATAATGGGTATACTTTTTTTTCAAAACTTAACTTTGTAATTCTAAAACCATCAGCTTTGGAGGGAACTTGAAAAACAAAAGGTGTTATAGGAATACAGCTGTTGACCGATTTCACAAGTCTACAAAACCTTTAGTACTTCAACTGTCCCACAAAGCCGATAGTTTGAGATTTACTAAGTTAAGTTGCAAAAAAAATAGTATACCCTTTTTGTATCACCTAGTATATGATTGATGGCATCGCCACGCAAAATAGGTGTCTTGCATTTTTAACATAAGACCTTATATTAGTATATAGGTGAGTATGTACTCTATAGTTGAAAGTAAAATTGTTTAGGAATTGCTGCTAGGTAAAATCATCAATCAACAAGCCCTGTCTTTTGCACTAAATGAAACGAAAGATTAACCGACCATGTGTTCTGAATGTTTAAAGCCTGTTCCACCTGAAAATTTTGTAAACATCGTGTCGTATATAACAGTGGACAGCTTGCGAGGAAGTTAATTTAGCTTCATTATTAGCTGTAGATCTATATTGATGAACCAATCTTCTATCTAGTATACCTAAATCAACCAGATAACTTGAAGCGATTAATTGCAACTGCGAGTTTATTTGATCGAGTAAACTAACGAACATTTAGTTAAACATTAGTTTAGAGTAGTAGATTCTTATAATAGGTTTGATTAGAGTGGAATGAAGTGATACATTCTATCAGTAACATTTACGACCATTAAAAGTCAAATGTACCGACCAATAGTCAGAATATAGTCAGAATTCTTTGTTAATATGAATATAAGTAATATGTAAAATAAAAAACACAGATATTTTATGATTCAAAAGGAAAAATCCTTGACTTAAAACTGTAGGAGGACCCAGCACGTGTTCACTTTCAATATAAATGTGTATTTTCATTTCTATAACAAGTTTATTGTGAATTAAGCTTATTGTGGTCGCTGTTCTATAAATAAATACGAATATTTCTTTCAAAACTCAGAATTCGTTTACTTTACACTTTACAGTAATATTTTTGCCATAATATTATTTATGACTTATGAGTAGGTACACGAGTAAACTTGTATCTGATAAACTATTATTATATGGACGACTGACTCTATTTTTCGAGTTTGTTTGAACACAAAAAATATCAGCATGTTTGGTCAGAACTATAATATTAACTGGATTATTCATATGCTTTCATATGAACAAAGTTTTGAACCAAGTTTCTTTAGCCACCTTTTGAGTCTAAAAAGCAAGCATTTCGAGAATAAATGATGTGATGTGTGTGACTCATTCTTCACTGTGATTCATGGAATTTACAGTTCCTCTCCAGGTTGGCAACGTGCGAGTAAAGAGTTTGGTATTGCAAGCATCTTCAGGCTGCGATAACTGCTTAACATCAGGCAGGTCATTCGCTTGTTTTCGGACTTTGTTCTATTAAAAAGTAGTAGTTTCGTCGACGGTCAAATAAAAATTAAAAGTGGCATTGGAAGAATAATATAAAAAAAATACTAATTCGCACACCTTATTTAATCAATATCCATGTGGGCGGAATCTTTTACCCATTGACATAAGTGTTATTATGTCAATTTAAAGCACAAAAATATATGAGTGTAATAAATGAAATCGCCTTCGGTAACTGGATCAAGAATTGAGAATACCATTAACAACCTCACACTCAAGGTTGGCCATTGTGCAAGCCTCTTTGTTGCTACGCCTCCGCGCACGTGTTTCGAATGGACAACAAAAACTAACTGATGGACGACTGACAAATCGCATCCCATGTGTGGACTCGGCATTATCTCGGTGCCTCAAACGGGGTCACAGCACTCGCATAATTACTGTGTATTTATAAACCTGAGCGAGTCGTTTGTAAATAAAAACCATTTAAAGCTGAACTGCGAGGTAGTGGCGATTAGTCAATTCAGACAGTGCCGTCGAGGCTCTTTAGTCAAAATAACTAACATACAAATTTTATATTTGGAAATAAAGCCAGATGCAATTTGTTTCTGATTTTTATGAATTCTCTTATTAACTTAATTCCTAGTCATTTTAACAACCTTTGATAACCTGAAACCTAACTCCTAATTTTAATGAAAGGTTTTTCTTTTGTAATTAAGTACATATTTAAATATGAGCGTTTTTTTGCCAGATGAAGATGTTAGGTTACCGATAGTCTAACTAGTTCTGACTTAAAGCGCGATAGCAGCGTTATGTGTAAATAGTGCCAATTTCACCGGCCCTCCGACCATTACAAACTGAGAAAAATACTAAAATAAAATAGAATAAGCAGTTGAACATTTCTGCACTCGATTGTAAAAACATCGTGCCAAACGTAATCTTTTTCGTATTTGTTTTTCATGATTGAATGATGCTTAAAGGAGATTCATCACTCATCGCCCATCTGAGGCTTGAGGTATCTGTCAAGTGCGCTGAGGCAACATTAATTACAATATGACCTTGCAGTGAAGGCTTGCATGAACGATAAATCCGTGTGGTAATTCGTTTCTTTTGTATAACTAAGTCAGCAAACAAGCATAAGACCTGTCTGATGTTAATCAGTTACCGTAGCTTAAGATGCTTGCAGTACCAAAGGCATTGCTTCCATTTAGCCGGCCTGAAGGGGAGCGCTACTGAGGGAGGGGAAGGGAGTGGATGGGAGTAAGTAAGTAACCCCTTATGTGACTCAAATCGGAGATCCATGGCCGTAATTAATAATTATGGCATAGCGATTGTGAGGTGGCTGCAGTAATGTCTTCTGAATCATTCGCATAATATAGCATCATATCCGTCTGTCATACAGGTGGTTAGCTCAGTACACGTGACCGAACTTTTCGTTTGCTCAATAACTATATTTGTACTGGAATATTTGCATACCATGTATGTTCTGAATTTCTTTTGTGATGGAAAGTCATTATTTCAATGCCAAACATATTGTTTTATTTTTGAATAAAATTTCGATTCGTAAGAACGTCCGATTATAGGTAAAGAAAGGTGAAGATTGTGCTTCCTGGTAACAGAGGAATAAATGTAGTAAGGACGGTTAACATCAAAAATAGGTGGGTATGTGAGATGTCCAAAATAATCACATAATAAAACACGTCATAATAGTACGACACCAGAAAGGCTATAAAGTATACGATCATACAATATTTCGTTTGTTGGATACATCTTGTAGATATCTTCTGGTGACATACTGTCATATTCTTAACAACTATTTGACACTTCAAATACCTCTCTATTTTGATGTTGACTGTACCTACCAACCGTTATGCTTTTTTATGAAAATACTTACTTGCCCATATACTTACTTTATGCATACACTTTTGTAGAATTGTTTGATAGCTGTACATGCATTGATTATGTAGATACCTAAAATATTGTACGCAGATACATAATGTGTGAGCATTACCTAAAGCATATATTTACCATAAACCTACTATAAGAAATTACGCGTTAAATTATGTAAACGGTACATTTTATATGTGAACATTAAATTAATCGTCTAATTTACGACTTGTATATACTTTATAATTAACATAAAATTTGAGAGTTGTCTACTTTGTAAATACAGTTTGCTGACTAACTAGGCCAGGACTATTTTGACTGACAGCGGAGATAGATATGAAGAGGCCTGCGCGAGAAGGCCGCAGCGCCAATGGAACATGATTGCAAAAGTACGTAACTTTTGCCATCATGTTCCATGTTCCAGCCCTACGATAAAGAAGTGCGCAAAAGGCGCAATAGTAATAGTGTCTATTGCAGCTAATGCAGTCCTTGACCGTGACTGCGCAGCGGTGCGCTCCACTCCCGCGCACCTTTACCGCACTCCGTCGCGCCCCCAACCACCACAGACCAAAGATAAAACAGACAGGGATTTTTGTCACAAATAATATTAAGCCTCGAAGATTGTCAGCCGAAAATGCGGTAAATCCTAAATAATGTGACATTAAGAAATTACCTTTTTGAAAAACCTTTTATGAGTCCTCTTCCGTCTCAGGCGTGGCGGGATGGGTATATATATATAAATTACAAATAACTTAAGATAATAACTATAACAACTTGCCAAAGCTGAGTAGATTCATAAATTGCCACTTGCAATTAACCAGGTTACAAGAAACGAAAAAAATATCGAAAGACTCCTGTGGGTAGCTGTATGTAAGTGATACAAAGGCCTAACGACTAAGTTTGGAAATACTTCTCAAATAACTCCAACAATTGCTTGCTAGTATACGACGGATAATATTTTAATAGTTTAGTAGGTATACACATAATATAGTCAATATTGACTCACGGAGAACTTGATATAGTTACACAACACAGATGCTGCAACCACATCTGTATTCTGTTGCAGTAACGAATACTCTCTACGTATTTGCTCTTTGCATGAAGAGAGAGAAGCGCGCTCAGCCGCAATCGACGTCGCTAAATTACCGCGGTGTTTCACTACGTTGTATTAGATACTTAATTATTTTATGTCACTGCCATCAATATTACATAGCAATGATTGCATTCAAAACATATTTCGTTGTATAAATATTTTAAGTTTATTAAATAGATACAAAAAAATATTTAACATTATCACAGAATAATCAGATTTATACTAGGTGAAACAGAAATGGTATACTATTTTTTTTGCAACTTAACTTTGTCAATCTAAAAATATCGGCTTCGTGGGACAGTTTAAGTACTAAAGGTTTTGTAGACTTGTGAAATCTGTCAACAGCTGTATCCCTATAACACCTTTTGTTTTTCAAGTTTCTTCCAAAGCTGATACTAATAGAATTACAAAGTGATGTTTTGAAAAAAAAAGGATACCGTTTCTGTTTCAACCTGTATACAAATATCTGTTACCATTAGGTATACCAAGTTTAGACCTGTTTTCATTTTATTTGAGATTGTTAAGACTTATGGAAATGTTCTAGAATACGAAGAACATACAGCATCACTTGAGTTGAATGACTCAACGAATATATTAAGCGCATTAAGCAAAGCATTACTTAAACAGGTTCAAGTGGAGCAACGTGCGAGAAATATTTGTTGATATCTCGTCAGTTCCAGTGGACAAGTGATACTCCAACAAGTTAGCATAGATTTTTGTTACCGTGAGTTTGCACTAACATTAACACACTGATTTATGGTGTTGGAACTCCGCCTAAGTGGACCTTGGCACCTCGTCACAGCGCTTAGCGCGCGGACCCTGCCATCCAGCCCGATATAAAAAGCCTTCTCAGCCTTACCCAGGGGTGAAACCGCGGTATCTTTGTTTAATTCATAACAGATACTGGCTTTCGAGAGTGGTAGACGTGTGTTGGGGCCATATGAGATGAAGAATTCAAAAGGGATTAAAAAGATATTTGCATGCAAAGAATTTCCCGGGAAAACTGCAAAAAATATCAATCAGCATTAATTTACAGCAAGATGTTATGCCATAAAAGCTATGTGCACCATAAGAAGCGGTGGTAGGATGTTTAGTTTTTGCCGGTGAGGCTGCGGGCGACCGGTTCGCATCCTGCTGGTCCCGCGGGCTGCGCCTGCGACGTTGTTAACTACGTGCCTTTGTAAATGCCAACACACCATTTATTGAGTGTAATGAGATCGACATAATAATACATGTAATATTCGTTACAAGATAATATCGATATTTATTTATTACACGATACCAGCTCGTATGTGTTTGAAGCTAAGGTGTTTTATTTTATTTTAATATTGCCAGACTGACGCACCAACTGTGTGGTCACAAACTAAGCAACGATTGTACTATGTGCACCGTACAATGGACTGGGGGTGATCCCAGTGCCACCCAGATCTGGACAAATTATGAAAAGATCATTTCCGAAATTTGCCCCGGCGGGAATCGCACCCGCAACCACCATTGAGGCATACACTCGAACCACTGCACCAAGCGGTCGTCAGTTAAAAGTGAACTATCTATAAGTCTGATGAGTGAATACCAAAATTTCTTGCCTGTATCTTTACAAAGGACTTTATAACGGAAGCATTGTATTAGTTTTTTCAGTATAATATTTCCATACAAGCGATAGAGCAATAAAAATATGAACAGTGAATTATGATTGATCGCTCTAGACCGATGGTAGAGTCGATTACTCTGTATATGATACTAGTTATTTAGAACACTCTAATATATGACACTACAGCTTGTCCAACTAGTAGGTGCGGTTGAATGTTCTGACTCTACCAAACAGATCGCGCTAATAAGTGGAAAAAAGCAAACATTTTTTTACCCATATTTTCTCAAAGGAAATGTCCACTTCCTTAACAGAACGCTGAATCACACATAACCACTTCGAGAGCATGTTAAATGAATCCGCATCCACCGGTATACCTTATAAACAAAACATTAAAATCCTTCACATACGAACATCGAAGTACAGAAATGTAACGCTCTAATGAGAAAGCAAAGAGGCAGATGTCTTCGACCTCTACGTCACGACAGCGCACCAATGTGCTAAATTCGACGAACCAAGACCAGGCTGACATGACGTGACAAACCACTATTGGGTTGTTTGAACTGTCCGACTTGAATCTATAGCGAGACCAACACAAATGTGTAATGTCATCACAAAAACTAGGACGTCCAAATAAGACGGATACCGCGTTTAGCGCTCTTGTGTTTAAGTTCATTATTCCTATTTTAGAGCAAATGGTGGCTATGGTAAAATACTTTACGGTGGTAGAGCCTCCTCCCCCCTTTTACAGAGGATAGGCGTAGAGTAGCTATTATAGCTGCAATTCGCACGATGAGTTGGATAACCGGAAGCTCAGACGAGGAGATTCTCGAATATACACAGTCATTGGTGATAGTTGCTGACGAATAAGAGTTGATTTAAAATAATTATGTATCTATGTCTAAAGTACTTAGCCATGGGTGACGCGATTCACAGAGTAGTGATAATGATTTAAGAAACAAAGTACTGTGAGTCTGAAATCACACGATTAGCAGAGTCATAAGGACAAAACCCTTGGGGTGTGACGCATTCGTTCATTAGCAGAGACTTAACAGAGCCCACACAATATCAAGTTGAATAGTAAATTATTCTGAAACATTTTGGGTATCCGTTTAGTGCTTAAAAGACTTAATTATTCTCAGTTGATTACGATACTAAAAAGTTGGGTTCTCCCTTTTGAGAAACAGTATATTAAGTACTTAATGATAATAAGCTGTATTTATCACAACTGTATTTTAATATCAGGAGATCTAAAGAGCTTTGATTTTACCGATCGATTTTTTCTACCGATTATTACGTTTCTATAACATGCAATTCATAGAAACATAAAAATTGGTATTTTAAATTGTGCAACCACTATACGTGCGAATAAAATTACTACTTATTTGATAAGTTTTGGACATATAAATATTGATTAATGTCAGTTTATAACTTAGTACGTACTTTATTAACTTCTGAATAGTGTGAAATTGTATTGTATGAAGTATAATAACAAAATCCTTTCCTAAATACTTCTAAGTTTGATATGTAACTAAAATTACTTTAGATAATATATTTTTTAACATTTACCGTCCTACTTCTGAGCTACGGTCTCCCCCACAATCGAAGTACTAACGCGTACTTACATCGATTGAACCGATATTAAGTGATCAAAAATCATATAACTACACATTTTAATGAGAGTTATAATGAATGACGCGGAGCATAAAATGCAGGTAATTCTTACACTGCTCGTGGCATGAGGTCATAAAACTATGTAGTACCCAAATTGTGTAGGTATGCATGAAAATGTCGGCGTGGTTATAGTGGGGTCAATACTCCGGCAGTAGGTCAGCAATGAGCTGCCTGAGAGGCCCACAAACTGGCCCCTGGACGGGTGTTTCCACTTTTCCAATACTCGTCACGATTAAATAATCTGTACTGTATAAGATTACTGACGTCAGATTTCCGATAAACGACATCCGTTTCAGAAAAAAAAGATACATACCTGAATAATAGAGACTTTTGAATATAAGGTTTTATAAAAATAATGGATGATATTTTGCATGCCGACTCAGTTAATGCTAAAGATGATATACCTACCTACCACAAAAATAGTTTAATGTTTTTCCTTCTAACAGTTGAACTAGATACGAAGCTCGACCGAGAGAAAAAATACACCATCAGATTTTTGTGCCAGGTTATCTTTAGAATGCATGCAAATTATTGTGCATTATAAAAATAAGACTACCGTAGTTATTACACTTACTATAAGCTAGTCTAAAAGCTCGTAAAACTAAGTGCTGGTGCCTACTTTGTCTCATATTTGACAGATTTATACCGTAATCAGGAATACAAACGCATTTTGGCACAAATTATTAAAAGAGTTAACTTTTCGACATTTCGAAACTTTGATTTGGTCTTTACTGACTTGACTTCTTGACTATACTTTAGAAACTCAAGGCAGATACTTTCTCAGAGTGTTACAACGACTATCAATTGACCATCGATCAACCCTCGACCGATGATCGGTCGAACGTTGCTTTATATAGAAGCCATCGATCGACGTCGACTCATCTCTTCTCTCACAAAATCTGGTTGATCGAAATCAACAAGATTTGGTTAACCATATTAAGGACGTTGTAATCCTCTTTTGAATATTATTTTCTTCTGTACTTATGTAATAATCTTTAGAATATTCAAAGTGGCTATTCTTAAAGATAGCTTTCCTCATTTCTCGGTATTCTGGCGAAACATCAGAAATATCTTTGTAATGCCTTTTATGAGTTTTTTGACCTACAATTTTACAGTGTCTATCAAGAATGCAAGTCGTAAAGAGATTACCAAAAACCAGCTTTAAGTAGTCTAGACCAAATATAATATTATTTTCAATCATTTTTGTTTTGCTTGTTATATTGTGACGTGTACATTATTTTTCGAAACACTATTGGAACTTTTTACACTCCCTGCGGTGGTACAAAACGGGTAATTTCAACTCAGAAACTAACACGTTAGTTAGGAGTTCCGCAGTAAAGTAACAAAGTAAGCTGTGGACTTAGCGAGAGGCCTCTAAGACTTATAGCTCTAGTAGAGGACAAGGGAGGACATTCACCCCACAATACTCTACGCAATAATAGCGTGGACATTATTGGCTAGAAAACTTTTGGAAATAGAATTTAAATAATGATTAATTCTAAAACATAACGCTAATACGGCATTTAATTATATAACTTATAAACTGTTAAATTATGTTCTAATTTTCATATAAATAATGCTATATAAGACAGATAATTATTAAGTTTGAGTTTAATTGGTATTTGGCAGGTTTTTATTAGGTAGTTTATAATAAATTTTGAATAGCAAATCATTATCTCATTTGAAAATATTCAATTTGTATTTTAAAAAACCACTGGATCAATGAAAATATAAGTTATTGAATAAAATATTCAAGCTAAGTTAATTGTACCTTAAACACAATCAAATTCAAATAGATCTAATTCAAGTGGTGATCAAGTCGATTGAATCAAAGCGTATGAAAAAATACCATGAAACACAAATTAGTCTATGACAGTATATCCACATTATTCTCAATTCAACTCTGGGCCACCTGTTCACCGCAAAGGACATGGTCAACTCGCGGAAATTGCGCACCGCACCACAAAAAACACCATTGAAATAAAACAACTCTCTATCAATCTAGCTGATCTCTGCTGATTTTTTACTTCGGTTCCGATTAAAAAACTCAGGATTTCAATGCCGTCTATCAAAATTTAGTCAATTTAACACTATTTCGTGTCTGAGAATGTCTTGTTAAAGGTTCAAGGTAACTATTTGTCGGTGAACGAACTCGCATGCTCTTTTATTTTATTCGAGAACATGATAAAATAACAATTTGATTGAAATTGATATCGATTTAGATCCGAATATACGAACACATCTTGGACATGCGAAGCACGTTTCTTGGGCTATTATTTATAAGATTAATTAAACTCCGCTATATCTACATTACTGTACGAATCCGGAATTGCAAGTATCTTGAATTGAGCCTCTGGTACGACTAGTTTATAAATAAATGATTTGTTATTTAACATCATTAGGCTACTTAAGTTGTGACCTGAACAGTACTATACTGGAATAGATCGGCGCGATACAATGCGACAACAAAGATAACAAAGTAGGTAAACAAGCGTACACGTATGGCTTAGAGGAGTTACAGTGGTGGGAGTGTGTGGCGGGACTAGTCCCAAAAAAAAAAAAAAAAAAGCGTACACACGACCCGCCTGATGCTAAGCAGTTACCGTAGCCTATAGATGCTTGCAATACCAAAGGCATTACTCGCATGTTGCCCACCTAAAGGGGAGTGTCACAGGGAATAAGAAAGGGAAAGGGGTTGCTCTTCCGGCTAATTCACTGATCGTACCAAACACAGCTACAATAGTTACTTTACGCCGATCTTATGTGAAATCCTACTAATATTATAAATGCGAAAGTTTGTGAGTGTGGATGTATGTATGTATGTATGTATGTTTGTTACTCCTTCACGCAAAAACTACTAAACGGATTTGGATGAAATTTGGAATACAGATAGATTATAACCGGGATTAACATATAGGATACTTTTTAACCCAATAATCCAATACGACGCGGATGAAGTCGCGGGGCACAGCTAGTATAATATATATATGCCTTGCTAAATATTGTTTAGGTACGAGTACTTATATGAAATTGTGAGACATAGAACGCACTACGTGGTACGGCCCCTTAATTTCGTACAATTTTGTAGTGTATTGCTGCTAGTGCGTCGCAGCTTAAGAATGCAGACCCACGTGTATGTTAACAAACATGCTTAAGGACCAGAGTGGTGGTCCAACGTCAAACATATCGCAATACACGGTCCAAGCGTATTTACTATTTGTCCGGTAATTAAGGTTACACAAACAATTTAATCGGTCTTTCAACCTGATGTAAGTAAAATTTAACAAAAGCATGTATTAGTAGGCAAATGTATGGTAGAGCCAAACTGTAGCCCATCGAATACAACTCATATACGGGGTGGCATGACTGAGGTAGTACCACCCTGTTATAAAAGGTCGACGTAAAGTAACTATTATAGCGGTATTTCGTATGATGAAAGAGTGAGCCGAAAACTCAAACTCTTTCCTACAACTCCCTCTGTCCCACACCCATTTGTCCTCTGGAATTACACTTGCTAACTTCGAACCGAACCGGAAATAACGAATAAACAAATAAATCTTCACACATATAACTTATGAAACAAAAAAATGAAAATATAATGCGCTTTGCGCAGTGGATCGAGCGTAGGCCGCTCGGCTCACAACACCGGGTGGTTGCGGGTTCGATTCCCGTCAAGGTAAATTTCGGAAATGGCCTTTTCGTAATTTACCCTGGTCTGGGTGTGACTGGGATCGCCCCCAATCCATTGTACGGTGCCCATAGTACAAGCGTTGCTTAGTTTGGGACCTTACAGTTGGTGTGTTTGTCTGGCGATATTTATTAATTATTTATTGATATATGCAAATGAAACACAACAAGGGAATGGAAGAGAGAATATTTTTTACACTCGAAAAACGTGTTTCACCCTACAGGTAGTATTCGTAGTAATAATTTCCTTTGCATAAATATCACGCGGCCACTTCCATGCCGATTGATTTTGATCACAACGGTGGAAGCTCATGTAGACCGGTTTGCGTACTCTGTGTCGCTTATTTGGACTTGAGACCATTAAGTAGCCACTTAAGCCACATAGAATTCGGTAAAAGTAATAATTCGATTTTATAAAATAAATCGAACGGTGAAAATAGTCCTTATATTAAAAATGCTTTGTTATCAAAGTTATTGTAATAATTTATTTGTTTATTATTATTCTGAACTTAGCGAGATAAGATAATATTGAAGTAATTGTACAAATGTGAATGTATTTGGTAATGTCGTTATTTATTTTCTACTGCATTTTTTAATCCTATTTCCACTTTTCTCTTTCTCCATATATTCTTCTCTTCTTTCTCTATATAATAAGCTATCTATTCTGCAAGATAAATTAATTTTATTTCCATATTATCGTTCATAGCTACCGGTAACTTCAACGCCGATCGATCTTCGTTCGTATTATTTCTTCCATTCAACAAAACAGATGTCGTATAGTGGTGTAAAAATAAAAATAAATAAAGACTGATCATTTGAAAGTGGCAATCGTATCGAACACCTTGTGCACATTTGCGTCCGACGCGTAACATATGCAATGTGTTCCCAACGATTGCGAAACTATTGAATGGTTAACACATTGCAGAATAGTCATAATATAATAACCATTGTAGGTACTGTATTCAAATACATAAATTGTAGAGAATAACGGAATCTAGAGTTACTCGACTATATAGAGTATTTAGTTTTTAATGGAAGTTATATTAGAACAGTTAAATTGTCCGTATTAAGTTATTATTTTACTAGACTTGTTATAATAGTTCTTAAGCTTGTAAAGTAAAAATATTTTATTTAGATACCGCCCATAGTTGAAAATCATAAATTTATAAAATCTATCTTTTGCTCAAAATGGCGTTCGCGTTTAAGAACCACAAAACTGAATAATGAACGGAGTGGCACGCATTCATAAATTCAGAGACGGACAGACCTCATCTGTCAGTCGTAATAAAGACTACACGAAACCCAAAAAAAAGTGATTGTGTCCAATGTGCAATCTGCGTTTGCGGTCGAGGCGCATAATACAAGCATTGCAAGTCATGTGGCGTGCGTTTGCACAAACCACTAAAGGGTTGCCGAATCAATGTGCACTATACAGAATAATAGGTGCATCACATGCTGGCTCTCTTTAGTATAATACTGTCACGTTTTGACAAGGACTATTAGGATATTTTAAAGGCGGTATCGCTGACCACAGTTATACGACTCATATTGTAGATATGGCTCGACCGGGTAGTTCCACCCTCACACATAATAGTGGCGTAAACTCAACCCCCTGTACATCTCTCCCATTCCTCTCCATCTGTCCCACTCCCCTTCAGATCGGCAACGTTCCAGGAATGCCTTTGGTATTGTAAGCATATAAAGGTTACGGTAACTGCTTAACACCAGGCTGGTCATACTTTTGTTTGCCAACTTTGATATATACAAGGTGGGCCAAAAGAAGTCATCCGATGTTGTTTGGCTCTCATTTTTTTTCTAAATGAAAAACTTCGATTCTGTTTTTTGATTATGTTTATTTGAATCTTTAGAATTTTATTGGTCAAGTCGAGAAGATGATATCGGCCAAATGGGCGCCGTTACAATTGATTGTTATACGGGCTCGTTTTTTCATCACTTCGGCGAGAACTTCGGGCGACAGATTCTCGCACTCGTGTCAAATGTTGTCCTTGAGGGCTTCCAGGGTCTCGCGCTTGTTCACGTAAGCACGGGACTTCAAAAAACCCCACAAAATGAGCCTCATCGCTCATTATGATTTTGGTCGAAAAATCGTCCACTTCGTCCTCGAGATTGAGGATGGCTTGGGCGTAGGTTACACGCGTTTGGCGGTTGACAGGCATCAGCTGATGCACGGACTGGACTTTGTACGGGAACATGCGCAGGTCTTTGACCAAAATTCGCCTTAGGGACGACCGGCTGATGGCTAATTGCGAGACACGGCGTCTGGTCGATGTTTCTGGCGACAGCTCGACATCCTCGGCAACAGCGGCGATATTCTCGGCAGAACGGGCGCTCCGGGGCCGGCCACTCTTGGCAACGTCTCGTGTGTTCCCATACTCTTCAAGGTTGGTGGCCAAACGGCGCAGTGTTTGCGCAGTCGGTGCCGGACGACCGGGGAATCGGCGGTGGAAATCGCGCTGCGCCAGCACCACAGACGAATTGTTACGCAAAAAAATAGACACGATTATTCCGCGTTCTTGGGAAGTGTATCGCTCCATGGGTTGTTCACTTGTATTCTACATCTGTCTAGTTCACAAATGTCAAAACAGATTTGACATTGGTCGCCATTTGCAAAAATAAGAGCATCTTCCAATAGGGTGATTTCTTTTGGCCCACCTTGTATAAAAAAAACTGTGTGGACATACACCTACAAGCTGCTCAATAACTAATAGTTAACACTGTAACCCCCTTTTTAATAAAAACGTGGATTAGTTGTTGTGTAGTTACACCATAGTTTGTCTTCTTCTTTCTAATGTCAAATTATTGATAACAGAAAGTTTGGTGTGTAACTATTCGTCCGCTAATCCATGTTTATTAATAAGGAGGCTAGGGTTTTAGTTCTCACTACATAAATAAATTAATGATCAACCAAGTCGCCTCGACCGTGACATATTATATAATCATAATTTCTTGCTATTATTGAAACTTTTTGGCGTTGAACCACCACCATGAAGAGATTGATCACAAGAAGATTTCATTTATTTTGTAATTCTAATTAGCACCGTTCGTTAGCATTCGTTGTTATAACGCCATTATAACATATTATGTTCATATTAACTAATGGTTCTGTAGCCGTTAATGTTGTCCCAAACATAACTATGTCTCATGAGCCGCTGAATAGTAATTTCCTAAACGCAGGCTACGAACACTGTGGTTAAGTATAATAAAAGGCAATTTTAATGCTCTCGTTCGTGCCATCCGGTATTTAAAATAGCAGATGCAAATAATTTCGGGTGAACTGGTTCACAAACATTTTTAGTCTTATTTTTCGAAATGACAGAGAGTGGTCGCCATTTTAGGTGCAGTTTACGATGCCCGGTATCACATTAAGTTTTGTGTCAAAAGCTTTATGATGAGAAAATTAATTTTTTTTGTATCTCCTATTTACGATTATTCACCAACGAGAACCAATATCAAAAAAACTGTTATGAAATGTTGAGGCAATTAGCATTTCTAATTCGTTGATGTCTTTTCTATGGACGTGAATGCAGAGAAGTAGGAAACTTTGTAATATGAAATGAAATATTTTTTCTAGGAAATATACACCTCAGACGCGTGAAAATACTAACTAAATATATCAGTGGTCCTTAAAAAGTACCTACCACGACGATGGTAATTATAGTAAAAGTAGCAGGTAGCAAATAATAAGCGTATCAGATTTGATCAGTTGAGGTGAAATAGGGCAGAGGGGTGCAATCCTTTCCTAGGGGCCGTGGGAACCGCGACAGATGCACTCCTAGCGAAGACGAGCCTTTTTTATATAACCTTATTTGTAAGGTGACCTTGACTTCAGTTAACCGGAGAATTTCGATAAAGTTTCTATCCAATACCTTTTCATTAATTTTATCAGTAACTATTACATAATAATGTAATAAAAAATATATTGTATTATTAATAATAAACAATATATAAATGACAACAGCAGATCCCTGAATACATGGAAATACCAGACTTTGAGTTAGGAAACCAATTTACAAATAATTTTAATCATTTTTTACACACTAAATCTTTTTTATAGCGCTGATAAATATCTGATAAAGCTATGTTTTGCGATTATAATAACGGTATTACCTACCCACATAATGCTCAAGAGATAAACAACAATAACGGTATATTTATTAGAATTAAAATACTATACGAAGGTAATTATTCTATTTTGTATCAATTGTCCCAATTTTTCGGCGCATGTGTTCACCCTACACATGCATTTGATCAATAGCGCAGGAAACAACTCTCTATTACTTATTTTTTCGGAAACTGCGTGTCGATACATTTTGTAAATTTTGTAAGCAAGGGTTACGTTACATCCGGTGAGTGTGATGTGGTGAGAATTTTTAGATTCGCGATTTCGCAGATATAATGTTCTAAAATTAAAAATTATTGATTGAGAATCTGTACTCATATATCAGGTAATAAATAATTCATTTCAAAATATAAAATATATAAAAATACGATAGTCATTCCAGTAATAATATATCTAAAAGAAAGTTACAACCGCGGTCTCCTTGATCTAAATATTTTGTTTGTCCAGCGAAAACAATATTTACCTGTTTACGCAAAGAAATGTCCGTTTGGCTGTCCGTAGTTGTAAAACCATTGTAACAGTTACATTGGAAGGGTGAAATATCTGTTCCGTGAAAATACAATGGAGTTGAGGAACAATAGTCTTTGTAAGTAAACTGGCTGGTCAATAAGGCTTATTATCTTTATTATAATTACCATGATAGTACTTTCTTTGTACATGTGCTCTGTATTTACGTCAAAGCATTGTGTAATATAGTTTTAGGAGTATATTTCTAACGCTGCTGTGAGGATTAACTGTGTCCGACAAAGGACGAAAACCAAAGCCGATCTGTTATCAGCATTCTGTTATACCTTATCTAAAATAATTCAATATTATAGGTATTTATTTTTAAGTTGTTTATACCTACTTTCGTATACATTAAGTAAAAACACGGTTAATTTGATATAATAAATAGATAGGTAAGTACTTAATTTTATTTATTTGTATAGATTTACAATGTTTTCACGATTTAGTTTTTTTGTGTTTTACGGAAAAGTACCTTATCTACAAAGTGATTAAGGGCCAACGTTTATTTAAATAAACCGATATAATGTAAGCGCAGTTTTGTTAAACTAATATACTTTCTACATTACCTAATTATTTTAGCGTAGTTTTAAGCGCTTTTTAGTGATGTAAAGTACTTTTCTCATCTCGAACACTGCTTTTATCGATCTATTCATAGGCGTTGAATATTTAAAGCATCCCTAAGATATACACAATTAAATGTTAAACCACATTCATTGAGAGTCCAAAGGACATCCGGTGAAATCCGGACTGAAGAAAAAACTAATCCAAACAAACACATGACAAGAATAGCAGATGGCGCCTCAGCGGAAATCGAAAGGGATTTTTTGTGAACATTTTTTAAAATGAAAACAAAAACTAGAAGAGGATATGATTTTATAAAAACTAGCGAAAGCGTTTGATTTGACCGTGAGAAATATTGTTAACAAACATGCCTTCAGATTAATATGGCCCTTATGATCGGTATGATTATTCTGGCTCTTTTTTTGAAACCATGAATAGCTTCATATTTATTAATAATGCATTAAATAATTTATATAAAGGCAGTCTCGACAAGTGATTCCTCATAATAAAAAATGCTTGTTCAACAAACAGATAAAGACCTACTGTATTATACAGGTGTTTTTAAAAGTGTTAAATTATTCTTGGGGGTTTGGATAGGTGTCAAACATAAAATTAAATGGCACAAAAAATTTATCGAATATCAAACTCCTTTTCATGTTCAACATGTAACACTTTTTATTGATCATTAGGAGCTGCTACTCGCAAGTGCACTTAACACTATTTTTAGGCCTAGGGATATAATCTAAGAGTGCAACACGAAAGTTGTGGCAAATATTCAAAGGCGCGTAATTCAGTAAATACAATATTAACTATAGTCTGGTTTTACTAAGCATCCAAGTACATCTACCGTATATGTCCCTTAATTATTATGTCACACTTTTAAAACACCTTGTATAATAAACATCCGTCCTATTCTTCGAAAACTAACGCATCCATTAGTACTTGATGGCGGTGCTGTTACTAATGGCAAAAACTATAGAACTCATCCTGTATTTGTTCATTAATTTAAATTTATAAAATAAATGCATATATGGAGCTGCAGCTATGGAGAGAGCTATGCTCGGAGTTTATTTGCGTGATAAGATCCGGAACCAGGATATCCGCAAAAGAACCAAAGTCACCGACATAGCTCACAGAATCAGCAAGCTGACGTGGCAATGGGCAGGCCACATCGCTCGTAGAACCGACAACCGTTGGGGAAGAAAGGTTCTCGAGTGGCGACCTCGAACCGGAAGACGCAGAGTTGGACGGCCCCCCACTAGATGGACCGACGATCTGGTGAGAGTCGCGGGGAGCCGTTGGATGCGGATAGCGGGCAACCGTCCATTGTGGCGTTCCATGGGGGAGGCCTATGTCCAGCAGTGGACGTCTTCCGGCTGATGATGAAAATAAATGCAGTTTTCGGTATAAAACCATACGATCGTTAAATAAAATGCATGCTGATAAATCAATTAACCTACAAATCTGTTTTAAATAATTTAAATTATAAATTCCAGTCGAAAGTGCAGTTACAACCGCGAATAGTTTTGAAGTTAGCTATTTAATAATAGCTAACTTCAAAATTATTATCTTCGTTCTTTTATCGCACAGTGGCCCCGTAGTGTCGTAAACGTCGTAAATTTTATGGGAGCACGGCTATTCACTTACAGATATGTAAATCTTGTACAGGTAATTAATAATTCCAAATACCAATATTAGTTTACATTTTTAGCATTCGTTTACATTTTTTGCAGTACGAAAAGTATTTTTAATAAGCAGCATTTTACCGCTAACGGTCGACAGTCGAAAATTGATTTTGTTATGTTTAATATTTTATTATTATATTATTAATTTTTTTTCAATTAACGAATCGCCAAGTCTGCTGATTCAATACTCCGTAATAAAATTAGATCAGATTATTTTGTATAATTTTTATAATTAAGTATAGTGTTGAAAAAACAAAACCAATTTATGTTAGCAGTCCTGTGGCCGACAAATATAGCGACCAGTGTATTATCGGACTACCGGTTTTAGGGTTTTCGGCACGGGCGGAATGGAAATTAATGAAATTAGCAGACTTGGGGTCTACTTAGTGCTGACATAAATAAATAAATAACGCCGGACTGACTCACCCACTGTATAGTCCCTAACTAAGCAACGTTTGTACTATGGATACCGTACAATGGACTGGTGGCGATCCCAGTGATACCCAGACCTAGGAAAATTACGAAAAGACCCTTTCTGAACTTTGCCCCGGCGGGAATCGAACACGCATCCACCATGTGCAGTGAGCCAAGCAGCCTACGCTCGAATCACTACGTGGAGCTGTCGTCAATATGACACACCTTAATATAACACACCTTACAGCCTATTGATAAATCTGCTTTTACAGCACAGCGTAATTTTGCCTGTGGTCAGTACATGCGGCAAATTACGGCTGTGCAAAAATAGTATTTATATGTATTACTACAAGAGTTATCCCTTTCGGATCATCGTACATTGTACACAAAAATGTACAGATAGGTAGGTAATTTGACTATTTTTATTAAGTTCTGTATACACCAAATTGGAAGCCAACCGTTTAATAATACCTATTAGTCGTAGGTAAATATCTCAGTCTATACAAACAAAGCCATCTCGTACACAAGCAAGTACCAAGAATATGTACTCTAGTAATAGGCTGCGCGAGCGTGGGAGTTCCCCGCAGGTGCGCTATCATAAAGCCAATGCGTTTCCTACGCAGATGCACTTGCCAGAGGTTATTGTTTGCGTTAGAAGGTATAGTATGGGAGTCAGTGCAATGTGTCGATGGGAATGAGACATATTTGTACGCGATTTTTATTTTTCATGAAGATAATTTAATAATTTATAAAAAATATTTGTTTGTATTTATAACTCTGTATTTTTTACTAAACAAATACAGGTAAACTTATACGTTTCTTTATTGGCAATCTTGCGAGTAGGTATACCTACTTGCATAGGAACGTATATATATATTTTAATTTTTGTATTTATTAAATTTGATTTCGAAAGCCGTATGGCAAAATATAAATAAAAAATAGGAGTAAAAATATAAATGAGCCAACAATGCCACTTGCATCTAGCAGATCAATAACTCTATGAAACTAATACAGCTCACGGGTAAGTTTTTGCTGGTTAGACGTGCGTTCGTTATTGGCATAATATGTATACTTAAAAACACACAAGCACGTAGGGATATAAATAATGGATATAGATCTAGGAGTAACCATCCATAATATTCGTACTTAGTATGTCTGTTGTCTTGATACAAAATTATTTGGCGATCTACAATATTTTTATGGTCAGAGGCATTTAAAAATAGATGAATTTCGACCAGTTTTCATTACTTTTTTACAATATTAATGCATTTTTTCATTAACAAAACGATTAAATCCCACTACTTATGAGTTCGAGTAAGAGGGGCTAGTCATCCAAGAACGGAGGGCTCGGCACTTGTGCGAACAAGGCTTGTCAACAGCACGTTTTGCGAGCTTCACCTCACATTCAGACAAAGATGTCGAAACAATGACTGAGGATTTCCTGCGCTCGTTAACTCTATTCTGTAGTTAACTACGTTATATCCTAGCTATAGCTACACTAAAGTTAAAAGATTTAGACAATTTCTTATATTTAAGAATTTACAATTCTGAATTTACTCCCATCTTTACTATACTTTACTCAATTTTAATGATAATATGTAAATCAATATATGAACCAGGTTAATTTACATATAAAATCAGTGAAACCCCAAACCCCATCCGAAAACTGTTCAACCAGTTTTCATTAAGGCTCCTTTCTACCGATGGCTAAGATAACACAAGGTGCAAAACTTTAAGCAACCGAACACCTTATTAGCATCGCACGCCCGCAGCAATCACTCCGCTCCGAAAAATAAAACAAATCAGTATTTGATAATAGCAACCCAAATTATTGCCTTCGTAACCCATTCCTGACCTAACATCAGCTGCCTTTTGTCGACCCATATGGTACAAATATAGGTCATTAGATTAAATGCGCTCATACAAAAATTGATTCTGTTCTCTTGAATCTAGAGCTCATTTTGATTATTTATTTGGTCATTACCGGTGGTAATGAATCTTCTGAAACAAGGCACCTGATTTGTGGTAGAAAATTGGGGACAGGTGCAGGTGTTTGCTGCGATGGTCATTTGTTACAAATAATCGAAATGCATCTACATATTGAGTTATTATTGATACTAAGAATGAAAGTGTTAGGGAACCTTTTTTTGCGTGACTTTTAACAAAAAATATATTTGATATCGTGAAGCCTTCGCTTATTGTGTTTTTTTTTCATTTTCCTAATAAAGTATAGTGATGACTTTATCTTTACTCCTATAAAGGTATTACCAGACTAGAGAGAGAGTAGTGTACCAATAGAAAAAAAAACTAAAATGATTTTATTTTTATTACTCATTGTGGTTTACAATTTTTGGCTTTGTCATCACCTTTTAAGTATTAGGTGAATCCATACTAAACATCCTTAGTTTGCTAACAAATATCTACATTTAGCTACTATTACAATGATTAGAAAATTTCAGAATGAACAAGACGCAATCAAACAAAGTCGTAGCGTTTTACATTACCTGCATACCCACTATTACGGCCTGGGGTGAGACAATGAGGTTCCCACGTCATAACAGTGATAATAGAAGATGTAAGATAATATCGGTCGTCAAGCGCGTCATTTTATATAGACTCGGGTTCAATTGCTTTGATAAAATGGAACGATTCGAATTGAACATAAAATAGAATGGTTTTTGATTCGCTTTGGTCCAGATACACTGGACTTATGTCCATCAATATAGGCTTTATAGCCTATATTGATCGAACCATTTGTAGTAATGCTTAGATTGTACTTAGGTACTTGTATATAGGTATTATGTTGAAATAATGCTATATTAAAATTCAATGAAGTAGAAATGTTTTATGAAATGTGTAGGTTGTGTTTGTATGACGCTGATGCGGAAAAACTATGTTGACTAACCATGGTCAGCCAATCATAAACATAGACATAACATAAAGCAGAAACACAACATAAAGAAGCTATTATGGCTGCGTTTCGTACGAAGATTGGGATAGGTGGAAGCTCAACTCCTCTCACTTCCTCTCCCTCCGACCTAATCCCCTTCGGGTGGCAACGGATGGCACCGCTTTAGATATTGCAAGCACCAATAGGTTACAGTGACTGCTTAACATCAAGCGCATTGTACGATTGTATGCCGAATTTCTTTTATAACAAAAACTATTCACGTGTTTACCGGTTTTGTTATATAGGTATAATTATTATGCAAACGTAAAAACATCCTCAAACCCACCCCTACCTAAGCACTTAAATAAGGGAGGTATTTGTTCTTTCTAACACGAATCTGAAACATCTTTGAGTGTTTCAAGTTTCAGGATAAAACCTTTTGATTAAATGATCTGTATTTACTAAGCTGTCCATAAAGGATAGACAATATTGTAATAGAATATCTGTCATCGTGTAAATTAATTATTATATCCGAACAAAGATCTCTGAATACTTATCACAAAAAAACAGAGAGGTCTAAGCAAAAAAACAATAACTTTAACGAATCACAAGCCCACCGGATGCTTCTGGCAACTAACTGTCAGTCGTTACGAGAGCGAATCTAATGTCAATGTGAATTGTATAATGCGCGCTGTGATTACTCCTAAGCAATTAACATTGTTATGTACGCGCCTTATAACGGTGTTAAACAAAAAGTTTAGTGCCTACTTAATTGCATTATATGAACAAAATTTGTACATTATGTGTTTTATTCGCAATTATTCAATTTCCATCAGATATTACCAGATTTTCAAGTTCAATTTGCTCACCACCAGGCTCGCCATCATTCAAGTGGACAATTAATAAAATGGTGGTATGTACATTATGTGTTGGAAACCGTATTTTAATAGTCTAAAAACAAAATGAAGGCGAAACTTTTAAACAACAAATTTTACACAATAATCTACTAGATTTTTATATCAATTGTCGTTGGCCATAATTAAAAAAAATATAAATAACTCGAGTGATTAATACCGACGTGTATAAATTTATGTAGCCCACGTTATGCAACAGATGCATAGTTATAGTGGCATAATCGAAGCGGCGGCGGCGGCGACAACGTAACAGCGCTGTAATGGCGTCGTCGGGCGGCGCGCAATCTTCCGTGATAGTGAACTTGAGTTTTTTCGCGGCGCACACGCACCGTTAGCTTGCGCTACATTCCGCGGTTGCGGCGGCCCGCCGCACCGCGGAGCCACCGCAGCGCCAGCATTATACCAACATCGACTCAATCTATTTCGCTATTTCTTGCTTTGCGTTCTTGTTCAGTGAATCCGGATGTACTGCACGCTTTTGTAGCAATGTACTTGTGTCGGCTGTGGTTATAAACATTTTTTTGTAAGGTTGCAAAGAAAATGAGCTTTAGCTTTATGTAAATTGAGAATAAAAATATTGCTACTCTGCTTTTATTCATGTTGAATAATTCAACGTGCTTACGTTGATGTTAGGAAATAAGTACCAACTACCTACCATACAAATATAAAACCATTCAACTCTCAAGTTTATTTAAGTTATTCTATAAGTATCCTATTTCGTTATTTTCATTTTTCTTGATGGCATATTTTAAATCAACAAACTTTTTTGTTATTGCAGTAATTGGTATCGGTAGTTTGAAATGAAAATGCACACGAATTGAAATTATTTTAAATAATGATTAACTACGCTACTATTCGACTCAGTAATATAATTAATACATAATTATTTGTTAAATTAAAAAATCATTGTTCAAAATGTATACCTCATTGTGAATGCACAACAAAAAATGGCTCAATACACGAAACAGTCGAACAGCAGAATAAAAAATGGCGGAAAATAACAACCTCTCTAATGCTAGATCTAAGCTTTGAAGGCTGCGCGAGCGTCGGGTCAACGACCTACCATTGCCAATGTCAGCCATCTTGAGTTCCGCAGTCGCTTACGTTCTTCACGTAAGAGGCTGTAACGAGCTCTGTTTGTGTGTGTACGTAATGTTCATTTTTCTATGGCTCTATCTCTGTGTTTGTGAATAGATTGAATGTGCACACATACTTACAATGGTATAGCCATATTGTTGTGTGCTGTAAGCTCGCGCGTCAGGTTTAGTTCGGCTTTGTTGGCTCTAGGTGGCGTTACTAGATAAGATCTGTGGATCGTTTGCATCTAGGCGATTAAGTTTTTTGTGTATAAAAATACATAAGTACACACCGAAAAAAGGCGACAAAATTGACAACTCTGAGGTGAATAGCCTCAGAATATATTTTTTCAATTCGACTGGTGTTCTTAATTGAATACTGAATACAATACAATGTGCTCCAAAACCGAATGATGTATTAATAATTTATTCCGTATTAAAGCGACTCATTAAAATAATTAATTGCCTGAAGACATACACGAAAAATATTACCTACTACGCTTTTCGGTTATCTACATTGAATTATTATTACCTGCTAAAATATGGTATCAATTTGATAATCATTTTTTATATTAAACTTCAAACTAAGTAGGTTCTATTAACATAACCTATGTTCAGAAACTGAAGTCTAACAAGTTTTATATATAACATTCCGTTGTGCGTGTGTTTGTTATTATTCTTCTCCAAAACGATCTGACCCATTTGTTTGTACTTATGGGGTCACCTGAATAGTTCTTAGCTAAAGTTAGATCCGGTAGGTGGCGTTGTGGTCGAGATCCAGAAAACAACATCTACGCTAATGTAGCTACGGAAAAAAGCTAGCAGTTGTATAAAAAATAATAGCTAATATTTATGTTGCGATGAGAATACATATGAGTGAATTATTCCGAATGTCAGAGGTAGTCTTAAATATCATTTTCTGGGGTGAACGATCGACATTTAGAATGTATACCATATGTTTTAAATGCTACGTTTTATTATTGCCTAGTTGACACCCACCGATCGGCCCGATAAAATCTTGAATAAGTACCTAAGGACTAAAGGAAAACATCGTGTAAATAAGGCTGCTCTATAAGCTTCACTCTCGCTAGTTGCTAGCGTCTTCGTAAATGATTTGTATGGCAAGTTGTACCTCCCACGGTCAGATTCAGAATTTTAAATGTGGTATAATCTTCGGCTCTTCAGAAGTCGGTTTCAGCGTTACTGTTTTAATGACATGCCGTAATAATAAAACTACACATTTAATGCGGTTAATACGAGTGCGGGTAGGTTGTGTGGTACAACTAAAATGTTAATTCACCTTTTAAAATAACCTAATGGTAATGATAGCGTAATTCGTAAACCACAGTTGATGGTCCGGTTGCTCGTACAATACAGTAAAGTAATAGTTGAAACTTAACTATTGTTAATTTTGACCTTGGTAAAAAAAAGTTACATCGGTTATCTTCGTATTCAGTTGCCCAAAGATAATTTTCACGGCGGTTAAATTAGACGAGGGTTACAAGAGTTGTCAGTGCAATTCCATTTTGTTTCCCTTAATTTTTGATGGGAAACTTTTCTTACGGCTGCCAACACTGTAATAGCTGTCATATTGGCATTGTTTATTCTGACTAGTGACGTTTCGGTGATTCGGTGAATTAAAAATCGTTGTGGGGCTTTTAAATTCATAAAGTATTTTTGTGTGTTTAATTGTTGTAAATACGGAAATTCTATAATTATTTTATAATACTATTTACTACTTACTACCCGTGAATTCGTCAAAATGGATGCTAATGGATGGATGTAAATGAGAAATTTCTATGGAGCAGATACATGAATTAAAATAAATCTGTTTTATTTAAACTTGTACATTGAAATCACTTTAGTCATATTTGAAGAGCTAAATCTATCAAAATATGATGATATTAATTCACCTCTTGTACTGTTTTGATTATTTGTATCCGTTTTATCAACAATATCCATTTCCTCGTAGACGCTTACTAAGTCTGGAGGTTGTTCCTCATTCATCTTGCGACAAATGTTATGCAAAACAGCAGTTGCAATTATTATTGCTTGCATATATTTTAAATTTGTTCTCAATTTAGATCTGATTGCTGGAAATCTTCGCTTCCAACAACCAAATGTCCTTTCAACAGCATTTCTGGTTCTAATGTGGCTTTCATTATAAAGATGTTCTCCTGATGTTGCGGGGTTTGCTAGTGGTGTCAAAAGAAAAGACCACAAGGAATATCCTCTATCTCCTAATAGCCATGTATCACCAAATTCTCCATCTTCCACTGTGCCTCTGATGTTACTTGAATCAAATATGTGACTATCGTAACTTCCTCCTGGCCATCTTGCCACAATATTTTTGATGTAGCAATCAGCATCAGCCACAACTTAGACATTTAATGTAAATGAGTCTTTTCTATTGCGGTAATATTCAGCATTATTACCACCAGGTGATTGTATATAAACATGTGTGCAATCTATAGCACCTATGACTTTTGGAAAGCGGCTAATGTTGTAAAAGCTGTTGACAGTGGCTTTTCTTTCATCTTAATTTCTTGGCAAATAAATAAAATGTGGTCTAAGTTTAGCCAACTACTTGCTCCCATAGAAAATAATCAGTTCGTGGTCGAAAATTCCTCTGTCTTTGTGGGAATACTTGATCAAAATATGAAATCATCATCTGAGGAACTATCTTCATTAATTAAATCCAAAACAAGACGCTCTAATCCCATTTTAATAACTATACTCGCAAATAAATGTTAAAAATAACCCAAAATCGGTAAACGATCACTACCTACAATTCTACTAACGTTAAAATTTAAACGGCCTCCCCCATCGGTTATTTTAACCGCGGTCAAACCTGAGATTTAACCCCTCGTTAAAGTAACCGTTGCTTCAACAACGCTTTTTAAATTAGTCCGCCGGTGAATTTTACTTTAACCATAACTTTATCCTTCAGTTAACGTTACCAAGTTTCGAGCAACCGCACCGAACCTACTTGGTAATCAAAAATAATATGGCACATTTACAAACGAAATAGTTTCTACAATAAATATAATAATAGAGTTTATCAACACAAGTCGACATATTGTCTACATTGAGGTCATTTCAAATGTCACTTCGAAACAATAGAACCTCATATCATGAAATAATTATAAACCTACGCATTGACCGTAAGCCTTGAAGATATTTCTAACCTTAACTTCATATCATATAAGGTTTATTTTACGACCAAGATTCGTAATCGATTAGGAACCTAAAAACCGCATAAATTGGTTCATATCTTCAAGACTTTCAACCAGTCTGAAAGGGGCATCCATAGTACAGCCGCAGCTCCGTCATATAATAATATGTACTGGATTTGGATTCCCAGTGTGAATGTCAATGGGGACATCATAGAAGAAACAGAGGTTGACTGGGACTGGGAGCCAGATGATGATTTCCCACTCATAGATCTATGCTTATGGCCTGACCATGAATGATTACTTTTTTTATGATTACAATTATTATTAAAATTTGTTGATTTATTCTTTAAACAAATGAAGATTATTATAATAATAGGTACTTGTTTTTTAAGTGTTCATTAAAAAATATTTCTCCAATAAACACTAATTCTATTGTTACTTTTATAAGTTTTATAAAATAAAAATTGTGGTAATTTGAAACTTATATTATTTTACAAATTCCTTTCACATTTTTAAGTGTTTAATCCCATTACAGAATGAAATTAATATATTTTTCTTAGCCTGGATATATGTCCGATATACTTATATCGGATATATATAAAAAATCGGATTTTTAATATTTATTATAAAAATCGGATTTTTTCGAACCCTGATTTTAATAGACACCAAGTCCATAGCAAAACTTCAGCATATGGCTATCATTTCAAAACTTATCAAGGACCTCCAATATGTAAATTAATCTATGTAGCTAAAACAAAAACAATATACCTAATAACATTAGCCGCATTCAGTCACGCGACCATTTAAAATCCCATACGACGCCTATCGTGAGAATATTCGAATCACGTTGCATCAAAAACGCGGACTTTGTTTAGTGGGAGTGCATGTTTGGCAGATGAAACCTAAATAAGTAACGTCTCGCGTGCCTGAACTGACTCTGCCGCGCGTGTGTGTCATTTAGTTCTATTTTGAAGGTCATTTGTTAGCACAGAGTCACAGACGTTAGTTTAGTGATGTGATTGTGTGTCTAAAAATAAAGACAAAGCCTGCTTTTTACGAAATATTCGCCACTTACTGCATTATTGTACGGTCAGCAATATAGGTAGCTGAACATTCTTACGTTCCTAAATCGATTAAACAATTTTTGTTTTGTACAAAAACCATGATTTTTCTTTATCTAAAGAATATTTAAATATGTTACTCATATCCGGCTGTGAGAATGTTCACTAATGCTTGTGATTTGAAAGTATTATCGATTTGAAGAGTTAATAATTATTTATATGTTCAGCTACTTTTGTTGCTGACCGTACATCCTCTATTGGAATCAATTTCAACTCTGTAGTAAGTCAAGACTATTCGGTTTTTGGAGGGTTATCAGCTTATTTAAGGTAAATTTTAAGTCGAGTTCACTACAAAAGCGAAATGTGGGAAAAAGCTGGTAGGAACTTCCACTACATAATCCAATAATATTTAATGCTTCAAATAGGTACCAAGCAAGCAGTTCCAAATGGTTCTCCTTATCAATAATAGCTCCTATTAGCACATTATATTAGAATGTAGAACTAACAAATTGAATTTACAATGAAAGTTGCCCAAGAAGTCAATGACCAGTCCACTCACAAGGCTGCAGATTTTTTAGGGCTTTACAAGGAACTTTTATTATATCGTGACTGTAAGTAACTACGCATATTTCTGTTTGAATTTTGACACCCGGAATTATGTTTAAACAAATTAAATTATTTTGATTTAATGAACAAATCACATTAAAAAAAACCTATCTAAAGGTTTATCCAGCTTCAATTCAAACATCAATTTATCATACATCTTGTAACTATCTACAGCCTAACAAAGTACCTATCTATACAAATAAATTAAATTGGAGTGTCTATTTGTAATATCAAAATAAAACCTTTTCACTAAATGCATATGAAAGTACATATGACACCTATAGCGAAAACGCGATTAAAAAAATGTTTGTCTGTCTGTCTGTCTATCTGTCTGTCTGTCTGTCTGTCTGTCTGTCTATCTGTCTGTCTGTCTGTGTGTTTGTTCCGGGTAATCTGCGAAACGGCTGGACCGATTTTGACGGGACTTTCACTGGTAGATAGCTGATGTTATAAGCAGTAACTTAGGCTACTTTTATTTTAGAAAAACAAAATTTAAAAAATGGGTCCTGTCGCGCGGGCTCACAACGCGGGAGCGGGCTTTTTTGGTATGTTAAATTCCACGCGGACGAAGTCGCGGGCTCAGCTAGTCATAAATTAAGATTGTAGTAGATACGGTGGTAAGTTTAATAAGATATACCTATGCAAAATCATAAAAAACACGTGCCTATGCCAATCAATTTTAACATCCATGAAATATTACTACTACAGGAAATTTATTTCATTATGCCTTTTAATACGTAGGATATTAACTCAAGCACTATTTAGCGCTTTATAGATAACTCTATAAAATATTTATACGATAATGTGTATAACGTTTTTGTCCATTTTATAATCTATTGATGTACAATAAAGACTACCTATCGAATTATCTATAGAGAGTACAGAGTATCTATCCATCAAGTAAAATTTTTATAATCAACGCGGATTTAACGTCCTTGTATTTGTATATTACTCGTCGAACTAAACATTATCTTATACCGAATTTTCTTTTCTTCTGAGTGTTATTGTTATTTTCTACCTAGGAAAATAGCTCGACGAGGATATAACCACCCTTTCTCAGGTGATCGGCATGAAGTAGAGTTATAGCTGCGATTCGCACGATGAGTGAGAGAGTTGGAAACGCAACTCCTCCCCCCCTCCCTCTACCCCACTGCCCTTTAACGTGGGCAACGTGCGATTAATACCTTTGGTAATACAAATATCTATAGGCTACGGTAAATGCTTAATATCAGGCGGGACCTACGCTTGTTGCCAACTTGTTATATAAAAAACAGCCAGAATAGAAGACATAGCAGAGTAATTTATAATCTAGTTTATATTTAAATTATGTGCTCATTCCTCAAAACAGCTGCCATGCATCTAATATAGTTCAGAGAAATAAAATAATAATCTAAAATGTTATAAAATTAAATCATGCGTCAAAATAGAGTCTAGCTGTGACCTCGCGGACTAGGGACCTTCACCAAAATGTTACTGCAGTTCGATAACCCGCGCTATTGTTCCACGCGAATCATTCCCATTTTATTTACCACGACCGCGTTCATGATTTCCGCGTCATGCGATTCGCAATTATTAAATTAAAGTTTACGATACACGAGAATTTATGGCGATCCGGACGAAAGACAGCGTGGATACTACAAGCACAGATTTATTACGCGTAAACAGTAATTGTTGGTTTAAGTTTATGCGGCCGCCATCATTGTTTTATGGCATGCTTCCATTAAAATTCGAGCCGTTCCCAAAGTTATCATAGACTACGTTTTTTGGCAGCGATGAGTTTTACGGCAGTTTTTAATATCTTAGAATTTATGGGCCGGTACAACATTTTAAATAAACTTTTTACAAGTTTCACGTGGAGCTGAGAACACGGATAAGCAGTCTTGAATATCATAACACATTAATTATATTCTACATAAATTGTGTCTCCAACATTTCCCCACCCGGATACTATAACAGAATCTTTGGTTTCAAGAAAAAAAACACAATATCTCATTTTTTCCTGCCCTCCATTGCGGGCTACTGTACAATAAAATAACGTACGAAGGTACCCAACGGTCATAACGTATTTCATAACATGTTGAAGGCAGCTACCTGTGCGAGATTCACCCCCAACCTTTGAAAGGTTCTTCTGAATTGCGGGGGGTGTACAATGGTGAATATAACTCGACCGTGGGAAACCTCCGGATGAATGGGAGCTAGCACCTGTGCCTTCGTAGACTTTATGTGAACTTTATAAGCCTTTGTTGTGTACAATTTTGGCCGGCCGGCATTTTGATGATTATAAATCGTGGGCGTGTTTGAGGGTATTATAATTAGTCGTCTGCTTTTAAATTTAAACAGTTATGCTAACTAGATGGATAACTTAGTATTAATTATATATCTACGACGACTCGATAGCTATTTTGAAAATTGACTTTAAAATTTTTGATGTCCGACATTTGAAATACATAAAAAACCCGTTTAGGAAGCATAATATTTCATATGACAAGTTAATAAAATAACTCGAAAAAGTGTTAACAATTTATCAGTGCATACTAATCTGAAATCAATATGCAATTCAAAAATTAACATAGCTTAACTCACATTAACGTTTAGTTTTAGAATACCATAATGTCAGATCGCAAAATTAATACAAAAGTTCTACTGTTAGTTCCACCTTCCGGTTTTATTTCTTATTAAATTAACCTTAATATTCAGTTATTCAGAATCTAAATCCACGATAAATTGTCTAGACTTTATAAAAACAAATGAATCTTAATGGGTACCGCGTTACAATATTTCGACAGAAAATCTGCACAATATAACCAAGACACGATTTGGAAAAAATACACAGCTAAGATTTAGATATCATTCGCCATTCCATCCTTACTTTATTGAATTCGAAATCTCTTTATACTGATACTGACCCACAATCATGTTATCTGGATCGATTATACTTAACATTCACTATCGATCATAAACCGAACAATGCGTCTATGTCTAATTTATTTGCTGGTCATGTTTATAGATCAGGTATCGATTTTAGATAATACTAAGTGGTTGTGGACAGGCTTGTTATTATAACCTAATATCATCTACCCATTTGACTTATTTACGGTTAAGTAAAACATCGTGAGGAAACCGATATCTTAGAAAATTATGATAATGATAATTATGGCCTGAATCCCCCTCGTATTGGGGGGGGGGCACCCAGGAGTGGGATGTTAAAAGGGTTAAATTGTTATTATTATCACACTAGCATTTACCCGCGGAACCGTCAACGTTGACTCCAAGAGTTTATCATTATTTTGTTGTATCCAAAGTATTCTGTCTCTACACCTTCCATCCAAATCAGTTTGTTTATACGCAATCACTTTTATAATAATTAAATTCCTGTGTATTTATGTTCCTAATTCTTCTCGGCCTAAATGGCGTCCTCGGCTTGAGCGATTTATGGTATTTTTTTACTAATGGGGTGGGGTGACTTGGCTGATTATTATCTTGTATTGGCATCTTGTATAAGATCTCTGCTAGCGAAACTGCGGGCATAAACTAATTTTTCATAAATTGCAAACACTTCAATTTAGGAACCTGGCATAATGAGCTTATTACACAGAACTAGCGAATCAATCGGTATTTCTTTTGCTGAATAAAACAGGTATATTTGATAACATTTACCGTAAGCTGTTATATTCCCATTCCCCCAATGTATTCCCATGAATATAGGCAAAAAGTGAAATCAACATATCGGGAGCCCCACAGATTTGGATACCAAATATATATTACTAGCCACAGCTATCGGGGCACACCCGCGACTTCATCCACGTAGTATTGGATTATTGGGTGAAAAAGTATCCTAAATGTTAATCCCGGTTATAATCTATCTGTGTTCCAAATTTCATCCAAATCCGTTCAGTAGTTTTTGCGTGAAGGAGTAACAAACATACATACATACATACATCCACACTCACAAACTTTCGCATTTATAATATTAGTAGGATGTGATGTAACAACGTAACGAACGACCCATGTTTGTTGCTCCTGAACGCTACTTCCTATTATTCACAATTCACGAAAAGTTTCCGATGTCAGAAATGACAGCTTCCATCATTCTTTTACGAATTAATAAGAAGAAAGAGGATGAAAGCTGTTGTTGTCGATACGAAAACTTTCCGACGATTGTAGATACACCCTGAAGTGAAGTGGGACACGCTCTCACTAATAATACCAAATGCAGCTATAGTAGCTATTTTGAGTTGATCTTCTGTGAGAGGGTGGGACTACTTCGGTCGCCCCAGCCCATTATATGAGCTGCAGTCAATTGTATACAGCTTGGCCTTTTTTTTTCTTCCAACTCCTATTATTTCTTTCGATTAAATTCGTGCGGGTTCCAAGACAATTTAACTATTCCCCGGGCCTCGTGGAAGGTCAAACCTCGACGTCATTATTGGTCACCATTGTCGATCCTGGCTTACAGGAGTTACAGTGGTGGGAGTGTGGGGCGGGACTAGTCCAAAAAAAAAAAGCTTGGCTTTACCGCTTTATAACATTTGACTGAGCCGTTACTTTTACAAGTCGCAAAATACATTAAAGGGGAACAGCGCTAGTTCTGATAAAGTATGTTGTATTATTTAAGTACATAGATATGTTAATCTTAAAAAAAAACATTTAAAAATCTAAGCCTACAAATAGTTATTCTGATATAACAGATAAATTCGTCATTATCACTTCCGACAACAAAGAGAGAACAACAAGGTCTATGATGATATAGAGCTAGGAATACCTACTTTAGACGGATATTTAGCTCAGGCGAGCGAATACTCTACATTTTGTACATTCAAAGAGCAGTACTAAAATTATCATTATATACTCGTTTGGGCTAACTAAGTCAAGCTTGGCAAATGGTTAGGCCTTGATGATTCAGTTGCTTTGATGTGTCCGCGCTATCATTTTTTAAATATTCAAAATATAATTTTTGGACCGCATAACTCATGATTAAATATTCATTTTTTATAAGACACAATGTTGTGTCGCCTTACATGGTACATGCCGATATAAATGACTACGGTGTTCTATTTTTGATTCTCGCGTCATCAAGTCTCCATAGACTTGATGACTTGATGTGACCATTCACATTCTATTTTCTTAGACATAATCATTATAAAAACATTTCGCATTAATAAACATAAGTTTAATTATTTGGTCGCTGTTCCTAGAGCAGCTTAAGCTAAACGTGAATTTAACTAAACTAAAAACAAAGCGTATTTAGACCTGCATTAACAAGTCGATCTCAAATCTGAGAGCGATCTTGGAAATGTCATTTCAGTACAAAATAACATCTATTTCAAGTCTGAAAACGATGTTGAGTACGCTTCTGACAAGTCAATTTGTACTGGTATGACATAATAACCACATTTCCAAGATCAGTTTCAGACTTGAAATCGATTTATTATTACGGACCTTCGACTTAATATTTATTTATTATTATTAACCCGTGACTAAATGTATTCAATAAAAAAAATGAGGTATACATATTTTCAGTTGGTTGGTACAGCTGTTTGATAAGGTCAACCGTTAAAAAGAAATCCATCAGACAGTATTTTTGTGGTAGGTTGTATATAGCGCCATGCAAAATATCGTACGTTATTATTACAAACTTGTATAACAGAATAACTAAAACATATAAAATTATACCTAAATTATAAGTAGCGGATCATGGTCTTACATAAAAGTGTATAAACCGAAGTGGAACGAACGAAGACCAACAGGTAGAGCCTATCAAAGCAGCTTCTCACTCTATTTCACTGTTTAAATAGTTCACGACAACCTATAATAGAGTCGGTATCAATACAATTGGGGTCAGTATTAGCCACGTGAGCGACCTATTATGACACTTTTTTTAAGAACATCTCGCTGTTATAAGCCCCATTATGCAATCATACATGTGACATTATTAGAAGCCGTTGAGGAAAATAGAGTCGATGGTGGACTTACCATATCAACGTTGTATCCGGGTTTAGCGGTAAAAAAGAGGAACTCAGTGAGAGTTTTTTAAAGATTTGTGAGGACTCGTTTACACTGTAAACATAAAATAATAATTGAGTTGGGAAATACCTTTGATTTTATCAAAGGGAAATACCCACTCAACTCACTCACTATATTTTATTTATTATAAAGTAAAAATAATCCCGACATAGATTTAAAATAATAAATTTTAAAATAATATTCACGTCTTATCTCCGTTGTGTTTCTGAAACTATGTGTACTATGTGTTCTCCTTCAACAATGTAATTTATGTTCTTAGGTAATTATAAACTTACCAAATATAATATAAAAAATAAAGCTACTGAATCCAAATTAAAAATAATGAAAAAAATATGGGCTTACTTTTTCAGCTGCAGTATATAAGACGAGAGCGGGGGGGTCACTAGTCCGGGAACGCCTTACCTATGAAAACGCCCTTGTGGAATTTTTAAGAGCACACCAAATCAAATGGATATTTTTTATCACCATTCCATTAAACGTGACCACTAACCTTGGATAGGGTTGATATCTACGGAACATTTATTATGTAAAATACATTGTTATTTTCAGTTAGGTAAATACTTAGAAAGGTTTATTTTACACTGTTTTATTTAGCTTAACTCTTGCTTCAAATCTTGTTATGGATTTTCAACCACTGCCACTGAACTGTCTAACATCTATATATAATAATAATTTAGCTCTTTTAATGTCCCACTGGGGGGCATGAGCTTCCCCTCAACACGAGGGGGATGCAGGCCATAATCCACCACGGTGGCCTAGTGCGGGTTGGCAGATTTCATGCAGGTTTTTGCTCACTATCTTGTAGTCATTATAGCAATTATGATTCGCATATAGATTTCAAAAAACCCAGAGGTGCGAGCCCGGGTTTGAACCCAGGACCTGCTTTGACCCAAGACACGTGCTTAACCAATCGGCTATGTATTTTCGTATCACTTTTCGTTGATCGAGGTATACCGTATACTTATTGACCTATTTATATTTAGGTACAGGCACAACAGAAATAAATCAAAGAATAGTTTAGAAGATTCACTCACCTTCAGCATAGTTGAATAAAATATTTTACTTTTTACTCAGATAATATTATTCAGTAAATATTTTTTTACAATTTAATTATGTTCTGTTTCCTTTTTAACCCCCGACGAAAAACGACGGGTGTTATAAGTTTAACATGTGTATCTGTGTATCTGTGTATCTGTGTATCTGTGTGTCTGTCTGTGGCAACGTAGCGCCCAAGCTGATGAACCGATTTCAATTTTGTTTCTTTTTTTAGATAGGTATTCTGATCGAGAGTGTTCTTAGCTATGTTTCATGAAAATCGGTTCAGCCGTTTGAAGATCATCAGCTCTTTTGTAGGTTGAAAAAGCCACATTCACGGCCAAAACCAACTTCCACGGCTCGAATCCGATCGAAATTTGGGCTCATTGGAATAATATCTTTGCATCACTTGAGAACGGCTGAAATGATTTCACTTTATTATATTTTTAAATGATCGTAATAGTCTGAACTGGCTTTTTACAATATTATACATTTTAAAAGTTTCCCGGAGTCTGGAAAAAAATGATATTTTATCAATTTTTATATGAGATTTGTGTATGAACTAAAGACGTTCCATAAGTCACGTGTCAAATGATGGATACGCGCACGCGTTAAATTTTGCTAATTGTCATGGAATATTACGCAATAATAATTCTAGAGGGCGCTGCTCCGCCATTGAGAAAAAATACAGAAAAGAAACTCATTTAATATAATTTTAGCGTTATTTGGACGAACTAGGTAAAGTATACATTTGATGAAAAGGTCGTCGCATCGGGGGTTTTTAAATTTTCAATTTAGAGTTATTACTTTTGTATAGATATTGGCGCAGGCTACCGAGCAACCCTAGTTTTAATCGGCTCCCGCACGTGACTTTCAAGGTATCTATTAATATTTTTTCACTAATCTTAAATTCTAAATTTAACTCTTTGTAATTTCTAATTTTAACCTTTTTCTGGAGTCGATTGTCTTCGAAAGGAAAAAATCTACATATTTTGGATTGATTTGAGCTATATATTACAAGTGCCTGCCTAACAGTGTCTACTCTAAAATATTTATTTATGAAAAATCCGGCGATGCCTCTTCTGTCCCCTCTCTACCTACTACAGTTTCTAGAGCAACTTGAGCAAAATTTGACAACCGAGCTACTTATTACAGCGACCTAAATGTATATGATATATATCGCCCCAAAAATTAAAAAGAAAGTGGTCACGTGTAATATCTGGACGGCGGCGGCAGCGGCGCTGAAAAAGGTTTCAATACAAGTTGTTTAAAAAGTCAGAAATAATAAGGGTTGGGATGTCTATCGGGCATATGATTAAATGGTATAAAATGGATCAAAATATTTTACATTGTAAAATCTTAAGTAGATTCTTACCATGCAACTATTTACAAACTGTTTCTTTAATATTACTTATTATCTCGTAAATGCACTAGTGTACATATAGCATGATAGTTATGTATAGCACTAGAGTATACTGCCTTTACGAGGCATCTGCATAAAATATTATCTACCGTATATGAACCTAAATTATTATTTCGTACCTTTGAAACAACCTGTTTAAGTCTGTTACCATGCCTTTGTGTTCTTTCAAACGCAATCATTTCACGTGACTCTATGATAATGGGAACTCTTAATCCATATCAAATTATCGTCTTGAGACTCTAGTATTGTATAATGTCCTTAGCGAGTCACGTGCACATCGATGCATCGTGCACATCGTCACGTATTTAGGCGATTGTCTCATTTCAATAAATAAAAAATGTATGATTGCGGCATTTTGTCGAAGTTCAATTGATGAATTGTGTTAAGGCAGCTTATGCTCTGTCAGTAAAAACAAATATTGTCAAATTTGGGTGGGGCATATTTTTAAAGATAGAACAAGAAGAATATTAATATTATTCGATATAACAAAAATAAGTAGGTAAGACAATACTTTGTGTGCGTGCCCAATGGGAGTTCCATACAAACTTTCTTCCCCTATTTAACCTCCTTATCCCTTATGGGAAGAATTGTCAAAAATCCTTTTGTAGTACCCAACTACGTTACATAAGGAACTCCTGTGCAAAAATTCATCCCCCCAGACCCTCCGGTTTAGGCTATGCCTTGTCTGTTTAGACAGAGAAGAGTTACTTAGATTAAGTAAATTTCAATTATCTAGGAAAGTTGCATATATAAGTCGATAAATGATGTCATAGTTAGAAATCACTGCTACAGCTCATTAAAGAATATACACCAAAATTTAGATTAGAAGTCAGTGTAAAGTTGGCCTATTTGCAAAACATTTTGATGTAGACACTTATTACTTTTTTATAACATTTTGTAGGTATGTAAATATACCCTTAAACTTACAATACCGTCTATTGCGTCATAATAAATAACATAATACTGTGGAAATTTCACGAATACCTTCTTATTGTTTTAATATCCACTAAATAATACATGAAGTACATAAATGTATGACTTATAATGTTTAAGTGATCCATAATCTTGAGACCTAGGTTTGCATTACGGGATTTTAAACTTTATAAGGAGAGCGATACATTTGAAAATCACTTAATAAGATATTCTGTCCAAGCGATCGATTGAAGAGTCTTATATTTAGAAGAGAATTTACGTTGTAAATACCAGAGTACGTGCGATGGAAACTGTTATTTATTTGTGATCATGTAAGGTTGAATTTAGTTGGGCTGTGGGTTAGGTGTTAAGCCTTGTCGCGCGAAGCTGGGGTGTATTGCGCGTAGAATATTGCGCGGAGGCCGCTGAGGGTCGATGGCTTTGCGGAGACACGTGAGCGATACCGTTAGCCTGTACACGCCAGGGCCTCCAACACATGGAAAGGAAAATCTGTAAAATGGTAGCGTTCACAGACAAATAATATAAGTATTTGTCATCGATATTCTTACTATTTCTTACTGGTAAATTATATTTTTTGTTTAAATTATTACCTTACCTTAGTAGGTACCTTTTTTATTATATACACTGATCAGAAAAAAATGACGTAGTTATAAGGAATTTATAATAGGTTGGTAATTAATTATAAAACCCATTTTGTATTTATTAATTTTAATGTAACACACGTTTCTGTAAAAAACGTATATTCAATAATAAAATTATTTGAAATTTACCGTATAGACTTTACCTAATATTTTATGGAATACGTTGCTGACCTTACACTTGGCGTGGTTCTACAATTCACTGATTTAATTTAAAACCTTATAAACCTGTAAACACAGTTGATATTCGCTCTGCTTGAAATTCTTAAATCTGTGTGTGTGTGTGAAGTGTGTAGGTTTTTATTCGCCAACATAATATAAAGTAGTATGTTGTTGATGTTATGTCCTGTGGCGACCGAGATTTTGATGTTCCAAAATATTTCTTTGAAACAATAAGTAGTGCGATAGTTGAAGTAGACAGTGTGGATTTATTTTATGATTGAATGCACTATACATTATGGAAATTATGATTCCATTGTAATGTAATTTTTTAGCATTATTCAATTTGAGAACAATTTTTGAACATTCGAGAGATACCGGTGTGATCCACAAAACAATACCTTACAAATTTCTTCCACTTTCAAGTGACATTTTAAAATGGTTTATATATGTATATATAAGTTAGTAAACAAGCGTACAAACCGCCTGATGTTAAGCTGAAATACTATTTTCTAAGCCAGTTATGGTAACATATTTATAACTAATTCAAGATGCCAATATTTTTTTGTTACGTCCATAGTGTGCGTTTCACGTGATTGATCCAAGGCTACGTCATCCGCTGCGATGGCCCAAGAATGATCCTTATTTATATTAAAGATGTCAATCAATGTTTGATAGTGTCTTGGGCCATCGTAGGTAGAGAATAGCCGGTTTTATTATAACATGATTATACCATTTATGCGTTGGTCTCGCAGTGGGTTTTGTTTATTTGCATCAATGTGAGAGGGGCGAGCTACATAACCGGTCTTAGGCTGACGTCATCCCTGAACTTTCCAAAGGATACGACATAAAAAACAAAATTACTTGGGTATGTTATAGGTACTTAATTCGTTGAAGACTCAAATTCTTTAGGTACAAAACTTTTATAAAATATTTAGGTAGGTACCGATTTCTACTTAGCTTTGTATGAACCGATTTGATAAAAGTAACAAAAATCATGTGTCAAAAAATAATATTTAATAATTATGAGACAATCATAATTTATTTAAATATACAGTAGCTTTTGACTCTACATTTTATAGTTGATTGACATATAGGTACATGACGTCAATAGGACTTTTGAGATTTCAATACTGTATTAGTTTTTCCTTATACCATATACATTATACTTAGTTACCACGTTCGTCGTTGCGCTCCCGTTGATGTCTTCCAGTCAGCAGTCACGTACACAACTAATGCGCAAATCGTTTATCATGCATAAACGCGAAGCTCATTCAGACATTGTTTTTCATCCTTACCGACAATATTTTACCAATATTCTTTATACTAAACTTAATAACTCTATAATATTTTATTGTATTATTATAACTTTACCAGCTTTTGCGAGCACAGCTTCGCTAGCGAGGGTTTTGTTTCTGGATGCTAAGCTAAGATCCAACCAGGTGATTCCATAAATACAAAAAAAAACAAAATCGGTAAAGCCATTTAGGAGGAGAAGCATGACGAACACAAGCACACCGGAACATAAAGTTAATTAGGAACTCTACCGCACTTTATATTATAGCAACTTTACTTATTTGAATATCACTCCTTCTTGCATCTCAATTCCATGATGCATTCATTTCCTCTTGCTTCAGAATTCTGTTGATCAATTCCGTGAATTGATCGTAAAGTCCGACCTCGCTTCCCCGGCCAATATCAAGGTTTTTAGCACACTCTTGTTTACTCCATCCACGGGAATATGATTTGCTGTATGAATACGATTTTACGGTCGTTATCATTGTAACATCGGTTGTAAAGGTGTTGAAATAGTTATAGTTAAGTATCTACTTAAAAAAATATACCAGCATATATTATTTTTCGCATAAAACCTACTATTATTATGTGTATAGCTTATGAATGAGAACAAAATAAACTATACGCGTTATTTAACTGTTACTGGTTTTTTTTATAGAACTAAGTCGGAAAATAAGCGTACAACCTGCTTGATGTTAAGCTGCTACCGAGGCTTATAGATGCTTGTAATACTAAAGGCACTACTGGCACGTTTCGACCTGAAGGGAAGTGGGATAGAGAGATGAGAATAGAGAGAGGGTGGGGCTTCCGGCTCTCTTACTCATCATACGAAACGCAGCTATAATACTTTACGCCGATCTTCTGTGAGAGGCTGGTACTACCTCGGTTGAGCCTGCCCGTGTATGAGCTGTAGTCAGTTGGCCACAGTTAGGGTCTGCCACCGAACATAATGTAATGTAATGTTTAAAACCTACAGTACCTATTGTACGATTCTGAACGTACACAAAACTGTCATGATGACAGCTGACAGATGATTCATGTCAGTAAGACAGGGCGCAATTTTTTATTATTATTCATTCTAAGCTAATTTTGTACAACTATGTTGTTGCTTATTTTATTTTTATTTTAATACAGTCCACTAAGTAATAACCTAATGTGTTTAGTGTTTCATTGCCTAGACCTAAACACCTATTTATGGTGTATAATGTATGGAGGTCCTAGAGTCACACGGTTATTTGTGAATTCGTAACGTTATGAATGCACGTAAATGGATAAAATTCGTTATCGTGTTCTCATTGGAGAAAAACAATTACATAAGTTTAATGAAGAGAATATAATATTTATAATCATGAAGTTCAAACCTAACAAAACACAAATTTTGTTATGAACCGACACTACTAATAAGTATAGATATCTAATTGTAGTTAACGAATGTATTGTCCTGCATGCATGACCTTTGAACCTTTTCAAAAACCTTTTTTAATCTGTGGGAAACGCTGTTGGTGTCAAATTTACTCAAAGTTATAGTAATATAATAATTTATCACTGTTTTGTCCCAAATGAAAAAAATAACAGTTTCCTGTTCAGAATAGGTAAGTACACCTTTATGTTGCAGGTTCGGTGAAACTCTATAAAGTTCACACTTTGTATGGTGAAGTATGCAAGCGCCACGGTGCCGCGCCGCCGCCTATGAAAATATGAATTTAACATCAATTTATCATAAATAATTCAAACCAAATAATATTTCAAATAGGTACTTAGCTGAGGATAGTTCATTGAAATGCGAACCATTTCTTAGATTTGAGTTATAAATATTGTATCCTGAATGTATTGAATTTTCCATGTGAATTTTCGAATAAAAAACTGAAGTATTATCAACATATTATGATCCTTATAAGATATGTTAATTATATTATTAGTATTCCCGTAAGCCCCTTCAGCTAAGCTAAATGCTTGGGTAAGGAGTGGGCTCACGTCAACAGTTTAATGGTTCGTATGAGGATCGAACCCGGAATATCTCAGCTACGAGGCTGGCCTCTCTAAGCACTAGGTTATTGAGTAAAAATAAAAATAATGTTGAAGTAAATATACTGCAGTATACTATCCAAGCTTGCATAACCATTCCCAATGGAAATGGTAAAAACAAATGTTTAATCTGTATTGCTTTTCTCACGGTGATTCATAAGTTAACCAAAATAAGTGAGCCGGTTACTATGTCCCCATTTTTTGCCACAAACAACTTCGGAGGGCATTACCCTCTCTTACACTCTCCGATGGCAGCATCTAGCCTTGAGGCGGCTGGCCAAACTATCGCCCCGTAATACATTAAGCTTTTGGACTTGGAACTTTTTAAACGTGATTTAGCATTTGCGGATTAAAGTGTTTTTTCTAACGCCTCGGTTCGGATGTACAAAAATATTTACTTGAAATATTTATTTCATACTTATTTGATAACCTAGGGTGGTAAGTATTCTCTTACAAATGTTCGTTTATTTATTTATATAAAACAGTCAGTAACCAAGCATAACTTGATATCAAGCTTACCGTAGCAAATAGATGCTTACGATGCTAAAGGCGTTGCTCGCACGTTGCCTACCTGAGGGGGAGTAGGACTGAAGGAGGGGAAGTGGGAGGGGGTTGGGCTTCCGGCTTTCCCACTCATCGTACGAAACGCAGCCATAATAGCTACTTTACGCTGATCTTCTGTGAGAGGGTGGTGCTACCCCTGTTGAGACAACACGCATGTAAGCCGTAGTCAATCAGGTACAGCTTGGCTCTACCACCTTAAAAACTAACTGACCCACCGTAGCACATCATTCTAATTATTTTCATGTAGGAACAAATTTCGTTAAGAAAACTACTTATCTCATAAAAATGCGTTAATTTTTACGGTAATAAAATATCTAACAGAATGTAAACAAATTTTATATATTGAAAACTAACCAACAGCCAGTGCAGAAAAATAAGACGTATCTAATACGTGACAAAATAAAGTAGGTAAACACAGTCCAAGTTCGGATCTCGTTTATGGCCTGAAATTATGCAACCTCTTTTTGCGGACCGCGAAAAACAGAGCCGCGTCGGGCCGCCCACGGAAATGTACCAACGAAAACGCCACTCCACTTCGCCTCCGAGGACCTTACCCTAGACATTGGCTCATGGCTTAACTTAACGCAATAAGGTTGTCGCCGGTCAACGGCCGCCGCCTCCCGCTCCCCCGCGACCTCTTTTCGCCATAACCCAGCAACTTTACAAAGTACACCGCGGCCAACAATGACCATACCGACAAACTACCATCTCACAATAGCAGCGATACCTATCATGAGCGCAGGAGAATGTATCGCGTTCGTTCTATTCCAAATTTGATTGAGCAAAGCGAACCGAAGTATATAATCGACACTAAATTGTAAGCAATTATCGGCACCTACAAACTAATAATTTTATAAATTATGTTGTTTTGATCGATTACTTGTATTTCGGTGGATTGTATTGTAGGCTTCAAATGTTTATTTGGTTCACGCCATACATAAATAACCCATTCTACCCCTACGTAATTTGGATGACGTACTTACGGTAGGTAGGCACTTACTTAAATAATCTACTATATAAAAATAAGTCGGGTTTTCCTTCCTGACGCTATAACTCCAGAACGCACCAACCGATTTCCACGGTTTTGCATTCGTTGGAAAGGTCTCGGGCTCCGTGAGGTTTATAGCAAAGAAAATTCAGGAAAAATGTTAAGGGTGGTCCACATTCCACGCGGACGGAGTCGCGGGGCACAGCTAGTTTCTTATAAAAAAACCTTCATTTGAAATGTATAATTCAGGTGGGTCAATTAAATCATTAACTATAAGTAATTTTTATTATTAGCATTTTATTGGACTTGTCCCGCCACACACTCCCACCACTTTTACTCCTGTAAACCAGGATCGACAATGGTGACCAATAATGACGTCGAGGATTGACTCTCGACGAGTCCCGGGGAAAAATTAAATTGATGATGTTGATGTTAATTGATGTTTACTAGCATATATAATAGGTAAATATTTCCTTCCAACGCTTCCAATATATCTTAAAACAACTTCCTATACAGCATTAGAAACACCTTTAATCTATACAAATAAATATAATTGGAGTGTCTGTTTGTAATATCAAAATAACACCTTTTCACTAAATGCATATAATGAAAGTACATACGACACCTATAGCAAAAACGCGATTTAAAAAAATTTTGTCTGTCTGTCTGTCTGTCTGTCTGTCTGTCTGTCTGTCTGTCTGTCTGTCTGTCTGTCTGTCTGTCTGTCTGTCTGTCTGTCTGTCTGTCTGTCTGTCTGTCTGTCTGTCTGTCTGTCTGTCTGTCTGTCTGTCTGTCTGTCTGTCTGTCTGTCTGTCTGTCTGTCTGTCTGTCTGTCTGTCTGTCTGTCTGTCTGTCTGTCTGTCTGTCTGTCTGTCTGTCTGTCTGTCTGTCTGTCTGTCTGTCTGTCTGTCTGTCTGTCTGTCTGTCTGTCTGTCTGTCTGTCTGTCTGTCTGTCTGTCTGTCTGTCTGTCTGTCTGTCTGTCTGTCTGTCTGTCTGTCTGTCTGTCTGTCTGTCTGTCTGTCTGTCTGTCTGTCTGTCTGTCTGTCTGTCTGTCTGTCTGTCTGTCTGTCTGTCTGTCTGTCTGTCTGTCTGCTGTCTGTCTGTCTGTCTGTCTGTCTGTCTGTCTGTCTGTCTGTCTGTCTGTCTGTCTGTCTGTCTGTCTGTCTGTCTGTCTGTCTGTCTGTCTGTCTGTCTGTCTGTCTGTCTGTCTGTCTGTCTGTCTGTCTGTCTGTCTGTCTGTCTGTCTGTCTGTCTGTCTGTCTGTCTGTCTGTCTGTCTGTCTGTCTGTCTGTCTGTCTGTCTGTCTGTCTGTCTGTCTGTCTGTCTGTCTGTCTGTCTGTCTGTCTGTCTGTCTGTCTGTCTGTCTGTCTGTCTGTTTGTTCCGGGTAATCTCCGAAACGGCTGGACCGATTTTGACGGGACTTTCACTGGCAGATAGCTGATGTTATAGGGCGTAACTTAGGCTACTTTAATTTTAGAAAAACAATTATGGTTCCGCGTAAAAAAATAAAAACACTTGAAATCAAAGAGTATCTCCGAAACGGGTGGACCTATTTTGACGGGACTTTCACTGGTAGATATCTGATGTTATAAGCAGTAACTTAGGCTACTTTTATTTTCGAATAACTAAATAAAAAAAATGAAAAAATGGGTCCTGTCGTGCGGGCTCAGAACGCGGGAGCGGGCTTTTTTGTTAAGTTAACTTCCACGCGGACGAAGTCGCGGGCTCAGCTAGTAATACCTATTTTACTTCCACATTTGATGCTTAGTCATACCCGCATCCAAGTCTTTCGTCACGAGACTTAGTAAATTTCGGGTGAATAACATTTCACCCATTAGGGTAAGTGACTTCATAAGATTCGTGACTACATCGCCATCGGATATTGCACAATATGGTTTTAATTGGCGTGCCACAATTAGCGCGCTCACCCGATTCGCTCCAGTTGTTACCGATTAAGTTTTTACAGCCTCGGGGCTAAGTCAAGTTTACAGTTAGGCTCAGCCTCAGTTGGCGAGTTATGGTGAGTTATAAACAGCTAAATTGATTTAAACACTTTAAATGAACGCTATTGCAATCCTCAAGCGCACATCAATAGCGATTACGCCATTCGCATTCATTATTGTAATATTACTGTAGGAAATATAATTATAAAATTACTAGCTTTTTATCCTATATTCGCTAGAGTATTTTCTGAACGTCAACATCAGCTCCTCATACCAGGTCTAACTATAAATAATAACCACCCAAGCGACGCTGTAAGTACAAATAAACCATCAAAATTGGTCAAGTCATTTAGGAGGATTTACGAACACACGCACACCGGAATTTCATATGAATGTTCGTAATTGTGTGCAATATCTACTTATTCACCGTTAATACTTTTAAACTGTTTAAAATATAAACCAATAAGTTTTCTTTAAAGGATCTGTGTCATTAAAGATTGTAATCAGATTAACTGTCTGTGTAAAATAAATACTGATATTAAGTATTTTACTTGGCAACATGATGTGGAGAATATTGAAACTTGTTTTCACAGGGAAATGCCAAACTCAAAAATGAATTTCGAGACTAATCTATACAAATAAATAAATTTGGAGTGTCTGTTTGTAAATAACAAAATAACACCTTTTCACTAAATGCATATGAAAGTGCATACGACACCTATAACAAAAACGCGATTTAAAAAATGTTTGTCTGTCTGTCTGTCTGTCTGACTGTGTGTGTCTGACTGTGTGTTTGTTCCGGGTAATCTCCGAAACGGCTGGACCGATTTTCACGGGACTTACACTGGCCGATAGCTGATATTTTAAGGAGTAACTTAGGCTACTTTAATTTTAGAAAAACAATTAGGGTTCCGCGTCAAAAAATAAAAACACATGAAATCAAAGAGTATCTCCGAAACGGCTGGACCGATTTTGACAGGACTTTCACTGGTAGATAGCTGTTATTATAAGCAGTAACTTAGGCTACAATTATTTTAGAAAAAACAAAATTTTAAAAAATGGGTTCTGTCGCGCGGTCTCAGAACGCGGGAGCGGGCTTTTTTGTTAAGATAAATTCCACGCGGACGAAGTCGCGGGCTCAGCTAGTTATTATATAAATAATGACGAGAATCGATTTTTAACACATCACTCGAGTGTGCTCCAGGATCGCCTCCTATTTCATTGGAAACAAAATACAAATCGCGCCCCCTTCCGAGTAAATAGGTAAAGAGTTTTACAATGAATCTTTAATATGTCAGGGAACCTGAAACCAAGAGACTACAGAAGAAAATAACAGCGTAATTGAAATGCACAACACAAATTTATTTAGTTCACCGTAGGCAGCGGCTGTTGTTCTAATATCTGCATAAACATTACTTCCGGCGGGTCGTGTGGGCGCCCGCATCGCACTACATTTTCACTCATGATACTATTTTTACGATAAACGACTTTGTCCTTACACACCAAGTCTTTGTTTGTATGAGGAAATTATCATGTGAAATTTATGAGGAATTCCAACATTCGTTCAGTTTACTTTTGCGTTTCGTATTATACTCATATAATATCTGATTATATGTATCTGTATAATATTTAGTCAATATCAAAATTTAATGTTTATTGTTTCATTAATGTGTAAGCAAGTATTTTGTTTAAAATTCATTGGAAGGTTAGTATCCGGTGTTATAATAATTCGAGGTTTTTATGAATTCCGTTGATTAGTGTAAAAGATTACATGTGAACCTCTGGGTTTAATGGCATTTGGTCATCATCTGTCGGCGCACAAAGAGCGCGGTAATTGTGAGAATGAGAAAAATATGAAAGCATGTTTTTCATTAGCATTCAACATCATTATTCACGTAGGTACGAAGGTGGTCAACGACTTACATTTTGAGGTTGGTGCGTCTTTAACCACTTTAAACGCACTTAATTTAGATCCGGATCTATTGGTTTTATTAGAAAAAAATAGGGATCGCGGCCGAACAGATCTCTGCGAAATATTCATGTAACAAGATACTGAGCTTCGTAATGAATGAACTAAGTAAAATATTATAATGATTTTTCATTATTTGGAGAAGTTTGACACTATCAAATTATGTATATTCAAAATCATACCTATTTAGTTGGTACTTTTTTATATAACGTAAGCAAACAAGAGTACGACCCGTCTGATGTTAAGCAGTTACAGTAGCATATAGATGCTAGCAATACCAAAGGCATTGCACGCACATTGCCGACTTGAAAGAGAGTGGGATAACGGGAGGGGAAGAGCGGGAGTTGGGCTTATGGCTCTCTTACTCATTGTAAGAAACGCAGCTATTTATTTTATTAGCTACTTTACGTCAATCTTTTGTGAGACGGTGGTACTACCCCGATTGGGCCAGCCTGTATGAGCCGCAGTCAATCGTTTTAGCTTGGCTCTACCACCGTGAAAATTAGCAAGTATCTAAATGTACAACAAACACCATCTCGTGACACCAACAAACGCCGATCCAATTATACCAACGGAATATAATGTATGCGGCGCGCGCTAAACAAACGTGATTAATTAGAAATAATTCAGGTTGCGTAGGGAAGTGCTCTGGCGCAGGTGGCACCGGACGCGGCGCTGGCGACGCTTCCGCCAGCTATTGTCGCCGCGGACGTGCACTGCTTGCACCCAATAAGGATCGATACACATAACATCATCATCCAATCGCAACTTACCCCTGAAACAATACATTTGCCTAACTCTACCCGTTTATGAATAGGTATGTCAAAAACCAAAACAACCTTAATAATGTTGAATCTATGTAAAAATACGACTAGGTGTAAAAAGAGGAACGTCTTTCTGGTGGACTATCTTCTCAACTGAAAGTGTCCATTCATACCATTAACACGGCACTGATAATACACATTTTACTGATTTCAGAAGTCAAAAACATTGTTGCAGTCAACCTATCATTGGAGTTCTGAAGCTAACAACTAAGTATCAGCACATTAATCCAACTTAACCATGTAAATCTAAAACTATCGGCTTTGTGGGACAGTTGAAGTACTGAAGGTTTTGTAGACTTATGAAATCTGTCAACAGCTGTATCCCTATAACACCTTTTGTTTTTCAAGTTTCCTCCAAAGCTTTAGTTTTAGAATTATAAACTTAAGTTTTGAAAAAAAAAGTATACCCATTCTGTTTCAACCTGTATAGGCATAGGCATAATGTAGTGCATGTCATAAGTCAAAATGATGTACTATACATCTACTTTGTAGGTATACAAATAAGTCGTCTGCATTGTCTTGGTTATTGTATTATCATTCTACCAAAAAGTGCAATACGACTCGGACTAGTTGGGACTATCCTCTTGGTCCATCAACTCGACGTGTCTGGTAAGATTTCAACGCGTTCCAATACAAATAATAGATGGGATAGATTTCAATTTGGTTCGGCGAAATTCAATTCAATTTGGTTTCGTTTTGGTTGTCAGTATCATTGCTCTTATTACTTACAGTATTTTTTGCATTATTTTCTTTTTCCTTTTTTGTCTTATCAGTCTGTAGATTTTGTTCGCTAATAAAACCGTATTTATATTGAGGTAGATAATTAAAATGCTCAGGTATAGTGAACAATAAAGAGTATTTAGACTACAGCTCATATTTAGACTTACTGAACCCCCTGGTTCTTCTGTGAGAGGATGAAAATACCCTTATTTTCATCCTCTCACAGAAGATCGGCGAAAAGTAGCTATTATATGTGCATTTCGTACGATAAGTGACAGAGCTGTAAACCCACCCCCTCCCTTCCCCCTATCTTTCACCCCCCTTCAGTTTAGGAACATGCAAGGAATACTTTTATTATTGCAAAAGGCTACGGTAACCGCTTTCTATCTGGCAGATCGCACGCTTGTTTAACGACTTTGTGTTTATACAACACGTAAAAACATGGATTAATACAAATTGGATTACAAGACTCAGGCACGTATTAATAAATCGATCTCAAGTCTCTGAGCGATCTTGGAAATATCATCCTAACGTCATCCCAGTACAAAATTATGTTATTTAGTTTTATTAATACTGACCTTAAAGGCCCCCAATATTAATGCCATTTTTGTAAAGCATATATCGATGTTACTGAAAGCAAAAAAACGATGGTTTTAAAAATATTGGTCTGCAAACAAAAGACTATGTTTTTTTATCATAGGAGTGCGGAACTAAACTATTCATGAGTGTAGTTTCGCATCATCAATTATCGTGTGACTAATTTAAGGAAGAAACTGAACGTGGCCTCACCGCTATCTAGTCGTTTCTTCGTGAGATATGGCCAGCCCACTGCCACTTCAGCTTGCTAATCAGTTTATTCAGAGACTATTTAGGGCTAAAAGGGTGTAAATTGGCAAAAAATAGAGTTTATGTACCGCTACAAAACTGTGTACTTATTTAAATATTAAAAGCGAAGTTTTTAAGGTAACTGCAGTACATGAGAGTGAAATGGGAAAGCCAAATCCTAAAGTATGAGGAATACCAAAAATACTCCAAACAGTCTCGGGCCTAGTGTTAATGGAAACAAAAACTGCATTATTGTTTTTTTTAATATAATTTTCCTAGACAGGATTGGAATCGAACTCGCTGATTTCGAAAAACAAAACACACACTATATTATTACACCATTCGATAATGTCTCTCATAAGGATCTAATTCTTTTAAGTATTGACATACGGTAAACAAAAGAAAAGGGCTCATTTTGGCCATCTGCGCCTACTTTAAAAATTCACCTGTACAGTATAGATCATATATAGATAAAGCAATTAACAGCAGTGTGATAGCTATGTTTCATCACGACACAGGTCATCCGTCGCCCGTGATCCCGCGGGTCGTTGGCACAGCGATGGCCGATGAGCAATGCATTTCAAAAAATAATCCACTATTTCAATAGGATCATCTAACAATAGCTGTTTAGTTACATTGTTTTAACATAATTTAGACTAGAATTGAAATTGAATTGGAAATTTATTGAAATAAAACTATTTTACGGATTTTATCGCGTTTATTTAGTATATTATTTTCCCGATAAAATCCGTAAAATAGTTTTATTGAAATGTGTAGTATTCGCGTAAATATGAGAAAACAATTGGGAAATTTATGTTCGCGTGGTATAGCAGTTTGAGTGTTGGACGCTCGGACCACTGCTCCGAGTGGTTGCGGATTTGATACCCGTCAGGGGACATATTGGAAATGGTCCAGTAATGTGCAGTGCAGTAAGCGGAGCTGTCTAGGCTCGAACCACTACGAAAAGCGACCGTGAAAATAATGCTTATGAATATATTTTAGAGTGACCTTCCTGTTAACTTGCGTTAAGCCGGGTGAAGCTACGAAAATTAAGCGATCCTATTGGTGGAAGCGGGCGGGCTCACTACATACCAAAGCCACGTTGTTGGTCACCTTAAAACGGCTGATAGATGAGCGTATGCTTAGCAACACGTCACAACCCTTTTAGCTGATTAGTTAACTTTGGAACTCGTTGGTCGGTCAAAATGCGAAAAGCATGCTAATTAGCAAACATTGAGCAATGGCATATGTTTGCTATTTTCAAACAACTCAAAGATAACACGTATATTACTATGACTTAATAATATTCAATTTATGTGTTACGTGGTATTTACTATTTCGTGTAAAATAAAACAAAATACGATAATGTCACGTTTTTAATGTTATTTTAATACTACACAACTCTAAATTACTTGACTCTTTCATATTAATTATTAGATCAGTGAAGGCAATGCCCTAATTAAGAATACTTCTATTGTTGTCTAGTAAATGTGAAACATTAATACAATTTCAATTACTTGCGATACTACAAACAAAAAACTCACTTTGATGTACGGAATAACAAAAATGTATGGTGATAGAGCCCATCTGGTGAGAGTCGCGGGGAGCCGTTGGATGCAGATAGCGGGCAACCGTCCATTGTGGCGTTCTATGGGGGAGGCCTATGTTCAGCAGTGGACGTCTTCCGGCTGATGATGATGATGATGATGATGGAGCCCAACTGTAACCAATTGATTACAGCTCATACACGGGCTGACTCGATCGGGGTAGCACCACCCTCTCACAGAATATTAGAGTAAACTAGCTATTACAGCTGCGTTTCGTACGGTAAGTGAGAGAACCGAAAGCCCAACCCCTTGTCACTCTCTCTATTCCACTCCCCTTCAAGTCGGCAACGTATTGCAAGCATCTATAGACTACGTTAACTGCTTAACATCAGGCAGGTCGTAGGCTTCTTGCCGACTTTGTTATATAAAAATAATACCAGCTACCAGCCTCTGCACCCTAAAAGAATGATCGGTCTTCGAAGCCATGATTATTTATGGCTATCACCCAGTCTGTTGCGACCGTTTGGCGCAGTAGTCCGAGCGTAGGCCGCTCGGCTCACTGCAGGTGGTGGTTGCAGGTTCGATTACCGCCGGAGTAAATTTCGGAAATGGCCTTTTCGTAATATGAGTAGTTCTGGGTGTCATTAGGATCGCCCCCAGTACATTGTACGGTACCCATAGTACAAGCGTTGCTTAGTTTGTGACCATATAGTTGGTGTGTCACACTGGCGATATTTAATTATTTATTTGTTAGTAATTACTGTACTTCATTTATGGATTCATATAGCCATACCATAAGTAGCTCCCACACGGCACAATATACCTCATGATCGGTAGGGCCAATCGGAGGGCTCGATCTGGTGATGTATGAGTCGGGGGACCCAACTTGCCCATTGAGATGCCGATTGGTAGGGACCCTAGCGATTGGCTCTACCGATGCGTAAACCAAATCATGTCGTCCAAAGACTACTTTATCCGTCAGGAATATTGAGAAATATCACTGCTCCCTATAACACTGAGTTTACTTAAAACAATGAGAAGTTTCTTTACGGGTCAAGGCGGGTACCTATATGTTGAAAGTAAAGTAAACAGTCCAAGGTACTTATTAACATAATCTATTTAACTGATAATGAGTTCAAAATGAAGTGGACCATTTCATGCAATACGCGATCATCAATAATCACACTTGTGGTAGTAGGATAATTGGACGTAGTTTTGCAAAATGGAACACTTATGCAAACTGAAACCAACCTAGAAACACTAAAACAAGGGTTGGTTTTGGTCTGCAGCAGTGCATGTGATTTGATTCCATTCTTCAAACCGATATCCAATTTAGGTATAGTACCAGAAGAGATTGGTGATGGCAGATCAATGCTGTAGCTAATTGACAACAACTTATATACTGGTTGGGTCGACCTGGTAGTACCACCCATTTACAGAAGATCGACGAAGCTGCGTTTCGTACTATGAGTGGGAGAGCAGGAAACTAACCCTTACCTTTTCTCTGTCCCGTTCCTTTTCAAATCAGCACCGTGCGAGCAGTGCCTTTGGTACCTATTGTAGTTGAAGATTGATACTATACCAGCTTATTATCAGGCAGGTCGTAAGCAGGTTGTTCGCAGAATTCGTAACATATAAAATAATGCAATATAAATAGCAATATGTGTTTATCACATTACTAGTATTCCCTTTAGCACCTCCAACTAAGCTAATGCTTAGTTGGAGTTGTATAAAAAAAGATACAGGCTCTTTATAGGAAAATCGCTGGTAAGGGACATTTTGGCTGTAGGATGATGTCATGGTTTAGAATCTGAGAATGGGTTGACGTTACGAATACTATCGCTCTGTTTTATCTCATAAGTGATGAGTCGGAATGTGCGGAGATGACTGCCATTGATAGTATTATCTTAAGCTCTAAATAATAGTAACATATTAAGAACTACTGATTTAAATAGCAAATAGTTTGGCATTTCAGGCACTTGTGTATTGTTCAGAACTCAAAATCTCAGATACCTGCATCACTCAATTTCTGTCACGATCAAAGTCACAAGGCTTCGTCTAATTGAAGCGCTAATACTGTTGTGGCATCTCGAATGAGTCGTCACAGTAACCGTGTCAGCGGCGCGGGCGCAGCTTGGCGCGACATTTGTAAAGGGGGCGCGGACATGAATATGCATGGCCACTCTTTGTTACAATCCACTGTTTTGAACCCGTGTACAATTGTATATAGCGTTGCAAAATGGAACCAACCCACACACACTTTTGCAAACTGAAACCAACCTAGAACCACTAACACAAGGTTGGTTTTGGTCTACAGCAGTGCATGTAGGTTGATTCCGTTCTGCAAAACTATATACAATTGGCGTACGAGTCTAATGACTCAGTTGAACTGTCGGTAACAGCAAGTATTGGTAATTAAGTCTGTCGGCTCAACACGCTCGGCTATGACAAAAATAATTAGCAATTTTGCCTAATTCTCTCGTTAACGATTTATTTCTTTATGAACGCTATGTATTACAAATTTTAATACAATATATTTTAAAACAATACAGCCGAAATCGAACAGGAAGTTAGTTACCAGATTGTCTGTGAGCGTCTACCTTTAGAAAAATTGATCTAATTTAAATCATATAATATTCACATCGTAGTTTCTTTTATACGATCTATTTCAAACCTTCTTGGAGGAGAGCGAGGGCCTATTTGTTAAAAGCGCCTGATGGCTGTCGTGTTAAGCTACGTTCGGCTCAGTCGAACCTTGGATGGTTGACCGAATTATAACATCTCACCTCCTTTGCTGTTTGGAGTGTACGGTAAGCTGGCGATTCCGAATGTCATTTTTTTTTAATGTCTGCCATAATTATGGCCTTACCCATTGGTTACCGATATACCCGCTAGTTGGGTTTAAGACAGATGGCTATCGCTCCGTGTAGATATCGGTATTCAGCCAAATCAGAGTAGACTGAAAGCTGGCCGCACCCAATCGGAAGCTATCACTTCGCTAATCGCTAGAGAGTATAGGAGAATCAAATCTTCGTAATACACTTTTATCGACGGCAGCTTGGTTAGCGTATTTTCTGGATACGCCCAACTATAGCCAGCAGCCAGGTACGTACAAAAGAAGAGGAAATTTGGTCATACCGTTAAGGAGGAGAAGAATTATTAACAGACACACACGCGCCGGAATTTAATATAATATTAATATTCAGTTAATCTTGCAATAAAATTGACCGTATTTCATTACCTCGTCCAGACAAGATTCTCCACTGTGAAATTAAATAAACCTTCACAATACAGCTCACAGTTGCCAATATTGTATGTAATAACAGGAACCTGTCGGCGGCTCCGGTGGTCTGTACTGTAATGACAGCGATGTGATAGAACGCCATCTAATTCACATTACACTTTGCAATTACACTTATTACACTTGGTTAATATTTACAAACTATGTGAAAATCTTAATCGATTGGAATTGGGTTTTAACTTTAAAGTTTTTGTCATTACAAATTTATTATTGGTTTGATTTTATTATTAGTGAAAAAAAAATGAAGGCAAAAAATAAAAAAACGTGAAATTTAATTAATAAAAACAAGAAAAAAATTAAATCATGTATTAAAAGGTGAGAAAATACGAATCAATCTTGCACCTACGATGTTAGACCACGAATTACTGTTAAATTTGACAATTGTGGCGGTGATGCCCTATCAGAGAATTGATAGTCTCCGACTCCGATAGTACATCAGCACCACAATTGTTTAACCTAGTTACGTATTAATAAATTAATCTCAAGTCTGAGAGCGGTCTTGAGTACGCTTTTGACATGACATTTTGTTCTGGTGTGACATAAGAAGAATGACATTTCCAAAATCACTCTCAGACTTGAAATCGAACGGACCTTAGGTAGTTATAAGGTGAAACGATATTCTATTCTCAGACTGAAATCAAATACTTAAAAAGGATTGCGATTGAGTTTTTTTTACGATTATTCTCTGTACACACGAGTCATGCCTTATTGATATTTTATAACATGTAAAAAAGGTAAAAAATAAATAATTCAAGCAACGTGTCCTTTGTACGGATGTTTTCACAGAAAGCAGGTGCACTGTTATATATAAAGTCATAATAATAATTAGTGCGGGCAATCTGCGCGAGCGCACGCTGTCAAAATACTTGACAAAATCATTCTGCACTCCATCAGCGCAGCTGCGGCGATGTGTGATAAGATTAGCACTGGTTAGGCAGGTTGTATAGGTATAGTATTTTTTGGGTTCCGCAACTAAATATCCGTATTTCATTTTTTTACGGACTATAGAGATGTAGTGTATAATGTAGAGTCTAAAATATTATACTTCAGAGCCAAGGGGAAGTTACACCGGGTGCTACATAAAATTCCCCTGCACTATTGTGACGTTATGGTAGGACTTAAAAGTCCTAAACGATATAATAATGTAGGATTAAATACTCGGTAATATTTCGTTCGGTAATAATTAGTTACCACCCAAGGAACGCATTCATACATTACTAACAATACATTACTATTTTTTAATATTTTCTTTAACAAGTCAACGTTTATAAACTAGAATAGCAAATTATCTGCAAATTATAAATCATATTTTTATTTATCATTTGTAACTTTAGTTTATAAAGTATAATATTCCAAAATAACAAAATATAAATAATAGTATTTTTTTATTATTATTTGTAATTTAATTTTATAAAGTTTAATTTGCCAAAATAAATGTTTGGCCATTTCATGTGTACGTAACACGGTGTGGCTGGAAATAATTCAGCAGGTGATACAGGTCCGCGATGTCAGGGACCATTATCACAAACGAGTTGACATGAAACGTGGTAGCCAATTGTGAATTCCGACAAATGAGCTCGTTAGACTGTTTTTATTATAACAAATCGCTCTCAATAAAAGCTTTGGATATTTTCGCGAAACAATTCCACAATTTCATTTTATGAATTGAACAAAGAACGTCTGTGGATTCCTTTCATGAATATACAACATTATTTTTTTTACTCTAAATGAATTGATATGACTTTTTGTTGGTTGAATCACTGTAAAGTATTCCGTTGAATCTGTACATTGAAATTATTTCAATTAAGTACAATGAACATAACTATTTTATAATAACATATAATTTATTATTCATTAGACTATACTAGCGATAAATAGTAGGTATCTACTATAATTTTCGTGAATGTATAACGCCAGCCTCGCAATTCAATCCTTCCACCATCAAATATAAACATCATATCAGACAAGCTCATCGGAGCTATTGCCTCTTAACACGTTGAACGCCGTATGAAAAAGATAGGTTTTTCGTACAGGCCGCAGGGCTCACCGGTGAGCCTTTCCATACTGTACTGTTCAAGCCACGGGGGTCACCTGTGAGCCGAATGATGGGTCCAACGAACACGCTTGCTACAAGCCATGCATTGACGTTATCTAACTAAACGTACATAGAAATGAGCCGCATGGCCCTGTAGCGTAACCGGACGCCGTGGTTATTAAATACTATAAAAACTAGTAAGAATTAAAATGGGTCGTCTCAAGTTTCAGTAGAAATTATTGTTTTGATTATATAATTTAAATCAAACTAATAAATAATTATAAAAATGTTTAATTAAAATACAAAAGAACATAACATTTTCTTCTTCGTCAAACGAAAATCTTTAATTGTTTCATGTTTATAAAGTTTTATAACAATTATTAAGTCTTATCAATCACAATTATGGCACTTCTCTAATTATCACATTAGCAATACTTTAACTAATCAAAATACATAAATACAAATAAAAACGTAAAAATTTATTCTCATCATATTTCCTTAACACGCCAAAAGAAGTATTACTCCAAAAATTAATGATGAATCTTGTTAAAACAAGGTAAACAAAGGTAAGGTTTAGCTGGACAGTTTTGACAATAAGTTGAAACCTTTTTTGTCTTGGTTTTAGCCTGTTTGCTGCCCATGACTGGTACGTTTTCTGCATAACATTGGCGACATGTTCTTCTAACTTTTCTAGCTAAACCTTCTTTTTTTTCCAGGACGTGTTTGATTCTCTTTGGTCTTTCTACAGGCGCAGTATTTTGCTGCACGACACAAAGATCCATCAGTATAAATCTTCTAAAATCTATAATTTGTATGTTTTTTTTAGTTACTGATTTGTAAAGTGTCAGAGCATTTACCATCGCTGTATTGAGTAATAAGTCAAATGCTAGCTTTTTGTACCACTTTACGGATTTCCGCAATGGTGACGAGTACGCAGACATTTGATCTGATAAATCAACTGCCCCTTTGGCTTTGTTGTAGTCGACAATGATCTGCGGTTTCAAAACTTCATTACCCTGACGCCTTCTTACTTTTGCAAATCGGTCTGAGTGTTTGGTTGACAGAACCAAAACTTCTCTTTTGTCCCTCCATTTTAATATAGTAATACCATCATGACTTTCTCTAGCAATGTATTCTCCCTTTTTGAGTTTAGAACTTACGACAGCTTTTGGCAGGTGCCTCCTGTTTTTTCTGATTGTTCCCACCAAATGCGTTTCGTTATCAAGTAAAGTCCTTGCTAATCCGACACTCGTATACCAATTATCAGTGAAAAGGGTGTGACCTTTATTTAAAAGACCGCTTAGCAAATCCATGACTACATTATGAGGAGTTGTATTAGTTGTTTCGTCATTTTTGCCAGCATAAACACTTAGTCTATATGTATATCCAGGAACACAGCATAATTTGAATTCCTTGATGCCGTATTTGTGGCGTTTTTGTTTATTGTATTGGCGAAATACAATCCTGCCACGAAACGGGACAACACTTTCATCAATACACAGGTCCTCGCCTGGTGTATAAAACATTTGAAATTGTTCATTTAAGACTTGCAAAAGGTAGCGAATGCGATGGAGGCGGTCTTTTTTATTTGTCTCGTCGTTTTGTGAAAAATGCAGCATCTGCAATAGCAATTCAAACCTATTTCTTGGCATTATAGTGCGTGGAAACGGATGACCTGTTATGTCATTTGTTGACCAATAGTCGGCCAACCTAGGAAGCTTTGTTATGCCCATAAACAGGATCAGTCCAAAAAATTTTTTAACTTCAATAAGATCTGTTGGTGTCCATTTGCGAAGCCGTGCAAAGCGTGAAACTGGTCCGGACACAATTTTGTCAATAGCAAATTGGTTAGTTAGGTGAGCAATTTCTTGGAAAAGACTGTCAGGAGCCATTAGTCGGAAGAAATCAGCTGGAGACTCGTTTCGCATACTTGAGCAAAGGTTAGTTGGCATTCCAGGATGCTCAGTAAAGGGTATTATTTTACGTTGATTACCTTTAGGTTTAGACCAGGTATCCGATGGCGCTGTGTTACCTTTAAAATAAAGATAGATTATAAATTAATCATTACATTACCGTAATTTTATTTACTATTACACACTATTTACTGACAGTGCTACCTGTTACAAGTTTTATCTGTTTTACATACATACATACTCTCGATAAATAACTCTCCTTCTCTTCAAGCGCTATTATAGCTAATTGTATACTGAAAATAGTAATAGTTTTTGTTGAGAAAGTCACGCGCGGTAAATACCTACTATATCACTGCGCGTGGGCTAGACGGTTTAAACTAATATGAAACAGGCAAATCGTGTGCAATGCATAGTCAAAAAAAATACGATTAGGTACTCACCAATAGTATCGGCAATAACTCTCGAGATTTCATCGTCACTATTCTCACTCTCTGACAAAACAATTCGGCGGCGTCTCCTTTTCACTGGTTGAACTACATCTTCATCGGAATCTACTTGAAAACTATGATTCAGTAGATTTATTTCAATATTCTCTAACTGTAATATCTCCTCTTGAGTTAACTCAAAATTTTCAAACTCATCCATATTTGCATTCAAAGTGTAACGTTTGTATACGATGACGCAACGCGCGACACTAACCGTCTGAGACTGAGCGATGCAAGCGCGGGCGGGTGGGTGATGGCGTGACCCCGCGGCCCCCGCCAACGGAAAATCAGTATTCCCTTATTAGAGGCCAAGAGACCCACCGGTGAGCCTTTTGTTATATCACTAAAACTGGACGGTAAAAATCGATAATTTTCATTTTCTATACATATTGCCGCATTTTATAAATTTTGGGATGAAAATCTGAAGTTGATAAAAAAATGCGATTTTATGATTTTGGCATAGCCCAAACGGAACAGTACGCTAGGCTCACTGGTGGGCCGTAAAGCGTTCAACGTGTTAATGAGTACACAAGATAAATAGGATAACATTTTGCAGAATGGAACCAAATCACAGAGTTTTCTTCAGACCAAAAACCACCCTAGTTGAAACTGTAGAAGGTTGGTTTCAGTTTGCATAAGTGTGTGTGGGTCAGTTCCATTCGGCATAACTACATCTAATTGCCCACAGAATTATAGTCTTACGGGTAATATTACTGCTAGTTATATTATAAAATCATAACTTACAACATACTTGCAACCTGTAACACCGTGACCTGACTGTGTTTGCGTATACAATACTCACACGTTGATGGCTCACCAACGACCGTGGAAAATGAAGACTTAACAATTCAAACGTTCGACAATTTCATCTCCATACATGGTAATAAAAACGCACCTGGCGTTTCTACAAGCCGAACTAGGCTGCCGTTCCCAATTCCCATTGAACACTTACGACATCGCCGCCACACGGGGCCCTACAGTGTAGACGCAGAACGTGTTCTCTCGATAGTCAATTTCGTAACATTTCGCCTCCGCGGGGTCTGTGTCTTGGTCAGGGCCGAGGCCGGAGGGACAGCAAGAAAGGGGCGTGGAGGGGGGTACGTGCGCCGGCGCAGAGCGGAACGCCAGATCGTGCTGCACCGCCGAGCGCGACCGCTAAACCAGCCTCGGCTCTTGAATTGCAACATCGCTTTGTAATAGGTTAGGTGCTGCGATGTTCAGATGTGTCTGTATTTTATACGAGTAGAGTTACTGTTTATTATGTCAAATATTAAATAGCTAGTTTATTCACAATCCAAATTTTCACAATAAAGTGAATTTTGCAAAACTGTCTGTTTATAAAATTCAATTATGGGGCTCCAAAATTTCTCCTACCTATTTCTGCAACACCTGCAACTATGTCTTATCATCCTAAGTAATACGAATGCATTCAAAGAATAAGACATTAAATTTTTCATGTAAATACTTACCTAAGTTTAATATCAAATTTAGAAATGAAAAAATATTAAATATTAACCAATTTATACGATCCAATCCGCTCATTAATATTTCCCATTCGTTATAAAGCCTTAAAAGTGATGTGCCACTTTTCCATCGATGTTCAGATCTCTGATCACGATAATACTGATGAAGAATACAGAAGAGGTGCGGTGGCGGTCGTAACCGGTCGCGTAAGTCTCGTAACGTTATCGACACTGATGTAAGCGTGCGCTGGCGCCGAAGAAAGGAGCAGCGAGAGACACTGCTTTCTTTCTCCGAGGTTTCAAGTAATAATATACCTTGCATATTCGCTAATGCAAGAAACCCGTCGTTAGCTTTGTGTACCTGCATGTTTGGTAGAAATTCTTTGTCCAATTAAACTAGTAATTTAAGGTAAGTAGGTACTTACTAGTTTTTAATGACCCCTAATTAAGTTGATAATGGGAGTTGCGGAAATTTTAGAACATTAACTAGAGTTCTTCAAAAGAAATCATTGATAATTTTAGACAATATAACACACGTGTCATAATTACATTGCAAACGGTATTTCTGAGAACTATGTTAATAATGTATACGCGCTCTTCAATATTCTAGAACGATGCCTATTAAATACTAGAACGGTTCTCATAAATAATAGTGACACAAAATATTGATCAATTAGACATCACGGGCTATCAGTCAGGTGAAGCAAGAAAAGTAATTTCCATAAGTCAAACGGCGAGCAGGGGTCGTCGATCTTACGAACCAGTGAGACCGGATCTCGGAGGAAACTTTTTATGTGACTGGCGACTCAGCGGTAACATGTTTACCCAAGAAACAGCCGACATTACTTGCACACGCCGCTCATTATGATTTATTTATATAACGACATATTTTATATAATTAACACACCCAACAGAACCACAACTAGCTTAATGTCACATGGGTTTTATGTTTTTATTACGAGGCCTGCAGTTTATTGTGCGAACATGACGGTTTACTATGATTCAACTGATTATTTTATTTGTTAATTAAAATGTAATTATAGGTTTTAATAAATGCCTTATATACGTTTCTCTTTGAACGCTTTTTTAATTAAGAATGTTTATTAATTCAGTATAATTAAGAGTTCTTGGGACACTGATGTAATTTTCAAATGAATGTGCTCTCATACGAGTACATTACATTAATGAGGTGATAACCCACAAAATTTATTTCGTTAAACATTGTAATGAACATGGGTGTAAAGCCATACTGCTGGTACACTTCCTATAAGCAATAGGAAGTGTACTTTACTGATCCCATAACCGTTTCTTTGGGACTAAGCCTTCCACACGATCCCAAGACTGTTACTCCTCTACACCAAGATCGACCGTGGTGTTCCACGATGACGCTGAGTTTCGACCCTCGATGAGTCGTAGGGCAAACTAAATTCCCTTGGAACCCGCACGAATTTAATAAAAAAAAAGATTACCAGGATTTGAATGAAGAATATCTACTTCATTACAAAGTGGGAGGCAAATTCATGTTCTGAACAGCATTTCTTTAAGCGAGACACTCTTATTAATGAGAGAAGGAAGCAAACCTATGGTAGCGCAAAAAACTGTTACCAAGAAAAATACATGTGATTTGTACATTACGTTCGTGTGAACCAATATCAATTACTCAATATTTGCACATTCTAGGTATAGCAAGTGACATCCAAATGACTTTAGGTACCTCAGACACATTGTAAATTGATTCAACAGGATTCTCTTCAATTATCACCTCAGAGCCAAGTTTTTAACAATGTTTACATACACGTCGCCCACCGGTCTTCTGTTTATTTAATATTCTAGCCGCAAGTCACTTTATTTACCTGATGATTGGAGAAAAAATCACGTTGCTGTGTATATCTACTACATTCGAGAATTCAGTAAGCGGGTTTAATTGAAATTCTAATTTTATATCCCTACTAGCTGTGCCTGCGGCTCCGCCTCCGTGGTATAATTCGATAAAATAATAATACGTAAACCTAAATTTTTTAGCCCTTATAACATTAGCTATCTGCCAGGGAAAGTCGCTTCCAAATCGAAGATTTCAGAGATTAGCCGGCATAGGCCCATATTAATAAATCGATCTCAAGTCTGAGACAGATCTTGGAAATGTAGTTCTTATATGATACCAGTACAATATGACTTGTCAGACGCCTTCTTGAGATCGCTCTCAGAATTAAGATAGATTAATTAATACAGGTCATAGCCAGACAGACCGAAGACAGATAGCATGCAAGACTCCATTATCCAAGAACCATTAATTTAACTGAGAAACGTCCAAATTGTGTCTATTGCGCTGGACTTATTTTCCATAAAAATCTCTCAATTGTACAAACACAGCATAGTTACAGTTTTATTATGACATAGACCACAGTTAAAATGGTGAATATATCCAAAAACCATCAGACTCCCTTTCAATATAAATTTCACTGGCTAAACTCAGTGAATCCCGCTACATGACCCATACGCATTAGGGCACTGTGTGTTGGTAATGCTTGGGCATACATAGCTACCCACACTGGTCGGACGAACCGTCTGTATTATGCGCGAGCACAAATCGTACGGCATTCCTGCGCCGCGCCGAGCGAGACAGACACGAAGATGATGTCATGTGGTCTCGCTCTGCACTCGCAATCCTTTCCTTTCTACCTGTTGCGCTGTTACAAAAACCCGGTCCTTTGGGCCGCTACCTTACGTGAACTGAATGAGGATTGCGGGAGACTACGGCTCGGCCCATATAAAGATAGGGCAAGGGCTATTATACGTAAGTACCAGGATCAACGCGAACCGCAGCTCGTCGGGAGTCTTGGGACTCCTCACCGTGGGGATGGCGGGCAAAAAACGACCGCGCTTATGTGAGCCGATTGCATAATAACCGTTCGTTTTCGGAACGGGAACGGTGCGTGATTGGCGCACAAATGAAATAGAATTTATGTAAGCTGCATTCCGTAAACTATTTTCGATGCCTTAGGAGCAGAATTGAAACACGTTGTCAAGCGCATAAATGTTTCGCCATCAGAATTTACAAGTAGGAACAGTCGCGAATATGCCATCTCGAATTTTCTCCTTGTGAAATGATGTTTTTGATGGCGATTCATGGATTATTCAAGTTTATTTGAATGTTACGTGTACTTATTCAACTACGGCTACAGCGCATGAACATGCTCATGAATACTGTTGTATAAGTTTTACCAATATGATCGTCATCCGGAGAAAAGGAAACGGACATCTGATAACTTTTAATGTACGGACACCACAAAACTTCAATTGTCAAATCGTGATCACATTCCGAGTTCTAAATTCAAGCGATCCAATCGCGATAGCACGAAGCTCGATCGTGACGTGGCTGACATTCGCCGCGCATGCGCGGTCCGTGATCTTGGCAATGGTGGATGCGGTGCGGCAACCAACGCTATTGCGGTCGCTGTACCCGGCGCGGCGCGGCCCGCCGCCGCCCGCCGCCGCCGCGCCCGCGCCGCCCCGCGCGCTGCCTCGCGTCCTCCGCGCGCCCCGCCGCCGCCCGTACACTCCACGCCACAGCCTTTTGACAACCGGTATAGGTAGGAAGTTAGGTACACCGTACACGTGAACATGGGACTTGAGTTTTCTGACTATTACCTCACGTAACGAAAAGTTCCCACAATTAAACTTTTAATAGAGCTTGTGGTACGTCATAGAATATCTCCCGTGTTCGGTTAATCATGCCAGCTTTGATTTTTTTTTAAACGAAAATTTATCTCCTTTAGTTACTGTTTGTTCAGTTTACGAAACTCGTTGGCCGAATGACAAATGCGGCAATTAGCTACAAATATGACTTAAATATGTAGATAAAAGAGTATGTAACAGTAGGCGGCGTATCTTGGATTAATCTAAATAAGCTATAACAAAATACTAATACTAAAACATTGCGCACACTGTCCGTACAGTTGCATAAATATACTATTTATAGAGCCAGTACCGTTGCAATAGATTCAGTTTTTTAGGTCACAGGACCATGCATTATCTATATATCCTACTTCCGTACTTGCGTAAATGTAAGCAAAAGTTACACAAGTGTTGATTTTATGATTCTAAACAACTACATTTAGTCATACGAAATGTCTCGTGAAATGTATAATTCAATCTCATCACTTTATGTTATTGACAGTATCGCGTCAGTAAATCTACATTTTTATTAGGAATTTCGATAGATACAGTAAAAACAGGTCAATGACACAATATTTTCGCCCAACGTGTTACTATTCGTCAATAATCAGCAGCCAGGAGGCATTGAACGTGAAGGCCCAGGGTGTTATTGTTTGCAGTAGTCAATTTATTTTGTAATAGGTACCTATTGGTGAAGTATGTTGTTTATCCGCGAACTTTTATTTGCCGATACTTGCTCTCACTTTAGTAATTAAAATTTAATAAATAAGCAGCTAATTAAATAGTAAGCGAATATTCCACATATAAATACAGTTGGGAAATTTATCCGTTTCTAACTGAATTCTGGTAATAACTCAAAGCGTTGGGGTTTCCGCCATATAAAACCAAACTATATAAATATCAATAAGTCGGAATTTTACAAACATGTGTTTGAAACATATTTAACAACACTTACCGACAAGCTTAACCTCGTTCTGGGGAAGGTGCGGGTGATAATAACGCATTACGAGCCACATCATAATTAACGCTTTCAGTGGGCTTATCGGAAGCGCTTATATCCATAAAACACAATTATTCAAACGATATTGAGTTTAAAAGCAATAAGGTAAGGTAAAAAGTAGCGCCCATTTCCTCCCTGTTACCGAAGAAGTAACACGCAGGAGGTTGGATGTTCGAATGAAAAGAGATGAGACGCATCCATGTAATTAATGCTATACAGGGTGTAAACAGGGTGATACCATGGATTCAACTCATGATTCTGGACACCCTAGAGTTGGAATTTTCCGTCAATATTTAATGAATAATGCTAAAAATTTTCAGCATTTCAAAATTTATTTTGGAATGAAATCATTATAAATAACTACTATTAATGTTAATAAATCAATAATTATTATTATTTTTAATTAATTAAAAAAATGTTTCAATTATTATTATTATTTAATTATTAATAATTCAATAATTACTATTTTAGACATAAACTGCAATGTAAATTAAAACTCAACACGCTCGAGCGCGCATAGTTGAATCCATGGTATCAGTTTTCGTTACGATGCCCCTTACAACCAGTATAGCTTTATAGCTACACTGGGTGTAAGGGGCATATATCGCTATGGTATATCGTTACATCTGTATGTAACGAAAACGATATACCATTGCGATATATCGGTACAAATCGATCTACACAACATACATTGCTCGATTGTGCAAAAAGTGGTCATACACACGATCAATGATCACGAATATATCGTTACGTATATTTCCGACTAAAAATAATGATGTGTATGATACAAATCGAGAGAAAGATCTAAGAAAAGATGGATGGATCATATGCAAAAAGTTATAAAATTGGTTGGACTCGCTGTGAAGGAATTTCAAACAATCTGGATGAATGAAGGAATACTGGAAGAATAATGGAACATACTGAGCCGACTCCAAGGGATAGGAAAGGTTTTCGTCAAATATTATCATCCCACAATAAAATTATCCTGGTGGGGTTAGGGAGATGAGGTTTTCCCGTTTAATTTGATTGAGGTCAAATTAAACGGGAATTTAAGTGAGGAGGTAGGAGTGCCAGCTTTGTTTTTTGATGACACATTGGAATAATGTATGGCGGTAACGCTGATGTTGTATTTATAAAATATCTAAATCTATTTTTAGTGTAGGTATGTAGGTATGCCTAGGCACGCACATTGCTGGCCTTCAGTTAATAAACAAATAAAGTTTATTCACTAGGCAAATATATATTAATAATATTAATAACTAACTTAACCAGTACCTACATAATACGAGACGTAACCGTATTACGGTAAGTATCATTGAAATTTAAAGAATTATATTGACGAATATTACAATGAAAAGTAGGTAGATAAAACAGAGCACCAAATCCATGTGTTTGATACAAATCCTTACTTACATTTTCATTTAATTTGCAAAACATATGTGCAGCTATTTACATTGAACAGGTGTTTGTGATAATAGCAAATAATGTCCGCATTACTGCTACAGTGACAATAAAGCGATATTGTTTAAGATTTTAATGAATTAAAAGTAAATAAAACATCATAAAATATGCTTGTTACATTTACGTGGCACAAGCCGAATATATCTGGGATTATAAACGCTTTTACGTTAGCATGTTTCAAAGCAAATAGCTATGACCAATTAACTGTCGACATGGCTTGACGACCAGTATAAGCTTTACCCCCAAATATATAGAAACTTACACCCATTTACAATACAAAACAAGGCTTACTAGAGCATTTTTTAAAACAAAGGTGTTTTATTTGTTATTCCGTTGTAAATCGATTATTTAGTTTGAAGTTTATATAAGCAACTTATCCTTTATCTGAAAAAAAAAAAATATTTTCTCCAGCTTTAACGGAAACGAGAAGCAAGTCCTTAAATATATAATACAGCCTGGCGCTACCATGGCGACCGTAAATTAACACACGTATTAGGCTTCGCATTGTCTGATTTTCGAGATATTTAAATTTTATTATACATTATTATTCATTGAATTATTCAACATTTTCTAAAATACATATTTGGAGCAGCCTGTACGTAAATAAGTCTAGTGCAGAGTTCACCTGCCGACGTTACGGATAATAACATTTCTGCAATGAAATTAAAACGTAAAAGAAATACTATTAGAAATAATAATAATTATATTAGCTCGCCCCGCTCCGAGTAGTAGGTAAGAGCGTAAGAGTAGCTGAATGAATCGGATTTCAAGGGTAATGTCAATTTGATTACTTTATTTAGTATTTATTTTGTTCGAATATTTGTTTTTTTCTATTAACGGACTTTTCTTTTTTTTATTACTATTAAGATTATTGACCACTAGCACTAGCCATACCTGTGTGTTAAATTAAAGTCGCCATGGTAGCGCCAGGCTGTATAATTAAACAGGTGACAAGAGCTGCTCATCAAGAGCTGACTCTTTCCTCGTTCAAAAAATGAGAGCCTATCTATTCAACTAGGAAATGAAGCCAGCATTCTTGGCACCATGCGGGCAGGGGTTATTTTAATATGTTCTTAATTTTATATTACTTAAAAATTTATTTACCTACAAATAGATCTCTAGATAAATTAATTCAAATCAAAGTAAAACGATAGTACGCGACGGTACCTCATAACAAAGTACCCAAGGCGTCCGCTCAATTGAATAATATGTGCGTTCAGATGATATGTAATCTGCGGACCGGTTCTAAGCACTATTGCAATTTATTCGCGAGCAATGTTACGACGCGCGTGCGCAGTGGCAATCAATGAGAATACATGGTGAAGATACCGTTGTTTGTCGATCTATATATTACGCGACACACTTGACGAAACAGGCGAAAAGCTTGTAAACACGACATTTAGAGCTGCCTCTGGGTATCCACTGACACCTCAAGGAAGACAACTAGTTAATACTAAATTTCAGTTCCGAGTTGTGTGTTAAATACTTGCTGAATGTTAGTATTATTAATTTACCATATCACATTATTGATATTTAAATAAGCATAATCGTTATATAATAACAATTCGGCGTAAAGTAACATTTAAATTTACGTCCTAGATATTGTTTTCTTATATTTACGCGAATACTACACATTGAAATAAAACTATTTTTAGGATTTTATCGCGTTTATTAACTTTATGTTCCCGACGTTTCGGTTGCTTTACAGCAGCCATGGTCACGGGGGGACTGAGGTGTTAGACGTCCTGATGTCATAGTTAGTAACTGGGTACCCTCATATTTAGTTGTTGTTTGCGTTGCGTTGTTGGTTGCTGTAAAGCAACCGAAGCGTCGGGAACATAAAGTTGATAAACGCGATAAAATCCGAAAAATTGTTTTATTTCAATTACGTCCAAGAATTAAGAAGTCGAATCGCAAACACATCCGGCAGCAACAGAGGTTTACAAATGTATTTAATTAAGAAAAATGACGTTAAGTAATTCGCCTCATTACATTTATATAAACTCGTACAAAACAATGATGCCTTAGACTGACGATTGAAAAAACAAATAAGTACCTACGCGAGTGTTCCGGTGAAAACGATGAAATAACATTTTATTTACAACAAATGAAGATAAAATAGCGGATTTCTGAAGATACGCAAACAGAATCCGTTTTAATTGTTTGCTAATATTGATTAGCATTCGTATTAACAAAATCATTATTTTTATACATTTTCAAGAAAAGCAAATACCTGAATCTAATTAATCCTCATGAATAATTCAGTAAGCATTCCTTGCCCTCCTGGAAAACACTTTTATAATTATGAAGAAAGTTTATACGGCTTGAATATTAGGCGACATTGTGATAAACAACAAATTAGTCAGAAAAATAGAACTTAAAGAAACGTTAGGTAAGTTTGTGTATATTATACCCTTAAAGGGTTACATTCAAAATAAAGAAGTCACTAACTAAGCATTACACAATCAGATATTATTATTATGGAACTGTTATATCCCACTGCTGAGCCAAGGCCGACCTTCCCTATCTCCATTTCTCCCTATTCTTGGCTATGACGGGCAACTCTTTCGAACTGCTATCTCCTTTTGAGCCTGTTCCGATGTCGTCCGCCATTTCGTCGACGACCGCTTGGCGCAGTGGTTCAAGCGTAGGCCACTCGGCTCACTGCACATGGTGGTTGCGGGTTCGATTCCCGCCGGGGCAAATTTCGGAAATGCCCTTTTCATAATTTGCCCAGGTCTGGGTGTCACTGGGATCGCCCCCAGTCCATTGTACGGTACCCATAGTACAAGCGTTGCTTAATTTGGGACCATACAGTTGGTGTGTTCGTCTGGCGATATTTATTTATTTATTATTTATTTATTTTCAGGGCTCCATTCTGTGGATATTTTTGCACAGTGTTCCTCGAACGTTAGGTAGATGTGTCCAACCGAGTCCCAATTCAGATTTGCGGCTTTTTGACCTAATCACGAATTTGTGTCTTCGAATGCAGTTTTGTTTTCGATTTAAATAAATTTATCCGCACTAGGACTAATTTGCATAATAATAAATCCGAATAAAGTCGAGGGGCGGGAACGCAAGCAACGTATTGTCTATTGAAATTTTTGTCTATTGAAAGTGATAATAGACTGCGATTGGTCGATAGTAAATCTTATATAAGTACCTTATTAAGCGTATGTGTTTCGGAAACTTTTGTCCTGGAGTGTGGAGTGCAAAGAGTGGTTGGTTTCTTTAACTCAAAGGTGGATAACGTTGCCGAGAACTTGAGGCAAACGGCATCGGCGTGGAACCGGCGCCCGCGCATGCAGTCATTGCGCAACCGATGCGCACGCATCGCTCGCCGACCATGAGCGATGTACCTATAAAACAACACTGCATTTATAAAATAAATACTAAACGAAGGTCCGTATTAATAAATCGATCTCAAGTCTGAGAGCGATCTTGAGTACGCTTTTGACATAACATTTTGTACTGGTGTGATATAAGAATGACATTTCCAAGATCACTGGTTTTTTTTACTAAGTACACATCTACTAGACCGACGTCCCACCGCGTAGTATGTATGTATGTCACTGATTTGGAGTATGAATATCTTAGCCAAAATCAATTGCAGAGTATATCGGCCGAAGATTGTGAGCTAGTAGGGCTTAATGACTTCTAGGAAAATGTGGAAAAATATTGTTGAATCGTACGTACATAATAACATAAATAACAATTTACATTCAATTCCAATATAAAATCAATGAATGATTTAAGTTCTTAGCAGTGCAATTGATCTTAGCAGCTCCGTGGATAGATCTTGGTAGATGGTAAATAACTCGTACGTCGTTGCTTCGCACGATTCTCAAAAGCGTTCGTTGCTCGGAAAAATAACGATTATTGAAGAAACAAGCGGCGCGCGGCGCGGCGGCGCCCCACATATCCAGCAAATTGGTTTAATAACATTCAAAATGATTATCGATAAATGAATAAGAGTAATGATGGACGCGAGCTGGTGGAAGAAAACAATTTGTTCTCCCAAAATGGTTAAAGTTGCATTAGAATTTAACCAACTGTATTGTCATGCCTTTCATGGTCCTAAAGTATTAGCAAGACAGAAACATTTCTAGATGTGTCAATTTTATTTTAGTTGTAATGAAGTCGATCATAGAATTGGCATCATATCCAACTATGGCATGGTTTCAACAATCTTATAAAAATAAATCTTATATCAAAGCATCTATTTGAATTCATGATGTAGTCTTAACAATAAAATCATAGACCAGTCAAAGTCAAATCATTTATTTTGTTTAGGCCTGCGAGGGATCTTACAAAATGTAATTTTTACATACATATGTAAATAAGGGGAATAGGAAATAAGGAAAATTCTTTCAGTCTACAACCGGATCGGAACGCGACCTCGACTGAGAAGATCCGGCAAGAAACTTACCGGGCTTGTCTATATGGGTTTAGAGTAGACACACAACAAATGAGATAGGTATCGTAAAACAGGCATCATAAACTAATGTAAATCTAATATGTAACGGTTCATTAGTGCTCATTTATTTATTCGTATTTCTGTAGATGGAAGGAACTGTCATAAAAATAAAACCAGCCACTGGCACATTTTAAATATTTCCTGATTATTAAATAATGCTGAGTAACTTACATTCAAATGTTAGCAGTTGTGTTCCTTGAACCCAGCCGTCCAATAAGCGGTGGCAATTTAAATAAATATAGTAAAACCAATTTTACGGTATTACTATTACAATTCTATCTTTCTAAAAATAAATCGGGTGCCTAACGATTGCTTTGTCACAAGAGTTAACAAAAAACGCACGCAGTCGACGCAAAATTGTTAACATTTTTTATTTGAAGTTAAAAACCCAACAGGGCCAGTTCGGTAGCATATTACAGTTTTATTTTATTTGTATTAGCAAAACGTCTTGCCACTTTATGGACTCGTTAGGTGCATATTTTAATAAAAAAATGATTTATGATCCGTAAAACGAAGGTTTGTTCGGCCATGAAACTTGCCGTTGATTTAATATTGTTGATAACTTGAACTTTAGTTCAAAGCTCTTCAAGTCGCTTCAAGAATTTTCACAATCTTCTTGAGAAAAAAAGACTAGCATTACAAGAATGTGTTTTAACAACGAGGTATCAATGTAATAATCCTGACTTACAGATAGATATTTAATCAAAAATTAGAATTGTATAAAGGCTCAATTGCTAAGCCGCTACAGCGCTTAAGGACATCCCATTAATATTTAATATCAATGCCAGAATAATATTTTTTTAAACATATGTGTCTAGCAAAAAATTTCTAATTATAACTACCAAATAATAATAACTAATGTACTATATCATAGTTATTAATAATAATTGTTATACAAAATTATAACTCTTGACTGTATTTTTTATGTATTAATCTGCTTTGGATTTTATCTCGACTATAAATATCTACGTAATATATCTAAACTGATGGTTAACAGTTATGTATGTACAAATAAATAAAAAATGTTACTACACTACCCACAAATCCACCTTTGTTCCGTTCCAGGAATAAACATGTCTGCTGCCTGACGTACCTGTGCCTAAAGCCTAAGTAAAAAAGGTACAGTTAAGCCTATCGCTTTTTTCCTAAATCTTGAAATGAATAATCACAATCCTCAAAAGTTTTGTTAACATAATAACTCAGACTTTTTTCCCAGGGATTATCTCCAAGTATATCGAGAACTGTAATCTCTTCTTTGGTAATAGATAACTTGGCAATCCTCACTCAATGTTCTGGAATCCTTCCCCGAAATGATTTGTTACAAAGTTATTTGTAACAAACTTTATAATAATTAAAATCCGTCGAACTATCCACCATTACGGAGCTCCGTCTGTCGGAACGGAAACTGTAGGAAATATTATTGAAAAAGGAGGAAGTATATTGTACTGAGGTGCTCAGAAATTTAAAGGCGATCGTAATCCGTGCGCGGCATTCTACAGGCTAGAGTCGTTGTGTAGCCGAACCGATAACTGTTAAAGGTAATGCAATAAAATATCCGTCTGAAGGATAGCGTCATGAACATGTGATATGAATTCACAACAAAGACGCCGACGGCTCCACTGCGATGCGCAAAACAAAAGGATTTTTCCAAAACTTCCTACGGACAACTGATGTTGTAAAGTTTATTGACGCTGTTTCATAACCATTCCGTAAATCCCCGTTTCTTTGCGCTGATTGCTCTGCGCCTGTTTGGGATCCTATTGTTTTGCAAATCTCCCGGTTGATTGAAAGGCTGCCGACAACGACGCTGTGAGGTCTGTACCTGAAAATGTTAAGTTAGGTATCCACGGAATAATTACTGGATGGGCTATGAATATTCAGGACTAGTTAACGATTTTTTTATTAGGCCAAATACCTAGATGCCGGCATAATGGGTTAACTTAAATTATTTGAAAAACTTACAGAACCAAATGAAATAAGTGCTGATTTCCAAAAATGGTAATATTTTATTGATTTTAGGTGGGTCCTTCCAAAAATTACTCATACATTGAATGCCAGAATTGGAGCATCACTGTGTACATTTGTGGTTAATGATTTTCGGGAAATTGGCACATTATACCGGTTTTGCCTCCTTAAGTTCCAAATTTACTAAGTATAATTTAATAAGATCAATTAATATCAATTTAGTTGGTACTCAGTATCTCAAAGAGAGTAAATGTAGAATAGATGTCGTTAGAACAAAACAATGTCTGGCTAAACAAGTTGGAAACACAAAATAGCACTTTTACTGGAATGCGTGCGTGTGTGCGCGGAGCGGTGCTAGTGCGGAGGTGCCGGTGTGGTTCGGTGCGCGGACGCACGGGGCCGGGCGGCGCCTGCGCGGGCGGGGGCGGACCTGTTCGGGCAACGGTGTCGCGGGCACCGCACACTAGCTCTCAGTCCTTTCGCAGCGGCCAACGGTACCACATGTGCCGCTAGCTTCTACGCACCAAATAAACATCAACAACGCGAGGAAACTTAACGTGCAGTGTGATACGATGCTGACTTGTGAATTTTAAAAGACCAAGTGACAGAGACGAACATAAGGATCGAGTGTAGTGTTATATAGCGCCCGAAGATGCCGAAAATCTTCCTGCTGAAGCAGCGGCTGCACGCGCAGCAGCAATGGTTGCAGGAGGGGCTGGAGTTGCTTGCCAACAAGGCTGACACGCTCTGCCCCGGCTCCCCGCTCGACGATGGCCCTATTCCGCTCCTCTCCAAGAAGGATAAAGAATCTGCCGGTAAGTTGCTGACGACCGTTTTATAGTTTTCGCATACCAGTAATGCGCATTCATCTGCAATCAACCCTTAGGGTATGTTACCCTTTACACCCTCACAGAAGCTTCCTCATGAATATTTGGTATCTATATTATCTTAAGCGATATTATCGTTCTTCATACAGGTATTCATAGAATCCTTGCCTTCCATCCACATGTGTAGTTGCATCAACCGTTGACTGTACGCGTTTCATATTAATCTTCTTATTATCATCACCAATCGTTGTCATTTTGACTGGGACGTATATTTTATTTATCATTTCCTCCTTAACGGCCACTAGCTCGCCCCAAAAAAAGGTACTCACACTTGAACAGAATCCAGTTCTCGGCTCCGCTTCGCTAACAAATGTCTACCTACCTGAGATTTGTGTGACTTGCGTGATCTTAATCGTAGCTTTTGTCAAAATGAGAAAGATTAACTTTTTCTTTAGTTTGAAATGCTAAGGAATGGAATGGATTAAATGGATTCAACATTTCTCATTTAGTACACGTACCTACAAAAGAAAACATAATGTTATTGGGGTGTAATTAGTGCATCTTCTTTCTTAAATAATTATTCTTAATAATCCGGAATTACTAATCCTTAATTTTTACTGGCATATTTTTATAACTCAAAATTTAATTACCAACTGGACGTAGTCATTACATACTTTAACGGTCTCAGGTAGTTACTAAGCGTGAATCACTGATATAACTGTCGTGTTTTTGCGTTTTTCCACGAGTTGTTTACTCTCATAGACGTGCTAAAAATTCGTTGCTGCGCTCTCAGCCCAACGTTGATCTATTGCTCATTTTTTTAAAAGGACGGTAGTTTGGTATGCCCACTGTTGATGTTATCGCCTATGGGGCTCTGACTTGAATAACAATTGTAACCACGAGGTGCCATGTTGTATAGGATATTTAAATCACGTTGCTATGTTTGGAGCTAGTCCTAGGAAGTAAAAAGTAGTCCCGACGAATTTTCCATCTACGGGAATTGTGTCTTTAAGGGAAGTGGTAATTTGTTTAACGTATCTCCTACAATAGAAGAGAAGATTTGAGTGCCATTGGATATCTCTTCTTATGTCAGATAGAATATGTTTCCTTTTTATTTAATCAACTTCTGAGTTATTTGCTTGACTTAGAAAATTATTATGGATATATTTTATTAACACCTAAACATTTCGAAGCGCCGAAATTTTTATGAACAAACATGGACACGAGAGTGTCGATGGTACGGGACAAAAATTGACCGGATGATGTAGGCACCGAGGTGTCAATGGTTGCGGGACAATGGCGCTGCTTCCGGCCGGCAGTCACCGGCGCTCGCTTTGTATTTAGGTTAGTCACCGCAATCTCGACTGTCATTTTAATATAATTAACTTATGTGACGCGCGCAGGTCCCGTATTTGCATAAAAAAATTGCTTCCCGTATTTGCTCTCTGTATTTGGTTGTCTTTTACTTACAATTTTATACATAATTTCCATTATTTATCTGTAATATATGCTTCCTTTATACTAGGTGATACATAATGGGTATACTATTTTTTTTGCAACTTAACTTTGTAAATCTCAAACTATCGGCTTTGTGGGACAGTTGAAGTTGAACCTTTAGTAGGTTTGGTAGACTTGTGAAATCGGTCAACAGCTATATTCCTATAACACCTTTTGTTTTTCAAGTTCCCTCCAAAGCTGATGGTTTTAGAATTACAAATTTAAGTTTTGAAAAAAAAAGTTTACCCATTATGTGTCACCTTGTATGCTTCTAATAAGCACAACATTACATCAAAATTATTATTTTTATTTAACGGTCCCGTTTAATTTAAAGTTTAATATGAAAATTTACTTCTAGTATTTAACTTTATTTTTGTTTCTTAGGCAAATTAAATAAATAAATATCTAAACTCTGGCTACTCTATCAAACATAAGCTTAGTTACAAATACGCTGAAAGAACTCTAATACCAATACCTATAGGTATTTATAGCGTTTCGAGTTAAATTACTTAAACAAAACAAAAATGACTCGACGTGTACCGTTACGAATGTTAAGCCCGCATGAGTCGACGCGTAAATGTAATTTCAACTTATAAATAGAGTAACCTAAAACGTAGGAGGTAATTACAGGTGTGTGCGCACCTGTAGGGAAAAGGGCACGGATGACTCGAGCGAAGGTCACCCGACCCCAACCTGCGTCGCAATGTGCACTGCAAATAAGACGGGGGCTAGGCAGTAGACACATGCGGGGTCTACACGCTTTTTTGTTAAAATCGCAACCAATTGAATAGCTATCAAGTCTATAAAATATAAATAATATTAATATTATTAATATTTTCAAAGCCGTAAGTTACCTCATGTGACGCAACGTATAAGTATTTACTTTTCGAAAAACCGGTATGCAAAGAGTAAAATTATGACATTACATTAAACTTGTATTAAAATAGTGCAATTAAAACATGATTGCACAAGTTAATAATCAGTAAGATAACATTAATTTATTCAAGCTACGACTACGTACTTCCCGTTTAATATAAAAGACTTCAACGGGTGTTGCTGTTGCCCACTCACATAATCATTATTAATATTTTCATAGACAAGTTTGGTTTTACGTTTAGGTCAGTTACCATTTTTTAAATTATGTCCAACACCCCCCCCCCCCCCCCCCCCCCCCCAACCCCGCAGCGGTGGTCAGTTGTCGTGAGAACAGTACGGTTATAGTTGTCGACCTTCGCCGGTCATTAACAATGGCCGTTACGGAAAATGTTTAATGAATTATGCAATTCCTACATTCTTGAGATAATATTAAAATCATTTGTCAAGAAAATAAATTATTATCCTTTTTATTTTAAAAATATAATCTTGACTTTAATGTTTTAAAATACAAGTAGGTACTATAAAGTCTTAATTATAGACAGTTATTTTATACTAGTTATAATAATGTAGAGTTTAAAATTACACGGTTGACCTCTGCGGTTTGCATGACGCGACGGGATCATGTGCCAATTAAGGCTCTATAGAGAGACGTCAATGCATTGCACGGTACATAAAACTATCGTTCAATAACTGCATAATGAGTAAGCTTGTCAGAAGACAAGGAAAGATGATTTTCCTTATGGAAGTTACGTGGTAAACGGTACAGAATCTCAGCTTGTTTTTTGTGTTTAGGTAACATTACTGTCCGTGTGTTCCATCTTAGCGTCAGAACCGGTGGAATGATCTCAAATATGTTGCTATTGTCTGATAGCTGGTTATCAGCGTAAATGATTCTCATCCAGGGATTAAAATTAAATTTGTCTGTTTAAGTAAATTGTGTACCATAAAACAAACGTCTTTTCAGTTAATATGTTTCGATTGCGTTCTGATATCGCGTGGCAAGACAGAGAAGGGTATACTCGGGCAATCAATTTGACTTCTGACCACGTAGATTTAAGCTTATACCTAGATAGCCAAAGAATTCGCCTCTTGCGGCTGCTCGGTCTGTGTGGATGCTCCAATTCAATCTACAGAGTGAAAATAAAACTGAAAGCTCGTTTGCATTGATGTAATTGCAATATTTACATGGATTTTCGAAGCTGCCAGTTTGAGCTGACCAAAAATGGAGACTGCAACATCAATTGATATAAATTTTATATCACTGCAAGCGAGATAAAATAACAAGATCCAAACATGATCAATATACCTTCATAAATTAACATATGCGCGGTGATATAACAGCATTATTAATTTTATACAAGAAACGGTAACATACGGACATAATATATCATTAATTAAACAGCTCTCCAGCAATGAATCGTGTGCATCAATTAACAACACGCGCGTGCGCTGTTGACGCTCGCATTAAGGCCAAGGGATCGAGAATATTGACTCGACTCCTCCCACGATGCAATCGACCGTAATACAATATCATACAATATTAATACTATTGTAATGAGCTCCAATCACGAAAACGTGATTTGGACTGGCGCCAATTAAAATTACTTGTATGGAAATTTTGTTGGTTGAAATATACAAGTACATGCAATACCGGTGTCTGTGTGTTCGCAATTATTTTTCTCCTAAACGGTTTGACCGATTTTGATAATTTTTTGAACTTCTGGGCTCACCCATATAGTTTATAACGCTGCTGTCTGTTGTAATAAAATAAAATAATGTTCTGTAGGTGATAACATTTTTGCAATGGACGTCACCGCACACCGCCTCATAAAAAAAATAAAGTCTTTGCAAAAATTATTAACAAAAAAACACTATCTTAAGCCGAAACATGATCCACAAAGCGACTTCTTTCTTAATCTCGTTCAGTGTCAAAGTCATCTTTTTTAAAACTCTGCCAATAACAAAAACAAAACAAGCAACACGCGTTATCGCTTGTTGCCATTTGTGAACAGTAAATCTGCATCTTTACGAGTTACCGAAAAAGAAGAAATGTATTTCGCCATGTGGCCGTGGCTATTGTATCCTTACCCCCATTGTATTGCGGCTACCTTTTTAAATTTCGCCTTTTTAAAGATTGGCGATCATAAAAAAGCGATTAAATTCAGAATAGGCGCAGAAAATCTGTTCGCGGAATGACTGCAGTTCATGTAATTGTTACTGATAGCTTTCCAATCGGCCACAACACCTTACTTACATTTATATTTCAGTATATTACTTACCAAATTCGCAGTAAATTAGCAGAGGTGACGCTATCACCGTCACGGATCACCCGCAGCGTTGATAATTGTTCCAGTACACAGTAGGGTTTCATGTATAAAACCGAATTGGACGTGTAATTTAGATTCCGTTATGTACTTGTTGTTATACAGCCATTTCAATGCTGATAGACCGCACGGTTCACAGTCACCAAAAAATCACGAAACCAATCATACGTTGCTTCCTTCTAACAAACAACGCATATGGGCATTCACTCCGCCGCACTAGAAGGAAATCGATGCTAGAGTCAACATCCGACGCACTCAAGCGTCAGTTAGTCAAGGGCTCGCCATTTACATTTTTTATGTACAAAGATGGTTCGCACGTGATCCCGAGTGTTCTAGGAACGGCCGGTACACATGTCCTGCGCACTCGGTCGATAGGTACCTATCGACCGAGTACATCGTGTGTGATGTATGCGAACCATTTTAATTGCCTCCGAGCCTGTTTCTATCTTCTCTTTTGCAAATACATCTGCTTTTCTGTACTATTCGAACATACCTGAAATAATGAGCCTGATTTTTTTGTTTAAGCTGAATCTGTAGCATTTTTGTTCGATACTCGTTACGAGTACGTGTGTACAACTTTCATTGAAATTTCAATGGGTGTTGATATTCCATAGATGTACTATGCTACGGTTAGTTGGCTTGCTTGAACTTATACAGGGTAGGTAGGTACTTATTTATCGTCGTATTGATGAAGTACCAACTTGTTTATCGAAGTTTTGTTTAAGAATGGAAGTTTGTGTAAATTTAACGTGTGTTGAATGGATTTGTATGAATTACGTAGGTACTAACTACTCATACAGATTCAGTATTTACTTCACCTGGTACTGAGTGATTCAAAGATTATTCTCGGAAATTATAGGTTGATCTAGTCTCACATTAGTCATAACATTAAAGCGGACCCTCTGAATTTTCCTTCTACGAATTTTAGTGATGTGCAATATACTGTTATAACGATAACATTACGATACATTTACCTAGTATCTGTCTTTTTCTATGATATTACTACAAAGGTCCATATAGTCGTCGTCCACAAGTTTTATTAATAACATAAATTATTTCCCACCTCATTAATAAACATGCATTAGCGGCTGTGTAGTTACACCATACTTTGTCTTCTTCTTTCGAATGTCAAATTACTGATGCCATAAAGATAATAGATTGGTGTGTAACTATTCACCCGTTAATCTAAGTTTATTAATAAGGGGGTAAGAGCTCTGTATTGCAATATTTGTATTAAATTAGGCATTTCACCCATTTCACCCGTGGATTCACGCCTGAGATTATGAGTTTTTCACTTCGAAATAGCACTGCTGGTCACCACTAGTGCGCATCTGGTAACATCATAATTTTTATAGTTGCCCTTCATCATCACCCAAATACAATTAGCGAACACAGTAAAAATAATGAACGCAAAATGCATTAATATAAATGTCTCGAAACTATGCCGAATCACGTTAACGCTCTAGACAAGTTGCAATTGTGACCGCAAAAGTATTTTCAAGTGGATATGTCGTTAGCCGGTGTCTGGTGCTTAGAGGGGGGAGGTGTCCATCAGTGCCTCTGTGGCTGTGTCCAATCGCCTATATTGCGGAAACAATAAAACTCGGCGTCGACGCTCGCGTGATTGATATTATAAAATTCTATGGGAATTCGCCCGCGCAACCCGATAAACCGCAAAGCACTTCTGCAATTTTACGCGCTCTATAGACACTAACGGGATATTAATTATATACCTATACACCATTTAGATAATAAAATTCTCTAGAATTCAGCAATTCCATTTTATTACAGAGTAGGTATAATGAAAAAAAGTACCTACTTTAATTTTTTTTATAATCTGCTATTTTACTGTTGCATAAATAAGTAAATAACTCTGTAATACCTTAGCAAATATTTCCTAATTAATAAATGTATATAACTTATGTTTACTTAGTTATGGTCGTATTTGAAACGGTAATTTAATTAAATACTGACTAGCTATGACGTAGTGCCGCCCGCCCTGTGGAGTAGTCAGCGCGTCAGCACCGCACGCGCAAACAACGTGACTGGGTGGGATTCAACAATCTCCAACCAATTGGATAAAATCACGTTTATTTCCCCAATCCCTCAGCAATATTTTTTCCCGTACAAAACATTTAATAACATCGGTAGATAATGTTTGTGACACTGTTATTATTATGCACCAGTTGTTGCCCGCAGCTCCGCCTGCGTGGTGCGCATCCATAAAATTAAAAAAAAATCTTAAGTTACTCCATATAACATCAGCTATCTATCAATGAAAGTCTGGTCAAAATTTGTATAGCCGTTTCGGAGATTAGCCGGAACAAACAGACAGACAGACAAAATGTTTAAAAATTGTTTATTTTTTATAATTACTGTATATTTATACATTCATATATGCATTTAGTAAAAAGCTGTTATTTAAAAATTATAAACAGCCACTTGAATTTTATTTATTTGTATAGATTAAGTAACAAATTATCAGGGATAGTCAATATTACTAAAACAATAATGGGGTTCGCTTATCCCTGAACTGGTCAAGTGGTCATCCTTGATAAAAAGCATTCGTCAAAGAAAGCGGACTATCCTGTCTGTTATCTGTAACGCTTACGACCACCTAGGACGATGGCCGCCTTTATCAGCGGCATTGAAAGGCTTAACAGCTTAAGAACAACCCCCTTTCAAACCATATCCCTCAAATTGTTTTATTTATCATATTCAATGATATTTCACGTAAGTGGGACTTGAAAAAATGTTGGTAAAATAAATAGCGAGCGGTTACCCGATACTTAAATCTCGTTCGTAAGGTCATCTCCTCCATTGTTGTGTCATGCAGCAATAAAAGATAATCATTTCGTGTATTTTGGAGCAATTTGCCGTGGACCGCCCACGTACTGGTGCCTTCAACAGAGGACAAGCATGTGTGACTTGCGCGATCTCTAGCCAGTTTCACCTTTATGATTTTTTTAAGGTTTCGGGGTTATAAAGCTTTAATATATTGTTTGGCTATTGCATGACAAATTCTTCATAATATTATTAAAAATTACATCATTTTATTAGCTCGTTATTTATGGAACCCATTAGACAAAAACTTATAGTGTAAGTTGACGGTATACTTACAGATGCAATTTAATAAAAAGTATGTAATAGATATAATCAAATTAACACATTTAAACAATTCAAGATAAGAATTGTTCAAAAATTTAAATAACGGTAGTCGTTTTAACGGATAAACCAGTAAGTAATAAAATTTGAATTAGCTCCAATGAAACAGAGGACTAACGAAAACAAGCCACAGATCACCTTCTATGATACCGGATTTTTTTTCTATTAGCTAGCAGAATTAGTCGACGCTAGCCTTGAACACTCCGCTCAACATATTTGGGTCATTAACCCTCGCCAAATCTGGTTGTGATTCACGCCGTGATCACAATAATAATAAAGCGTCGAACAGTTTTTGCGACCGTTGGTTCAGAGACGTGTTAGAGTCGCCGTTTTTTGTTCACCAGGAGTGGTATTGAAAAATATACGGAAGGTTAAATAATTACATTCGTAGGCGTCGCGGGCGTGGGCTGGGGTACTCGCGTCTGACTGTACAGAGTCATGGCTAGATAACGAATGTGTGAATGCAACAAAGGCTGTTCGAGTAAACAATCGCGTCGCGAATTTAACAGCCTTTTCTTCCATCATTCAATGTCGGTCACGACGCAAAATGTTTTGCGAAATTATTTTCAAAGTAACGACACAAATGTTAAAATTTTATTTACACGTAAAAACGCTTAAGCCGGGGAACTTATTGCCTAAGATAGGAGCGTTACAAGCCGGTACGTGTGAAACACGCTTACATATGGTCCGAACGGTCCACATGCGGTCGAACCCACTATAAATAATTCAAAACAAAAAAATAATGTCCTTCGACGCGACCTTTTAACCGATTCTTCGGCGCGGCCGGTGCTCGCACCGCGGTCTTGTGTACCGTGTGGTATCGGTACTTATGTTTATGAAAAAAAAAGGCTTCAACGGAATTTTATGTGGGCTCCGTCCGAAGCGGTTCTTCATAGCTGTCTTACGTTTTATAATGCGTTAAATGCTAACAGCGTCCGATAACCCCGGCGCAAGGACATGCTAGCCCGCCCCGCTGCTGCCTTGCTAGTTTTTATTAATGCCCGAAGCGAGTTTTATAGCCACCTCTATGTGTGTGCCTAATAACTTAACGCGGCACTTTATTATGATATTAAAATGAAGTACTTATGCATAATTTATGCATTACCTACTTGAATTTCCTTAAATATAAGCAATGATTAATATTATTAATTTCCTTAGAAGACAAAACAATGGTGCAAATAATTTATTGTACTATTTTTTGGTTGGTGCCCGTAAAATTTATTATATAAGTACGCAATCGTCCTGTATCATTAAAGTTCGAAAGTCAAACAGATCAAAAGCTTAGATCATTACTTACATCAATAGGTATAAGAACACTAGGTCAAACGAAAATACCAATTTGTAATCCTAATTAAAAGAGCATAGAAAACTAATCTGAACTACTACACATTAAATTATCTTTCTTGAAAACCACTCGGCAACAATAGAGATAATTAGAGGCTGGTGGTGTTCGAAGGTTTCGTTATTGTTACATGCGTAATTGTAACATAACAGTTAAGACAACTAACAATTAATCATTTTCGAATAACAATTTGCCAATGATTAATGCGCCGATAATTGCATGTAACACCAGTTCTAATGGTGCAAGCCACAGAATGCCTGTACATTAATAGTGTTTTAAATAGTTACATAGCAACTGTTTGATGTTATTACAATTGTGTTTTAATAGCTACGCGTTACCGAAACATGCATAGATAATTAGATCCGAATACTTATAAAATCCCGTGAAATTGCAATAACACACCACTACATTAACTATATTCCATGCAATTGAAGTTCTCTTATACTTATGTAATATAAACTCAACAATTTCCTTGCAAATATAAAAGTGACTTCGTTTTTGAAATTCGTTCGGATATTATTGAGTAAACTAATGTAAAGATCTAATACGGTAGTAAATTAGGAATAGATTACTCATAATGGGAAGTAGAAGCGGTTTATCAATAACATCTTCAAATTCGAAGTTCATGACCTGAAAAGTTTTTTGAGAAAGAATGCTTCTTTATATGCGGATAGAGCTCAAAGTCGCGCGCGCGTTTGCGAGCGGCTAGTTCGCTCGGGAATTGCTAATTATTGCCAAAATGTGATGCGAAGAAGGCTGCCGTTAACGGCTAAATAATGAGTGTTCTTATTCAAGGTTGGCCCGCAGTGTTTCTCGACAGGAAACGCCGGCTAACTGAATAGATATGGACGCGGTAATTGCCGGGCCTTGACTTACCGTTTTAGAATAAAAACCGCACTATTTAAATATATAGCGCAATATATTCTGGTTTATATGCCTATGTTTACTTTAATTGCCGGAGAACAAAGACTTTTTTATGTGTTTAGTTTTGCTGTTGGCTGCAAAAGGTCACGATACACATTCGACAGAAACTAATTTATATCTTAAAGTCTTATTTCAATAATGCAAGCATGTTAGAAGTAGAAATTTAGTTATTCTCAAATATTAATACATTTTCATAGTAACTAGTTTCTATAATATGTCAGACAAGAAAGGATAAGTTAGATCTCCATATTTGACCAATTGTGGCATGCGATACAAGTTTATGTAAGTTATTAAAATCTCTATTTAAAATAACTTATAATTAGTTGTATGGCCCATAGTAAATGCTATAGATCATCAAACCTAACCTAACACAAAATAATCTGATCCCTGTCTGGTCCCTGTCCTAAAATAATAGCGGACCAAGGAATTTGTAATAATAATACAAATTGTAGCGGACTTTGACGCTACCAAACAGCAGAAAATATTTATACCATCAGATAAGTATATAGGTATTAGGTACTGGAATTATTTAGGTGATTATTCTTACTATACTTACCTATATATATTAGTTTTTCATATATTATGTACTTATAATACCATTTTCAGGATTATATATAGGTATAAATTAAACATAATATAAAATAATCATGGTCAAGTTACAGTACTAAAACATATTTCGAGCTATCTCAAAAGTACTTGTAGGTACCTCAACCTCAACTGTACTTAACATAAGAACAAGCTATAACGCACATCTCTACTATATAAAAATAAGTCGGGTTTTCCTTCCTGACGCTATAACTCCAGAACGCACGAACCGATTTCCACGGTTTTGCATTCGTTGGAAAGGTCTCGGGCTCCGTGAGGTTTATAGCAAAGAAAATTCAGGAAAAATTTCAACAGAACGCGGACGGAGTCGCGGGGCACAGCTAGTGAAATTATAAATGTACGAGTAGGTATATGTCGTAATCATAATTCGCTAACGGCGATCATGAACTGATATAACCGAGACCACAAGGCGGCGAAGCAGTCCGTTATCAGACTTGCTATTTTTATAATTAAAACAAATAAAATAAATAATGTAATTTATTTATTTTAGGCTAGCGAACACATCATCGTTTTCATATTAATTCGAAAATGTGATATGAATCAAAAATCAATATTTAAATGGAACGTACCTAACGGTGTCGACAGAGAATAACACACATTTCTGAAAACATAATATTATATTATTTCATTATATTTGTAGTATATTTTCTGTAACAATTTTACAAAAAAAATATTAATTTAAAATATAAATTTATTAGATAAATAAATAAGGGAAATATTCTAAATTCAATTCAAATTGAAATAATATTTTTCATTCGTCATTTCCCGAAACAGCTAAATGCAATACCCATTGAAATTGTTCCATCAAAACGAATACTTTGGAAATGTGCACGGATTCGGTAAGCTCTTAAATTAAGATATATCTCCTTTATGATACTATCATTATTGCTTCACACTTGAAAACACATTCGCGACCAGAAACACTAAGTAGTAGAACCGATCTGGTTTCGAAATGCCAAATAAATAGAGCAAAAAGTTTTACCTGTGCCGTCTTTGATCAATGATAAAATATAAATTAATTATCACGCTATGTCTACCTACGCCTTTATACTGCATTATTTACAACAAATATTATTTAACATCGGTAGCGCTAGTGCGGCCGATATTCGTAATCGTTTGCAAAATCTAACGTAACGAAATCCTCGTAGCTCTACTATGAGCTTACATCCTAGTAGAGTCGCTGGCGTTTATGTAAATAATTGCATGGCATATTAGTTTTACGGACAGCATATAAGGAAGTTACAACCTCGCACTCTTGAATTTCGTTTGGTAAGTATAAAGAGTTTACAGTACGATTTGAACTCGTTGAGAAGTAACCTTTATTAGCACAGGCATATATCTGTCGCCGCCAACTAGCTTAATTCGCCGTTCAATTAACAGCCTAGCCACTTAACTAAACGGCGCTTTTCAACTAGTGGCCTGAATGATATTCAGCCATTTGATCAAACAGCTAGGCAAATGACTTGGATCGATGACGTTTAACTACTTGCCTAGCCGTTTAATTACCTGCCTAGCCTGTTCATTTCAATTTAGTTCTACTTTCTGCCACCTAGCGCCGAAACTCACCAAACTGTCAATATCTCTATATTCTATATTCTCTTTGGTCAATATGGCGTCGGAAAAAAACAACTTTGATGGAATCATTTTATTAGGTACTTAGGTTTTTTACGTTTTTTTTTAGATCCACCGAATCTATTTGCCGGTTGGGGTTTCTGTGGGGTCATAAAAAAAATAACCCTAACCTAAACCCATCCAGGTCGTTCTGCTTGGGTAGTATTTTGAAAAAGTTTTGTAGTACTTAAATGTCAACCAGTTGCCTAAGCATTAGCCAGCCAATTTATTAAATGTTGTAATGGACTATACGGCTGAATATCATTTAGGCCGTTAGTTGAACGGCGCTGTTTAGTAAAGTGCCTAGGCTGTTAATTGAACGGCGGATTAAGCTATTTGGCTGCGACATATCCACTGATTTCATTGTATCTTGCACTAATTGGTGCAATAACGCAACCTTGTCTAGAGGGCATGTTGAGACCGTTCATCTAACTATATAATTACATTCACGTATCTAGGTATGACGCGCTCAGTGTAGTCACAGGTTTAGTTGGATACGGTATTTAACCAATATTTTTTATTGCATAATAAAGTTAGTACACATATAAATTAAGTCTCAGGATTACTAGGAGTATTTTTTTTTAATTAAAATAATTTAAAATTTTTGAAATATGCAGACGTTTTAAGTTTATAAAATATTACAGCTACTGATATTAGAACTTCATAATTTCGTTGTTTTAGCAAACCTTTCGTTTATAGATACGTTTCGCACGATGAGTGAGAGCCGGAGGCCCAACCTTTCCTTCCGCTCCCTCTATTCATCCCTTCAGGTCGGCAACGTGCGAGCAGTGCCATTGGTATCGCAAGTATTTATAAGGTACGGTAACTGCTTAACATCAGGCAGGTCGTACATTTATTTGCGACTATGTTTTATTAAAAAAATATATCTCAAACCGCTGTAATGCATCTCTGTCACACATTTGCCGCGTTATCTCAATCTTTGCCAAATAACGTAGTACGACGCATTCCATTCCTTCTGCAGAACATTTTATTCCAAATTCGTGAGTTCTAAAGTCGGGACGTATTTTTTTTCCAAAACATTATTCGTAGGACGGGTATTTGCATCAAAAAGAGCATAACATTATTAATGTTCCAATTTACATACTATAATTAGATTCTAGGTGCGTCCTACTAGTTTTTCTTCCGATACTAACTTAATGTGACTCTGTGCTTGCTTAGCCATTAATTTGAGAAGCCGGCTTAAAGTTGTTGAATAAATCTAAATAATTGGTACGCACACACAAACGCAAGATATTTTACCGTTTGTATAGGTTCTCATTCGTATGCAATTTGCTAAAAGCGTTTTAACGATATTAAAATTGTCCAAGAACTAACTACCATCTACCCAAAAAATAAAGCGCTCTTAGGCGGTATTCAAATATAGGTATAAAATTTAATCGTTTAAGAACGAGATTGTCAGTTCGCGAAAACCATGTCGGTTTTCGCTAACTCACAAAATCCTAAGTACCTTCTAAGACCCTTCTAGGAAACCAATGGACGAATGAGTACAAAAAGCAAACATAAATATTTAAGTGTACATTTACGGGGTTTAAGTGCCGCTATAAACCTTGTCAACGCACACAAACTAAATTATCCTTCGAAACAGAATCGTGCTCTATGGACGATGAGATCGAAAACTAGAGTCCGCGTGTCGTCACGCCTGGCTGCGCAGACGCATACAATTACTTGCGCTGGACATAAAAAAAGAGCTTTAACAATGCCAGGCTTCGTCCTTGGGTCCCTAACAAAAGCCGAGAAAGGGCAAAGAAACTCGTTTGGTCCAACCTTGGGACTTTCACTGACTACCTACGTATATTAATTGCTATAAGTAATAGACTTTTTTACATTATTTTTGAATTCTTTCAAATCATTGTTACATTCACTCTTATTATAGAGTAGATAATTATCATAATTTTGTAAACCTATACAACTATAAATACGTTTTAAATCAAAAGTAAGTTAAATTATTTTTCTACTTTTGCGAGTTTTTAGTACCAGAATCAGGATTGTAAAATTTAATAAACAATTATTATAGTAGACAGGAAACATCCGTAAGGCTAAATGGTTAATACTGCGGCATCAATGTGTGTCAGATTTGGGTCGAGATTGGATTTGTCACTTTGTCCGCTGGCGCGCCAATTATAATAATGCTTTATACACTCATATATACACACTCGCACACTTCGATGTGGGTGTATATGTGGAGGCGAGTATTACCGTTATGGAGGCACATACCACTGACGTCAACGAGGCCTCATGCCTCCGACGCCACATGAATACGTTAGTAATAAGCCGAGGACGAATAGTTACAATTTTATAACTCGTTTTATGCTGAACGGTGGAAAAATAATGACACTCATAAATAAAGTCATATTTTTTATTTATTACTAAATTCTATTTTTCTTTAATTTCAGATGCAGACGTTTTCGGCGACACAAATCAAGCAAGAAGTCCTCAAGATAAAAGAACTAAAGAACCCCGATTCGTATCATCGATACTTGGAGGCGATATTCCCTATGGCAGTCACAGGGGACATGTCCTCACTCAGGCAGAGCGCAAACAGTACTTACCTGCTGTAGTTGAAGAAAAAAAGAAAGCTGACGACAAACCATTAATAAAAGAGGAAAAGGATTCCCTAGACAGTGACCCAGTTGTACTGCCTTCTAGAAATACACCCTCTCCAGAATCCGCGCCATCACCTGGCATTGATAATGTTAGGTGTCAAAAGGTGTCAGTCATACAAAGAACACCTTCACAATCACAGTTTCGAGACGGTAAAAAAGAACTAGCAGATGTAAGCATCCCTGCTACATTACCCACAACCGAGCCCGAACAAGACCAGCCGATTGACTATGTTATTGCAAAGAAAAGAGGAGAAACAGAGGATGAGGAAACCGAAAAGAAAATTAGGGAACAAAGAAGAACTAGCAGCTCAAAAATTGCCAATGGAATTTTGGCTAGACCCTCTCTAGTCCTTAGAAATTGTCCCGCTAATAAAGTTCCCGGAATTATAAGCGCTGCTGCGGGCCACGGCCGATCGACAGGTGGAAACGGCTCAAATACCGGTTCTCAAAGCAGTGGAGGCTCTGCTAGCTTCAGCTCTGGCGGTGGCAGTACTGCACCGTCATCTGGAGGTGGCGGCGCTATTGGAGGCGGCTCTGGGAGTGGTGGTAATGGCCGCGATGGTCGCTCAAATTACGGACCCAATAGCCCACCCACGGGGAGTCTTCCACCATTTTACGAAACACTTGGACCTTCCACTAAGGGTGGTCAAAATTCCTTCAACGCAAATAGCACATTCTCCAATGAATTCAACATTATTAACGGTTTTAACATGGATTGTGAAAATAATGATAACGCTACGAACTTCCCGGAGCAAAGTAAACAATATTCACTAATGCAAAATGCTCACTATGGATTAGCACTAAAAGATGAGGATATAGACTATGAAAATAAATTAGAAAACATCAATGCAATTAGTAATTACGGCAGCAATTTCGGTGCTGATGATAATATGGTGGTTGACATGGGTGATGATGTGATAGATAACTTTCACTTTAACAACACATTAACGTTTCCTGGACCAAATGAAGGTATCTTAGAGAATTTGTCAGAATCTGCCGAAGATTTTGAATGCTTATTGAACCCTCATGTTGGATCTATCTCGGACCCTGATGTAAGGAATTCGTCGTCCCTAACACCAGATTCAGTACACAACTCCGCCGAAATTGAATCGTTAGCTGAGCAAGTAATAAGCAGACAATATTATGAAAAGGCGAATTATTTGGCTACTTTCGCTAACCAAGAAAACCAAAGTCCATCATACAATTTCCTGAACCCAGCGCTCTTACATAATGAAGGTCAAATGCAGTTACAAATTCACATCCAACCGAGGCAGCAAATTCTGTCTCCCGGCTTCCCCTTCAGCAGTCCCATGGAATCGCCAAGCGGCGTGTCGCTGCCGTCGCCCGGCGGCAACTCCCTGGATGGAAGCAGTAACATCGACAACGCGTCCCTCAGTCCCGCTGCTGCTGTAAGTCTGAAGAAAGGCTCTGTCGCCGATAGCAAAATTCAAATCTTGCATCAGAGGGTAAGCATTATTTGATTTTAAGGCGAAGCTTTGATTCATTTCTTTACTTCGATATCGTCTTGACAATAAAAATTATAAAGACGATATCGAAGTTGTTAATAGTCTGTATCATATGACGCCGAGCCTAAATCAACTATGCTTTAACTTACTGCACATCCTTTGTAGATATTTTACTTTTAATGGGAGGACTTAAGCTCAGCCTTAAAATTCGATAATGAATTTAAAGCTTTTCTTGGGCACCAAACAATGTAGTTAGTGTAAGATCCTGAACCAAAATAAAAAATCTTTTTTTTTTATTTCAGCTGGGTCTACCAGCAGAGCTTCCGTTAGAATTCATAAATGGGGGACATGGTGTTAAAAATCCGTTGGCTACTGAGGCCAATGCGAGGCAAAGAGAGGAAGAGAAAAATAAACAAGTATTAGTTAGCGAAGATGACCCCACGAAGTTCGTTTGCCGAGTGTGCTCCAAAAACTTCACTTTACAGAGGCTGTTGAACCGACATATGAAATGTCATTCAGATGTAAAAAGATACTTGTGTACATTCTGCGGCAAAGGGTTCAATGACACGTTCGATCTGAAGCGACACACGAGGACGCACACCGGGGTCCGGCCCTACAAATGCAACCTCTGCGAGAAATCCTTCACCCAAAGATGCTCCCTAGAATCTCACTGCCTGAAAGTACACGGGGTCCAGCACACATACGCATACAAGGAAAGGCGAACTAAGGTAACTATTGTCATTTAATCCATCGTATGCCATCATGTTTTTTATGAAGTAAAACTTACGCTAGACATAATTTATTTTGAATTTAATTATTGTTTTTGAATTAATTAGAAGTGCAAGAAGTGATCTAAAAACTTCTCGTTTTTGTTTTCAGATGTATGTTTGTGAAGAGTGCGGGCACACCACGTCGGAACCGGAAGAGCACTACATGCATCTTAAAAAGCAACACCCTTACTCTCCGGCCCTGCTCAAGTTCTACGACAAGCGACATTTCAAATTCACGAACGCCACGTTCGCAAACCAACTGCTAGGTGCTCTACCGATGCCAGTACACAACTAGGTAGTGCCAGCTTGAATACACACAATAGTTGCTATAATCATTTGCAATCATTGAGGACATTTGTTGCGTGTGACACAACAATATTAGAGATTATACCTTAATGTGCATTTTATATCCTAAGGGCATTTTCCGATTAAATAATAAGTACAGTTAAATACAACGGAACATACTGTCCTGCAATGAATGCAAGCGTCGAGCTTGGCTTAAGTAGTAGGCTCAATAAATTTGATGGACAGATTGATATGACCAAGTGAAAGTACTTAAACATTACGAATTTATTCCGTCCGTTTTTTATAAAATTAAATATAAAGAAACATTGATTTTATAAAACAAAACCCAGTGCTGAACTTACATTTGAATGCACACTAAATTCCTCTTAGTTATATAATCGATGTCGTCTTCCAAACTATTAGTAGACATTCCGAGTTTAGAAAAACACAAATTCTAAATAATTAGTGTTTAACAACGGAACAGTAACATCGCTTGTTCCACAGAAAATAAATACCTTAATTTTTTAACAGTCAATAGTGAAAGAAACCACTGGCCTACGTAGGTATACATGACTGAAATTAAAAAATCAAAGTATCGGGTAATATGTGCAATCTTTGGTGATGGTACGGGATTATCTCTAAGTTTAACATTAAGGTAGACTAATAACGTTTAGCTTTAGTCCGATTGTCTCATAGAAATCGATGTAATTAAGTTTCATTTCAAACCAGCCCGAGCAGACAAGATGAGATTAATGTGGTTATGATGTTGAACTGAAATTGGATGGTGCTAAATGCTTGATGCGATGTTAGCGTTGCTGACTTGAAATGAAGCCGTTATGGATCGGATGACACTCCTTGTCCGACCCATGAACAGATATCAAAGTTGTCAAACCTTTGGTATGAATGAGTGAATCCACGATAAGGAATCTCTTTCCTCGTTTTAGTGATACTAGCTCCTAATTATTTCTCAAATTATTAACACAAATTATGTCACAATTTAATGTGTACTTGTACCTATAGAGAATGTTATGTTTGTTTTTGTTTGTACTTATTAATGATATCAAAATTCTTTTAATTCGATAGTGACAGCGCCTTCGATGTCACGACATGTCGTACCAAGTTGAAATGCATTTCTAGAAGTATTTATATTATTTAAATTAAATATTAATCGGTTACAGTTCGTGCTGTGAGTGTGTGTGAGAATCGTATTGTGTAAATGTGTTATTTAATGCGTCAATTGTTATAATTTTAATAAGACATCAAGGCCGGCTTGATGGAGAGCTTCCGAATATTGAATGAGGGGTAAAGACTATGATGCTCAATTTATAGATTTGCGCTTTCACAGCGAAGCTTGTGGATTAAATATGATTAATAAATTGTAAATATGTCTAAATTTAGAAAATAGTAGTAAAATTTTTGAGAAATTAATAATACCTACATATGTTAGTAGTACCTACCTAGCATTTATGAGATTTTTAAAATGATAAATTGTTAAAGTATTTTGTACAATTTGATAAGATTATAGATCTGAACTTTGATATTGGCTTATCGATCGGTACGAGGACGTCAGTCCTGAAAATTGTGATAGCGCAATGCCTTCGTTATACAAACATACATACCTGTCTGTTGCATTTATTAGCATTTCGATTTCATTGTCAAACTGTAGTTTCATATTTTAAGAAACAAACAATTTGTTACTCTGTATTGATAAGCAATATATCATCAATAAACATTTTGACGTTTCATTTACTAATTTAAAAATAGTAAATATCAGTATCTTAGTAGCGACCTTACATTTTGCTACTTTTAAAATTACATTCACAACGTCTGGCAATAGATAGTACTGAATGCAATGCTCAATACATTGACGAAATCTTCATTGAAACCTGAAACACGGTACCAAGATTCTCGAAGCACGAAATCTATATATATATAACTCAAAGGTGACTGACTGACTGACTGACTGACTGACTGACTGACTGACTGACATAGTGATCTATCAACGGACAGTCCAAACCACTGGACGGATCGGGCTGAAATTTGGCATGCAGGTAGATGTTATGACGTAGGCATCCGCTAAGAAAGTATTTTGATTAATTCTACCCTCAAGGGGATAAAATAGGGGATGAAAGTTTGTATGAAACTTTGTCAATTAAATTCCACGCGGACGAAGTCGCGGGCACAGCTAATAATATATAAAGCAATACTTACTATTTCGTTATATATTATTTACGCTTTGATAGGATTTTATTGAACCAGAAACAACATAAGTTGATCCATTTGGGATTATAAATATTTAATTTTAACGTGACAAGGAACAATTAGGCAAGCTTTGTAATAAATTAATGCGACAAGATTTCCCTGGGGGGAAATCAGTGACAGCTATCATTGAACATTGAATTTCTATTAGAAATTATTTAGTAAATTATAAAATACCGGAATAAAAACACGTTCCTACGGACTACAAAATGGATAATGGGCACAATATCAAAAAGAGACAACTCATGCAGGAATATTTTAATAGGTTGCGTAATATACTCCTCATTCTAGAATGTGTAGGATTTTGTCGGTTCACTGTGAGAAAAGGTAAAATAACGAAGAAGACTTTTAGAAGTCTGGTGTACAACGTCTGTGTCCTGATCGTGTCAAACATCGGAGCCTTCTATCTTCTATATATCGCAATTGTCAAGAAACAGTACTTAAGTCTACCTGAAACCATAACTATCATGCACTTTACAGTTTTCGCGAATTTAATGCTAATTAATATAACATTCTGCGACAAAGGAAGAGGATACGAGCTGTTACAAAACTGTATTGATATAGACATCTTTTTCGGGCCGGAAGAAACGAAATTTATGAGGAACATTGCGATGAATTTGTACGTTATAACTTTTGTTCTAGTGGGGATTGCGCAAGCGACAGTAGTTACGTATATGTATGTGGTGTTCGAAGTTTCGATAGCGATTCACATAGTAGGCAGTCTATATATCGGTTGGTTGTTCTTCGCCTACGGTGATTTCTGTTTCTACATGCACAATTGTTTATTTATAACATTAAGGGCTCGATACTTGAACGTTGCGTTGATGAAAATAACAGAAATGAACCCTGAATACATACCGAAACAGTTGATATTCTATTCATTATTTTGGAAAGAGAAATATGATGAGAAAATATGTTTTCACAATTCAAATGCAGGTGATGAGTTCATAGTCGCATTCAAGATGTTATACAAACAATTACGAGGCATAGAGAATTGCTATAGATGCATGGTAAGTATTAATTCATACTTTATACTTTAAAGGTACTTACTAAACATTGATACTTGGAAAAGTTTCGCGGCAATCAAATAATAGTCATATCACGTACATGAATTTCGTAGGCGCTAAATATTTTAGCACCTGTTTAATGTACCCTTTATGTTACTTAGTTTAAATAATAATAAGTACAGTAGATAATACCTGTAATAAGGAAGGTATATATAACCCTTTTCGTGATTGGCGGCTAACCTAGGGTGCTACTCTTAGCAACGATAATCAATATATCGTAACATTCGCATAGTCGAATCCTACTCTAAATTCCATCTTTTTTGCCGTCATTATATCTTCTGAACGAACGATAATTTTGTATTGTTCGTTCAGTAATCGATACGACGGCAAAGAAGATGAAATTTGGTGTAGGATTCGACAATACGAATGTCACGTTAATATTACATATCATTTATTTCTTATCACTAATAAATAACAGATGAGGGTATATATTTCTTAGACCGGATCTTGTACTATTTTATTCATATTGATATTACTTACCTACTTCTTAATTTAAATCCGATCCTAATGCTTCTGTCCTTGATACCTACCTTACTAATTGATTGTTACAGATAATTTTAGGCGTTCTAACAGTAGTGATGGGATCTTTCGTATCGGTTGAAGCACTAGCCATGTATTTAGAATCGCCTGTAAGTACATAAATAAAATACCTAGTCAAATATCGCGCCAGACTAACACCTAAACTGAGGAACGCTTGTACAATGGACTGGGGGCGACCCCAGTGACAACCAGACCTAGGCAAATAACGGAACGGCATTTCCGAAATGTACTCTGACGGGAATCGAACCCACAACCACTCGGTGCAGTGAGCCGACCGATCTAAGCTTGAACTACTGCGCGAAGCGGTCGTCTCATCATACTAATATTATAAAGAGGAAAACTTTGTTTGTTTGATTGTAATAAAGAAACTACTGAACCGATTTGAAAAATTCTTTAACTGTTTGGAAGCTACACTATCCCCGGGTGAAATAGGCTATATTATATTTTAAAAAAAATTAGGGATCCTTACTAAAACTCCAATAATGTAACCCTAATGTACCCGTGCGAAGCCGGGGCGGGCCGCTAGTAATATATAATATAGAATACCTACCTACAATTGAACATAAATTAATTTTAATTATTGTTCATATAAGAGCTGGCTCGATGGGCGTAGTACCACCCTTTCACAGAAGACCGGCATAAAGTAACTATTATAGCTGCGTTTCGCACGATGAGCGAGAAAGCCACAAGACCAACCACATCCCTCCTGGTCGACAATGTGCGAGCAATGCCTTATGATATTGCAAGCGTCTATAGGCTAGGGTAACTGCTTAACATTAGGCGAGCCGTACGCACATTTTCCGAATATGTTATTTTTTTAAATTGTATCTCTTTACTTAATATGGATTGTCTTTCCAGGGTTTGGTGCTCCGTTCGGGTGCAATTTTCTTTGGTATTGTTGTCAGTTGGTTCTTGATACTCATGTGGACCTTACAAATAGACATGTTTTACGGGCAAATAGAACAGACGCGGTTGATATGTGCGTATACGCAACTGAAACCTACGAATTCAGGTGAGTAGTCACATAGATCTGTAAAAAAATAACTCACAGTTTCCCCTTGATCACTTGGTTTATTTGGCTAGACCACCCGGCACACTGCACCGGGTGGTTGTGGGTTCAATGCCTTGCGAGGCAATTTTCGGGAAGTATTTATATATACTTACACGATGTAAGGGGTATCGTAACAAAATCTGACACTATGGATTCAACTCATAATTCTGATGATGATATCGACGGAAAATTCAAACTCTGGGAGGTCCAGAGTCTTGAGTTGAATCCATGGTATCAGTTTAAGTTACGAAGCCCCTTACACCCTGTATAAATAAAGATTCAGTTTCTGTGACAAATGCTGCGTTTTTTCCGCGGCAATCGTTCAACATTCTTGCAATTATTTTAGATAATGTACCAAGTTCAGCAATTAAGATACTTTGTTTTCACTCTGGCAAAAATACCACTGCGGACAATTCGCGCGGATTTTTCGCGGCAGTTGGTTGAAACCTTTTCATGTGAGCGTGTGTGTGTGTGTGTGTTTTCTGCTGTTAATTTAGGTACAAAGAGTTGTCGAAAAATAACCAGAATCACCTGAATACACAAAGCATATTAATAATTTATGCGTGCGTGTATTGCGAAACTATTTACCATATTGCTTATATACATATAATAACAAGAAAATATAAAGCATAAAATACTAATAGGCATTAAGCATTAGTAAGATGAACATACAGTACGATTAAGTAGGTGTAATGTTACTGAAAATGTAGATACTGTTTTAATAACGCATAAATAGCCTTGTGATTAGTGAGACCATTCTCGTAAGTGTAAGGTTCCAATTTAGTTTCTTACCTAGGCCATAAAACTACTAGGTACCATACATTAGTTCTCTGTTAAGTGTTTTGCATACATACATTTTTAATTTTTGAAATGACTTGCGCCATCTAGTTGATTTTTAGATAACTTTTTCATAGTCGACGTTACAAAGTTACGTATAACGCTTTTTGAGCGTAACGATTTCAGCGATTTATCTCCTACCCCACCGCAAGCCGCCCGCGTAAAGGAACCTCGTTCCAAATAATGTAAAATGAATATATCGCTAGTGGAGCTAGCGAAATTATTAAACTTATTTGGAGGGGCTAACAGCAGGGAAAGGTATATTAAATCATTCGAATCGACATCGGAAACTGAATCAGAATCTTTAAAAGTTATTACTTTTTAAAACTATTGCACTGGTCCCAAATCGTAACTTTTAAAATTCGATTGTTAAAATAGACATTATCAAAATTAATTTCAGTTCGATCGACTCGAATGTTTTTAAATATTAAATTTATTTATGATTTAACCATCGTTCTAGCTATCTATAGAATGAATGTCTACCAATTACTGAACCTACTATTGATCATGTGCCTATTATTACAGATGAAATATTCAAGTTAACGAAGAGAATTCTGCAGACATTGGAAGTTCGAGAGGCGAGAGCGTCACTCTACGACATGTTCTTCTTCAACACGAGGTTAACTCTGAACATAGCGGCTTCAACCCTCGTCTACATCACAGTGCAACTCCAGGTGGCCTTCCCGAGCGCCCATGATGCACAGATGTACAATAACAATACTATACCCCTGGATCCTCATGACGCAAACGTTTTTAAAAGGTTTCTTATATAAATGCTCGGTTTTTGTTTAGTCAGGTGCACTAATTTAGGTATATATTGGTGCCGATTCTGTTGCTACACAAAACAAGTGTATTGGCATCCTGCTCATTGCCGTAACGTGTGAGCAGGACTGAGCGTCATAGGATATTTAAACACCTACCTGTTGGTGTATTAAGTCTGTGCTAAGTGCGGTGACCACTGTAAAATGTAAATATTTTTAAGTAATAAGTATTTTCGTCACAATAAACTTGTTGTATACAAAGGCGTTATCGGTATTAATTGTATTAAATAATAAAATCAATAAATAAAGCATATTAATAAGAAAATTAATAATAACGCATTTTATATGTCGATGCCCCCAAGCAATAACTCGGTAATCGAAAAATCAAAATTTTACAGGAAAAATGTTTTACTGATTTTTTCGAATATTTCTTCAACGAGTGGGACTATTAAAGTCATTTATGTATCAAATTAAACCTAATTTTTTGTCAAATATGACTGTACCATTACTAAGAAATTCCTTTTATTAATTACCCTGTAATTAAACAAAATCAATAATACATTACATTCTATACATTAAATATAACAGTTTTAGTACTTACGAGATTATTGCAGTAAATTTATCAAATAAAATATTTCGTAACATTTTGTTATGGACTTCTAAAGTGTTATTTTTTATCGTAGGAATGATGCATAACGTCTTTTACAGAGTTATTGCGGTAATATTCAATAATTTTACATACGGTATTGATATATTACATTGTTATTATGACTTAATTTTGAAAACCATTGTTATAGGTAACAGTAAATACAGATTTTTATGGAAGTATTTAAAAATGAAATTAGAAGGGTCTAAACGAAAAAATACACTAATTTCTTTAAATTTGAAGTAATATTTATTGCACCATGACATGTGGACAATTATTAATAATCAAATAAATCAAACAAAGTCAACAATTACATATAATTTTATCTAATTCTTCATCAGAAATATTTTCTCTTCTTACTTTTCTGTGTTTACATCTGTGTCAGCAGTGAAGTCTTTAAGTGATCGATTAGTTGCGATAAGAGTTATAATATTGAGTGTGTAATTATACTGGGGGATTTTAATGCTAATCCTGGCTCACGGTTTTTTAGTGAACTTATTTCTGTTTGTAATGAGCAGACTTGGTTTTGCACCGACTATGAGCTTCTGCCGAAGGACACACATACGTTTGTTTGTCAGGCTAGCTGCTCGCGACGCTGGCTAGATCATTGTTTGACAACTAGCGCAGCCAAAAGTCTCCCTGCGAGTGTGTCGGGTCTGAGTGAACCAAAAGATATTGCCAACCTATTTCAAAGACATTTTAAAGTTCAGTCTTCCTTGCTAACGGGGCAGCGGGAGTTCGATGAAGGGGAATCTTCGGGTTCTGGTGAGCTTGCCGTAATGATTACAGCTAAACAGATTTCAACACTAATAAAAAAAATTATAAAAGGTAAGTCGCCAGGCCACGATGGCCTTAGCGTCGAGCACCTGAAGCACGCAGGGCCACATTTGTATAGGGTCCTTGCGTTACTTTTTAATTTGTGTCTCAATCACCGCTATTTGCCGCAGGACCATAAGCATACAGTGGTAGTACCACGGTAGTACCAATAATTAAGGACAGGACTGGGGACGCCTCTGACGTGTCCAATTACAGGCCTATTTCGTTAGCCACAATACTCGCGAAGGTCTTGGATAGTTTGCTTGATCAACAGTTGGCGAAACACATCGAACTGCATGACGCGCAATTTGGCTTCAATCCCGGGCTATCCACGGAAAGTGCCATTCTGCGCTTCAAGCAAACTATTCAATATTATACCTCCCGAAAAACACCTGTATTTGCTTGTTTTTTGGACCTGTCAAAGGCGTTCGACCTGGTTTCCTATGATAAACTATGGGATAGTGCGGAGTGATACAATACTACCGAAGGAAATTACATCCCTGTTTCGCTTCTGGTACTACAACCAGAGGAACATGTCAGATGGGGGCAAGCTCAATCGGATGTGTATAGGCTGGATTGAGGCAGGGGGGATTAAGTTTACCCCGCCTGTTTAATTTATACATGAACCGGCTGATCAGTGAGCTTAGCTGCACCAAAATTGGAGGCCATATTGATGGCGTTTGTTTGAATAATATTAGTTACGCCAATGATATGGTGCTGCTGAGCCCATCGATTGGCGCTTTGAGAACACTTGTAGATATTTGTGAATCCTATGCAGTGGCCCATGGGCTCAAGTACAATGTTAAAAAGAGTGAACTCATTATGTTTAAAGCGAGTGCCATAAGTTATTCTGATATCCCCGGTGTCTCGCTCGGTGGCACTCCTTTAGCATGGGTGACTAAATTGAAGTACTTTGGTTACTGGGTCACTGATGATCTCAAGGATAATTTGGATATAGAGAGGGAGCGCAGGTCGCTGGCTGTTCGATATAACATGCTGGTTCGAAGATTTGCACGTTGTACGAATCAGGTAAAATAAACTCTTCTTAAAGCCTTCTGTCAATCTTTCTACACGTGCAGTCTTTGGACCCGTTTTACTCAAAGGACATACAGCGACCTTCGTGTCCAATATAATAACGCGTTCAGAATACTGTTGGGGCTGTCGTGGCGTTGTAGTGCATCCGGTAAGTTTACGGAGGCGCACACTGACGATTTCTACGCCATAATAAGAAAGAGGACCGCATCTATGGCAGGCCGCCTGCGCACCGCCACTAATAGTCTCCTGAGCGTGTTCTCAGATCGGCGGGACGCACCTCTGCTGCGTTACTGGGTAACGACCCATACCATTTGTAAGATAGGTAGCCTTTTTACTAACATTATTAATTAATTTATCTTGTATGCTAATACTATGGACTCAGGTCTGAAATAAACAATTTGAATTTGAATTAATGAGCCTATATCAAATTTAAATAACGTTGTAAATATATATTACGGAATACGAATATTTAAATAAGCTCAATAAAAACCCCGTTCTGACGTTTACCAAAAACTCCTTGAAAATTATTTACGCCAATAACCCAGTAACCGCAGCTTACCAAATTATATTCTACAAATATATTTTGTACAGACCTTTAACAGTTTTATTGCCGAAATATTTTTGTTTCAAACTTCCCAACAATAAACCTGTGTGTCATGATATCTTTGTAAATATCATTAGAAAAAATCTGAAAAAAATTGGTAAGGTGTATTCTAGTCCGTAGATGCCAAATTTGATATAACAGCATAAACCCCATAATAGGACATTACCGAGTTATTGCTTGGGGGCGTCGATATATACATATATACCTATCGCCAGACGAACAAGCCAACTGTATGGTCCCAAACTAAGCGACTGGGGGCGATCCCAGTGACACCCAGACCAGGGAAAATTACGTAAAAAGTCATTTCCGAAATTTACCCTAACGGGAATCGAACCAGCAACCACCCGATGTAGTGAGCCAAGCGGCCTACGCTCGAACCACTGCGCCAAGCGGTCGTCAATTTTAAATAAGTACATTGTATTTTTAAATTATTGGAAGTCCACGTAAGTTATACCTATCATTAAAAACAACAAACTATGTTAGACACCGCAGGCATCTATTAAATACGGCTTCTAGGTAAGTAGGTACTTATGTATTTAAATGTTAATAAGATGAGATATACAGGGTTAGATACTTACTTTTGTTTCCACTTATTCATTGCAGGCATAGGTATTCCTTCCTAACATCACCACAATAGAGAAACTAGATGCAACTAATTTGAACCACCCCTGAATGTAACGCGAAAAAAAAACTCATTGAATGAGATTTAATTCAATAGGATTTTGTTTATTGACACCATAATAGAGCGGTACCTACTTATTATAACCTTTTTTTTTGTTTACGCTGGGAAATGCATTTACGCATACCGCCCGAGACCGGGGGGAACTCGGGCAGTTATGTGGGGCTCCTGAACTGTTGTCCAGACTACCCACTAAAACCCAGCGGTCTGCCCTCGCCGCCGTTACTACGGAGCGCCACAGGGTACTTATTATAACCTAACCAAACTACCTAAAACTATTTTTTTTATTAATTACATCACAACATTTGAAAATATCTAGAAAAATACTGAATTTCGTATACCTAACATACCTATAGGTGGGGTAAAGTTATTGCACTTTAGTTTCTCTATCACATCCTGCAAGGAATACGTCGATATTGGTACCAACAACCCTGTATCGTAGAGTAACCGAATAGACAGTGAGTGATCGCTCTATAGAAAAAAAAATTGTCTATGAATGTATTAGAAGTAAACGATATGTACCTACCCATGTTATTTGAATAACAATCACCGAAGCAATTGTTCAAATTTACGTACGTAACAAGTTTATTTACGCAATTGTTCAGCGTTCCATTGGTAGCCAAATTTCGTATATAACAGGGAATAACAATCCTCGAGAATAGTCTGCGATTAGCTTCGTGGTAACTGACACCAGTGTAACGATTTCATAAATTATCACAATGAAGGTTGCAGTTTTGCTCGTGGCTTTATTCGCGTGTGCTGTAAGTATTATTTCACTTTAGAGGTTTTTCAAAACATAAGCGAGGGCAGAGTTCATTTTCTATTTTCTTTATACTATACGTAAGGACTTATTTAAATAATGCTCAATATTTAGTTGGTGTTTACTAAGGGGCCATGCAAAATATTGTGTATTATTAAAATAAAAGCTCATCTTTATAATAGGTGAAACAGAAAGGGTATACTATTTTTTTTTGGAACCTTACTTTGTAAATCTAAAACTATCGGCTTACTAAAAGTACTTCAATTGTCCCACAAAGCCAATAGTTGTAATAATAGATAGGTAGACATTAGTAGACAATAAAGAGATAACAAAGTCAAATAACGGCTTTCAATATAATGTTGAACTATAATGCTACCCTCGTCATTGCAAATGCAGTAATCGCAAAATTACAGTTTCGAGAAAGGCGTTTAAGCTTTTCTTTCAAATCTCTACATTACCTGCAATCATACTATGTTATTAACATAACATTTTAGTTAGTAAAAAAACGCTAATAAGTTAGCAAAAAAAGCGCTTAAACGCATTTTTCTCGAAACTTTGCGATTACTGCATTTGCAATTACGAGGCCAGAATGTACTAATATTACCTACTTCCAGCACGCAAGACCAGCCGATGACGCCAGCGCAAGTGGTGGTAAGTAATTTGGCCATACCCTAATATAATTATATAATAAAATAAAGATAGCTACTTACTCACTACTGGATATAGTTTTGCAGACTAATACCATCCCTAGCACGAGTGGTTGTAGGTTGGTTTCAGTTTGCAGAAGTGTGAATTGATCCTTTTATTATGAAAAAAATCCGTACAGTCAAAATCAAAAGGTGCATGGTATCTGAAATGTCCAACAGAACCACGTTGTTAAGCACGACATAATAAGGATGTATCTTTGAATTGCTATATAGGTAACAGAAAGTAATATGGCGACTTTACGATTGAAATCGGGACTTAATTCTTCGGGAATTTAACCGACAAGTTGCAATATTAATTAATGTTAGCAACACGAGATGATTTAATTAAACCCGTGTGCAACAAGTAAAAAATCCACAGATCTCTAAACCAGACGATCACAATACGCAATATTGTGTGATCGTACTTTAGAGTCCCTCTGGTGCTTAACAGTGTGTGTTTTTTTAAGTTTTAGATGCCAAGGTACTTTTGATTTTAACTGTACTTACCTAATAAATCGCCAATATGTTCCTTCTCGGGCTGTTGTTTTGAAAATCAAAGTGGAATGAATCAGGGACAATCTACTTGTAAATTAAGTTGTGGATGTTTTTAACAGCTGCTGCCGCCGCTACAGCCGATGCTACTGCGGCTGCCGCGACAGCTTCGTCAACCGCTGCCCCCGCAGCTGGTAATCTCAATACTAATAACAATAAATATCGCCGGACTGACACACCCACTGTATGGTCACAAACTAAGCAATATGGGTACCGTAGAAAGGTCTGGAGCGATCCCAGTGATAGGTGTCAGCAGTGACACATAAACCTGGGCAAATGGCCAGTTCCGAAATTTTCCCTGTCGGGAATCGAACTCGCAACCACCCGGTGCAGTTTAATTGATCTAGAACAGACTGTGGTAGAGCATAGTTTTAGCCAATTAGCTACATCCCATAAAGGTCTGGCTCGACTGGGGTAATAGCACCCTCCCACATAAGATCGGCGTACACTTACTATTATAGCCGCGTTTCACACGATGAATGAGAGAGCCTGGAGCCCAACCTTTTCACGCTCTCTCTGTCCCACTCGCCTTCAGTTCAGCAACGTGCCAGCAATGCGTTGGTTTCCGATCCGGTGGTAGATTTACCCTCGCCACCTCTCCTGGCAGCGGCCCAAGCCGAGGTCGTGACCCTTGTGGCGCCCTTGAGCTAGCTGCCCCCCTGCCCCTCTGGCTGGAGCGCACTTGCGCTCGCCCTCTGTCCGGGTGAAGTTGTTATGGCCACTCTGGCCAACAATATATAGTCATATAAAAAAAAAAAAAGGAATGCGTTGGGTAGTGCAAACATCTACAGGCTACGGTAACTGCTTATCTTGAGGCGGATCATGCTCGTGCCGACTTCGTTATATCGCCAGTCTTTCCTTTCTTCGGCTTTTATTTTGAAAATCTATGTGGAATAAAGCAGGCATACTGTAATTGGATATCGTTTGCAGAACGGAATCAACCCACAGCCACTGCTGTAGACCAAAGCCAACCTTGTGTTGGTGGTTCTAGGTTGGTTTCAGTTTGCAGAAGTGTGCGTGGGTTGGTTCCATTTTGCAAAACTACGACCAGTTATACATTTACTTATGGATGTTGTTAACAGCTGCGGCCGCCGGAGCTGCTGCGGCTGCTGGAACAGCTTCATCATCTGTCGCCCCCGCCACTGGTAACATCAATATTGATATAGAACAGACTGTGGTAGAGATTGCCTACAGCCCATAAAGGGCCGCGCTCTCCTTCTCGACAACGTGCGAGCAATGTCTCTGGTATTGCAAGCATCTATAGGCTACAGTAACTGCTTAACATAAGACGGGTTGTACGCCTCAGTTTTTTTTATAATATAAACATACATATTATGTATAATCTATGGTCGTACGCTGCTACCTTGTTATATAAAAAACAGCCTGTTTCTAATACATTCACCGACCGTTTTGCATCAATTTGACTTTTCTTGATCTAAACAAAATATTGTTGTTAAATATAAATAAACATGTGAATCATAAATATGAATAGAACTTAGGTATCCACGGTTTTAGCTTAATAATAATATATAATAAATAGGTATATATCGCCAGACTGGGGCTATCCCAGTGACACTCAGACCTGGGAAAATTACGAAAAGGCCTTCTCCGAAATTTACCCCTGCGGGAATCGAACCCGCAACCACCATGTGCAGTGAGCCGAGCGGCCTACGCTCGACCCACTGCACCAAGCGGTCGTCAAAAACTATAAGTTAAAAACAATTTTAGCGACGTTTATGATGTTTATGATTTAGGCTTGAATTAATAAATCATTCTAAAATCTGAGAGCGATCGTGAGTAATCTTGAGTAAGATACGTCATTTTGCACTGGTATGACATAATAATGACATTTCTAAGATCGCTCTGAGACTTGAGATCGATTTATTAATATTATTTATTATATCGTTTTTTTTTTATAAATCTATATGATGGGTTTGCAATAACAGCCGCGCAGACACCGACAGCAGGAACAACACCGACTGCACCTACTGCTACGAATCCCATTGAGCAAATATTCAACGCGGGTTTAAAATTTGGTGCGGCAATAGCGGGTGAGTTTGTACAATCAAAATATTACCTACGGCACGTTTTTATGCCGCCTTAAAGTTTATAAATCCGTTTCCGATGTCCATTCGAATGAATGTTTTTCATCCCTAGTTATTTAAAACACCTCCGCCCCGCTGAGGGGGGGGGGGGGGTCACAAGGAACAGAATGTTTCCGCTTCCATTCTTCTTTTACATTTTACAAATGAATTAGAAGAAGCATGGGAGCTGTTGTTTCTGACACGGAAACTTTCCGATATTTGTGAATAAGTAAGTGAATTCGCGAAGACGCGCCCCACTATTTTTATCAAAGGGATGCCGCGGGGTGGGGGAGTTGTAATGTAATTCTGTAATCTAAGGCCCAGCGCACACCGCCGGAGACGCGGCGGAGAGCAATTGAAGACAACAATTTAATATAAACCTTAACTACCTTGACATACAGTCGCTTCAATAAATTCGCACGCGGTGCTCGGGGCGCCATCAAGCTACTACAAGAGCATACGCGCGACTGCTCATATATACCGTATGTCAAGGTAGTTAAGGTTTATATTTAATTATTGTCTTCAATTGCCGCCGCGCCTCCAGCGGTGTGCGCTGGGCCTAAGTGTGCTTGCCACCACATCACTAATGAGTACGTAGTATAGAACTAACACATTACTAGTACCCTGTCTAATACATACCCCCTGACAAATGGTGGGGCGCGTCTTCGTGGATTGAAGTATCTATAGGTTGGTACGTTGGTGGCATTAAAAGCGTCAAAATAACATGTAGGTAATATATTTTTTTTGTTTTATGTTACAGGTATTGCAACTAATGCAAAGATGTTTTAAAAATCGGAATTGAAGTGGAATGAATGATATATCCTATAGTTGTAAAGATGTCGGGTCAAAATGCCCTACATTTAGATATTTTTGACGTTTGCAAGACGAATTTGTATCCGGTTGTTATTCCGAAGATTTTCCTATTTGTCAGCTTGCCATTCCACTGAAATTAGAAATATGCAGCGAACGAAGATCAAAATAAAATTACTGTGTTAATTGCAAGAATAAATTATTAATTTTCTCTCTGATTTGGTTTTTTTTTACATAACAATGTCTGCATACAAGCGTACGATCCCCCTGATGTTAAGCAGTTACCGTAGCCTATAGATGCTTGTAATACCAAAGCCATTGCTCGCATGTTGCCTAACTGAAGACAATATTTATTATGCACCTAATATGGCCAAGTTAGGAACGTGTTCAACAACACACTGACGGCCCGTTAGAGCGGTGTTTACCGCTTCGTTTGATTGTTACCAATAAATATTGCAAGGCTATAGTTCTACATGATTTAGTATCCTGGGCTCCAAGTCTACTAATTTTAAACCAATGTAAATCGTAAATTCTTAGCGGACGACATGTTGTCAGCCAGCTTTAAGCAGTCCTCGGGTTTGTAATATGGATAATACTCAAACGCTGCTCAAACGAGCCACTTTTTGTTGTCAACACTTACATAGAAAATTGACAACACTTTCATAGAAAATTGTGTATGCGGTTGCCGCCACCGAATACACCAACTACGATTTTCTATGAAAGTGCCCCGTGTGGACAACAAAAAGTATCTACATTTGCGCAGTGCCATAATACCAACAGAAGCTATTTACAACAAGAAACTACACGAATAACATAATAACATTATTTTATTACGTAAATTAAGTAGTTAAAACATGATTATCAAATTAATATTTACAAAAAATAGTCAGAAACTAAAACATGTACAATAACACTGTTTGTTTGCTTAAATATTATAAGAACTTACTAGTGACGAATTTGATTAATCTTAATATATTCCAAACGAACGCAATCAAAAGAATTTATCACCAATATTGATGACGTCAATTTAAGCTGACAATACATAAATCACATAATTACTTATAATGATTAATATAATAACAAGCAACATTTGTCGGTCTGTGCGTGTCTGTGCGCTTAAAACTAAGTATAATAGTACTTAAGGCTAAAGCGCCCACCTAGCCCGCGAGGTTCGAATTTTTTGAGGTTTTTTAGAAATTTTTCAGAGTCTGACAATAATAGAGGGCACATTTTGTGGTTCGCGAAGGGGACCGTGTGCAGTGCATTTATTAATATATCCAACTTACTCTAAAACATTTCAAGAACGACAGCTATCCAGATAATCTGGCAATTTTTGTATATTTAGAGATTTACTAGTATCATATCCACCGTGATAATATTTAGAGTAAAATAAATGTATTAATGAACGCACTGCATACTGTGTTTGTCGCGAATCACAAAATGTTGTTTTGAATGTTTTCAGATTTTGGATAAACTATGGAAATACTCGAAAATTTTGGATTTCGCGGGCTAGACAGGCGCCTTCACCTTAATAGTTGAATTTACATGATGACGGAGCCTCGAACAAAAGCCAGTGAATATAGTGCTAACTTTATTCAAATGTAAATTTACAATAGTTTGTTTTACTTTACGTAGGTATCGATCTATCAATATCACATTATCAATGCATTTGATGCATTTATTACTAGAATGGCTAAGTGATAGCCACAATTACAAAGGCTGACCCGCGCTAGTCGAGCCAATCCACGGCCTAGGCTAGTTGGGCTTACCCAATTAATCACGCTTACTCACGATATTTCATTTGCTCATGTCAAGTAAACTTGACAGCGCCAGTTGCACTTACCCACGCTAGTTGCGCTTACCCAATTAATCACGCTTACACACGGTAGTTTCGTTTGCTCATATCAATTGGACCAACTTTTGCAAAATGGAACCAACCCACAAACACTTCTCCAAACTGAAACCAACCTAGAATCACTAACACAAGGTTGGTTTTGGTCTACAGTAGTGCATGTGGGTTGGTTCCATTTTGCAAAAGTAGGTCCAATTACGATCACCAGGGCCAGTTCCACTTACACGCGCTAATTGCGCTTACACGGGTCTCTTGCGCTTACCCAATTAACTGCGCTAATCGGCATTATATTCTGTACAAGTTAGCTTGATCGTTTTGACAGACGGAAAACTGACATTTATAGGGTCAGGATATAAAAAAATGTCGATAGAAATTATCGAGGTTTCATGATATCATCGATTCTAAAAACGAATATTTTAATATAAAATGACATTTATTCTCTTAAAGGAATACACCCCAAATCCATATCTGGAGCAGTTTCTGAATCGCTAGAACAATCTTATAAATTTATTATAAACTCTTGTTCGAAAATATTATTAAATCGGACGTCCCGCTCCAGTAATTGGATTTTATTTACTCACTATTATTTTAGATCAAGTATGTAAATAATGTTATGATATTAAAATAAACAATAAAATTAAAATATAAATTAAGCTTTTTAAAATATCGTCTGTGGTCACGATGATTCATCGCCCATCACTAATTAGGTCGGCATGCCCATAAAGTGTGACATTGACAGGTACTGTCTGTTCTATTATGAAATTCAGGACTTCATAGGCGTGATTTTACTGACAGCTGTCGCAGAGATCAAGCTATCTTGTACAGATAATAGTTGCACTTACCCACAATAGTCTCGTTTGCTCATGTCAGTTACGCTTACCAACGCCAGTTGCGCTTACCCACGGTAGTAACTAAGTCTTACGTCACCAAGGACACCCGAATTAGTTGCGCTTATCTGCGCTAGTTATGCGTATACCCACGATTAAGCGAGTTATTCTTAGAAACACTTATGGCGTAAAAACAAAATGGCAAGACTATTGTCTAACTAATGATTATATTACTCAATATAAGCTGTGATAGCAGATTGGTTAAAGCACGCGTCTTGCGGGCACCAGGTCTTGGGTTCAAACCCCGGCTCGCACCTCTGGATTTTTCGAAGGCTATGTGCGAATCATAATTTCTATATGATTGTCACTAGCTTACGGTGAAGGAAAACATCGTGAGGATACCTGCATGTCTTAGAAGATCTAACAAATTTTCGAAAGACAGGTGAAATACGCCAACCCGCACTGGGCCAGCGTGGTGGATATCGCCTGAATCCCCCTCGTGTTGAGGGGAGGCCCGTGCCCAGGAGTGGGACGTCAAAAGGGCGAAATTATAATTGTTATACTTATTCATAATTTTATTTGTAGGAATTATTTATATGAGGACGCCTTTTCTGTTACCCATAAAGTTGGTGGTAGGTGTAGTGGGGGTCCCGCCATTCACCTTGTTCGGTAGCTGCTGTTGGGAGCGCTCGCTAGTGGATCCACGTTTGTCTTTCGACATTAATGCCACCTGGTCAAACAACTCTCGTTGTGTATTTTGTAACATAAATATTTTGTTTTAAGTAAATATAAAACAGATTGTCTGCCTACGTTATTAGTATGATACGCAGTTGTTTTGGGACCAACATAATAAATTATTATTCTTATTAGGTATGGTATTTGCGTAAGTGCGTAACAAGAAGTTACTAGAATTAACAAAATATGTTGTTTTTGCAAATTCGATGCTGATAATTTTTATCGTCAAAAGGCATTGAAAATTGGTTTATATTTTACTAGCTGTGCCCCGCGACTTCATCCGCGTAGTATTGGATTATTGGGTTAAAAAGTATCATATATGTTAATCCCGGTTATAATCTATCTGTGTTCCAAATTTCATCCAAATTCGTTCAGTAGTTTTTGCGTGAATGAGTAACAAACATACATACATACATCCACACTCACAAACTTTCGCATTTATAATATTAGTAGGATTTAAATTAAAGATATGCAATAGTTTTTATAAAGCTCTAATCCCCTTATTAATAAATGTGGATTAGCGGTTGTATAGTTACACCATGCTTTAACTTCTTCTTCAGAATGAGATAATTCTGTGTGACACTATTCGCCCGTTAATCCTCGTATGTTAAAATGGGTACGAGTGTCAAGTGCGAGCGAGTAACGCGTTTTCACACTTATTTTGTACTAGTTTATGCTTGCGACTTCGTCCGCGTAGACTTAAGTAAAGTATTCTATGTGTTAATCCAGGTTATAAACTATCTGTGTTCCAAATTCCATCGAAATCCGTTCAGTAGTTTTTGCGTGAAAGAGTAACAAACATACATCCATACTCACAAACTTTCGCATTTATAATATTAGTAGGATAGTAGGATGGATGACTCATACATCGCCCCAAGCGGTGCGTTAGCGAACTACTATAGTGTATGCATTTATATGACGTTTACCCAAAAACCACGGTTGTCACGTAAAAGCGCAATCTCACACTAGCGGCTCTGATAATAGAGTTAACGCTAGTAGCTGAGATAATAGAGTTTATTTTCAACTTACAGCATCGTCGATGGCCTTGAACTGCCAGTTCCAGTGCACCCGGTAGAGGAACGGGCGATGGTCGAAGCGGTTGTCGTCGGGGCTGTACGTCTCCGCGTGGTAGGAGGGCGTGAGCACGGTCATCTTGTGCCGGTTGATCGCGTAGCACCGGAAGAAGTGCTTCACTTTCTCACCCACCTATAATTTAATAAATAAATGTAACGGATGTGCGGCAATATTTAAAATTAAGTTAATTAGAACCCACATTGACTCCTCTCTATGAGTTTCTTTGATTATTTGCGCATGCGCGAAAACTTCTCGACCGACCAATCTTCCCGAGCGCGCCGCGTTCTAATGTTATGTCGGGTTTTCGTTGTTGTAACAATTATATCGTCTGATTCTGTGTTACCCTTGTATGAGTTTATTTTCATTTATGTAATGAATTATTAAAGCACTGTCAATAAACTCTCGTGTCATTCATTATTTACATAAATTAACTAAATTAAATATCGCCAGACTGACACACCAACGGTATGGTCATACCGGGATGACATAAGAATGTAATTTCCAAGACCGCTCTCAGACTTGAGATCGATTTATTAATACGGGCCTAAGACAGGCAGGTGTTTTTTAATGTCGGTAAGCGTGTGAAATTGTCGGTAAAGCAGGCGGCAGGCACCTCTAGCGGCGTGCACTTGTCGCTCCAGGCGTGCACGAGCTTCTGGAACATGGAGTAGGGCCCGCAGCTGTGCGTCTTGCGCAGGCGGCCGAACTGCGCCAGCTCCGCGTACGTCATGCCCATGTCCTGCTCGTCCGTCTGCGTCACGTGGCCGTCCGCCAGCGGCTCCAGCTCCGCCGTCGGCGGCGCCTGCAGTATCTCCGACAGCGACGGCAGGAAGAATCTGTTGTTATAACAACAACATAATAGTCTTATATATAAAATTCTCGTGTCCCAATGTTCGTAGCCATACTCCTGGACCAAACAGTTTCAAGGTCGCATCATGTTATAATACAACTCACCGATTCTTGGCGTACTGCAGAAACGCCTTGAGATCAGTCTTGGATATGCCGCCGATGGGGTTGACGTCGGCGCTGGAGCAGTCGTACTTGGTCATGTACCCGCGCAGCGCCTCGTCCACATTGGCCGACCCCAGCACCAGCAGCCCGCCGGGCCGCCCGCGGGCCCACAGCATCAGCTGCGCGAACAGGTACGAGAGCACCATGCGGACACGCGCCTGGCCAAATTACATTATTTACACACAACAAACTCTCGTTAACATTCGTTGGGGGCCAACCATAAATGACGTCACACGTTAAGGGGGAGGGAGGGAGGGGGTCGACGAAGTGTGACATTGTGTGACAAGGGGTGGGGAGGGGTCCCAAATTTTGTGACATCACATTTTTGAAAAATAATTTAAATGGAAATAAAAATAATTTCGGAACTGCTGTTTTAATTTCATAAATTTCTAAATGTCAAATTTCAAAATATGTGGCATCACACTAGGATGAGGGGGGGTCTCACAAATGTGACCAGCTGTGACAAGGACGGGGGAGGGGTCAAAAAATCATGAAATTCGTGTGACGAAATTTATGGATGGCCCCTTACCCCTTTAGCTAAGTTGAAATACTCGTGGGGTTTAGCGGTTGTATAGTTACACCATGCTTTGTCTTCTTCCTTCGAATGTCAAACTACTGATGACAGAAAGATAATTCGGAGTTTAACTATTCTCTCGCTATACCGCGTGTATTAATAAGGGGAAAAGTCTACTCAAGATGCAATTTCATATTTAATGTGTTAATTCAACTTGAGTTGATTTGACTAATTGCACTGTCAGGGCCTCCTCAACAGTCGTCAACTTGCATAAATTGGCGCCTACTTTGAACATGTTGAATATCGAGTACCTACACCGTCCTATCAACAAATTACATCGGTGAGTAGCCAATTTTAATAGATATAACGCAATTTTCCCATCTACACAAATGTCAGTGTCACTTTTCAGGCAGAGTCTTCCCTCGCTGCGTGAACTGAAAACAAAATACGCCCACACTTAAAGTGTAGTGGCCTATAGCGGTAGGAGGACCCTTTTAACCTAATCCCATAAACCCCGTCCATTCTACTCCCTCTGTTCAGTCTTATCAGCAGAGGTTCTAAGACCCAACTCTGTGACCCAATGAATACGACAGAGCTGTCAAAAGTGACGTATTCTGATACGCAATACGTCAGTTTTGAAGTTTTGCGAGTGGAATGTGAGTCTCCTCGAGCGACAGTCATTAACGTCGGCAACGTGCGAGCAATGCCATTGGTATTGGCAAACATCTACAGGCTACAAAAACTGCTTAACCATGGGCGAATTGTATTCTTGTCTACTGACTTTGCAACATAAAAAAACTTTGGATTAGTTCTTCAAAATTATCATTACCTGTATATTTTGCAAGGCTAGATTCTGCCGTGGACATCCCCCCTTACTCCTAAACTTAGGCACCAGTCCGGTCGCAGTCGTGAAGATACCAATGACGGCACTCACAGCCGCGTCAATCACTATTGGGAAATGATAGCTGCCGATTTCACTGGCGAGCTGAAAATAAAAGTAAAACCTTGGAACGAGCATCTTACGAGGCCAGATTCTGATATTTTATTAATTCTATCGTTCGTTCTTCCGCTCGTACGAGTCAGTAGCCAACTCTGTCATAATTTTTTTGGTCGCCCAAATACATGATTCAACGACTGTGATAGCCCAAACTGCTTAATCCGAACGTAAACGCTCACTTCTGAATGCGATAGCGGTAAATAAGAATGACAATGATAGCATGCTCTCCCGATGACAATACGATAACGTTAGGATTATCTCCGAGTTACATTATATTATTGTAATCTTTTTATTCGGTGCACCGCGAGATAGGTACCTACTCGTAAATAACATCTACTAACATCATTAGCAGATCTTAGTTCTTACCTGGGAAGCCCGTTGTTTGGTCTCGACACTGGAATTCTCAGAAGCCATATAACACGTCACCAGTAGTCTATTGCACAGCTCCATTGGATCTGATGGTGTGTAGTCCGATTGGCATAGGATTTTACGTACGTCATATAATACTTGACTTTCTATAAAAAAAAACGTAACGGTAGTGAAAAATATAATGAACAAAATGGAATGAACTAAATAATGTACAATCATGTAAACTTTTTATTGAATAGAATAAGTAAAGATTAATGTATTGCGCCATTTTGCTAGTTTTGTCACATGACCTAAAGATATAATATACAGGGTGAAATTTTCAAGTGGGCGCAGATGGTCAAATCTAAAACTATGAGAAATAGAGAAAAATACTCTAAAGGAGCCTAAGGCCGAATTTTGATAAAAACAAAAATTGCATCATTGCATTTTTTGTAATCAATATTCCGAGCCAGAAATCAAATCCATTGATTTTGGAAACAAAAAAAAATACACAATTCGATAATGTTGCTAATAAGGATCAAATTCGGGGAAGCAGGGAATACAAAATCCAGTGTATACGAACCTCCCTTCTGTATAGCGTCGCATATTTGTGTGCACATTGAGAACACAATGCAGGCCGTGCTGGTCGAGTCCACGCCTCCGCTCAATGGCAAGAAGAACCCGCCTTGGCCTGACCGCCGCAAGTAATCCCAAAGCCAACACGCTGGCCCTATTTTTAGAATTAATTTTAAAGTTAGCAAAAACTCCAACGACTAATCAGGGCAAATCATGTGTAGCCCACCAGATGTCGCTCAAGCGGACTGGCCTGTCATTATCTGTCACTACAGACCGCTGTCAGTGTTACTACAAGACCCACGACAATATGGCGCCGCCCTGCGACATTTTTTGTCCTAATTGTAACTAAAACATTTGAGGGGCGATTTAGTATTGATATCCCCGATCGGGTTTCTCTGTCGATTTGTTGTTTATTGTTATACATATAAACTTTTTAGACAGGCATTTATAACAGATTTCTTCCTAAAAACATGCAGACATTTACACCGGAATGGTTTACTCTAAGTTGGATCGGATCGCGGGTTCGATCCCTATCCTGGCCATAAACTATTGACGCAACAAACACTCATTAGTCGGCGGAGCTAACGAGTCTGTTAGTAATTTCCGAACCTAATGATATTGAAATCACCCTAGACGGGTATCTTCATACTAAATGGAGTTAGAAATGAGATGGCCTCAAGACCTGTCAACAACGAAAAGGACTAACAGGTGATACATAGGGGTGGCTCCCGGGAATTCCCGGTACTGGTTTTTCCCGGGAATTCCCGGTATTCTCCTCTTTCTATCTAGTACGGTACTGAAAATAATTCCCGGGAATTTCGGTACTTTCGGGACTTCATAATTTCATAACGAATATTTTCAAATATCCATATTCCATACCATTTCAACTTTCGTTATAACCGAGGTCACCACAGGGATAGCGAATACGGACTAGGACGTGCAGTTTCGAAATTTCGAAATGAATACAACATTTTGGTCAATGTGATTTTGACATGGAATATCATTATAAAATCTGAAGAAAATATTAAAATAACGTTTAACGGTAATTTTCATTAAAGCAACAAAAATACTGTAATTAAAAAAAGTACTAACAAGAAACTACTTTCCCAACAGTTTCTCAAGTGGAAAATGTAGATTTCATTCAGCAGCTCGACTCTTATATGTAAAAGATGATTATGAACTCTATGTTATAAGTTGAACCATTGAGTATCTTCAAGTGAAACCGCGTTAAAATCGGTTCAGTCGTTTTCCAAAGATTGTCAAACATAAATAAATAAAAGAAAAACATTGATCGGCGATGACTTCGGCTGATCGGTGTAATTGGCAGGAAACTAACTAAGCGTATAGATAAGGTAGACGATTGGCCGTTCGAGAGCAAGGCAAATTCAACGATGTCATCAAATGAGTAGCTTGCGTCATATTGCAAAGGGTTGGTCATGTCACTAGAAGGCGGGATCTTATCACTACTCGAATAGCGCCTGGTGAACATTAGAAAAAAACCGATAGGAGACCTCCAGCACCATTAAAAGACGACGACCGCGGGATCGAACTAGATGGTGCAAGTCGTAAAAGAGACAGAAGTGGAGGATACTGAAGGGGACCTACGCCAGCTGGTTCAAATCAAAATGGTTAAAGGAGAAGTAAAACAATCGGACCATTCCTTTTATCAGAAATTGGTTTCTGTCCTGACCTGCTAGTCTATTCATCAAATTACTAGCTACCTTCACGATATCGTCACTTCATCATGTTTGTGGTTTGCTTCCAGATAGGCTACCTTTACCATTTTGGTTATTTTGTCAAATCGCCCACTTACGTCTGACTAATTTAGCTTTATAATCAGCAAATAGGATCTTCTACTGTACTTCAAAATCAGATAAATGAGAAACAGGACCAGGAGAGAGATGCAAAACATTAGTGTCTCGATGATATTGTTGAGGCGTCTACTTGTGCGTGGAAGTTTCGGCTTCATTCGTAATGACTGATGACTTACATTATCAAGCACCAGCCTATTACTTTTTAACGACGCCTCTCGCAACATAAGGCACTGAAGTCATTTTCAACTCCCTGCATCTAGTTCCTGGTGTCCACATCCACTCCAAATTGCCGCTAGGCCGAATCTTAGGTTCGAAATTTCGAAATTAACACGCTGCCAATAAAAAATTGGTCCGAATTTTCGAAATTAATTTCCGATTCGTTCACTAAATCAGTAAAATACTTAATATACAAGTAAATGATTAAATTTTGATTAAAAGAAGCACAAATTAGCCTGTTAAGTGTGTTTTTTAAATAACTATTCAACGTTTGTTTTGGGTACCGAATTTCCCGGTACTTCCCGGTACTGGCTTAAGCCTGGTACCGGGAATTGCCTAGCTCTCCTTAGTACCGGTACTGCAATCCCTAGTGATACAGCCTTATCTTGAATAAATCTGTCAAAAAAAAAAATCACAAAATGTAATACGTAAAGTTACCAAGCCGCCCGGTTTAAATGTTTCTCATACAAATCCCCATAATATGACCTATCTACATATTTTAATTTATTTACTTAATTAATATAAGTTCGAACCTAACTCGATCTCCTCCTCAGCCGTCAGATACTGCCACTCTATAGGCGGGTTGGTGGTAAGGTGGACATCTTCGTCATCCGAGAGGGCGAAATCCACAGTGATCCGCGGGAACGGCTTGTTGGAAGCGGCGAGGTGCGACCTTGAACGGAGCTTCGTGCGGTACGAGCGAATGTCTTCGAGATCTATAGTCGCTGTTATCACTTCCTGAAAGTTAAAGAGATAAAGATAAAGATATATTTTTATTTGAAACATGTAGCAATCATACTAATATTATAAAGAGGAAAACTTTGTTTGTTTTATTGTAATGAATAGGCTCCGAAACTACTGAACCGATTTGAAAAATTATTTCACTGTTGGGAAGCAACACTATCCCCGGGTGACATAGGCTATAATATATTTTTTTTAAATTAGGGATCCTTACTAAAACTCGAATAATGTAACCGCAATGTACCCGTGCGAAGCCGGGGCGGGCTGCTAGTATGTAATAAGTACAATGTATTTTTCCTTAAGATTAGGATTTAGTTAACAATCTTAGCATGTATTTTTAATGTATATCGTCTTTCTAAATTATTAAAAGACGTTCTAATAATAATTTAACATAAGTATGATTTTTTTTTCCTAATAACATTTGGGAAACTAGTAATTCTAATAATATTTAAAAATGTAACTTTAAGAAGACATGCCAAATACGCATCCTAAGGAAAAACACACTTTAGTTAGAATGTTCTAATCATTTATGCCTTGAAAATAGCGTACAAATATTAGTACCACATTTGCGACTTTCAACTGTTGTTGAAAAGTGAACCTTCCAACATAGCAGTGATGGTTTAAATTAACTTACCACATCATGCAATGCGAACTGCAGCCCCCTGCTCACGATCTCCCCATTAACAGCTACACATGAACAACCGTTGAAGTATATCCTCTGTCCGTCGCACCCCCTCAAGTTACTGAATAAATACGCGCCGCCGCTTTTGAAAGTAGCGCTTTTCACCAGATCCACTGTGACGTAGGCCTTGCGAAGTTCCATATAACTGCCGGAACCGTTCGATATGATCTCGACACCATCCAGACCTAGCGGGATATGACGGCTGGAATCAAGAATATAAATTGAATCATGTTCTGATGGAATCACTACATAGTATAAAACAAAGTCGCTTCCCGCTGTCTGTCTGCCACTATGAATGCTTAGATCTTTAAACTGCGCAACGGATTTTGATGCGGTTTTTTTAATAGACAGAGTGATTCAAGAGGAAGGTTTATATGTATAATACATGCATAATATAGTAGAGAAACACTGATAATTTTAGAGGTTTCTAATGTGATGTCGTAAATAAACACATTTTTTGCGCCGTGCGAAGCCGGTGCTGGTCGCTAGTATGTTATGAACAGTTAGATAGGTACCTGTAACTGTCTGGTCTATCTGGTCTGGGGTCTGTCGCCCCAAGGGAAGCCAGTTCCGCCAAGGTGGTCTAAGTTGGTAGTCATTCAAATGTACCCATTTTCGTAAACAAAGTAATGGTTGAATTGATACAAGTAATGATATACCTTTAACTGTGTGTAGTGTAAATCATACATGTATCACTGTTATGTCACTGGAATCCTCCCCAGTCCATTGTACAGTACTCATAGTATAAGTGTTGCTTAGTATGGGACCATACAGTTGAGCCTTTTTACTACGGACCGTTTCTCGTATAGGACGCTACAAAAATTAGACTATATCCGATTCTAATGTAACTAAGTCAGGAAATAAGCGTACAACCTGCCTGATGTTAAGCAGTTAACGTAGCTTGCAATACTAAAGGCATTGCTCGTACGTTGCCGACCTGAAGGGGAGTTAGTGGGTCGGAGGAAGGGAAGAAAGGAAGGCTGGGCTTCCAGCTCTCTCACTCACTGTACGAAACGCAGCTCTAATAACAACTCTACGCCGATCTTCTAAGAGAAGCTGGTCCTACCCAGATAGAGCCAACCCATGTATCAACTGTAGTTAGTTGGCACAGCTAGACTCTATCATCGAAAAATGATATCCTACTAATATTATAAATGCGAAAGTTTGTGAGTGTGGATGTATGTATGTATGTTTGTTACTCCTTCACGCAAAAACTACTGAACGGATTTGGATGAAATTTGGAACACAGATAGATTTTAACCGGGATTAACATATAGGATACTTTTTAACCCAATAATCCAATACTACGCGGATGAAGTCGCGGGGCACAGCTAGTAGAATAGTATATTTAACATATTGAATAAAAAATTATAGTATATTTATTAACCTAATAAGTCGCGGGCATAGCTAGCTGGCAATATAAACTTTATTATTCTCTTCCAAACACTTTATATTGCCAATATTATTGGCAAACGCATCGCGTGTATCATGATTCCTACTGGCGGTCGTTGAACTGATTCACAACGCAGACTAGGTACTATTGAGGAACTAGGGAGGTTTAGGTACTAACATGAAGGGTGAAATAGCACTTAAACAATTGGGCTTGAAAGCAAATTGAAATATCCCACTGTCGAATACTTGGAGGATCACGCATTCAATATAGTCCTGAAAAGCGTATAATAATTAAAACTGTGACTTTCTTAAAGTATTAAAAAAAAACAGTTTCCTAGACCCAGATACAATAATGGTCCTAGCAGGCCAACTACAACGACCGGTAATGTCGACAAACGTAACATGATTACTGATGCGCTGCCTTTTCATGTTTCTGCCACTGGCTGTAGCTTACCTTGGCGAGGAATGAGTAGTCTTATCTAGAATGAGCTTTTATGGAACTTATTCAAACACTAATCCATGGATCGTACGTCATACATTAACCATTAGTTTCCGCTAGGGCCGCTATTGTGAAATATATAAAAAGATTGGTATTTTATAATGTTATGTACTAAGCCCTCAAAAACATTAAATAAATAATGAATTATGTATACCGACCTTTGTGGATTCCACAATTCTTCGCATATTTCAAACCCTATACAGGTGTCCTTAGTTGCGATGACAGCGTCACCGATGGGCACTGTAGTCTGGTCCGTTATAGCCGTTATCATCCTTGGCAAATAGTACTCTTCTGTTTGACGCTCCTTGGGAAACAATGTGTAACATAAGCTACAAAGAACAGGCTATATTAACCATTTGATGCAAGCTTAATAAGGACTATATTAATAAACCGATATTAACTCCCGAGGGAAAAACTAGTCAGAACTCTTGAGCTGACGTTTCCTACCAAAATTACATTTCTCTCACTCAAAATCTATATATAGCAAGTACCGAGCCCAAGTCAAAAGTTAGAAATTTAAACAACCAAAAAATACAATCACTCAAAAATGCGAATATATGAAAAGTAAAGGACATGGATACTGAATGTATGAACCAAAATCCCAGAAAAGACCAGAACAAAGTTTTTACCTATTACCATAGGTACATTACGAACATTTGACGTCAATAAAAGTAATTGTTTAAACTAGGTACTAAACGAAATAACGACTACAGTACTATATTTTTTTACTTTTTTTTGGTGTTATGCAATAAATATTAACGATACTTCTCCACTATCACCTCCTAAGTATTCATAGATCACTGTTTTCAACAGATTGCTCGGTGATGTAAACCCAAACCTTTAATCCTTAAACATAAATAATACCTGATGGTTTAAAGAATCAACGATTAAATATTTTTGATGTACATACATTAATTACCGACTGTGGATTTTTTGGCCATCGCCTTCCTAGAGTGCACTCAAGATAGCACTCAGAGTTCGAATCGGTTTATTAATACGGGCCCAAGTTTTCGCATTAAAGTGAAATAAATTATATATTTTGCCAAAATAAAGCTTCTATCGATAACCACTTACCTTGGTCCATGGAGAGAACCATCTCGACTCCCTATAGTTCCCATCTTCACACAGCATCATCTTTGGTCTGATTAACAATATCTTTTTGTTCAAGAACGCTACTCGGCAATTATAGGAGACATTTCTGTGTTGCACAGGCATGCCGACGTCTATCAACATGTCCTTGCATGTGGCGGACTTGAGCAACTCAGCGAGGACCTGCCAGCTGTGTAGATATGTGTCTGGCTCGTAGAAGTGATCCTCACAACTGTAGCCACTGGGAAGATAGGATTTTATTTAAGAACTTCATCCAGGATTATTTCCTTTTTGATTTAGTGATAGGTATAATTCTAGGGTCTTCAAAATTGATGTTTAGATTAGAAAGGATTTTTAATTGTTTTTTCACAAGTTTAATAGCCGATTAGATAGAATCACCGTCCTCGTAGCAGACGGGTTCCGGGTTCAATGCCCACCCTGCCTAATCTTTTAACTTGAGCCCACTCTAAACCTAGGTCACGCTTGTGACGATACGATGTGACCTTAACCTGTAACTGAAAATACTTTCTTTTTGATTTATTCATAAACTAGCTGACCCGACAGACGTTGTCCTGTCTTAACTTTAAATTTTGAATTCGAATTGTACCGCTCAACTTTTTTTTTTCATAAGAATCTTCTCCTGACAATAATAAACACAACAAAAAAAGAAATAGCGAAATCGTTCCTCCCGTTCACGCGTGATGCGATGACCAAGGAAATAGAGATTCATTTATATATTACTAGCTGTGCCCGCGACTTCGTCCGCGTGTAATTTAACTTAACAAAAATTTCGGGATTATTCATCCCCTTGAGGGTATAAATAATCAAAATCCTTCCTTAGCGGATGCCTACGTCATAACATCTACCTGCATGCCAAATTTCAGCCCGATCCGTCCAGTGGTTTGGGCTGTGCGTTGATAGATCACTATGTCAGTCATTCACCTTTGAGTTTATATACTAGTTTATGCCCGCGACTTCGTACGCGTAGTATTTAACTAAACAAAAATTTCGGGATTATCGGGATAAAAAGTATCCTATGTGTTAATCCCGGTTATAAACTATCTGTGTTCCAAATTTCATCCAAAACCGTTCAGTAGTTTTTGCCTAAAAGAGTAACAAACATCCACACTCACAAACTTTCGCATTTATAATATTAGTAGGATATAGATTACCATATCTCTAATTCAGGCCCAGTACGATAGAGAGCTCCCATCTCTTTCGCCTCCTGTATGGACTGCAGGATCCTGCTCAAGTTGCCTTCGAAGTCGAGCGCCCATTGATTCAGCGTAGTCACGGCTACCGTCACTTTACGACCCATGGTTTTAAATTACAATAACTGCAACAAAAACCCTTTTTTATCAAGGAAGAGTCAACAATAAAACTCCTAGTTGAAGCATCCGTAGTAGTATTTCAGTTTTTACGACTGTAAAATGCAGTCTAAATCCAACTAAAGAGAATTTAACTATTTATTTACGAAAACTTTGCCACAAGATCATGCGTGAAGGCTTTTCAAATAATAATAACATCAAAATCTTGTACAAATTACCTACACAGAACATTTTTCTGCGAAATTTACCAAAATAGCAGACGAAACACCACTATTGCCTTGGAGACAAGGCTTAGTTTACATCACGCTCGACGCAATAAAAGCTGACGACACGGCGAAGTCAAAATAATAGATTACGATTATTACTTCCCATAAAGAGTGCCTACCATGTGCCGTGAGCGTTTAATAAAATCAATGTTGTGGGAAAGGCAGAGCCAATGAAGAAATTGTCGTATATTTTTTAAGAAAATACAAATCGAAATTTTAAACGCTCTCGAGGCTTTGTACTATGAACTTATCCGTTGGACTTTTGCTGTAACGCAAGATTTTTTTTTAAAAATTCACATACTGAAAAATATTTTGCGACCTATTATTAACTTACTAGTCTAGTTTGCACGTATTGCGTATACATAAGTAAATACCTACTTAAGAAAATACATACATACGTTATCATAAAGTTTAAAAAAGAAAATTCAAAAACATCTCAAAATAACGTAGAAGCCTTTGCATATAGGTAATTAAACACCGTTCTCGTTACACTTAGCTTAACTGATGATAAAATAATTCCGGAAAACTCTTCACATAGCTCGCGAATTCGTGAGTTACAATTTAAGTAGAAAACCTACAAATTTTGCATATGTACTTAAATTACAAAGTCGCAAAACTAACTTATTACGCAAAACAAAGCTATGATGACGTAGGTACTGAACGAATCGAGGATATCGTAGCTGCGTAGAAAAGTCTATTCGCAATTTAATAACCGATTTACGTAAATTGTTGTCCATAAAGCACCGCGCACGAAGCCAGTGTGCCCATTGATGTGATGAATGACAAAAGACAATAAGATCGGCCGTCTATTATGAAATCGATCCGCACCAGCCCGTGCTAAGGCCCGGCCAATCACCCCACAACACTTACTATAAACACGTAGTTCACGTAGTTCACGCATTCGTATGAAATGTGTACCCCAATGTCAAGTAATATTTTGAAGCGAAGCTTCTATACGCACGTTCGGGGCGCTCGCCGCGCGGCCACTCTATCCGTGATAAGCGTCAGTAGCGTTACACGATATATATAGGTACGTATACTATAAAGCTTCACTTCATTCGGGCGTCCCTAGCCGGCACTGTTTTTTTTCTGAAACGCAACGATTGACACTATGCATATAAAGCGTTTATCGAAAAAGATACTAGTATTCGGGAGTTGGTATGAGTTTTCAGCGTATTCAAATACCGATCGAGTGATGCAATGTCTCCATACATTCACCAGTAAAGCTGCACGTTTCCGCCAGGGGCGTTACCGTGCCGTGCATGAACGGTCCTACGTACATTAATGATAAGATCACTTATCGGTATTTGATGCAGTCAAAACTTGTACTTACCCTCCCAGAAATACATATAAGTAGCTTAATAATGATTTCAAATATTAAAGACTAGCGGCCCGCCCCGGCTTCGCATGGGTTACATTATTGGAGTTTTAGTAAGGATCCCTAATTTTTTTGAAAATATATTATAGCCTATGTCACCCGGGGATAGTGTAGCTTCCCAACAGTGAAAGAATTTTTCAAATCGGTTCAGTAGTTTCGGAGCCTATTCATTACAATCAAACAAACAAAGTTTTCCTCTTTATAATATTAGTATGATTCATAAAACCGTGAAAAGGCGGAAGAGGCCTTTGCCCAGCATTAAGTCAGCAGTCTCAAAATCTCGTTTGAATGTCGGAAATGTGGCCCATAATATATAGCTACCAAGGTCCATAATGGTGCATTTCCCAAAATGCTTACCCTCCCAAAATCCTATAATTCCAATTTCCAAGTCCAAGTAGGTTATGGTTATGTAGGTTATGTTGTAGAGGTTTGCTCGTTTCATTATATTAGAGTTTTGAAATTTGAATAAAGTCATATTGGGTTATAATTTATGATCAGTTCATAACTGAGCCATTACCTTTATTGCATGCGATTACACAGATAACTTAGTTAAACCAAATAGTAAATAATAAGTACCTAACTGCTAATTTAGCTCACGCTACATTCGAAATGGAGGTGCGAAAATATTTTAAATACCGTTATCGCTGGCATTATATGCAAATTATTTACATCATTAGCACATTCCGAGTAGACGTCTGTTACATATAGATAAGTACGTAGTTCGATACAATTAATCGATTATTCGTTTATCTTTGATAAAGGATCAAAGGTTAGGGGTGCCTCAAAACGGTGATGGATCTCGGATGAGTTAACACATTAAAAGAAAATCCTTTTAGTCGTATCATGGATCTTGGTCATTTTGTCAACATTGATATTCCTACCAAAGATAGCTATAATTTTATAAATCGCTATGATTACATGCAGTAAAGTATATTATAACCAACATTAAAGAAAGCAGTTATATTTTTTACGAGACAAAGGAACATTTAAAAAGCCAAGGACATTCAAAGCCAAGCGATCAAGGTCAATATAAAACTATACGCATTAAAAATGAGCAACTACTCACATCAAAGGATACAAAAAATCTTACCAGCGTAGTCAGCAAAATGTTTTCTCGATACAGAACGATATGAACGAATCGATATAACTTGGACAGGTTGCTTAGCAACTTTCGTTACAACCACGAATCCCAGAGTGCCTAACTGCAAATAGTTTTTCCACGTATTTCCAATTTACAGCTTTATGTTGATCACATTGAAACGACTTTTGTACTGAGAAAACACTTTGTAGCTGTATAGTACCTACGCAATAGACATAAGGTTCTAGACAAGTAGATAAAATATATATTGTCGTAAAAGGGTTTTAAAATGATTATGAACATCAATGTCTCTTAACTATCTTTAACTCCTCGTTAACTCTCGTTAAATTCCTAGAAATACTCAAAAAAGCCATGTTCCTTAAAACAATTATGTTTACCTTCTATAAACATGAAAACACGTGAGTATAAATACAAAAAAATACAGGAATATCCATTAATTCTTAAGTCTACGAGGCCATTAAAGTTTACGGCCATGATTAAGGCCAGTTGTGAAGTTTTCCACATTGCCGCCGCAAGTTAGTGCCCCACTACCTAGAAGTGCAGTCACCTTTGGCGCTTCCCCAAGATACGTCATCACCTCCGAGTTAAATAATTTTACTGATCCTTTTCTCTCTATTTACTTAGACGAAACTTGGTATATTCATTTATGTGATAAATGTTCTCATATAGTGCCGGTATTTTTATATTATTATTATGTTATATGGCACCGCAGACGCCATACATCTATCTACATGCAATCTGCTCTAGACAGTGGTAGCGGATGGAATTTATAACAGCTAAGCACCCTAGACAGTCACACGCCTACGCAACCGACAAAAATCCCTGAATAAGAATAGTCACCCTCAAATAGAAAATTAAGAAAACTATGGAAAACCAATGTCATGATTCAGAAAATAACGAAGTCAAAGAAAATCTCCAACCTGAAAATGATGACGCCAATAATAGAGGTAAGTGCACTGAGACCATTACGAAATAGATACTACTATCGTTAACATAGATTTGCTAGAAAACTAATTTAAAGCTTTGAGAAATGTTCACCAAAATTTTATTCATTCTGTAAGGGGCTGTAAAATATCTGCATATTCGTGAGTCATAATCTTCAATTTTATGCTTGATCGCCTCGTAAACCATCTGCAAGTATACCAAATCAAAATTTGACCTCTGGCAAAGGCTTCCTATATCAACATTTCCATAATTCCACATTTTCGCATGAATAACCATTTGACGTCACCAATCACCTGATAAGCTTTATACGGCTGAAGCATGATATTACTGGAGCAATCGTCTTCCAATAAACTAAAGCGTGCACCCCTGTTTTTGAAGTCGTCAGTTCGGTTCGGAGCGCCGCGCGACCCGCCAGGTTACACGCCAAAATATTAACTCTACGAATAGCATTCAAACATTTGTGTAGCCATGGTGACAGTACACCCGACATTACGAACTTTACATACACACATGAGAAAGATTAAACTGTGCTAGCGAAAAGCAGCTAATGTTGCTGTCACAAAACTTTCCTAACATGTTATGGTGGAAACAACTAGAGAGCGTTCAAGACAGCATTATGATGGTTGAAAGAGAGGAAGAAAGGAACAAAGAATATATCGAAAACACGACGGTAACGCTGACCCTTCCCGCTATAAACCCTGTACTGCAAGATAATTTATTTATCGCCAACATAGAACACGTAAAATCACTACAAGCTTCGTTATTTCCAATTTGCAGTAAAGGTAATGTCGGTACTTACATTTATCAGAATTTAAAAATAACTTTTATCGTGCGTATTCAAGTGTATACTAATAACTTGAACTAAAGTACAGTGTTGAATTAACTTAGTGATTAAAACTTTATTGGATCACAGGTTCAAACATTTCGATGAGATTTGCGACAGCTGAAAGTCATGCTAATGTGTAGGCATGGCATTGATTGCTACTTTAAATTCATTTTCATAACGTGAAATGATGTTTTTCTTTCACGGTTATTTCACCTGTGATTTTTCACAGTCAATGATTTTATTCATATTTGGTTTTTACACTATGTCACTTAATCCTATGACGTCACTGGTCGATGATGTATTATAAAAGCCGGGACGGTATCTAACGCTTTACGATTTAATTGTAATGATTTTTAACATTTTCTACCTATGTCGGTAGCAGGTGCTACTTATGAAAACCTATATAATATGATTTTTCACACGCTAGCTGTGAAATGTTCCACTACACTACTAATGTGTGAAACATATTATTAAAATAATTGTAAAAGCTAATCGTCTATTCTCTGTCGCATCGCGTGCCTTACACATTATGTAAAGTACCTACTTAATGCTTTTATAAGTATGCACACAAGCACACAAGTTTAGATTTCCATCATTTTCTGTTATAACAAATTCCAGTCGAAACTCGCGTGCTCACTGACGTAATTTGTGAAACATGAAATGCCTCAAATACGGAAGCCAAAGGTATTAACGGAAGCTTCAATTTTAACTAAACAACTGAAACTGGGTCATGTCACTCATCGCTTTAACCGAATGTAGTTCGTTATATTTAATATCAACGTTATAGTAAATACTTCTAGACCGAACAGTTTATTCTAAAAGCCCGGTTAAGCTTTAACTAAAGCTTCATTAACATCAGTACCTAATGTACTTGTAATAATGTCAACAGGAACATTCATATCAAACTTCCTACAAAACAACATCAAAACGAATCAATTAGAAATCAACACAGATATACGAACATTCAGAACAACAGCGAAACTTAAAGAACCAAGAGATTTATTTGCACTTCCAAGGGAACTTGACTGTCCACAACAAGCACCTCGATGGCCATCAGAATGCCAGGCGAGTATTTTCACGGCAATACTAGGTGAAACAAAAAGGGTATACTATTTTTTTTGCAACTTAACTTTGTAAATCTAAAACCATCGGCTTTGTGGGACAGTTGAAGTACTACAGGTTTTGTAGACTTATGAAATCTGTCAGCAGCTGTATTCCTATAACAGCTTTTGTTTTTCAAGTTTCCTCCAAAGCTGATAGTTTTAGAATTATAAAGTTAAGTTTTGAAAAACAGTATAACTTTCTGTTTCCACCTGTATATTCTTTATTTCTATTATTAAACGTCCTCAGATGATTTATGAATAATAATAAATTCAAAAAGGTTGTCGAGGAAAAGATACAGCACCTGAGTTGGTGTCCCGCGTCACCTGAACCGTACTATATTTCCTCTGGGAAAGAATTACGCCCCCAGCCGGTTGGAGAAGACGCTGGGACCGTGATATTTCAGTACTATCCTATGAGCGCTGTAAATTATGTGAGTTGCTATAATTTCTGTGTTATTGGCTATGTAGGTACAAAACTTTGATAAATATGTACCTCTCTCATTATATTTTTATAGTTCAGTCGTTCCACAGTAGGAGGATCTCGCTTATTTATATCTGCGTGTGCAAGTGCAGGCGGGGATGACGAGCTACGTTTTGAATCTCGCTTTGAAAGTGGAAATTTGGCCAAAGCAATACGCATCACATCAGCTTACTATGAGCTCCACCTGCGCACCGATCTCTATACAAACAGGCATATGCAATGGTTTTACTTCAGAGTCACCAACACAAAGAAGCAAATGATGTACAGGTAAACACGGTTGCATGGTTACTGCAAGTTTCGTGCTATTTCCAGAAAATATATCACACGCGCCATAAATTACAGATTCTCCATAGTAAATTTATCGAAAGCCGAAAGCTTATACAACGAGGGCATGCGACCATTGTTGTACTCGACCAAGGACGCTCAGCTGCATTCCATCGGTTGGAGACGATGCGGGGACAACATCGCGTATTTTAAAAACGAGCCTGCGTATGTTACATTATACTGTTTGTAACATACAAATTAATTCAATTCCATAAAATGAAGATATTTATGATATAACCGCATGTTTCAGAACTGAAGAAGAGGAACAATTCCCCAGTTATACATTAACCTTTAACATTGAATTTCCACACACAGACGATGCAGTATACATCGCACACTGTTACCCCTATACATATTCAGACCTGCAAGAGTATTTATCGAGATTACAATCACATCCAGTCAAATCGACTTTTGCAAAACTAAGACTTCTTTGTCGAACTTTAGCTGGAAATAATGTGTATTATCTTACAATAACGGCGCCTCCGAACCCAAACGAGTTGGAGCAAAAGGTAATTACTATTGTTTATCGAAGTATTTTAAATCAAATGTGATAACTAACTTGATATAAATAGGTATATGATGATTTATCCTTTAAAGAAAAAGAAAGCTGTGGTCATCACAGCGAGAGTCCATCCAGGGGAGACGCCATCATCATGGATGATGAAAGGATTCATGGACTACTTAACTGGAGATTCAAATCAAGCTCGTGAATTAAGAGAAAAATTCATATTCAAATTGGTGCCCATGTTGAATCCAGATGGCGTGAGTGATAAAATAGACGCTTTTACACTAATAATGTGAAAAATTGCTGTACATTGTCATGAATATAATGATTACATTATTGTAGGTCATCGTCGGCAACAATCGGTGTTCATTGACCGGAAAGGACTTGAATAGACAATATAGAACTGTAATAAGGGAAACGTACCCACCTGTATGGCATACTAAAGTCATGATACGGAGGTAAGCCTTAAAATTGTCCTATAAAATGAAATGGCCTATATAATCAACATATTGATTTACCAACTTGTGCCAGATTACAGGAGGAATGTGGCGTGGCATTGTATGTCGATTTACATGCACACTCCCGCAAACATAATGTGTTCATTTACGGATGTGAAAGTAGAAGAAATTCAGACAAACGTTTACAGGAGCAAGTGTTTCCTTTGATGCTACACAAAAATGCAGCAGATAAGGTAATAAAGACATAAAAACAATTTGTTTTATAAATCACCGGAAATGCTAACGTGGTAATCTGATTTTTTGCAGTTTTCTTTTGAAAATTGTAAATTTAGAATTCAGCGTAGCAAAGAGGGTACCGGTCGGGTAGTGGTCTGGATGTTAGGAGTTGCCAATAGTTACACGATGGAAGCTTCTTTTGGTGGATCAGAATTAGGAAGTCGGATGTCGACACATTTTACTGCTCAGGATTATGAAAGCTTAGGACGAACATTCTGTGAAACTTTATTAGATTTCTATGATGATGATCCCAGCAAAGAGAAACTGAGAACAAAAATTGTTACGAGGCTATTGAAAGAGGGATCTAACGCAGATGAGCCAACGAATATAGACCTATCTGACTATTCTAGGTAAGTCACAATTCACTGGAATATTAATGATGATCCATAATGCCGAATAATTACTTTTCTGACCAATATTAACAGTGACGAAGGTGATACTTCGAGCAGTAGCTCCGAGGCAGGAGTTCTTAGAGGCACAACAGACGTTTCACAACCAGCTCCTCCACCGTCGCCTATGTTTCCCGATATCAATAGAAGCTTCAGTGATGTAAGAAACAAGTCCTTTAATACAGAACCTGATACTCCTATATCTATAAATATAGAACTTAATTCAAATTGAATCAATGTTCTCATTATAGAAATCAAAAAAGCAGCGACCAAAGTTGGAGAAAATGAAAAGAATTGAAAAGAAGAAAACAAAACGTGAAACTCTGCAGGTAAGTAACTATGTATTTATTCTACCTCGCTTACCTGACCGATGAATCTACTGGACTAAACATTTCATAAAATTTGTAATTTTATTTGATTTAGGTATCAAGAGCGACCATTGATTTAACATCGGACGCGATGACCGATACTTCTGATGGCGAATCGTATGAAGGAAGTTTTAGTCCAGTCAGGAGAGTTCACAAATTGTTATATTCCTCGACCAAATTAAAGCCGAGGCGAAAGAAAAAGATGCCGCCTGAATTAAAAATAATAAGAGCTCCGGTAAGCAAATATCCTCACGCTTAAAATTAACTAAATCGAGATAATCGATTGATTGACGACCGATTTATTTGACGACCGACTGACACAGTGGTTCGAACGTAGGCCGCTCAGCTCACTGCACATGGTGGTTGCGGGTTCGATTCCTGCCGGAGCAAATTTCGGAAATAGCCTTTTCGTAATTTGCCCTGGTCTGGGTGTCACTGGAATCGCCCCCAGTCCATTGAACGGTACCCATAGTACAAGCATTGCTTAGTTTGGGACCATACAGCTGGTGTGTCAGTGTGGCGATATTTATTGTTATTTATTTATAATGTCATTTTTCAGACGAGTGACTCACCATACTTTTCCGATCGTGAAAGGAAATCGTCGAAATCGAGACGACCAAGGAGCGTATCTATGTTTAATGAGATAACAGAAAAGCCAAGACTGAATCCTGCATCATGGCATCAATTCAAGTGTTTACCACCAGCAAAGTATAAAATATTTGTTAAACAAACTTTATTTACTTATCAAAAACAGACCTTATTTATAATAATCATTAGGCCTAGTTCGGTTTAACACCTTAAACTATCCTTCAAAGTCTAAAATGCCTTACAAGCATGACTTTGTCATAACATTGGTTTAAGTATGATGGTTTTCCTTACCTACTTATATTTTTTTGTAATTTTTTTAATTTGTTTTCAGATGTTTATCTGATGTCAAAAACAGAAGTAATCAACCAGCAGAGCTCCAAGTAAAGTTGAGCTCTCTCAAAAAAAATATATGGAGCGGAATTCAGAGTGAAGAGAAGGGTCCTCTGTCGTGGGGCATCTCCAGTTTTGCCATGAACTCATACTTTACAGACAGTGAAGCATTACTCAGGTACCTGAGTAATTTTTTAGTTAGGGCTTTTAACCTAGGTGCCTATTTAAGTATAGGTATAGGTTACTAAGTATCTAAAAACAACTAGACTAACTCTTTTTTCAAGCTTCCCATTTTTGGTACAAATGAGCAATATATAAATACTTTCAGATATTGTGTCAAAATGTTCAGTTGTGATTTGATGACAACTGAGGTAACATCAGAACCTTCATAATTGTGACTACAGTAATAATTTCCTCAACATCCACAACCCTGAAAGCTTTCCAGATAATTCATTAAAATATCTTGTTAACAATGATTTAATGTCCAAGTTATAATCCAGGTCCTGTTCAAAGAAACTGGAAGAACTTGATGAAGAACAGACTAAAATTAAGGAAGAAAAAAAGAAAAAGAAATCTAAGACTAAAAAGATAACTCTTAAAGTGCCAAATTCTATGAATGAAATCTTAGAACCTATAAGCAAATTACCCAAGACCTGGAAGAAGAAAGGGAAGTAAGTTTCATCAATATCAATCCATAAACAACAACTCAACAAGAAAATGATGATGTTGTTATTACAACATAATTAAAAAAACATAATTAAATAGTCAAAACCTAAATACATTATAAATTCAAGACGTGGGTGGGATGAATTTTAAGAAATGAGTTCAACACTGTAATAATCAAAATTCTGATATTATTGTTGCAGATTAAAACATGCAAAATCGGAAAGTTCCTCCTATTTAAATAACACAAGTTTCACTGATATACCAAGAAATACTCAAACACAGAAACCAAGCCCAGCAGATAACAGACAAGCAAAGTCACGGTTCAAAAAGGGCGCCATTGTGACAACAGCGGTACAAACAAAGAAACCAAATGTGAAACCCAGCTCAGTGATCTCTGAAAACTCTGACTCTGATAATTCTATTCAGACAAAGAAAGTGAAAAAGAAAACTAAAACAATTAAAAAGTTTTGTAAAACTATTTCAGAAAACAAATCTAAAAGCTAAATTATTACAATTTAGGTACTTACAAGCTATAACATCAATATAAAATTGTAAGTTTAATTCTAGAATGGTTTTTTTTCATATTTTTGTTGTTTTGCCAACACTCGGCCTGATGGATACTGTTGGGGCAGCGGTGAGGTTTGTGAAAACTTAGGTTTCTGATTTTACTGAGTTGAGGATTATTGGAAGAAATAAAAAAACGTTGCGTTGGGTTAACGAGCAAAATCTGTATTAATATTGTTTTATAAGATCCAAGGAGAGGGTATGAGGGTACAATAAATTTTAGACCAATCACGATCGAGAGCTCACTATGACGTAGCGTATGGTGTCTGATTTAGCCGCTAGATGTCGCCATCAGTTGCTTCGTGAAGTTATGCAGCCCGAGTTCTCGACATGCCCCCGGCCTTGGAAGCAGTGGCTTTCAATGGTCTTCACTTCTTCAGTCACTGCATCAGTGTCAATCACGTCCTGTATCAGAGGACAAATCTTGGCGTATGCACGTCTCACCACGCCCGATGACGTCTGTATGTCAGCCACCCGGGATACGCCATCCTTTCCTGGGATAGTGCAAATGACACGTCCCAAATGCCACTTCAAAGGTGGGAGGTTATTATCCTTAATAACCACTAAGGAGTTTGGTTTGAGCTCGTCCTTATTCGCCGTCCACTTTGTTCGCACCTGCAGCTCGGAGATGTATTCCTTCGCCCACCGGTTCCAGAAGTGTTGGCGAAGTTGTTCTACTCTCTGGTATCGCTGGAGACGAGTAGCTGGAACATCACGGAGGTCATCGCCAGCTGGCGCAGTTAGTGGTCGGCCAATAAGGAAGTGACCGGGAGTGAGCGGGGAGAAATCATGAGGATCGGGGGAAAGAGGAGTCAGAGGTCGGGAATTTAGTACGGCTTCTATTTGGGCTAGTACTGTGCTGTACTCTTCGAACGTGAGGTGCGCGTTACCTATCACACGACGAAGATGGTATTTACTCGACTTAACTCCTGCTTCCCACAAACCACCAAAATGCGGAGAATAAGGGGGAATAAAATGGAATTTAATATTTTGACTAGATGCGTAATCCAAAATATCACTACTACAATTATTTAAAAATTTTGAAAATTCATTCATTACCCCTACAAAATTACGACCATTATCCGAATATATATCTGCAGGCTTACCGCGGCGTGAAATAAATCTTTTCAAAGTACATAAATACGCTTCACTGGAGAGATCACTGACTAACTCCAGGTGTATAGCACGTGTCACAAAACAAATAAAAAGACAAATGTACCCTTTGATAAGCCTAGCACCCCTACCTTTGCGGTTTAAGATGAGCACTGGTCCAGCGTAATCCACCCCACACCGAACGAATGGAAGGCTAGGTGTAACTCGCTCCCTAGGTAAATTACCCATCAGAGGGCTAAGCGTCTTACCCCTAATGCGAGTGCAGGTAACACAACTATGCACGACCTGGCGAGCTAAGTTCCTGCCTCCAACAGGCCACCATGATTCGCGTAGATGAAATAGTAATGCCTGCGGAGCAGCATGAAGAAGCTGAGCGTGCTCATGACGAAATAATAAAGTGGTAAAATGATGTTTACTATGAACTACGATGGGATGTTTTTTCCCGTAAACAAATTCATTAGAATTAACTAAACGACCACCTACGCGCATTAATTTGTGATCATCTAAAAACAAATTCAATTTAGACAATAAACTTTTATTTTTAATAGTCTCATTGTTAGATAATGCCTTGTATTCGACTGGATAAGATTCCATTTGACAAAGTCGAGCTAATGTTTTATCAGCATGATCTAACTCGCTTACACTAAGGCTGCCCGTACACTTATTATTTTTAAAACGACTGTTATAAATAAAACGTAACGCATAGGCAGCCGCACGTCTCATACGTTTAAATTGCGAGAACCGGTGGAAAGGAAACAAAGATGATTCACAACAATCTTGAGCTACAACAGCGGTGACGCATGATTTGACCTCGGGCAATTCGCGATTTTTGAACGAGTCCGAACCTTTGTGATCGTCTATTGAAAAACCAGGGTCACGAAGAAATTCTGGACCCTCCCACCACAAGGTAGACGAGGAAAGTTCTTCCAATCGAGCACCGCGAGACGCTAGATCGGCAGGGTTATCACCACTGCGCACGTGACGCCATGGGACGTCTAGTGTAAGGTCATGAATTTCCGCGATCCTATTTTGAACAAATGTCTTAAGTTGGTTTGGCTTCATATGCAACCAGCCTAAGACAATCGTGGAATCAGTCCAAAATATTACGCTATTGAATTTACAACGTAATGAGTTGCGAACCTTGTCATATAGACGAGCACCCAATAAAGCTCCACAAAGTTCGAGACGTGGTATACTGATAGGTTTTAAAGGCGCGACCCTTGTTTTTGAAAATAATAATCTTACTGATACCGATAAATCATTGTTAACTGTGCGTACATACAAACATGTGCCGAATGCGGACTGACTTGCATCGTTAAAAATATGTAATTGGATATACATAGGCTGTGTACCTATAGCGTGGCGAGGAATGCGAACAGTATCCAGCGCTTGCAATGAGATAACAAACCGGTTCCACGCGCGCGCCGTGGCGTCAGGAACGTTGTCATCCCAGCCTATTTTTAATAGCCATAGTTGCTGTAAAAGAACTTTAACAACAATAATAACAGGACTTAACAAGCCAAGAGGGTCAAATATTTGCGAAACGTTTGATAAAATATACCTCTTTGTAATGGGTTTGTTATTTTCAATGCTAATTTGACTATTAAAATAAAAGGTGTCGCTTGTGTTATGCCAGCCTATTCCTAAGGTTTTAGAACTAACATTATCATCTAAGCTTAAAGTTTTAAACTGACTAGACGACTGACGGTCAACATCGTGTTTAAAATTAAATATCCACTTCCTAAGTGGAAAGCAGCCCGACTGCAGCGTCTTCTGAGTTTTCTCGCATAAATCTAATAATTTAATTTTATCGTCTAAGCCCGTTATGTAGTCGTCGACATAGAAATCGTCTTTTATAGCTCGCGCAACATAAGGGTCAGGAGATTCAGATGCTAATTGTTTCAGGCACCTAACACTTAGAAAAGGCGCGGAGGCGGTTCCGTACGTCACGGTGTTTAATTTAAATATACCTAACGGTTTTGAGGGATGGTCACGCCACAGAATCATTTGCAAGCTGCGCTGACTCTCATCTACCAGACATTGCCGGTACATCTTCTCCACATCGGCGCACGCGACATATTTATGCTGCCGAAAGCGGAGAAGAATTGCAATGAGATCACCCTGTATAGGAGGGCCTACTAGTTGCAAATCATTCAGTGACTTGCCCGAGCTTGATGGTGCGCTTGCGTCAAACACCACGCGCAACTTGGTGGTGGTGCTGAGCTCGCGGAACACGCCATGATGCGGCATAAAATAACACGGGGATTCACAGGAATCTACCTGTGTCATATGGCCTAAACTAAGATACTCATTTAAAAAGTTGGAATAAAGAACTTTATATTCAGGAGAACGCTGCAGACGTTTTTCTAGCGCAAGAAATCGACGTTCTGCTTGATTATAGGAATCCCCCAAGGTATCAGGTGACTGATGGAGTGGAATGCGCACGCAGAATCTCCCCTCGCTGTTGCGAGTAGTAGTGCGAACAAAGTGATCTTCGCATGTACGTTCTTCCTCAGTCTGTGCGTCTCTGACCTTGGACAGTTCCTCAATCTCCCAGAACAATCGAAGTTGCGTATCTAAAGAATTAATAATATTGCAATGAATTGGCGCATATTTGCGCGTATAATTAACTATAGGTCCGGAAATAATCCAGCCTAGTTTTGTGTTCTGTAGAAACGGACCAATAGACAGACGAATCTTACCGTCTTCTAACAGATCCCAAAACCTATCTGCGCCAATTAAAATGTCAATATTTTTAAAGTCTAAAAATTCCGGATCGGCCAACCGTATGTTGTCTGGAATACAGACTTGCGCGCTTAATTTACACACGGCAGGCATCGAAGCCGTGATTTTAGACAGCACATAACAATTAATGCGCGTAGTAAATGAATTATCGACGCAGGATTTGATAACGATATTACAAGCTTGCGAACAATGTATTACCGAATCACCTACGCCTCGAACTTCGTTAGTGGACTGTACTAATGGTGCTTTTAAGAGTTTACATAATGATTTGGAAATGAAACAGCGCTGGCTACCGTTATCAAGGAGCGCACGCGCTTTATGATATATACCGTGTATATCTGCAACTTCAACAACAGCTGTTGACAACAACACGGACTGTACACCTATAGAATTGATCGATTGCATTTGCATGTGTGCCTTGTTTACTTGAATGGTGAGCGCGGAGTCTGAGGCGGGTGGTGCGGCCGCGGGGAGGTGCGCAGGCGCTTCCCTAACATTAGTACACGACGCCTCAGTGTTCGTTGTGGTGTGCAAAGTAACCGAACTATTAGCGTTATAGTTGTGCAACAATGAATTATGTTTTTGATTGCAGTGTCGACAAGGCCCAAACCTACAATCATTCATCGAGTGTCTCGAATGTAAACAATTCTGACATAGGTTGTGTTCGCGTACCAGTTTAAGTTTTGTGTCTAAATCGCAATCGATAAACTGTTTACAGGTATACAGTGGATGATTCGCATTGCATTTCGGGCACGTTAACTTACTGCGTTGCTTATTTGATTTATTACTCGGACCGCTGGAAACATTGCAGTGTGTACTTTGAGATTTTATGTGTTGTTTTTTAGTGTCAGTGCTTGGAGCTTCTTTATGATGTGAACTCTGCAATGCCTCCAGCATGTCCGCTTTATTGCGCAAAAAGTTAATTAAAACATCCAACGACAAACGCTTAGGTTTAATCTCGTTTGGATTAGGGAATAATGTGCACTTATGAGAACCCCACTCTCTTTCAGTGATTTTATCTAACTTGGACACCATGATATTAATAATTAAGCTATCCCAGTAGTCTGTAGGCTCACCTAGGATTTTAAGTGCGCGTAAATTTTTCAAAATAGTGTCTATTAAGTTTCTAATCGAAGAAGGTGATTCTTTAGTTATTGCAGTTACGTTTAATAATGATTTGATATGGTGGTCAACTAAAAGTCCGCAATTATTATACCGGTTAAGCAACAAGTCCCATGCAACCTGATAATTATCAGAGGAGAATTCTATAGAATGAATAACTAATTCTGCGCGGTCTTTTAGGGACGATTTGAGATAGTGAAATTTTTGTATATTGGAAATGTCTTTAGAATTGTGAACTAGTGAGGTAAATGTATCCCTGAATTCCAGCCAGTGCTCATAGGAACCATCAAATGTAGGCATGGAGATAGTGGGTAACTTGACCGCACGTATTTGGTTGTTATTGTGGCTGTGACTATGACATGTCATGGAACAGTCAGCGACCTCATCAGTGTTCATCATAGATTCAGCGAATGATAATAAACTATAATAAGTATCTTCAAATTGTTCTCTTTGATTTAATTGTTCGCCTAATTCACTATCAGACACCCTTTCTTCTATTTTAGTTTGAATGTCGTTAAATTCAGAGAATAACGTAGTACATCCCTGAATCCTCAACTTTAAATCAATGCGTTTTTGATTAGGAAAGTCATGAACACAATCTTTTAGCGAGTCTAAATAACTATTAAATTTGGTAAGCCTGCCCTTAATAATACCACGCTTCCTAACCAAATCGCGGACTAACTCACTACTTTCAACACTTAGCAAATTAGGAGATTTGTCCCGCGATTTAACAGTGTCAATAGGCATCTTGGTGGTTGGTGAAAATAGGAGTACTCACGGTTTTTAGTCGTCAGATCAATCACACACTGCACTGATGCTAGCTACGTCACCAGGTTGATAATTGACTGAAAGTTTGATATTCCGAGAATACAATGCGGCAATTTCACTGAAATAAGAGCACAGACACACTATAGCACCAAATAGAAATCAGGAAGTGATGGAAAATAATGAGGATTGGCCCCACCGATTGCGTATGATATCCGATGAAACTGCGTTTTCTTCTCTATCCGCCACGTGCAAGGGGTCCCCGTCCAAAGGTCGCTCGGCGATCTCGTAGGTTGACAGTATCCCGTAATGTGGTTCGAAGGTCCAAAATGTTGGGGCAGCGGTGAGGTTTGTGAAAACTTAGGTTTCTGATTTTACTGAGTTGAGGATTATTGGAAGAAATAAAAAAACGTTGCGTTGGGTTAACGAGCAAAATCTGTATTAATATTGTTTTATAAGATCCAAGGAGAGGGTATGAGGGTACAATAAATTTTAGACCAATCACGATCGAGAGCTCACTATGACGTAGCGTATGGTGTCTGATTTAGCCGCTAGATGTCGCCATCAGTTGCTTCGTGAAGTTATGCAGCCCGAGTTCTCGACAGATACAATGTAATTATTTCATATAATGTCATAAACATTCTATTTATACAGAAGATGGAAAATAAGTAAATACAAACTACAGAAAAAAATACTGAAAATATCAATCATACATTTCTTGTTTTATTTAACATGATCTAAGTAACAGTTCCTTTAATTATATAAAATCCTACAAGCATCAACCATCATTCATAACTTATAACTAAAAAAATAAAATTCTGAAAATGTTTTGATATAAAATCATGTGAGTTATGAAATTAAATAGATACATAATATATTTATCTATTGACCTTACAACAGCTTTAAAAAGTATGACAACCTAATCTCAGTGCAAAATATCATCTTTAACATTTATAACATTTGTTTACTTATCTACTTAATGTATTATTTACTTAATAAGTACCTAAACTTCTATGATCAAAATATTTCCACTTACCAAATAACCTATTCTGTTATAAGGTGTTTCTTAAAGTTTCGCTTCAATCAGGCTAAGTTCAAAAGGTTTAGAAGAACTACCAGCCCCTCATTGCCGTACTCGTACATGACTTCGTTTAAATCTATACAGCTAAACTATAATGAAAATATAAACACGCGATGCCTAACCAAATATCAATGATACACACCTTAGAAATCTGCAGACAGCTAATATTCCAATCACAATGTAACTATAGTGTTATTGACGATTTTCATTACTTTTGTCCGTATTTTATAACATAACATTAAAAAAGAAATTCAGAAGAAAAGAAACAAAATAACTTCAATTTTATGTTGACATTGGTTGACATTTGACTGACAAATCGACAGAAGATAGCAGACATTGACGTTTTTTTTGTTATGGTATTAAAAAGTATTAAAAAGCAAGTTTTATAACATTCTTGCTCGTACATACACTAGTTCCATGGTCGTGCATCATTCATTCAGTTCGTTTTGAACCACAAAGTATTTTTTCTCAACCAAGAATTTTATATTGTTCTCAACCCATGGCCGTACATCATAGACAGTGTACAATGTGCTTAGACCGAATCACAAATTCCCCCATTTTCATTGTATCGCAGCTATACGGTAAAATCAGTAAAATTTGCAAACAAAAAAAATATAGTGTTTGTTGAAATACATATTATAAAAGTAAGAGCGTTTTCACATTATCCGATCCGATATCGGGCCGGACAATATGAAAGACAGGTACATATTTCATACATTTTACTTACCCCGATATCGGATCGGCGTCCGACACCGATATCGGATCGGATAATGTGAAAACACTCTAACTAGTGTTGTAAAAATGAGAATTTCGTCTTTGCTACATTATTATTATGTCTATATATCTTCCTACTTCTTACTGTGGGTGTTAACAGACGTTTGTAAGCCAAGTCGTTTGTGTTAAATTAGGAGAAATCGTACAGAAAGAATTAGAAACCGGGGTGTTGGCAGAAAAAGCAAGTACTCTTAGTTCACCTACTTCAGAAATCTGTAGGGCATTGCTGACTCTTGTTCCTGATGCAGTGTACCCGGGAACTTTCGGCTCACCTGTAATGGGATTAAAACTACCACACCTCGATTTTGCCAAAATACAAGAGGTGACATTTATAAAAAACCGGACATTGTCTGCATCTACCGTTATATTAACACCAGTCCTGGCTTCACGAGTACATTGTGTAATCTGTAAATTAATAAATTAAACAGGTACAGAAGTATGTCCATAAATACAGTCAAAACCATAGAAATAAACCTCCGTTTTTACAGGGACCCATCTCTGTTATCGACAGTCGCACGACTCGACTCGCAATACGTCAATACGCTTAAATGAATACGTCAGTTTTGGTAGTTTTTCTATAGGAAAACTGTCAAAACTGACATATTCAGAAACGCGATACATTAGGTTTGACGTATTGCGAGACAAATGTGAGTCTTGTCCCCTAGACAAAACATTGTCTTCAATGAAGTTGTCTTTATTTTATGATAATAAAAAAGAGAGACAATTACTAAGTCATATGATTTGTATGAATGTTTTGTCTAGTACAAACGAGGGGTAAAACAGACTTCAATACATACCAAATTTACAGAATTTGTTCGTCTCAGACAACGTACAAAATCACAATAGCCCATAAAACATCCAGAAGGTTGAACATTTAAAGCTGACGTCGATAATACCTGAAAAACAATTAAACATCAATGAAATAGATAGCACCGGGTGATTGTGGATTCGATTCCCATCGTAGCGATAAATTTCAGAAATTGCCTTTTCGTAATTTGCGGTCTGGGTGTTATGCGACCGCCATCAAAACATTGGTGTTGTACTATTTTCCTCTGACTTAAAAAAAAATATAATTGAATGAAAATATTTGTACTGATTAGATTTATTAAAAATTTCCGGTTAGTGCCTACCATAAGAGCTGTAGCACATGATGCATAAGACGAATCTTTAAAATACTGCGTGGCACAAACACTTAATGCGTTTAATTCTTGAGGTCCCTTAAAATCAAAACATCATTAAATTTTAATGATTATTATTCCATATTAAACAATGCATAGGTACTTAATACAACTTTGCTATACCTCAGGCATCGTAGTTACGCGAGAAAAGCAAGATATGCATGCATCCCTTTGAGTAACATTCGTAGGTTGTGCTGTACTGCACACAATATTAAGCAAGTTTTGCAATTGTCCCCTGTAATGTTAATTTAGGCACGGCAATTAGTTTAAGTATAGGTACATATATTTGGGTTATTTTATATCCATTTATAATTTTCAACTTACCCATTGGATGGACACAAAGCTGTGAGTTTTTGTGTTTTCCATTGTAATAATTTATTTTTAACATCGCTGAAGTCGAAAACTCCATTAGATGAGACACCAACCTTTAAACACATTTTTTTTAAGAATTTATAAATACCTACACTAAAAATATTTTTTTATAGATTTAATTAATACCTCGCTAAAATTAAACAAGCTCTTGTTCTTCCACAGTAATAATATATTTTTGTGGACCTCATTTAAATCAGAAAAAGTGCAATAAAACCCGCTCTGTTGGTGAAAATAAAATGATTTTGTTTAAATAGTAAGTAATATTTAAACAACAGTTCTCCAAGACGAACAACTCACTAATAAGATCCATATAAATCCGTACTCTATGCGCAACATTATTGTCAGATTTTTCATTCATTAATAAAAAAATACATTTCATTATTATCTAAAATATTGGGCCATTTGTATAAAAAAACAGTCCAATATTCGTCACCTATCCGAATCTAGGCTTCCAAAAATAATACGTATGCTACCTGATATGCATTTACTTATATATGTTGTGATAATAGTAGGTACCTACAGTAATTTACTATATAATAATCATGGCGTGTGTACCCAATACCTAAACCATTAATGTGCAAAAACCGTGACGAAGCGAAAGTGTTAATCACACTATAATTAGGTACAATGAATACATACCAAACGTATCTACTAATATTACTGAAAGAACCTACAACGTGCTAAAATTGTTTAAAAACTATATTATTTGAATTGAACGGCGCGCGACGGGTTAATAAAACGTTGTTATGAAATAAATGATGTCAGAGTACCTATCCTACTAATATTATAAATGCGAAAGTTTGTGAGTGTGGATGTATGTATGTATATATGTTTGTTTGTTACTCCTTCACGCAAAAACTACTGAACGGTTTTGGATGAAATTTGGAACACAGATAGATTATAACCGGGATTAACATATAGGATACTTTTTAACCCAATAATCCAATACTACGCGGATGAAGTCGCGGGGCACAGCTAGTATGATATAATTGTATGATGAACTAAACCTATTTACTTAATATTTCCTAACGTTTTGTTTAAATTCGGTAATTATACTATTCAAATGGAACTTGTTACATGGGTACCTAGGTATTTAGCTGGATAATTTTAAACATTTGATAACTAGGCTACAGAAGAAATGGTTGTCACATCGCTCGTAGCGTGTGTACATTTCTTATCACCATACACATAAAATATTTAATACATGTCCACGTACTTGATAATACAAAACAGTTACTGTAGCAAAAGTCACCCGTGCGCGTTAGACCTTAAGACATTATTGTGATGTTACATTTACTGTGACATAACTTCCAGTAGGTAGGTATTAGGTATAGATCTGCCTTTTACTATGAACAACCACGGTCACAAACTCATATTTATGCATTTGTTTTAAAGTAATCCCAACCGGGTACACAATACAACATTCAAAAGTTAGTAAAACACTCTAAAAGTTACTCTAATAAGAGCACGATAGCGTGCACTAAAAAAACTAATTAATAGAATTAAATCTACACTTATATAATTAAACAAAATTAAGATTAAGTAATGTTACGGCCAGAGAGGTGTTTTAAATGGTCTAAGGTTACGGCATATTACGGTTACAACACCTGTCTAAGAATTATACAACCTACCTATTACAACGTAACAAAATACTAGTTCTATGAACTCACAAAGGTGTCAGCAAGCTATGCATGGCTTGTAACAAATCGATCTCAAGCCTGAAAATGATCATGGAAATGTCATTCCAGTACAAAATGACACGTCAAACGTGTACGCAAGACCGCTCTTAGACTTGAGATTGATTTATTAATACGGGCCTATGACTGCATGACCGCCAATTTGCCGCCAATGAATGAGAGAGGTGACGACAATAATGCGATAATCACCAAGCATAGAAATAATAAGTATACTTTTAGTTTCATGTCCCCAAGAAGGCCCTATCTCTCGCTCGGAACTTGCACAGTGCCTCTCACTCAGGCAGGCAGATGAATTGAACTGAACTACTCAATCACTCATTCCTCTCTAATCTATGACACATTCATTCATTCACTACGTGACTGATGAAAATTGCGTTCGCCGTAATTTTCTTCTCGAGTTAATTTTATTATTTTTCCTTTCTTTTATGATGATTGAAGGTCGCGCAAATGTAAGTAAACTATAACATTACGATCATGATCTTATTTATATATACTTACAGACTTCCACAATATTATACATAACCTATTGTTTCCAGGAACTTCCCGATTTTCTGGTTTTTCAGACGGTAATAAAATATTGTCTGATAATTATTATCGTGCCTGTACTATCGTTCTTTACGGTGAAAAGTTTTCTATTCGATACAATTCTTCGTCTGGAGCCCATCACAAGCAGCGTATACTCTGCGGTGGTGGCAGTGGTGGTGCTTCACGTCACTCTGGGACTGTATATTTATAGGGCGTACAGTGAAACTGATAAATCGTCTAAGCCTGTCAAAAAAGACTAAAAACAACCTTATTCCTTAACTTTAAAATCATACAAAATGGATAGCCTGTATATGAAAGGTGAACTACTTCAGGTACATACAAAGAACAGTGAAATATTTGAAGGTAGGTTCTATGGAATGACCAACGATAAATCTAAAATATCCCTGTATGATGTTAAAGAACAGCCCCAAGGTGATTCCAGTGATGGGGTGCTTCACTACTATGACTCTGAAATCACAGATATTGTCAAACTCCAAGATTCCGGTGTGCAAAAGCATTTAAAGATATCAGAAAAAGAATGTGAAGAAATAATAAAGGTATCAAAAAAGTACATTTACATCAACCAAATTAATAATGCATTCCATGCAGCATTGGGTGATTTGAATCAACATGGCTATATTGGCATGAGCACAGAGAGCACTAATATGGGCAGGAAATGTCGATTGCCATTTCTCGTCCTCTCCACACCACACCAGATATACATCTTTGACACTCAAGTTATGCAATACCAAGCATTCGAGGCTGGGCTTAAGAAACTTCTGGAAAGTGAAAGTCCCAAGAAAATTGTCCACGATTGTAGAAAGATCTCAGACTGTTTGTACCACAAGCATAATGTGAAATTAAATTCTGTGTTTGATACTCAGGTAACTAGATATGTATTTGTTACTTTGCCATGTTGGTTGGAGTGTAGCCTTAGGGGCGCTATGACTTAGGTTTAGGTTTAGGTTAAGTTAGAACAGAATCCGAATGTGTCATTAGGTTATGTTAGTTCCCAGTTAGGGGGCTATGGAGCCAGGACTTAGACGAATTTTCGAGAAAAAATATTATTTCGTTTTGATCACTGTTCTAACCTAACCTAACCTAAACCTAAACCTTCCCTAACCTAAGTCATAGCGCCCCTAAGGCTACACAATGACCTTATGTTCCTTTTCTTTGTTCCACTAATTGTTTGTAAAATAATGTGAAATATTACAGGTTGGTGATCTGTTGGTCACAAGAAATAAGAAAGGTTGCCTGCCCAACAAAGTGAAGACTCTAGCAGAATGCATGAATACCTATCTGGGATTGCAATTACCAGCTGATGAGGAGGAGGTTTGAATTATTTATTAGCCACCATTCTATTGACCAACATCTGTTCTTTTATAAAAAATTATTAGCAATCACAATAATGTTCTCAAAATTATGGAAAATATCTTGCTATTACATAAATTAAATCCTTACTCCTATTTACTTCAATTCATATTATAGGTAGGTCCTAGCAGCAATGGTTTTATGTATTGACAATTGTAACTTTTCAGCTCAAAGTCTTCAACTGTACAGTTCGTCCATTATCTATGGAAATAAAGGACAAAATTGCTAAGGACATTGCATTCCTCCATCGTCTTTCCGAAATCATTAATGATGAAATGCTATTGCCGTTTGTACGTGGAGTAGAATGTTATGTAGAAAATATTCGCTCCTGTGACGAACTCAAAGCTTGGGAGCTGTGTGGCAAAGCTGACCAACTACCAAAGGATTTTAAAAGTGCAATTGAATATTAAATTTTCGAAACAGCCTTTTCTGCAACTATTCAATGCAAATCCGAAAAAATTGATAATAAAATGATTTTAATGATAAACCCAAGGTTAAACGATTTTTAAACAAAAATGTTTATGGAATGTACTTAATAATTGAGTCTTGGCAATTCCAAAGACCGCACTTGGAATCCTGGTGAGGAGCTAAAAGACCTGACATATCAAGGCAAATTTTGATGTTTGGATGTGCTAATGCAACTGTTCTGAAAATATCTTCAATGACTCATCAGTCTTCTCTTACAACCGAATGAAAGGAATCAATAATGAAATCTTATTACTTTTCATGCAAGGAATATATGTATATTGTAAAATTGAATGAAATCTGCAAAGGTGATCAACTACCAAAGGATTATGAAGAGTGCAATCAACGAATGCTTCTGCTGCAATAATGGATGTAGAATATTTGTGGTATTCAGACTAGATCATTAGATAAATGAAATATTTTAATTACAAAGGTCACAAACTCCCAATGCAGCTTCCTGCAATGTGTGACTTGTGGTTGGTAGTATGTGATTGAACCGTAAATACACCACATTTTACGTACATACATACTTACATTCTACTGCATTTGGATCATAGTGCGTTCGCGCCCGTTAATAATATGTCACATTCCAAAATATAACATGTAGAATAGATTTTATCTTTTTTTTGCCACCTTTTGTTTTCAGGCTACTATTTTGGCTAGTACTAGTCATTAGAAAAAATGCAGTATTAAATAAACATTGTGTAGGGTACAAAGCAATACTTGATTATATGTGCTTGTAAACAAAAAAAAGATGGTATATACATCACAATATGCTACTGTTTAAATATATGTATCTGTCTGTGATCACTCAATGCAAGTGTCTAATAAAAAAGCTTTTTGAAATCTTCAGAAATTAGGTTTATTTTTGTATTTATAGGGGTGATGTTAAGAGAAGGCTTTTACTTTAAGTTTGTAGTGAGCTATGTATTGTTAAGATTTAATGTACCTATGTAATATGACATGGATATTTTTCATCATATCTTGTAAAACACTATTTTTATCATATTGTGAAGTAAGTGCATGTAAGGCAAAGAAGAATATTTTGAGAGTAGATTTATGGATATGGGATTTGATACAGTGTGACTTAGAGAATAACAATTATATAGTCATTTCATAGCTAGCTTTTGTGAGACGGAGCCTTGCTTTTCAAATAAACCTTATAAATGTGCTTGGAAGTCTTATTTTTTTATTACTAAAATAAGAAACTTCATAATTTATAAATATATATAATAAAATCTTAAATATTATTAACAGCATTGTACAACAAAGTATTAGGAAGTTTCTCTTAGAAACAGGTTCGGGTAGAACGCTAGGCCTTCAATGGAGTCGTCTCGACAGGCGAAGCCAAGCCTCTCTGTAGTGAACAGGCGCTCGCGTGCGAGAAGGACGGACACGTTGGCGATTTGTGATAACTTCTCTGGTGTTAAATTACCATTTTCATCAAGCTGTAATATAAAAAATAATTGTATACTATAGTAACAATTTCAATTTTCTATACAAATAAATAAAATTGGACTGTCTGTTTGTAATATCAAAATAACACCTTTTCACTAAATGCATATGAAAGTACATACGACACCTATAACAAAAACGTGATTTAAAAATGTTTTGTCTGTCTGTCTGTCTGTGTGTTTGTTCCGGGTAATCTTCGAAACGGCTGGACCGATTTTGACGGGACTTTCACTGGCAGATAGCTGGTGCTTTAAGGAGTAACTTAGGCTACTTTAATTTTAGAAAAACAATTAGGGTTCCGCGTAAAATAATAAAAACACATGAAATCAAAGAGTATCTCCGAAACGGGTGGACCGATTTTGGCGGGACTTTCACTGGTAGATAGCTGATGTTATAAGCAGTAACTTAGGCTACTTTTATTTTAGTAAAACAAAATTTAAAAAAATGAGTCCTGTCGCGCGGGCTCAGAACGCGGGAGCGGGCTTTTTTGTTAAGTTAAATTCCACGCGGACGAAGTCGCGGGCTCAGCTAGTTTCAAATAACTTTTAAGAGATTGTTAGAGTACAATCAACATAAAAAGTGGCTTGATTTCTGAAATATCCAAAAGAGTCACATTGTTAAACACTTCAAATAATATGGCACAATAACGTTTTAGGGCCTTTTTTAAACGCGTACTTTTATCCTACAAAAGTCAAGTCGTCAGGCTGCGCCTAACTAGCGTTCGTATCGCTACAAACGCGCGTCGCGGCGGCGCGTTTAAAAAACGTGGTGTGCACAGGCCCTAAAACGTTATTGTGTCATACTATTTGAAGTGTTTAACAATGTGACTCTTTTGGATATTTCAGTTGTTTTTTTTACTGTAAACAATAATTACCAATTCACTAGTTGTCTTAGCAACTTCTTCATCTCTGTGGCTATTCAACTGTAGAACACATGCACCACTCGGGAACTTCCTAAGAGACATTGGAGCATCTATTGTTTGAAGTAATCTGAAAATATAGCTTATTATAAAGCGCGTGTTGTGATATTACTGGCAGTGTAATCAGGCCGGGTTAACGTGTTTAAAATATTTACGGTGGCGCGTCCCCTCGGCGACCCAAATCATTCGAGTTGGCAGCTTATTGCCGCATGCGAGGGATGCATTTATTTTGTTGTGTCATCAAATTGACTACATTATACACAAAATTATTAACATAGATAACTCACTTGCAAGCATTTAACAAATCCTCGGGAGATACAAGTTCCAACCCTCTAGCTCTGTTCACCCGGCACCATACATCCGCTAATGACATGATACCACCACAGTCCTTAAAAACAATTTACCCTCTGTAACTTATATTGAAGACTAAAATTAAGCTGGGTGCACTGTGAATAATATTATACATTCTGTTTATAATGTTATACTTATGCAATACCAAAGACATTTGACGACCGCTTGGCGCAGTGGTTCGAGCGTAGGCTGCTCGGGTCACTGCACATAGTGGTTGCGGATTCGATTCCCGCCGGGGCAGTTTCGGAAATGGCCTTTTCGTATTAGCCCTGGTCTGTGTGTCACTGGGATCGCCCCCATGTAGTCAATGCCTTGGCTCTACCACCTCTAAATTGCAATAAGGAAATGACAGCTGCATTATTGCGAAGAAAGTATGAAAAGAAAAATCATATTATTGTACTGAATACAGTGGGGATAAGAATAGTTATAATAGATGATGCAAGGTATTAAAAATGGTTTAACTTAATTGGCTGGAATGTCACCAAAGAAGGTCTTGTAGTCTGCAGTGCTAAAAAGGGGATGGTAACAAAAATTACCAGTAAAACAGCAATCATCATATCAGAAACTTGCTGAGCGAGACCCATATAGTATTCGGAGTCGGATCTAAATGCATCCCTGGTCACCGGGTCATCAATACCCAGGCTCATGAGATACGACTTGAACCTCACTGTGTCGTCTTCAGAGATATCCCCTTGTTTTTCCTGTAATATTAAATGCAAGGTATTTCATATCAATTGTTTGTTATTGAGAAGTATTCGCAGACATTTTGCATTTTCTTTTTTCTATTACTTTCTGGCTTTGATGATATTAGGTTTAAAGCCCAGGCTTTGGGAAATATTTTTATTTTCTTTTTAATTTCATAACACATTAAGTAAGAAATACTACCTTTCTGTACTAATAATATGTAAAAAGTTAAATAATAATTATTTTTTATTACATTACCTACCCTGATTTTTGTTGATATATTTTTAGATATTGCAACCATGTCTTTTGCTTTTTCCATAAGCTTTCTCAGATCTTGGAATGCCACACTGATGCTCTCGTCTGTTTGTCTGTGTTGTTCCTCTATGCTTCTTTCAATTCCAACTATTCCTGAGCGGATTTTAGAACTAGTGGGAGTCACTGAAGGCCTCGGAGATGAGTTGGGGCTGACAAGTGTGACAGGTGATGCAACAGGAGTCTGCCTTTCCCATGCTTTAGCGGCAACTGCTTCATTCAGGGCTTTGTAAAAGGCTTGATCAATCCCATCTTTGAATGATAATTTTGCAAAATGAAATGGACTTACAACTGAGGGGCCTGGCCTTTTACCTAAAATAATGATATTTTTAATCCTTAGTATAAAGTATGTAGCAACCATAGATTTAATATATTTTTTTTGTAGACACAATTAGTAGGTAGGGAAGAAGATACCTGGAAGAGCTGGTCCCAAATGTAAGATGATCCTTTTAGGGCCACCAAGACCAAATACACCTCCACTCTCTTCTTCTATGCAGAATACGTAGTACAAGTGTAATGATAGACATACTAATCCCTTGGGTATGTCACCTGGTTTTCCCCATAGAATCCTGTGAGTAGTTAATACAACTTCACCGTCTGTGAATTGGGTCTGTAAGTGTGACAAAAGTTTAATTTAACACATAAGTTAATTTGTTTATACTTATATTATTTAACGTAAATAGAAATACCAATATAAATAAATAACCTTATCGTCACCGTCGTATATTTTTACATTTTTATCACGTTTCAGGTAGTTTTCACCTTCAAATAAACGAGCTTCAATGTATTCAAATCGGTCCATTTCATTTAGTTCGATGAGCAACAATTCATGGATAAAATAAAATGATAAATCTAAATCAATGTTTTTAATAAACAGGTACCATCCACAGACTTGATTGACAGATGACGATTGACGGCGTTGAGGGTTCTCTCGAAACCAAAGAGAATATAATCTACGCGAGCGTCAGTCAAAAATACCAAAGAGAGAATACAATCAGTGTGACCAATTTTAAATTTGAGATCCTGCCTCACTTACGGCAAAGATAATACAATACTACGTGTAGTACAGTTAATCTTATTATCTGTCTGTATTTTCGCGTCTTTAAATACATGGCAAGATATTTCTATATTTCTTACGATTACTATGCCGAGTGAAATATTTTTCAAAACAACTTTAAAGTTTTTGGTTGCTGATATCGATTGGAATGATTAAAAATATAATATGATGATGTTGAACTGATGGTTTCAGGGTTGATTCAGATTAGGGGTTCTTTTCGCAATTTTAGAAAAATAAAATCTAATACATAAATTGAATTATTGAGTTATTTTGAACATTTTACGCCTTAGCTTACCTCTTACATGATGCACCATTAGGATCTATAGTTTGAGCCATACAAACGATAACAGACCCGAAATTACGGTGGTGGGTGCACTAACAAAATATATTTTAATATCAATCCGTATTTTCTTATTAAAAATACTATAATTTATATAAAATGGGCACCAAATTATTATATCCTTACGTCCATGGTTTTAGGTACTCTCGGTAAAATTCTCTTTCACGCCATATTTTATTTTATTAATTTTAAAAAGAGGAAAAGGAAGCAAAATATGATGTCCAAAATAGCGGAAAACAATAATATTATGAATATGAGGAAAATTCAGAATCTCGATCTGCCAACCCTGACCGGATTGATTTTGCAACAATGAATTTGAGTTCTTGAGCATAAAAGTGTTTTTATTCATTCAGATCGTATAGAAATAAGTGAGTGGGAACATAACCTCTTCGATAAAGATAATCTACAGTTTATAATATAAGACCAAAGATTGCTAGTACCCATTTCTGATAGGATAGCTATTTGTAAAATGAAAGGAACGAAGTTGTGTGCGTAGCCAGCAATTATTTCTAAGCAAGCACTTTTACTTTAAAACCTTGAACCATCTTTGAGCGAACGGACTATTGGATCAATTTAATTTCACTTTGAAATAATGGCAGAAGTTCAAGAAGCACTTCTTTTAAAAATTAAAGAGCAAGGTGAATTAGTTAGGAAGTTGAAAGCGGCTAAAGAATCACAGGAAAAGGTCAGTATTATCTCTTTTTGTGCCTTTTTTATACTACACTTGCCCAGTAATAGCATTGACCACATTCTAAGATAAATTACATCATGCACAAGTGTGCATTTTATTTAGAAGTCTGAATAAAATTGCGGAACTTGAATTTTGTAGGGAAAGAAGAATAATGTTCAGTATGATTTGCAAGAAATTGATAAACATCTGTCTCAGTTCAGTTATATTAGCGGATATATGCCCAGCCTTTATGACATTGATGTGATGAGTTGTGTGGGATGTGGCATAGATTTTCAAAGATACAAGTACATCAAGAGATGGTGGTACCATATGCGGAGTTTCAGTCAATCTGAAATATCATTATTTCCTAAAACAAGTTCTTTGAATGTTTCAATAATCATGAAAGAAGGTGTTAAGACATTTGATCAACAGGTGTGTTCTTAAAAGCACTAGTAGATGTGGATTTTAATTGCCTTCTATTTCTATTCTTTCTATTTAGCTAAAGCAGTGACTTGTATGAGATACTGGTGCTGGTTTTGTTCTTGCACAAACTAATCTAAATGTATTCCTGTCCTTTCATGATCATAAAATATGAATAAGACGGCAATATGTTTAGTTGCATCAATATTCGTTTTATTGTAATTTATAGCCACAAGAATTAGCAAAATAATTGTTTGTTCCAAGTACACCCTCCGTTTTGCTAGCAGGGGGTGAGATTGAACCTCCACATATGGTCATTTCGTCACCACTGTCACTCTTTCTTATTTGAACAAGCAGTACAAACATCTCTACTGACCTATTTATTTTTCTTTTCATAAAGTATTAATGCTGTGGTGACGGAATACTTGTATTGTGGAGATTGAATCATTGAAGCATGTCGTACAAAGCGCTGAGGTTTATAAAAAGCCATGTAACTGGTGTACAGTTACACAACAGACTTCTCAACAAAAGTTTCACAAGGTGTATTACCACATCATCTCAGTGCAAGGTATTGGAAACCTGGTTAATGCTTGTTTATTACTTTCTTTATCTTTTTAATTTGCTTGTAAAATAATCTGTGGGTAGATAAGTAACTATTTTTGTAGTATATAGGTAATCACTAAGTACCTAGTTACCCATATTGAACATACTTTTGATGTTATAATACAGTTTATATTCATATTATATAATATGTTGAATCATTGCGTCATATACGAATAAAACAATCGTTAAATTTTGTTTTCTAGATTCAAGAGGAAGTAGCAAAGTTGTTAGCTCTCAAAGCACAGGTGACCACAGAGGATGCAGCACCACAGAAGTTTACCCTCAAAACGCCGAAAGGCACGAGAGATTACAATCCGCAGCAGATGACGATCAGAAACAATGTGCTACAGAAAATAATTACAGTATTCAAGAGGCATGGAGCGGAGTGTATTGACACACCTGTGTTTGAGTTGAAGGTGAAGATGCATTTTTGTAGTGAAATGTGCAAAGTAAAATTGCTAACATTATTATGAGTCTGACACTTACTTTAATTTTGTTTGAAGGATTATAAAAATTTTTGAGAGTTCACAAGCCTAAATTCTACCAGATATTTTGATATTACCTTGCAGAATAGAACCAACACACAAACTTTTGCAAACAGAAACCAATCTACAATCCCATGTGTTAGGGTTGGTTTTGGTTTTCAAGAGTATGTGTGTTTTGGTTCCATTCTGCAAAAGTAGATCAATTTTTACTAGTTCATTGCTGTTTGCATATAACAGATATAGGTTGTTCATTCTCCCAGTGAGCAGTCTCCTTTATGTATTTTGTACTCACCATTTATGGCCTGTGCACACCACGTTTTTTAAACGCGCCGTCCGCGTCGTCGACGCGCTTTTGTATCGATGCAGACGTGATACGCACGCGAGTCAGATGCAGCCTGTAGACCTTTGTAGGATAACAGCGCGCCGTCGTCGACGCACGTGTCTAAAACGCGCGTTTAATAAACGTGGTGTGCACGGGCCCTTAAAGTTTTTAATAATTTTCCCATTATTCTGAAAAAACTTCACAAAAAATTAAACCTTTTTCGCTAGCATTATCTGTATAATTATGGATAATTAATGAAATAATTCCATCATTTTCACAGGAAGTATTGACAGGGAAGTACGGTGAAGACTCAAAACTGATTTACGATTTGAAAGATCAAGGCGGTGAGATACTGTCACTGAGGTACGACTTGACGGTGCCCCTGGCGCGGTACTTGGCTATGAACAAGATAAACTCGCTGAAACGGTACCACATCGCGAAGGTGTACCGACGAGACAACCCCGCCATGACTCGGGGGAGATACAGGGAGTTCTATCAGTGTGTAAGTGTGTTTATATTTAAGTCAAAATAATATAAATGAGTTACCTTATACTAGGTGAAACAAAAAGGTTACCTATACAATTTTTTTTGCAACTTTACTTTGTAAATTTAAAACTATCGGCTTTGTGTGACAGTTGAATTACTAAAGGTTTTGTAGACTTGTTAAATCTGTCAACAGCTGTATTCCTATAACACCTTTTGTTTTTCAAGTTTCCTCCAAAGCTGATAGCTTTCGAATTACAAAGTCAAGTTTTGAATAAAAGTATACCCTTTCTGTTTCAACCTATAAACTATACTATTAATTGAAAGTAAACTTTAACGCTCAAGTAATACAGTTCAATTTTAAGCAGGTTGTTTTGAATGGTCTTCCATTTACATTGGCAGGATTTCGACATAGCAGGTCAGTATGATCCGATGGTACCGGACGCGGAGTGCCTGAAGGTAGTTGCCGAGATACTGGACTCCCTGAGCATCGGGCAGTATGTACTGAAGGTGAACCACCGGCGGCTGCTCGACGGCATGTTCGAGGCTTGCGGTGTTCCCGCTGATAAGTTCCGGACAACTTGTTCCACTGTTGATAAGCTGGACAAGGTGAGAAAACTATTTTTCATCATTCATTATCTAGCTAGGCGTAGGATCCATAGGCTTTGTGCCATGCGCGTGTGTGACGTCATTATTGCCCGCTGAGCCCCCTGAGTTTCTTGCCGGATCTTGTCAGTCGATCCGGTTGTAGATATACGAAAAAAAAAGTCAATTTGTAAGAGCTCCCGTAGGCCTGAACAAAATATACGATTTTAATTCCGAGCTTTTTGATATCTTTTACTGTATAACGATTTAAAAGGTGGTCACTTTTATTCTTAAGAAATCAGATTTTTTTATAAAATACATTTTAAAAAGATAGGGAAATGCAGGACGAGAATACAAAAAATTGCTTAAAGAAAACGATACTTCCGACTTTGACTCGGCGGAAATGCCGTGCCTGCAGAATTTAACTAATAGAATATTTAATTAAAATCGTATCTTTATCTAAAGATTTTCTTAGTACACAAACTGCTCTGACTGATTTGCCCATATTACACGCTTAAGTTTTATGAGCGGTCAATAACGACTCTGCGTAGGAATTTTCTTTACCAACATAAGAATACTATTCCCAATTTCTTTATCCCCAGTCCCCATGGGATGAAGTTAGAACGGAGATGATAAACGAGAAAGGAATCTCGCCCGAAGCCGCCGACAGGATCGGCGAATACGTGCGTCTCCACGGCGGTGTGGAACTAGCCGACAAACTGCTGCAGGACGAGAAACTCTCCAAAACCAAGGCGGCCGTTGAAGGCCTCGAGGGGATCAAACTCCTTCTACAGTACTGCGAGTTATTCGGCATTAAAGACAAAATATTATTCGACTTAAGTCTAGCGAGAGGCTTGGATTATTACACGGGTGTTATCTACGAGGCTGTGTTGACACGTAAGTTATTTAAATAGCCAGACTAACACATCAACTGTATGCTCCCAAACTAAGCAACGCTTGTACTATGGGTACCGTACAATGGTCTGGGGGCGATCACGAAATGGCCATTTCCGAAATTTGCTCTGACGGGATTGAACCCGCAACTACCCGGAGCAGTGAGCCGAGCGGCCAACGCTCAAACCACTGCACAAACACTTGACAGTTGAAATAGTTTTCTTAACTCTCTCTTTCCGACCTCACCGTAATTAGTATTTGTTGCGATATTGATAGAAGTGAGGTATAAATCGTTAGTACGTCATCCCAATCCAATATAGCGACATCTGGTAAACTGAAATGTCATTATTGGTCACCATTGTCGATCCTGGCTTACAGGAGTTACAGTGGTGGGATTGTGCGGCGGGACTAGTCCCATAAAAAAAAGCTGAAATGTTTTTGCATCCAATCCACGAGTTTTATTTCGTTTTGCCATTATGCCGCGTCACCACTCACCATTAACTTGCATATTGGGCAAAAAGGGAGCGGGTTAGGCTTCCGAATCTTTCACACAACGAACGAAACACAGCTATAATATTGACGACCGCTTGGCGCAGTGGTTCGAGCTTAGGCCGCTCGGCTCACTACACTGTGTGGTTGCGGGTTCGATTCCCGTCAGGGTAAATTTCGGAAATGGCCTTTTCGTAATTTCTCCTGGTCTGGGTGTCACTGCGATCGCCCCCAGTCCATTGTACGGTATCCATAGTACAATCTTTGCTTCGTTTGGGACCATACAGTTGGTGTGTTTAAAAAAAATATAAAAAATAGCGACAGTACGCCGGTCTCCTGTGAGAGGGTGCCGGTCGAGCCAGCCCGTATATGAGCGGTATTCAATCGGCTATAGCTTGGGTCTACCACAGAATGTTTGATTGTTTTATTCCCTTCCAGAGCCAATTAAAGTCGGTAACGAAGAGCAAACCGTCGGCTCCATCGCTGGCGGCGGCCGCTATGATAACCTCGTGGGCATGTTCGACTCGAAAAATAAACAGGTATAATCTTCACTAGTGGTCGCCCGTGGCTGAAATTCGACCATAATTCATTTAAATTTTAATTTTAAACGTCATTATGGTTCTATTGTCAAATACTATTGATACTGGCTCGCAGAATGCACTGTGGAAGTCCCGCCCTCCGAAATAAAGAAAAACTTGAGAGGTGTCAAGGGACACCCGGATGGAACGAAGTTGCAATATCCGGAACTTGTGAAACACTGCCAGGATTCATTATTTTTATTATTATTTATTATGTAAAAAAACCTGTATACACTCGACTGACCGACCGACCGACCGACTGACAGAGAGAGAGAGAGAGAGACAGACAGACAGAGAAACACGCGCACGCCGAACGGCTTACACTACAACTATAGCAAAAAGTCTCGCCAAAATGTATCGGACGCAAAATGTGTCGGTACACACTTAATTTTTTCCGTCTAGCCCCCCTTCGCAAAGCGCGATAAGGAACTTCGTTCCAAAAAAACTGTCAACGTTTGTCAGTTAGACTTATACATATATTACAACTCTGTGAGCCGGACCTCGCTCGCCTAACATATGCATTGCCACTGCATAGTACGAATGCATGAGACATTTTCATTTGTCCATTCACGGCTCGACCTTGAACGGACCAATCATAATTGGCCGTCTTTCCCGATACCCCGTCAACTGATGATTACGTTCTTACAATAGTGTAGGTAAGCGAACGGTGTCTTGTCTTACATCTGTGGCCATTAATAACATTTGTTAAGTTGACCGCTTGGCGCAGTGGTTCGAGCGTAGGCCGCTCGGCTCACTGCACATGGTGGTTGCGGGTTCGATTCCCGCTTGGATAAATTTCAGATATGGCCTTTTCGTAATTTCCCCTGGTCTGGGTTTCACTGGGATCGCCCCTAGTCCATTGTACGGTACCCACTGTACAAGTGTTGCTTAGTTTGGGACCATATAGTTGGTGTGTCAGTCTGGCGATATTTATTTCTTGAAGTGCCCCGTAGAATATTAATAATAATGCAGACTAAATTGAGTTGTCTCACTTGTCATATTATACGATATTCATAACCGCCGTTAATTAATAATAATCCTACTAATATTATAAATGCGAAAGTTTGTGAGTGTGGATGTATGTATGTATGTATGTTTGTTACTCCTTCACGCAAAAACTACTAACGGATTTGGATGAAATTTGGAACACAGATAGATTATAACCGGGATTAACATATAGGATACTTTTTAACCCAATAATCCAGTACTACGCGGATGAAGTCGCGGGGCACAGCTAGTATGTAATAGTTTAGTGGTCGTTGGTACTCGCACGTAAGTCGCCACTTCACGACTAAGAGGTCATGGGTTTGATTTCAGTGCCGCCTTTTTGTAATGCATATTTGAATACTTACTAATTACTCGATATGTATAATGCAAATGAACGATTACACGGATCACTGAACAGTGAATTGATTAGTTTTTTATGCAGAAACGTTAATTAATGTAATGAGTGTTGATTACTGTTGATATATGGCCGCATGGAAACTACTTCGCAACAAGTATAATTATATTAAAATTGAGCGTGAAAGTTTTGAGCATTTCTTACTGGAATGCTGGTGGTAACAGATATACGATAGGTATTTTCTCTGAAATAATACGTGGACGGAAATAAACCTCCTACAAATTTCGTTGTGTGGTGGGGGGGGGGGGGGGGGGATTGCACCCATTGCCCCTCCCCTATGTGTCCGCGCCTGATTATATTATTAATAATTGGACGTAGTTTAGCAAAATGGAACCAATCCACACACACTTCTGCAAACTGAAACACTAAACCAACATAGAAACACTAACACATGGGTTGGTTTTGGTCTGCAGCAATGCATGTGGGTTGATTTCATTCTGCAAAACGATATCCAATTGCAAATTGCTCCATATGCTACTGTAATAAGGCACAGCACGGGTTGTTAGTCAAATGAATGTACTACTATAAGTGGGTTTGCATTGCGTGTGGGTAGGTCCCGTGCGTGGGCGTGAGCATCGGCGTGGAGCGTGTATTCTCCGTGCTGGAGGCGCGGCTGGCGGCCGGCGACATCGCGGTGCGCGGCTGCGACGTGGACGTGTACGTCGCCTCCGCGCAGAAGAACTTCCTCGAGGAGCGCATGAGGATCTGCGCTGAGCTCTGGAACGCTGGCATCAAGGTACCGCACGACACTAAATGTAGAACGCTGTTCAACATCTATATAAATCACTAACTTATAAAAATGAATGCTTGTCTGTATGTCCTTTATAGAATCGTAAACTATGCATTTGATCATGTCATGATCTTCAGCAAAGTGTTGTGCATGAGCCCATAAAGGTTTCTGAGTTGGTACGACCAATCTTTGACAGCGTAGCAGGGTGCAGGCGCGCGCAGGGTACCGAAACGGATGGTTACACCAATATAATAACAATAACACCCCTCTTTTTTCGTCGGGGGTTGAAAAAACCCTTGTGACTTAACTGTCGTGTGATAAATTACACAATAATTTGTCTATTACAGACAGAACAATCATACAAGAAGAATCCCAAAATGCTGAATCAGCTTCAACACTGCGAAGACAACAGCATACCATTGGCTGTGGTGCTAGGCGAATCTGAACTCAAACGCGGCGTGATAAAGATCAGAAACATTGCCAGCAGGCAGGAAGATGAAGTGCCTCGGGAAAACCTAGTTCAGGAGCTGAAGACCAGGATAGCGGCGCTTAATGTGAAAGACATTAATGGTTCTGCGTAATATATTTATTGTATAGTATAGTCTGTTAAGAGTGTTAAGTAACATAGGGTAACCCTTTCGAAGGAAGGATGCAACTCTGTTCTGTACTATGTTTTTTTATAACATTTTTATACTTTTAATAAGTAAAAATACCAAAAATCCCTTCTTTCTTTCTTTAACAATATGGCCCACCCAGTTTAATAGGTATGTCGCCTGTGTCAAGTAACAAATAGCAATAACAATACAATACAAAAGTGATTTTATTTATTTATTAAATAATGTGGTCTTTATTTTATACACTATTTATTAGAATATTTAGCATAACAAAATTGAACAGAGAAAAGTTAAACCAGTCATATTTGTCCCCAATGTTAAATTTTTCTCAGAGTTGCTAGCCTAAATAAAAATTTGTTCCTCGACGTTTCATGACTTTCTTGACAGACTGTACTTTATAAGATTAACCGCTTTTAAATATTGCTAGCGAATCAGTTTTGCATGGATATACCATGATTTATACATAAATGACAAAAAGTTTCAAACATATAAAATTATTTGTTGAAATTCAAAATTCAAAATTGTTTTTATTCATGTAAGCCAACAAAGCATTTATGAATAGTCAGAATCTACCACCGGTTCGGAATGCTGCTTCCACTGAGAAGAGCCGGCAAGAAACTCAATGGTTACTCTTTTCAATGAATGAAAGATGGTGTACATTCTCAGTAACAGCATAAAAAAATAATATGAGCAGGCAACACCATTTCCACTAAATAGCTAATAGTAAATAATAATCATATATGTAATAATGTAAATAAAATGAGAATGCTAGTTTAGTGTGATGTGCATACCTACTCATACTTACATCAAATGAAACGTTTACGAACCAAAATAATAATTGATAAAACAGGGGTGGATAATATGATAATTGCTTTGGTGTGATGCCTTCCATGCTAAGTAAATAAATAGTATTTAACGACAATGTTGTTAAGAGGAAAGTGAGTGGACCAATCCCCGCAAGCAGCGCCCGCGCACGAGCATGACTTGAAAAGCGGCATCACTCTCCTCAACCATAATAGAGGGAAGAGGGTGACCCGCTCCACAAATCGGAATCGGGTACACTTGGATTGAAATTGTAATGAAATTCTTACAGTATAGGCAGGAAGCATTTGGATATTTTTTATAGTGTTTAAGACACAAATAAAATATGATTGTAGCAATACCCACTGTTATGATGAAAGATATGGCATTTTAATACATTTCTGTTTCTCTTGTACAAACATTAAAGGGAAATGGCGCAATAATAATAGCATTTTTACAATAATATTTAATCCAATAAATTAAAAAGTTATTTAAGGATTTTCCCTAGTAATTTATTTTAGATTCTCGCATACCTATTCTTTTCATTCGTTTTTTTTTCGGTTTCTAAATATATATATTATAGGTACAGTGTTAAAATACTTCATTTTAACTTTTGTATATGTGTGAAGAAACTCTTTGAATAAATGATTTTGATGATAAGAAAGTTGTATTTTGTTTTGCCACGTCTGAAATTTGGATTTTATTATTTAGATAAATACTAGCGATACTAGCTCGGCTTTTCTCTGCTATTTACTGTTTTAATTAGAATGTATTCAATTTTCATATCTAAATATGTCACTTTCACCACTCGTGTAACAATGTACTATTACGTATTGCGTAGTGCTGTCAACATGCTATGATAGAGGGTGGCATTCATGACGCTGTAGCCTGTATCTTCGCGGTTATATTCCACTAAACCATCCTCTTATAAATTTTCTTGTAAAAATGACAAAATCTAGGATAAATCAATGACCTCTCAGTCACGTCTCAGTTGGGTTTTATTGACCTCGACTGGCTCGTCCCACAGCGCGCCCGCGGGCTTCAAGTTCGATAATGTCATGTCATGGACGCGCCGTCGGTTGTGCTCGACTCATTGTTCCCGCCGCAGCCTCGGCGGTTCCTGGCATTGTGCCCTAATTAGCCGTGAAGTCCAACACGATTTTCATCGATATAAAACATTTTACACCACCCAACTCCCGCCTATTATCCGCCTTACCGTTTAAACGATAACATCTCTCTCCAATTGTGATGAAATGATCCCCCGGCACAAACTGCATTTTAGTGTGACGTTCTCTGTGGTCCTGTTGATATCGGCGGTCAGTGGATCGGCGATAAAGGAAGCGGCCGAGGAACACTTGAAGGATATCGCGCACAACGATGGGGCGGAGTCCATCAAGCATCACAAGCAGAAAGGCGAGAAAATTCACCAAGTGGAGAGTCAACTCAACGACAACCATAAAAACCAGCACTCTAAAGCTAACGACGAGGCCAAATATTTGAAGAAAGAACAGGACACCAAGTCGGTAACAGACAGTGACGCTTACAAAGGACACAATTCTAAGCAAGACAAGGCCGAGGACAGCGAGGCGACAGGCTTCAAGAGGGGACACAAAAAGGGACACCACAAACAAGGATTCCAAAACTCATACCACAAAGATGAATCGTCAAACAAGAGCACATTCTTCGACGATTTTAACGACGAGGGCGATCGGGCCGCTTACAACAGTAGATTAAACACGCACGACAACCAGGGAGGCAGGAGTTACCAGGGTGGCCATCGAAATGGTCAAGAGTATGTCAGAGATAATTATCACGGCGGAGGCTACAACAGATATGGAGACAACGGTGCGAAGCAACAGAGTCATCAGGATTACGGGAAGAAATATTACTTGGATGATGCATTGCATCATAATAAATATCGTAACGGTCAGAATAGCTATGACAGGGATAATATTCGGAGCAGACAAGAATTCCGGGCTCCGGAACCACCCCCTCCGCCGTCGTATCATCACGATCCGGGGTGGGATTGGCAACGATGGGAGGGCAAAGGCGACTGGGAGCGCCCTGGGTGGAGGGATTCCGGCTGGCAAAGAGACCGTGGCTGGCAGAATGAGCCCGGCTGGCGAAATGAACCCGGATGGGACCGAAATTACGATGGTCCCGGCTACTACGATGACCAAGGTTCCCGCCACGACGGTGGGTATGGATACGGCCCCTACCATGGATATGGGTACGGCTACGGGGAGTCTCGTACCGACCCGGTCGCAGAAATTCCCGCCAATGCTCCAGTAGTTGCGCATAGGAAACAGACTATCACTATTTATGAAGATCCGCGATACGATGGGAAGGATAAAGGTCAGTTGAGAAGAGAGGAGGGAGATTATCTCCAGCTAGAGTACAAGCCCAGCAGTCACCGGTACGCCAGCTACGACGACACGTATTACAATTCTCCTGGAAGAGGTGGAGGGGTCGAAGCCAGCAAGATCAATAGATTAGTTTATAATTATAGAAGACAATGAAACTGAAATAGTGCTGTAACACGCTATTATATTATTATGCTTTCTAGAGATACTCATTAACGTTATTTATTTACGTAGACGTTGCAGCAGAAACATATTTTTTTGCCTTTATTATGTGACTAGCTGTGCCCCGCGACTTTTATTGGGTTATTGGATTATTGGGTTAAAAAGTATCCTATATGTTAATCCCGGTTATAATCTATCTGTGTTCCAAATTTCATCCAAATCCGTTCAGTAGTTTTTGCGTGAAGGAGTAACAAACATACATACATACATACATACATACATACATACATACATACATACATACATCCACACTCACAAACTTTCGCATTTATAATATTAGTAGGATTAGCACTAATCACAGTCGTCAACGAAGATGATTTTGGGAAACGGTGATGGGTTAATATTTTAAGTTAAATACATTTTTAAGTATATTATAGAAAGATGTAAGTACATAATTCTAATAATCTGTATAAGGAAACACTACCTATTTATACATAATAAAATATTGTAAATTCCTTGTGACAACTGTATTTTTTGTTTTCTTGCAAAGTGTTTGATCCACAAGGTTCTGACAGAATACAAATAAACCTTTTGTGATATTCGAGAAATGCGAATATTAAAAATGGAATCTCGCATATTGGCGAATTTTCAATGAAGCGTGCAAGTCAAATAGGTGAGGGAAGTGTGAGGGGTTGCCGTGAGACGCGCCGGTCAGTCGCGCGCGACTTTCAATATGGAGCATCTGGCACAGTTGAACGGTTCGAGCTCTCGACCGTGACAGCGTTGGGAGCGTGCTAAATCGGTGTCATTGGCCAAAGCGGCCCTCAATACGACCGATCTAAGCATTTACGACGGATAGGTATTATAAATTTAAATTGTATTGGTGACTAGGATAAGAACCTAATAGCGGAAAAAAGGCAGCTACGCTATCAAGGACAACTACTTTAAACAAGTTTTCCTTAGTTTTCGGAATTCGGATCTGCTAAATGAAGTTTGTTTTTAGTATCTAATGGCCGTATCCATCTTCTCTAAGGGACAAACGCTAGGAACTTTGTCATTTTTAATGGGCTGGCGTACGCGCGCAATGTGAGGCCGGGGCCGCACCAGTAAGGCGTTTGTGATGCCATAGCGATTTAAATACATTCGCGCATATGATGCGTCCACCACCATAATATAAATATACTAGCGGCCCGCCCCGGCTTCGCACGGGTACATTACGGTTACATTATTGGAGTTTTAGTAAGGATCCCTAATTTTTTTAAAATATAATATAGTCTATGTCACCCGGGGATAGTGTAGCTTCCCAACAGTGAAATATTTTTTTAAATCGGTTCAGTAGTTTCGGAGCCTATTCATTACAATCAAACAAACAAATTTTTCCTCTTTATAATATTAATATGATATAGGGGCAGGTACGCTGTCGCATCGCAATCGCCATACCAGTGCGGCCTCAGCTTAAGATTTCAAATTAAAGTTTGTGAATAGGGGTATTAGTGATGTTGGGATAATCGTAGGTACAAGAAGATTTTGTAGCAGTTAAAATTAATGCAAGAAGGCAATAAATTGTTTATCCAGGTAGTCGTTAGTGTCATCTCGGCGACATTACAATTTGCCAAGCGCGGCGTGAACTCGTGCAAAATTCACAAAGCTCGCAGGCGTCTTTGATGATAATTCCAACCAAGTTTCCGAATCAAGCCGCTTTATTACCCCTTCCGCTTTAATTAAAAGACATCGTTATTGAGCCACTACCCACTCGTAGATATTTTTCAGTGCTTTTATTTGTAATTTAAATTTTGCAACCCTTCGTTGCGGTTCCGCTTTAGGGGGATAAACTAATTTAAACGTTAAGCTCCCGACAAAGTCTCGTTTTATAATATGTATGGTCTGGGCAACATTTTAAAATTGGATTAGGCCAGCGTGCATTCGTAATAAAGAGCCATTTATTTTTCAAGTATTTTTCTAACGTGCTTGTTTTGCATGCGGGCATTTTGTATGGCGGGTAAGTGCCTATATAAAGGACGTAATGAACATGAATTATTTACGTAGATCACAAAAACTTCGAGCTTATTTTGAGTACTTATTCTTAAGTAGGTACTTACAAAATTAAATAGGCGATAGGTTTTATTAATAAAAAAAAATTAAGACTAGGTAAATATCAAGTTACTAATAGGTATTTTTGTTAGGAACTATAGGTAAGTGCCTAACTCATTATTAAAACCATCGCCTGATGAAATAAGAAGTGGTTATGTATATTAGCAGCCAATCTGCAATTTAAAAAATATTCACCAAAGTTTGTGTTGGTACTTGTGCCCGCTGTATTTAGTTTACGTCGCCTTGTTGAATTAATGAACGGCAATCCCGGTTACCATAGTCCTTTGAATTTTGGGAATCCTTTGATAGTTGCAATCAAACATGAAAATGTTTGTAAAAGATTGTCGAGGCCTCTTATCATTTGTTAAATTCTGAAAGGGTTATGATGCTTCTACTTGCTGCTTTATGCGTCTATATCTGTCTAGAAATCAAGAGTACCTACCTGCGGTGATAGTTCTTAACTTTGAAAAGGACAAAAGAACAAACGTCAATGATCACGTCTACCTAGTACCCACTCGTCACCGTACCCCACTTTTTATTGTAGGTACTTACTAACGACTTGTCTTAACACTAAAGCAATTTCAAAATGGCTCCCGAATAACACGCCAATAATCGTTAGCAGTGATTGGAAAACAAAACTGTGATTATATGGTATTATCTGTCCCGTTCCCTCTCTTTCTGTCTCGTTAATAAAAGTAACGTCGTCTCATTTGTCTCATGAGGGGACGGACGAGATAGAATGACATTACTTTAACGAACTTTCGATGGTCCATGATGGGATGGGGTTCCGCATTTTCTAGTTAGTTTTCATCTGATGGGGCTTACAGTTATAAGCTTTGTATAATTGCTTAGAAGTCGTGTTTAAAAGAAAATCGATACGTACCTACCTACGTTTTGGAGGGTAAAGCAGAGGTGGATTTTCAATAGTTCGCCAAAGTAGGCGCATATTATGTAGGTATTGGTTTTGACGACCGCTTGGCGCAGTGGTTCGAGCGCCGCTCGGCTCACTGCACATAGCGTTTGCGGGTTCGATCCCGCCGGGGCAAATTTCGGAAATGCCCTAATCGTAATTTGCCCAGGTCTGAGTGTCGCTGGGATCGCCCCCAGTCCATTGTACGATACCCATAGTACGAGCTTTGCTTAGTTTGGGACCATGCAGTTGGTGTGTCAGTATGGCGATAATTATTTTATTATTTATTGATACCTAAGGTTCTTGAAAATATCAAACTGATATTTCATGCCCTACGAGTGCGCCGGACGAAATCAAAGAGAATACAATACTACCGAAATATTGAAACAAAATGCTGTTGCCTCTATTTCTTGTTGTCATTTAATAGAGACAACCACAGATATAGATTTACATAGATAACGCAAATGCATGTATGTACTTCGCGTGTACGAAACCCCGACCAAGCGTCAAGGTTGGTCGCCGCTAACTTACAGTCCACGAGACTACAGATATAAAAAATATGAGTATGAGCGAGATAATCACTCGAGAGAATCGTAGCGGACGGAGGGGCATCGGCGGCATCGGTGTCTTTGAATATTGGATTGAATATTGGTTTGGATTTCCCGTCACTAAATTTCGGCTGTGACGTCACGGTAGGTGTTAAAAATTGGTTTCAATACTTTCAATACAAATCGTGATACTTGCGTTATCTATGTAAATCTATATCTGGGGAGACAACTGTACATACCTATCTATACCTACTTATTATCTACACTCTGACGACAAAATCGCGGCATCATGAAGTAAGCTCGCCTAGCTGGAGTTCTCGTCTCGCACAATGGAGGCTGCGAAACTCGAGTCGGCGTTATCTGCGCTGTTTATTGTCTCAAGTTGGTCGGATGGTCGTTTTGTTACTGATTCCCCGACAACTCGGTTTAGATGAGCAAGTTACTCGTTCTTAGCGCGATGTTCTTTACGTTATACGATTCGACTCCGTATTGCGATAAGCACTGGATTTAGTTTCTGACGGAGTGATTTTTTTTTATCCAAGATCGTTTCTTATTGGTAAGTAAATAATAATATACTAGATGTGCCCCGCGACTCCGTCTGCGTGGAATGTAGACCACCCTTAACATTTAGGGGTATGAAAAATAGATAGTAGCCGATTCTCAGACCTACCCGATATGCACACAAAATATCATGAAAATCGGTCGAGCCGTTCGTTTCGGAGGAGTATGGTAACTAACATTGTGACACGAGAATTTTATACATAAGATTGGTAAGATGTATACTCCATTTATTATAACATTAGACATAAGAGGCTCGTAGAAGCAGGGATGCAAAACATTTTATTTCCAAGTCAAAACAACTTTTATTTAGAGTCATTACATTAAAATTGTTTTAACATAACTTTTGATAGATACATATAAAATACTAGCTAAATACTTCGATAAACAAAATAAAAGTACTTTTTATATTATGTTTTACAGCACATTATTTACGTCAATTTCATAGATAACATAGTCCGACAAAATTAGAAATACCCTGCTGTCATAACCTCTGAAGGGATTAGGTAACATTTTAGATTTGATAGGATTATAGTGAAACGAAAAACGTTCCCGGTATGTTCACCCCTGCTTCTTTTAGGTTTTTAGCATCGACACTAATTTTAAATTGTAATGAAATAATAATTATTTAAATGAAAGGCCTAATATTTATTTAATAAGATAAATAATTAATATTATTGCAGTTAGGTGTGACAAGCTGGTATATAAATAGATTATAATAAATTCGACGTCAATCGTAACTGTAACTCGTTAATTGTACTTTTATTACAAAGTGGACACTAAAAATAACCTTTTTTAACTTCTGTCTAATGCTATAACAAATGGAGTATAGTTATTGGGTACATTATGATGCAGATTATTTTTGGTAGTTTGGAGTGACCACTTGAGATTGTTTGTTCTTAGTTGGATACGATACGATTTATATATAGGTAAGATGTTTGTCCTCGAGTCGAAATGCGCCTGGCCCAGGTGGCTTCCCATTTAAGATTAAGGTTAGGTACCGTCCATTTGTGCCGGCATGCGGTGGCTGAGCTAGTTGGCCCGCTCGATTCGACCAATAGGATCGTATCATTTTAACTGAGCGAGCAGACCAGCTAGCCTAGCCAGCCCCTGGCTTAAGTGGACGGACAGTCTGGTAGGTACCTTAATTCTTAATTTTTTTAGCATTGCAAAATTACATTCGGTAGGTACAAAATTCGAAGACGTGACAGTGAGAGTCAATGGAAAAAACTCCATCGCATTATCAAAACTCGAATCTTCTGTTCAAGAATCCAAGCAATCATAGAAATTATGATTAAAAAGTACTTAAGTTGTATACTCACTTAAAAGAAAAATACATTCCGTGATGATATCGTGAAATATAAACGGATCATCCGAAGGGGTAAGCGTTCATTCACTCGTGACGAATCTACTGCCTGTAGCTAACTAATTGCTCCAAAATGAACCGCTCCCGTGGGACTCGCCGCCCCGATTTTGTTTTAATCGAAATTTTCTGCACAAAGTGCCCGCTGCGGGATGGATTGTCACAATTTCAACATCCAATTAAACATTACGCTTTATTAAACATAATTTACGATGTTCAATGTTTGTCAGTAGGTACTTATACCTAATAACTTGCTTAATTTTCCGCGAAAAAATGAAGAAGGTAAAAATTGTAAGAACGCCGAGTGATGAAAGGGTTTTTCAAACTTGAGGCTTCGCTTCCTTTACGTGGCTTCACATTGTAAATTTATTTTTAATTTTTATTTTCATTGAAGCTATAAGTACCTACCTATAAGGAAAATTGTAGATAGGTACAGTTTTCGGTAAAAAACAATGAATACTTACTTACTTATTTAAAATTGACCCCACCAAAAGGCGTATTTATTATTTACTAGGACTTCTGGACATCATCTTGAATCATAGGAGTGGACATTTTCTGGCAGTTCCGGCTGCAGGATAGATATTATGATATGACGTAGAGGTATGAAAAATCCCGAAGAAAATTTAATCATTCTAGAACTTTATGTATGTAGGTATACGAAGACGAACTATAATGTGTCCAAGAAATAACAGAGCACGGTTTACTCAATATCCATGAGGAGTGTTCACAAGTTATGGCAAGTTTGCTTCGTAGTGTTTGCGCGGCGCGCCGGCAATGTGCTCCACAAACAGCCTTCAGGTAAGTTATGGCGGCCCCTGTGTGCAGTTTTGCTTATTAACGAGACCAACATGGCGGGCGTTTGATAAGATTTCGGTTTGTCTTGAGCTCTTGGCATTCGTGCCTCGAGGCGGTCGCCGGGCATTTGGAGTTGAGGCCAGCGATGTACGTGGAGCAGTCCTGCTGACAACATGGAATATGCTCTGCTTGGGTAATCTAATTATTTAATGCACATCGATTTTAATAAACAATGGGTTTAGATAAGTACCTCCGTTGTAGGCATGTATGATACCTAATATAAATGTTGATGAGGAAACAACTTCCCTTTTATTTTATTCGGCAGTTCTGCATGATTTGGAAAAACTGCTTCCTCTTCCTAAAACAATACCTTTATATCATGCAATTCCTCATTTTGAATGGAAATCATGAGGAATTAAGTATATGAGGCAGTAGCTATATCTGCATAAATCATGTTCTTCTAAAATTATTTAAGTATCTCGCTATCTCTGTCTTTCTCCATCTTATTTTCAGGAGAAAGTTTTTGAACGTTTTGGAAAAGAAACTTAGCCTATTTTTAAGCCGGCAACTTACTTTTTCCTCTTTCGCATCCGCTACCTTTTCGTCATTATCACATCCTAACCTTTTTCTGGATCCTCAACCCATACCTCCTATTTTTTTATTGGGGTACCTTCTGAGGGGCTCCAGGACCTCCTGACGGAACATGCCGGTGCCAACCTATACTTCACTAATCAAACCCAATCTGCCCTAAAATACAAAAAAAATGTAGATAGTTATAAACAACATAAACATACACACGAATTGATAACCTCCTCCTTTTTGAAGTCGCTTGAAAATCGTTTACTTATTAAAAGCAGAGTATCTTCAGTTCCATTTCAGTTAGAAATTCGATCGCTACGTGTAAGGCGCATAGCTGGAGCTAGGCGCATCGCTCGGCTGCCTCGGATTACTGCCTGTGCGACGTGCACACCGGGCTAGCATCAACAATAACCACCTACTTTGCCTACACTATGGGTTTGGTTTTTTTTTTCAATTGACGGCTTTATGAAACTTATCTATTTACCTACACACTACCAAATTAGGTACCTATCTACACTTAGTATTTGTTAGTGATGGAAAATTTCACAGGTAGCATGTGAAAAATCATATTATATAGGTTTTCATAAGTAGCACCTGCTACCGACACAGGTAGAAACTGTTAAAAATCATTGCAATCATCGCAATGAAATCGCAAAGCGTTCGGTACTGTCACGGTTTTTATGATAAAACATCGACCAGTGAATTCATAGGATTACGTGTCATAGTGAAAATTCACTATGAATATAATCATTAACTGTGAAAAATCACAGGTGAAATATCAGTGAAAGAAAAATATAATTTCACGAAATTAAAATGAATTGAAAGTAGCAATCATTTCCATGCCTAGTAGGTGTAGGTACCTATGGAATTCTAATGGTTCGACATAGCAGGCAATGTGTGAAGTATAGTTTGGGTGTATTAATTTTAAAAAATAGTGACTGTACAGTCAGAAAATCAAGATTTAAGAAGGTACACATTGCAAGGGCACTTACGTAAATAGGTAGGTAGAGGTCCTTCCTAAATTAATTAGAAAAATAGCTTCATATTAAATACTTACGGAATTTTAAGGTTGCACCATTGCAGAGTAGATAGCAACTATAAAAAACCGGAATTGGGGTTTGTATCATTGAGAAGCTTTTAAAGTAGGTAGGTATTTTCAAGACAATTGTGTAGTCTTAAAAAAGTAAAACATCTAAAATATCGCTAACATTTATCATATACAAGAAGCCGTTAAACAATAACAACGTTCAGTAGTAAACACACGGCCTCCCAAGGCTTAGTTCGGTAGGCTTAGCTGCGCCGTGTTATCTCAGCAAAGTTCCCGATACAACGCCTCGGGCTTCTCCCAAAATATGCGTTTAAACTTTAAGATGAGACCATCGCTTGACAGTGAGATACCGAAAAGATTATCACAGCGCAAACAAAGTGTATGTTAGTTGCTTTAGTAGATACAGAAACATACTAATGTTGCGACAGAAATATGTGGAAAACATGAAAATTAAAATTCAGATTTAGAGTCTGTGTTTCATTTATAAGAAATTATGAATTTTAGTGGGACAGGTTAATTGAATGTACGTGATGCTTAAATAAATGTTATCTCTTACCTAATTATTTATATTAAGTAATTGGGTATTTTTGATAGATAGGCCTACATTTAATAATATCTAGAATTTATTCAATCCACATACTTAGTAAGTCACTAGGTAAGTACCTATCTATTTTTATGAGGAGTTTGGAATGTGGTATATATTACAATTTATTCATTGAACTTGGAAAAATATTTTATAAATATAGATAGGTTAAATAGTTTTAAGCACAAGATGATGTAAACTCCTTTCGTAAACCTTATTTTGAAAAAAAACGGTTCAAATTATTCAGTCCTAAATAAAATCATCCCCATTTAATTGTTCGAAGTAGCTACATTATCAGAAAGGGGGGCAAGGAACTCACTGATAGATTGCTATCGACTGAGATTAGGGGCGGACAATTAGATTCGCGATTTGTCCGATCTAATCTGTTCTAAGATGGCCATTTGTCTCCGATGGGTAGATTAGGTTTATTTGTTTTGTCAGTTTGTATCTTAAACTTCCGATTGCTTTTCGTTTTCTATGAGAAAGTCAATAGATACGTTTATACTTATTAGTACTTTGCATTTCAATAAAATATACCTACCTAATTAGCAGATTGTATAAATGTTGTTTCTTGTCTTCTTCGATCACATGATAGATATGATCGATGGTGGATTTTCTTTCTTCTTTTGACTCCTACAACTAATGCTCCTTTCGATTAGACATATCTTTATTATTTATTATTATTACCTCATAATATAATAATGTTACGTACTAGGGGTAGGTACAAATAATGCCGACTACGTGTATAAAGGTTTAATTCGCTCTCCACAAACTTGACAAATACACAGTACTACACTAGTTCACTATCACTAGTTACATACAACAAACACTGTTCCGAATCACTTAGCAGTCACACAGTATTCCAATATAATCGCCTAGGTCACTGGTATATCACTCTTCGTTCGCTTACTTAAGTTCCGTACACTGTCGCTTCCAAGAAGTAACTAACTCGCTGCCCGTCGTCAACACCTTATATACGGAATAAAAATGCGAGCTGGTATTTTCCTGAACATTCTCGGTAGGTATGTAGGTAATAATAATCCCAATCGAATGATCTCGAGACCCATTGTCGGCTTCCCTTTGTATTCGTTCGCGAGTAGGTATTTGCCGCCGCCGTCGCGCCGATCACGCGTTCACTTTATACCTACATACCTACAGTCTCGAACATTCAACTTTTAGAGATCCTTCGTAATTATTCGATGGGGTTCGTCTAGAATAACAATGCGTTTTTTGTATCAAGCTGATAAAATAAGGATCCTTCGAGGTATTTGACCAAATAGTTTCTAGGTCGCAACATTACCCCCCTCTTAGTCATGCTCGTCCCGAGCATCATTTGTTCCATGATACCGAGCTAATCTGTCCACATGTACTACCTTTGGCTTTCCTCGAAGTCCCTTCTTAATGCGATAGGTCACATCGTTGATCCTCGCAATAACTGTATAAGGTCCTTCCCAGCGAGCCTGAAGTTTCGGAGACTTTCCTTTCCCGCGCTGAGGATTGTGAAGCCACACCGGTGTCCCTTCTTCAAAACCGTTGGTGCACACACTTCGGTCGTACCGGCTCTCCATCTTTCCCCTGCTCGTTGTCTGCCGTCCTTTCACTGACGCACATACAGTGCATTTACGGCACCAGTCCTCGACTTCTTTCCGATAACACAGCCAATAAAACCGCTGTCGCACCTTAAAGAGGGTTTTCTTGAATCCAAGGTGCCCACCAGAAATACCATCGTGTATGTGCCGTAGAAGAGGGGTCACCTTACTCCGCGGCACTATCACCTGCATGGTTGTTTCTTTGCCGTCCTTCGATTCCCGTTTCCTATACAGCACTTCATCTTCCAGAGTCAAACTGTCCCATTGAGCCCAATAACCTTTCGTAGTTGAACTATAGGCGGACACGTCACTCCATTGGGGCCTGTTTCCCCTCCGTTTCCAGTGCAGTATAGGTTGTAGATCATCATCTTGTTCCTGCGCCTTCTTCATACTGCTTCCGGTCCATTCGTCGTCAGTTCCATGAGTCCTTATGAGCTTAACCTCTTCCCGGACTTCCTTCCTCTGACGATAAATATTACACGGGCGCGATCCTCGTAAATAGACTTCTTGATCAGGAAACCTTAGCACTTCTTTGGCTACATCCAAAACACACTGTTGATTCTTCAAGAAATCCAGTCCCAAAATGCAATCATTAGTAATACTTGCAATCAAAACTGAGTGACGGTATACCCGGTTGCCAATTCTTATCTTGACATCTGTCTCACCGAGGATGGAAACTGGCTGACCAGTGGCTGTCTGCAGATGACACGATGGCGATCGCTTTTCCCACATTATAGTGCGTTTCAGTAGCTCTGGTTTCACAATTGTACGCGATGCTCCTGTATCCACAGTTAAGCCGCAAGGTTGGTCGTTCAAGGTGGCCTCGACGATCAGACTATTCCCATTGCAAACTTGGGTTATGGTAACGGTTGGCGCCATAACTTGATCTTGGGTTTCAGACTCGTCTGTGACCTTTCTCTTCTTCGAAGGACATTCCAGGCGAATATGTCCCCTACCACCACAACCATAGCAAGTTGGGACAAACCGAGGCTTCCTTTCTTCTTTAACAACCTCCTTAACCTCCCTGACCTTATTTAGTTTCGTGTCCTGCCGAACAGCTTCCACCTCGAGAGCATGAGCCAGTGCGTTCTTCATGATTTGGTGGTGTCCCAGCCGTACAAAGGTCCTGACTTCCGTTTCTCGAATGCCATTTATAAATAGCTCCAGCAGGTTCTCTTCAATCATCGCTGGTTTGGACGAGTATGCACGGCGAACCAGCCTCTCCACTTCCAATGCCCATTGTTGGAGACTTTCACCAGGCTTTTGTTTCCTCTCGTGGAGCTGCGCTCGATAAACATGTTCCAGGTGTTTCTCACCGTAGCGTGTATCCAGTGCCTCCATGAGAGTTTCCAGGGTCCTTCCTTCCAGCGGCAGATTTTCCAAAACCATTAAAGCATCTCCCCGTAAGGCCAGCGCCAGAGCCGCAAAGGACTGCTCGCTGCTCCAGGAATTTCCCACTGAAAGTATTTCAAACTGGTACTTGAAGGCCGTCCACGAGGAAGTCCCATCGAAGCGCGGGAGGTCGAGCTTTGTGGACGATGGCGAGGCTACTGTCACAGGTCCATGTATTTTCAGCTTCAAAACCTCCTTGTCTAGCGCTTCCAAGTGGTCTTTGACTGCATCTTTCTCTTTATTTAGCGCTTGCAGTTGGTTGTCGAGGGAGCCAGTCTTTAGAACGACTTCCTTATTGAGCACATCTACGCGGTCTTCTAGAGTCTTCACTTTTTCACCGAGGACAGTGATGCCTGCATCAATTTTAACTAGGATCGCTTCCTGATTGGCCTCTTGCTTGGCTTCCAATGCATGCATCATCTCCTTGAACTCCTGCCGGCTAGCCTCTTGATTGGCCTGCATCATCTCTTTGAACTCCTGCCGGCTAGCCTCTTGGTTGGCTTCCATTCGCTGACTGGCCTCTTGATTGACCTTGAGCATTTGCTGCATAGAGGCCATCAACGCTGCCAAGTTCAATTCCGATGAGCTACCTGCTGATGCTGCCTCAGCTCCCGCCGAAACGCCGGTATCAACTGGACGCTCTTCCTCTTCACGGCTACGTTGACGTGCGGCATCCATCTCCACTTGACGTCTGGTTCGTGGAGTACGCCCTTCTTCCTCTCGCGGTAGTAACGGCATCCCACTTCTGACACCAATTGTTACGTACTAGGGGTAGGTACAAATAATGCCGACTACGTGTATAAAGGTTTAATTCGCTCTCCACAAACTTGACAAATACACAGTACTACACTAGTTCACTATCACTAGTTACATACAACAAACACTGTTCCGAATCACTTAGCAGTCACACAGTATTCCAATATAATCGCCTAGGTCACTGGTATATCACTCTTCGTTCGCTTACTTAAGTTCCGTACACTGTCGCTTCCAAGAAGTAACTAACTCGCTGCCCGTCGTCAACACCTTATATACGGAATAAAAATGCGAGCTGGTATTTTCCTGGACATTCTCGGTAGGTATGTAGGTAATAATAATCCCAATCGAATGATCTCGAGACCCATTGTCGGCTTCCCTTTGTATTCGTTCGCGAGTAGGTATTTGCCGCCGCCGTCGCGCCGATCACGCGTTCACTTTATACCTACATACCTACAGTCTCGAACATTCAACTTTTAGAGATCCTTCGTAATTATTCGATGGGGTTCGTCTAGAATAACAATGCGTTTTTTGTATCAAGCTGATAAAATAAGGATCCTTCGAGGTATTTGACCAAATAGTTTCTAGGTCGCAACAATAATATTATAACTCAGATGAGTAGGTTTCCCTCGTTCAATTCACGACACCATTTTAATACCGCCGCACCGAGCCACAATTAAAATAATGATATCATAATACCTATCGTCATCCAAAATTAAATTCAACCCTTCGCCGCTCAAAGGTATCAAGTTGAACATGGAATAAATGCGGCCATTTCTCATTTTAACCGAAGCAAAACTTAATAACCCTACTGGAAACGCAATAATTACGGGCGTTCAGTGCGAGATTCGGGAGAGAAATAAATGAGAGCCATTAAGAGACTCGCGTTTAGATATTTCATCCCCCTTGAAGAAGACGTTAGCGGGGCGCACGCCACCGCGCCGCGTGGATTGTTCCCACGCGGCCGGGCAAAGATAAACATGAGAAAAACATAAGAACCCACTTGTTACCAAACCTTAACGTCAAACTTTTTGCCTGCATTTCGACGACCGCTTGGCGGAGTGGTAGTGGTAGTGGTTCGAGCTTAGGTCTCTCGGTTCTGCGCTGAGTGTATGCGGGTTCAAATTCCGTGTAGGTAAATTTCGGAAATAGCCTTTTCGTAATTTACCCTGGTCTGGTCTGGGGATACACAGTCCATTGTACCATTGTAAAATAATATGATGAGTCTAATATTCATAGGGTACTTACTACTTACCCATTTTTGTTAATCGATTGTTTAAATTAACAAAATTCCTTGTGATTATTTCGGTCTTTGTTTTTACTTTTTAGTTTCTATCTCAATGTAGACTCTACATTCAGAGAGAATGGTCCTATCTGTACAAAAACATCTTTGAACCCGTGGTACCTGACAAATTATCACCGCTCACAGGCAATCCTCACGTTTGTTTTTGTTGAATTGTATATGTTTCCGGGTGAGACTAATGTGCAATGTAATTGCCTATAGGTTACAGCAGGGGTATGTTACAACAGCATTTTAAGACATCAGGTAATGAGAAAAAAATGTCTCAGAGTGGCCCCACGCTGACGAGGACATTGGTGAAGTGACAGACAACGGTAGGCCATTCTGATGAAGAGACACCTGGTTAGGCCTCCATTTTGGTATCCCAAAGTGGACGGTCACGTTTTTGTATTGTATTGCCATTAAATGTGTTTGTTGATGCTATTTGTTACTTGAAATTCGCGAAATTAGTACTTAACTATTTTACTGGTTTGGCTAGATATATTTTACAAGATAATGAGACATCTGTTTAGCTGAATGTGTTGCCCATATCATTACATTTTTATTGATATAAGTAGATAGGTGTTTACTTCTTAACCCAATTGGGTCTTTACACAAAAAACTATTGGAAAAATAAGAATTTAGACCAATAGCAAAGGCATTTTCTATTGCTAAGGAAATTAATTAATTAGGTACCCACATACATTAACAAAACAATGACGTATTAGGTGGGTATCGTATAGGTATTGATAACAGCCCAAAAATTGGACGGAACTACCGCGAGCGGCACACGTCATAGGTACCTATCAGATTTCGGTGCGCTCCGCATACAGAGCGGGAGATTTTTTCACAAAGCCTATCAAATCAGCACCTTCACGCTCGAATTTCGCCTATTTCTAACGCGGCATGAATTTAAAAATAAAATACAGCGATACAAAAAAACATACAGTACATATAAATATTGTATTTCAACAACCCTATGATCTGTGTTTAGGGGAAGACACAATCAAACTGTAGCCTATTGCCTACAGCTCTTATACGGGCTGGATCGACCGGGATAGCACTACCCTCTCACAGAAGATCAGCGTAGAGTAGCTATTATAGCCACGTTTTGTACCATGAGTGAGAGAGCCGGAAGCCCAACCCTCTTTTCCCTTTCCTTCCCTCCCTCTGTCCCACTCTCCTATAGGTCGGCAGCGTGCGAGCAATGTCTTTGGTATTGCAAGCATCTATAATAATAATAATAAATAATTTAGCCCTTAAGACGTCCCACTGCTGGGCACGGGCCTCCCCTCAACATGAGGGGGATTCAGGCCATAATCCACCACGCTGGCCCAGTGCGGGTTGGCAGATTTCACATGTCTTTCGAAAATTGGTTAGATCTTCTAAGACATGCAGGTTTCCTCACGATGTTTTCCTTCACCGTAAGCAAGTGATAATCATATAGAAATTATGATTCGCACATAGATTTCGAAAAATCCAGAGGTGCGAGCCGGGATCTGAACCCAAGACCTGGTGCCCGCAAGACGCGTGCTTTAACCAATCGGCTATCACTTGCTTCTTCTTCTTGCAAGCATCTATAGGTTACGGTAATTTATTAACATCAAGCGGGTCGTACGCATAAGTACATTCCTACTTCTGCTAACCCTTTTCTCTATCTTTCTTAAAGCTTCTTGCTTAGGCGTTTGCGTAATAATTATTTCTAACTAGCTGTACCCTGCGCGCGTTGCTACGCATTTGTCAAAGATTGGTCGTACCAACTCAGAAACCTTTGTGCACTCATGCACAACACTTTTCTGAAGATCATGACATGATCAAATGCATAGTTTACGATTCTATAAAGGACATACATTCATTTTTATATACTTATATAAATTACATCTTATCCAATCAAACTAAAAAAACGATAACGACGTGTAAAACAAAAGAACGATAAAACCGCGGAAATCTTAACACAACACTAAGGTTTAAGAAGTCAAAAGCACGGGTTTATCATCTCCCTTTAATTGTTGGCTGGAGTGCTATCGGGAGGTTTACTGGCGCCGATTGCACGCTATAAAACGTAACAGCCCTTTTGTTGGGAGCCGTTCATATCGTGCCTTTGTCGCCTGTAGCACAACACAACGCGGTGGATTAAGAACTTGTTATGTTTTGTTTTTGAATATAATAAACTACAGTGTGAACGCGATGAGCGGTAATGACGACTTGGTTTGTGTAAGTCGGCGACGTGCGAGCGTCTATTGGCTACGGTAACTGCATAACATCAGGCGGGTCATGAGCTTCTTTGAGGTGTTTGTTATCCATTACCGACCTCCGTTTATCTAAGCTTAATACGCAGTCAAATATACAAACAATTTTCCACTTCTATAAAGTTGAATTTAATCATTATAACATTTAAAGTAGTTAGGTACCTACCTTATGCACCTGCATAAGAGGATCGTTTAAGAATCAAATGGACTATTTTATAAGAAGAAATAGTATAGGTATGTATACCTATACGCGACCTTTGTAAAATGATTTAAGCGTAATTTGAAAAGAGTTTTCTCCAACGTATATTTTCACTAACAAACTAGGTACTCTTAAGTCATCAATAAAGAGTAAAAAATCCGCATTAGATACTTACTTTTTTATTTCGGTTTACATATTTAGCCAGTTAGCTGGAGGTGCTAACGGGAATACTAGTAATGTGGGTAGTGTGATAACTAAACTTATATTGCTAGTAATCTTTGAATAAAAAAATATACCAACTTTACCTATTTAATATTACATTATAAAAAATAAAAAAACAGGTTTTCGAAATTAAAACAAATAATGACAACACTACTTTTACTCTTCCTACCAAAAAGTCCGCCGACATAAGTATTTGGGTGAGATATTTGTAAAAAAACCGCATCCAGCGTACATTTCGAATGTGTTACGTCGTGTACCTACCGAATACGGAGCTACTGCGTTTTGAATAATTTAGTTTGTTGGGAATTTTCACGCACTCCAGTTCCCCGGATCAACTCTGGATAAACTAAGTTTGATATGCGATTGAAACGTGACTCGTTTACTACCGAAATATTTGCCGAGATTCTTTTATTTTGTGTGATATGTTTTTTTATACCTAACTAAAAATGTTATTTCGCTACTTGCTTTGTAGAATATGCCGAACGCCCGGAATTTTTATAGGTGAATAGGTAGGTATAAGTATAAGTATTTATTTTGAGTACTTACTTCAATTCCTCCGGTATGGTATAAGCTTTGATAAAAGATCCTTTATCAAAGGGTATCAGTGGGTAACTAATTTGTAAAAATAAATGATTTTCTCCACAGGAGCTAAATTAAAATATCTGTTTCTACGAACTAGCTAGCTGTTATAATATTTTTTTTTATTTCGAAATAGGCAAGTATTTGACCACAATCTCACCTGATGGTAAGTGACGATGTGGTCTACGGTGGTGCATACTTGCCTAGAAGGTACCTGTTCACTCTCGACTTGAAAACATCCAGGTTATAGTCAACCGGGAACAAAGACGCCGGAAAGGTGTTCCATTCCTTATATATCTACTACTTGAGACCGGAAAACATACGGTTGATATGATATTTAACTTTAAAGTTACGTGGCACGTCACTGTTGGCCGCTGTAATTATCGTCGTTGTTATAATAACAGGCCTGACTTGCAACACTTAAATTTTGTGAATTGACCTGGGCCCTAACCACGCTAGCTACTCAAATCGTAATAGAAAAGCAAACGCTCGCGATTACGTTTCAAACGCTCCGCTTTTGACGTTTTGCTGACACCATACCATATCAATGTCAGTAGAAATCGTGAAGCTCGTGTCAGCAAAACGTCAAAAGCGGAGCGTTTGAAATGTAATCGCGAGCGTTTGCTTTTCTATTACTATTTGAGTAGCTAGCGTGGTTAGGGTCCTGAAATAGGGTTTTTCACAAAGACCTTAAAATAATTTCGCTTCCTTAATATATGGTTTTTAATTGGAAATAAACTTTCACTTATCAAATGCTATGGAAGCGTGTACTTCTGTACTTGTGTAAGGAGTACCTACGGAGGTACACAATATAATATATAGGTAAGTATATGTAAGTAATATCAGAAATTAAAAGCCTTTGTTAGGTCATCGCAGTCGCCTTCCGGACGATCCTTTTAATCAAAATGGAATGCATTGAATTGAAAGTTCACAATGTGCCCGGATCGTAGTACGACCGCCCATTAATGGTGAACAAAGAAGGCTATTAAATCAATTACCTATCTACAACAATTTCGTATAGCGGTGGCAATTTGCATGAGCGTCGGCTAATGACGCTAATTTCGGTGGACATTGTTCATGTAATAAAATTGTACCAAACATTTGGACACCGATTTCCCCTTTGTACTAAATATAAATGGGAATTTGGTTTGCAACGGTACTATTATCCAAATTATCCATCGGTTTGTGGTAGATAGAGATTTCGCTTGTATTTTGTATCTAAAGTTACACTGATAAGAAACGACTACAAATGATTTTTTCATTACTCATACTCTGAAAGTAGGTCTGAAGTTGCCTGAGGAGCGGGTTGAAAGTAATACTTTTCCGGCCCGGGAGAATCGCTTTCAACTGACAGCTGTCAAATTATAAAAAAAAACTAGTTCCATTTTCACATTTCTATGGAACCATGTTTAAACTTTTTCTACAGTCACTCAATTACAGCACGATTTAAAATTGAAATAACATAAAGTTAAGTATTAATTAAAGAATATATATTTTTAAATGACTTAATTATAATTTAGTTTCAACAATTTCTTTAAAATAACATGGATTTGGGCAAAATATTTAAAGATGAAAATGAAAAATAATGGCTAAATAATGAAGTTGGCCGGCCAACGAAAAAACACAATATAGGCGGCAATCCGAGTTTACCTCGGGTGAAAGACTTATTTTGTCACTTTCACCACACGTGTAACAATATACTATTGTAGTTCCCAGTATGTTCATTGGCATTGCTTGCACGTTGCCGACTTGAAGGGGAATGAGACTAAGGAGTTTTTACTAAACGTCTTGTAAAATCAGCAAATAATTTTCGAACACGAGGCTTTATATAAATATTTGCTGTAATTACAACATTATTTCTCCCATTCTGTTAACTCCGGGTCAATTAGGTACACCATATTTGTAAATGTAAGAGATAACAACATTGTTTCTTTGTGGGGCTAAATGCTAATGGGTTTATCGTATTGGAAGTTGACGTGGCGTCGACGGGGCGAGGCCGCGGCTTTGTCGTCTCGTCACCGTGAAAATCACTCATTAGGAAAACCCGCAGGAAAACGTCGGTTTAAAGGGTTGCCCGCTCCACATCTCCTGTTAATTGTGACACATTTTTCGATTGAGTTAACTTTGTTTTCGTACAAAGCTCAGTATCTTTGGCAATTCAAAATCAGGGGATTCGTAAATTTGGCAATAATATTTTGTTTTATTGGTACAGTCACCATCAAAAGCACTTAGCTAGCTACAAAAAATATTCAAAATAATCATTGTACAACATGAGATAATAGTACCTATAGGTAAACGAACAAACAATATTTCGTATAGAGAGCGTAAACATAGTATTATGAATTGTTCAACAATTTGGATATTTCGGATACCAAGATAGCTATGTTTTTGACTGCATCTACCTACCTCCCTAGTTTTGACCTAATTAGAAAAATCATTTGTTAATAATGTATTGAGCGAATTTTGAAAAAAATAACTACCTAAAATGAAGGATTTCATTATAATCGCTTCATGGTAAGGATTCGAAACTCTTTGGTTTTAAATAAAAAAAAAAAATGGTCTTCCAAAATTTAATAGCAGTCCCCACTAATTTAATAGCAGTGCGGCCAATGACTTTGATATTTTCGACGGCATTAATTAAAAAAATTTAAAGCTTCCCGCGGCCTCCCCGCCCCCGGCTATTGTTCACCCCCACAAAGCATTTGTATCGCGGGAAAAGATAAATATGCGAGACGCAGGTAATTGCGTACGCCTCTATTGAGCTGTTGTTTGATTTCAAAGGTTTTTTTTTATTGTGCACACCATTTATTGCGTACCCATGTAAATGTTGACGCAACAATCGAATTCTTTGATGAGCCGGGAATTGATTTTTAAACGACCTTAATTATGTTGCATAGTTTTATGTCGGCTATAGTCACGGTGCTCTAGGATATACCTAAACCAAATTCAATATTTTACTAAGATAAGTACAACTAATTAACAACACAGTTAATTAGTACATCTTTCGGGTTACCTACCCGTTATAATAAAAATTCCGAACATTATGTTTTCCCTTCAATATAAGATAAGTAGGTTTATTTTATCGCAATTTTATCCTAACAATGTGTGTGTACTTAGGTATATTTATGTTATCCAAAGATAAATAAGTCACAATTTATGCAAATATAAAGCTAATTTGGAGGACACCTCACAGGTAAATATTTTTCCTGCTAAAATAAAACGGTTGGAAGGTTCGGCGATGATTTTCCGTAACAATGCTTCCCCTAGGAAGGCGCAGGTAATTATGATTGAGCACAAAATGGGTAAAAATAAGGTGGAGTATTGTTTCAGACATAATTAGGGTTTGTGGTCCCGGCGGGTATCGCGCCTGGCAAAACGCAAGTCACAGGAGTTCTGTATCGGCCGCCATTACGTTCTTATTTCAAAATAATGAATGGTGTTATGCTATTATTAAAATGAACAGTTATTTATAAGGTCTTTATTTCGTCTTACGACGGCGTATTCACAGTCGTTTCTTGACTGAAGAAAGTTTGACGATTCTTAAGGCGATGTGCGTTCGCGCACACTGTGAGACCTTATAGTAATGTTTGTGAATACGGTTCTTACCTACAGTTTTATTATTCATATATTGAAAAAAGCGTAAAAAATTAGGGCTGTGGGAATCAGAGCAAAGTAAGTACCTATTGGTAGATAAAGTGTTTTTTCATAACATAGGCAGTCCAGACGGCAGACTTTCACTGGCAGATAGCCGGTCACGTCGCGCGCATGGACCCACGGAGGTGGGCCAATATCAGCACTAGCTGGATACCTGCCAATAACCGCCGCCGTCGGGGTAGACTAAGAAGATGGTGGCGAGATGACTTAGACACCTTTGCGGGAAAGACGTGCCCGGAAATTGCCCTGGACAGAGCAGCATGGAAGGTAAAAGGGGAGGCCTTTGCCCAGGAGTGGGACAGCAATACAGGCTAATCAAAAAACAAAAAAGGTAGTCCAGGTTTATTCAATGTCGATCTCATAAAAATTATGCGTCTATGGATTAATTTTAATTGATATTTATAAATTCAAGTAAAATTAACAGGCATAATTGCTTGTGACGTAAGTATATGGAAATTTATCAGACACATTAATTTATCTCACGAAAGTCATATCAAATTATCATATCTTGTTCCTTCGCACCGCGTTTCTGTATAACGCGGCTGGCGCGACGATTATGAATATTAATATGGCGGCGACACTCCAGGTTAGCGGTTTAACGCTAATGCGGATAGACAAACCTCCCTCGACGTTACCCATACACCCTTGATGGTAGACACTTCTTTATTATTAAGGTTACTTATAGAAAACTTCAAGAATGCCGTAAGGTACACGCGCACTTTTCAAAAGTAATTGAATGTTTGTTCGTTAAGTTAGGAGACACTTGGATAATGGAATACGTAGTAGGTTAAGGTATTGATGTAATACTAGATATATTTAATAAAATTACATACTTCAATATTTATGTAGGCTGAACATACTAACACGGAATATGGTTTAGGTATGCGATTGATCTTGAATTATGTCGCTTTGTACTGACGCATATGTATACTTCTCCGCTAATTCAATCCAATTTAAATCCTCTCGCTTCGATCCTCATTGCTTCTAAGATAAAGCCATAATTAAGGGCCTTCTCGATCGATTAAGTTAAGCCGAGTTTAAATAGACGTTAACTTCGGGAGAAAGGTTTACTCCGGCGTGAAATGGCATTAGGTTTTCGCGCGTTTTATGCGCCTCCAGACGAGACGACTCGCTAAGAAAGGGGGATTTTATGGGAGATTGACTTAATTAGGCACCATCGTAAATTAGTCCAAGTATTTTGATTGATACGACTTAAACGGATTTGTTAGACATTTACAGCGGATTAGTTTATTCACTTAGGTATCTCTTGTTTTAAGTATTTTAATAAAAAATGAGGTAAGTACTGCCATTTGCCTGTTGATACACAGAGGCAGAGGCATGTAGGTGACTACACTAACTACCTACATTATTGACCCAACACGAATAAACCCACAACAATAGAACTAGTTTTACGTTATAAAAATGAATTATAACTGGAACATAAATCTTTAGTTAGCGCGATTAATAGAAAAAATAAAAACCCTGTTGACCAACCAAACGCAATAGTTAGCACGTTCTCAAACTCGTTCCGTGTCAAACCGCAGTTTGAAATTACTGTTCTAATTAAATCAGGCATTCTTTCTCAAGTTTCGTATTAATAATTTAGTATAGGCTTTGACAGGGCAATTCCGTTTCGACTACTTAGTTTACTGCCCTTCTGTTTATACTAAAAGGTGAGGGGAACAGGGATGGGAAATAATGAATTTAAAATTATCGATAAAGGATAGGACATTACTTATAAATAAGTGACATGAAACAATTCATTTGAAACCTTTATTGAGGTATTTTTTGAGATGATTATCAAATGTACAATAATTTAGATATCTGCTGAGTAGTTATTTAATTTCATTCTGAAGTTTTTTATTTCCCATTGAACTGACTTAACCCTGTACGAAATTTTTCAACCGTTCTTTTCCCACGAAACTACTCAAACTAACCGCCAAATGAAAGACCTACCTAGTTGCACTAAGCGCCCCTAAGGCACATACTTGTAGGTATTATAGCCCTAGTTGGGTGCTAACGACAAACTGTAATTAGGTTAAGGAATTGGAAATAAACTATTTGTATTCATTGAAGGTGTAATAAAGATTATAATGATGAAAAATTATATACATTTTATACTACCCTCTAAATTTTCCCATCACCAAACTTTCTGTTGCGTGACATCGCGCCGGTATTATACGCTGTTATGAATCGGCGGCGACTCAGGTAGTGGTAAATGTTGTACGAAATGTCAGTTTGACCTTATGCTAAGTGCCAGCCCTGATTCGACAAGCGCCAATTTGGTCTTTAGATGGTGCCCTTTTGTATGATTGCTGTCAATTTGGTGCATGAATTTTTGATAGCTGCCTGTCTGCCTATATCACTTTAAAGTAGGAGACAAATAGGTTACATGAGAAATAATATTTATTTGGACATTAGAAATAATATTAATAGGACGTAGGTTCAATGATTATGTTGATTACGAAATTATAAAAGTAAAGGTAATGAAATGCTACATTGGACGGATTCAAGTTTTGTATGTGTACGTACGTGATTATCGGTTAAATAGTGATTGAAACTATAAAACTGTGCATTACTTTAACCATGAAGTTAAATAAATTTATAAAAAAAAGATGATGAATCTAAATTGAAAAAATATCGTAGGTACTTTATACCGGCCTTAAGTATTTAGTTTTAATTTTCATGTTTTAATAAAGAAGTCCAAAGTACCTGCTTGAAATTTTTTTATGCTAATAAAATGAGGTGCTCCGAGTGAAACGAAATCATTAGGTTACAGGTGTTCTTAATGTAACGGTTTGTGTAAATTTCTTCTTAGAAAAATACTTTTTGATGGGTTGAAGTAAGTACCATATTAAAAAGTAATCTCGTGGAAAATTATTCAAAATTAATTGTTCAATTTATAAACGCTTCTAGTTGGACCATTTCTATTGACTGGCGATGTGTTGTTTTTTGTTTGTACTACGCTAGACCGCGTTAATTGCGGTTTAAAAATACCAGTACACTAATTAATAAAATATATCGAGATCATTAACATTACCATAACGAACGTGGCGCATACAACACTAATAAATGTACCATTTACGCGAGTAACCGATGTAAGTCACACCACCGGAATTCTTCACAAGCTCGTTAGGGGTTGTTCATAGGGGTTTGCTCGTCACGGGACTCGCCGGAAACTACGCCACTACGCGCGCCAGTCGCGACAGTTACTATTCAAATTAGGAAAGATCCCGCGATCTCGATTCAAATGAACCGCCTAATTTCATTTATTCTTTATCCATTGCTGTTTTTATTCCATGCGAACAGTAACGAAAGCTTGAAATGTTTCAATGGATAAAGTATTGGTTTGTTTAGTCATTGTAGCATAGGGTTTGTGTTCAGGTAGACATGTCTAAGGGCTGGCCGACACGTCATCGTTTTCGGCCATTTTGTATGCGTGCGTATATAAAAGATCTGTAATCCAGTAGGTATTGAAAAAATTACATAAAGAACATTGTAAGTATGTTCAGATACCTACTCAGAATAAGTGATGTGGTGGAGATTTTGATATTGAATCGGAGCGCGTGGTTTTTATCTTTTTATTGATAAAAATATTAACGTGAGATGAAGTTGAAGAGGTCACACGCCGCATCACTATTGATAATGATGATAATTCTGTCACCTTTACAGATATTTATTTTCTGTCATTACTGTAATTGTAAATAAAAATAGCAAACTGGATTTTAAAGTAAGTGGATTGACTAAGTGTCAGTGCAACTCAAGTACGGATTACGAGACAGATTTATATGTAAAGATAAAAGTCATGATTAGTAGAATTAAGTACCTACTCAAAAATTCCAACTAAGCAAAATTATTTTTTTTTGTTACAAAGTCGGCAAACAAGCACTTGTGCCTGTTTCGAACAAGTCTTGACTTGTTCGATGTTAAGCAGTTCCCGTTGGCTATAGATGCTTACCAAAGGCATTGCTCGCACGTTGCCGACCTGAAGGGAAGTGGGACAAAAGGAGCGGCAGGGAGGGGGAGGTTGGTTGGGAAGACTCTCTCACTTATAGTACAAAACACAGATATAATAGCTACTTCATGCCGATCTTCTGTGAGAGGTTGGTACTATCCCGGTCGAGCGAGCCCGTATATGAGCTGTAGACAATTGGCAACAACTTTCCTTTACCACTTTTAACCCGAAATCTCTCGTGGTCCACTTACCATTACGCTATCAACGCTTAATAATTACCCCACTTTAAACAGATGAATAATTAATTATTAAAATCTAACCGCTCACAAATGGTAAATGCGAAATGAAGTGGGGGTTGCAGTGGTGCTACCACATACCAGTTTCGTTCACGAATAAATGAAAGTGGTGTTCAATTTCGCCGCATCTTCCGAACCTTCGATAGCTCAGTTGGTAGAGCGGTGGACTGTAGATGTAATATAATTGTTATCCATAGGTCGCTGGTTCAAATCCGGCTCGAAGGAGTTTCTTTTTACTGCAATTAAATATTTTGTGCAATCGTTTTATAATGCAGCGTACATTACGAGTATATTTCAAGCCTTCGATAGCTCAGTTGGTAGAGCGGTGGACTGTAGCTGGTGAAACTGTCATCCATAGGTCGCTGGTTCAAATCCGGCTCGAAGGAGATTTTTTATGGTAACTTTGGTCTTTAGTATTACTTCATTTGAAGTTTATTCTAGCGCACAGTTAAAGCTACAAATAATAAGCCTTCGATAGCTCAGTTGGTAGAGCGGTGGACTGTAGCTGGTTCAAACTGTCATCCATAGGTCGCTGGTTCAAATCCGGCTCGAAGGAATTTTTTTTGTAACTTTGCTCTTTAGTATTAGTCAGTTTGAAGTCTATTCTGGCGCTCACTTAATGCTACAAATATCAAGCCTTCGATAGCTCAGTTGGTAGAGCGGTGGACTGTAGCTGGTGAAACTGTCATCCATAGGTCGCTGGTTCAAATCCGGCTCGAAGGAAACATTTTTATATTGTGTTGGGGTGGGAGCCAACAGTCGCACCACTTAAATAAAGTTATTGCCTTTGTAAATTCACGGGCTTCACTTAGCTTTTGGCTCTATAAAGGCGTTAAAAGACAAGAAAAAAAAACTTCGAGTCGGATTTGAACCAGCGACCGATGGGTGACAGTTCTATCCGCCACACTCCACCGCTGTACAAACTGAGCTACCAAAGTGATCATGGTTAAATAACCAACAAGTCTAGAACAACGTCTAAAGCAATAAAAATGTTTCCTTCGAGCCGGATTTGAACCAGCGACCTATGGATGACAGTTTGAACCAGCTACAGTCCACCGCTCTACCAACTGAGCTATCGAAGGCTTGATATTTGTAGCTTTAAGTGTGCGCCAGAATAAACTACAAACTGATTAATTACTAAATAGCAAAGTTACTAAAAAAACTCCTTCGAGCCGGATTTGAACCAGCGACCTATGGATGACAGTTCTACCAGCTACAGTCCACCGCTCTACCAACTGAGCTATCGAAGGCTTGAAATATACTCGCAATGTACGCTGCATTATAAAACGATTGCATAAAATATTTAATTTAAGTAAAAAGAAACTCCTTCGAGCCGGATTTGAACCAGCGACCTATGGATGACAGTTTAAACCAGCTACAGTCCACCGCTCTACCAACTGAGCTATCGAAGGCTTGGTGATAGTAATAAAATGCTCGTACACCACACAACGCATGACGTACAACTTGTAAGGTGAAAGGATTGCTCCACTTTAGCACGGACGCAAAGTAGAGTTGAGAAAGTCACGTACGTTAGAAATTACGTAATATGCAGTTTGTGGTCAGTATCACTAATGATGATACTCATGTTAATTGGAACAAATGACATTTTTATATAAAAAAAACCTATACGTAAGACACTGTCGGTGTTATTACAAAACTCATAACAAACCGTGTTTGACACAGTTACATTTTTAGAAATTAGAGTAGGATTTCTTTGCATTTTTTGAAAGAATACTGCTAGATCAACAATCAGATACTCAAACTGAACTTAAATTTGAGAGGTGCTTAGCACGTCATACAAAGTGTGACAGATAATGATGTCTCCAAGGCTTTCAGCCCATGTGTTAATAAAACATTCTAGAGCGGTTTTGAGTATACTTTTGACATGTCATTTAGTTCTGGAATGACATAAAAATTATATTTCCAAAATTATTCTCAGACTTGAGATCGATTTATTCCTGTAGATACAGGTTTTATAAGACTTTAACATTTTACTACTATATCGGATTTGGTCATCAGTTAAGACCAAGATTTACTATACTCAAAATACCGTATATCTATATTGCCTTAACAAGACATCTTCATTTAAATAAATACAGCAATGATAAACGAAGTTTCTCGCTTATTTAGCGAGATATGGAGGGTCGTTCAGACTTCAGTGCACCTTGCACCGCGCGCCGTTGTCAAATCCTCCATATTATTAGCATATTAATTGAGTATTCCGGTTTCAGGAGCGTCGCAGATATCCTGCTCTAAAGCCGCTTTACAACTTCGACACGACGTGCTATGAGGTCTGGGCATTATAATCTCTCTACTTTGGTTTCATTGGCGTATATTTATTTGGAATTAAAATACTATAGGTATGTTCATAATACTCTTACTAATCTGAGTTCAATTTAAACAACTTATAATCCTCACCACACACCAATCGATCGACAATCGATCGCACGTTACTGAATGAAGAAACTGTCGATAGACATACACTTTTTTCATTTTACCATTGACCGATGATCGATTGATTGGTATGGCAATACCCTAACCGCGAGTTTTCAGGTTCGATCCTGGCTGTAAAATTATTGCCGTAGGCCACTTGTAGCTCAGTTAGTTTGACGGGACGGGACAACGTTATACTAGACTCGTATTGCTATTAATTGGAAAATAATAATAATAATATTGTGCTTTAGGTGAAATCTGTATTCGGTCAGTATGTTTAAATTTACTCGTTATTCCTACGAAATATTTTTGAGGTCTTTGTTCAGCTGTCCAAATAAAAACTAGTCAACGAAACAGAAAAACAATTGGAACGAATTAAACAACGATATTTGTTTGCTGTGCAAACACCGTAATCAATACATTTATGGCATTTCCATTGACTATCCTATTAAGTGCTGCTATTATGTAAAATAGAAGAAAAGTTAAAATAGATGGGTGGTGGTTGGAATACGTCATCCAAGATTGTATGGAGACAATTTAAGCAGCGCTAAACTATTGTGTCAGCAGACACACTCGACAGCGAACTTATGCGACAGTTTCCCAACAATAATAGCAGCGGGAACGAAACTATTTAGCCAAGTTTGCTCCGTCAATAGAGGGCGCCACCTCGGCGGGAAGCCATAATTCATTTAGCGAGAATTAACTCGCGAACTCCTGGCGCGAATCTCTTGAGTCTTCACGTCTCACATCACCTATGTTGATTCGCGATAGTGGTTTATTAAGATATAAAAGGTATTCTGCGCCTTGGTAAATGCTAAAAACATACTGATGGATTTCTTTTTGACAGCTGACTTTTGATCTACAACCCTAGGTACAGCTAAGATTTATACTAACGGATTATTTTTTGTTGTAGGTAAATACATCTTTAGCATTCAGTGAAACGCCATGCAAAATATAGTGCAGCATTTTCGTATCGATTCTCATTGGTCTTGGTATTATGGGTAATAGGAGCGAGCCTACTACCATTATACATGACATCCCTTCCTTTCAATGCGAATTTCATCTAAATAATTACCTACTTAATTATTTTTTAACTCTATACAAGTTAATGTTGCCCATTATCACTCACGCATTTTCACTTAGTCTCATAATTTTGTATCACGATGACGTGACGCCCTTTAAACCTACTTTGGCATTAACTTAATTACCTGCCTGCTGTTGTACCATCATTATTTTTGTTTTATGAAAAATGCTTGGTTACGTAGCGGGTGGACAGTTGGACAAGGCATTTTAAAAACTGGATTAGCCAGCTTTTGTTGCCCAAAATGTTAAGTAAACATTGGAAATTTTAGAATGCGAGTAATATTTATTCCGCATATTTATATATTAACTCATACTTATCAATTCTGTTTCGAAATAATTATTCAAAAATACAAAGATATTCGCTATTACTTTAGTTAAAACTACCCAATGATGACGTCATACTACACTAGCTAACACTGGTTAAACTTAGTCTGTACTTCTAGTTATTTTCAAAATGATTTCACTAGCACTCTAAGTTCTTAATTCCTTATTTACATACTAGCTGAGCCCGCGACTTCGTCCGCGTGGAATTTAACTTAACAAAAAAGACCGCTCCCGCGTTCTGAGCCCGCGCGACAGGACCCATTTCTTTAAATTTTGTTTTTCTAAAATATAAGTAGCCTAAGTTACTGCTTATATCATCAGCTATCTACCAGTGAAATTCCCGTCAAAATCGGTCCAGCCGTTTCGGAGATTACCCGGAACAAACACACAGACAGACAGACAGACAGACAAAAAAAAAATCGCGTTTTTGTTATAGGTGTCGTATATACTTTCATATGCATTTAGTGAAAAGGTGTTATTTTTATATTACAAACAGACACTCCAATTTTATTTATTTGTATATATAAGATATCTTAATACAAAAACAACTCATGTTCAGTAAATTAAATAGTCATAAATATGTGTATAATATTTTATACATTTGTATAATAACACGTCCCGTCCGTATCAGCTCTATAAACCCGCTTTGACATTCACTTAATTACATAGATTATAAGCTGACGGTTTCGTTCGCAGGTCAGATTTAAACTTGACTGGTATGGATTAAACGAAGCCGCTGAGATGAGTTGATCCCGTGTGTTTATCGTTTAGACGTTTTATTATTGAGAAGAGGATATAATAATTGTTGTATTGTAACTACAAGGTGAAACATAAAGGGAATACAATTTTTTTTGCAACTTAACTTTGTAAATCTAAAACTATCAGCTTTGGAGGAAACTTTACAAAAGGTGTTACAGGGATACAGCTGTTGACAGATTTCACAAGTTTACAAAACCTTTAGTACTTCAAGTCTCCCACAAAGCCGATAGTTTTAGATCTACAAAGTTAAGTTGCAAAAAAATTAGTATACCCTTTATGTTTCACCTAGTATATATCAATGAATATACCGGATTCACTCTACAAAACGCTATAATCGCTACTTTACGCTGACTTTCTGTGAGAGGGTGGTACTACTCCCGTCGAACATGCCCGTATATAAGCTGTAGTCAGTTGGCTACAGCTTGGCTCTATCACCACACCGCAATTGTAGAGACGGTTAGAGCATCCAGACTAGCAGCTATCAAATTTCCTTATTAAAACAAACTCACTAAGTAAAAAAAAAAAACTAGCTGTGCCCGCGACTTCGTCCGCGTGGAATTTAACTAACCAAAAATTTTATTTAAAAAAAATGTCCGTTCATTTCGTGGAGTTCACGAAAAGTTAATAATAATACTTATTGAAGTCAGGATTTCATGTGTCCTGGTCCAGCCGTTTCAGAGATTACCCGGAACAAACATATAGACAGATAAAAAACATTTTATCGCGTTTTGTTATAAGTACTGTATGTAATTTCAAAAAGGTGTTATTTTGATATTACAAACAGACATTTCAATTTTATTTATTTGTACAGATGGTTCCTCATAATAGCAGCCGCATATTTAATTAATGATCATTTCGTTGTACATTCAACCACGGAACTGTCACGTCCAATATTAATCAAAGTCGGAACAGACTAGTACGCATACACACGTCTCCGCTTTTTAATTATAAACGAGCGTAATAATCATTTTTCATTCTTAATAGCCGTTTCCATACATTTCAGCTAATCACCATTATTCGTGTAAACATTGCTGTCGGTGGGTTTGAATTAATTCATAACAATATCGTATAAAAATGTTTTGAATACATTACGTAGATAGTGCGGAATGTTCATAGTTTTGGGGCAGCAATAAAAGCAGTGGATATGGGGTTGGTGGCGTTGATTTTGAGTACATGAATATTCTGCGGTGTTTGTCATTCACGGCGAGGCGCGGGTGGTATCTAAACACCGGGAGTGCAATAAAACTAAGCACACGACAATCCGACGAGTAATAAAACTCGACGAGATCTCGCACAAAGTTTCATGGTTGTTGGCTGAAGCCGTGACGTCACGTCGCTTTCATACCACGCGTATAGCCCGCTTAGTGCGGTGCCTGAGTGACGCTACGCTACGATGCTGTACAGTGACGCTGTAGTGTTGGCACATACTTTTATCGATAGAGAGTGATTTAATTTCACAGATTGCATAGGAAACAGTTTTCAAACAAGTAGAAAGTATTATTTTCTAAAACTGTTATTTTATTAGTTTCATCCTGTAAAATTTGAACTCTATTTTTCTGATAAGTTATAATTTATATTAGGTACCTACATATTTAATACCTGATTCACCTTATATTATATACACACGGGATACAATAGCTTATATCTTGGGTTTGTTTATGGTAAAATATTTAATAAGTCATTTTAATAAAACAGTAAAGTTCAAACTCTAAAATACAACCTAAATGGAAAATTGTGTAAATGTCGATGGCCAGTACTAATGACATCACTACAGGTGTAGGTAAAGCGGATCCCTGTGGAACAACGGCACCTGCCACCATTATGCCATTATAATATTTTGCTACTTTGCCTCTGATGTCCTCTTGACGACGCAGTGAATACCAAATTCGTGTACAGAACCCTCCCGCGGGACCGCGCGCTCTGATTCCGCGGATCAAATTTATTGGCGATTGTATTTGTATTTTTGATATTGGTGTTTTTTGGAATGACATCATAAAGTTTATTTTATTGTGACAGTTCAATAGTAGGTACGTAAAAGTGTATTAGTTTTTGAGGAGGTAGGTTGAAGCTATGTAATTTTTCGGATTTTTTATTCCTAAAAAGCGAAGTGAAGTGATGTTACGTACTATGTTGCAATTAAATCGATGAATTATTATTTGATATGATTGGTAGTGCGTTGTTTTTTAATAAATAGTGTTTTGTAAAATAAATACCTTTTTTTTAAAAAAGGTGGGTTTTAGTTACTTTAGTTATGATATAAGTACACTACACTGATATTCGCATTCGATCAAAGATAAGACGAACTGAAGAACTACCAGCGCAACAGTATACGGGGGTTAGTGGAAAGGGAAACAACTGCCGTATTCACAACATTAAACAGCCGTAGATAAAAGTTGAAATAAAAAATATATCAGTTCAAATAAAAAGTTCCAATCCCGCGCGTGGCAAGTTTCTGCGTTTGCCAAGCATTTATTTTTTATTGTGAGGGATCGAATCCCGCCGCTAGGATTTTTGTTTAAAATTGCATTTTTATATTTGGAACGCGGCCCGCGACCGACATGCCGCGTGACAAATACGCGCGTCGACGCCATGAATGACAATTGAAGAGATGTTTTTATAAAGACGCACCGATTTTATTTTTATGCGAAAGAAATTGTGCTCATAAAAATGGTGTTGAAATGATGAGTGTCATATTTCACTGTCGTCGGGATGCCTCTTTATGGGCCTATTGTGTCGACGTTACAAAGAACCCTATATTTTAAAGATTTGGGTGTACCTGTCATCGATATACCTATATTCATAATATATTCAGGAGTGCGTTGCTCATTTGTCATGTACAGTTTTTGAATGCTTTAAAATCATACAAAGTCATTCAATTAATTTTTAATTATATTTATTTAGCAATAAACGTACAATTAAAATATTGGTATCTATTGTCACTGTGTTAATGATTTTCCTACCTTAATGATTTACCTAAAAAGAAAACCCAGTGCTTATATAAAAAAAAAATAGCAATATTTTGCCTAATTTTATTTACCATGGCTTCCTAATGCATTAAAATACTTCCTAAAAGGTATCTAGTATGTTGTATACAGGTATATTCAGGTAGTTTGTTAAGGTAAGCCCGCTGCGGTCGACGCATTAGGTTTATGCCAATGATCCCTTAATTCTGCCAGCGCGCCGGCATGCCAGGAATGCGCTCACATGGTGCACTGATACTATGTACAGGCGAACACAAAAGCGATTGATATTAAATTCTTAAAATACGGCCGGCTTTTGTTTTTACTACGTCACTATTCTAAAAATAAATGTTATTTAGTTTTTAGCGCGCCTTGGCTGACGTTACTTATATCATGTGACAGACTGGTCATTTCATGACATAGAGTTAATTTCTAAAATGGTTTAGTTACGTAGGTTAGGTACCTATAGGTAAGTATATGGAAAATCAACGAATCCCAAGTACTTTATACAGAAACAATCACTCCGTTATTAAAGAAAGAGTACTTACACTGTATAATGAAGAAGTACTTCCAATTGTGAAACGTCTAAGAGATTGAAATCAATATCTAATCCTATTGCAGATAATGGTTTTGATCGTGAATGTACCCGCATATCCTAAGCCCCAGTGGATACATTTGATTAACCTGACTAGACAGGCTTCATTGATTTACAGTTTGGCATCGACTTTAATCCTGCGCCAATATCTGGTTACTAACTACCATAGTTATAGTAACCAGGGTTTTGAAATTAGTTAAATCATTTCACATTGTGTCTGCACCAAGGTCTATCATTGTAATTAGTGAGTTTCGGTATAAAACATATTATGTACCTAATACAATTATCTGAGAATGATTAAGGCTAAAGCGCCCATCTAGCCCGCGAAGTTCAAATTTTATGAGGTTTTTTAGATTTTTTCAAAATCTGGCAATAATAGAAGGCACATTTTGTAATTCGCGAAAAAGACCGTGTGCAGTGCATTTATGAATATATCCAACTTACTCTTAAACATTTCAAGAACGACAGCTATCCAGATAATCTGGCAATTTTTGTATATTTAGTGATTTACTAGTATCATATCCACCGTGATAATATTTAGAGTAAAATAAATGTATTGACAAACGCACTGCATACTGTGTTTGTCGCAAATCACAAAATGTTGTCTTAAATGTTTTCAGATTTTGGATAAACTATAAAAATACTCGAAAATTTTGAATTTCGCGGGCTAGACAGGCGCCTTCACTTTAAGCTGGTAGAACAGAGTTGTATAGGAAATTGACTATACTCAACCAACTCACACAGAATATCAGCGTAAAGTAGGTATTACAGCTGTGTTTCGTACGACGAGTGAGATAGCCGGAAGTCCAACCCCCTCCCCCCTTCCCCCCTCTGTCTCATTCGCCTGCAGGTCGGCAACGTGCGAGCAAGTTCTTTGTATTGCAAGTATCTAGTATAGGCTGCGGTAATTGCTTAACTTAAGGCGCAGTCGTACGCTTGTTTTCCGGCTTGATTATATATATCATCTATACAAATAAATAAATTTGGAGTGTCTGTTTGTAATATCAAAAAAAACACCTTTTCACTAAATGCATATGAGAGTACATACGGAACCTATAAGAAAAACGCAATTTAAAAAAAAATTGTCTCAGTCTGTCTGTCTGTCTGCCTGTATGTTTGTTCCGGGTAATCTCCGGAACGAGTATCTCCGACACGGATGGACCGATTTTGACGGGATTTGCACTGGTCATGTTATAAGGATTAACTTAGGCTACTTTAATTTTAGAAAATAAAATTAGGGTTCCGCGTTAAAAAATAAAATCACGTGAAATCCAAGAGTATCTCCGAAACGGCTGGACCGATTTTGACTACATTTTCACTGGCAGATAGCTCATGTTATAAGCAGTAACTTGGGCTACTTTTATTTTAGAAAGAAAAACACAAATGGGCCCTTTGTACATGGAAAGGTATGGTGTAAAATCGTATGCAAGTATAGTATAACGGCTGATCGCCCGATGTGGACATTAATCGGCCGTTAGCGACGCATTATTCACCGACACGCGTTGCACAAAATCCACCACCCTGTATCACCCGGAGCATACACGACAATTTCACACATTTATGGCGATAACCCTACAAACAATATTCAACCTTATCTACCTACAGTTTAGGTTCGATTCAGAACGCTTTTGATTATAGGCTTGTACTGTACTGTCACGGCCAAAACCGTTTAACTAATCCAAGCCAATATATTCTCTATTTCCCAATGAATAAAATTAATTTCTTTTTAAATTCCGTATATACGACTATTCGGAACTTCCAGTTAACATGTTGCAGAGTACTATCGTATTCAATCAGAGTATATTGAACTTTGTTGCTCATGTTGAATGGACGAGTATTGCGTGACACTGAGGTTTGTGGTGAGAAATATATAAGTGGACAGAATATGGCATGGCATTTATTATGCCAATATCAACGGCCACAGTTGCATTCGACAATTAATTATTTGTAAACAGTATCGGAGGTCGTGCGCGGTCATAAACGGACTTGCTTTTGATGTGAATATTTGATCCAATATTGATATTAGTGGATGATAGTGTATTATTGAACCACATAAACTCATTAATACGTTTAATAATGTCTACTAGTTAGTTTAATAGTATACAGTGTGTTTCAAAGTGTACGAACTTTTATCAACGATTCATACCATTTAATTATTAACGTTTCATAAGTATTATTTCAGACTTTTGAAACACTTTGTATATACCTACATAAAAGTACCTACATGAGGTCACTACCCTAGTCCCAAAGGGTAGAGTCATACCAAACTTTCATTGCCAAAATAATTATAATATGTAGATAGATATTTTATTAGGTACTAGCTGAGCCCGCGACTTCGTCCGCGTGGAATTTAACTTAACAAAAAGGCCAGCTCCCGCGTTCTGAGCCCGCGCTACTGGACCCAATTTTTAAATTTTGTTTTTCTAAAATAAAAGTATGCTTATAACATCAGCTATCTACCAGTGAAAGTCCCGTCAAAATCGGTCCAGCCGTTTCGGAGATACTCTTTGATTTCATGTGTTTTTATTTTTTTACGCGGAACCCTAATTGTTTTTCTAAAATTAAAGTAGCCTAAGTTACCCCTTAAAACATCAGCTATCTGCCAGTGAAAGTCCGGTCAAAATCGGTCCAGCCGTTTCGGAGATTACCCGGAACAAACACACAGACAGACAGACAGACAGACAGACAAAAAAAATTTAAATCGCGTTTTTGTTATAGGTGTCGTATGTACTTTCATATGCATTTGTGTTATCTTGATATTACAAACAGACACTCCAATTTTATTTATTTGTATAGATGTTAATCTTCAAAAAAATATTTAGAGTGGTGCTATTCTAAAACCACACCGATTTGAATAATTTTCAGACTTTTTTTGATTACAGGAAGCAATCATTCACGCGGCGAATCCGACACTGATAATTTTCATTTATTTTACTATATCCGGGTGCCGGATACGGCCATTATCTGTATTTTTTTTTTACAAAAAACGATGTACCTATTCATCGTGTGTATAACTGCTAACACTGATATAATTTGATTCGTCAACTTATTAAAACAAAATATGTTTTTAATTATCCTACTAATATTATAAATACGAAAGTTTGTGAGTGTAGATGTATGTTTGTTACTCTTTCACGCAAAAACTACTGAAAGGATTTGGATGAAATTTGGAACACAGATAGTTTATAACCTGGATTAAGACATAGAATACTTTACTTAAGTCTGCGCGGAAGAAGTCGCGGGCAGAAACTATTACCTATATTAAAGTAAGTAGGTAGGTAGTTATTTTGTGTTTTATTTGAGGATTCTTTTTTAAAAAGGAAATTGAAATTACATAAACTACATTGAGAACAATCATTGTTGAGTGTTTGTGCTTGTGAATAAGTATAAGTCCACTTATAGCTATTTATAAGCCGATTACATTTGCTAATCTTGTCAATTAAAACCACAATAAAAAAACACATAATGAGGTTTTGCTAAAACTCTACCAGAACAATCTGGAATGAAAATTGAAACTTTTTTAAATAGTGGTTGTGTGTTACCGTCAAGTGCGTGAACTGATCGACGCGTCAGATGGAGCGGAAGGCTTCCGCTCGGCGGAGCACGAAGATACTGCGATAGTGCGCTCCACTACCTCAGTATGGCGCGGCCAGTGACGCGCTTGGCTAATGCCCGTACCTCTAACCGGGGAGTACTTTGTGTGAAATGCGTGATAAAAAAAGAGTTATAAACTATACCTACAAGCTCTATTTTAAAAATTGCATCTAATTTAAATAATTAGCATCAGACATGAGTTGAAATACGTCCCTCCCTTTGGCCCAGCAAATACGTCACAGAATCAGAAAACACAAGATATTACTTATCTAAGAATTCTTGTTAATTATTGTCAAGAAACGATAATTTTGCTGCTATCATCATACTAATATTATAAAGAGGAAAACTTTGTTTGTTTGATTGTAATGAATAGGCTCCGAAACTACTTAACCGATTTGAAAAATTCTTTCACTATTGGGAAGCTACACTATCCCCGGGTGACATGGGCTATAATATATTTTCAAAAAAATTTGGGATCCTTACTTAAACTCGAATAATGTACCCGTGCGAAGCCGGGGCGGGCCGCTAGTGCTATATAAATGTATATTATGTCGCATATTTATTTTTACCTACTACCTATAGGTACCAACTTCATGAAATAAAATACCTAATCCAACATGTATCTTTCATTGATAAACTGAGAGTGAATATATATATATAATATTATAATTATAATTATTTTCAAACTGTGAGAAGTCAACACATCTGTCGCGCAAACAATAAGCAAACTTCGGTAGGATCTCGAATTATACAGACAAAATGAATATTTATAAACGCGTCAACTGTTAATTCCGTATTGTTACCGTTTTCATTCTTCGTGACTGATGACGTCAAGACAATACGGAACTCTTACGATGTACGTACACTGGAAAGGAACATGCCTTCATTTGTAGAGATTTTGTACATTGCGAAAAATAAGTAACGGTAACAAATTATTTCCCTAGCTCATAGCATCAATTATAATGTTGTAATTGCAGCAAATCATTTTTGAACCCATAAATCTTTGCTGTATTTACAAAACGTTTAGTAAAATATACCAAAAATAGGTAATACTTGGAACAACAAAAATAATTTTCTATCGTTTTTTTGTGTCAGTATATTTTATTGTGTATAACACATAGAATACGTCTATTTACCATTTGAGGATGAAAAAAAGATTTGAGATTGTTTAACAACATTTCCAATTTCACTTTAACCTCCGTATACACAGACGCAATACTTTAATTGATTTATGCTGTTGTTTAATTTCTTTAAGCTAACAAAAATAGTGACATCAGCTTTCAGACCACAGACCATCGAGTACTCCATAAATGTAATTTCCATAAATATAATGTTATTGTAACTATCACAATGAACCGTGGTTACCACTGGTTACCAGTGGTTACCATATTAAACGGGCAAAACCTAGTATTTAATATTGTGTAATATTTATTTGTAACAATTACAATCAAGGAAATTGTATTATATTATTACAATTTGTTTGATCACCATTAACCGTAGTATCCAATAATATTAACGAGCAAAAGCTAGTATCTATCTACTTCATATTTAATTCGTAAGTAATAAATAGCAGTTGATTTACGTCTATTGTATCCAGCAGTGTACACACACCAAGAAAGCGCAGCGTTCATCTGAGGAATTAAGGAACAAAAGGCTTAAGTCGGCTCCGACGCCTCTACTCTGTTTGAACGATTCGTATAAAAGAGCCGGCTCAACAGCTGACGGGCCGTCGTTTACAGATCAAATCTGTTCCTAACGGGGTTGCGAAAGTGCTTTAAGCTCCTCATATTACGCGAATAATCTTTAAAGTAGGTAATACTTTGTTTTAGAACTTTGAAGTTATATTATATTTTTGACATAGTCAAATATTCTACTATATCTGTAAAATATACCCATGTACCGTATAGATTATCCTACGGGTTAAACTACTTGTGGCGCAAATGTCTGGCAAGTGATAAAAGTATATAAAAATATCATACCAACTGTAAAATTTCGGGAAAAAAAATATAGTCAAGAAATACATCGTTTTTATTGGAAATTCAATACCGTGGAACAGGACCCAGGATATTAGTCTATTAGTCTCTGAACTTCCCTTTCCCCGAAGAAAGACTCCGACAAGTTATGATGCTGCATTGGTTGTTTATAAAGACCTGTCTACAACCCGTAATTCGTGCGATTTTTTCCCATTTACATTAGTTTTCCAAAGAATTTTTAACTTAACTGCGTTGTAATGCTATTGTAAATCTGTTATAACTTTAGTGTTAAAAGTTTGTAAAAAACTTTTTATTATGACTGTACAGAATGATAACGAATGGAGTGCGTAAATCACGGCAACACCTGCAGTTAAGAAGCTATTGCCCATTTAACTCGCCACTTCTTAATTAACTCGTAAATATTATGTGTGTGCTGCAGACGTACGAATAAACTATTTTCATCGTTAACTTTCCCGAAATTTAAGTAACCAGTGTTTGCTCTCACTAATTACAATACATTTTACTGTATCCAGATGTCAAATACGGCCATTGTCTGTCAAAAATGTATACACAGCGGTTTTTTCGTGATAATGACCGCTAAGATGCAGCAATTTGCAATACCCTGATCAAGAAACTAAACCACTAACTAAAAATATTCTTAACTGTGTGATACCTACTTATTATTGAGTAAATAGTTATAAAATTATCAATAAAGAAGCTACCTATTTTGCTCTTATCTGTTGTGTATTAGTCTGGCATATTTATTTCCTTTATATATCCTTTATACATTATTTATAACAATTACTTTAGTCTGCAAGCAATCCCTCTGCTGTCAAGTCCATCTTCAACCGGCCATGCCTTCTTCTAATACATTATCTTTAATTGTCCTCATTATAAGCATGTCCACACTCACATTTATATCGTTCCTCGCGACATCAGCTGTGTTCCGTCTTCAGACTCTTGACTCAAGACCGGGCCCGAACTGCGGTTGACGGAGATCGATGCGGCGACCACGGCGCGGGACCCCGCTAAGTGACTGATGGCCTCCGGGCTCAGATGTTACACTACATTTTGTTAGTTTACCTACATGTAGGTTTGTGTGTAAGTTTGAGGAGTTGGAAGCACTAAGGAGGATAATATATGTGCGTTAATTAGACGACGTCTATTTTAGGATTAAGTTGGTTCTAAAGAATTTGAATTGCAATTTGTACACTACCAGTCACATCTACTACCAGTTTACTACCAGTCAGTACACTACTAAAGATTATATCATGTTGGTCTACTTACCTAAATTTAAGGAAACAAATCTTTCTTCATTTTGTTAACCTCGTTCAGAGAAATTAAAGCGTGCGAACCTTCCATCATAGATCTGTGAACTTAATCCTGTTTTCAGAACATGTAACCCCGAGTTATTTTCAATATCGCAGCCGTCAATCAACAAATTGGTGGACCAGTTCGCTGGGAGGTGACGGCAGACGCGGCGCGCCGCGCGGGGACCGGCTGGCGTAAATAATTGATAAATTGCCCCGCGCTCCCTGAAGTGACCCGAGCCCAAACTTCGAATTTACGACCATTTAATTGTAGCTTAATTCCCAAACTAGTCTTAGCTCGTGATATATAGTTTCAGAGAGGAACGTGATTTAGTTGCTTTTCGTTTTGCGGTTGTAATAAACAAACAGTTTGAAAATGACTAATTTGGAAAGGCTACTTATTTGTGTGGTGTTTTCATAGTAAACTTCATTTTTATTGATTGAATCATAAGAATTTTAATGATCAATGTGAGTGGTTGCACCTATCCACGCACGCATTTTGAACCACAAGCAAAAGCGAGTGAATTTTCATTAAAAAACTTCAAATATTATGGGAAAAATCATTCAATATTCGTTGTTCTACTCGTGGTCTGTCGTCGCCATTACAAAGTACGACAAAATATATTAAATCGAAATTAATTGAATGAGTAACATGAGCCAACAATAGTACAACTTAAATTACAAACTTCTGATAATAATACAGTGATTTGTCACACGACAGCCAGGCGCCCTTGGGCAAGCGATATGAGTTCTGTAATCGGCCGGCCGCACGCCGGCCCGCGGCAATCGGCGACAATCGTTCCGCAGTAAAAATGTAATAAGGTAGGTACTTCACTAGTGTATTTGGACATGCGTTTTAATTACTTTGGAGTGGTGAAATATTACGCCCACTGATTTTATATTTGACTCGCATCGTTTAATCATATTGTTACTTTTCACATGCATAGATAAATCACAGTAAATAGGCATACAGTGAGAAAAAGAATAAGACAGCAAATGTTTTTTGCAGTTACTAGTATTATTATTTTTTACTAAACGTTTAATAATTATAAAATAAGTTCTCATAAATAAAAATCTTTGAAACCAAGAAATGACCCCAATATTATTTGAGCTACAAATCAGACGTTGTTGAGCCACTCGCAAACATTTACACAGAGACAGTCATAAGAGAACAGCTAGGTACTAATCATATTAGCTTTATTAATTACATCCCGGGGCGTCGTCTCTGCCGAATGAAAATGTATCGCGAACTAAGCCCGACTAACTTCCGGTGGAACTAATAAACTGTAAATGTACCGCTGAAAGTAATTACATACGTTTTCCGCGATATTATATTTGGAATAACTCCATTAGACTGAGAATTTGTGGAATAAGGCAATACTGAACACACAATAGAATTGAGAGCATGATTCTTTTCACTTATCAAATTTAATTATATGGTTAAGTTTTAAAGATGAGGAAATCTCTCTTGAATAAACGCTTTCTTAATCCATTCAGTCGGTTGGTAGAGTCGTTTGATATTTCTTTCCCAAGCTTCTCTTTGGTTTGCCTCGATATTTACAACTCATGATATTGCGGACTGCATTTATTTGTATGATTATATGTATTCAGACAAATCAATTCCCAAAATCGTTTTGCTTTACGCCGTAACCGTAATAAGTTCATTATTAACGTTCTGACCGCGGCGATGATCCGGCTCTCCATTGGTCACATGCTCGCGCTCAGGTTACGTTGTAAATTGAACATGACAGTCTGCGGTTTAATAACTGCGACTATCAGTCGCAGACGGAACCACTACGCCCACGTTGATTAAATTACGACCTTTGACTGTACCTGTTTGATTACCGATGCTGGACGGTTCCGGTGAAAAAGTTGCATTGATTGACGTTCGATATTAGGCTTTACGTTGCCGAGTGCAATTTCGGCGTGGAATTTAATCAACAAGGGAAAGGAAATTAGTTGTTTCGGCTTTGATCATCATGAAATAGAGATGTAGAGAATATAACGACAATTAAATAATCGATTTTGCAACAAAAAACCTAGTATCTTTAATTATCTAGAGTTCATTTTCATACCTGAATAACAGACATAACTAATTATGTCTACTTAATTTACCTAGATTGTGTATGTGTTGAATAAATGTTATTCATTTCATTTCAATCCACTTGATACCAATGTTACGAGCAATGATTCCGGGTCAATGTATAGATGCTTTGCATCTACTTTGCGGGCCTCTCCTGAACATTTTTTTGTTAAATGGTACTAGTCCCGCCATACACTCCCACTACTGTTTCTACTGGAAGCCAGGATTATGTGTTGGTCAATGATGACGCCGAGGTTTGACCCTCGACGTGTCTCAAGGAAAATAAAAATTGTCTCTCCTGTACATACCTAGATATTTGTGTTTGCCTAGGACACCTCCACAGAAATAGGTGCTTACATAATGGGAATTTCGATCATAATAGAGTTTAAAATCATATTTTCTAAATTTCAGTTGTCTGTGAGTGTGGGTTGGTGAGTTTTGAGCGTCCGGGTCCGACCCAGCGGCAGTGTCAGATGCGGGTGAAACAGTCGAGCGCGAAATCGCAGCCGGAGCCAAGCGACGCGTCGCGCGTTCAAATGTTTTGAAACAGAATGTGTGACCAATGGATGTGGCATATAAAAGTGGCTACTCACGATGCAAATTCATATTCAATTTGTTGATTCAACTCGAGTTGATTTGACAAATCGCGCTGTGAGTAGGCAAGTTGACTCCCGTTGACTTGAAAGCCAACTTGTTGAATGTTGAGTAAATTGTCCTAGCACTCGCCACTTTCACAATAAAGTGAATTTTCTGGTTATTTTAAAAAGAGGCAATATAATCAGTACCCATAAGATACTGACTAAAATGAATCGGTTGACGAGAAACAATGAAAAATAAACGAATGTTCAAATCTGATTCTTGGTTACAATCACAAAATTGAGAAATACACTTGTCTACATTTTTTTGTAAATAAAAAATGATCTTGTTACAATCGTCATTGGTCCAACTGACTAACAATGATATGTGGGGAAAGATATAAATATATAAAGATATGTAGACGTAATTTGGTTTCTTGGTTCACATAAAATATCCAAGCATGTCACCCCAATCAACTATCATCCCCGCATCCCCCAATTATTAATTAACCTTTTCTAAAACAAACGCCGTTTCCCCGCGCTATTTATACATTCACGTGCATAGTGAGCAAACTACCTTATCATTAGTTTCCACCTCAATACTGAAATTAAGTTGGTCCCTTTCGTTCGGCCCTTTGTGTTTGTACAGTTAAATTAAGTTGAAAATTTATTCCGTATCAGTTCTGCGATGGCCCCGCGTCAGCGAGGAATAATAATTTTGCACACTAAACTAATATAATACGGGCTTAAATTAGTTTTTGATGATAATTGTTTGCCCTTAACTGTTGTTGTTTCGATCCAAATAATTTAATAATGCTTTAGGATGTGTACTTTTACCACTTCAATATTGAATTAAATAACTGGATAGAAGTCACCACAACCAGACTGATTATGTTCATGTAAATAGGCGGCGCGTCTACATGTAACCGAACATCACGCCCGAGCAATCAGTTTTAACGTTTGACCAGACCGACATAACGTCATACCTAATTGCTATGGCGCAGCTACTCGGTATATGTGGATACGCCTAATTACAAAAGGGCGTGGTAAGTGGTTACAATACACTATCACGCCTTAGGAGTAGGAGCAGAGGTGGTGGTATTGCAGTGCACCCAAATTTCGTCGATGGTATTTTACTTGTAATATATAGATGATGATGCCGATTATAATAAGTCGATGCACGTTTTTATTTTAGTCTAATATGCCTAAAAGCTATTCTGCCTAGTACTGAAATATTTCTGAACTAGAAGGTCAAAATACCTACTTGTTATAGTGTGGGCTGCTTAGTTTACCTACCAAGCAAACCTTGGTGTTAGTGTTCTTTCATGAACTGCCTTTCGGCCGCTGACATGGTTCATGTTATGACAACCACTACCATCAGAGATATTAATGACCGAGATCACCTACGTAGGTTGATAGGTAAGTAACTATTTATTTATTTTGTAGTTTTCAGTGCACATAAAACCGTTAAACTTAAAAGTTTTTTTACCGATTTTTATTTTCTTGTTTTTAGTATTTAGTGAAATTGTCTACCGAATATTCCTCATTCTATTTAATTCATTCAGTGCATCATTATAACATGGTTTCTTACCTGATAATTTAGTACAATCTAATTCCTCAATACATAGCCCTTCCAGAGACTTGACTCGATGCTTGTCCTTCCTCAAACAATTTTGAGCCCAAATATACTACTGCATGGTCGACGGTGCTGCCCTGCATTTTATGGACGGTGGATGCCCTGGGCAAACAACTCTGCTTGTCCGCGGAAACCGTACTGCCCGTATAGCCCAGTAAATTTTACGATTTTAACAAACGGGATGATTCTACACAGCAATCGCTGCTCTGATTGCGTCAGTGCTTGAATCTCATCTGGTATTGAACCTGGATCCAGATTATTCCAGTACGCCTTTGATGGTGCTATTGTTTTATTACTGGTCACATGTGTTTGGCAGCGCGAACATAAAAGTAATGTTGTTTTTGAAGACAGTTCTGCAGGTAGATATTCTAATGCAGCTGTGTTGTAACGTACAGTATGAATTTGGTTAGGATAACAATGCTTCGTGCAAATGTCACAAACGTGTATACACGATGTGTTAATAGCATTTTGAAACGCTTGTACATGATTTTCAGCTCTGCGTTGCTGTGCACGCTCACGTTGGTTATTTAACCTGTCGTGGCGTTGCTCAGGTGTTTCTGAAGCTTCTAACTCCTTTCGTCTCTCACGCCGTCCTGTTAACCTGGTCTCATGTTGCTCAGGTGTTTCTGACGCTAATAGCTCTCTTTGTCTGTTACGTTGTAATCTTAGCCTGGACTCATGACGCTCAAGTGTGTCTGACGCTATTAGCTCTCTTCGTCTGTCACTTTGTGATGCTAGCCTAGACTCATGACGCTCAGATGTTTCTGATGCTAACAACTCTCTTTGTGTGTCACGTTGTGATGCTAGCCTGGACTCATGACGCTCGGATGTTTCTGACGCTATTAGCTCTCTTCGTCTGTCACGTTGTGATGCTAGCCTGCACTCATGACGCTCAGGTGTTTCTGACTCTACCAGCTGCCTTTGTCTCTCACGTTGTGCTATTATCCTGGTATCATGTTGCTCAGGTGTTTCTGTTGCTAACCGTTCTCTTCGTTTCTGTAGTCGACTATGGGTTTCATTTTCACTTTCCTTTGCACGTTTCGTTCTATACTTTTCTTTTGCCTTTTCGAGCCTTCTTTTTGGTTGTGTAGCAGTTTCATTTTTATTTTTGTTTGCTTTTTTATTTATTGTTACCATGTTGTTCCCACGATTAAGGGGCATTTTGACGGTCGAACCCCCCCCCCCCCCCCAGAGGTCCAGTAAAGGGGCAAGGCTTAATATACAACAAGATGCGCCCAATCTTGAGGGGGAAGCGCTTACGACATTACATTTTTATCCACCCTAATGCCATACAGTCTTCGGCACGTTTTAACCTATTACCTTAACTTGGGTGGTATAGCTACCGCTTACTAACGAGGTATCTAATTACCTATTATTTTTTATCTTCCCCTCTAACGTCACACAATCTTGGACGCAACTGTTCTCGACACGTCAATCATGCCCCCACCTAATACGCCATTTTGTAACAGCGTCCATCTTGAGTTTGAAATTTTGACATAATGACAGTATTCTGCTAGTGTAGTCCTATTATTTGATACCCATATTGTGGTGGTTGTGGAAAAATATGTACCTAGTCCGCCATATTTGAACGGCGTCCATCTTGAATTTTACATTTTGACATAGGTAATCATCATGTTTTACTAGTGTAGCCCTTTCATTTGATACCCATATTGAGGGGGTTAAGGATAAATATGCAATCCGCCATTTTGTATCGGCGGCCATCTTAGATTTATAATGTTATTGATTTTATTATATTGTATTGTCATCTAAATTAAATGTGTGTACCAAATTTCAGATCAATCTGACAACGGGAAGGTGCTTAAATTTCAATTTCTAATTTTGACCCAAATAAACAAATAATTTCCGTACGGGTCGAGCTAAATAAAACCGTTTAAAAAATAGCATTAACGAACACATATTTACTATAATAACAAAAACAAAACAAAAATGGTAATAAATTAAAGTCAAGAAATCCAAATAAAAACAAATTGGGGAACTGTTGGCCAGTTTTCTATTAATATTAAGCCTGTCTGACGGTGCGGATGATGTTACTAGATGTGCCAGGGAATTAATATTCGCGGGCGGCCGTCAGGCGCAGGGCCGGCACGCATGCCTTGCTCCCAGGCCGACCGTTCACGACCACTCATTAGGAACGATTACACACAGCGTTGAGCCACAAAATTAATTTAAATATTTAAATAAACATTTTAACTCTGATCACAAAATCGGTAAATGAAAGATGTGTTTACAACGTAGGGAATACAATTTAGGAGATTATGCCTTCGAATATTAAATGTCTGGTATAAGTTTATAAATATTGAAACACTAATGATGACAGCCAACGTGTCATAAGCTAGTGTGGTGATCACCGATGCATATACCTTTTGGTGGGCTAAGAAGAGGCTCAGACGTACCGTGTGAGGAGATAGGATTGAGTTTGAGGGTACCTGTTGAAGAAAAAACAAATTGATAATGGACCTTCAATAAGAGGGCATTCAAGTGATAAATAATAAAGGGGTTAAAATAATAAAAATACTTATGCATGTATAGTGTTCCAGCTTGCAGACTCTACAACATAGTTTCAGCTATAAACCATTAAATATAGGTTGGCTCTACCACCTCGTTAGTAGAGCCAATCTGCCTTTGGTATTGTAAGCATCGATAGGCTGCGGTAACTGTTTATCATTAAGTGGGTCATATGCTTGTGTGCTGAGTTTTTTGTTGTATAAAAATAAAATAAAATATTTTGTCCAATATTTCATGTAGGTATCTACTTCAATCACACCTGCGGTTATTTGTTGTTTAAAATACGAGCGCCATGTCCTCCCTCATCAATTGTCAAAAGGACGGCATAAATTTAGCCCCCTGGCTGGCCGCCCGGCCGCCTGGCCGCCCGGCCGCTCGGGCCGAGATTAATGCTGGCATTAATCGAGTGACCGCGGCCTCCCGGCTTGTTCCGGTCACGAACGAACGTTTAACCCTAGTAGTATTTTTTATTGTCTATTTATTATTTAGTAATCAGTTTTAATTATACATAAATCGCTCTCGTTACCGTTCAAGTTTAATCACACATTAGTAGGGGGCCTCGGTGTCATTCTGCTGTGTAAAATAAACTCATTAGGTCCTAATAAAGAAGTTCAAGGATAGCGCTGATACCTGATAAACGAAGTATTATCGTACTATCGTTTGTAAACTAATATATTATTTTTAACTTGTTTACACAAAAAAATCTTAATTAAAAAATTATTTGCTAAATGTTGTTGCTAGTTCCAATAAGGACTAGACCTGCAGGTGACCGCCAATTAAACTAACGGGCGGTTTATCTTGCGCCGCGTGCGATCAACGACCGTGTCTTCCTACAGTTAACTACATACTGCTGTCCGCGCCATAGTTAGTTATTACTTAAACTCAACATGTAAAGCTATTTACCCCTAGTATTTACTGCAAAAACATTAACCAGGAAATATGTACTACGCATTGAATGTTTATGATTACAAAATGTCATCTCGAAGTATCGGTCACTTATCTGAATTCATAAGTAAGTAAAAAATAATAATAGATTAGCCCTTTTGCATTCCAATACTGGACACGAGCTTCCTATAACACAAGGGGGTTTCCGGCCATTATACTTCACGCTGGCCCAGTGTATTGGCCGCCCGTCGTTCGTTGGCGAATTCCACGTCGTTCGAAAATTGGTAAGTTCTAAGACATACTTAAGTAAGAAATGAAAAGAAAATGAGGTAATAAGTACACGAATACTAGTGTACAGAGCACTGCTCGTCAAATTCACACCGAAACAATTTCACGGCCGCAGCACCCGAACAATGACGTATAATGTAATTTAATTTCCTCGAACCCTATTTTATCGCCGGATTATTTGATCAAAGGGCTAATCGAGTCCACATACCTACAGTTTACCCAAAGATAAACTTGCGACATGCGGGCGACTGTGCGTGTTTAACTAATGACCAAGTATGGGGGTCTATTGGGAGCCGACGGGGGAGAGGTGTGGGGGGGTGCGGCGGGGTGTCGGGTGGCAGGTCCGGCGATATCATTAGCCACAGATGCCGCTGCCCAGTGCCCGGTATAAATACATTAAATGCGCCGTCAAACTGTTAAAGCTCGCTCGCTCAAACGCAGTTTTCGGCTGAGATTACCCAGCTCTGCACGTAGAGGCTTATTTGTTTAGCGAAACAACCATATAGTGGCCTTTATAATCGTCAGAAATGTTTAAAAGTAAGATTGCAAACATGATATAAAAGTATTTTTACACTATTCTGATTTATTGTCTATACATAGAGACCATTCATTCTCTTTGTTGATCCCGATAGGCGACAGTTTAACGCGGGCATCGAGCCGGTCGCATCAAAATCAATAGACAATGAAAAACAGCGGCCACTGCATGGAATATGGCGCCATAAAATTCTATAAACCCAATAAAATTCGTGCTCGGCGTCGGAACGTCCACATAAAATCTCAAAGTACATAAACATATCATAAGAGGGGATGTAGAGCGAGTTATCCTCACAAAGAGAGTTTTTCTAGGGGATAAGCGGCGGTTTCCCCAGATGGTTATTTTATACAGTAGAGTCGAGTTAACGGCCTGGGTTTTTAGCGCTCGTAGCGCTGCCGTAGCGGCGCTACGCGGCAGACGCGCGGTAAGCCTACGGCCTTACGATCTCATCTTCAGTAAATGGCTCTACTTTTGTATTCAAAATGCAACTATCACTACAAACAAACACAAATACTTATTTGAAAATGAATATTAAATCGTTTGTAAGTATGAAACATCATAAAGAGTTGCTAGTACTTTTTTATTTACTGCCGCAATCCCTCCTCGTTTATTACGATATAAATCGGCGACTAGATATGATTTATCAGCTCATCACTCCTGGTTAGGTGTGAGTAACGTTCCAACGGTTATTGCAACATTATAAACGTCGCTATCTATCTCTATATTACGTTTTGTGTGGACCGTTTCCCACTGAATTTTCCGGCGAGTTATCCGAATGAGACGACCACGGTTGACTTAAAACCTATTACCATACTCTGGGGACGCTCACCCTTTATAAAGAGACATCGGGACGTTGTAATTGAAATGGATCGGATTGGAGAGTCCATCCATCACGGTGTTTGCCCCAGATCTAATGGTTTTTTAATAATTCCACTTCGGACTTGAATGCGTCACCCTCATTAGGCGCAGGAGTGTGATCGAGTGGCGATTGTTCGGAATATGACAGCCAATTGACAGTTCCCGATGATAATCGAATAATGAAAGCGAGACGGCGCGGACAAAAGGTGTCATTTGAGGTGTGAAATGTAAAAGGAAATATAGAGAGAGAATATTTAATGGTAGTTATGTCTCTACATAGCGAAATACATACAGTAGCTTTTTCTTGTTATATCGATAATTTATATACATTTTACTGTACTAAGATGTCGAATACGGACTTTATCTGTCAAAAATGTATTGATAGAACAGTGTTGGATTCTTCGTGTGAATGACCGCTTAGATAATGAGTGTAATAAATAGTCAACGCACAAAATACGCCAAAAAATTCAATAAAAAAATACATACAGACGAACAAAGAACATCCTCCTTTTTGAAAGTCGGTTAAAAATGATTATTTACAATTAATTTACTTATGCGTAGGTTTCATAGTTTTAATTAATCAAAATGTAGAGATAGTAGATAGATAAATATTACAGCAGAAACATAGCCCCACTTTCAGTAATATTAATTTGCAAATTCGCTATTGTCCTCCCTTTGTTTATCTGTTTCCACAAATATTATAATGCGGATGTCATGAGCGGAAAGTAAGACAATAAAGGTACGAAGACAGGAATGCAAGGGGCGAGCGGACAAAACGACCGCACGCTGACCGCTATAAACAACGAGAAACTATGTGTGCGGTCACCTTTATATTTCATGCAAATCGACCGCGGCGACTGTTTGTTGTGGAATAATCGTATAGCGTGATAAACGATATTTGTTGGCCAGTTTGTGAACTGGAGAAAATTTGCTTTTATATGCTATAGCATAAAATATGATATACTTAAGAAATATCGCCAGACTAACACACCGACTGTATGGTCCCAAACTAAGCAATGTTTATACTATGGGTAGGTACTGTACAATGGTCTTGGGGTGAGCCAGTGGCATCCAGATAAAATTACGAAAAGGCCATCTCTGACGACTTCGGTGAATGGTGATAGTAAATATAATGACGCATCTATATGCTACGGTAACTGCTTGATTTCAGGCGGGTTAAAAGCTTGTTTTCAGACTTGTATCTTGTATGTTTAAAAAAACAGAAAAAAATACGTAAAGTATCAAAATACTCATAAAACACAATCAAATTTCACTTAAGCATAACACGATGTTCGACATAAAGTGACGTATCTAAAAATGCATCTCCGACCTCGATATATTCCCTCCATAAACTGTACAAATAACCGCGCAACGACGCGTCATTAAATAATATCGCCGAGATAAGTGCAGATTAATGTGCTTTTTTACATCGCACGATCGACGTGGCGCTTTTCAAACGACCCCTGTGCGCATTAAAACCGCGAACGCGACCGATGTATGCGATTTCAAATTATGATATCGCATTGTTATCGCGCGAAAAAATATCGAACATTCTAATGGGTGAACAATTTTAGTCGCTAGAAATGTTTAAACATTAAATGCCTCGGGCAATGTACGTTATGTACGCTTTGTTTGTTAATAGTTTGAAAACTAGATTACTTATATTAAGTTATCAAAAAGAATTACAATTTAACATAATGGATACTCAACGAAAAAAAAATAGAATATTTATAAATATATATTTTCCGGCTTGGTATAAAATTAATTAATTGCGTTCAGTTCGCACGCACCGCAAATTATTTTCCCATATTTTATAGGGCACTCGTATATCAAAGCTATGAAAAAGTTTGCTCCACCGACATAATATCGGTAGGGCAAGCATCTGTGAGCAGAAATCACCCGGTCACTAGAATATTGTTTTCACTATATTAGAAACGTGATCGCAATTTTTAAGAGCGAAAAAATTCTATTTCAACTCGACTCTCTGACGTTGGCGTATTTGATTATACCTACGCCGAGTGTGTATTCCCTTTTACAGTGTTATAAAGTGAACGATATTGGGGAATTTTACGATTCGATTTGCATGCTATATTGAAATATTAACTTTTGTATTAAACTGTACCTACTAGCTGGGTTGTAAACCGTTGTAACTGTGCTATGGAAAATTAATGTCGGAGAATCATTTAGCACTTGCAAAAATCGAAAATAAAACCCAATAATGTTTTAATAAATCGGTATTATTATGAAAAATACAAATGGTATTGTATTCTACGCTTGTTTTTGTAGTGGCAAGCTAATGGTTGGTTTTTTTTTGTTTATATTATCTGCAACAATGCCGAGCACCCGGCATTGAGGCAGTTAATCATGTACTTTCCCTTAAAAGATTTTCCAACTTTTCCACTACCTACTAGGTATAATATATTTTTCATTACTCATACTCTGAAAGTAGGTCTGAAGTTGCCTGAGGAGCGGGTTGAAAGTAATACTTTTCCGGCCCGGGAGAATCGCTTTCAACTGACAGCTGTCAAATTATAAAAAAAAAAGTAGTTCCATTTTCACATTTCTATGGAACCATGTTCAAACTTTTTCTACAGTCACTCAATTACAGCACGATGTAAAATTGAAATTACATAAAGTTAAGTATTAAATTAAAGAATATATATTTTTAAATGACTTAATTATAATTTAGTTTCAACAATTTCTTTAAAATAACATAGATTTGGGCAAAATATTTAAAGATGAAAATAAAAAATAATGGCTAAATAATGAAGTTGGCCGGCCAGAGAAAAAAAAACAAAATAGGCGGCAATCCGATCTTTATTATTTTTTTCTAGTTGTAGAGTATTGTTCATACTTCCTTGTATTATTTCTTTAGCCAATTCCTGTTTTTATTTTTACTTTCCTTGTATTCGTAATGAAAAGCACAGTGTTTACCTCGGGTGAAAGACTTATTTTGTCCCTCGAACTCTGTCACTTTCACCACTCGTGTAACAATGTACTATTTTTTTCAATTATACTAATTTCCCTACTGGGCATCTCCCCTTTACGTCTCCGGAATTCCATTATGGTCTCCTTGACTTTTGGTATAGAATAATACTACTTATAATATAATATTTATGTATAAAATTCCGTGTCCGTGAGTGCGTAATTCTTGTCCTCCTAAAAGGCCAGACCGATTTTGATGTGTTTTTGTACTTATCTGGCCAACTGGATTATTCTTAGCTATATTTGGATCCTATAGGCGGCGCTGCTGTCGTCAACTATAAAATAAAATCTACTCTAGCAAAGCTGCGGTTAAACGCAAGTAATCTTTATATTATATCAAATTCTTGTGTCCCAGTGTTTGTATCTAACCAAACTCCTCCGAAACGGCTTAACCGATTTTTATGATTTTTTTGTATACGTTAGGTCTGAGAATAGTTCGTAAAGTATATTTCATACCTAGAAATAATTTATATGGCGGAACAACGTTTGCTCGGTCAGTACTACATAATAATACGTGATAAATAAATGTACCTATTATATACAGTATGTGCACAGGTATAATCAATCAAGCCAGGAGCTGGTATCTAAATGTATTCATGTCTGTTGCGTCTCGGGTTTGATTTTCATTAGGCCAAATCACGTGCCACCGCTCACATCAATTTATCGTCGACGTATGGCGCCTAATCGCGGAATGATTGAATGTCATAATAGATGGTTTAATGGTGGTAGAGCCAAGCTGTAGCCAGGTGTCTACAGCGGGTCGTACCACCATCTCACAAAAGATCGGCGTGAACTTGATATATTAGCTGTGTTTCGTACGATGAGTGACAGAGCCAGAAGCCCAACCCCGGCCCGTCTTCACCCTCCGTGTCACTACCCTTCATATTGGCAACGTGCGAGTTATGCCTTTGGTATTGCAAGCATCTATTAAGCCACGGTCAGGCGAGTTGTACGCTTGTTTGGCGACTTTGTTACTTATATAAAAAATATTTCTAACCCATTGTTCATGCATTCCTAGAGAAATCGAATATTAAATAGATAAATATCGCCAGACTGACACACCAACTGTATGGCCCCACATTAAGCAATGCTTGTAATATGGTTACCGTCAAATGGACTGAGGGCGATCCCAGTGCCACCCAGACTAAGGCAAATAACGAAAAGGCTGGTTGGGCATACTCAGAATGAGGTTGTCAATACCCTGTTGAGGAATATTGTCCCAGATCCTACTAAGATGCATAAAAAGTTGTTCTTCTGTTACCAAATTTCAAGGAAAATGCTTCGGAGCTCTTCTTTGGTGCATATCCCATGCATACTCAATGGGATTTAAATCTGGGGATTGCGCTGGCCATTCTAGGGCCGTGACATCATGTACGTGCAACCAGGCTGTTACTACCCGTATGTGAACTCGCATTGTCGGGCATGAGCAGGAAATTTTGGCCCATTTGTGTATGATGTGGCACTAGAACCTCAATACGGTATTTTTCAGCCGTCATAGTGCCCTGTATCCAAACGAGGTCCGTTCTTCCACCAAAACGAATTCCTACCCAGCCCATAATTGTACCACCTTGGAACGGACGAACTTCTTGAGGGTGTTGAACCCGGCTTGTACGACCAGGAACTCTCCAGACACGTACTCTCCTCGAATCAGGATGAAAACCAAATCGGGATTCATCGGTGAAAAGCACAAACCACCATTGATGAAGTTCCCAGTTTACATTTTCTCTAGCCCATTGCAGTCTTCCTCCACGATTTCCTCTTCTTAGAGCTAGAACTCGAAGTGGTCTACGAGCATGAAGGTTGGCTTCGTGCAGTCTTCTCCTCACAGTTTGATCACTCACAAGCACCTGGTGTTCAGACTGTAGCCTTTGGACCAATTGCAACGCTGTAACATTTGGTTGCCTTCTCGCAGCAATTTGCAAAAAACGGTCTTGTCTGGGTTTAGTAATGCGGCTTGGTCCTGGATGTATCTCCGCCACCTCCCCCGTGGTACGATAACGTGACCACAACCTCGAAATCACATTTTGCCTGGTGCCTATTGCCTCAGCGACATCACGTTTAAAAGCACCAGCCTGCATCATTCCCACTGCTCTTAACATCTCATCTCTAGTTAAATGTCGACGTTGCATTGCAATAAAATGTCAAATTACACTAATCAACCCAAGTTGAATCAAAAAGATGTTTAAATTGCGGTTTATAACAAAAAAATTACAATTATTCTGAGTAAAAAAATCCCTCCCTCTAGCTCAACTCAATTTTTAACGCCAACACATTTCATTTTTTCTTTTATTTAAATTTAGAATCAATCTAGAATAAATGACGAACTATTTGATATCAAAAACATTTTAAAGTGGCCAGTACTTTTTAGTTAGTCAAAGTAATTAAAAATATCCCTATACCGTGTTGATGTGTTTACTACCAATCGTTATATGGACCAACACATGGGAAGCTGAACATATTTCACCCCTAATCTGGACGCAGTTAGTTACTAGGATCAAGTGATCTCAGTTCCTAACAAGGTCTGCTTTGAGCCGGTAGTCTGAAAGGAAATCCATAAAGGGTTTCCAACTGGAATTCTATTAATGAATAGTAGGGTGAAATCAGAATCAGATAATATATGTATCCACTAAACTGAAATATATCTCGAGAAATATATATTGATTATTAACATCTCTAATTTTTTTCCTGAAAGTACATTTTAAATATGTCTATTCAGCGCTGAAAGCCTATTATTTAATTATTACTCTCACGTAGTAAAAAATAAATTTATGTTCACAGATCAGTCTTTACAATCATGGACTTCGTTTTGCATATCAACCTATGGGTACCTATAAAAAAAAATCGTAACCCAGACCAAAAAGCCATAGACGCTGCATAGCCAGGCACCCCGCTCGTCTAACATATGCATTGCCACTGCATATTAAAAATGACCGCACCTGACATTTTGATTAGTTGCATTCCCATAGAATAGTGGACGTAAGCGGTGTCTTGTCCTATTGATCTGTGTTCGGTAAACACAAATATAATGTACTATAAGGTTAACTATCAGAATATTACAATAACGGTGTACAGTTTGTTAGGCTTCACATCCGCCATCACGCGTCAGTAGTGACGGCGCTCGCTCATTGAAACCCACATCCAGGAAATTAACATCGCGATAACAAGTCACCGTTTCTCCCACTGTCTTACTGATTCACAATGTTTAACAGAACCCTATTGTCTTAATAGAACTAGTTTCAGCCTGTGGTTCCGTTCGTCAAACGACGAGGAAGCTATGATTTCTGATAAGAACCTACTTTAGTTACATTAGTTAGTCTACGGTGAACGAGCTAAGCTGCAACCAATTGACTACAGCTCATATACGGCTCGATCGGGGTAGTACCACCCTCACACAGAAGATCGGCGTAAAGTAACTATATGTAGCTGCGATTTGCGTGAGACAGCCAGAAGACCAAACCAGGCTGGTCTCTGTCCCATACAACGCGCGCAATGATAAAGAAGTTACATAAATACCATTTAATACCATTTACTTTCCTACTACCAAACGACCTAATTATTATATGATCGCTAATACAGGTTGAAACAGAAAGAGTATACTTTTTTTTCTAAACTTTGTTATTCTAAAGCTATCAGCTTTGGAGGAAATTTGTAAAACAAAAGGTGTTACAGGGATACAGCTGTTGACAGATATCACAAGTCTACAAAACCTTTAGTACTTCAGCTGTCCCACAAAGCCGATAGTTTTAGATTTACAAAGTAAAGTAGCAAAAAAATAGTATATTTGTTAGTTTTATTATATTGAGAACAATTAATTTTACTGAAATTACTTAACAATTAAAAAATAGTATATCCTTTCTGTTTCACCTAGTATATATCGACGCCCCCAAGCAATAACTCGGTAATGTCCTATTATGGGGTTTATGCTGTTATATCAAATTTGGCATCTACGGACTAGAATACACCTTACCAATTTTTTTCAGATTTTTTCTAATGATATTTACAAAGATATCATGACACACAGGTTTATTGTTGGGAAGTTTAAAACATAAATATTTCGGCAATAAAACTGTTAAAAGTCTATACAAAATATATTTGTAGAATATAATTTGGTAAGCTGCGGTTACTGGGTTATTGGCGTAAATAATTTTCAAGGAGGTTTTGGTAAACGTCAGAACGGGGTTTTTATTGAGCTTATTTAAATATTCGTATTCCGTAATATATATTTACAACGTTATTTAAGTTTGATATAGGCTCATTAATTCAAATTCAAATTCTTTATTTTAGACCTGAGTCCATAGTATTAGTATACAAGATAAATTAATTAATAATGTTAGTAAAAAGGCTAAGACCTATCTTACAAATGGTATGGGTCGTTACCCAGTGACGCAGCAGAGGGGCGTCCCACCGATGTGAGAACACGCTCAGGAGACTATTAGTGGCGGTGCGCAGGCGTCCTGCCATAGATGCGGTCCTCTTTCTTATTATGGCGTAGAAATCGTCAGTGTGCGCCTCCGCAAACTTACCGGATGCACTACAACGCCACGACAGCCCCAACAGTATTCTGAACGCGTTATTATATTGGACACGAAGGTCGCTGTATGTCCTTTGCGTAAAACGGGTCCAAAGACTGCACGTGTAGAAAGATTGACAGAAGGCTTTAAGAAGAGTGACTTTTACCTGATTCGTACAACGTGCAAATCTTCGAACCAGCATGTTACATCGAACAGCCAGCGACCTGCGCTCCCTCTCTATATCAAAATTATCCTTGAGATCATCAGTGACCCAGTGACCCAAGTACTTAAATTTAGTCACCCATGCTAAAGGAGTGCCACCGAGCGAGACACCGGGGATATCAGAATAACTTATGGCACTCGCTTTAAACATAATGAGTTCACTCTTTTTAACATTGTACTTGAGCCCATGGGCAACTGCATAGGATTCACAAATATCTACAAGTGTTCTCAAAGCGCCAATCGATGGGCTCAGCAGCACCATATCATCGGCGTAACTAATATTATTGAAACAAACGCTATCAATATGGCCTCCAATTTTGGTGCAGATAAGCTCACTGATCAGCCGGTTCATGTATAAATTAAACAGGCGGGGTGAACTTAATCCCCCCTGCCTCACCCCGCAATCCAGCCTATACACATCCAATTGAGCTTGCCCCCATCTGACACTGTTCCTCTCGTTGTAGTACCAGAAGCGAAGCAGGGATGTAATTTCCTTCGGTAGTGTTGTATCACTCCGCACTTTATCCCATAGTTTATCATAGGACACCAGGTCGAACGCCTTTGACAGGCCCAAAAAACAAGCAAATACAGGTGTTTTTCGGGAGGTATAATATTGAATAGTTTGCTTGAAGCGCAGAATGGCACTTTCCGTGGATAGCCCGGGATTGAAGCCAAATTGCGCGTCATGCAGCTCGATGTGTTTCGCCAACTGTCGATCAAGCAAACTATCCAAGACCTTCGCGAGTATTATGGCTAACGAAATAGGCCTGTAATTGGACACGTCAGAGGCGTCCCCAGTCCTGTCCTTAATTATTGGTACTACCGTGGTACTACTCGTACCACTGTATGCATAAGGTCCTGCGGCAAATAGCGGTGATTGAGACACAAATTAAAAAGTAACGCAAGGACCCTATACAAATGTGGCCCTGCGTGCTTCAGGTGCTCGACGCTAAGGCTATCGTGGCCTGGCGACTTAACTTTTATCATTTTTTTTATTAGTGTTGAAATCTGTTTAGCTGTAATCATTACGGCAAGCTCACCAGAACCCGAAGATTCCCCTTCATCGAACTCCCGCTGCCCCGTTAGTAAGGAAGACTGAACTTTAAAATATATTTGAAAGAGGTTGGCAATATCTTTTGGTTCACTCAGACCCGACACACTCGCAGGGAGACACGGCTTGGGATTTAATTTGTTAGTGTACTTCCAAAACTTTGACTTTATTAACAAAATACAGGTCTGATAATTTTTGATTAATTTTAGTTAAATTACATTCAAATAAAACAGGATAATGATCAGACTGGTAAACCCCACATGAGACCAATGCTTTATTAATTAAGTTTTTGGCTGAGCTAGTTGTCAAACAATGATCTAGCGTCACGAGCCGCTAGCCTGACAAACAAACGTATGTGTGTCCTTCGGCAGAAGCTCATAGTCGGTGCAAAACCAAGTCTGCTCATTACAAACAGAAATAAATTCACTAAAAAACCGTGAGCCAGGATTGGCATTCAAATCCCCCAGTATAATTACACACTCAATATTATAACTCTTATCGCAACTAATCCATCACTTAAACACGTCACTGCTGACACAGATGTAAACACAGAAAAGTAAGAAGAGAAAATATTTCTGATGAAGAATTAGATTAAATTTTATGTAATTGTTGATTTTGTTTTATTTATTTGATTATTAATAATTGTCCACATGTCATGGTGCAATAAATATTACTTCAAATTTAAAGAAATTACTGTATTTTTTCGTTTAAACCCTTCTAATTTCATTTTTAAATACTTCGATAAAAATCTGTATTTACTGTTACCTATAACAGTGGTTTTTAAAATTAAGTCGTAATAACAATGTAATACATCAATACCGTATGTAAAATTATTGAATATTACCGCAATAACTCTGTAAAAGACGTTATGTATCATTCCTACGACAAAAAATAACACCTTAGAAGTCCATAACAAAATGTTACGAAATATTTTATTTGATAAATTTACTGCAATAATCTCGTAAGTACTAAAACTGTTATATTTAATTTATAGAATGTAATGTATTATTTATTTTGTTTAATTACAGGGTAATTAATAAAAGGAATTTCTTAGTAATGGGGCAGTCATATTTGACAAAAAATTAGCTTTAATTTGATACATAAATGACTTTAATAGTCCCACTCGTTGAAGAATTATTCGAAAAAATCAGTAAAACATTTTTCCTGTAAAATTTGGATTTTTCGATTACCGAGTTATTGCTTGGGGGCATCGATATAATCAGTAGTAAAATTCCTGGCGGCTCGTCCGAAGTTCAGACAAATTAGGGTTGATTATATTGTTGGCAAATCTGAAACCAATATTGAACAGGGTTTGTTTATGCAGTGTTGTACGCTTGTTATAACTTGTTGTGTTTTAGTTTGACTCGCAGTCTAATTGATGGGTCGGCTAAAGCTGACCACCTAGATTGCTAAAGTAGGGTATAATTTGTATTTACATAAGTACTTTTAAATTTTGACATGGTAAATAAAAACAAACTCAAAATCTTTTTTATAAATGCACGCTGACAAAGCACTTATTTATAGTCAGAATCTACCACTGGTTCGGAATGCTACTTCCACCGAGGAGATCCGGCTAGAAACTCAATGTTTGCTCTTTTTAACAGATTAAAAGTTGGTTGACATTCTTAAAAACAACAACTGAGAATTTCGAAAAATATACTTGTCAGTGGTTGTATTTTACTTCAGTTATCATAAAACAATGAGCAATCACTTTCGTTCGCGACTATACCCAGGAGCCAACACATCCGCTCCACTGTACATCGCTGTTTTTACGCGACGAAAACACTATGATTACCATCAGTAACCCCTCGTCTGCATTGACGAAATACGTACGCCAACTGGACCTACTTATGCAAAATGGAACCAACCCACACACACTTCTGTAAACTGAAACCAACCTAGAACCACTAACACAAGGTTGGTTTTGGTCTACAGTAGTGCATGTGGGTTGGTTCCATTTTTCATAAGTAGGTCCAACTTATATTGTTGTTCCAATTTTGCGCTATTAAAAATTGAGACAAAAGTTTCGCAACGGTTAAAACAAACTTCGTATCAATTATCATATTTGCATTAAGTTTCCTAGTATCCTTTACGTATATCAGTAGAAAAATAATGCCTAACCTAGGTAGGTTTATCTACCAGTATTTTCGAACCCGTTTGTTTGAATGCAGTTAAACACAGACTAAAGGAAGTCGTTGGTGGTTCCGTTTCCCTCCCTCCTCCCCCTAGTTCGCAGGAAATTCCCGGCTACCAACTCCGAGTCCGATGAAAGAAATACTTTGCGAACTTTCCCGTTTTCTTTATTAGCCTTTTGATTTGTTCTAGCACTGTGGTAACAAGCGAAGGGGTTGTAATTGCGAAAAATATTTTCCGGGAAACCGTTATTAATACTTCTTACTTCGACATTTTTGAAGGTAAATATTAGAAGGTTTCTTGTATGTTGGTAATACGAGAGCGGGTTGATTTATAAATGAATTTCGCCAGATTCAGACACCAACTGTATGATCCCAAACTAATTATTGCTTGTATATAAATATTGGTACCGTACAATATACTGGTGACGTTCCCGATGACACCGAAGATTAGAAGATGTAGGCATTTCTTTCTGGAAATGAATGATACATTCGGCACATTTAAAAGACTTAAATGGGTGGGTAGGTGCGTGTCTAAACATGCAGAAATTGCCTCTTATACACATATTTAAATAAAAGTACCTAAATTCTAATCACTTCATGAATTATACACTAAGAAACAACTCTAGCTATGATATAGAGAACTAGAATTGAAATGTAAATACCAGTTAAATGGAGAGCCCGTATCTGCAACAGACAAAGTACGAATTTAGAGGGCTTAGTTCGAAACTAAAGCGTGATTTAATTTTAAAGCGGAGTTCTCCCCGCTGGCATTTAGGAATAGCCTCTTAATAAATCTGCTACTTACCCGCTCGGAGTTCGATTCCCGGCGGGCCCGGCTCGCTCGAATTAACTAGTTGGCCTTTCGAGCACTGACCAACGGAAGTTACACTAACTTTGTAATTGGCCGGAATTTATTAGTGATATCTTGAGAATACCCTCATACTTTGAGTTATATATTAAGTTATGGTATTTTGAACACGAATTACATACTAACTTAATTATCTCCTCTTACTAATGATTACAAACAATACTGTACAAATCTATTTAGTTTTCATTTGTGCCAGCATAAATTTGATTTGATATAGGTACACTTTCGAATACCTAATCTATACATCTATACAAATAAATAAAATTGGAGTGTCTGTTTGTAATATCAAAATAACACCTTTTCACTAAGTGCATATGAAAGTACATACGACAACTATAGCAAAAACGCGATTTAAAAAAATTTTGTCTGTCTGTCTGTCTGTCTGTGTGTTTATTCCGGGTAATCTCCGAAACGGCTGGACCGATTTTGACGGGACTTTCACTGGCAGATAGCTGATGTTATAAGGAGTAACTTAGGCTACTTTTATTTTAGAAAAACAAAATTAAAAAAATGGGTCCTTTCGCGCGGGCTCAGAACGCGGGAACGGGCTTTTTTGTTAAGTTAAATTCCACGCGGACGAAGTCGCGGGCTCAGCTAGTTCTGAAAATAAAATTGATAAGTAATATAAGTATTATTATAATTTGCAGGACACGGGGATACTGTCGAATACACCCAAATATTACTTATCCACCTGGTAAATCGAAACGTTATAACTAGTTTTACGATGCATTTTTTGGTATTAAAAATGTTCAGTAAGCATTGATTTTATAAATCGATTAATTGATTATGGCACAAGTATACTGAAAATGTATGTATTGGGGTCGGGTTACATTGTAATGATAATTAATTTTCGATAAATTTCCGCAATATTAACAATCGGAAATCGAAAATAAATTACACAAGACAGTCTGGACCGTAGATCGTCAAAGGCGAACTAATCCAAACTATGATTAATTGAATTTAGAAGTGGCTGGAGCAGTGCCTGCCTCAAATCTGTTACCTCAGCCGTGGCGATACACCCGGCCGGGTGGAACTTCCCAATCTGTTGGACTTCATACAGTTTCAAATCTTGACAGGTTAGGTTATACAGGGCGGCTCGATATTGTTGGAAATGTTTTAAACAATTACTTTACACATTATTCAAATTAATGAGCATAAAACAATGAATCGATGGATTAACAATAGTTTAAAAGTGTTTTATTTTTAAATATTACATACAATATTCGGTTACAAATTAAGTGTACCTAAGTATCTAAAGGAAACCATGGTTTTTTTTCTTATTTTACCTGAGCGATCATTAATGTCAACTTATTGTTGATTTCAGGTATCTCTTCTAATATATAAAATTCTCGTGTCGCGGTGTTTGTTGCCAAACTCCTCCGAAATGGCTCGACCGATTTTCATGAAATTTTGTGTGTGTTTGGGTAGGTCTGAGAATCGGTCAACATCTATTTTTCATACCCCTAAAAGACAGGACAACGTCTGTCGGGTCAGCTAGTATTTCTATATTTTTATCAATCTTATAGTTGATTGCTGTTCCTAATATAATTTGAATCGTATAGGTATTTAATCATAGAGTCATAGTTTATAATATTGCCTAGGATTTTAAAGTCATCCCGTAGTTTAGTCTGGATTTGAAGTCGGAATAGTTATAGTTTAAATGTTTGTTTCGCTTGATTGATGTTCCGTTAATTATTTTGATAGTAGGTTTTTGATTACCTACCTATTAGGTTACCTACAGTATTATGATGACTGACTATTTTATTTAGTTGCTTATTCAAGGGCCATTTTATAAGATAACTAGCGGCCCGCCCCGGTTTCGCACGGGTTACATTATTGGAGTTTAATAAGGATCCCTATTTTTTTAAAAAATATAGTATAGCCTTTGTCACCCGGGGATAGTGTAGCTTCCCAACAGTGAAAGAAACGTTCAAATCGGTTCAGTAGTTTCGGAGCCTATTCATTACAATCAAACAAACAAAGTTTTCCTCTTTATAATATTAGTATGATGAATATCACTGAACAGAGTGGTGACGGGTACAACCGCCGAAGTACTTACTTGAAAACAACACCATTGTAATTCAATACCAACAAGCTAATTAAACTACACTCAGATCTAACATATAGGTATGATGTTTTGCTACCATAGATGTCGCCAGTTTATTGTACTTGTCAATATGTGTCTGTTTTTAACCCCCGACGAAAAACGAGGGGTGTTATAAGTTTAACATGTGTATCTGTGTATCTGTGTATCTGTGTATCTGTGTGTCTGTCTGTAGCCACGTAGCGCCCAAGCTGATGAACCGATTTCAATTTTGTTTCTTTTGTTAGATAGGTATTCTGATCGAGAGTGTTCTTAGCTATGTTTCATGAAAATCGGTTCAGCCGTTTGAAGATCATCAGCTCTTTTGTAGGTTAAAAAAGCCACATTCACGGCCAAAACCAATTCCCACGGCTCGAATCCATTCGAAATTTGTGATTATTGGATTTCGATTTATTATATTTTTAAATGATCGTAATAGTCTGAACTGGCTTTTTACAATATTTAAATTTGAAAAGTTTCCCTGATTCTGGAAAAAATATATATTTTATCAATTTTTATATGAGATTTGTGTATGAACTAAAGACGTTCCATAAGTCACGTTTCAAATGATGGATACGCGCATGCGTAAAATTTTGTTTGTTTTGTTAATGGTCATGGAATATTACGCTATAATAATTCTAGAGGGCGCTGCTCCGCCATTGAGAAAAAATATAAATAACTCTAAATTGAAAATTTAAAAACCCCCGCTGCGACGACTTTTTCATCAAATGTATACTTTACCTGATAGTTCTTCCAAATAATTAAGTAAGCAAGATTTGCGTAGCTCCCGTAGCTCAGTATTCATAGCTCACGTCGCAAATTCATCTGGTACAACTAGTTTCGATGCCAGATTATGAAAGCGCCATTTACATCGCATCAGTCGTTTTGGCTACCTCAATTATAATCTAAGATAACTAATGCAATGTACAATAGACAAAAGAAAGTCTGTGTAAAAGTATGAGACATTATCTTGTTATGACATTATAATCATTGACATTAGAATAGACAACGAATCTAAATATTGATGCCACGGAGGTTTAATTCCTAGTAAAAGATTATCAATTATGATTGAATTTGATGTAATAACTCTGGTTGAGGTGGACGGAGCAGCCCAGGGGAAGAATTTTCAATAACGCTTAAATTATTTTAAATTAGATTTGTTTTTCTGTATTTTTTCTCAATGGCGGAGCAGCGACCTCTAGAATTATTATTGCGTAATATTCCATGACCATTAACAAAACAAACTAAATTTAACGCATGCGCGTATCCATCATTTGAAACGTGACCTAATGGAACGTCTTTAGTTCATACATAAATCTCATATAAAAAAATCATTTTTTTCAAGCATCCGGGAAACTTTTCAAATTTATAATATTGTAAAAAGCCAGTTCAGACTATTGCGATCATTTAAAATATAATAAAGCGAAATCGTTTCAGCCGTTCTCAAGTGATGCAAAGATATTATTCCAATGAGCCCAAATTTCGAACGGATTCGAGTCGTGGAAGTTCATTTTGGCCGCGAATGTGGCTTTTTTACCTACAAAAAAGCTGATGATCTTCAAACGGCTGAACCGATTTTCATGAAACATAGCTAAGAACACTCTCGATCAGAATATCTATCTAACAAAAGAAACAAAATTGAAATCGGTTCATCAGCTTGTGCGCCGTGTTGCCACAGACAGACACACAGATACACAGATACACAGATACACAGATACACAGATACACAGATACACAGATACACAGATACACAGATACACAGACACACAGATACACATGTTAAACTTATAACACCCCTCTTTTTTCGTCGGGGGTTAAAAAAACAAATCTAATTTAAAATAATTTTAGCGTTATTGAAAATTCTTCCCCTGGGGTGCTCCCGTCCGCCTAAACCAGGGTTATTACATCAAATTGAATCATAATTGATAATATTTTACTAGGAATTAAACCTCCGTGGCATCAATATTTAGATTCGTTGTCTATTCTAATGTCATAACAAAATAATGTCTCATACTTTTACATAGATTTTCTGTTGATTATTGTACATCAGATTATAAATGAGGAAGCCAAAACAAATTATGTAAATGGCGCTTTCATAATCTGGCATCGAAACTAGTTGTACCAGATTAATTTGCGAGATGAGTTATGGATACTGAGCTACGGGAGCTACGCAAATCGCGCTAACTTCATTATTTGGAAGAACTAGGTAAATTATACATTTGATGAATAGGTCGTCGCATCGGGGGTTTTTAAATTTTCAATTTAGAGTTATATTACTTCCGCTTCCCTCCTGTTCGTTCATCTATCTATTGTGTGTAGCACGTTCGCTCATTTTTATACTTATTAAATATAATTGTTTATAACGCACTACGGACTATAATTTAACCCCAGGGCCCGGCACAAGTCAAGTAACCAGCACACATTAAATATTCTCCAGTAACTACTCCCATTGAACAGTAAAATCAATGTTCAAAAACCAAGAAGTGTTATGAAAAATAATTGCTTTAGCGTGATGCCTTCCCTGTCATAAATGAACAAGTTGAAGAACAATGTTATCAAGAGGTACCTACAAGCAGATGATTATTTTACCTTGCCTTTGACTTGTAATTAGCGCGTTATTCACCGTATCTACTTACACGATATCCCATTAATTATTGGATATATCGTAAACAAGCGAGGGCCCACAGCTGGTCAGTTGTTCTCGTATTAAGCAGGGGTCGGCCACAAGTGGGAATAGTGCTTAAGTTTTTGATAGTTTGAGCGGCTTCGGTATTTACTGGTTAAGTTTGAGGGTCAGTTTGGGTAAGTTACGCAGCTCTCTGGGGAGGTCCGGCTTGTTTGTGACAGGAGTTTTTAGTACCTACTACCTACACATTTATTTACTAACTGAGAAGCATGACAAGTATAATTTGTTGTTTTTAATTTTGTATGCTTCTTATGTAAGCACTTACCTATTATTTAGAAATATATATATGCAGATACATTGGCTCAGCGGTGTGGATGTCATTGTTAAATTTCAAATTAAATGTACTACACTCCATGTCATGACTTGTGAAGTGCCGTTGCTAAAGATATAACGATAAATCCCAATAGTCCCGTGCCCTTACACTCAACCAATATTACAGTCATCTAACTAGTAATCCCGTGCCCGTCATAATCTAATTCTTAACTTCCCCGACAACGTCACATCACTATGCATAACATGTACCTATTGTACGGACATTTAGTTATGCATCGCTGAGTATAAAATCCACCGGTTGTACGGACAAATATTTAGTTATGCGTCGTTGAGTATAAAATCCTTACATTATAAAGGAATTTCAGTTGTATATTGTAAACAGTGTTGCATTTCAGCAGGCACGTGCTCGCCATCAGTCATTCGGCGCGCGTCGCACGTCGCAGCGGACTGCGGCGAGGCGCCCGCTCGCCGCCCGCGACGCGACGCGACGCTGCCGGTGCATTCCAAATGAACCTTTACTAGTAAGTCATTGTTTTCTGATGTTCTGTGGTTCATATGTAAGAGATACGAAGTTAAAAAGGAGCTCTCTCGGGCACTTATGTTTGCATAGGGCGTTTGTGGACGATCATTAATGAGGCTGGGATTCGATTTAGTCAGACGTACCTACTTATAAACATTAATAATATTATCTATATAAAAGTTGTTCTAAAAATCATCATTATGTGTTTCATTCAAGAAAGAATCCAACACATATTTGTACGTTTATATCGTATATGAGAAAGTCGTCAAACAAGCGTCCGATCCGACGGATGTTAAGCAGATACCTATCGTAGCCAGATGATGGTTGCAGGACGAAAGGCATTACACGCACGTTGCTAACCTGAACTGGACTGGGACAGAGGAATGGGAAGGGAGAGTAAGGCTTCCGGCTCTCTCACTCATCGTACGAAACGCAGCTATAATAGCTACTTGATGCCGATCTTCTGTGAGAGAGTGCTACTTCCCTGGTCGAACAGAGCAGCTTGTATACGGAATACGAATACCGAAAAAAACTGTTAAAAATACCGAATTAGGTATAGTAGTACAACGTTACGGAAACGGAAAATAATGTTGGCATTAGGTATAAGTGGGAGAGTTTACCGAACAAGTATTTACCTACTACGCCTGATTAAGGTTCAAAATGTTGCAAACATCTGACCTAAATTATACAAGCGGCGATGCTATTAAAAAACCCGGTTAAATTCAAAATATAAACAAAAATTCAATCCTTAATTTTTCCTATTCATTTCCAGCATCTACATCCAAAACGGAGTTGAAACAAATGATGATTACTGACATCGCGACACGGATCCGTCCGATCGTGCGATACGGCGCCGGAGCGATCACGTACGGAACAATCGGTGTTTGTTTAGGCCGTGTCCGGCGGCGGGCCGGCAAACAGCGCGGTGACGCGGACACATTAGCCGAAATCGACGGGCTGATTTGAATTACAAGTGTGCCGTGTTTTGTCGTTTGAATGTTAGATAATGCGCGGTTTGTTTTGGATAGAGAATACAAACATCTCTAAATTGAACATTTAAAAAACCCCCAATGCGACTACTTTTTAAACTTCAAAAGAGCTGATAATTGTCAAATGGCTGAACCGATTTTCGTGAAACATGGCTAAGAACAATCTCGATCAGAATACCTTTCTAACAAAAAAAAATATAAATTAAACTCGGTTCATCCGCTTGGGTGCTACGATGCCACAGACAGACACACAGATACACGGATACACGTGTTAATCCCCTCTTTTTTCGTTGGGGGTTAAAAAGTAAGCATATGTGAATACATGTAAAATACCTACAAATTTTCTGATACCTGATTAGACAGTGATTTTGAATTAGGTAGTATACCGACTATAAAAATTGAACGAACGGAAGAGAGTCTCAAGTCTGCTAAATTGAAACCAATTAAAAACCAATCATGCTGTTCTTTCTTTCTTTTTCTTTTCGGCTGACATCTTGTCGGCCAGAAGACCTTCTTAGTCGAGGTCGCGTTCCGATCCGGTAGATTTACAAACAAAATTACCTGTATATAAAAATTACATTTTGTAGGTGCGCCCGTAGGCCTAAACCAAATAAACGCTTTGACTATGACTTTGACGGCTAACAGCTGGCCGCCAATGGGTATAAAAAGTTCCAGTCCGAGACAAGTTTAGATAACACACTCAAATGATCATCAAACACTTGGACATAACTTAAATTTAAGAACTGCTTAATTTTAACGCATAATAAAAATACAGCAATAGCTATATAGCTACATTAAAATACGCAAATCTATTAATAAAAACCCCATGGTAAATCCCTGTTTAATAAAATCATCTATTATTTTTCTATTCGGATTACGCAAATATAATAAATAAAAAGTGTGCAATGCAAATATACAGATTAACATCTCCTAAAATAATATCTTTATACGAATAAAATTATATCGTTGCTTTTAATTGTCAAATAAAATATTATTTAAAATAAAAATTATTTCAGCTTTCCGTTCTGTTTAAGCTCAGTCACGTATGCGTACAGTCAATAAAAAAAGTGTAGCCTTAAATTTAAAAACATTTATCACAATGGAGTTCAATTAAAGTTATAAAACAATACATATACATAATATATTTTGTTATTAAAATGCATAGTCTCATCTCAATAATTAAGTAACTTAAACATATTGCAAATTAATATTGGTAATATTTAGATATATCCTTTGCTATTTTATGCTGATTTTAACAGAAAAGTCAGACCACAGGTCAATCTAAAACAATAAATAAAGCTTTTTCTCATCGCAAGTACAGTCGCGAGTAGGTACTGAGTCAGCGAATGACCGGCGGTAACAAATTTAGTCGGTGGTCGCAAACGCATGTTGTTTTAGGCCGTAGACAAACAAGGTGCAGCGTGACCGGCGCTAATACCGTGTTTGCTTTTGATATTTATGGTACTGCCGAATACTCGACATGCTCACACGCCCGAATAATTAGCTCGTTTTAAAACACATGACGCTAAGTTATTTTGTTTGTCGCGCATTTTTTGGTATAACTGTAGGTACTGATGACACTTTTTAACAGATTAGCGAAACCATAGATTATAAATTTCGCCAGACGAACACACCAACTGTATGGTCTCAAACTAAGCAACGCTTGTACTATGGGTACCGTACAATGGACTGGGGTCGATCCCAGTGACACCCGGACCAGGGCAAATTACGAAAGGAAATTTCTCGTATATATTTATTTGTAGCATGGCGACTAAAAAAGTTATTTTTTTTAGGTTTTTGGTCTTTAGTGATAACAGTCAAAATAGGTGAGTAGGAGGTATCTAAAATAAAATAAATTATTATATTTCTTTATACAATTGAGTTTTACCCTGTATTTGTCAACACAATAGAGCCGTTGCTAGTAATATAACGAAAAGTTTAAATAAAATAATCTTGTCTTAATTTCATACAATTTTCGTCGATATTTCATTATAACGTGAATTCATAAAGTGACGTCGGTTAGCGAAGTGGTCGGCATCGACTTGATGGCTGGGCGATTCGATTAAACGATATAACCGGATTACGGTGACCGGCGGCTAAGTGCCGGCCGGCCTGTCACTAACCACCATCCAGTATCGGACACCTACGTACATATCACCATCAGACATGCTACCTGTATAATAAATCTTAGTAAAATTAACTAACATTTTCTTATCTCCCTCGCTTCCGTATGTAAATAAATAAATAAATATCGTCAGACTGATACACCAACTGTATGGTCCCAAACTAAGCAACGCTTGTACTATACTATGAGTATCACACAATGGCCTGGGGCGATCCCAATGACACCTAGACCAGGGAAAAATTACGCAAAGGTCATTTCCGAAATTTGCTCCGGCGTGAATCAAACCCGCAACCACCATGTGCAGTGAACCGAACGGCCTACGCTCGAACCACTGCGCCAAGTGGTTGTCAGACAGATAAGTACAGAACCTTCCTTTTTGGGGTCAGTAGAAAATATACGTTATTTTATTTAGACTCTATACATAATTTACAAACAAACACATTAGCATTCGCTAGTGGATCTTATTTTCTGAATGTCGACAACAGCGCGCCACCCACCATGTCCAACTATAGCTAAGAACCAGGTGATCACATAAGTACAAGAACATCAAAATACGTCAAGTCGTTTAGGTGGAGCAGAGTTATGAATTAACACATGCACACCGGAATTTTACATATATATCAGCGGGAGACATTTCGCTCTAGTAACGGTAGCGCGAATTTCAGAATAAATCTTTGTTGAGTTTGTTCGATTAAGTAATTTACCTTCTTACGCAATTCATTTGCATAAAATCTAAAGCGGGTTAATGGGTCATGAATTCACAGTAGTTTCAAATACCCAGGTGGTAGACGGAGGCACGGATCTATGCATAATCCATGGGCGCATACATATATTTGCAATTCGTCTCTGTAACGGGCAGATGTAATTAACTAAGGGTTTAATGACCCCCTCCTAATTGGAGCCTAAGATTTGAAAGCCATTGTCTTACATATTCATAGAGGTCTGAAGTACCTCGGGGCAGGTGGCTTTAATTTATTCAGAGAGGCAACGGACATGCAAATTGCCAGCAGAATATCGGTCATGTTTGCGTCAGATTTGAGTGAAAATTATTGCGGATTGGCTTTCTGGGAACCCTGTGAGATGTTCCGTGCTTTGAATTATTATTAGTTAGTGTGGTGGTGCGTAATTTAAGGTATAGGTACAGCCAAGGAATACCTGATCCAATAGTTAGGTAAATAGTTTTGTATCATAACTAGTAAGGATATTCTGTGGCATTTATTTTATCATTAATATAAAATTGACGCCAATTTTGTTGCCATTATATCATGATTAAACTCAATTTGAAACATCTAAAAATAATATGTAATGATATTGAGGTAGATGATAATAACAGTGAGTTAAGTTAAGTTTAGTATTAACGGAATCAGCACCATTATTTCAAAAGGAAATACATTCTTATATTTTAATAGTTAAGACATTATGCCCTCTTCTAAGTACCTAAAGCACTAAAAATAATCATACGCATAAATACCTATGCTTAACCATTGCGATAACCTTAGTCCACGCGGACAGTAATCAGAAAATCCTTAAAAATAATGTTGATTGTGATACTATTTGGTATTACTATTGCTGGCTTCACTCTCTAGCTCTATGCGATCCGTCAAAGTTATTCTGTTCATCTGAGGTATTGTATCCATTGAATATTTCCCTACGATGTTACACATACAACTCGTCTAAACATTTACGCTACTGAAGGGTTCTCCTTCTCTCATCTGAAAGTTTATCTCTGAATTAATAATGTGACGTCATTACTTACACGGCAAGTCTCTTCGGCGTTTCTTACTCGCACGTTTACCTTCATCACTGTACTAATTAACTTATTTAATATTTATAACTTACATTTCTAAACGTATGTGAATTATAATTTAAAATTAATATTGTCAGTATTAAATTGTTCAAAAATCATATCGACGGGTAAACAGCGAAGTGATTCAACCGCCATTTTAGTAACTTTACAGAGCGATTTAAAGAAAAAAAAAACAGAATATAATAATTGCACTTAAAGTATGCGTTTAATTAAATTATCAGTGAAAGTCAATAAAACTGTGACTAAGGCTCTTATATTATCGTAACGTAACATTTTTGATCTTTACCTCGTGTCGACAAATAGTCAGCAGTCCAGTCAGTAAAACAAAGCTAGAAGAAACAAACACTTGTAAAGTATTCAAAGGTTGCGTGCAAGACAAGATAGCATGTTGTCAAAGTCACCAGCCGCGATTAGGGCTCAGACATATGAGGCCAGTGTTTCAAGCCGGGACAGTAAATTATGCTAAGAAGTAAGTAAACAATGGAAAAATGAAACCAGGTTTGTTTTATAAGCCTTATACTTTGAACCATACCTTTAAAATTGTACAATTAGTTACATAAAGTACTATTATTTATTTTTCTGGTCTGGGTGTTACTGGGAGCGATCTCTGTCCATTGTATGGTGGATGGTGGGTACAAGTATTGCTTAGTTTAGAACCGAACTAGTTCTAAGTACTAGTTGTCTAAGATGACTAAGTAGTGTTGTTTACTAGTTGTCCCTTAGTACAAACGTTGTAAGCTTTGTACTATGGGACTTGTTTGGGACCATACAGTTGGTGTGTCATTCTAGCTATATTTATTTATAGATTTCTATAATAATATTTTTATTCTTATTAAAAGACGTTATATTAAATATTTTATATATTAATTGGTATTTTATTACCTAATTACGTGAAGGCGATTAGTACCTATTATAAACAGTATTAAAAAAAAATATATATTTCAAGATTACGATTATTACACTTTATAATCCTTTTCCTTTTCCTAATCCCGGAATCACTTTCTTCCCCGCATTTACGTACACAATGGCCTCCAGCGTAGTCCCAACGAGCGAACATGCTAATTGCTGTCTGTTATCTTAAGCTAAAGAAGATTTGGCGTTCGGCGAACTACCCTTATCTGAAACACAAGGAGACGAAAGGGCAACGCGGCTTGTAGCCGAGAGCCTGAGATCCCACTTAAGCAATTATCCGGGTTGAGACATCGTAGTGATGTACTGCTATCCGATAACCATGGCGGAATTATCTTTAGGGATTAACGAATATTCTGCAAAGGTGGTCTAGCCAATCTGTAACTACTTGACTACTGTTCATATACGGACTCGATTGGGGTAGTACTACCTTCCCACAGAAAATTGGCTTTTAGTAGATATATTAGATATAATAGCTGCGTTTCGTACGATGACAGTTAGAGCCGGAAGGCCAACATCCCTCTTGTTCTCCCCTACCCACCATTATCCCACTCCTCTTCAGGTCAGCTAAGTGCGAGCAATTTAATTGGTATAGCAAGCATCTATAGGCTAAGGTACTGCTTAAAATGAGGCGGATCGTATTTTGTACGCGTACTTTTTCGTATTTTCCTACCTACCTACCTGCAATAATTGCATTGTCAGATCGACTGCATTTTATCAAGCACTAGCGGCCCGCCCCGGCTTCGCACGGGTACATTACGGTTACATTATTGGAGTTTGAGTAAGGATCCCTAATTTTTTAAAAAATATCATATAGCCTATGTCACTCGGGGATAGTGTAGCTTCCCAACAGTTAAATAATTTTTCAAATCGGTTCAGTAGTTTCGGAGCCTATTCATTACAATCAAACAAACTAAGTTTTCCTCTTTATAATATTAGTATGATGATTACAAGTATATACCTATAGATAGGGAGGGTAGGTACCTACTTAAAATTGCTTTCAAAAGAAGAACCCAATATTTGATAAGGTTATATTTCTTAGTAGCAATTTACTGTTTTTTTATTTCTAAAAGTACAAATGTTTTTACCAGCAAGTCTCTATAATAAATCTCTACCTTTAAATAGAATCATAGTGTAGTGGGACAACTTAGTCCTCGGTATGCCCGCTTCTACTAACCAGACGGCAGGGGCGCCTTTATGTCGGCCATACCGCTCTAACTGCCGATGGTTAGACAGCGGAGAGCCACTTCACGGAAGGAATGCCGGTTACTTTGGCAACTAGCACAGGTAGAGACTGGGAATGAGGAGAGAATGGTGTATGTTCGATTGCTTTTGTTGAAATCTATGTGCATAAAATACTTTACGTTAAAAACTAGACAATAGTTACTGTCTAACTTTCTACCTTCTTAAGAGCTACCCTAGCTCGTTTATCGAAGAATGACTGCTTCATTGTTTAGTATCTACCTAATAGGATAAGAAAAAGAAACAGATCTAAGGATTAATTTGTACTCTTGTTTTTTAATTTATTTTATTTATCTCCGCCTTTAATTAGCTGTGATAGCCGATTGGTTAAAGCACGCGTCTTGCGGGCATCAGGTCTTGGGTTCAAATCCCGGCTCGCACCTCTGGATTTTTCGAAATCTATGTGCGAATCATAATTTCTATATGATTATCACTTGCTTACGGTGAAGGAAAACATCGTGAGGAAACCTGCATGTCTTAGAAGATCTAACCAATTTTCGAAAGACATGTGAAATCCGCCAACCCGCACTGGGCCAGCGTGGTGGATTATGGCCTGATCCCCCTCGTGTTGAGGGGAGGCCCGTGACCAGGAGTGGGACGTCAAAAGGGCTAAATTATTATATTATATTTATTTATCTTAAGACCAGAGCAAATTCACGGCCAGAAATATGTTCAATTAATTAATCTAAACAAACAAATATCATTTCGCAATAACCGCTTCAGTTTCCATCACAAACGGTTATATCGCAAACCACTCTGAACTTTTCCTTTGACGCCGTACCATCGAATCCAAACAATCACAGCGAAGTAACAGTTTCCTAACTTCGCGTTGAGCGCTTGTTCAGCTTCACTTACACGGTAAATATGCTCTTGGTTAGACTTTCACGGGAGGTTTAGCGAAAGTAGGTACTCAATTATAACAAGCATACGTGAAAATCTAAATATAATTGATTTTAGATTTACTTTCAAAAGTAGGTAGGTACTTACTGTTTGTACAACTCAATTGTATTAGTACCCAACAAACCGAAATCGGTATTTTAAGCTTAAAATGTTGAAATTTCTTTAAAATTCTTTCCGTGATTAAATGAATCACAAAATTTGAATATATCTTGAAAAATAGTCAAATACTTCTAAGAAAGTGATGTAGTAAAATCAGTTTTAAAAGCGCTTTATTATGGTGTATAAAATAAGTTTTTTTATAAAAAAAAAACACAGATATGGCAATATCTCGAAAACTAAAAAATTACGCAGAACATACAGGGAGTCAAATCTGTTGCATTTTAGCTGTTCTATCTCATCCTGCGAGGAAAACATCGCATTACAACTAACCCTGTATAGTAAAACATAGGTCTACAGTAATACAAAGCACAGTTACGGTGACTGAAAAGTGATACGCGTTGGATATGAGGCATAGAGTTCACAAGTACTAACACCACTCGACGCGAAGGGGTCGCAATTAATTCGTGATTGATTCACAAAGCTAGTTGGAATTTCACTAGCTCCCCACGCGGCCCCACCCGCCTGCCACCCACCTGCCTCCACGTGAGGATCAGACAAAGATACCAAGTTAACGTCAGCTAAGGTTTGTTGTACAAAATTTATATGAAACTTGGCTTCGAAACTGCAAAAGCGGTGCGGTCTCTCAATGATGAATTTTGTTTATTATTGTTAATTGTATTATTGTTGTCTAGTGCCTATTTTCATGATGAAATACGTGTTTGTAAGATGTCGACCTTTAATGAACTTCAGTAATTTGTTATTTTGCCACAGTATTCATTCTTTATCATCATCATTTCAACAAGCGCGTCGAGCCAGATATAGTCCTCCCCCAAGCTTTTCCACAACAACTGGCCCTATGCATCCAGTGGTTGTCCACTTTGTATATGAGATAGAGTAGATAACTTGAGAGTATCGTAGAGTCATTATAATATAGATATAAAAATGTAATATCCTTCAAAACTATTAGTCCATCTATTTAGCAATGTTGGACGAACAAAGATTTTTAAAGTCCACTAAGTAAAATTGCAGTAGAGTGCGTAGAGTCTTATTCTCGACTATTCAGTTCGCCTGACGCTGCCGGCAGCTGGTTCCTGAGACGAGCAACCAGGTACTGCTAAGATATTCCGAGACGCAGCGCGGCCGCCGCTCCATTATGTACGAGCCCCCTTTTTGATGCCACCGCCTTTTCTCACACCCTCAACGTGTGTTGCACGAGTAATTATCTTATAAAATTATTTATACTTTACACATTGAACGCGGTTTGAGATATTTGATCTGAAAAATAATCTATTGATTAAAGAATTTTGTAGATAAATGTTATGCGGTCCTTAAGTTTAGAAGAATATATGAAAAATACAAATAACCTCCTTTTTATTGTGCGCTACCTACAAAATCGAAGTAGTATTTTACTTACGAGTAATTATATTTTATTTTTTGATTGTCCTGAAACTTATGTGTACAATTACAAAAAATAACGTAGCAGCCTTTTAAGTTTAACAAAAGTTGTGAGAGGAAGCCCCATGAACTACATTTAAAACGTTAAAATCAGTTGAGTGTTCCCTAATCTGAGCTCATAACACGAGACTGGTTTAACTCTACGGCCGTTAACTTTTGAGGCATTCCGCCCGACTCACGAATATTTTATTAACGTAAACGCGTTAGATTAACTTCGTTACTTCGCTCGCGAGACTTGCCGCGGCGCCCTTTTTACCAACATCCAATTTTAATTATGACGTGCCTCGCCAGATTTTACAGGAATTTAGGAAATCATTTTTAACCCTTGCAACACGCGCTAGCATTATATTTTGCAAGCTGTGAAATTTATTGTAAGTGCGCGGTTTATGAAAAGTTGAAATAAAATAATTAGCTACATGTATACAATGTTTAGTTCACATTTTTAGTCACCATACATTTTTGAAGCGAAGCTTCTATACGGATGTCCGGTGCGCTCGCCGCGCGGCCACTCTATCCGGGCTAAGCGTCAGTAGCGTTACACGTCATAAACCTATACAGGTATACAGAGTGTTTTTAACGCTTAGTTCCTACACTTTACACTATAAAGCTTCGCTTCTTTCGGACGTCCCTAGACGGCACTGTTTTTATCTATGTTTAATTTTAAACAGTTAAACATTAAATGAGAGTTAAAGTATTCAGGCAACCACGAAACAGAAAAAAGCCGACATCCGCTACGTCATTCATGTACGACACAGGTGCTTGAAAAACTCGAGTTTTGTGTAAATGAGCGCGAGGGTAGACGGGCACGCATATGGCGGGAGGAAGCGACGCGCATAAATCTGCGCGACGGTGGCGCCGCGGCCGGAACAGGAAACGCCGACGTCGTTTGCCGCATTGTGATATCGGCCGTCGGGCCGCGCGGACGTCTCTTTGTGAACGCCACTTTATGGCGGTCGCTATTCGAGATACGCCGCCACCCCGACGGGCCCTGAAACCCTATTGTCATGCCACCTTTATGGTGATAGCCTACTTGAATGAAAGTAGGTGCTGTTATCAGATGAGTAGCATAAATATACTTTCTATCTGTCCAATGTTGTGGTTTAAGAGTAAGTACCATAAGACACGTACAATTCAATTCAATGTTTTGGTTGCCATGTCTAACTGTCTGAGTGTAACTTTCGGAATTGTAAGGGAGGTGCCACCCGAATTTCGTACTGATTTGCAGAAAATAACACATCAAAAACCCTTATATGTGCTGTAATGTTTTTTTTTTACAAACGTCATAAAAAGTTAAACAAATATGACCTTTAAACAATGGGTAGAGATAAACGTGGGCTTAATCGCGGAACCATTTGGAAGTCGACATCCGTCCGGCGCGCGGCAGCAGTTATTGCGGTCGGTTGGACTTTAAAAATGGAAATGAACGTTGCGTACACGCGACTGTCTAGTCATTTTTAAACACTGTCACAGAAGGAATTTACGATTATTTTGTTAAAGTCTGTGTTTTGAACTTGATAATGATCATACACACTGTGCACATTGAATGGGTGAAAAACAAAAAAATACTTAAATAAGACAATGAGATACAAAACAAAAAAAATGTTTTTTTCAATTTAATCACGGGTAATAGCGGAAAATTCAAATTTCATAATTCAAATGTCCCGAATATCGGATTGATGAATATTTCGTCCTAGAAATATATTGGTAACTCAATATTTTTTTAGGTTAGGTACGCCACTATTAAAAATCGGAGCATTCGGTAAACCAAAAATAAAAACGATCAACGCTTATGCAAATTGAATAGTCCACGCGCTGATATTGTCGGCATGGATTCGCTGTTGATCGAAATGATAGCGCGCTGTTTGTGGCCATCAGGCACGACCCTGCGCGACAAATATTTGTAGCATAGTCTAAATAAATAATTTGTAGCATGCTAGTCATAATATTAATATCGCCAGACTGACACACTAACTTTATAGTCCGAAACTAAGCAATGCTTGTACTATGGCGACCGTACAATGGACTGAAGTTTACGAATTCGTCCAGATGGGAATATAATTCTTACACTTATTATTTTTTAGGTGGGTATATGAAGTTTATGGGACAGACTTATCTGGCGGTATGGCTGTAGTTGCACCTGGTCTGTTCAGGTACTAGTAGGTAGTAGTGTCCTATTTAGAGTTAGGATTTAAAACAACTCAAAATTTGAGATTAAAAATATAGTTTCAATTGCGTATTCTAACTTAATAAAAACTTATTTTATTCACTGTCGGTAAATCGTGCGACTTTTTAAACTACAAAAGAGCTGATAATTTTTAAACTACAGAACTGTTTTTCATAAAACATATCTAAGAACACTCTCGATCAGAATACCTTAATAACAAAAAAGATAATATAAAGATCGGATCATCCGCTTAGGTGCTACGATGCCACAGACAGACACACAGATACACAGATACACATGTTAAACTTATAACATCTCTCTTATTTCGTCCGGGGTTAAAAACGCCAGAACCGAAACTGCTTGCCTCCCGCCAGAGATTCCTCGCAAAACTATAACGCAGCGTGAGTTCTCGCCTCAATATTTATGAAGCCAAGTTCGCAGCCCTCATCAATCACAAAGTTATAAATAAAACAATAAAAGGTAAAAACTCACGGAGGGTCGGCCACTCACTCCCACCGCAATATCGGCCGGCGGAAAACTCACTTATTGGAATAATATGTATATTACAATGATCTTAGAAATGTTGTGAGCGCTCTCGATACTTTATTACGGACCCGAATATCTAACTCTTTTCATGTTTTGTATGTTTGGGTGTTATTTACATAAAGGATTATTTATTACTGCTTGTTGTTTCTATTTTGTTTTACAAACGTATACAATAATAATATATATCGCATGACGAACACACCAACTGTATGGTCCCAAACTAAGCAACGCTTATACTATGGGTCGGTACCCATAGTATAAGCGTTGCTTAGTTTGTACGGTTACAATGGTGATCCCGTGATCCCAGTGAGACCTAGACCAGGGAAAATTACGAAAAGGCCATTTCCGAAATTCACCCAAACGGGAATGGAACCCGCAAACACCCGGTGTAGTGAGCCGAGCGGCCGAGCGGCGAGTATGGTGTATTTTTCGCTACACCATTTATTTCAGAAAGACGACTAGTCGAGAAAGCAGAAGATGATATTGTTTGCCTGATGCGACTCGCGAGTTGATACTAGACATCAGATGAGTTTTCAGCCAAGCAATATTCACTTCTGTTGTCACAAGGTAATGTAGTGTAATGCAGGATCAGTAAATAAACTAAATAAACTACATTCCTTTGTAAAGCAAGGCAGCAGTGCAACAATAGTTCGCCAAATGGAGACGGAATAAGTTATTTATGATAAATCGTATAAATCATTTTCACTAACGCGCCTCCAGTGCGATAAAAGTGAGCGAATAAACTTGTGGTGATTCGTAAACGCGATACTACTGCGGCGGGAGAACTTTGCCAAACTGTTTGCAGAAAGAACAATGTGGATAAGATAGATCAAATTTCAATAAACATTATTTATTTCATATTTTAAACGAAACAACAATTAAAATAACATAAACTTTTTCACGAGGACACTTTACAATGTTTAGGTAAATACGTAATAGTAAATAAATAATTAAGTAAGCACTTATTACAGAGCCGAGGCATAAAAATAAAAGCCCAGGGTGACTAATGATTTTAAGTCTACAGGCTTAAAATCATACCTACCTAAGTATTTTATATAAAATACTTTATTTATTACCTATGCCTTACAATATTTCCTTCCATTACAATACATTTTTGAAACCTTTTTCATACCTTATTTTAAAGTTATCGGCAATAAAAAAAAAGAAAAAAAAGGCCAAGTAATTCAAAATACGTAACCGAAGTCCACACAATCCTTACCCTATTGAGTCAGAATGAAACTGAACGTTTTTTCTTACCTCATCTTCCGGCCTATATGCCACTTGTAATGCGTTTAATATTTCATGGTATCGCTTCGAGCTCTATCTGTATCTGGTGCGCCATAAATAAGGAACAAAAAGCCGAAGCCCGAGGGGCGCCGGCCTCCAAATCAAATCTATCAATATAATATTAGGTTTGTATTGTTGTCTCTGCATCAAGTGGCGAAATGAAGTGTCAGATGAAAGGGAACTAAAAGTTATCTACTTATTTACTTTACTAAAGGAGCTGTGAGGGTTTAAATAAAAGGTATAGTTTCCTGCTGAAGGAGACAATATCACTGGGGTTTTTTATTAGCTGGATCTTTCTTGTATTTACGAGAAACATTCCAAAACACGTGAAAATAGTTCAGCCACGAAACTTTTGTATCCCAACTGCACAAGTTTGCCGTTCAACAAATGGCACTTGCAATTTGGTGTTCCAAATTTGAATTCAAAAGCGCTAAATGGTGAATTTATCGCGTGTTTCCGATTTAAATCGGCGAATTAACGACATTGCTGTGCGACACGGCCGGCTATTCGCTGGATTTATTTGAGCCATGTGTCCCCACGTCTACTAGCGAATGTTCTTTTACAGATTATATTTGTAACTCTATGCAAGCATCGGGTACTAAAAACTAGATATTACTTTGTATCATCCGACAAAATATTCGGCCAACAATAAGCCTACTCTTTTAAAGAAAAATGTTAATATTGAAACCTGAGTACTCTATGAAAATTACAAAATCCTAAAATATCACCAATTCTAGGGTATCAATATTAAAATATAAAATTGAAATGATCAAAGCTTAGCTTATTCGAATATATTACACATGTCTTATGATATAACCTTAAGTAAGTGTAGTTATAGTGTAGAATGCAGTCAAATGAATATAAATCGTCAGTTGAAATGCAAGCTTTACGTTATCGCGTTTACACATTAGTAGTTTTGAATGGCGCTGCCGTCGCCGAGCCAGTTGGGCTGTTTTGTGCTGAATTAAGCTGCTAATTAAACTTCCTACTTGTGCGTAATTGTGTTACACCAGGCTAGACACGGCTGCTCGTTATTACCAGCTCCTGTTATATTTTGCATTCGTATTCAGTATTCCGAAGAGATGAATTTCAGAATTTGGTACGTAAGTACGTAAAATTTATGACGTAAGGACCTTAAACCTTATAACTGAATAATAATTCACTGTATAAGTTATAAATGAAAGTAGCTGTTTTATAAAACGTATAAGTTTGTTCACAAAATAAGTATACATAGATAATCAGAATATAAGTAAGTAGGTACCGGAAGAAGTTATTAAATAAGATTATTATTATTTCTATTTTGTTTACTTACCTATACTATTTATCCTACTAATGTTATGAATGTGAAAGTTTATACGTTTGGATGTTTGTTAGTCAATCACGCAAAAATGGCTGAACGGATTTGGATGAAATTTGGCACACAGAAGTCTATCTGTAAGAAAAAGTCTTTCAAAATTCAAACGTAAATTTACGTAATTTGTATAAGTAGGCAGGTACTTACTCGTATCAGCTCCCATATTATCCGCCGAAAACAAAAAGACCAGCTGGTGCGGCTGACAAACGCTCATCTCGATTTACGAGCACAAATCAAACATTTAGTCGGCTGTAAATCAGCATAGCGGTGGATTTATGGCGATTCCCGCGCTCGGCGCTAAGCGCGCTCCGTCGCTACGGAAAGGTATCTCGAAAAATGGGACATAAGCCTCAATTAAGCTATGAAGGATTTCGTTCTCATTCTACTTCTAGATATGCACACAATTATTAATGTCATAGACAGTTAGAAACCGAAACCAATAACTGGTTATCAATAGAATTAGATCTACTTTTTCTTCATTCAAAAAAACAACTTTTGTATAAAATGTTTGCAATCCTGATTGGCTTCCCAAAATACAAACATTTCATCAAATCTAAGCGAATCAACCCATTACCGTTCCCAATGTTTTTCTATACAAAAGTGTGCACTTAATGGTTTTTTAAATATCGCAGAGAACGGCGGCTTCCACACGTCGGTGAACAATGGCACGAAAAAGGGGGAAAATATAATTTATTTTCGAGTTAAATCTTTTGTGGAAATAATATGACATTTCTATTTGAAGTTGGCGTGTGATTTATCGGTTGCCCTGTTGCGGTCTCGCTTTGAACCGGGCCCGTTCAATAGAGGTGTGTCCGTCGCAATCCGATCGTCTGTTTCAATTTTAAAGATCGATAGGGCTGTATGCCAATTGTACTTTTTAGTGACAATCACCATCTTACACCATCTTTTATTCTATTGAAAAGTGTAACCAACGAGTTTCTTGCTGGATTTTCAGATTGGAAGCCAGCATTCCGAACCAGTGGTAGATTCTGACTACTCATTAGCGCTTTGTTGGCCTATATGAATAAAAAAAACAATTTTAGATTATATTTTAATAACAATATCATGTTTTGCAATTTCTGTAGCTAAATATGAAATTAAACGACAAACTCTGCAACATCGTTTAAAAAAACAAAGCTGTTCAAGCTACTCAACGTGAGGAATGATTTCAAAACGAGTTTTTAAATTCAACTTGATTCATACATGAGTTACTTTCAATACAAAGCTGAACTGAAAAAAACCTGCATCGAATGTTTGCTCCGACGTTAATTCAAAAAGTTTTCATTGCGCGACGCTCTCGTCGCGAGCGGGTAGAGTGCGCGAACAAATCGCATAAAGCGCAGCGACTGCGGGAAAGAATGTAAAGTATAGTGAGCAAATAAACGGCGACAGTGGTGGGATAAAGCCGGTGGCAACAATTGCTACATTCCTGCCTCGAAACGGTTCGCGACGGCTCTGGCCGCCACTTGGGATCCGCGCTACAATTGCCGCAAACTTAAAAGGATTAAATTAAGTGTGCACTGGGTTATTAATCTCCAATAATAGTACCTGACTCTGTCGTGCTAATCTATATCTATACAAATAAATAAAATTGGAGTGTCTGTTTGTAATATCAAAATAACACCTTTTCACTGAATGCATATGAAAGTACATACGACACCTATAGCAAAAACGCGATGAAAAAAAATTTTAGTCTGTCTGTCTGTCTGTCTGTGTGTTTGTTCCGGGTAATCTCCGAAACGGCTGGACCGATTTTGACGGGACTTTCACTGGCAGATAGCTGATGTAATAGGGGGTAACTTAGGCAACTTTTATTTTAGAAAAACAAAATTTTATAAAATGAAAAAATGGGTCCTGTCGCGCGGGCTCACAACGCGGGAGCGGGCTTTTTTGTTAAGTTAAATTCCACGCGGACGAAGTCGCGGGCTCAGCTAGTAAAAAGATAGAAGTCCCCGTTTTAATAAATCGATCTCAAGTTTAAGAGCGATCATGGAAATGTCATTCTTATGTTATACCAGTCCAAAATTAATTGTCAAAAGCGTACTTAAGATCACTCTCAGACTTGAGATAAATTTAATAATACGGGCCTTAGATAGAGATATACTTATAGAGGATTCGGCCCATTTTATGTTTAGGCGCCGTCGGCCTTTGAAACGAGAAGGGAAATTAAGAATACAATAATTAATATTTACAATTAGTAGTTCCAATTTATTCTTAACCTATTGTAGAACAGCCGTCAGTGTTGGCAGAGGTTTGGACAACTAACTTTTAGTTTTTCTTTTGTCACACAAGCTCAGCATCCCCTAGAGCAATCTCCACAAATACAGCTTTGTTCGATCGTTCAACCACTAACATAATGTTTCATTGTCTCTCGAAGGATGTAATAATTTATTTTAAAAAAGGACTTTGAGCTTTTAGGATAAAGCGATCCTTAAAAATATCATGTAAAAATGTTACACGAAAACTCTCCACGGACATTGTTTGGACAATACAATAAATTATTAAAATCCAGAGAACATATCTGTGTGTAAGCATGAAATATGAAAACATTTTTTGTCTCAAAGCGACCTAAAAACTGCAGGCGGACAGTGAGCGAGCGTCACGCAGCCGTGCCGAAAATTAAAGGATTCCGCCCGTCCAAAACAAATACGGGAATATTTTTATATTTTATTTTTGTTAAATAAAAAAGGCGGCCTCGCAGGTGGGAATTTAAATAATCTGACAGGGATTAAAAGGAGAAATATCAGCGTTTGACCGTCGCCACCAGCTTCCCCGGATAATCCACATAATGTTAGGTATGTTACATTTATAATACATATACCTACATAGTAGGTATTACAGGTTTATAATTCAAACGAGCGTGTGGAGGGTGGTGGTGGCATTTGTTTTTTAATATACAATTTTTTAACAATTTAATTTTATACAAATACGCTTTGTTTCCTTATGAAAGGTAGGTATTTTATTAATAAGCATATTTAGAATATTGTGCTGTTTAAAAATAGGGAAAACAACATGTCAGTGTAAAGCGTACAACCCGCCCGATGTTAAGCAGTTACCGTAGCCTATATATGCTTGCAATATCAAAGGCATTGTTCGCACTTTGCAACCTAAAGGGGAATGGAACAGATTCAGTGAAGAGTGGTTGTGCTTCCGGCTCATTCATTCACCGTACGAAACGCTACTCATTCGGTCAGATCTTCTGTGAGAGGGTGACAGTATCCCGGTGGTGCCAGTTCGTATATGAGCTTATTAAATTGGCTCTATTATTTTTACTATTATTATTATTATTATTTTCTATTTTTTTTTTTAAGCTGTGATAGCCGATTGGTTAAAGCACGCATCTTGCGGGCACCAGGTCTTGGGTTCAAACCCCGGCTCGCACCTCTGGATTTTTCGAAATCTATGTGCGAATCATAATTTCTATTTGATTATCACTAGCTTACGGTGAAGGAAAACATCGTGAGGAAACCTGCATGTCTTAGAAGATCTAACCAATTTTCGAAAGACATGTGATATCCGCCAACCCACACTGGGCCAGTGTGGTGGATTATGGCCTGAATCCCCCTCGTGTTGAGGGGAGGCCCGTGCCCAGGAGTGGGACGTCAAAAAGGGCTAAATTATAATATTACTTATTTATATTTTTACCAGGTTTCTTTAATACAACCCGTAAATACACCTTGGATTGATAAAAGTAGGTTAAATAGAGAGGACTTAACATTAACTCTACGGCTTCGCGCGGGACATTTACCTCTCAACAAATTCGCTTTTTTAATGAAAAAATCAGTGTCACCTAACTGTACTGCATGTAATGAGGAAGAAGACGTAAACCACATTTTGACAAGATGTTCCCGCAACGAGACGTTGAGGAGGCGTGTCGGAGTCGACGTATCTTTATCGGACCCCCTGTCCCAGGAGATGAGGTCGATTCTGGACATGGTTAAGGGTGCTCTCAGGCTGAGACAGACTGTGTAGTCCATGAAGAGCTGCAGAGTCTGTCTGAGCTAATTTATAGTATAAGTAAACTAATTTATGAATATATTACTTATATGGAAGCACTATGGAGTGGCATATTCGCTTCGGGAAAAAACTCCTTTAATAAAGCATTCATTAAGGCGTCATGTAAATTATCATGCACTATCATAATAAGACCTTATACATTATCTGGTATATACTTTGATAAAGGAAGGGTATATATAATTATGCTTCATGTAGGTTACAACTGTTACAAGCCCACAATCCCGTAGTTCTCAACGCTATGCATAAACATCAAGTGGCAGGGAGGCTAGTGCTGCCCGCTGCCGGGATCCGGCTTCACGTCAACTTGATTAATCGCTGTTCCCCCAAGTTATTAACATGGTAATGGTCCGCGAATCGCTTTCTTAGCGATACTTAATGATGGCGGATTTGCGGGATGATTCCGCGGTATAAAGTCCGACAGGCAGACTTACGGTTATCTGTGGGTTACAGGTGACGGAATGAGATTGTCAGCTTTATTTTGCATTCCCTTTGTACCTACTTACCTAAGTAACGCTGGCAGATTGTTTTGTTTATCAGATTTGGCACAGCATTCCGATTCCTACGGAACTCAGCTGCCGGCTGAATACTGGAATGCTACTCAAATATTTAAGTACCACTTAGCTGTCATATTTTACCTTTATAATTATAATAGTTGAGTCGTCGGTACCTGTCGTGTTTTTTAATTGCGCGTTGGGTTTTTTTATTATTATCATATGTCAAGTCTTAGGCAACAAGTTGCAGTGCCGATATTTTGATGTTTATAGTTTTACACCCCAATTAGAATTGATTTGTATTGTTCTAAGAGATGCTTCATTAACACATTAACACAGACACAGAACTATGGGTATAGTTTAAATATAATTAGGTGGGTACCCTGTCGTTGTAAGACCACTCAGCCGCGTGATCCAACACCACTCGCGCTAAAAGGTGCTCGGCGAGCTAAAATATTTGTTCACCTATCCTCCGTCCCGAAGGACTGTTGTTTCTATGAATAAAATAACAATTATAAGTGATCCCGGTCCCGCCCGGCGCGTGCTTAATTCCGTTTGAAACAATATTCATCTGGCGATTTACTTCTGTGACACACTGTCGAACATATCGTCTGACTGAACATGTGTTTTTTATTGCGTTTCGGTTTTGCTGTTCGCATTTAGCTTGTGTCACGTAAAATATTTTCAAGTTTTTCTATACTTCAAACCCATGAAAGCTATTAAGAAATATTACGAGTAGTTAGGTAGTTTAAACCAAATATTGAATTATTTTTGTCTATGAAAAGAATATGATTAGGTAATTTAAAATAGTCGCAATCAACTGAAGCCCTTACTAATCTGCAGTAAGTACTAAAAGTAGGGAAATTAAAAGTTGAACTGGATATCTATTCACGTAGATCTTTGTATAACAAAAGTAGGTAACAGTAGGTAGCTACTTGTACTTATGAAATAATTCTTCTGTGTTCACGGATCTATGCTGGTTATACAAACTACCTGTGTGTCCCCGTGTCTATGGGGATGTGTGAAGTTTGTTCTGTTCGTCATTCCGCCCATTATTTGATGTGGGATTGTGACTCGTTGCCGAAATTTAGTTTTGACGACGCCCCCGACGATAAGTGGCGGCTGCTGGATTAACAACTGCTCCACGTTTCAAATTACTTTCCCTTATAGGTACCTATTTATTTTATGCAAAAGAAGCCAACGAAGGTCTTGAAATTCAGATTTTGTTACCACAAAGTTCGAATAAAGATGCCCTGATATAAACTTAATAATTTCACAAGTAGGTATAGTAGAGGTACCTAAGGAAGATATATACATTTTCACTTGACTATAGGTACTATTCGTATTCTGGCCACGGATGATCTGCATCTAACGCCAAATAGGTATAATAAATTAAACGACGTTAGATAAAACAATTACGTTAGTTATGATGATCCGTATAATAGCAGTAAAAATAACCGCGCTACATAAAAGCGATCTCATAAAACGATGGTTGTAAAGTTGTTTTTACTTAAAGTTCCCTTTATAGGCGAATAATCGTAAAGTGCGAAGTTTGTCGAACGATAGCCGATATCTGGGATGTTACCCATCTGCGTTATCTGGGGGGGTAGTAAGGGGGGAGTTAACTGCCAATCAGCCTCGCCGGCGGGTATTCGCAGATATGGAGAAGTGAAGCGACAACGGTTGGTGGTAAACTAACAAGTGAAAGTGTTAGCACACCTATAAAATCGAACTCAAATTTGAAAACTTAATTTTGTAGCGGAACAAAAATAATTAAATTCAATTAAATTAAATACAAAAGTGAATAAATCACAATATTTAATTTTTCATTAGCGTTTTAGTAAGATACCTACAGGTATATCTATGGTTGATTGATGTTGGTTTGTGGGTATAAGTTATTACCTCTATTTTCGTATTGCTTCTCCATGGCCGTGGTAGGTATAGAAATAAAATTATCCTGAAATATCTATAGAGAGAAGGTCGATACAGTCAATCTGTAGGTAGAGCATTTGTTTGTGCAAGGTATTCATAGGTGCGCACCGGAGATCCCTGAGCTCATATGACGTGCTGAACGCGGCTACCAGACCGGACATACCTCAAGCCACTCCTACAAGAGGTCTCGGCATATTTAGAGAAGTCAACCGACACCAAAAAAAAAACATAGGTTCTGTCGGCATAGAGTCTAGATACATATTTAAGATCGATTGAACCTTATCACAGCCATTAAACCGCATTGCAGCTAGCAGCGTCATTCAATTCCCACACTCTCATCTATCGATAAGCGTCGCCATCAAAAGCTCGGATTCTTTTCCCCGTCATCTCTCGCCCCTCGCAAATGATCGTTATTATTTGGCGTGCGCGCAAACATTTAGCGCCCTTATCGCGCTATTATAGATACGGCTTCATTACCCGGGTGTACCTCAGACCGCCATTGTACCATTTGTACCGGTCGGTACCGTTTGTATCGTATCCCGCTTTTTGTACACTTGTTTTCCTTGTTTATGTTTGTGTTGTTAATTGATTGTTGTGCCGCTTTCACAGTTTGAAAATCAAATCAAATCGAATCATTAAAATTTAATCGTAGACTGCATTTAAATAAATATCGCCAGAATGACATACCAACTGTATGGTCCCAAACTAAGAAACGCTTGTACTATGGATACCGTACAATAGACGGGGGCGATCCCAGTGACACCCAGACCGGGGCAGATTACGAAAAACCCATTTCCGAAATTTACCCCAGCGGGAATCGAACCCGCAACCACCAAGCGGTCGGCAAACCTTTGATTTGAGCGTTGATTTGAGTTTTGATTTGAGCCTTCAGTCGTCTTTAGGCCATTGTAACTCAAATTATATGCATACATTGTAAAGTTGTGTTATGTGTTGTTATGGGTGTTAAGTTAATCTATGTTCAGATAATAAGTAAAGAAGGAATACGATACATGTTTTCTAAGGTTTAGACGAGTTCGACCTGAATTTATTATATTATAGTTGTCAAACAAAAGGATTGGTTTTCTTGCATACTAAATTTATTACGTAGGTAAGTTTATACGTTCTGTGCTATAGATATAAAAGGTAATGTTTTATTTCATTATTTATTGTATTAAACGGGAGTTTTACGTCATTTTTACGTCCCCACACCGCCATTTAGATAAAACTGCTGACGCTCATTTCCCAAACGACAGCGGTCCTGTGCTGAACGCTTGTAATTTTCACTGTTATTGGCTGAAATTACTAGTAAAACATGTATCACCCGGATGTACGTATGTTTTTTGAAGATAATATAGCTATAGGTACTTACATATTATAAAGCTCTTTTTTATTAATTTTATTTTTTTCTATGAAGTTTACTAGCAAATTAGCAATGGAGGCTGAGAAAAAAAATACAATAAATGATTTTTGTAGTTCGTAATACGTTCGTTATCACTTTTGTATTTTTTATTTAAACTTTTGTAATTTCAGAATTACAAAAAGTTTAGTTAAATAATACTATAGGAATTACAAAAATCATCTGTTGCCGTAATTGTTTTATCGGAGTGTGGTTATCAATCAGACATCTATAAATTTTGGTAGTCCCTCCAACCCAACTGACTGCTTGTACTAGTTGGAGAGAATACGCGGACAGCCCGGAATCGAACCCCTAACCTCTCCGATAACTGGGGGCCCATCTATCCACTCGCCTATTGATGCTTAGTGACTTTAATATAATTAATATTTCCGTCATATATCACGATATTTACTCCATTATTGAATTGAATTATCCCGCGAACTGTGCATAAATTATAAAATTTTCTGTAGGTACATTACATGTGACGTCATGCGCAGGTCGAGGGAAATGAAGTGGAATCTTCTGATAACGCACACAGACACACCCCGGGGTGTGCACACAGGACATCACACGCACACACGTTTGATGACGATGTAAATACCTCTTGTAGGGTTGGGTTCACACAATGTGATGTAGGTGACATCGATAATTTGTTATAATGGGCAGAAGCGTTAAATTGAACGTGTTGAGATACAAGAAAATGATTGGTTGTGACGTGACCTGGAATACATATAGATATTCATAATTACTTTGGTAATAACAACACGTGTAGAAGTAGACAACAATAATTTTGAGAAGTTTATATTGATGAAGATGAATAGATTGTTTTATTAAAATGGTTACTTTTCACGTTTCGGCCGAATGCTGGCGAGCGCATCGGTGACTTACTTGAACTCGAACATTATTGCGATTTCGTAACGCTTCTCGGTTGCCGTGGTATATTACAGAGATGAGTAATCGTCTATTTAGAAAATAATGAAGTGCAATAATTCACAAGTATTTTACACATAAGTACAGCAACTTATTAAAGTGTAGGTTGTGAAGTAGGTATATTACGAATGGCATCTTCATTAGACAAGGGTTCAAACAATGTGTCCGTACGATTGCGCCGCAAAGGAAGTAGTCGCTGATAACGCCCACTGGCTTTGAGCACTGTTTTCCACATGTTTCTTATACACAACATTTTGAATATACCTAACTTTGTGCTTCGGTGAGTATGATCTGTAATCTTAATACATAAATAACATGTAAATATCGCTAGACTAACAAGTTGCCTGCATGTTTCCAAACTAAGCAATGCTTGTACTATGGGTACCGTACAATCGACTGGTGGCGATACCAGTGGCACCCAAACCTGGGCAAATTACGAAAAGGCCATTGCCGACATTTTCCGAGCGGCCTGGTCTCAAACCACTGCGCTAAGCTCAAATGATACTCGTACAATGAGAGGGGCGACGATACATTAATTTTTTTACCAACAGAATCAGGAATAATGTTAATTGTTTTAAGGTAAAACCGCAGCTTTCATATTCTACCAACGTATTCAATAATATTAGGTAGTATCCATGTAGTAGGCGATCAATCACTCGTTCATTCCAATTCTTCATCATCAGTAGATATTATTTCTATCGATCCCCACACAAGATAAGCTCAGCCCCGCATTACGCTCCACTATCAATCTTTCCGACGCCACTTTTATGAAAGGATATCATTTATAAACGACGCCATGAAACTATCGCGGTTTTCGTTATTTTGCGATAAAGATGTGATGTAGATGATTTTATGGAACGATACGCTATAATTATATTAGTATGGTTCTATAATGTTCTGGAACTGATTTTCTACACAAACCTTAATATTTTCATGTGAAAAGAAGTAACTATTTGTTCACTCGTTAACACCTTTTTGGACGTAAGTGTAAAAATAGGGTTTTTGGTTTAAAGACCTTGATTTTTTTGTAGAAATTCACGCTTCAATTGGTCATAACTATAACGTATAAGATTCCTACCTATAATAAACAATAAATAAATATCGCCAGACAGACACACCAACTGTATGGTCCCAAACTAAGCAGAGCTTGTACTATGGGTATCGTACAATGGACCGGGGGCGATCCCAGTTACACCCAGACCAGGGCAAATTACGAAAAGGCCATTTCCGTAATTTGCCACGGCGGGAATCGAACCCGCAACCACCATGTGCAGTGAGCCGAGCGGCCTACGCTCGAACCACTGCGCCAAGCGGTCGACGTAAGTTACGACGACCTATGTTTATAAGACTAACATATACCTATGTTGGAGTAAAATGATAGCGTTTCTTTAATATTTATCTACTCAAAAAATAAAAAGCATCTAGACAAAAGAAATAAAAATTTATCTCAAGCAAAACACCCCATAAAACTGAATTGTCTCGAGAACTTTATAAACGCGATAACGACTGAAGTTGTTCGGGAGCTTTGTTTCTGCGCTTACATAAACACGGCCAGTGAACGAACGTCCGCCGTGATCCCCGCTTTTCCATTAATTTCAGGTAACTAAAACGAAATCAGCCGAAGTGTCACAGGTCTTGGTAAAGTGGACGGCGAGCGCCTAGATACGACGCTACGTAAAAAAGAGGATTTCAAGGAGTGTCCGTCTGGAGCCCCGCCCAACTCACGACACGCCCACAAAGATCCTCTCCTGAAAGGACCAGAGTGAGACATTTCTTCAGTTTCAGTATAATATAAATGAGACTACGAGTACACGCCTTATATAGAACTCTACGCATGTGGGCCGTAGAGCCACGTATACATGCAAAACTCTACACACACTAACACTATCTACTGTAATTACATTAGTAAGTTTTCAATGTATATATTCAGTTTTATATAGCGAACTCTGCTGGGAATACATTATTTACTACATGAAGGGAAATTAGAGATTAATGTGGGAGAGAGATAAAATAACGAGAACGATCAATAAGTAGAGCCAACAGAGGTACTCTCTAATATAAGACTGTCTGCAAATATTTGTACATAATTATAGGAAAGTGTTACTTAGAGATAATAACGAGTACTCGTATTAAAGCTACAGCTTCTGATATCTACTGTGCAATAGGGACCTAGGTAGGTATACCACCTCGCGTCACCTCGCTGTAATAACATTGACCATTGAAGCATTACTTACTGTCTTCCTTGAACTCTCTTTAGTCATATCTATATACATATCTGAGGAATAGAAAATTAAGTTTAGGTAGATGTGGCTAATATTTACTTAAACATCAACATTTTAGTAACTAGCATTTAAGGGTAGGTAAACAATATGAAGTTTCCGTTATCATGTACTGTTGCTGTGTGAATACTCTATTTTTTTTAAGGTGAAGGCGCCTGTCTAGCCCGCAAAATTCAAAATTTTCGAGTATTTTTATAGTTTATCCAAAATCTGAAAACATTTAAGACAACATTTTGTGATTTGCGACAAACACAGTATGCAGTGCGTTTATTGATACATTTATTTTACTCTAAATATTATCACGGTGGATATGATACTAGTAAATCACTAAATATACAAAAATTGCCAGATTATCTGGATAGCTGTCGTTCTTGAAATGTTTTAGAGTAAGTTGGATATATTAATAAATGCACTGCACATGGTCTTTCTCGCGAATTACAAAATGTGCCTTTTATTATTGTCAGATTTTGAAAAAATACTGAAAAACCTCAAAAAATTTGAACTTCGCGGGCTAGATGGGCGCTTTAGCCTCAATATAAATTATTTATCAAAGTTTTTACTAAGTAGTGTGAAGGATTTCGTGGTCTTGTAAATAGCTATTTATAATAATTATGGAACCCTAATGAAAACCGAATGTCATATATTATTGTAATATTCTTATGGTGTAGTAACAGAGCCTTACAGGTACATAAAAATAATAAACTAGTATTAAGTTTATTATTTTTATGTACCTGTAAGGCTCTGTTACTACACCATAAGAATATTACAATAATATATGACCAATGACGAAATGACCGCATATTTGTTTTGTGCCAAATATTGCATTTCATAACTCTTTGAGAAATATTAAAAAACAAACAGCAAACGTCACGGTATCCGGAAACGGATCCTCGTTTAATTTTTAATTCGTTCGGCGGGCGGCGCGGCGCTGTCGTCGCCGTCTTCCTGCCCGTCGCTTCCGGTTGAGAGGTCTACTTTTTTTAAGGTTGTATTTCCGGTCTGCCGCAGAAGCCGATATGATGCGGCATTGAACATGATAAAAATAGAACGGCTACTTTGATTTTGAATGTCTATGAAATCTTTTCGAAAATGTCTATTTTTTACTAATCATCATTGTTCCTTATTATTAAAAAAATCTGCTATAATTTTATTAGGTACTCATTTATCCTGCATTACAAATAGTTATTTAAAATTAATTTGATTGTTGTTCATGTCAGAACTCATATTTCATTCATAGGTGCGTATTGCTCTATCTATACATAGATCTATACATCTCAATTACAGACCTAGTTCAGTGCACAATTTTGACTATAAAATGATCTTTAGAATTAAATCGGCTTAATTAAAATAAATATATAAATACAAGTCTGCTGGTTAAGGAGACATGTCACGTACTAAATATATGCAAAAATTAAAATACACAGATAGAATAAAAACAAAATATACACAGATTACAAGCCGTTTCCACCTGTATGTCCCAACCGGAAGCACCGTCATAAATGACTAAGGACTTTCCGCGATTATTTTTCCGCCGGCCGGCGTTTTTTCTGTCGGATGAAAAATCCGCATCTGCCGGATATTATCATTAATTATGAATCGGGAGGTTTCACGGCAGTCATCGCTTTCGCATTTTCAAATTGTGAGACGTGTTACAGCCCGAGAAGCTATTATTTTATATTTAAAATAAAAATAATAAATAAAATATATTACCTGTACTAGGCCAGAGTGTGGTGGACTATGGTATTTCGGCCCGAATCACGCTCGTATTGAGTGATAATGTACCCAGTATAATATAAAATAGAAATCACATATAAAATAATGTAATCAATTTCCCAAACACACATCGTGACACAGGCCGCGAGCAATTGATCTCCCTTGCCTTGCAACAAATCAAAGCGGCAAAGACAGGGGTCGGGTAATGGCCGCCGTGGGCCTCAGCACCACTGGTCGACGGGGATGGATGACTGTCCTTGCAAGACCAGAAAATGGCTCTGGATAGAGTCTGAGCTGTTAATCGTACCTTAAGTAACTATCACCTTTTAACTCTACATACATAAGTACACAGATAACGGCAGATTTTTTAAAAATCTTGTTTGTTTGCAATAGTGTCTTATAATACCAATTATCGATGGTAGAATTAGATGAGTTGACGTCGATTGACAGTGTCTACGTAGAGCAACGTTTGATCGATCATCAATCGATCCTTAAGATTCTTTTTTTATTCTGGATGATTATTTATTAGGTAACTGAGTATAATTTATTTGGCTCTTTAGGCTCTCAATTTTAAATCCAATACAATCTTCGGTAGTATTAGTGGTATACATAGCATGTCATGCAGACGACTGGGTTCTATTTCCCACATGGGATAACTTTTTGTTTAACTGTCATATTAGGCTGGCGAATTCTTTCATTGCGTTAAGCAAAAGTAAATTGCATTTGCGTCAATTTTACTACCACCCTTGATCATTTATCTATACTCACAATGTAAGTACCTACAGTGGCACTCATAAGTCTAGTGGAAATCTCAATCAATATTGTGCCGTATGATCACAACAATACCATCTTAAGCGTACGTACTAACACTGTCTGTATCTAGATAATCTAAAAGCCTCTTGGTTAAAGTAGCGAACTTTGTACAAGACAGCCAAAGTGGTCAAGGAAATTTGATTCCTACTTAGTAACGCCCAGGATTATCCCGTGGACCATGGCCGTTTGTCTCAAGTAGCAGCCATGATTTGTGTGCGGTGTCCCGGGGGCGCACTCCCGTAATTCGGTGGCGCTCCCGGGGCCGCGCGATTTATGCCGGGATTTCGGTGTCCACTTCAAACAAACATGCTGCTAAATTATCATGAGCTGGTTTGGAGGTACATTATTATTTATTGTCAATTTAGAGGGATGTAGAAAATTTTATATTTTACAGCTTTCAATGAATGTACTAAAGCCTGATGTACTATAGTTTGATTCGCAGAATAAATCCAACAAAATATCGTCGCTAAATGTGAAAGTTTGTATGTTTCGGTGTTTGTTACTCAATCACGCAAAAATCTGGACGAATTTGGATGAAATATGGCTCCTAGATAGTTTTTATAGCCTAGATTAACACAGGATACTTTACTGATAAGTCCACACGGACGAAGTCACGGGCAGAAGCTATAGTATTTCATATACTTAGCTAAATATTTAAGTAAATATTGTATTTGTCTCATTTGAGATAGCAAGATCTACTAAAAGAAAGCAATGCAATACCTATGTATTGCATTGCTGCCTTTTTGCTCATTGTATGTTTTTGAGTGTTATTTTCGTAAAGCATCAAGTAGGTACTATAATAAAAGGTTAGTACCATTATGACAAAACTAAGAATTAGCTTTACCTATTCGTTTGACACTATCAATGACGTTTTTAATTTGGCCGGCCCTCCACTCCTAAATAAACTAGACTAGAATAGTCTATTTTTTTTTCATTAGCAAATTTCAATATCCAAGAATTTTAGAAAATCCTCACGAGTATGTTTTCATAATCAAACTAATATATTGATGTTAGTAAAGTATTACTTTACAATATAATAGTTAGTGGCCCCTACAATATATCGCGATAACATCATTAATAGCCGCGATCCGAGTCATTAGTTAGGTGTATTTGCACGCGCGGCACAAAAGTTGGAACGCATAAATCGCGCTCACACTTGCTCGTTCCCATCGATATGATTAATAGGTACTCGTATGTCTACTGAGCCAGTTTATTATTGCTTTTGCTGATTACGATATAATGGAACTAACTACATACTTAATAAGATACTGTTTGTTATTATAAGTATACTTTAGTGTATTCAGTATTAAGTAGGTATACTCGGTAAATTTAAATCGGCTAGTATCTTAAATTTATATTTTCATAAATATTATGGGTGACCTATTATTTTTAGGAAGTTTCATAACATGTTGTAATCTAGCAATTTATATTTTGAGCAAACTAAATATCTTAAAAAAAAACTGCCCCGAATTTTCAGCGGCTGATCGGCGCGGGCAGAGCGACCACTGATGCAATGAAATACGTATTATTGCAGTAAGGTATGCACTTACTATAGCAGTTTTTTAATCTGTGGCTACAATGTAATCCTATAAAACCATGCGTCCTATCTTTCCCATACTATAACGTGTATTTATTGTATTGTAGTGAAATAAGTTGTACCAATGGACACCTCAATGGTCCGGTTCGTTCCGGCGGCTGGCTCGGTAATAAACGATTCACACACGGACATTATCGCCCAGCGAACACCTATAAATAAATATGGCGGCAAAAATGGCGCCACTTTATCAGCCACCGGAAGTGGACGCTGGGGACCGGAAGCGGAGTAATAAATGTTATTAGATAGCCCCAGGGCTTAGTTGGGCTGGGATTATGTGATTTTTTTGTACTTCTTTCGTCCATCGCCGGTTTTTGTTAATGCGTCTGGGTTTGAAAATAAATTGCTCGGGACAATTTCGGATGGGGAGAGCCGGGTTAAATCCAGCTTTTTTAAACCGTTGTACGTAATTAAGTGGTATGCATATTTAAATTGCTAATTTAAGCGAACGAATACTGTTTAGATTAGCTGTATTTTACAAAATTCATAGATAATGCTGTTTCTCCTACAGCGATATCCCAACTACTATTGACAAACTGGCTACTCAGCTTACTACTTAATAATAATAATATCGCCAGACTGACAAACCAACTATATGGTCCCAAACTAAGCAACGCTTGTACTATGGGTATGGGGATTTTTTCCAATTTATGTAATGTACGTGTAATTTCTGATGGTGTAATGGTACATTGTTACACGAGTGGTGAAAGACTTATTTTGTCCCTCGAACTATTAGCGCCCTCGCTACGCTAGGGCGCCAAACCCCGTCTCGGGACTAAATAAGTCTTTAACCCGAGGTAAACACTGTGCTTTTCATTACAAATACAAGGAAAGTAAAAATAAAAACAGGAATTGGCTAAAGAAATAATACAAGGAAGTATGAACAATACTCTACAACTCGAAAAAAAAAATAATGATCGGATTGCCGCCTATTTTGTTTTTTTTTCGTTGGCCGGTTAACTTCATTATTTAGCCATTATTTTTCATTTTCATCAATAAATAATGTTATTTTAAACAAATTGTTGAAACTAAATTATAATTAAGTCATTTAAAAATATATATTCTTTAATTAATACTTAACTTTATGTTATTTCAATTTTACATCGTGCTGTAATTGAGTGACTGTAGAAAAAGTTTGAACATGGTTCCATAGAAATGTGAAAATGGAACTAGTTTTTTTTTATAATTTGACAGCTGTCAGTTGAAAGCGATTCTCCCGGGCCGGAAAAGTATTACTTTCAACCCGCTCCTCAGGCAACTTCAGACCTACTTTCAGAGTATGAGTAATGAAAAAATATATATACAGTGGACCCCCGCTAATCCGGCACCCCTTGTAGTCCGACATGTCTATTATTATTGAATATTTTATTTTTTTGTCAATCTTCGCTAATTTACTCAGATAATGCATGATTGAACAGGTTACAACTTGTACGCGCCACCACTATGGTACTCGACGCGTAGGTAATGTTTTGATTCTGATTTCTCAGTTTCCAAAAAATCTACATACATAATGAAGTATCTTATATTGGATCTGTAATTTGTCGAATTACAAGGTACTCTTTTGTAAAAAAATCCGGACTATAGGGGGGTCCTTAGGCAGTACTCTATAATCCGACAAATTCGATAGTCCGACACTGCCCTGCAAAACGTTTGTCGGATTACCGCGGGTGTACTGTATTATCATTCTTCTGTGACAGGGTGGTACTACCCCGGTCGAGCCCGCCTGTTTATGAGCTGCAGTCAATTGTCTACAGCTTGGCTCTACCGCCGTCAAATTGATTGCATCCAATAAATCCTACACGGATTAAAAAAGGTAGAGTGTAGAGTGCAAATAGTCCAGAAACAAATAGTGAATATTTGCTTGATACTCGTGGCTGTCAAAAGCATTGGCAAACGATGCGCGTCGGTATTTACCTGCGACATGCAGCCAGCTACAAATTGGCAGATGCTACCCTTTACACAGTTATTTTATCAATCCTTTTTCATCTCTAACTAGTAAGCAGTAAAGGCGAATATCGTTTGGCCTATCGGCAAATGGAGAGTCGTAAGTTACACGGTCGATTTGATTTTCCCGTGATCGGGTTATAAGAGTTGCTTACATGGTGTTTTTTATAGGATTTACTAGTCTTCCTAAATGTTTGGCTTATTTTACGTTTGCCCGCCGGCTAACGTTAACGATACAGTCTATTTTAAAATGTTACCTCACCATAGATATAATACTTAATAATAATAAATATCGCCAGACTGGCACACCAACTGTATGGTCCCAAACTAAGCAACGCTTGTACTATGGGTACTATACAATGGACTGGGGGTGATCCCAGTGACACCCAATACAAGATAAATTATGAAAAGGACATTTATTCCGAAATTAGCCCCGACGGAAATCGAACCCGCAACCACCCGGTGCAGCGAGCCGAGCGGCCTACGCTCAAACCACTGCGCCAAGCGGTCGTAGTTAGGTCTATGTATCTAACACAGAAAGTGTTATATCCTGTGACCTGACAGTTCTAGCTTTGATGACATTATTTATTTATGGTTATATCCAACAAGTTAGGTTTAAATTATTGCCATTATTGAGGGTGTTCCCACAACAATCGATTGACCGTCCGTCGATCCATCGATCAATGGTAGAATGAAGTGAGTCGATATCGATCGATAGTTGCTGCTAGAGCAACATTCGATGGATTATCGATCGACAGCCCATCGATCGAACTCAAACTTAAAATTATTTTGATGTAAGCCAACAAAGCATTTATGAATTGTCAGAATCTACCACCGGTTTGGAATGCTCCTTCCACTGAGAAGATCCGACAAGAAACTCAATTGTTAGTCTTTTCAATTCATAAAAGATGGTGTACATTCTCAGGAACAGCAACAGAATGTGAGAAGGCAACACCATTGTCACTAAATAAGTAAATAGTAAGCAATTGATCATCAATCGATGGTCAATCGACAGTCAATCAAACATCAGATGTTTTTTAATCGAGTCAATTATTACTTTATGTGTCAGGAATTACCTGAAATTGCCTGTTACGTAATATTAAATGCGTACCTGTTTATAATATAGGTATGTTCTCCAGTTTGCGATACACGCCCAACGCTGGCTGAGCTTGCGGCGAGCTCGAAAGTCGATAGTGTCAATACTGGCAAGCCTCCAGCTCTGAACTACGTTATGGCGCCTATTAACATATGAATCCACCATCTGATAGCCGAGCGAAATAAAATTTCATAGCTTGGAGTGTAAATGATTGAAATAAATACTATAGTTATTATATTTAAACATACGGATATTTTGTACATTTATAAACATTTTTTTTTTATCTACAGTTTTTTTGTGCATATGGACAAGTAGAACAATGTAATGTTTTGTTATTCGTATATATACATGTGGCGACCTCATACTCACGTCGCCGACAGAAACGGACAGATGGCGCTAAATTCAACGCCTCAATACAATGTACGGATTCTTCGTAGAAAAACTGAATCACGATATTAAGACTCGCAAGCATCGTGACTATATATACAAGACCCCGAGAATAACCAGGGGGCATAGCGGCCGCCCCGCCAGGCATAACACCCGCCTGGCTGGAAGATCTTCCCTTTTCCGCTAAACTGGTGACCCCGACAACGAACCACCCTCTGAAGAAGACAACTCAAGCACGGACATCACATCACCGCCCTACATTCGATGGTCAGCACCTGCAGTCACGCTCACTCAAACAATCCAGTGCCACCCAGGACTACTACAGCCGACTCACCGCGCTGCCAGTTCTGCAACGCACACAGCACGCCAGCAAATGTCACCTAGGACTACACCACAGCCGACTCACCGTGCCAGGTTTGGTTCTACGACACACACTCATCAGTCTCGACTCACCAGTACTACCAAAAGTTCGCAGTAATACTTAGAGGTTTGGATTAGTATCGGATATGTAATTGAATGGTATACCTACGAAGACTGAAAGTCAACAACTGTTTTTTAGGACATGGGATGTGTTCTAAGGCCGTTACACGAAAGTTGTAACAAATATTCAAAGGACCATAAGGTCTATTTTTAGTAGGCATTTCCTTATCGACTACCCTATGTGCACCTAAATTATGACTAAACACTTTTGTAACTGTATGCAAAAATACGAAGTTGTCAAATAGAATAATATTCACCAAACTACCCCGACACAATCTGCCACACCAAAATCAAAAATTCACACCTCAGTACCCGAGACCCTTAGCTCGTTACGGCGGCCACTAATTACACCCACATTTCTGTAGCTTAAAATTTCAAATTGCAACCCTCGTGTTCCATCTCTTTCTGACACGCTTAAAACAATACCAACTGTTGCGGACGGAGGCTCATGTGTGCCGGTGCGTCCGTGTGCGTGGGTAAACACCAGTTTAAGCCTAACTGGCCTTAATGAATCGTAATGGCCCCTATAATTCGCGGCGTAACTAACTGGCCATGTGGGGACGCCGCCCTCCCCCTGCACCCCCCCGTGCCCCGCTGTCACCGGCATTTGGAACCGAGCCATATCGCGTATGACAGCGGCAGTTGTCTTTTTGAAATTTTCAGCCCGGCCGCGGCCGCGTTTGGCGCTACGTTTTGCGGTTACCTACGTGTTTAGATTACAACGACGACGATTTGTCATACGATAAAATACGTTCAAATTTTTATGGTTGATACAAATACCAATGAATTTTGGGAAAGAATTTTATGAAATGATTTATTGTCTGCGTGCCTATAACATAATAGATCAGAATTTCCAGACGCGGTCGTTCACACGACGAAGCCATCTAAGCATTTTTGACAGATAATTTATACGGATACACTAATGCATAAACATTATTGGTGCCGGGTACACCGTGTGATTGACCGCTGTCACGTGTTTAACCCAGTTGGTACTATTAGTAAGACATTACAAGTATTTCAATCGATGTAGATTTTTTTTTCTATTATCGCTTATATATGCTGTTCACCTACCTATAGGTATTTATGGAAAGCAATAGGCAGAAACCTCGATGTAAAAATTGGGTGACCTTTATGACAAACAAAACAGATATGGGCCTATAATAATTTGCTTCTAATTACATACATACTAGGTATATATAATGCAAATATTTATTAAATTCAAAGAGTTATTAAGTGCAACAGCCGACGCCCCAACTTTAAACTAAAGCCCGAAGGAGGCCGTTATTCCTTCCGTAATTTATTTAATTGCTCTGTGGCGGTAATTATTCATGAAATTACGGCAATTACGTCTCTGGAAACAATTATTTATTGTGCAAACTTGAGTCTTAACTCACATTTTATTCAGCGATGCATCATCAGATAACAGGCTGGACAGAATTATTTTACGCGAGGTTACATCTCTATCAAGATAAACATATATCTTAGTTTAATTTCTATCTTCTAAATAGATACATTGGACATATTTAAAGATTGTAACAAGAGAGTGGTGCCTTACAAAAATATATATACAGGGGCATCGTAACGAAAACTGATACCATGGATTCAACTCATAATATTGGACCCCCCAGAGTTGGAATTTACCGTCGATATTTTAATGAATGACATGCTAAAATATTTTAGCATTTTTACATTGATTTTAGCATGAAATCATTATACAAATCTATCTTAAGTGATTTTAAATAAATAAATTAATAATTACCATGAACTGCATTTAGACATGAACACCAATGTTATGCAATGCAATGAAAGAAAATACAAGTTCTCTAGTTATATCTAGCTTTCTAGGGCACCTAGGTTTTTTTGATGTCGGTGAATTTTTTTAATAATCTGTTATTTTGTCTCCCGCTTTGCAACGAAGAGTAGCAGAAAGTTTTCTTCCAACTCCTACTATTCTTTCAATGGAATTTGTGCATGTGCCTGGACAACTTAGCTGTTCTCAGGCACTCGTCAAGGGTTAAACCTCGGTTTCATCGTAAGTCACCACTGTCGACCCTGGCTTACAAGAGTAACATTATGTGGCGGACCTGGTCCCATTTTCTTTGAAACCGGTTTATAAGCCGAGCGGCCTACATTCAAACCGCTAGATCATGCAGTCAAATATATATCTTTGAAGCTCGGACTTAATTTGTGTATTCGCTGCATCCATGTAGGGAAAGCGAAGGAAAACAACCAAGACCACTCGGTTCGACAGTGTCCATCCTGCATATTAATCACCGGAGCGCCATCTGCCGCCGCGGACGACGTCCCACTGGACGCGGTTTAAATTAAAATATTTGGGACTCGGGCCCGACAAATATGCAACATTTGGTGCCAATAGTCCACTGTGGAATCCTTGTGGGTTTCTAATTATCAAACCTACATTGTTTAATGGTTATCTACAGGTAGGGATTGCAATCCGGAAAACCGGATCCGGTAATCCGGCGGATCCGGTGAAATTTGCCGGATCTGATGACCGGATCCGGTAACTCCAATTTCTTGCAAAAATACTCGCCTGGCCCACCCTACTTCTCCTTAGACCAGAATATACAGATTATATAAACAAAATTGACCTAGTTACACTACATACTAGATTTTCATTGTTGATTTTTATATAATTGTTGCTTATGTTGAAATAAAATATCAATTATAAGATTCTATAATCATACTAATCATACTTTCACCCCTATAATTTCACCATTTTCCTCTGTCCTTCCGTCCGACCTCCGAGTAATTTATGCGGAGACTACTCTTATGAGGACTTCAAAATGGCACTAAAATAGATTTTAAGTAAAACTACAAAACTGTGTATTTGAATATTGAAAGACAATTATTTTAGGGTACCTCCCGCACTTAAGAAAGGGGAGTGAAAAAAAATGTTTACTTCGAGTGGTCGCCCACTACACATATTCAACAATACCTCGTTGAATAGGTATTTAAATAAATTTTGAGGTTTCTTTGACAATGTTTCAAAATTAAATCCCGTGAACGAAATATTGAGCTCAAAAGTGGTATTTTTGCGTGTTGTCTATGGAACCCTATAGTATGCGTGGTCCAACACGCACTTGGCCGCTTTTTATGATCTTTATGATACACTTAAACATGTTTTAAACAATTAATTTTGGAAGGGAAAGTACCACTATTTACCACAAGTACCATGTGACCAATCCGGCCGGATCCGACCGCATTGAAATTGGTGCCGGATTGCAATCCTTATCTACAGGTTGGAAGGACAGATCTTGAACGACCGCTTGGCGCAGTGGTTTGAGCGTAGGCCACTCGGCTCACTGCACATGGTGGTTGCGGGTTCGATTCCCGCCGGGGCAAATTTCGTAATTTTCCCAGGTCTGGGTGCCACTGGGATCGCCCCTCGTCAATTGTACGGTACCCAAAGTACAAGCACGCTTAGTTTGGGACAATACAGTTGGTGTGTCAGTCTGGCGATATTAACTTAGTTTTATAAATTGTTATCAACGTTTGCTTTTCCCCATTATTTGGGGTCAGCGCAGTCTGTCTTTTGCTTATAAATTCTATGGGTCAAACCACCATTGGAGTGTCACTGAAATACCCTTTGGCGGAAGTTTAAAAACATATATCGAATTAAAAGAACCAATAACGGCGTCAAAACAAGTGCCGGTCAAAACAAAACCCACGGCGCCCATATTTCGCAAACAAGAGGCGCAAATGGATAGTTAGCCAGGCTCGGTCCTCGCGCTACGTGATAAATTCATTTTTGGGCAAGCCTTAATTTGTTTGCCGGCGCTCCGCTATTTGGAAAACGCCATTTCTCATTGAACAGATTACGGAGATTACAAATTCATTAGGGACGCTGTATCTTTTGTTAGCGTCGGGGTTATTGCTAATTGATATTTCAGGCACACGTGTAGTTTGTGACAAAGTGTTATTGGTAATGTAATTAATTTTAAAATGGGTAAATAAACGAATTAAATAATGTATGTTTAAGTGTTTCTAAAATAACATTATACCTGTTTTAAATTTAATAGTACATTAAAATAGTTATCTAATACATGATCCAGAAGTCACATGTAACGTAGCTCATATAACCCAGAAGCCATAACATAACTATTGGTTACCTAACGTAACAGACTCAATATTGGATTACAACTAATAGAGACCGACGTGGTATTGGATCTGGAATATATATCATTTTGAAATCCATAAACTGTAGCAGTTAATATATGTATTATCTATCCTACTAATATTATAAATGTGAAAGTTTGTGAGTGTGGATGTATGTATGTATGTATGTTTGTTACTCCTTCACGCAAAAACTACTGAACGGATTTGGATAAAATTTGGAACACAGATAGATTATAACCAGGATTAACATATAGGATACTTTTTAACCCAATAATCCAATACTACGCGTATGAAATCGCGGGGCACAGCTAGTGTCATCATATATTTGAGTTCTAGTCTACCCCAAGTTTCTAAGAACCAGGAGTTATAAACGGCTACGACACACAAATTATTCCTGATTAAACATTTGTTTAAAAATTATGTTACAAACATCAAAACAGTATTGTAATGGTGGAGACAATGGTGTTGCCTGCTCACATTCTGTTGCTGTTCCTGGTAATGTATACTATATTCTATTCATTGAAAAGAGTGACCATTGAGTTTCTTGCCGGATCTTCTCAGTGGAAGCTGCATTCCGAATCTGTGGTAGATCCTGCCTATAAAATGCTTTGTTGGCTTACATGAATAAAAACAATTTTGAGTATGAGTAATTCGTGAACGCTTTGTAAGTAACAATCACTAAACTATTCATCAGTGTAGGTATATGAAGAATTCAGATGACTTTACTGACCTGTCAACTATTCTACTCTACTTATTTTCTGGGTCTATTTCTTGATCCACAACCAAAGTTTTATTTATTTATTGGTTTATAATCAATCAACAAAGCCCCCTTACACTGTGGATTAATTATAGTTAGTGCATGTAGACTATCCTATGTTGTCATGTCCTATGTTGTCAACGATACAAATACAGTTTATAAATTCCTCCAGGTCTGGATTCCGGGAGCGGTGTCCGGGGCAGGCCTCGCCGCAGCTGGACTGTGGACAGGAATTAATTGCGGCACGTGTCTGAGGTGTGCCGTAATTATCGGTTTGTGGACGCCGCGCCGATACCGAGCGCGACAGAGCTGGATCTGCGGTTGTGGAACAAGAAAATTGATAGGTATTGTGTCTAGCGTTCCCGCGGTCGGGTTGTCGATTGATGATGTGGGTGATCCCTACTTTTAATTTTGTGTCACAGAATCAAGTTTATTATTTCTTAAAAGCAGAACCAAAAGTAACTATAATTTGTTTTAATCACTCACTGCATATTCTTTAGAAATAAAATACTGTGTAGAAAAGTAGACGTGATTTATATTTATCTGACTTGTATAAGTCTTGTTTAGTTTTCAACTTTACTAGTACTTGCAGTGAGAAAGGTTTTAGGATAATTTTACAGAAAATAACTATTTAGTTTAAATATCGACTGACGAGTCTGAACACTGCTAGATTTATACTTTAAAATAAAGTTATCGTAATGTTGGCACTTATTAGTAAAGTATTATTTAATTATTATACTAGCTAAGTTTTCGCTATGAATTTGACACAAGTTTCAAATGCAACTCGATGCTGTGTAGTGGGGTTTATCAGAGCGACACGCGGTAAAGACAGGGGTCGTCGCCGCGCGGGCATCGAACCGCAACCGACCTGCGCCCGACGCCAGGCCGGAATTAATTGCTCTACCCGCTAGCGCCACTCGCCAGTACCTACACTACGGATTCCCTCGCAAAATAATGTTCTTATTAATATTACATTTTCCATGTAAATAAGCGGAATATGTTAATTTTTGTGAGTACCTAATATTTTTGTAAAAACAAAACCTGAAAGGCTTTTCTGATAACAGTTTCATGTACCTACACTAGCTGTTTGTTCCTTATCTACCTACCTACTTATAATATTTGTGTAATACTAATTACTAATGTGCAATTCAGAGTTATCTTAGTGTGCGATATAGTTGCAATTATATTATAAGAACCTAGTAAATAAAAAAATCTAAAATACCTACATATAACCTACATAACAATATGAAGTTTCACAAACTAAACCATAATCCCCTCACGACTTTATTAATACGCGATCTTGATAACTCTACACCTTTACCTGAATACGTAATCGGCGCACAGACGATCAGTATTCGCCGAAGGTACGTTCCTACTAAGATAAGCCCGGGATCCGTACCGTGAATTCATCCCGCGATACTTGTGACTAATCGCCGGGATTCAAGTCGCGCCGTCTCGCGATAATCCCGGACAAATTATAGGGGTGCTTATTACTGCGTGGGGTTTCGTGATCATTATTTAACAGTCAGTTGAGGTAAGACCCGACATTAGAGCGGATAAAGATACGGTGTGATAGAAAATAAGAAATGTATGAAAACATTCTTTTATGTTAGACACTGGACAACAAACTTGATCTAATTCAATTTGAAATTTGAATGTAGAATGTCTGAACACACTGGGATGTTAAGTTAATTACCCTTGATGTATAATATATCAAGAGTAATTAACTTCTTGACATAATACAAAGTAAATTCCATCAAAGATACAGAAACACAAAAACTATTATATTTACGCGAAAAGGAATCGAAATAGCCAACGCAACCGGATTCATAAAATAAAGGACCGGGCGACTCGTAAATAAATACACTGAAAAATGCAAAGGGAAAAAAATAAAAAGAGGAATAATGGCGGGTATAAAAGAGGACAGTTTGCGTCACAAAGCCGCATGCGGGCCTCAGATATTGACAGTACATTTCATTCATACGGCATTAGTGCCGCGCCATCAGATCCAGGGATATCTGCCGCAAACAATACGCGTACGAACCCGCTAGAGTCGGTAAACGTGAATAAATATTATAGTTTTTAAATTGAGATTTCGGGTTTGCTCGACACCTGGCCATTAAACTATTGACGTAAGGCTATATCTAATACGAGGACGAACGGGACTACTTAGTAATTTGTACATATTGACATAGCACTATTATTTTATTACGTAGTTACTTTATGTTCGTCTTCCTGTGTGTGTGGGTTCATAATTCTTCTCCTCCTAAACAGCTTGACCGATTTTGATGATTTTTGTATGCACTTATAGGGTCACCTGGATAGGTTTTAGTTGCACCCAGAAGGTGGTTGAAGGCTGTTGAAGACAATCATAATATAAAATCTATGCTCCGGGTAAAATCTAGTTTTACATAGATTGTTTATAGATAGATGTAGATACTTACCTACCTAGTAGATACTTACCTACCTACCTTGATAGATGTAGATACTTACCTACATACAATAAATTACTATAGCAACAATGTATGGTAATTTTATAACTAACATGTAATATAGATTTATAGGTCTACGAAATCGCTGTGGCTGGCGTAGCGGGTGTCTACGCCAATCCGCTACGCGACCGTAGCCGCGCCGCCGCCGCTGGCCAATTTAGCGTAGCCGTAGTACAAAGCACAACAACACAGAGAAAAACTAACAATTTTCTTGTAAGGAACAATATGCAATATGGCAAACAAATTACTAATAATAAAATTAAGAATTTATCGTAGTCATTTGGGCAGAGGCCACCCGGGGTTTCGATTTCCGTCAGGACAAATTTGACTGGCCCTGGTCTGGGTGTCACTGGGATCGCACCCAGTCAATTGTATGGTACCCATAGTACAAGCATTGCTGAGTTTGGGAACATACAGTTGGTGTGTTAGTATGGCGAAATAATCTATGTTCTGTAAGTGAAAAAAAGTTCAATGCTTAATTTTTTCATATGTTAATGACATTGATAATAGATTGATCTATAATCCAATGTACTTGCTCGAGATATGTTATCATGATAATATAAGTAGATAACGTAACTAACAATAACCCCAAGTGATATTTATATTGTCATTTGAAGTACAAAACAAAATGTAATTCGTATCAAATCCCGGGAGCGATGTTTCGTCCCATTGTTCAAGTTAAGCCAATATTTGGCGAGGCCGGGCGACTTCCGCGAATGTGACCGGGTAATTTATAGCCGGACAAACTGAAGTTTATCGAAAGAACGGGAATAACTTTATTATATAGTGACCGGAAGTGGAGGGTGGACGTACACCCGCTGCCGCCCTACCAGTACGCTTCGCGACAAAAGTGCTTACGCAAATTTTAAAATGTATTTTACTTTCTACATTTTTGAGTTTGCATTTAACTTAAAGGGAGCTGTCAACAAATCAAATGTGATAATTTGTAAATATCTGATAAACGTAGGTACACGAACTCCAATTCAAATGTAAATTAAGTAGAGCAGAGTAGAGTAAATTACGTTTATATTACTTGGCTTATGATACCTTCCTTCCACTGTTACTCCTACAGGATCGGGGAAAATCTAATTTGTCTTGAAATCCGCATGAATTAATCCAAAAGTTAGCATAAGAGCTCAAGGAAAAATACCCCTTATATAGGATCCAATGAATCCAGAATCCTGTTTTATAAATTTTTCCTCGTTTGTCTCCAATCAGACCCAATAACAATTTGATGGATAGCAAGACCCAGAAATTATGTGAACGACTGTACCACATTTCGTTGTTCCATTTTTATAGAGTTAGAGGCATTTCTTAGCAATGATGAAATATGTCGCGTCGCCGTCCGACTCTCATTGTAAACACATTTCGGAAATCGTCCTCGTGCGTCCGCCGACGGAAATCGCTCACGGTTTACAATATTATGTATTTTGTCAAACTTGCATTCTCCTTTGTTGTAAAAATGCCGAGCGTGATTTATACCGTTTAGCATTATTGTTTAAGGCTAAAGCGCCCATCTAGCCCGCGAAGTTCAAATTTTTTGAGTTCTTTTAGAAATTTTTCAAAATCTGACAATAATAAAAAACAAATTTTGTAATTCGCGAAAAAGACCGTGTGCAGTGCATTTATTAATATATCCAACTTACTCTAAAACATTTCAAGAACGACAGCTATCCAGATAATCTGGCAGTTTTTGTATATTTAGTGATTTCCTTCACCTTAAGCAACGTTTAAGTTTGGAATCCAGTGCTTCCTTAAATAGACTCCGAAAAGCTCTGAGTGATTATTATTATATTTTATTGATTTATTTATTTGGCCTATAACGAGTGTTCACATTAATCATACAATTAAAATCTAAAATTTTGAAAGTTTATCAGTTAATAAGTATATAAAAAATATTGAATCAGAATATTACAGTAACATTATTTAGAAATTTACTGTTTACTTTAAAAAGTATATCTCATAAAAAAGTGCCTACTTAGTCTAAATAAATATAAACTGTGTTAGCTATGGTTTAGCTATGGAAAGTACCATGTTGTGTCACAATAAGTATAAAAAAATTCGCGTAAGGTAAAATATTTCTTATAAGTAATGGGAAAGTTTTCTATATTTTCCAAGTATGGCAAAGGTTTTTGGGAATAATGAAAAATGTCCAATAAAGTTCCATTTGGTGTCCACTCGTCCGCTCCGGCATGATACTGTCAAGTTGCGTTCACGCTCGACTACGCTTATTCACGGAGACGTCTTTAGATACCCAACTCCCAGCCGTTCGAGATAGGACGTAACGTGGTGCGTTTCATACAATTATATTTTTTATCTTATATATAAAATTCTCGTGTCACAATGTTAGTTACCATACTACTCCGAAACAGCTCGACCAATTTTCATAAAAAAATTTGTGCATTGTAGGTCTGAGAATCGGCTACTATCTATTTTTCATAACCCTAAATGTTAAGGGTGGTCCACATTCCACGCGGACGGAGTCGCGGGGCACATAAAATTTTATAATATTAAGAATTGCATTGAATTTAAATTATTTCACAATATGTTACAGAGATAAACATTTTGTAATTAGCAATGCCATATTCGAGAAAGTACAAAACATTTTTCATCGAAATTACTTTTGTTTTCTTATTTTTTAGTACAAAAATGACTATAAAACATATAATATTGTCTGCAAGTAACGATCTATTTCTATCCCGCCGCTGTCCGGTGCGCAGTGAGTCAGTCCCTGTCTCGATAAAGGCGCGTTTAATGCTACAAAGTGATCTCAAGTAGAGGCCGCTGTCGCCCCGGGCGACGCTTTACCCCGTCTCTTATGAAAATTTTGTCAAGAACTTACCAGCGGCCCCGACTCTACCGCTGTTTGATATTTTGTAGTATGTAATTGAAAAAGAGAATACATACCTGTAGCAATACCTTTGAGACTGTGTATCTTCTGAAATATATTATGTTATCTGTTGTTAAAATTATTGTTATCATTCCAATAGCCGGACATATTTTTAAGATGGTAGAGCTAAGCTGCAGCCAGCCAATTTATTACAGCTGATAAATAACGTGCGAAACAGGCCCTTTGTATTACAAGCATCTATAGGCTACGGTAACTGCTAACCATGAGGTAGGTTATACGCTTGTACGCAAACTTTTTATTTAAAATGAAGATACCTATATAATGACGTTTTAATAAAAATATTATGAGCATCAATGATTCAAACACATTTTATATTATTTACTAGCTGTGCCCCGCGACTCCATCAGCGATCTGTTGAAATTTTTCCTGAATTTTCTTTGCTATAAACCTCACGAAGCCCGAGACCTTTCCAACGAATGCAAAACCGTGGAAATCGGTTGCTGCGTTCTGGAGTTATAGCGTCAGCAAGGAAAACCCGACTTATTTTTATATAGTAGATAAGCACACAGAAGTTCTTATGATTTAATTTTCCCCTATATCTTAAACCAGGTAGATGTTAATTAGGTAGTTATTCCAACAACACACGTGCACAACAGTTTATTCAGACACTTCTGTAACACCTGCACCATTTTTAATAGTTCATGCGCATAAAAAACATCGCAAATTATTAAGGGGACACGTAAAAGTTATTGTTAAAATGTATGGTGTTCATTCTGATATTTATACAGGTAAATTTATTTGCTTAATTTTTTTTTATTAATTATAACTGCTAAATACAGACAGTTCGCCCCTTATCGTGCGGGTAAGATCTAAGAATTCTGCGAAGACATTTCATAATATTCTTCTGCGTAAATAAATACGTTATGGCTACGATGAAATTCGGGTGGCCATTTTATAAATATTTGGTTAATTCCGTGTCAATAAAACCAACAAATTTTATAAATATCTAATCATTATCGTATCGCTTCTCGTTTGCCGCGGTCCTTCTAAGTTTTTTTCTCTGCCGATGATTTAGTTGCACATGAAGCACACACAATATAGAGCGGCGAACACGTGTTAACAGCACCATAACCGTGCGAGTTAACTGCCTAACTTAGGGCACTTTGTGAAATATGACGCAGTGCGAAACGACCCTTATCGCCTTGCTGATTTTGTTTTATGCTCTACAGCGGACTCCGACGATGTAACTTATATCATTATATTGAGAAAAACGATGAAAATTTAATGCAGCTTGAACTGTATAAATCGAGTCAAAAATACAACTTGTAGTTAGGTATATTATTATTTCAGTACTACATTTTGTGATTACAGCTAAGATTTATATAATGCCGCGGATTCATAAATTATTTATTGTAATTACAAAGTTTAGAAAAATATACCAAACACGGACGTTAAGAAATATAAATATATTTTTAATTATTTATTTTTCAGGGTAGAGCAGTATTTATTACGTGACAAAATTGTTTAAATATAACACTTTAGAATGTGCTTATTCTTATTAAACAGCTAACTAAACTCAAGTAACTGTCCTATTCATATGAAATATCACTGAAAATCATTTCGTATCAAATTTCATACGACTAAAGAATAAGGTCTCACGAAGTTCGCAGGTGTTCTGAAAGGCAACATGTCATAGAATTTTATTGGAAAAGGGGTCCGACAGAAAGTATAGCAGTAACCATCGACACAAAAACGTTACTTTTTAGGGGAGTAACACAGGATTTAGGGGCTCAAACGACATTTTGAATTGTTGCTTTAACGTAATACTAAAATGTTTGTATCAGTACGTACTCACACGTACATGTACCTATTGTTAAGGGCGGCCGTCCACTTGGCTATGCTATGAAGCAATCCCGCCCGCTTCATTTCCTGTCAACCTGAGCTGTGCCGAGTGAAGCTGAGCAAATAAAGCCATCATATTGGTCGAAGCGGGCCTGCCTCATAGCACAGCCAAATGGTCGGTCGCCCTAAGAGTTCAATAAACCGAGCAAAAACATTCCAGAAAACTCCATTACAAAATATGTTTGAAAAATGGAGCGTATCGAATAACGGCTGTTTTTTAAGTTGCCGTAATTAGCCCTCGGCCACACCTGCGAGGCTTCTCTCCAACTTTGACCAGGGAATCCCCACTAATGCCTATTGTGTAATCCAATCGTTTCTCCTTGCCTAGTAAACGTGAACAACTCGCTATTTCTGAGAGGTTTCCTACACACAAATCGATTTATAGTTTTAATACCCCCAGCCCGGCAATCGAGGGAGTATTTGCGTTGTGTACCCAACCAATAATAACTTTAACCGCCTCACATAAATCGCGGCATTAATTTTACAACTCAAATGTAACAATTTAGTAGGCAAGTAAGCACTTAGTTATACGCCAGCGGCGCCCTGCGTCGCAACTTAACCAGCCCTCCCTTACCGCTAAACAAATTTGACAGCTCCAAGTTAGCCTAAGTTTTGGGTATACGTGCGCAAAGTTATCTGTACCGCTCATTAAATCACACATATTCCTTCAATTTACTGCAATAAAGGACAATTTCGAATGGCAATTATGATTCAGTTGTAGAATTTAACATGGTGTTTAGCTAAAGTTGCGTCTGACTAGTTAGCATTGTGCCCACGTTGAAACAAGTTGTCATGATTATTAAGGTGTTTAGCGCTGAACAACTGTCGGCGAAGATAATTTGAAAACCGTAATTTGGATTTTCCAACTACACGAAGTAAGCACGAAGGTTTGATAATAGGTAACTACTTAATACCTTTTAGTGAGTTAGAATTATATAGTAATAGTGAGATAAAATCTGTGAGTGAACCATTAATTTTTCTACACCTTTATCTCGGTTGTTGGTAGTAGAGCAAATTTGTAGCCAATTGACGTACTGTTCATGTATGGGCTGGCTTAACCGGGCAGTACCTCCCTCTCACAGAAGATAGGTGTAAATTTTAGCTGCGTATCGAATGATGAGTCAGAGAGCTGCAAGCCCAACCACCCCCTCTTTCCCTCTCTATATCTCACTCTTCTTCAGTTCGGCAACGTACGACTAATGCCTTTGGTATTACAAGCATCTAAAGGCTACTGTAACTGCTTAACATCAAGCGGGTCGTTGATTTTTTTCCTAACCAAGTCGGCAATCAAGCTGCATACTTGATTAAGAAAAAAAAATCACAATAAATTTTGATAGGTTCTATTGAATTTTCTCTACTAGCCCCATCAGTGTTAGCGTGATAGCAAGTAGTAATACCTATGTATTTGAACTTGGTGCCACAATCAATCATTTATTTACACTCGACTGAATACCACCGTCAGCGTTTACATCGCGTATTAACATTTTACTTTTCATTCAGATTGATTATTAAATGACGACCATTAAATTTTCGACTGGGGTGATCAAAAAACGCGGGATTAATTCAGATTTGAGCTCCACGAGTCGGAAGCTTTTAAATTCGCATAAATACAACATGTCATGGGCGGTAGCCGCGTTTGCCTTTATCAATTACAGTCAGGGCTCGCGTCAGGAAAAAATGGAAGGGAATATATGCGTTACGTTGAAACATTTGTTTATTAATTGGGTATATGTAGAGTAGGTGATGTGCCTAATTACAGAATAGTCTTGCTTTGTAGTACAACATCACAGAATTTATGTAGATTACCTGAACTCACTGATCACTTGGTGACTTATCCGTTAAGTAGGTATAAAATGTCATCAAATAATATTTTCAAACTGAAATTGATAAATATGGGTAGTTCAGTGACTGATTTCAAATCTGGTAATAGATAGGAAGCGGGAACCAATACACAATCGGAATTTCGCAACACTCGAGTTCCGTTGTTCGCTGGTGAGAGCAGAACAGTAGTTCATATTTTATTGAGTGGTTCATGACTCTATGGGACATTTTGTAGCGCTTGGTAGAGCTCAATATAGTTAGATACCTAAGAATATTATGAACTATAACCCAAAGAACTTATTAATTAATATTAAAGCCTTCGCCAGAATAAAACAGGCCGCAGCTTTAAAATTTTTACATATATTAATTACAAGTGGCTTAACAAGCGAAAAATATTTGCTCATTTGGAGGCGAACATGATAAATTGTAAATTACTTGGAAACGCACATTTTGGCGGCGGATGAAGCTTAAATTTTAAAATGGTGAAACAAACAGTGGGAATGAAATTCACGGGCAAATAATGAGGGGCGAATTAAAAATGCATAAATTGATTAATGGACCGTTGTTGGGCAAATATAAGTGCACGTTGGGCATTGTTGGTTGTGTATCGTGTCGTCTCGCACTTGGCCATGTAGAGTTCCTACATATTATGTCTAGCTATGCATAAATTGATTAATGGACCGTTGTTGGGCAAATATAAGTGCACGTTGGGCATTGTTGGTTGTGTATCGTGTCGTCTCGCACTTGGCCATGTAGAGTTCCTACATAATATGTAGAGCTCGAATTTGTATGTCCACTTCTTTATCTCTAGATTCCGTGTCATTCATGTTAAAACTTTAAATATTTATTATATTTAAACGTTGTCTACGTTTTTGTTACATGACGTAATCCTGTTCCAGAACTCTACAATCTTATGACTTCATAATTATTTGATTTGAAACAGTGATAGAAATTTATAAAATATAGAGTGTCCATTAATATGTTTTATAGGTCCACAAACATTTGTTGGCTGGGTATTGTCGTAATTACAGTGAGCTTGCAATGAAATGTTTGCTGTATACGACCGTTGCCCACGGCAATTCGCTGGGCACGTCGAAATTAACAACTTTTGAATCGTCATCAACTGTAAACTAATTAACACTAGATACATTGCCGCTTGCGTTTACGGGCTTCATGGCTTGATGTTTTTAATATTTTTTCAGATACTGGCACTTTGTTAATAAGGTGTTAAATTCACTGACAGTTTCATTTTTCAAAAATTTCGCCTATACAGTAAAGTTTACAACTTTGTTTTTTATATTTAAGGACAAAAGTAAAAATAAGTTCAATGCAGAGACCTAATAATTCATTTATAATACAGAAGCAATAATGCACGAGGCGCGACGAAGAGGCAAGAAGAAGAAGAAAAAGTGGAAGATCTTTCATCATTTTTAATTAAGAAACTCATCCGTAATCTTGTTTAAAGATAAGAAAATCCTGCCATTTTGCTATCGTCAAACATAACTGTACTAAAGTTGACACATATAAGAAGAAGAATGAGAAGAAGATGGTAGAGCCAAGCTGTAGCCACTGACTACAGCTAATATATACATAGCTTGACCAGGGTAGTACCATCCATTCACAGAAGATCGGTATAAATTAACTATTATAGATGCGTCTCGTCAATGAATGAAAGAACCGGAAAACCAATCCCCCCTCGCTTCTTCTCCACCTGTCCTACTCCCATTATGGTCGGCAACGAGCGAGCACTTCTTTTGGTATTGCAAGCTATAGGCTACGGTTGCTGCTTATCATCAAGCAGGTCGTACGCTTGATGCCGGCTTTATTACATAAAAAAAAGGTTAAGGTTAACTTTGTGTGCCATCATTATTAGTACAATTATGCAAATAACATGTAAAGGGATTGCTCGTCTAGTGTAACATGTTTCTTTTGATTAATAGCGTCAATCGCGAATCGGCCATTCAACACGCTTGCCGTCCCAGGCCTCCACCAACCCATTAGTTGGCAAAGCGAACTGCACGGGATCGCGTGCCAAACGCATATTAGGTGTCATAACAATGCCGACGGCTGCAACCTTCAATACCACTCCTGGATTCGCTGCTGTGGATTGTACTATTTTTTGGGACTAGTTCCGCCACACACTCCCTCCACTGTAACTCCTGTAAGCCAGGATCGTCAATGGTGACCAATAATGACGTCGAGGTTTGATCCTCGACGAGTCCCGGGGAAAAGTTAAATTGTCTTGGAACCCGCACGAATTTAATCGAAAGGAATAAAATGGTATGGATTGTACTAGTGTAAAGTCTATCTAATGTAGACGATAAAAGGTGCGATTGAAATAGGCTGATACACTCAGAGAATGTAAAAAATAAACAACTGGACTGACACGTAATAATTATTTTATCTATCACAGGCTAGAACGATTTAATCATCCTAGATCACAGGCAATCAAAAGCCTAAACTTAAAACCCAAGGTAACCAGGTTACCGCTAAATAAGTGTAATACATGAAATTTATCCATATCTAAAGCCATATCCTGTTTTAGCGCATTCTAAACCTTAGATGCATTGTACATGGTGCCATTTCGGTCGGAGATCGTGACGATAAGGCTCCGCCATGCAACAAAGCCTCACTAAACACCGTAAACTTGTGAATTATTAATCTCCTTATCGAGTCGCACTGAACATGGCCAGTTTCATGAAGAATTTAATGAATCGCCCTTTAGATTTATTGCGGCAGGATTTCATGCCGCCGTCGACGTCGCGCGGTTATGGCGCTGATAAAACTTGAATGCGAATACTTTGGCATTTCAATTGTTTGCTAATACCGTTTCACAGGTATTTATTTACCTTTGTACTAACTATTGGGTAAGGTCACATTATTAATAATTCTGTAAGTCTATTCATCGAGTCTTCTGAACTTTATAAGAGGATAAGAAGATATATTTATATTTTTTATATTAGAAGGTCTACAAAAAAGCGCACGACCCGCTAGATGGTAAGCTACCAAAGATACTAAAGGGGTAACTCGCACGTTGTTGACCTGAAGAGGAGTGGGACCGAGGGAGGGAGAGAGGATCGAGTTTCCGGTGCTCTCACTCATCGTATGAAATACTACTATATGCTGATTTTCTGTGGGAGGCTGGTACTACCCTTGTAGAGCCAGCTTTTAAGTGGGCTAATGAATTGACTCTACCACCGTGAAGTAAGTAAGTGAGTAAGTAATTACATTTCAATAGGTGTACCTAAAGTTTATTTTTAATACATCAATTAATCTCAGTAGAATATAATGCTAAAAGTAACCAAATGAACAGCAAGTGCATTAATCATCATGAATTAAAACGAAAATTATTATCTGGCTACCCTTTAACTGAACACGAAGGAGGGAAAGCAAGAAACGGAGTGGCGAACAAATTCGCTAATTTTATCAACGGAGCACCGCTGAATAAAGATATATTAGTGGTCCGAAAGATAAAGGAATAAATTGTGGACGCGATAAATCAGTAAAGGATGGTTTTAATTACACATCCGACGGAACCGCGCCGGGCTTAGGTCGGTGCACAATGAACGCCATTCGTAGCGTCGTAGCTTTTGTTTTGTAGCAGGTCGTAGCAAATCGTAGCACTCGTAGCTATCGACTACGAATTAAATTATTTTGCATAAGAAAAAATAATAAACACTGGTTCCGTTTTAGATAGGCAGGTACTAATTATACTAGAGCCAAGCTGTATACAATTGACAATAGCTCTGGCTCGACGTGGGTAGTACCACCGTCTCACGGAAGGTCGGCGTAAAGTAGCTATTATAGTTATGTTTCGTAGGATCAGTGCGAGAACCAGAAGCCCAATCCCTCCTTTTCCTTCCCTCTGTCCCACTCCTCTCCTGGTCGGGAACCTATAAGCAATGCCTTTGGTATTACAAACATCTACTTGGTATTAGGCCACGGTAACTGCTAAACATCAAAGAGTCATAGGTTTGTTTAAATTGAAAAAAACTTAACCATTTTCTACACCACTGGAATTATTTTTTTTCTATTTCTATAACATATTTTTTGAAGTTCTTGTTAGTTAATCGGCTATCTGTAAATTTTTTACCCTTCTAACAAATTCTTCAGTATACCACTGCCTTTATAAAGGGTTTGCAATAGCTAGAAGGCGAAATGTAAATAAAGTTAATTATTGTTACTTAAGTGATTTCAGACGTACTGTAATATAAATAACAATGAGTTGGTTACTTAATTATGTATACGTTTACTTTAAAATTTACCGCTGTCCGTTTTCAAATGCAAATTAGCATAGGTCAGAAAATAAGCAAGAATTAAACGCTCGTAAACGAAAACTTTTTGTTTAGTCGGAAAACGAACATAGCCTAAGGTAATCTTTGGAAACTAGACGTTAGATTGTGTCATTTGCTAAATCTTGTACAGGTCACATGCTAAACTAAACTTCTAAAACATTTTTACCCTGCTCACAAAAAACCTTATGTCTATGCGTGGAAGCAGCCATTCTAGCAGTATCCATGGCCGCAATAGATATTCCCGCCTATATTTAGTTGTATTTTTATATTTTTTATAGATCAATTTTGGCAAACATGCTTGCGGCCTGCCTGATTAATAGCAATTATCGTAGCCTACAGATTCTTGCAAACCGAAAGCATTACTCACACGTTACCGACCTGAAGGAGAGTAGGACAGAGGGGAGGAATCGAGTTGGGCTTCTGGTTCTCTCACTCATTAAACAAAACGCAGCTATAATAGCTGCTCGACGCTGAACTTCATTGAAACGATGGTTCTACCCCGCTCAAGCCTGCCCGTATATGAGTAATGACAACCGCTTGGCCCAGTGGTTCGAGCGTAGGCCGCTCCGCTCACTGCCGATGGTGGTTGCGGGTTCGATTCCCGCCGGGGCAAATTTCGGAAATGGCCTTTTCGTAATTTGCCCCGGTCTGGGTGTCACTGGGATCGCCCCAGTCCATTGTACGGTACCCATAGTACAAGCGTTGCTTAGTTTGGGACCATACAGTTGGTGTGTTCGTCTGGCGATATTTATTTATTTATTTTAAATATCATTTTAAACAAAAAATAAACAATTGGATATATCTTGGCTCTACCATCGTAAGCGAAGCTGCATAGCCTCTCCATATATTTTTTTATTTAAACCGGATGATACCCGCCTGTAAAAGGCTAAAGTAAAGTGGTCGGATTACACGCGTCGCCCGGCCGGAATCTCCCTTTGAGCGGCCCACGAGCCACGAGTGTTATTTTAATTATGAACATTATTTACCTTAATTAGAGATTTTTGCGAGTGCGCTCGTGGCCGCAACCGGCGGTAAATTGGCGGCCCACTTTGAACACGCCATAATTAGGATGCAGTTTTAGAGCGCACGGCTCTCGAGAGCTCGCGTGTTTGCTAAACTGTACGTCGATGGGCCCTTGCTCCGGCAATTAATTCGTTGGGATATAAATGAAACTCGTGTGCAACTACGAATTGATGAAAGTCCACATATTCGAGGGGAGAGCACTTGTTACGTGTGTTTGACAATTTCTCTGTGGGAATGATGCTAATTTCCATTTAATTAGGGAACTTTAGAGGCACCCTTTTTGTTTTTTTTCTCTCATTTATATTTGTACAGTCGATATCAAAAGTAGCTTGGTATTTGAATAGTTCAAATTTCACAAAAAAAATACTCAAAATTGTTATTATTCTTGTCAACAAAGCATTTATAAATGGTCAGAATCTACCACCGGTTCGGAATGCTGCTTTCACTGAGAAGATCCGACAAGAAATGCAATGCTTACTCTTTTCAATAATTAAAAGATGGTGTACATTATGAGAAGAAAGCTAGTTTAGTGAGGTGTGCATACTCAAAACAATAAAATAAAACACGCCTAATATGATGAAATCAGAAGTTTCTAAAATAATAAGATCTCTTTACAAAATATTATGTGACTCTCTGGAGTCATATTATTATGAGGTGTTTAACAATGGGATTACTTTTGAACTTTCAGATATCACGCTACTTTTGATGTTCACTGTAGCAAGGCAGTATTGAGTCTAAAAATGAGATGTGTACTTCAGAGGCTCTACGATTATTTTGTGACTTTTTATAATGAATCAAAGCCATTGGTAACCTTAAAATAGCTTTATTCAGCTCAAAATCGTGTTAAAAACTACATACGAAATAAAATAATATTGTTTGAAAAGTGTCAATAATGGCGATGCAGCGTTTGTTTGCTAATTAATTGCTGCCAAATTAGCGTTTTCATTGATTACATAGCACGGATGAAATGACCTGGCTTTACTGACTATTCATATTATTATGTAACTACTAAATAAGTATTATTAATTAAAAGAGTACATTATTTTAGTACATCGTTTTGTTTAGATTAGCGTGGCACCGTGAAGAGAAAGATGATATTATGTTTAAAATGCTATGACTTTCGTTATTTTGTATCTTGTTTATGTCTTCTTTGGACGACCGCTTGGCGCAGTGGTTTGAGCGTAGGCAGTTGCTCACTGCACATGGTGGTTGCGGGATCAATTCCCATCGGGGCAAATATCGAAAATTGCATTTTTATAATTTGCCCTGGTCCAGTCCATTGTATGGTACCCATAGTACAAGCGTTCCTTAGTTTGGGACCATACAGTTGATGTGTCAGTCTGGCGATATTTATTTATTTATTATTTATTTATCTATACTCAAAACTTACATTATTCCGTGGTATAATAATAATGTATTGCCCCAAGTTCGTGCTCAACACATGAATCTTAACTAAAAGACGTCAGTAAATTCCCACCATAAGCTGCGATCTCGTGAAACAGACACGTTGTGTGATAAGAGTGAACGAGATGGGTCCTGACCGACCTTATATCGGCACCATTAACTCACCAGAGGCGGTGGATGTCGAATTTATGGAAACGGGCTCGCGTACGATACTGTACTCTAACTTTGAGTGCTACTCTTAGCAAAGATAATCGATATATCGACATTTGTATACAAAAAGACAGATAATCACAATTTAATACAAACATTCATTATTTAAGCTTCTTAGTGTTTGTTTTCTGTAAATAAATTTGGAGTTTTTATAGTTTTTTAGACTAAACACCTATCATTAGTTTAGCTAGAGTCTAGACTTGAAACAAATAAGTATACTTTCCTGTACACTGTAATAAGGGCTCATGATTTCATCATCAATTAAGTATGGTACATTTTAATTAAGGTGTTAAAAAGGCCCATTATCTCGGTTTATTTGCGTACAGCGAGGCGCGCCGAGGCCGCCTCGAGGACATAAATCAACGCGAGACAATGCTAATACTGGGGAATTAAAAAATACTCGGTGGAGAAGCCCGCACTGAAATAAAGGACTTAGCGCAATCTTTGCGGTGGTTAATGAATTACTTTTGCAAATTTTTCATTTGGGGGCCGTATTTGGAATGATTTTAATCAAATAATAAAAATACATTGTTGTGACCACTAAATGTTATACGTAATAATAAAAAAAAATTGTCATTTTGACGTCCCACTCCTGGGCACGGGCCTTCCTTCAATACGAGGGGGATTAAGGCCGTATACCGCCACATTAAGTCTTTCGAAAATTGGTTAGATTTTGTAAGACATGCAGTTTTCCTCACGATGTTTTCCTTCACCGTAAGCTAGTGATAATCATATAAAAATTATAATTCGCACATAGATTTCGAAAAACCCAGAGGTGCGAGCCAGTGTTTGAACCCAGGACCTGGTGCCCGCAAGACGTGTGTTAAACCAATGGGCTATCACTATTGTTTTAGGTTGATCAAAACATTAAACTAAATAATTTTGGTATCTGTATTTTTGACAAGAAATAACAGAGACTAATAACTAATGTTTTATTATGAGAATTGTCGTCAATGCAAACTAAGAGTTATACTTAGTGAATGCAGTTCAATTTTAAGATTTTTCTCTGCTTTGATATAATTTAAATGCATCTCTGTATTGAAATAAAGTATCTAAGACAATGATGATGTAGAGTCTGGCGGTGCGCCCTCTGCTGACACTTTAATTAATCATTGTAGATTAAATGTGAAATACGAGCGCAGATAGCAAATTAAAAAGAAAATGCACCACACTACAATTTATGGGTAGATACATAGGTCCCTACAGTTGATTAACTGTATTTATTTGTGCGGAAACCAAGTTAAAATTTGGTCCCCGGGAAAAAAATAAGTAATATAATTAAATTGGAGTTGATCCGAGTTACTTTGAAACCAAGTTAGGTACCGTTCTTGCTGAATCAGAATAAATATTTTAATTCGTCAACAAGAGTAGTACAAAGATAGAAGTATATCTACATACGTAGGTATATGCTACTCAAAGCTAGTAGGCAATTAGGTATAATTACATTATATAGAATCGAATGTAAGTACCCATATATAAATGTATATTTGAATAACTACATAAAACTAGTTTAGATAGGCATATCATGTACTATGTATCATCTAAGAACCATTACGTCAGCAGTATCATCGCGCACGACGCTTGGCAGCCGACTGAAGTGTCAGGTGGTGGGCGGGGCGGTTAGGTGGGCGTTCCACCGCCCTGTCACTGCCCCGCCCACCCGCAGACCCGCCCCGTGGGATCCAAAAACCCGTGACAGGTGGGCGGAGCGTCGCTGAAGTATCGTCGTTAAGGATACTTTATCAAGTAATTTGTTACCTTCGATACGAATATAAAATTTATTTGTCTGGCTTTAAACGTTTTTTGGACAGTTTTGGAATCATTCTGCGAGCTCTGCACTGTAATTAAGGCTTTATAGACAAAGCGTAGCTCTAAACAAACATTCAACCGAAATCTTAAATTAACTCCCTAATTAGGTAATTGTTCTATCTCTTATCCATGTTTCATCATTGACATGTTGAAACGATTCCTGGATACTTATTACCTATTGCAATATATGTATAAACATTACTACCGCTCTCTATTAAATTGAATTAGTTGTTAGGAACCAGTATTTTGAATTCTATAAAAGAAACGCCTAACGGATATTTACTTATACCTATAGTTACTATTCACCCACTTTATTTAATAAAATATTTTTATATTCAATTATTTTCTGCTATTTCGTCTCTGCATTGTTTACAACATTCTGCAGAGATAGATAATTTGCGAAATGTGAACAATCTTAAAGAGTTAACAAAGCGTTGCAGAGTCACTATGGTCGGAATGTCTTTGAGGAAATAACTGGCGTAGACGAGCCACCTTGCATATCTCCTTGCCTAGGGGAGCGGTGGTAAATAACCATCTATTTAATTAATAGTATCTCATCGCATCTAAAATATGCCATCTATGAGGTTTTTAAAATGTTCACTGGCTGGCCAGTCTTTTGAAGACTTAAATAGAACCTGAATTGTATAAATCTCGTAAAAATCTAGTTAATAGAATTAATTTATTTATATAAATGATTACAAACTTACTAATTATTTAAAAAATGTACAAAATTAGGCCCATGCGGAAGGGTAACCAAGATGCTAGCCGCATTTCCTCGCTGGATGGCTAGAGCCACTCGCTGAGCGAGGAAATGACCAGCCCTTGGGTAGCCGGTTGCCATCTATTATATTAATTAAAAAATATGTAGCATACCAAACTTACTTATATATACCTATATAGGCATTCTTAATGTATACATATACTACTAGTTCGCAATTGAAAATAATTATTTTAAATATGTTTTTGTGGTATTACTGTGGTATGTATTTGGTTTTTGTCGATTCGGTTTTGATTGCAGATATTCCCATATTTATTGGTAATTCTTAATTAATGTCAGATTGAAAGCTATGCGAGCCGCCATTGTGGATGTGCCTCGGCCACATCCGGATAAACACAACAGTAAAACCTTTGAAGAATATTTACAAGCATCATAGAGTAGATGTTTTATGTCTTAACCATGTTTATTTTTAACCGACTTCAAGTAATCCATGTTTTCTTTTTCTATGTATGTACCTATATACATCATATCTCCGGCATTTATAAAACAATATGTTTTCCTAGACAATTACAGTGTTATTAAAAACAAATTAAACACGCGATGAACAAATGACTTGTTTAATTTTACAAGAAAAATTTGATTGGACGCCCATTCAACACGTATATAACTTTTCTGTAATCATAACACCATAAAATATAGTCCGCTATTTGTAGCCAGCTACTTACCGCACAGCAACATAGCCGCGTTTACTGCAGAGATATTCTAACCCTTGCCTCGTAAGAATTACATCCCTGTTCATCCCCATCTTGTCGCACCTTTGATGTAGGTGAAACCGCCCTAATTAATCCCTCAGCTATTCGCACATTCTCGTTATAACATAACGCATGGTATGTCAACAGTACCTAATATTTGAATATCCTAAATGTGTATTTATCTGTTGAAGAGCAACCCTCAGTGGCTTTTTATTATTAATAGCAGTGTTGTTTAATACTGAAAGATAAGTTATAAAGGTAAGCTCACATATGAGAAGCCGAACAATTAAATATTTAATAAGTTTTTATGTAACAAATTCGGCAAACAAGCGTATATACGACCCGCCTGATGTTAAGCAGTTGCTGTAACCTCTAAATGCTCGCAAAGGCATTGCTTGCCCGTTGGCAATCTAAAGGGGAGTGCGAGAGTCAAGGGGGAGTTGAGCTTCCGGCTCTCTCTCATCGTACGTAACGCAGCTACAAGTTACTACTACTAGGTACTTTACGGCGATCTTCTGTGAAAGGGTGGTGCTACCCCGGCTATGCCAGCCCGTTCATGAGCTGTAGTCAATTGGCTACAGCTTGGCTATAGCGCCTAGATAAACAGATGCATCATAGCGACTAAAAGATATCATAGGTATCTAGAAGAAGCCGACCATAAAACAGTCCAATATTCCCTCAGCCTCAACGGGTCCGTAGCCCGTCACAATAATTAACCGAATTGGCGAAGACTGATTTACGAGCACAAGCTAAGCCGGCCGACGCTGATCCGATGCGGGGTTTATGCCTCACACCCGCCTCTCATAGCCAGTCCAAACACGTTTGGTTGTTTTTTTAAAGACTGTGCTAACTGGTAAAGAATTATGTACATATAGGTAGGTACGTTACATAGTTTAAATGATGACAATAATTCTGGAAATAAGTACCTACTTATCATGCTAGTTCAGTGCAGTGTCGGGTTGGAAAACTTTACACTGCTTCATAACGGTTTCACAAAGTCAAATTGTTTATTATGTTTAGGCCTACGAGGGTACTTCCTAATTGTAATTGTTTTTATATTTTTCTTAACACTACAACCGGATCGGAACGCGACCTCGACTGAGAAGATCCGACAAGAAACTCATCTGACAGAAGCGAGCACGGTTTGTAGATGAGGCCTTCTAAAATAACTTTCGCATTTATGATCTAGAGATGGGAAGCGGGTTTAAATGCTTTGTTAATAAAGCAAGCATTCAACCGACTTGGCTATTCAATATGTAATAATATTCTAATACACTTATTTATTTAATAAGAATGATCACCTAAACAGTTGAAATATAAAACGAGAGGTTTTAAACGATTTGAAGAAGGTAACTCGGCATGCATCCACCCGTGTAGCGGCATTAGCTGTGCCGGCGCGAGATAAACTCGGGCGAGCCTGCGCCACCCGCGTCCGTAATCCATCTGCTGTCCCAGTTATTAATTCAAACTCAAACTCAAATTTGAATTTATGAATGTAAGCCAACAAAGCATTTATTAATAGTCAAAATCTACCACCGGTTCGGAATGCTACTCTTCCAGTGATAAGATCCGGCAAGAAACTCAATGGTTTCTCTTTTCAATTAATACAAGATTGTGTACATTCTGAGGAACATCAACAGAATGTGAGCAGGCAACACTGTTGTCACTAATTAATATTATTACCTACATACAACTATCCTATAACCGGTGGTGTGCTGATTTCAATTTAGAATTGAAAAAGATTTAGCTTAGAATAACTAATAAACTGCCGTCCGATTACTTTTGGTAAATTTGAGTTATGTCATAGTTACGTAAAGGTGCATTTTTTTCTCTAGTAGCCAGACTAGGTTGTATTTTACTAAGCATATATAGTTATTAATTGGTGTAACAAAATTAAATTGTATGCCTTACAATTTCTAGGGCGATCATTCCGTGTTTTTCAACATTGGGCTCAACATTGGGCTTACTCACTAGACGGCTTTCTAGTAATCGGACGGCAGACTAATAAAGTAATGATTTTAACTCACAAAAATTACGACTTTACATAATTTGCATGGCATACCAAATGTAGAGTCACTAAGACGTCGCTACAAATAAATAAGACATACCGACAGCAGTTTTATTCGTAGCAAAGTTTGCCGCTATGTTTAGAAACAGACCAGACAGGAGCTTACTGTAAGTTTACACAGCTTCATATAACGATCGAGTTATCGAATCTATCAATATATTTTTCTCTAGATCAGTATTGATATACGTTTTTAAACTCAAACTAACTCTACAGCCAGCCTCGTTACTTTAATTAGGTATTATGAGAAGCAACAAAAGACCGACACCGTACATTGTACACACATCCTCCTCGAATGTCGTACGACAATTAGCACAGCCGTATTATCTCGCACGCTCTCCAGTTCCGTCGGCATCTGTTATCAATGATCAGTGGCTAATTGTGCGTTAATCAGTCTCTGATTGCGGGGCGAGCCGCGCGTGACGTCATTATGCACTGCCGACCTTTGCGCATAATCAATATCCTACTGTCATGTGCAACTTGCTCTAATTTGTCCGGTGGCTAATTAGGAGTGTCGTGCGTTATGGTGCTTGCAAATGATGGGACCCATTAATTCTCTAGGTAGGCAGGTACCTATATTATAATATTCTACATGTATAGATAGGCAGACAATCATTATAAATACAACTCATACCTACATCTAATGGACTAGTTTGGTAAATTATGGTAAAATACTAACTTTTCCTTCCGCTTCCGTAGAGTATATTCTGAATGTCGACAACAGCGCAACCTACCGCCTCTAACTAACCATATAGTTAAAAACCATTCATGTGACCCCTAACTATATAACTACCTATAACAAAAAAATAAAAATCAATATCGGCCAAGCCGTTGAGGAGGATTTTATATAATAAACAAGTTAGCTATCATCTTGTGAAAAAGTGATAAGTCTTTAAAAAAAGCTTGATAGTTGGCAATTTTAGCTCTGATTTCACGGGAATGTTGTTTCGGTCTGCACTACATCTAAATCTATATATTAATACGTGGAGAAAAAACTTTCAACCGCAAATTGCGCGCACGGAGGAGTATGAAATTTGGCACACTTATAGTTTATATAGAGAAGGAGTGCAGAATGCTAATATTTTTACATAATAATACTTAGAAATACATTAAAATCTATAAATAAAACATTACCCACACTACCATGCGTTTGACACACACACATTTGTAACTTCCACTTGGTAACTGACTGACTGTGTGGCTGACAAACGGTGACAGTTTATTTTCGGACTTCCATAGTGCATTCTGCGTGCCAGTATCAAATAGTCTTTGAATAGAACCTCATTGGCGTTTAAAATTAAAATAAAAATAAATTATGGTCGAATTTCGACCATTATAACGGGAATACTGGTATAAATAATTCTACAGTGTTACCTCCGTTGACGTAACATCGGCTAATGAATGTCCCTCATAATAATGGGTCGCGTCATTTGCGACCGCCGTCAGTCGCGTGCGATTAGTGAGTGACGTCATTGCGCATAGATCGCTGCGAGTTATAGCACGCTATTGAGCTGGGCCCATAGCTCTGAAATTAGTTGCATTGCCTGGTACACCTATCATATCAAATTGCTCGAAAGCCTTCCAAGTGTCTTTACGTTTAAATTAGATAACCTTGTAGACTAGGTAACTTGATTAATAGTTACAGAATCAACAGTATGTACAATGTCAATATCTATACAAATAAATAAAATTGGAGTGTCTGTTTGTAATATCAAAATAACACCTTTTCACTAAATGCATATGAAAGTACATACGGACCTATAGCAAAAACGCGATTTAAAAAACGATTGTCTATCTGTCTGTGTGTTTGTTTCGGGTAATCTCTGAAACGGCTGGACCAATTTTGACGGGACTTTCAATGGCAGATAGCTGATGTTATAAGGAGTAACTTTGGCTACTTTAAATTAAGAAAACAAAAAAAAACACAAATGTGTCCTATCGCGCGGGCTAAGGACGCGGGAGCGGGCTTTTGTGATACGTAGGTATATAAAGAAAAATGAGATGAAAACATAGCATAGCAACGAACATATTTGGTTAAATTAAATTTTGTTAAGCTAAATTCCACGCGGATGAAGTCGCGGGCTCAGCTAGTGTATAAATAAGTATAGTGAATATATAATAAAAAAATATAAATAAATAATCGAGGTTCCGGATTCGATCCCCATCCTGGCTGTTAAACTATTGACGTGAGCCCACTCCTAACACAAGCATTAGCTTAGCTGGAGGGGCTAACGGGAATACTGGTAATGTGATTAACCTCACACTTATATATTTTCACGCGTTTCAAATAGCAATAACATAAGCCTTCCAAGAGCTAGCAATAGCGGCCGAACTGTTAAAAAATAGAGCCCCCCATAACTCTATATTAATCTTCGCAGCTTAATCCTTTAACGCTGCCGAAAATATGAACTAGTAGAGCTATTAAAAATCGTAATAAAGCCGTACGTACGGGTTGGTGCGTGAACGACGCGATCGTAAACCCGTCGAATCGAATGGACTTCAGTTACCGGCCGCGTTCATATGTGAGCCTGCTTAACAATGACACATATTTTCTGACGGGTAGAGTTGAATTCAGGTGGAATTATCACGGACTCCATAACAACAAGTTTTCCTTTTAATACAATGGATTGTACTACGGTTAGTCTTATTTTTAATAATGCGCGAAATTTTGCATAGCGCCTAAGGAAATGCTAAAAATTATGTAGATAGGTACATATCGCAAAGAAAATCTGATTATATAAGTCTTTGCAGTTGGTTGCTACAGCTGATTGGTAGCAAGAGTTACATAATTTTGTTTTTACACTATAATTTTGATTTTAGAATCTGACCCATATAAATTTGAGGACTTCAAATTGTATCTATGTGTATTCTGAGCAGAATTGCGTACCTATATACAAACCGCTACGTACGAAGCATAAAATCAGGTGCTCCCAGGGATCACGTGGGCATTAATAATGATAAATTTGCGCCATTAATTCGGCGGGATTAGTCGCGCAGGCGAGTGCGCGCCGCCGATAACCAAATATTAACTCAATTAGCGCGGAGAAGCGGTCTGCGCATTCAAATGTCTACTAATCCGACCCCTTTCACATACTACCGGTGTTATGGACGGCTACGAGGCCTAAGCCTTTTATCAATGTCCGCTAGTCGAGGTAACTATTCTAAAGTTTAATTGAAAATGTGTTATTGTTATTTAAAAAGCTTGAAGAAAACTGAATGTCAATGTGAAAAATGAATGAAAAATGGATGTCTAATTAATTTTCAAATAAAGATCGAATGTTTCTGCCTGAACTGTACAGGATGTAATTCGATCCAATTGTTATAGGTACTATTAAATTATATGCCCGATACCTACTCCTACAAACCCTTAAGCGTTATTTAGGGCTTTTGAAATTAATTTTCTTTCATTAGACACCCCATTCGATACGACACCCAAAATAAATATTTCAGGGACCTCCACTTTTTTGGATGTAACATCCGTCATATTGATTTTGTTCATATAAAATATAGCCTTTGTCACCCGGATGAAGAAGGATGAAGGAAAATAATACAAACATACATACATTGCCGCTAAAAACTTAACACATCCTGTAGCTTTGCCGTTGTCCGGTAGCAAACACCCGCTGACTTTCTTCTCAGTCGAGGTCGCGTTCCGATCCGGGTTGTAAATATAAGAAAAATATGTAAAAATGACAACTTTAAAGTTTGAGTTTTAATTATAATATGTTCCTACCAACCAAATTATAACCTTGCAATAAGTATATATATAGCTACCTACAGCTACTTCAGAGTAATTGGCTTTAGCAGCTAAGTAGCGTCAAGTGGGAGCCAGTCCAATGACATTAATCCAATTAATGTGAGCCGATCATAATGACAAATGCACTGTTAGCAATGACAGATTGCTAAATGCGGCTGACGAAGCAAGGGTGGTTGACGGAGCCAGTGACGTCACACATTCATCATCACATATTGATACAATGCATTTCAAATGCGAACTATTTAGTTAACTATTTAGTCTTGGACTGACGTTCTTTAATTATTTCACAGGAAACCTTTCATTTCCCGAAATAAGAGTAGGGTATAGTCATCGTACCAAGTAAATTCCCAGTAGTAGAGTGTGTAATCTCCATTAAAATAGGTGTCTATCACCGCGTGTTATACGTTAAAGCTTATTATTTAATTTAAAATATTAATTATTATTATTAATTATGTGCTTTGTGTTTATATTTTTCTCCCTTCTTGAGGGGTTAAATAACTGACACACGGGCCTTGACCAAGTGTGCCAGCTAGCAGCTATAGTTAGGGTCTAAGATGATGAAGAGTTTTGGAGGAATTTGCGTGTGAGACGACAGGTATTAAGAATAACTGCTTTCTGCATGAGTGAGAAAGTGGATTTGGGCATTTGAAGTGTGTTGAGGCTAGTATGGAGGGTACTTGGGATGACCCCTGTTGTGGAGATAACTATGGGTATAATTTTTACTGTATCAACTTGCCATTGTCTCTTTATTTTTTTGTAGCTAGGTCTATATATTTTGTCATTTTCTCGGTGTGTGTAGTGAGGAGGTTGTGGGTGTTGCATACTGCTATGTCTATAATAAATACTGCTTTGTTAGCTTTGCCTAATATTGTTATGTCCGGTCTGTTAAAGTGAATAGTTCTATCTGTTATTATGGTCCTATCCCAGTAAACTTTGTATAAACTTATTATTATTATTAAAGTAAGCAGTGATAGCCGATTGGTTAAGCACGCGTCTTGCGGGCTACCAGGTCTCGGGTTCAAACCCCGGCTCGCACCTCTGGATTTTTCGTAATCTATGTGCGAATCATAATTTCTATATGATTATCACTTGCTTACGGTGAAGGAAAACATCGTGATGAAACCTGCATGTCTTAGAAGATTTAACCAATTTTCGAAAGACATGTGAAATCCGCCAAGCCGCACTGGGCCAGCGTGGTGGATTATGGCCCGAATCCCCCTCGTGTTGGGGGGAGGCCCATGCCCAGGAGTGGGACGTCACAAAAGGGCTAAAATTATTATTATTAATTATTAAATACTCTTATCTTTTTTTTATTGTTCCTCAACAACAATTGTAAATAGTATAAGCCGGTCTTATTAATAAATAAATAATTTATTACATTTTTGAGCCAGCTCATGGCATCTTTAATTACAATAAAACTCAACCGTTACGCTCCGGGTTAAAAATCAACAATACCAAACAGATTTTTGTAGTTCCTGATATTCCTTTTAGTAGGTATTATAGCAAAAAAATCACGAACATTTAATAGCATTAAACGTTTAATAAAAATACTAAGAAAAATAGGTAGCAAGATTTATAAAAATATTTGCTGTCGTATTTTTTTTTTCAGTGCGACTTATAAATTATTGTCAAATCACAAATCTTCTCATTTTTAGAGGTCTGTTTAATAAAACCACATTTATCAATAAATTGAATATTCTATTCAATTTCAATCCGTCATAATTGTTCCACTTGAACAGCTTTTCTGTATAAAACAAACCTGGCCGACCGAAAGCAAACTTAATCCAATCCGCGTCTCACCGAGTAAGACGTCGGCTCAAACAAATTATTTGACATAATATCGTTAATTAGAAACCCTCCTTTGTAACCGGGGGTAAGGTAATTAGGTTCGGATGTTCTGAATGGGCCCTTTTTCTGCTCGTTACGACTGAAACAAAGGGCCAAAGAAGTAAACAGACCGTATTCAGGCGGGATTTGCATTAGTACTGACAATGAAAGAGTTTGACTTTAATTCTGTTACAATGTTGGTTCTGGTTTGCACAGTACGTTCGCTGTATTGTTATTGAATGGCTAATAGCGTTTTATGTAAACGGTATGTTTCACAAGATTTTATGAAAATGCGGTTGAAATGAAACCGTCAGACTAGCGTATAACGCTATATTGATTACTAGCTGAGCCCGCGACTTTATTATTATAAATTTTATATATAAGTTAATCACCTTAAATGGCTTACTACACCCAATAGTGCAGTAAAATAACAGGTTGTAGGTGACGATGATGATGATGATGATGATGATGATGGTGAATCTCCTTGACCCAGCAAGATGATGCTAACTTATTTTATGTATTTGCGGTTTCTATGTAAAAATTGTATAGCGCACGGGCCCTCTTGATCAGTGGGCTGCAAGACGTCTCCCCTCGCGGGTTTAATTGCACCGCCATTGTTCCGGCTGATTTGATTCTGTATCTCTCTATAGGGCACAATCATAATAACGAGCTTAGCGGCCGACGCACCATCCATATGCGTGTTACTGACAATTTCTAATTCCAATGAAAAAAAAACTAAATTCAAATTAGTTAAATTAAATTAAAAAAATATATGTTTTATTATTATTTACTCCTTTATTTTGTAACATATTTTGTCTAGGTTGTTACCTATCTAATATTGCGTACCTATAGTTGTTCTTCACAAAAGGTGATAAGCTTTTGAAAAAAGTAACCATTTCATGGCCTTTCATCTCTATAGGAACTGCATTTGTAGTGGGTGGCAGATTCTTATCCCAATATTATTTTCTAATATTTGAACTATTCTACACATAAATTAAAATTAATTAACAATTAGGTCAGGTTGAGAAGTATACAAACAAACGTTAACTTTCTTGATCACTAAGAAAAAAAATATTATTTTGAAATTCTATTGAGACTAAAAAAATACCTTAGCTTTTTTTCTGGTGATCTAGCAAATACACAGTTGCGTACATTTGCGCGAGCGCCGCCGTGTCATGCACACTCTTTCGCTGACAATTTCAACAAACAACTTGCTCCTAATTGTGTTTGCGATTCCTTTAGAAGGCTCTTTTGACTCCACTCCAATTGTGAAAACTCGTTTTGGAACGACGTTAAATACGACCGAATTTCAGATAATTAACTCAGATTACGGTCTTTCAGCAAATATTTCGCCTTTGTTACAGACCATTCGAGGGAAAGCCAAAGTTGACACAGTTTTCAATCTTGGATAAACTCGTATGCCAATAATAATAATTGATTGTACTTATTTACTTGACTACTCTCAAGTTTTTTTCTGTTGGTCACAGAGTTTATGTAGATACCTACCTACTAAAAAGAAAAAAAATGTGACAACTTATGATTTTTTATAGTACCTATTTAGTTTTATTTTAGGTATTTTTACTTAATGTTGCGTAATTACCGCAACGATTTCTGAAGTAATTACAATAAGCAACAAATATAATATACTAGCTGTGCCCCGCGACTTCATCCGCGTAGTATTGGATTAATGGGTTAAAAAGTATCCTATATGTTAATCCCGGTTATAATCTATCTGTATTCCAAATTTCATCCAAATCCGTTCAGTAGTTTTTGCGTGAAGGAGTAACAAACATACATACATACATACATACATACATTCATACATACATACATACATACATCCACACTCACAAACTTTCGCATTTATAATATTAGTAGGACTGTATACTAAAAAATACTAAAAGGAATACTGGGAACTACTAAATGACGTGTTTTCGTTATTTTAGGTATATGAACTTATAAATATCCAATTACTGACGTTAAAGTAACCTAATTAATATTGTATTAAATGTAACAAGCATGCATACAATAGTTCAACCGCCATGAAAACATTGAATAGGTACCGAGAACTTAAAACCGATGCAAATTCGGAAAACCTATTATAATCTGCATCGCACACCGCTGGACGCTCTTTTCATCCGATGCCTTTTGTTGGCGGATTCAATTAAATTTACATCGGCACCGAGGTCAGTTAATAAAAACCGAAGCCTACAAAAATTGGCGAGTAAATCAATATCAATAAAGTGCAGCACAATAGAACGGGACGGGACATCGGGGGATGACGGTGAACAATGACTGCTCGCGCGCACTCTACAACTACCAATTTATTTTGGAACAGGACCGTAACCGATACGCCTTTATTAATGGAGAAATAAATAAATAAGTAATAGTACATTGTTACTCAAGGGGTGAAGGTAAGTTATTTAGGCCCGAGACGGGGTTTAGACGGGCCATTAGTTCGAGGGACAAAATAAGTCCTTCACCCGAGGTAAACACTGTGCTTTTCATTACGAATACAAGGAAAGTAAAAATAAAAACAGGAATTAGCTAAATAAAGCAATTCTCCCTAGGGCGGAAAAGTATTACTTTCAACCCGCTCCTCAGGCAACATCAGACCTACTTTCCGAGTATGAGTAATGAAACATAAATTTTATCATTTTTATAAATGACTAGCGATCCGCTCCGGCCTTGCCCGGCTTGGCTCTACTAATTATAAAAGTAATTAGAATATATTATACTAATGTAAACATACCGGAAATTTCCTAAATGAGAACTAAGCAGACGCGGATAGAGATGCCTAGCTCCCCTCCTTCCCCACCCTCTGGTATTATGGCCTTTGGTACTACAAGCATCTAGAAGCTACGATAACTGCTTAACATCAGGTGAATCGTACGCTTGCTTACCGACTTCGTTGTACAAAAACATGATAGAGAAGAGATGCTAATTAAGTAAAAGTAGAGATGAGTCCTCAGCTGGATGCAATTAAGCCAAATATTGGATATAGGTACTTACTAATAGTACATTGTGGTACACGAGTGGTGAAAGTGACTTATTTAGTCCCGAGACGGGGTTTGGCGCCCGAGCGTAGCGAGGGCGCTAATAGTTCGAGGGACAAAATAAGTCTTTCACCCGAGGTAAACACTGTGCTTTTCATTACGAATACAAGGAAAGTCAAAATAAAAACAGGGATTGGCTAAAGAATTAATACAAGGAAGTATAAACAATACTCTACAACTCAAAAAAAAAAATTGAGATCGGATTGCCGCCTATTTTGTTTTTTTTTTCGTTGGCCGGTCAACTTTATTATTTAGCAATTATTTTTATTTTCATCTTTAAATATTTTGCCCAAATCTACTTTTTTTTAAAGAAATTGTTGAAACTAAATTATAATTAAGTCATTTAAAATATATATTCTTTAATTAATACTTAACTTGTATGTTATTTCAATTTTACATCGTGCTGTAATTGAGTGACTGTAGAAAAAGTTTGAACATGGTTCCATAGAAATGTGAAAATGGAACTAGTTTTTTTATAATTTGACAGATCTCAGTTGAAAGCGATTCTCCCGGGCCGGAAAAGTATTACTTTCAACCCGCTCCTCAGGCAACTTCTGACCTACTTTCAGAGTATGAGTAATGAAAAGTTCTTTTTTTTAAATGGCGGCGGGCCGAGCTCTGTACATGTACCTACAGAAATTCAAACGAATAGGTATTGTTTAAAAACATCTCTCCTGAATACTCTTGATCTTCAGATGTTTTTCAATTAAATTGCATTGTTTTGCTATTGTTTTTTAAATCAATCACCGCCTTTAGTTATATGCCTATGATTTTGAAATATTTTTAGTAAATATATTTAGTTTATAATTATTATTACATTACAATTTCTATGAAAAACACAGACTTTTCAAATAAATTCCCGCCGCTTGAGCAATTGAGGTAAACTTTGAGAGATGCACCGATTGAACGGTTCTTACCCTACCACATTAAGAATTCCCGTCCACCTTCCCACGTCTCCGAATTAATCGCCCGAGAGCCGCTCTCTATTAAAGTTTCTTCGCAAGTTGTTTAAGAGGCTCAACTTCCTTTAAACTCGCGCAGATAATGTTAAACATTCATTTAAGTGCGCGGGGTCCGCCTAACTTCCAAATTTTCGTATAAATCTTCTAATTCTTGAAACGTTTAATATTCATTTTATTGTTCGCGAGAGACGCAATAGCAGGGCGACGGAGTCAGACGAATTGTTGCTCTACCGGGTCTCTCACTCATCGTACGAAACGCAGCTACTTAACGTCGATCTTCTGTGAGAGGGTGGTACTACTCCGGTCGAGTCAGCCCGTATCGATATCGATATAAGCTGCATCGATTGGCTCTACCATCGCTATAAAAGGCAATGCATATTAAAATTCATGAAACTGCAGTGCCCCTCTATTAATCTCTCTTCAAAGTATGCCGATATTTTTGCAACATATAGACTATAATACACCAGGAAAAGGTTGAAAATTCACTGTGAGAAAATGTTGACAGATTGATACACCAACTGTATGGTCCTAAACTAAGCAACGCTTGTAATGTGGGTACCGTACAATGGACTGGGGGTGATCCCAGTGACACTCAAAATGATGAAAAGGTCATTTCCGAAATTTGCCCCGGCGGGAATCGAACCCGCAACCACCATGTGCAGTGAGCCGAGCCGCCTACGCCCGAACCACTGCGCCAAGCGGTGAAAATCCGTTAGTTTCTCTTAGATCTGTTACCTGATTATTCATGGCATGTTTTTCATAATAACTAGCTTTTGTCCGTACCCTCACTTCTTAGGATGTAGTATTTTCAGGATGACTACAATACTCTCACCCACCGGGTCCAACTATAATCTCCACTAATTTCCAATTATAATCAACTAAAATCGATCAAGCCGTTTAGCAGGAGATGATTTACGAACACCGCACGCACGCCTTTCTTATAGGTATAAAAATAAAGAGTAAACATTTATAAACTCTGCAAAAACAGGGTCGCTACTGTAGCTCAATAAAACGAACCCAGCATCATTTTATATTCTCCGACAAAACAATAAAATCGGCCGCTGTAACGAATAGCCTATAAATATCCGTTCAATTGCATTTTCGCAAAATCAATATAAATAAAAGTAAAGGTATATAAATAGTTAATTCATTTAGTTTGTGTTATTGTTTGTTGTTTTGGTTTAAAGAAACGATTATCTGAAAGTTCAATCCGTATTTGAGGAAGTGTAAACCAATTGAGGTGGACTGCCAAATCACGTAGCTCGTTCATTTGAAGCGTTAAAACAGGTCCAATTTACGTAGACACTCTTAATCCCCTACACTGTGTGGAATCTTGAAACAACAAGAACGGGTCTTGCTATAATGGAGATGTGAGAATAGTCTGACTCAGTGCAGTGTCGTGGCCACATCGGCAGTTCTAATGCAAGACTTAGTTGCAGTGTTAGTCTTAGTATATAATTCCTTTCCTAGCGAGTAAAAAAATCTTATTGTAAGTAGGTAAGCTAAACAAAATTACATTAAAAAAATCGATACCAATTATATAAGCACTAGATTGTGTTTTATTTAATATTATTATATTGATTAATATATCAAACAATAGCAGATCAGATCAGTCAATATCAGATCAATATTTGGAAAGGAAGTCGATTGAAGAAGAAGTATTCTGCAGGGAGAGAAAAAAGGTATATATTCACTAAAATCAAAGCATTTTCGGAAAGTAACTGAACTGTTTTCCTCACCACCGCCAATGTTTTATACATTTATCCAATTTGAAATAAAACAGGAGAGACGCACAACGCCCGCCGCCGCCGCCGCGCCCGCCCAAGCCGTGTTTCCGTCCGCGGTATTTTAAATAAACCGCACTTTTTATGTTCTTGGCATATTTTTCAAAAGTCGACGCGGCTCCGTGCGTATTAATACGCGTTCTTAAACACCCCCTAACATGAATAATTAGGTGTTCCCCGGACTTATCCCCGCACCGTTATCTGTAAAACACGCGTTTTAAATTCGCGAAGTCATTCTTTCTGCTTTATTGAGGATAATACATCTCAGCTCGGATGAGATTCTGATTAATGCCTTTAACTCGAGCCGGTGCAACTTTGTCACAGATAGCGGAGAAAAATAAAGGGACGTGACTCGACTAATTCGAGTTTTACGACAAACCGTTTATAAAGAATGATGACGATTATTATAGCAGATATTATTCTTCCGAGAGTTCGAATAGGTTAGCATAAATTATTTTATCTGGCAGTGAATATAAAAAATATATAAATTCTTCTTTTGAAATAATCTTCTGTCAGAAACGCAATGTGCTTGACGCTGGAACGTCATTCAATTTTCTTATAGTTTATTTATGAATGTTTTCTAAAAATATGAAACCAGATATTCTGATCGGATTGTGTCTCGGTAATTATAAATGATTTATTAATCCAACCCGCCTGTATTGCATGTAAAAGTTGTTGTTTTAACCTTGATTTTTTTCTACTATTTAATCGTTTTTTTCAGTATTTGCTTTCATAGAAGTACGCGCGGATGCTGACAATGAAGTTGCGAGAGGACTATACCCGTTCATGGTAAGCAAAAGAATGTATGCACTCGTTAATTTAAATAACTTTAACTTAATTAAAATTAATAAGTAGGTACATAGGTAGATGAAATTGTTAACCTTTTGTTTGATTGCTACTTCAACGTCCTACGTAGATGAAAAACCAAAGAAACCAAGCAGTATTTATGTAACTATACAAATAAATAATATTGATGTGTTTGTAATGTCAAAATAACACGTTTTTTACTAAATGCATATGAAAGTACATACAGTAGGTACTTATAACAAAATATACTATTTTTAATATTTTTATCTGTCTGTTTGTTCCGGCTAATCTCTGAAACGGCTGGACTGATTTTGACGGGACTTTCACTAGAAGATAGCTGGTTTTATAAGGAGTAACATAGCGTACTTTTATTTTATCGCGGTACCACGTGGGCGGAGTCACAGAAAACAGCTGTTTTTTTAAATATTTTTTCGGTTTAGGCTTTCATATACTACCCAGACGAGACAGTGGTGGATTCTACCGGGAGCAGGTTTGTCCGAGGCGCTGTGCTCATCCGGAACGATTGGCTTGTTAGCTCTGCTATTAACCCCGACGTTGTCAACGGATTCCCTCGCAAGACATTGCTTGCAAGAGCCGGTGCCATCACTATCGATTCCAATCTCACACTGAATGAGGATGAATATGAACAGGAAAGAGAGGTAAGCAAAAATGAAGGTAATAAAATAGTAAGTAGTATTAGACGTACACAGCTAGTAGCATAACCATTAAGCTGAAGATTGCAGAAATTATTTGAAGATTCAAGTCAATCATTCTGAGCAAATTTTGTTTTATTTGTTGCCGTCGAACATGCAACGTATTACTTACTTACTTGATTGACCATATGAACATAATATAAAATAAATAAATAAAGATGTTTATTCAACTGAGAATATTATAAAAATAATGTTTTACTGAATCTAAGTATCAATGTAAAATACACCAAAAAACTAGGGTTATGCCTATATTTTACTATAAATAATGCTCTACCCCGGAATAATTCTACTAGAACACAGCAGTGAAATAAATAAAGATCGCAGTTTTTATAAGAGGCTATTAACCTAATTTTGAACATGTACTAGGTGAAACAAAAAGGGTATACTATTTTTTTTGCAACTTAACTTTGTAAATCTAAAACTATCGGCTTTGTGGGACAGTTGAAGTACTAAAGGTTTTGTAGACTTGTAAAAACTGTCAACAGCTGTATCCCTGTAACACCTTTTGTTTTTCAAGTATCCTCCAAAGCTGATAGTTTTAGAATTACAAAGTTAAGTTTTGAAAAAAAAGTATACCCTTTATATTTCAACCTGTATATGTCATCAAAATTAGATGTAAGGCCCGTATTCATAAATTAATCTCAAGTCTGAGAGCGATCTTAAGTACGCTTTTGTTTTTTTATTTCCAAGATCGCTCTCAGTCTTGAGATTGGTTTATTATTACGGGCCTAACAGTGTGAGTACCAAACGAGCAACAGTGCGTGAGGAATTGGGACGGTTTACCAACGTGACCACTCTGCCAAAAGTTTAATCACGAAGAATAGATATAGGGGAACCACATATGTGATGAGAATACTTATCTTTCCAGGTGATACAAATAGTCCGTCCGTACAACCACAGCGCCACGCAGTGGTGGCGCACTGACATCTCCCTGATGAAGACCCTACTGCCCTTTAACATGACCTCGGCGGTTGCTGTCACGACCATCAACCCCAAACATGACTACATGGAGAAATCTTGCATCATACTTGTATATGTTGTAAGTTTGCCAGTACAATTATTATTTGTTAAAGTTACTTTACAGCTATCTTCTGTGTGAGGGTAGTACTACTTCGGTCGAGATAACCTGTATATGAGATGAAACCAATTGGCTACAGCTTGGGTCTACCACCGTTAGCTACCACCTCAGAATCCTTTTTCACGCCATTTCTTCCGGCCTTGCCCTTTTATTTTGACCACCTTCCTGATATCAACAGATCGTCTGGCTGACGGTCTACCTCTCTCCACCCTCTTTTAGGCAACCACTTAATCACCAACTCGCACTTCGCCCTCTGCAAACTTCTCTACACTTCATGATTATTGAGTTTAAGCTGTAATAGCAAAGCAGCATCAAGTATTAATATTAATACCCTCTTCAATAACGCTTCAAATCTGTTACACATGTTATGGTTACAGAGAAGATTCGGTAACTGGACAGAGGACAAGTTGCTGATGCAGATGTCTGTGGATCTCCTGCCGTCTTCGGTGACAAACTGCGGAAATCATTTCACCGGAAATTCAATGGCTTGTGCCGCCGATAGCGATGACAATAAGCACGCATCATACAATCCTGACTTCTGCCAGGTAATTTGAAAGCCTATTAAAAATACCAATATATTTACCCCTTTGTGCTAATGACCAAAAATGAACTGTGACTGAGCTCAAGTTAAGGGATATAAAACGGACTCAGTTCCGTTTCCATTAGGTATTCTTTTAACCAATACTTTTCTAAATAACATTTTTATTTACAGGGAAACAGCGGCGGACCCCTAATTTGTGAAGGCGATGTAATGGGACTGCAGACGTACATTGACAACGACTGTAAGCAGCCGCATCTGTACCAATTGCTGGCCGCTTGGGATAACTTTATATCCTGCGGCACAGAAGACAAATGCCAAGAAGAAGAGTGCGGCCATATCTGCGATATCGCCAACAAAGATAGCCCTTCAACTGCTATCGTAACGTCTATTGAAGAAATAAAAACGAGTACTGAATACGTAACTACAGAATATACAGCGAGTATCACAACTGAAGAACCTGCCACCACTACAGAAACTCAAGAGGATACAACGGTGTTGACATCATCAATGTTCGAATTGTTGAAGTCAGAGTTGGGTGAAATGATTACATCGGCCAAACCGATGCATACCCTTACAACTGAAACACCGAATACCACTGTCCACGTTGTCACAACTACAGCGGAGATTGTGCAGGCGGAAACGGAAGCTGATACAACAGATACTTGGCCGAAACAAAAAGAGGAGGACAAGAAATTGGTGGAGGGTGATCAAGAGAATATGGCGAGGAAACCAACAGTGGAGGCCCAGCGCCACGACGGGAAAGTGAAGGTAACCAGCACCGCACCCAGCAACGTGGTGGACTTCCAAACTATTTTCTTTGCATTCATTATTATGGCGTGTTTGATTTAATTTTCATTGAGTTGTTGATATGCTTTGAAAACGTATTAAAGTTTTAGTTTTACAATCTTTTTCATGTTTTTTAAATAATTTTAGTTACAACAATTATTTTTACACTCATCCATTTTAAGAGAGGCCTATTTTTAACCGACTTCCAAAAAAGGAGGAGGTCATAATATGTTTGTATGTGTTTGTTTTTTTACGTATTTTCACGAAATATTTCGTCAATTGCGGACTAATTTTGAACATTGAATTTTTTGTTTGAAATTATAGGTATACTCTCCGAGTGGTCCCATATAAATTTTATCAAAATCGGTCCAGTAGTTTGAGAGTTATGGACGATTTACAGTGACCAGGAATTCAATACATACTTACGAAGTTTCCAACTACAAATCATGAAAAATGTTTTTTTAATAACATTAAGCCAACTTCAAAAAACCTACCCAGGTTTGATGCACTAAGCATCATAAAGCTAGAAATAACTAGGGATCTTGTATTTTTATGACCGTGTTGCGTGGATGTCACTGGGGAAGGCGTATGTCCAACTGTTGGACAAAATTATTTATAAGAACATTCGGGTAACCTTTCAAACAATTTACTCTCATCGCAATTTTTCTCGACTAAATATGACACAAATTCATTAAAATATTGGTGGTATATAAATACTTATGCATTTGTTGTAAAAGATGTGCCGGCACTGCGCCGGAACTTGGGTGAATAAGTAAAATTAAGTATGGTTGAGGCTTAACGCCTCCGCAGCTTGCTCTAATAGCATTAACAAGTTTCCAGACCGTATTGAAGGAATATGTACGTCTACCTAACATTTTGGTAACCACCACTTTATTTCCCCCTAGTAGGTATTTAGTGAGAAAGGACTAAGATTATTACTCCACGTTGATAAATAAATAAATATCGCCAGACAGACACACCAACTGTATGGTCCCAAACTCAGCAACGCTTGTACTATGGGTGCCGTACAATGGACTGGGGGCGATCCCGGTGACACCCAGACCTGGGCAAATTACGAAAAGGTCATTTCCGAAATTTGCCCCGGCGGGAATCGAACCCGCAATCACCATGTGTGTTGAGCCGAGCGGCCTACGCTCGAACCACTGCGCCAAGCGGTGTTTCGTAACAAGCTCCGATAAAAGTTTTCGTCGTTATCTACCTGTAATGTATTGACATATTTTAAATCGACATTATTTACGCACGCACAGTAATTATTTATGTAAACTAATCGGAGGTAGGTAGGTGAACAGTTCGCGATTTAGGCAAAGAACTATCCTAAGCGACCTAACTAGTTCTCAGTTCTTTATTATCCACCCCAAACTCTGGGAACTGTATTTACTTTCCATCTGACTGTACTTTTTTGGACCGATACTAGAGCGGGCCGAGTTGACGAACACCAAAAAAAAAGTTTCACCATCTCGGCCCGCGTGAGTTTATCCAAAAAGATCTTCACGGGCCGAGTTGAGGAATAAATAATTTCACTGATATGTAATTTCATTAACCGGAACTACGCGGGGCGTGCGCTGCGATACGCATTAACGGTGGTGCTTACTAAGTATAGATTACATTGGTACAGTCGCTATAGGTCTCTGTAGAGCGACATCTAGCGGTCTCGTTTTTATTCGGGTTATACCTTACTAATTTGCACCGTGAAACTAATTAGCATATCGGGCGGAGGCGCGGGCGCCGACAAATCCCCGGCCTCGCCCGATGCGGCGGGTGTCCCTATTTGCATTTTCACAAGTCGCGGTTAAGTACACTTAACTTGGAAGTTTACAAGCCTCTTGCAATTTGTTTCGAAGGCGTTAAAGTCCTGTTAAATATACTTTACGGCTTAAATAGTTTTCCCTTTACTTTACGTTCAAGTTAACGTTACAATAACAAATCTGTAGTTGTGTTGTTCGATGTATTTAGACAGAAATGCAGTGAGTAATTATTTTTTTTACCCAATAATCTTTTATAGGAATAAGTACCGAATATTCAGCTAAGTAGCTAGTCAACACAGAATAATAGAGGCCCGTATTCACAAATAATACTATCAGATCACAAATAGCGCGCGAACGCACAGCGCATTTAGAAACATCAAACTTGACCGCTTGGCGTAGTGGTTAGAGCGCAGGCCGCTCAGCTCACTGCACCGGGTGGTTGCGGGTTCGATTCCCGTCAGGGTACATTTCGGAAATTACCTTATCGTAATTTACCTTGCTCGGGCTATCACTGGGATCGCCCTCAGTCCATTGTACGATACCCATAGTACAAGCGTTGCTTACTTTGGGACCATACAGTAGATGTGTTCGTCTGGCGATATTTATTTATTTATTTTATAGTGTTGGCCCATTACTAAGACAGTATTACCTATGGCTTGTGAATACGGCTGAAAATCTCTTTAGAAGTACCTTATATATTTCCACTGCCATATAATAAATACATTTCAAATGTGGAAATATGAAATTCACATTTTGTAAAAGTTAACAGTTAATACCGACAGTGGCACTCTTAAAGTGAAATAGCATTTTCTTCCTGCGCTTCCCAAGTGCACTGAATCGAAATGTTTCTTAATACGAGTCGATGTGTTTAAATTCCGAAAGGGGATCGCATCGGAAAACTGTTATGCATATTTTAAAGTTAAATTTACTTACAGCGGAGCCACGGCGCCGAATGAAGATCCGTTGCGAATATCTCTTTGCTAACTTTAAAATGTTTTATGGTATCCAACGGACGTGATAACGGTGAGTTTGAGAATAAACCACTCGATCGAAATGAATTTAAAACATATTCATTTGAATTTATCGCGCGCGAGTAATGAGAATTTATCATATTTTGCGTAAAAGATTGAAGAATGGACAAGTGTCAATAGTCTAGTAGTTAGAGTGGCCGCCCATGTAGCTTAAAAGTTCCGGATTCGACCCCCGGGTTCGATGGCTAGGTGGCCATTTAACGATTGGCATGGGTCTATTCCTAAAAAAGCATTAGCTTAGCTAGAGGGGCTAACGGGAGTACTAGCAGGTAATTATTAAAAAAATGTTGACGCCTGATAATATTTTCATAGCATTCCTTTTAAACACAGCTAAATAAGATTGAACGTACTTACTCAGTAAATCTTCAAACCTGGATCGTCTACCCATTGTCCTAGGGATTGAAATACTAGGTAGGTGCAGACTCCAGCAAGGTAGTTGCAGGCACTTACCTATAAAAAAACAACAATATTATGAATGTTTGTCAAACGCACTATAATTTTAATTAATTACCTACGCCAAAACAAACAACTCCTCGCTTGCTAATTCAAAGAGAAGCGAGTTAACAAACAAAAGGAATTAATTCGACAATCTCGTAAAAAGAAATAAGCAGTTCATAAAACTTTTAATAATTAAAACTCAAATAAAAATAGGAGCATCGGGGGCTTGATGAGACCAGCTCAGCTGGAACCCCCTCACCCCGCTCTTTTCTGCATAAGCCAGACGTATTAGGAGCATTGTGATATTTTCTGAAGGGTCTGCGTTTCTGGGTGGTGGTACAGAACCATTTTCCTATAGAGATCCCTTGGCGGAGGGTGAAAGAACTGACAACTGTCGTTAACTCATCCTGACCGAGCATTAAGGAGTGTAAACAGAGAATAGCTCATAAAATTAATAGCTCGCCGATTTATCACGATAAGAACAAAAATGTTGCTTACTTTGTATTTTTATTTTTTTACGCATCATAGAAATACATAACAGTATTTTTATATCGATAATATCATTTGGCTATCTTACCTTCTCTCACAGGAAGAAGGAATCCACACGAACTTGTAGCATAATAAATCCTCGGGAAGCTCATGTAGATAAAATAAATCCTCCTTCGTGTTCCAACACATGCAACTTGTTTAGTTTTTTTAATTTCACTGTGATGTCTGAACAATAGATAACAATGGACACCAGGAAAACTTCACTTTTCACTTACGTCTGATCACATAAAAAATAATAATTGTATTTACGCAGTAATGCGTCGTGATAATAATTAAAAACTGATCAGGATTAATGCTGTTTGTGAGGTACTAGGTTCTTTTGCTGGCTTCACTCACTAACTCGTTATTATTTTCATCTGAGAACGTAACCTACTAACATTATTAAAAACACTCATAGTGAGGGTACTTATCTAAAGAATAACAGAATCGCCGTATCCACCGCCACCTCGCCCGCAGGCAATTTTCAATCTCTTTCCTATTTGTGACAGTAATAAAGCGGCCGGGAAAAGTCAACAATCAATTTTGTATTTCAATTTATTCCCATCCATCCTAGTTCGTGCGGTGATAAGAAAAAGAAAAACGCGATCATTGAAAACGGAAATTATTGCAAGAAGCCATCAGTGGTGTGCGCCGGGCTTCCTACGTTGTATTTGTATTTTTCATTTTTCGCCAAACGGTTTTGAAGGTTTGATTTGTGGGCGACGGGCGCGTCGGGTCGCGCCGGTTTCCACGCGCCTCATTGTGTACGAACTTCGCGCTCGAGATGACCTACACCCATGCTTTGTTTGTCCAACCCCTATTTGTGAATCCATTCAAATTGTTTTTATCCTTTAAATCTGTCCAATCAACACATATAGGTGGGTAGGTACTTAGAAAAAGAATGTCAATAGAATTGCAGTGCGTAAACCCGTAAGGGACAGAAACAGATACCCACTCAGAAAACCATTGTGCGTGTATCACGTTTTCGCAGTTTCAAAATGTTTACAGCAGCCCTAGTTTTTGCTTTTTTAATACTTATTAAAAGGGTAAATGTCAAAGTTAACACGGCTATTAGGTGTTGCCATCGAAAAAATACATTTTGCAGTCGTAAATTTGTTATGTATGTATGTAATCGTTCAGGTTGAGGGTTGTTTATACTGGTGAAATTAAAGATGGCATCGATAACAATTCTATCAGGGCATGCTCGGCCGACAATGAGGGCGGGCGGGGAGCCGGGAAATTGGGGTGATTTTTCTCCTCTATGCACGTCCGCTGTAAGCGGCAGCGTCGGCATAACATTACACAAAACTTTCAATAGTTTCAGATCTGGCTTATTACTGAAGGCTTTAAAAAAATAAAAAATCATAGTGCTTGCATAATTAAATAAATGATTAATAATGGTAAAGAAAACTTTAAATTGCAATTAAATTAAAAGTTTGGAACCTATAGATACTTACGTATTAATGAAGTGTGATTGATGAAATTATATGACACATGCCTCCCTCCCTATTACATTAGGACTAACTACCATAGGCGAAATGTACCTAGATGTAAACCGGAAAGTAATTCATAAAGTTAAAAGTAACATTGAAAATTTGAATAAAATGAAAAATCTTCACATATTATTTTGTCCTGCCTACCTATTTTTATTATTTCACCTATATTATTATATTTTCTCCTGTCTGTACAATCAATTTCGCCGCGGCACTCCTCAGGTGCTATCAGTAAGTAGCTACTGCGCTCGGTGGCGGACGACATTTTTATGCCGCCGATATGAAACTCAAGCGGTCTTCGTTCACCAAAAGACCGCGCTCCCGAATTTCCGCCGCTCGTTGATAACGCATTCACTCTTTCATTGAGTATTTTATTGTACGTCTGTGGGAGTGATCGGGTCACGATATTACTTTCATATCAATAGCGATTTGCTGTCAGCTAGGACATTGTGTTGATATGAACTTTGGATATCTTGATTGCTTCGTTATGATGTCAAATAATGTTTGAAATTTATCAATCATGCATTGAATTATTTAATTTGGAATTTGTGGTAGGTTATAGGTAATTATATACCTACTACAATCTGATCTGACTGATAAAAGAGCAAATTTATATTAATACATAGTAAAACTGTGCGTGTAAATAAAACTTATATATAAACTTATCTCACTTTACTAAACTTTAATCAATCTCGTCTTTAGGTTTTAGAGCTGAGTTCACCAACAAATTAACGGACGGTTAGAGTAGTAATCGACTGTTATTAGTATATTAAACAATCTTCTGCTCTAACGGTTGGTTAACTAGTTGAACTCGGCCTTTAGTGTGATACGGGCCCAAATATTCCTACTCGCTATTAATAAGAAGCAACAGTTATCATTTGCTCTCTTCACCCCGCGGCACGAGACGGTAATCAGATGTGACCGCTTTAATATCTAGTATAGTATTTTTTCCTTAATTCCCCGTGTTATAGTTTTGTTATAGTTTAGGTTTTTTAAATAATAAAACAAAATATTGTTGAACAAAGCTTTAATCAGCTACATCTTTGGTCGTATCATTGGTTTGAAGAGAACTGCCACATTCATATTTATACAAATGTGTGCCAGATTGTACGTACAATCGCGACTCTCTAGGAATGCATGAGATTCAAGTACAGTCGTCGAGTAAATACAAATCGATGCAAAATAATATCACAAATTAATAAAAGAACAGATAAATGAGGCCATTACAATATTTATCAAGATATATAGGTATACAATATTTTTCTTGCTTCTGATTTCTGTGTCGTTTTCTTTAGTTAGATAGATTTTGATTTAAAAAAATATTAAGTAGATAGTAAACATTACGATGGCGACTGTACATTAAATGCAAATAATTACAGAAATCATTCACAGACACAACTATCCAAATATCTCTAAAGAAACTAATTTGAACTATTTCGGATAATGCCATTTTAATTCACACATTATATCCATATTTTATTAATTAATTCAAATATTTAAATCGTTATTACCTAATGTATAATCATTAATTACATACAATAATCTACTTACATCGAAGGATCTATTTACATAAATAATACCAACATCATAACAATGTTTACAGGTAAACTTAACAGTTAATATACATAGGTACGAAACGAAATAACAAATTAGTGTTTTATTCCCTAAAATAAATCGCCAACGGCTTAGCCACAAATTAAACTAAAATATTTACGTGAAAATAAAACAATTTGATCGATATATGATTGATTGAATTTTAAATACAAATAGAGATATAATTACATTAACATTGATAAGTTACTTCTAGAATACATTTCATGCCCCATTCAGCAGTCTTGAAACCCATTTTTTTCAGCGATAACCTGCCTGTACATTCAGTGATTTTAAAGCGCGTTTTGATCGCCCTAGGTAGCGCTAAAACCGCCCTGTGTCCCCTAGTACTGAATGACTAGTATTATATGCGTCTGAACCACAGATTTCAGGATTACCACATAATTTTTCAATACATTTAAGCGGATAATATCAAGTTTGAACAGATTCATACACAATGAAGATGTCGCGGAACCTTATATTTTAATTCAGCCATATTGCCGATCTGAGATCAAATTCTTAGATTTTTTACGAACTAAACATTTTATATTCCATAACATAATAATAATCAAACTTCAGATTTATAATGGCGATACGTTAATTATTTATATTACTTTAGACGAGAACTTTAACTAGGTCCAGTTTGGCATTTGCTTCGCATAGTTTATACACTTTTCATGTCGTATTCGATAATTTGAGGGTAGTTCAATAATCACTTTTCACTACGTGTTCGGGTACACCCCTCAGACCACCTGACCAAATGAGAGGGACAGAGCTATATTAAAAAAAAAGAGAGACACTGTCCAGTTGATTGTATTTCCTTTCTTATTGCCCTGTCTCCCCGAATCGCGTCAGATCAGTCAATTTAGGAGATGTTAGTGTAGCCCGCGCGTTCAGTTTTGATACTTGGCGTAGGGGTGGGCCGCGTCTCACGCACCGTAGTCTCAGCTGGATGCGGAGAGGCCCAGGGGTTTGAGGTGCGAGGGGGGCGCGAAGGGCGCCGGCGAGGACCCGGACATGTTGTTGTTCAAGTCGCCGGCGCGGCTAGAGCCGTTCATCAGCGCGCCCATCGCGTTGCTTGTCTGTGCAACAAAGTTTTATCAGGTCCGTGAAAAAATTGACAGCAAGGTTAAGTAAGTTAATTCTTCAATAGATAATCAGGTTCGTTGTGTTATGTCCCGACCTGCACTGGACCAGCGTGCTGGGCCGAATTACCCGGGCATTGACAGGAGGCCAATGCCCTGAAAAAACATCAATACGGCTCATTAATCTGATTTAATGCTTTAACAAAACCTCTAATTTGATTATTATTTACTATTACTTATTTAGTGACAATGGTGTTGCCTGCTCATATTCTGTTGCTGTTCCTAAGAATGTACACCATCTTTTATTCATTGAAAAGAGTAACCATTGAGTTTCTTGCCGGATCTTCCCAGTGGAAGCACCATTCCGAACCGGTGGTAGATTATGACTAATCACAAATGCTTTATTGGCTTACGTGAATAAAACAATTTGGAGTTTGAGTTTGACTTTGCTTTGCGGATTAATAAGGGAACCTGGATGGTTAAAAGCAAGGTCCTTACGGGTGGTGGAGGCAGATGCGTGGTCTGCCGCTTAAGGTGCGCAAGCGGCGGCGGGTTGTACGCCATGTTGGCGAACACCAGCCGCTCTTCGTAATCATACTCGCACAGGATCTTGTTGTCGCACAGGTAGAACCGATCGCCTACGCAGAACCTGGAGACAATGCGTAAAATCATGATTACGGGCCGTATTAATAAATCGATCTCAAGTCTGGGAGCGATCTTGGAAATATCATTCTTATGTCATAGCAGTACAAAATGACATGTCAAACTTGTACTCAAGACCCTTCTCAGACTTGAGATGGATTTATTAATAGGGGCCTAAGATACCACTGCAGACCTAGTACAACCGTGACAAGTCAAAACGTGAGAAATATCGATTCTGTCCTATGAATCAAGACGGAGAGAAAGCACGACAACATCCGCAAGATAAAGTCTCGTTGCTTTGACGTGAGCCTGCTGGACGGTGTTATTCAATGCCACGCCAAGAAATCAAAACAAATGATTAAAAGGTAATAGACGTTGTAACGTCTTGTATGACGCCTTTCCATTTCACGTTATAAGATTTATCTCGAACACCACAAGTTATTTTTGTCTGTTTTATCGTTAATGACATATTTCAGTTTCAAGAATATCTAAGTACGAGTGCAATGGATGTTCAAAGCCAATTGTGTACACTACGCCTTCAGAATGATCCAATTAGCAGCCGTACCGTCAGCGACACTCAACTAGCGACTTTGTCCACTCGTTATTAAGGTTTCCACGTAAATCTAATTACGTGCACACCCCATTTCTGAAAAGACACGTTTAGATCTAATCGTAAACATCATTACTTTGATGAAAAAAGAAAAGAAAAGCGACCCCCAAAAAACGTCTAAGGAATGAAATTTACTATCACGAGTGGAAAGGTCAGCGTGGAGCAAGGAGTCGCGATAACGTCACGCGAGCGAGCATCCCTCAATGTGGCAAAACAAAAGGTATCGCCTTCGACTCGCCAGTGGCCGCCCGGAACCGCCGGTGATAACGCCGACCTTATCTCCCCTCAGCCACCCCCCGCGCGCCCCCTCGTCTCCGCCACCATGCCAACTCTTTTGTTTCACTTGTCACAAAAATTAAGCGCAATAGCTCCGCTACAAATGTCTCTTTTTTAAGGGGCCAATTTCCACCGCAGCTCAGTCGATTTCGCCGCTCTTAATTAACTTTATTTCCTGTTCTCTTCGTTCCCGACTTTTGTTTTGGGCTCGTCGTTTTTTATTTCGCTATTTTTTGTCTGCAGCTGCGTAATGGAAAAGATGGAAAACGAAATTTTAATGACTGGGTGCAAGTTAAGCTTTGTTCGTCGCGCCATTGTAACGCGACGGTAAACGAGACAAGTTTGACGTTTTGCGTTAAACGGACGTGTCTATTGGCCGTTCTCCCTCTCAGCTGTAAGACAATACCATTCAGAAGCTGTTAGATTGCAGAAAATCATCGGACAAATGTATAGGCATGGTAGGTTCAGACTGTTGCAGTGTTATCTGCACTAGACAAAATCGAACATTTCAAATTAGTAGTACAAGAGGAGGATAGGGATGTGATAATGAGTAAGAGGAATCCCCATCAAACCTGATTAGAACTACATGACCCTACGCTTTGTACATAGATATCAAAATCCAAGAAAATAACTAAACCCGCGTTTATAAATTAGGTAGCTGTCGAATAACGCGCGATCGTTTAAAACAGGCCTAAATTTTCAAAACCTATTAGCTTCGGGTGAGATGTGACCAACTTCAATCGGATGTCATAACATGGTAAAGATATGCGTTGGGAGCGAGGAATCGTCGGCGTCGGCGGAGCGGTGCAAGCGCGACGGAAGGCGCGGCCAGACCCGATTGCTACTAAATTATTTAGCCGTTTAGCGATATTCGCCCGTGATATCTGCCGGCCGCCGATCGGACAGCCCGCAAATTGGATTCAGATTTCTGCCCGCCGCCGTCGAAATTGATTTGTACGTGATATTTAATAGTTTGCAAACACATATTGTTGCCCAAACGTCTACTATGGAACTTGATACGAGAGTAAATGAATTAGGGTAAACATTACGTTGAATTACAATAATAAAACGGTGCTAAAAATAAATGGACAACATACGCAGCCAATAAAAATGTATACGAACAAGGAATAGAATGAATATTTCAGAATTTTCTTTGAATCTAAATGTTAAAGCTCACATAACACGGAGCCAACTGTTGAATCTGGATTCAAAAAGCAGTCGAATGAATATATAATTCGTCGAGAATGTCGCGCGAGATCTACTAACACGGGAAAGGTCCACAAGTGACATATAAACCATTCAGAGCGGCTCCAATCTTCGCGACCTTTCTATTATTTAAACGGACGCAGTCCGGTGAAAATTACCGTTTTCGCGCCTGCACCCCTACTCTGAGTTTTACACGACAATTTTAGCAAAACAAGCACTGAAATTTCTTAAAACGTTTAGATATTTTTTCGAAAATACACATAAAATCATCACCTAAATCCTTAAGCTTAAAGTTGAAGAAATATTAGACAACTTATAAATACCTAGTAATGACTCTAATTTGAAAATCTTAAAAACCCCCGATGCGTCGACTTTTTAAACCACAAAAGATTTGATAATTTTCAAACGGCTAAACCGATTTCATGAAACATAGGTAAGAACACTCCCCATCAGAATACCTTGCTAACATAAATAACCAACATTAAAATCGGTTCATCCACTTGGGCGCTACCATGCCACAGACAGATATACATGTTAAACTTATAACACCCCTCTTTTTTCTATTGGGGTTAAAACGATTAAGGTCAAGATCAGTCAAAAATAATACGACCGAGTTTACAGATAGTTATGAAGAGGACTTCAGAATTAAATTAAATAGTCAAATATTGTTTGTTCGACTACGAATCGTATTCTTAAATGTTTTGATTAGGAAGAAGTATTTGGCTAAAATTAAAATTAGAACCTGTTTTTCCTCTACTTCAGGTTTAAAACATTATTCTTAGAATTAGAAGCTATTTTGGCCCATATCGATTTTCCCACTAATGATGGCTGGCTAGAAATAGGAATTATACTCGAAGTGAATTCATCACACAGATATTGTTACTCCGCTAAAAGTTTGTAGCTAGCTTCGTACAGAGATTATAGATTTCTCGAGAAAACATATGTCAGTATCCATTCTGAGCAAGTTATTTGAAACTAAAACCTCCTCAAATTTCAGGATAAATATAATAAAAGCAGAGCCTTTGAATACATAAATAATGTTTCTAGTTCCAAACTGATGTTGGTCAGTTCTTAATAAAACGCGAACCTATCCAAATACTAAAAATAATATGTGGCGAAAATGTATGGGGGGGGACGGACATTATAACATTTCTGTACATTTTGGTGTAGGTAGGGTGACTGTATACAAGGTGACACATAATGGGTATCCTTTTTTTTCAAAACTTAACTTTTTAATTCTAAAACCATCAGCTTTGGAGGGAACTTGAAAAACAAAAGGTGTTATAGGAATACAGCTGTTGACCGATTTCACAAGTCTACAAAACCTTTAGTACTTCAACTGTCCCACAAAGCCGATAGTTTGAGATTTACAAAGTGAAGTTGCAAAAAAAATAGTATACCCATTTTGTATCACCTAGTATAATATGTAAAAAGACGCTTGTATATAGACAGTTAGTTATCTCTATTTGAAAGGAAGGAAGTATAATTCACCGCGCTGGAAATTGACGATTTTTTTGCTATAACGATAGGGAAACGCGTATTTGACCTGCCTGGTATTAAGCAGTCACCGTTGCCCATAGATTTGCTCGTTGTCGACCTGCAGAGAGAGAGGAAGGGAGTGGGATTGGGCTTCCAGCTCTTTCACTCATGATACGAAAAATGCAGCTATGACAGCTACTTAACGCGACATTCTATGAAAAAATGGTACGGTTAAGCCAGCCCGTATATGAGCTTTGGTCTTTGATAAAGGTTGTAGTCAATTGGGCAACACCTTGTCTCTACCACCCTAATAATTGTATTGTAAATGTAATCCTTGTATTGAAAGTACTGCAGTTAATTTGGACGCAGATTTGCAAAATGCAACCAACCCACACACACTTCTGCAAACTAAATCCAACCTAGAACCACTAACACAAGGTTGGTTTTGGTCTACAGCAGTGCATGTAGGTTGAATCCATTATGCAACTGTATCAATTTATCCCTATAGGATGTGTAGGGCATAGACGTTCTCTTTTCTGCGTGTAAGTTTATTATGTAGCGGAAAATTTAATCGCGTTCTTTGTTCGCCGGCCGTGATATGAATAAACAATCTAAAGTGCTGTTACATCATATCCCCGTCCTTTTCACCCATAGTTCAGTGGATCTTTTGTCTCACACGAAAAATTGCGATACTGCAAAACTCGTTTACTTTTTTCTTATAGTGATATTGGACAGGGAAAGAGTGTTTGTGAAGTAGCGTAAATACCTACGTTTCTTATACTACCCGCTTGGCTCAATGGGTGCCGAAATAAAGGTTTATTTTAAGAATAACTGGTGTGACTGAACCGTAAATACACAAAACTTAGTCGCCGCTATTGTAATAACGGGCAGTCCGTGCCATTCCCAAAAAATGATAGATTTTTTCTCTTTCTCTTCACGGAACTCTCTTTTTACCACACGCGGGCTGAATGAAATAAGGATTAAGTAAGTACAACAGTCTTAAATAAAATTGGAGTGTCTGTTTGTAATATCAAAATAACACCTTTTCACTAAATGCATATGAAAGTACATAAGACACCTATAGCAAAAACGCGATTTAAATTTTTTTTGTCTGTCTGTCTGTCTGTGTGTTTGTTCCGGGTAATCTCCGAAACGGCTGGACCAATTTTGACGGGACTTTCACTGGCAGATAGCTGATATAATAGGGGGTAACTTAGGCTACTTTAATTTTTGAAAAACAATTAGGGTTCCGCGTAAAAAAATAAAAACACATGAAATCAAAGAGTATGTCCGAAACGGGTGGACCGATTTTGACGGGACTTTCGTTGGTAGATAGCTGATGTTATAAGCAGTAACTTAGGCTACTTTTATTTTAGAAAAACAAAATGAAAAGAAATGAAAAAATGGGTTCTGTCGTGCGGGCTCAGAACGCGGGAGCGGGCTTTTTTGTTAAGTTAAATTCCACGCGGACGAAGTCGCGGGCTCAGCTAGTTTTTAATATTTTTAATGTGACTCTGAATAAAGTAATAGTGGTAACCACTTTTGGAAGATCAGTTTCAACTAAAACGTAAAACGAAACTAGTAAGTAAATAATACAATTATAGTGTATTTGTGACACACACAAGACAAAAATGGGTATATCAGAATAATTACTAAATCTACTTCATAAGACACCATTTATGAAAAAAAAAACGAAACAAATACAAAAACGAATGCTCAGTGTTTTTTTTTTGTTTTTTTGGGTTCCGGATCTTAAAAGGAAAAACTGGAACCCTTATAGGATCTCTTTGTTGTCCGTCTGTCTGTCTGTCAAGACCTTTTTTCTCAGAAACGGGTAGAGTTATCAAGTTGAAATTAATACCAAATATTAAATGATATAGTCCCGTGTAGGTGTACAAAAATTAGGCTTCTAAGGCAACGCAATCAAAAGATACGGTGATTTATGTCACACATTTTTATACTTTTCGCAAATTCACTTATCAATACAATGGAATCAACACACAGCCCAAACCGCTGGTGTTAGAATCATGAAATTTTGGCAGTAAGTACCTTATATACCGCAAGTATCCACTACGAAAGGATTTTGGAAAATTCCACCCCTAAGTGCATAAAATAGGGGGTGAAAGTTTGTATGGGGTAAAAAAAAAATGAACCTAGAGACATGTAAATAAGTATTGAGGCTACTTATTACAAATAAAAAATATTAATTTCAGCGTTTTGTAAAATTCTACCCCTAAGTGTGTAAAATAAGGGTTTGTATTGTAGTTTGTATTCAGTTTGGTTGCAGTTTGTATTGGGTTCCCCAATTTGTTTAAGCATTTTTGGGAACTATTTAATATTAAAATATCTTGCCGGTATCGATATTGGAATCCAGGAATAGAAAATCTATCTAAAATCATAATAAAATGTTGTACGGAACCCTCAGGGCGCGAGTTCTACTCGCACTTGTCCAGCTTTTTTTAATACCTGTGATTGCATTGTTGGCACGCGAAGCACTCGAGGTGGTACACATTGCTGCGCGCACGCATCACCATCTCGAACGCGGGGATCACTTTATTGCAAGCTGCACAATAGCCCGTGTTGCCGAACAACCTGTAGAGAAAATATAATTGTCACCACACTCTAACCTATATAATACCTTGACGTTTAAATGATTGCTACGATTGGATGTTCGAAAAATATTTGACGACCGCTTGGCGCAGTAGTTCGAGCGGAGACTGCTTGGCTCACTGCGCATGGTGATTGCGGGTTGGTCTGGGTGTCACTGGGATCGCCCCCAGTCAATTGTACGATACCCATAGTACAAGCTCTGCTTAGTTTGGGACCATACAGTTGGTGTTTTATAGGCAGGTATGTGACCTCTTCTTGGGACTAAGCTGGACCCTTCCTCTTCCCAACAGTAACTCATGTTCGCTAGTTAGTAGCTCTACTATGAGTTTTACGCTCACGAATCGCTACGTAAAATATTTGTATGGAAAATTGTATAGGTAACCCGAGGAACTAACAATTTTCGATATGAATAATTTACGTAAACGCTGATGCCTATTGACTCTGAACGTATGAACTAATGGTATAATATCAGGGCCCTAACCACGCTAGCTACTCAAATCGTAATAGAAAGGCAAACGCTCGCGATTACGTTTCAAACGCTCCGCTTTTGACGTTTTGCTGACACCATACCATATCAATGGTATCAGCAAAACGTCAAAAGCGGAGCGTTTGAAATGCAATCGCTAGCTTTTGCCTTTCTATTACGATTTGAATAGCTAGCGTGGTTAGGGCCCTGGTCCTTAGGGTGTTTTTGTGATAACATAAGAAGATAGACTCCGTGAATTCCAGGGAATACCTAGTTGTTTTATTAGTTGGCATGACCTCATGAAAAGTGAAGTCAACTAACCTTAAATAATCCCGCTTGCAGAGGATAAGATTGGCTCTAGTGTAGAGAGTGTGGCCGACCTCGCCGAGTCGGCAGTCGCAGCAGCCACATTTCAGGCAGTCTTCATGCCACAACTGGTCCAACGCCTTCAGTAAATACCTTTCAGTTATTACTTTGCTGCATCCGGCACATATCTGTGAATGTCAAAGCAGCTAAGTAACGCATTTTCTTCTTCTATATAATGATTGGACACGAATTCGACTCTATCTCTCCGTCACATCTACTGCCTAAAGATCAAACCCTTTATATATCTATGATAACAATCATATATCATACTAATATTATAAAGAGGAAAACTTTGTTTGTTTGGTTGTAATGAATAGGCGCCGAAACTACTGAACCGATTTGAAAAATTCTTTCACTGTTGGGAAGCTACACTATCCCCGGGTGACATAGGCTATAATATATTTTCAAAAAAATTAGGGATCCTTACTAAAACTCGAATAATGTAACCGCAATGTACCCGGGCGAAGCCGGGGCGGGCCGCTAGTTGTATATATAGGTTTTGATCTTTAGGCTAACGGAAGGATCTCTTTTTTCTTTATTCTTCTGCCAGTTCTATAAAATTGGAACTCTCTATTTTCCGGTACTTTCACTATCAATCAAACGAACTGTAGGTATTCGGTGTGTTTGTCTATCGATATTTATTTAGATTTTATGTAGAAGAAAATGTGTGTGTACCTGTGGTTGCGGTGGTTGCGATTGCGTCGCGTTCCCCGTCCCCTGCGCAGGCGCCGGGAGGGGCGACGCGCGCGCCTCCTTGGTGACGTCCATGGCCAGCATGTGTCCGCCTAGCCCGGGGCTGCCGCCGCTCATCTGCTGCGGCGTCCGCCTCTCGCACTGGATACCAACATAATAATGTTCAATAAGATATTCTTATTTTAAATACATTTCTTTTTTTAAGAATCAGGTTCTACATTAAGGGAAAAAATAACGACAGCAAATGTTATTTACCCTAGTACTATCCCTTTTAAATTTTTTTACAAAACGTTTAGTAATAAATACTAAAATGTACACTAGGACCTACAAAATTCATTTGTGGTGTATTTGTTTTTTCTGTGTATATATGCAAGTTCAAGCTAACCAATCCATCAAGAGAAACACAATTTAAGAAAGTCTGCAAGTAACATAAGGTCCCTTAGCAACAAATTAACTGCGGTCATATCGGAGCCCATTCATATTGGATCACAATACTTAATCGACTCGGAGGCATGTACGACTCATTCAAACCATTTTATGTTACGGCATAAACTCCAGAACCATGAAATTTATCGCCAGTAATATTTCTCGAAAAAATTAGCACAACTACTCAAGCGATTAATGAGAACGTGAAACACGACTCGACGTCTCTGAACTATAGCAAATTATGTACCTTAAATATCAAATAAGTACAAGATGGAAAAAATCTCGGTAATTGAGATCGTGTCGGCGAAAAAAGCAGCAATAAAATGAAGCACGGAGCGCGGCGGCGTCACGGTTAATTAATATTTTAAATACAATTCAATTAAATTTGGCAACTGGTGCAGCCTCGCACTATTTAGTGGGCGATTACGATTGTGCGACCTTTCCACCGTTTTTTACTCACGCATAAACATGTTTTCTAGTACAGCGGAGCGGGTATTGTGAGGCGGCTCGCCTGAAACAATGCCATTGTAAGGCCCGTGACGAATGGGCCGCGGGCCCGCGGCTCTTATTTTTGTGTTTTCGGCAGTGCGTCCGATCGGACGGCCATAAATAATACGATACGGATATCGAGCGGAAGCATGCACACTACCGACAAATTGTGTCAATGACTGTTTGTTTAATCTACAGAGGAAGCTAATCAACGTATTGTGACTCGCTTGAACTTCGAGCGGCGGTTAAACACTAGGCCTGTGCGCGTATCGAGCGTGACGAATCATTTAATTGCACATTTATAATAACAAATGTTTGTTGCGATACCGGAGAACTTATGCATTTATTACCTACAGTGTATGATTATATATTTACGTGTTAATATTAGAACTTTTATTTTTCATATAACCTCTATCAATCAAGGAACTTTGATTGATATTTTATGTTATGCCAGTCTTGGTCGATCTATGATAATTAACTCTTTGGTGAAAATGGGTTCTAGCCCTGGTGTAGTTAAAAATAAAAGTTCACGCGAACAAAGTCGTCAGTGCAGATATAAATAGTGATTTTTTTCTAGTAATGGATTAAAGCGAAAGCTATTTATTTTTTGCTACATAAATCAATTCGATTTTATCATAGAAAACGACCCTGGAAACAACTTTGTTTTCGATTGGCCCCGTACGAAGAAAAAATTAACCTTCATGAATGAAATCGCGAGCGCTGAGTCAACCCATACTGTAAACATGACACAGATTAAGTAGACATGCCATTTTTTTAACAGAATGCAACAGTGGTGTAATGTTACTTTTTTATTATTTTCATTCCCTGTCTACTGTAGGGCACCCATAGAGGCACAAGCGTTACTATGTATGGAACCAGAATGGGGGATACGCGAGAGCTAGGAACAAAATTTTTAATTTTATAAGATTTAGAAACAAAGTCCCTTGCACCAGAAATCGACCCGTGTAAATCCCGCATTAAATTAGGAAGTCTGATATTAATAAAAAAGAAAACAATTGAACAGCAAGCTGATCAATAATTGTAGTGGACGTCCGCGGGTGTCGATGCGTCATTTTTTTTCAAGTAGCCACACCGTGAAGCGAGCTTCGTGAATAATTACGAGCGGTGACAGCAACACGCCTCGCCACTCGGCAAACAACCCGTGGCGAATGCAGCCGGCCGAGATTAGACGGTCAAGCAAAAAAGCTCACGGCTTCCATTAACGGTGACTTTCGAAGCGTCAATACGCACGAATTAGGATTTAACGAATGTCAGCCGATGGAAAAAAGAACTGCCGAGAGGTAATTCTATTCCATTGGCGGGCTGCAGTTTGAAACAAGAGTGTTGCAACAATTGATCCAAAATAATGCTATATTGGTCTGCTCCCTTACTTTGGTATTAAATTTTATGAAGCTCCCTATCCATTGTACCTTACCTACTATTTCTAGCCGAGCACTGATTTATAAATTAATACCAATTACTATTATCTACCTGTGATAAATTTATAGAAGGCCACTAGTTACATCGTGTGATAGTAGTGTTTCAATATATCAATAAAAGTCATCTTTAGAAAACTCCGTGAGCGCCTTTACTTATTTCAAACTCAAACTCAAAATTGTTTTTATTCATGTAAGCCAACAAAGCATTTATGAATAGTCAGAATCTACCACCGGTTCGGAATGCTGCTTCCACTAAAATGATCCGGCAAGAAACTCAATGGTTACTCTTTTTAATGAACAAAAGATAGTGTACATTCTCAAGAAATTTATTTATTTGATGACTTGTTTAAAATATTGTGGGAGCCTCCGAGCGCCTACGCAGTCGGTGCCCCTGTATTTCCCCAAACTTGGGCTCGCATAACATTTTCTCGTGATCAACTTTGATGTCTTCCGGATAAGACCAAACGCCACTCATCCACTACCTGTCGGCATGCCCATCTTTATGAACATATCAAGATGTTAACTCGTTTACATGAAAGTAACACAGCTATCAAGCGGAATAAAACATTTAGTTGCAGTGTATTTGAGGGATGGGCGGGCGCGGCGCGGGCCGCAGGGACCCGCATCCGGCGAGCACACGTTAATGATTAACACAGACGCGGTCCGAGACCAATTATGCGCCGCCACCGCACACCAAATTAGAAACTATTTTCGGCCATTAGTGGCCAACTTCATAATCAATTACACGTTAAAATTTCACAGCGCTGTTTCGGGAGCTCTCTGTTTGGATAATCGGAGTTTGTGGTCCCACGGCGAGCCATTACCGGGCTCTGTGCGGCCCATAAAGGTTTTTGTTGGGCTGCCCGAGTATTTTAATGCATGTACCGAATGCAGTTCCGTAAAGTGCATTTGATTAAATAATTTTATATAACATTCCCGACCGACTGTGGGCACCTAGACCACGCTATGTGTTGTTATTTATAAACGAACCTTAATTTTTACTGAAGCTTCATAATTATGATATATCTTGCTACCTTAACAAATCTACTAACAATTTAGAAAATTTAATTAGTACCTACCTGTATTAGACTACACATTATAATTTTTCAGGAAGAATAATCAAAGAAAATCCGTTGCATTGTTTAGAAGAACTAGGCGGGCAAACAGATAGACGCGGATAGCGACTTTGTTTCATACTATTTAGATTGAAAATTAAATAGAGTTGCATGCCATCGATTTAGGTATTATTATTTCTGATGGGGGACAATCATAAAAATTGTACTCAACATTCCACTAACCTACACCTTTATGTTTCAAAAATGAGCCTCGGTATCAAATTTTACACATGCCGCAAACAAAACAAATCTTCTTCCAGATTATTCGAGGCAGACAACACTAATAGGATTGAGTGCACTCCGCTAATCATAATTCATCAGCGAGATTAAAGAATAAGCGGCGCGATGAGGGGGCTCCCACACCTCCCCCCCTCCCCCGATCCCCATTCACCCGCGTTCGGATGAGTCGGAGAGACAATATGATTGCCTCACCTGCGGAAACGCCGGCAAAGTAACGAGACGAGAAGCTAAATAATTCAACCAACTAACACCGCTCCGAATACTGCTCCACTCAATTCTTTATGAAGCCTAATGTGCGGAACAAATGCGTCAACATGCCAGTTTTAAACGAGCAATTAACACTAATATCCAAAAAATAATTGAGAAAATTTATTACATAAATAATGACCTTTATTTTTTTAAATTGCACCTCATTATATGTAGAGTCATTGGACAATAATCGTTAGAAGGCTGTCAATTAGTGTATAATGGTATCTAATTATTCTAGCATAATTATGAATAAATTTCCCTAATTAATATAACAGGTAAGACTTAACATGGAAGAAAGATTATACGTGTGAGCATATTATTACCGCTCTATTACCTATACCCGATATATATTCTTAAGTATACCTGCCTACGAGTATTAATCTACTATATAAAAATAAGTCGGGTTTTCCTTCCTGACGCTATAACTCCAGAACGCACGAACCGATTTCCACGGTTTTGCATTCGTTGGAAAGATCTCGGGCTCCGCGAGTTTTATAGCAAAGAAAATTCAGGAAAAAATTCAACAGAACGCGGACGGAGTCGCGGGGCACAGCTAGTTATATTATAATATTATCAATATTAATGTGTAGTGTAAGGTCAAAATATTTTTTTGCTTTAAATTTTTTTTCCCCAGGTCGTGAGAAATGTAAGATCCATGTCGGCGCAGTGGCCACTAGCGATAGACGTTCCTGGCCGACGATAAATAATGAATTTAAGAAAATAAAAAGGTTTTGCAATTGAAAGAATTGCGGTGCGCTGGCAGTGACAACCGGGATACCGATGTACAGAGTTGTGTTTTTAAATATTAATATAATAAAAGAGATAACATTATTATAATAAACATAGTATTACA